>CM075662.1:11875000-14275000 GCA_037954105.1 Canavalia gladiata | reverse complement strand
GTTAATTTCAATTTCCTTTTAAATTTGAAGTCAAGTTCCTTTAGAGGGTCAAGCCCAATTTCTCTTCTTTGTTTTATTTTTAAGTAGGTACTTTTCTTTGTATTAAAAAAACAAACAAATCCATTTCTCATTTGGGCCAAACCCAAATTTTTTTTAAAATCAGTTCCTTCTTTACCATCAAACCCTTTTCTTAATGTGGGAGTCAAGCCCAAGTCTTTTCGTTTTGAAATTAAGTCCATTTTTCCAAATCTTTTAATTTGGGTCAAGTCCAGTTCCCTTTTATTTTTGTCATTCTTAGGTCCAAATTCCTTTCAAAGCTTTTTACTGGTCTTAGATCTCACGCAATGAACTTCGAAGTTGAAAGTGCAGCATACCCTGTCTTTCAATGTTCGGAGAGTCATGTGAACTGCAGTGCAACCCTCGCTTGTCTTCGGTTCTGTGCATATGTGGATCCGGGAACATGTGAAAAAGTCAAATTTTCAAAAATGTTTTTAATAATCTTGGATCTCACACAATGAGCTCTAAGTGCGAACTGGTAGCATACCCTACTGTTTGACATTTAGAGAGTCATCTTAGTCGCAGTGCAACCCTCGCTTGCTTCGGTTTTGCGCATATGTGGGTCCAGGAATACCTGTAAAAATCAAAGTTCAAAATGTGTCTTTAAATAATCTCAAGTCTCACGCGATGAGTTCTAGATACGAACTGGTGACATACCTTACTGTTCAAAGTTTAGAAATCATACAGATCCCAGTGTAGCGCTCGTTTGCCTTGGTTCTTGTGCATATGTGGACTAAGGATTTTCTTTAATTCAAAATAGTCCACTCTTCCAATAGTCTTTAAAGGCCAAGTCTTCAAACCAAAACTACGTAGCCATGAATTTCCCATTACACCAGGGAATACATAGGAGCAGGATCAAGTCTTGTCAAGCTATTTTCACACAAACCTATTTATTTCTATTCTATTCCAATGGATCAAACAGTTTTAAAAATATCAAAAATCACACACTCAGTTTAAGGGTACCGTTCTTCGGAACGGGCAAGTAGGGTGCTTAACACCTTCCCTATTCGTAACTGACTCCCGAACCTATATTTCTTCCTCAAGTTAAGGATTTTCCAAATGTTTTCCTTTAAATAAAATTTGGTTGGGCTCCACGATTCAATATGAAATTCTTTTTAAAATTTTTAGCGAGTTCGTCGTCTCGTTATAATTACGATTACGACAATAGCAATTACTTTTATAAAATTTCTACTAATATGTAATAAATATTTATCTATAACTTAGATGCTATTTTTATTTATATAAAGTTTTAAGTAACATTTTATATATATATATATATATATTAATTAGATGTTAATATATTTTTCTCTAATTTTTTTTTATGTAAAAATTTATCCTATATTTTACATATTAATATAATTTTATGTAAATTTTTATACTGATATGAAATAAATTAGTATCTTTAACATTTTTAAAATATTAATATATTTTATATAAAATTTTATTTTTCATAAATAAACATTAATATTTATCTCATAATTTAAATATTTTTATAATTTAATATAATTTTTTCATCCATGTGTCTTAATCAATTTAAAAATCAATCCTGTTGATTAGAACTTTCATTCTTACATCATTTAAATAGTTTTTGTCCAATAATTTAAATATTAATAAAATTTCTACGTAAATTTTTTATATCTATATATTACACATATTGTTTATTATTAAATTACGTATAAAAAATATCACTTAATACTTTATACTAATTTTTTAAATAATCATTATACTCAATTAATTTAATTTTGTTTTATTATTAACTAGTTAAAAATTATCATGAATACAATTTTTAGAATTAAATTAAAATATATAGATAATATAAATATCTTTTACATAATCATATAATTAAGGGGTATTATATCGTTAATTTTTCTTAATGGAAGTATTAAATTTTTTGGATAATAAAATTTGTTACCTTAATAGTTTTAGATATGAATGATGGATCTTAGGCATTTACATGTTAACCCTACAATGTTATAACTAATATATTAAGTATTTTTCTTTAAAAGTATATTTATAAGAATGAAACTCATAATATAATAGAAACCTAAGGAAGAAGTGAAGCATGTAAAAGCTTGATCCTTTTGTGTAGTGTATAAATAAAACATTACAAAGCAAAAATAAAATGATCTTGGTGTATATTTGATAAGATAATAAATATTAAAATTAAAATAAATAATCTTAATTAAAATGTAGCATGAGAAAAAGAGAGCATGGGATGGATCGTGATGCAACGGTAGAGTAGAAAAGAATTGTGATTGAAACAATTAACAACTGGAAATGATGGTCATTTATTAAGGGGCAACAAGATGAATTTTAGGGTTAACTCAAAAGTACAATTCTTTCTAAGAGAAAACTTCAATTCATAGCATCTTATTATTTCATTAAATTTTCTGAGCAGTTTTAGTGTGTACAACTTATGGAAGGTGTTTAGTAAATGAGGTTTGATAAATAATGTATATGTGTTGAATCTATCCTTGAAGAAGATAAACATAAGTGCTCGATTTGGGTTTGTGAGATTCAAGCATGTCAAGAGCATAGAGAGGATGGAGAGAAAGAAAAACCAAATTTGTATTGGCGTATAAAATTTGAAGGTGAATCTGGGAAAGTATACACAATGGGTAAGAAGACTCCAACAAAAAATAATATTTGAGTGTATGTGAGGAAGAGAGCAAAGTGTACAATTATCTTAACGAATGAAATAGTGGAGAAGATGATACCAAACAACAAGTTGAGTGATAAAGAATATTGAAATAGAATGATAGAGAAGATGATTTCAAATAATAAGGTGCAAGAGGAAGAAGATTGGAAAGAAATGGAGCTGCGGTGGAAGAAGACACACTAAAAGATTACAAAAGTGCTTTGTAGGCCAACTGCAAGAGTTAGGAGACATATTTTTTTATGTCTAGTAAATCACAAAGGAAAGTGCATTGTCTTTAAGTGCTATATCAATAGGAGGAATTTGGTCATGTTTTTAGTCGAGACAAGTGAAGACCCATAAACCTTGGTAAAAGATTATAAAGATATTTTTGAGCATTCAATCATATATCAAACCATGGTTAGAATAAAAAGTTCCATGCATTAGGTTAGCTTGAGTGAGATGTCACTTAATTTTAATTTTTCTTCTTTTGAAAATAGTTTTTTTTATTATGTCATAACTTATCTACTTAATTATAGACCAACCACTCTTGGTGCTAGTTGTGATTAACCTTTTAAGAGGGGTAAAACACTAAAATACAATAATCTTCTCTGTCTGCTAAGTAAGGGACTAAATTTGGATCCAATAATTGAGATATTTTAATAATAACTTTTCATGATTTTCTCCTCCTAGACATACACAAATGGAACTTTAGGACTACTTACTTCATTATAATCCTAGTCATGTTTTCCTAATATAAACAAAATTGAGAAGCTACTCAAATATTTTATTGAAAGTATACAATTCAAGAAATTGGATGTGTATCATATGTCATATAGCTAAAAAAACTCTTAAAATTATACAAAAGCATTTGGATACAATAATTTTATTAAAAGATTAGATAAAAAAAATTCAATTAATTTTATAAAAATTCAAACCTTTATAGTGTCCTAGTGCAAGCATGGAGTGTTCTTAACTTCAATAAGCTATCAATAGTATTGAAAATATTTATTAAATAGGTTTAAGATATAAGGGAATGGAAGAGGTGAGCTCTTTTTCACGGTTGTTGATATCCACGACTTCATTAACAATAATGAACATATCACCTGAGGTATAAGTCAATGGATTGATGTACAATATTAGGCTTTTAGAGGATATGTTCAATAAGGTACGATAATAAGGGGAGAA
Source organism: Canavalia gladiata (assembly GCA_037954105.1). Taxonomy (NCBI): domain Eukaryota; kingdom Viridiplantae; phylum Streptophyta; class Magnoliopsida; order Fabales; family Fabaceae; genus Canavalia; species Canavalia gladiata. The sequence continues at coordinate 14,271,120 of CM075662.1, read as the reverse complement.
TGTACTAACTTATGTTTAGTAGGTAGTGCGTCAATGTATATATCAAACATGGAATCTATCATACCAACAACGTTCGACTTCCAATCTAGTGTTGGAGAGAAAGGAGTTGAGTTTCAATTCAAAAATTACTTGAATTCATGCATACATTATGATGTTAGGAGAAGGAGAGAATGTGTGCTAAGATTCTATTCATTCAAGTCCCACATTGAATAACTCAAAGAAGGAAGAGGTAGAAAATTCTTATAACTAAGAAGATTGTGTATAAGTTTTGTCATTACAACCATAATAATATAGTTCTTTGGGACTTTGGCAGTTGTGTGTCACTACAATAAAGTAATCCTTTGGGTATACTTAGGACTTTATTAATTGTGTGTCAAAAATTTTCATGGGAGGGTTTGCAATTTTCCCTATGTAAAAATTACAAGTAGTAATGAATATTTTTGAGGTGTTCCACGTATGTAGGTAGCCGATGCCAAATCATGTTAAATTTATGTGTTATTTATTTAATTTTTCTCTTTTTCATGAGTGTTCTCAAGGATAGAGAATATGAAGGATATCGTGTTCTTTCATGCCTTTGGTGAGGTACCTTCTACTTTCCAACAATGCAGCAGCATATAATGAGAAAGAAGGATCTATAAAAGAACGAGAGAATGTAGGTGAAAGGGGTAGCATAGGTTAGTTCAACAAAGATACTTTAATGATAAACGACCATTTTTTTATTTTATCTATGGGAATTTAAGCATAATTATTGCATGATTTAACATTAATCACTTGTAATTCAACCTAATTTATTTAATTTTTGCAATAATGGTCACACAAGTAGAGAATTAGAAAATAAACAAATTTTGGATAAAAAATGACATAAAAAGATAATGAAGTAGAAAAAGACAAAAATGCCTCTAGCAGATTGAGCACGATTGTGTCGACATGAAGCTTCATGCCCGGGTAGGATGAAGTTGCATGATCATTCCAAATGAAGAAGCACGGTCATGCCAAGATTGAGAGGTGCCAACAATAATTTCATGTTAGCCCTAATGACACAAGACATTTTAATCAATCCTACAACGCTGCAGAAGACCTAAAGCGGCTGCGATGGTTAAGGAACAACTAAGTCAAACCCAATGCATGACACTTGAAACCCTAACCCACGCTTATAAAAGAGAGACTCTATCACACCATTCTTACCCACCACTTTAGGCCCCAAAGGCTATACCACTCATTCTTTGGGGGATAGGTCTCGCATTACCCTGGAGACAACTTTCCTCCATCTTCCACATTTTGGCCTCTCCATTCCTAGTTTTTTTTAGTATCCTTCTATAGGATTTTAGCAAAAGAAATCTCATCATGGTATAAGTTACAGAGTCACTTAGCAATCTTGTTGGCATTAAAATTTTGTATCTCTTATCTTAGGATTAGGTTATGGATATTTTTGGATTATTCTTTATAATGTATAACTAATTTCCAATTTATAGAGTTATAATGAACTTTGTGATGTACTTGCTTGAACCCCTTTCCCCTTTTATTTTAAGAAATGACTACATCTTTCTTTCAATTGTATTACCTTGCTACGATTAATCCATTAATTGGAAATAATTAATCTTATTAATTTGTAAGTTGGTTAGGAAGAGGCAATCGTACCATTCCCAATTGACGGAACTGCTAGGTAACTAAATCTAGGGATCTTGAAGGATATATCGGGAACATAGGTTTCTAACTAGTTAATTGTCTGACAAGTAATTGACAACCTCTTATATTTTATGCCTCTTTTACTTATCTAACTCACAGAATCAATGAGGGTAGTATTTAGAAGGTAGATTATTATTATTTCTGGATTAAGGGATAGTAATAATATAAGTGCAGGTGGTTAGCAATTGACTTTCTATAAGAAAAATTAAGGGTAAAAGTAAATAAAGTCGCAAATGGATCCAAAGTTCCACGTCTTATCCATAACTTGCATATGTGTTCTTTTTTTTTCTTTTCATTTTTCTCAAGCTTGTTTTATTTTCATTTCTAATAATCACACAAAAACAAATATTTGGTAAATTCAGAAGTTAGGATTTAAGCTCCTCTTTCAGATTGTTGACATAGTTCTTTTGAGATTGACATTGGGGGCTAAAATATCCCCTTCTACACAGATAAATATACTTTTCTGTGGGCAATACTTGGAAAAGAGTTATACGTTCACGTTTTACATGAAACATTTAACAAATTAGGAGAATGAATGAAGAAGAGATGATATTGTAGCATTTGGGGATTTTATGAGAGAATCAAAGATGTTAGATTTATCATTGAGAGGAAGAAAGTATACATGTTATGATTCATGTCAGAAATATATGAGTAGATTAGATCATTTTCTTATTTCTCATGGTTGGCTAGATAAATGGAGAAACATATTTCAATGGGCCTTGACTAAAGGTGTATCATATCATTGCTTAGTGTTGTTAATAAGGAAGTGAGTTGGGGATGAATGCCTTTTTGGATCTCAAATTGTTGGAAGTGTCATCCATAATTTAAGGATTTTATAAAAAAAAAAATAGTAATAGATCCTAGTAAAGATCAATCAAGTTATATCTTGAAAGAAAAAACCAAATGAGTTAAGTAAAAATTGAAAAGTTGAAATTTAGAGTATTTTGGAGACATTAACATGCAAAATTAAAGATGAAAAATGAGAGGTAAAGATTTGGGGTATAGAAGGAGAGGAAGCATGCTGGAGAGAGTTGTAGATGAGTTTAAGAAGGAAACGTGTAACTAAGCTTTATAGTTTATTGAATAAAAAAAATCTATTAGTCTAGAAATTTAGGTCCAAATGGTTGCAAGAAAGAGATGCAAACATGAGATACATTTGTAGATATATAGAAAAGAAAACAAAGTCTTCAAGGATTTTTTTTTAAGAAATGAGGTTGGCTAGTCATAAGGGTTATTGATATAAAAAAAAGAAACTAACATACTTTGAGAGGAAATTTATGTATGTCATAACTGTAATTACAAAAAAATGATGAACTCGTTAAAAATTTAGAAGAATTAAATAAGATCGTGGAGTTGCTACCAAATTTTTATTTTAAAGAGAAAATATTTTAAATAGAATGAAAATAGATAGGTTTATGAAAATTGCTTATGAAAATTGCTTGACAAGACTTGATCTTACTTCTACGTATTCTCTGGTGCAATGGAAAACTCAAGGCAACGTAGTTCTAGTATGAAAACTTGATCTTCAGGGGCACTTGTAAAAATAAAATTTGCACTGAATTGGGAGATAGTTGAAAAAAAAATTCTTAATCCACATATGTACAAGATCCGAGACAAACAAATATTATACTAAGACCCATATGATTTCTAAATATTGAACGACAGCATACTACTAGTTTATATTTAGAACTTATTGCGTGAGGTTTAGAATTTAAAAAATAAAATATATTTTTGAAAATTAAATTTAATATTTAAATATTTTTCCTAAATCCATATATGCTCAAAGTCTAAGGTAATCGAAGGTTACTCTGAGACTCATGATTCTCCGAATACTAAACGATAGAGTATGCTACACATTTGTATTTAGAGCTTATTGTGTGAGATTTAGAATTTTAAAATACTTTAAAATATATTTTTGAAAATAAATTTAATATTTAAATATTTTTCCTAAATCCACATATGCCCAAACTCTAAGATAAACAAAGGTTTCTCTGAGACTCGTATGATTCTTTGAATACCAAACGGTAGGATATGCTACACATTCGTATTTAGAGTTCATTACGTAAAATTTAGAATTTTTAAATACTTTAAAGTATATTTTTTAAAGTTTAAATTTTTAATTTGAAAAATTTGATATAATAATTTAAAATTTTAAAATATTTTAAAGTATATTTTTGAAGTTTAAAATTTTAATTTGAAAATTTTGATATAATAATTTAGAATTTTAAAATATTTTAAAGTATATTTTTTTAAGTTTAAATTAAAACACTTTTAAATTCTAAAATATATAATCTTTGAAGTTTAAATATTTGGACAATTGCACGGGACCTTTATCTATTAATTTCCTTGCTTTCTTTTTCTTGGTTGTAATGAATATAATGTTACGATTTGAAAATCCTTTTCAAAATAATTTGGTGATCGGTAAAGGTGGCATTACTTAGATCTTTGAAATAGCCTATTTAGGCTGAAATCCTATTAGTAAGCCCAAATGTCATAAGGCTGCAAAATTGGGGTACTCGTGACTTTCAATGTCCAGGTCTTTTCCTATTAGTCTAATGCACCGCAACTGATAGTAGTCCTTGCGAATCAATCAAATGCATAGGTTCTGTTCCTTGTCATTTTTTCATCTACTGTATATGGATTTTGGAGATAGCATCAACTGGGACCTTCAGCCTTCTTGAATCTTATTATGCCAATCTGAATTTTGGAATTCGAATCTTCTGACAAGGTGTTATTCGGTTGAGGCTTCTACTTAATTTGGGCAATCTTTGTTTCGAATCTTTCTATTCATAGCAGCAACATCTTCCTCCACCTACTGCACGACCATCTATTCGGGTGCTCAATACCAAGATTTATAACTTTCAAGCAGTTATTCTCTGCTAAATGGACTAGGGCAGTGATGATACAAGTGGAAGCTGGAAGTGAATATACAAGGGATTCTTACCTGGGTTTTTGTTGTATGTATGTATGTAATGTAGAGAATGAGATTACTGGGAGGACAAGTGTTGAGTGGACTGCAACAATGATGACGATCAGAACCCTTCAATGCAGTAGCTACCTTCTGCATAGACCTCATTTGTCACTTGTGTGGAAATCTTTCCTAAAGCTTGGGCTTTGCCCGCAATGCCGTTAAAGCTTTTTAATGTATTGAGAACATGCAAGATTATTAGCCCAAGCGTTCTTTCCCTCAGCTATTCAAGTATCTTCCATTGGGAAATCTAACCTTGATCAGCTCAAGAGTCTCAGTTCCATGTGCTAACTCGAATCCAAATACTACTACATCCTTCAAAGTTATGATGGTCTTGCATGCCTCAGCGGGAACATGAGAAAAGTAGGTCTTAATAAAAACACTTAAATCAGATAATGAAAGTTCAAGTTCTAAGTATGTGGTACAAAATGCTTGTAACTTTTGGGAATCGAGACCTATGACAAGAGTGAGTTCATAAAATTAAGTCCATAGGGCACCGGCTGCCTTAAGATCAACCATGACTTCTTTATAAATAGCGAGGACTTTTGGAAGGAGGTAAAGAAGGAAAAAGGACTTATCAACACCCTCGACAGGTTTAGAGAGCAACGAGCATGATACATGGCCAACAAGGATTGGAACTATATCTACGCCAAGTGCCTTGATCTTCTTGTACCACCTCGTGGGTAGCATGAGTGAAATTCATATCGAGTCTGGGTTCAGGGTTAATAAAGTGTTGGTTGGTGTCAATCCCTTTTTGGATTGGGTTGCAGAGGTGTGGGCCAAGGTTGGGAAGGAAATAGTGTATCTCTCACAGAGGCCAACATGTGTTCTTCCTTTTTTTTGTCTTATTTGATTATGGGTGCTAGCTACTGAACCAGAGATAAGTGTGACTCTGTAAGTGTAAGAGAGATGTTTGTGAGGACAAGTGAAACTTTTTGAAATGGAATTTCTGGATTAAATTTTTCTTGGTTTCCAAGGCGATGATACTGTAGGACTGTATTGATGGGATAAACGAAGTACACACTTATTAGAATTGTGATAAAGAGCTAGTCTTTCAAGTTGTGTTGACGACTTCTTTAACCTATCCAAAGCACCACTTGTATCAAAAGTTTCATTCCCTTTCTCATCCATTGTAGCTGCAGCAAGCTTAGCCAAAGTCACACCAGAAGAAAATGGATGACCTGAATTACTAAATGAATCTTCGTATCTGATATGCATATTGTTGATAGATATCTTGAGGTTTCCAATAATGGTAAAAGTTAAAGAATTCAACCATGAATTTCTAGAAGATGCATTTCGTAACTTACACCTAGATATTGCATCAAGTATGGCTAGTTCTACCTCCTCAATCTATTGGAGCTTGTCTTAGAAAAGTTTGTTTTTCCTATCCTCTTCCTTTATAGTTCGACTACCAAGAGCAGGATAAGTAAGAAGAAACACACAATCAATCAAAATAATCACAAGTTTTTTTTCATAAACTTTTCCAAGGAACCTTCAAAGTAATAGTACCAACAAAGTCAGCTTTGACAGTGATTGGGAGTATTCGTGAGTGTCTTTGCCTTCAATTTCAAATCTTTGAAAACAACATCACCCTTCTAGACACTTATTCTCAATGCCTTCGTAGAGAATCATGTACATATTCACCAAAATATCTTCAAAGAAAATGCAGAATGTGAGCTTCGAACATGGTGAGGAATCGCAGCAAATACAATTTGATCAATTGGTGAATTCGAGAGGATCCATGATTAGGAAGAAATTAACAACCGGAAAAATACAAAGAAAAATAGATTTGAGCTTGATCTTGAAAATTGCATCCCTGAGATATGGACAGTTAGATGGAAGAAATGGCAAGAGAAAACCTTGGCCATTTATCAGCTAAGTCATCTACAAAAAGAATTGGGTAATCTGAATCAATTACAGCAACTCCTAACTCAATATTCAAATGGACTAATGTGATAAATACTAAAATTGTGGAGCATAAGGAAGTATGCGTCGAGACAAAATAGAAACCCTTGAAAGTAGGAGATATAGTTTAACGCTAAATCAGGACACGAGTAAGAGTTGGCTTATCCTGGTCTCCCAATACAGCAACAAATACAAAACCATGACGTGTTTTGATGCTATGTCCCTTGGGGGAAGGAGAGAAAGGATCGATGTCTATAGAGAGTGGATCGCTAGATGTTGAATCAACTATAGAAAGAAGATTAAGAGTGGAATTTTTAAGATCTATCATCTTTGGCATCCACAAACTTTACCACCTGGCTATTTGAAGGAGCCACATGTGCCACTTGATCCATGGAGGAGCGAAAGCCATCTTTGACTTAAACTTACCTTTAAAAACCATGACCTCGATAATTACCTTTATAGACTATATTGGAAGGTAGCATTTCAAGAAAAGAGTGGGAGGACTTTGTGAAGGATTGTTCTGAACCTAAAGAGACAAGCTAACAAACACCATAGAGGACTACAAATATAAAGATATTTCATATATCCTTCCAGCATTTACAAAAATATCTTCTTGGAAATTAGAGGAAGCTCGCGTGAACAATTCAAAGCTCTTAACGGTAAGCAAGTCCTCTAGTTCTTCCATGCATCAATGACATTTCTAATCGGAGAATTCATCTTTGTAATATTATGTTAGCTATATGTCATATCAATGTAGGAGATAGGCTAAATTATCAAACATGTTGTCATTATTCATAAAAAAAATATTGATGAGGAAACAGAGCACGTACAAAATTCTCTTACCACTTCATTGATAACTTCAAATCAAGGTTCGTATACGAGAAAAAAAAAACAAAAAATGCAACGAATAATGCGCTTTCATTCTCAGTATCTTTTTTTAGGTTCTTAGAATTTTCCATAACAAAGTATACTCATTTTCATCATTATCCATTCAAGCCACAAAGAAGGTCAAACCATCATTATGGCTGAAATTCAAATAACAAAAGGCAAAATACAATAACAAGCTCTAATTGCACCGAAAGGGAGAAAGTGTATATAGGAAGTCTGATGCCAATTCCAAGGAACGTGAATGCTCCCCCTTCGTTCAAATGAAATTAGAGTAGATTTTTCTATCCTCAAAGAGAGAAAGAGAAGAAAGCCTAAGAGCTATTCAGTGAAAATCCAAAGAAAACCAAATGTGAAAGCTTTCTAAAAAGTTTGAAAAAAAGTTCAAAAGTCTTGCGCCCAAGAAAAATGTCATCTCCTTTTGTTCTTTAGTATTTATAGGTATTAGCTTGATTAACTTAACCTTGATTTTTTCTTACTTAGCCATAACTTCCTTTTATCCCCATGGTTACAACCACTTAACAAACTACTAACCAAATTTTAACAAAAATCCAGCAGATTTCTTCTCTCTTTTTTCTCATTTTATTTTTATCTATTATTTTATATTCCTTATAATTTATATTTGAATCACTAAAGATAGTCTTGGATAGAATTTAATGTTCACAATGTCAAAAGATGAAGGGAAATCATTATTAGAGGGCTGAAATTTGAGCAAAATTTTGAGGAAGAGGCAAAAAGATTAGTGGAGCTATTTTTGGAGGAAGAAATTAAGGAAGAGATTTGAGACTATGGTGGGAATAAAAGTCATGGAGATTAATGAGTTAAACTTGTTGGATAGTGGAAGGTATCCCACTAAAGGTACGAAAGGATACAAAAGATCCTCCACATTCTCTATTCTTGAGAGCTCTCATAAAAAGGATAAAAATAAGAGAAAGAACACACAATTTTAATGTGGTTCGAGACCATTTGCCTATATTCATAGAACACGTCAAAATTATTCATTATTACTTGTAATTTATGCATAGAAAAAGTTGCAAACTCTTCCTTACAATTTTTTCCACACAACTACCCAAACACCAAGTACACCCAAAGGATTACATTACTCTAGTGATACATAACTATCCAACTCCCAAAAAACTACATTATTGTAGTTGTGGTGATAAAATTTATACACAATATTTTTATTTATAAGAGTTTTCTACTTCTTTATTCTCCAAGTTATTTGATATGAGATTCGAATGAATAATGTTCTAACAAAACTTTGGGATTATTCAAGAGTTTTGGAATATCCTAAGTAAGAATTTTGTGGACCACCGAATGGATTTTCACATCAATGGTCGTTTGGTTAGAGGATCAAATAGCTCTTTTGTTGCAATGATACCTAAATAAGTGTGCCCTCAAATAATTGGAGACTTTGGACCAATTTCTTTTATGGTTTGTATGCATAAAATTCCTGTTAACTTGTTGGCAAGTAGGCTTAAGAAGGTGATGGACAACTTGATATTTGAAGCTTAATCAACTTTCCTAAAAGGGAGATAGATTTTGGATGGAGTGCTAATTGCAAATGAAACAATGGATTAAGCCAACAAGCAGAAAAATGAATGCATTTTGTTCAAAGTAGACTTTGAAAAGGTGTAATAATAAAAAAAAACAAAAAAAAAGAAGAGGGAAGCGGCAAGCGGCAGACGGTCACCGCTTGCCCATTCCCCACAAACACACACACACACCAAACAATATAAAAAGGGAGGGGGATAGATTGAATTGCGATTGCAATTCAATCTTTTGGAACATTTAGAGAAAATTGAAGGGGTGCTGGGGAGCCACAGGAAGCAAACAGAGGACGGACAACAAGGTTTCATCGAAAGAAATTAAAGAAATATTACACCGGTCTTCAAATTCCAGGTAAGGAGAGGAGACTCAAGTAAAGTATAGAAATAGTTATAGAGCCCCTTACTATAGAATGAAAAATATTAATTATATGATAAATTTAGGAGTTAAATTTAATTATATCTGAATTTAATTGAGGGTAAAATTTAATTGTTATAGGGGTATTTCTAGGACTCCCATATTGTAGCATAATATTTTATTGAGTATGTGGTAGTTTAAATTTATTTGTGATTATACTTAAATTTAAAATATTATATGATTATAAATTGGTGATTGAATTAGTTAGTAATTAAATTAATTTTAGGTAAAGAAGTATGATATAATAATTTTAGGTGTCCAAAAATATGTACGTATGAATCACGTTAATAAATTTTTTAAAAAATATAAAATGAGATACTTTGATATAAATTAATATAAATTATAGGAGTTGTAATATTTACATGTGGAGTCGTGGAAAAATATTTTAAAGACCCTAGTAATAGATTTAAGTTATACGGATATATTCTGACATAATAAATATAGGAAAGTATCCAATTAATAAATTTGGAGAAAAAAGGAAATCACTGAGCATTTATAAAGAATGTTTAAAAATCTAATACCCTAGGATAGGTATTATTTTTCCGTCTAATATAACCCTACGTTATACAAAAATATAGCTAATAGTTAACCGGCTTCGTATATATATATATATATATATATATATATATATATATATATATATATATATATAAACCTTTATATTTGACCCTTAGTATACAAAAAACAAATACCAACTATTGGAAGAAATTATATTAGCAGTTAATTTACATAAAACTGTGGGCTTAAGTTTTAAGGGATATTTATTGGGGATTGGAAACCTTGTTTAGGTTGGTAGAAAATATAATTAAACGTAGAAAAATATACATCTATAGTGTTGAACAAACTAGATTATTGATTGAGGACCCCAAGGTCCTGTCCCTTGAGAAGAAGACGATGCCTTCAAGTGAAGTAGAGTTAGGAATTAGAATAATTAGTTGGCATGCATCATTTGCATAAAAGTGGTTTGTAAATTTTAAAATGAGGATAATCTACGAGCCCTTTTGTGAAAGGGAGCTGGGAAATCTAAGGGTCGGTTCACATGGAAGTAGACCACAGTCATGATAGTAGGAACTTCCGAGCCTAAGAGGTACGTGAGCTGGGTTTGAGCCTCCCAATGGTCTGGGGTTGCTCCTTGTAGCCGGGATTGTTCTGGTCGGACTTAGCTGCCTCGACAATACCCTAACGATTATCATTACCGGTCGAGCAATTTCGAAATGTTGTGGAATGCGGATGATAATGATTTTGGTGTTGCTAAAGGAACACTGTGGTAGAAATTGGATCCCGGTACCCCTATTATTTTGATAAAACTATGAAGTAGTTTAGGCCCATATGCATGTGCATACTGTAAGAATGACCAACTTTAGATTAGTGATGATTATTGTGGTATGGGATGCAATAATCTCAACTTATTTTTAAGTCTGTCATCGTAGAAATCAGTGAAATAGAAAATAGAATCACCTCATTCATACATTGCATAGGACGATTTTCTGCTGATAGTACCTTGTGAAGTTTAAAGAACTCATTTGTTTTTTTTTTGTTTAAGTATAATTTAACGCACTACTCCTTTTCCTTACTCTTACTTGAATGAAATGTCTCACTCCCTTCTATTATATTCTATATGTATAACTACGACCACTTAGTAAGTCGACAACGTAGATCACCCTCATTCCGACGTTAAGGTAATCATTGACGTGGAAAACAGACAAGACAAGAAATTCTGACTCTATGATCAAGGGCGACGACTATAATGTTGGAGTACCAACTCGAAGAAGAGAAGCAGATCCTTCTAGATTCTAGTTTAGATAGAAAATATATAATGTTGTACGTACCTATCTTATCACCCTAGTCATAGTACCCTAAATTACCTATACTCTCGGATTGTGGAACTGATGTAGTTTTAAATGAGGATGTACATATATGTATGCAATTACCACGAGCTAGTTTATTCGGATATATGCATGATTGGCAAATCAGGTATATCATGACCGTATAATTATTCGGTACCGATACATATACGTAAAGAATGATATATGAATAATGTTAATAGAATATAGGAATTTGGGGGCTGTGACAAAAGACATATGATTAAGTGAGCTAGAAGTATATATTATACATGCTAGGGAGGATGGGGTTCCCACCAAAATGGAAAGAATAGATTGCATAATGTTTGAGAACAACTGGTATCCATCTTGGTAAACGATAGTCATATTGAAGAATTTATTATGGGAAAAAGGTTGCAACAAGAGATCCATAGTCCCATTTTATTTTTCTAATTGTTATAGAAGGGTTGAGTAAGATGAGAAAAAAAGAAGAGGAAATGAACTTGTTTTAGGATTTTGGTATGGAAAAAAGAATCTCAATATTAGACATTTGCAATATGCAAATGGTATCTTGTTAATTGGTAAGGCAACAAGGACAAATTTGAAAGTGATAAAGACAATTTTATAATTGTTTGAACTTGCTTCTAGTCTAAAAACAAGTTTTAATAAAAACCAAATGTGTAGGAATTAATGTAGAAGAATAATGGGGTGTAACTTTATGGTATATTTTTCTTAATTACAAAGTGGGGGACATTTTGTTGTGATATTTAAGAATCCTCGTTGGTTTAAATCCTAAGAGGAAACACACTTGGAAACCGATGATTGATAAGATGAAGAAAATATTATTTTCTTAGAAGTTTAAGATCCTATTGTTTGGTGGTAGAATTGTCTTTCTTGGATCTATGTTTCACTCATTTCCAATCTATTTTCTTTTCTTTCCGAAGCTTCCAAAGGTATCATCTCTATCCTAGAATCTTTCTTTATACATTTTTTATGGGACAGAATAAAGGAAGAATGAAAAATTTATTGGATAGGTTAGGCCATAGTGTGTAAATCAAAAGATTTGGAGGGAGGAGTTTGAAGTGTGAGATATGAGATCTTTCAATTTAGTTTTGTTGAAAAAATGGAGGTGGATATTTTTAACACAGGAGAAAAGATTGTGGTGTATGGTGTTGAGAGATAAATATAAAGCTAAGTACATAAGGTGAAGTGGAGTAAATAATAAGGCATGAAGATGGTAGCTTGATTTAACAAGCATATGGAAAAGCAATAAGGATTTTCGGATGGGATGAAAGAGAAAGTGTATAAAAAAGGTAGGGAATACAGATGAAACCTCAATTTAGGAAAATGTGTGAGGAGGAGAGACTTTACATAATATTTTTCATAAGTTATATAATATTTCTAGTTTGAAGGAAACTTCTATTGCAGAGTGTAAAGGAGAAATGATGTTTGGGGATGAGATTAGAGATGTAGGAAAGAGTTTTCTGAGTATGAAACTTACCAACTCAATACTTTGCATATTTTTATTTCTTTGGTTCATTTCTAAGAAAGTTTGAGAGATAAATAACAATGGAAAATAGATCCTTCTTGCAAGACAGTTAGGCCTGCATATAACATATTCATAGGAGCAAATCAAAAGGATCATCTTAAAAGTCATACCTAATGTAAATTATAACTGGTTGATAATATAAATTTTTTTTACACTTAATGTATCAAAATTAAACTTTGATTTTAAAGTAATTATTGTAAAAGTTAATAATTTTTAAAATAATTATATAAAATTTAATAATTTTCAATTATGTAACAATCTATGACTCAATGATAATATAATTTTTTAAAATATTATCTTTATATTTTAATTAATTTTGTAACAATATAAAAATTATGACGAAATGAAAGTGTAAAAATATTTATACTATTCATATTTTATCTAAATTATAAAAAAAATTCAGCCTCTACTAAAAATTTCTAATAGTTAATTAATAAAAAAATAATTGTATTATTTAAGCATAATAATAATACCTATTTAAATTAAAACAAACCTTAGAAAATAAAAAATATTGTTGAATATCATAAAAAAAAGGGAAAATAGCTATATAATTATAAAAATTAATATAAATACCAATACATATAAAAAATTATTTAAAGATGAAAATGTTATTCTCTAAAAATTTGGATCATTAAATCATTTTTCAAAATTTAAATTACTACTACATTAATTTTTGAAAGTTTTTATCATCAATTTATTTTTTTATTACTACTACAATTTATCGTAAGGATTAATAAGGTAATTTTTTTATTTTTCTTCAAATAATTATTTTTTTATTAACAAATTTTTAAATTTTTTTTTCTAACTTTCATTCTTTATAAGGACTAATATAATGATAATTTAAACCTTTATGAGGTTAATTTGGTGAAAATTAAAGCGAAAGACTAATTTGATGACAAAATTTTTTAGAAGACTAATGTGGTAATAATTTATGCATTTGAACCAATAATTTGGAGATCGAAATCTTTGAAAGACCTATTTAATAATATTTGTATATTTGAAGGATTAAATTGTAGGTTTTATCTAAAACAACTTCATATGCTAAATATAATAATATTATAAATATAAAAATAAATTAATAATAAAAAAATTAAATTTTAATTAATTGAATAACTAATTCTTAGGATAAAAATAAATAACGTTGGAACCTAAAACATTTGAAGTTAAAAGATAAAAGATGTCTAAAATTACAAGTAGTATGTTTAAAATTCTGAAAGCACATTCATGTTCTAGAAACAAGTTATGTATTTAATGAAAGATAAAAGATATAGAAATTTTAGTTTATCTCACAGTGATTATCTTTTATCTTTCTTGTATAAAGATACATTATTAAAGAAAAAGACAATAATAAAAGCGTCTAAACCTTTATTTTTTATTTTATCTTATATATACATTGAACAATGAACATTAAATTTATTTGTTATTTGTAAAAAGATTTCTTAGTTATTATTATTCTTAATCTGAAGTATTTAATGATAATAATATTTTTTTAGCCTTGAGTTTAAACTTGAAGAGTCTTGTTCAAACATATTTAGATTTTCAAGACTTATACAAAAATACTTGAGAAAGTTAATGATATTCGATTTCAGAAAATATTTTATTTTCACTTTTATTTACAAAAAAAGATCATATTATTTTTATTTTTTTATTTTTAAATTTTTATACTGAAAATAGAAAATAAAAAATTGAAAACAACTATTTTTAATTTTTACCTATATAAAATGTTAAAAATAGAAAATAAAAAATAATTATTTTTTCTTTATAAGAAAGTGTTTCTCATGTGAAATTTTTGTTTGGTATAATATGGATTGAACTTTCGATAGTTACAAGAGTTCCGACTTACATAATTGATGTCATTAATAGTGTTTCTATCAGAAAATTTTGGTTTAATATAATAATGATTAGACATAACTTTTAGTTGTTAAAAATGTACCAATTTATATCTTGATGTAGCTATTTTATTTTATTTTTTAACAAGTTTAATTGTTTGTAATATTTACTTTTCTCGTCACTATTTCATAAAATTTTTACAAAAGTGATTTAAAGGTATCAAAATTTTGGATATCTACTTTAATCATAATAAATTATGTTAAAATAACATTTTTTTCTTGAAAATTAGAATGGTAAATTTTCAAATTTGTACATATTTTTTAAAATTTATTTTAAAAATAATAATATTTTAGTTATTTTTATTATATTATATTAAAAGATTTTTTTTAATAAGCAAGAAACGTGTTAAAAAGATACAAGAAGTACTCAAAAGTTTACAAAGAATCATCAAAATCATTTTTTAAAAAGGAATTGAAAAGAAGAAGAAAGTCACCTAGTACAAAGATTAAGAGCAATAAAATCAATCAACTAACTAAAACCTATAAATGACCTTCAAAACTCAATTACAAAAAGATACAATTTAAAGGTTATAAAATCAATAATAAATTAAGTAAATAATGTTGTTGTCTTTTAACTTGATTTATTTTCATGATCAAATCTTTATTAATTCCAAAATATCATTCTCAGAGTTTATCTTGCCACTAAACATGTTATGATTGCGAGTTATCCACAAAAACCAATTAATAGCAAATCAAACAGTAATCCATCTATTTCTAACTTTCTCATCTTGTTAATAATCTAATAAATTATCAAAAATGATCTCTAATATTGTTATGTAGAGTCGTGCTACATCCCACCCCACCCACTTTAGACATAGGATGTGTTTGGTAGACTAGCAAATAAGATAGATGAAAGCTGAAAAGGTAGTTGGCAGTTGAAAACTGAAAATCTAGCTGAAAGCCAATAAGCTACCGATTAAATAAAAAATGTTTGGTAACACTAATTGTTGAACTAACTGATAAATATAAAAATGATAAATAAAGATGTGGTTAAACAATGAATTAAAACATGATAACTATGTTATATTTTTTAACAAAAATATATTAAAATTTAATTAAATAAAAAATTATTTTTTAGAATAAAAATATTTAATTTTTAATTTTTACATAAATAAATTTCTAATAATTTTTTTAAAGTAATATTTTTATAATTTTAACTTTTTATCAAAAGGGTTAATATTTTTAATAAAATAAAATAAAATAAATAATACAATAATTAAAATAATAGTATATATTAAAAAAGTAATTTAAAATATAAAATTTATGATAATATAAAAATTAACTATCAAAACTAATAATAATATTATAAAAGAATCAAGTAATATTAAACTTATAAAAATAAATAGATAAACAAAATATTAGATTATAAAAATATATTAAGGATAAAAATATCAAGATATTTCGGTTAGGAGGTGAAAATATAAAACCTACTCAAAATAGATTTTTCAAAAAAGCTAATAACTGTCTGGAAAAAAATAGTAACTACTAAAATAAGCTACTTTATCAAATAAAGTTGAAATGTTTAACAAATTTTTTAACTGGTAATTTAAACCTTCAACTAGCTAAAATGTCTTACCAAACATACTCATAATCTCCAAATACAAAAAATTATGCTACATTCTAGAAAAATATGATAAATCGTTTCAATCGAATAATCACGTTTCAATCAAATAGTCATAAATAGTACAAGCATCATCATCTTCACTAATAAGACCCCTTTTGATGGGGTTGTCTTTTAATGTAATTCTATTATGAACTACTTGCCAAGTAAAGTGTTCACCTTCAATGATATATTTGGGATCCATAAGTGTTTGAAAAGTTGATCGTAGAAATTCTAATCCTCTCTTGTTATCATATTGTATGCCGATTTCACGGTATACCTCCATGAAAGATTTGCATGTCATTCCTATTTGTCCTTGATATTTACCTGCAACTAATAAGAAGAGACTAGAGCTTTCATAGCAAGTAATTGGTTCAAAAATATCTCTCCTCCGATTCCTAATCTAGCCCATTCTCCTCCTCCCCCTTCATCACTTAACAGTTTCTTTCTTAAAATTAGATATATTATAGCCTTGGAAAAACATCTTGCAAAGTCTCTCCTCCGACCCACTCATCCTGCTAAAAAGATATTTTTTCTCCATTCCCAATCTTCTTTACACACTCTCCCCTAATTGTTCTTTGCTAACTTGTTACATTAGACCACCATTTTGATGTCTTACCATCATTCTCATCCCTACTCTCTTTAGTTTTATATTTTGCTTTCAACACTCTACACCATAGGCTTTGTTCCTATGTTAGAAGCTTTCACCTCCATTTATCCACTAGAAATAAATTGAAACCTCTTACCTCTCTCATCCTCTGTCCTTCTTCTTTTTTCAATCTACATATGTTTCTCCAAGATACACAATGTATTTTTCTCTTTCTCTAACCCTTCCTATAAGAAACATTTCAATAAAGATTTAAGTGTAGAAATGATACCTGTAGAGTGCTTTGAAGAAGGAAATGAAGTAGATCGGTAATGAATGAAGTATGAACCTAAGAATGACCATTATCCCTAAAAAAGATAAGCTCTTATATTTCCAGGACGATAGCCGCCTTCTTTTCACCTTTTCAATCACTAGTTGCTAAGTATCTTTTCTCCTGTGGTTAACACCAATAGGTATTCCCAAATATCGAAGAGGAAGTTAACCCACTTGGCAATTAAGAAAAGTGGAAATAAGTGTCATCTTCACTCTTCAACATTAATTTCAAAAATATGGTTTTTAAAAAAATTGATCTTTAAGCCTAAAATTAGCTCAAAAAGTTGAAGAATTACCTTGGCCGCTTTCACATTAGCTATAGTCGATCAACGTCATATCATCCACATGTTATAGATGATTAATTATAACCCCTTCCTTTCCAATAACTAAACCATGGAACAACTTGGTTTCTTCTGCCCTAGTTATCATTATGCTCATTTCTTTTGTAGCTATCGAGAAAAGGAAAGAAGATAAAGGATCTCCATGTCCCAAGCCTCTTCCAACACTAAATTCTTCTGTCAGGCTGCCATTTACCAATATTGATGTTCTAGCACTTCTTAAGCATTTTACCATCCATTGTTTCCATTATAACAGGAACCCATCCTTCGTAGCATGTAAATCAAAATCTTCCAACTGCTAGAGTCATAGGCCTTTTTAAAATATACTTTAAAAATTAAACATTCCTTTTTTTTTGTTTGGCCTTATCCACTAGCTTATTTACAATCAGCACTCCTTCCAAGATTTGCCTACCTATCGGTAATGCTGATAGAGTATTGGATATTAGCTTATCCATTACTTTTGTAATCTTTTTTCTAATAACTTGGCAAAAACTTTATACATGCACCCAATGAAAGAGATTGGTCTATAATCTCCAATTTTTTGTATGCTCTACTTCTTTAGGATTAAAATAACAAAAAAGCAATTTGACTTTCTCACTAGTCTCCTGTTAGCATGAAAATTAGTTAGGAATGTCATGAAATATTTTTTAATCACGTCCTAAAGCTTCTTCAAGAAGTAGAAATTGAAACCATTTAGCCCTAGGCTTTTGTCCCCACCACAATCCCAAATTGCTTCTTTAACTTCTATCTCTAAGAAAGGTGCCACCAAGTCCCTAGGCTGCTAATTAGTATCTTATTAAACTCTATCCCTTCTAGTTTTGGTCTTCCTTTGTCTTGAGACGCAAACTATGTCTCAAAGTGCAAATGGATCTCTTCTTTGATATTTTGAACCCTGGTCACCAACTTGCTGTCATTTTGTAAGCATAGAATCTTAGATAATTTTCTTTTTTGTTGATGTACCCATGAAAGAACCTTTTTATTTTAATCATCTTCCTTCAACCATACAGACCTTGATTTCTAAAACATCAAGCTCTCTTTCTTGGTTAATAGCATGCAAAGCTTCACCATACTTTCCTTTCTTAACTTGTCCTCTTCCTTGCCTTCCTCTCCTTTTGCATCCCAGTTCAAAATATCTTATTTAACTTCCTTTATCTACAAGTTAGTATCACTAAATGTTTTTCATTCCACTCTTTCAATTTCAACTTAACTCCTTTAAGTTTTTCTTTTAAAACATAACTCATGCTACCTTCCATTGAGGCATCTCTCCAACATTCTTTGACTACTACACTTTGGAAATGTGGATGGCTCCCCCAACAATTAAGCACATGAAAGGTTTCAGATCACAATTAACCTCCCTATCCTACAATAAAATAGGACATTGATCAGACATCCCCTTGCACAATCCCCATTGAGAAATATGCCTTCATTTATTTAACCACTCTTGTGAGATGAGAAATGGATCTAATTTGCTCATATACCTCCCACAAACACTATATGAAGTGTACTTTCTTCCTCTCAAAGGTCTACATCTCTAATAAAGTTTCCTAAGACTTTCATATCTTCTCTTCTAGATGGGATCAAACTTCATCTTCTCTTTTTCTTTTCCTTTATGAAATTAAAATCTCTTGTGATACATCAAATATCCTCTCCTTTATGTATTTTTCTCTCTATAATCTCTTTCTAAAAATTTATTTTTGTAGATAACTCACATGAAGTATAAACATTTACGATTATCACTTCTGCCTCTTCTACATCCATCAACCCTTCACGCCAATAAAACAAATTCTTTTGAATTCCTTCTCAAGAACAAAAACATTTTTTATCCAAATGATTAAAATACCACTAACACTTCCTTAAAAGTAATTTCTTTATTTTAAGAATTAAAATTACTAATTTTTAATTTTTAAAATTAAAATAATATTTAACAAAAATTAATTTATTTTATTTGTTTACTTAATCCAAATATAAAGTTAATATCCTTTTAAATTATAAGCAAAATCAATTTAATGTATTATAACATACATTTCAATATAAAACTTTTGATTAAAATTAAATCAAACAAATATTTTTGTAAGTTTAATAATTTAAAATTAATTTTATCAAAATTAATTCTAAAAAAATTTAATATAAAGCGAAATAAACCTAGAAAAAGCATCAACAATTCAAATAAACCTATGAAACCTACATTTAACAAAGTGATCCTTCTTATATTCCTACTAAAATAAAAAATAAAAATACAAAGTGACCCTCTGAGATCAAAAAACGAAAAAAAAAGTGACCCTAAATTTTCATGTTTCGTCAGGGATAGGGCTTGTGTAATTTGGTAATGGCTCCACTTCTTGTTTGATTGATAGCGGAGCTCCCTGATCCCTCCCCTGCTCCTCGTCTTTCCCTCCAAAAACCCTAACCAGAAAGACTCCTACGACGAACACAATTGGAAATTCTATCTCTCATTTCAACGTTCCGCGGTAGCACACTTCGAACTTCACAAGCAATAGTTTCGATTGCTTTGCCAATATGACCGCGTCCAAGAGAAATTACAAGGAGAAACCAATTCGCCGCAAGTACGTTCTATGCAATTTCAACGCCATTCATAACCGTATTTTTTTTTATGTATAAATATACGTATATGCGTTAAATGGACGGATGGTTGCATAAAGCTTGGCTGTAACCTCCTAATTACATGCTTCTGATAGCGGTAGTTATACAGGGAAGAGAAACCGGAAGAACCGGATGTACCGAAATACAGAGATCGAGCTAAAGAGCGTAGAGAAGATCAAAATCCTGATTATGAACAAACTGAACTTGGATTTCATGCAGTTGCTCCTCCTGGTACAGTAGATCTTCGGTAAGGTTTTCACCACCTTATATTATACTCTATCATTTATCTTTTTTGGTTTTGGTTCCCTATTTTCCAATTAAAGTACGCATAGAAGAAAAAAAAATGTTTTGCTCTCTCTGTATCAGCGCTTTGTCTTCGCTAAATTGTTATAATGTTTTGTAGGTCATCTGATGCACACAAATTATCTATTGAGAAGAGCAAGTACCTAGGAGGTTTGTATTGTACCATATTTGTTCTACCGGTACCAATTGCTGTATTGGTTTGCAAAAACACAAATTATCTAAAATTGCATTTTCTTGGCCTCTTTTATTATTGTGCATGCTTAGATAATGCTAATTAATATATTAGTTCATTTCTTGGAGTGTTTGGTACTAATCATATTTCAAGTATATTGTAACCTCAACATAAGATGTATTGAAATTTGAAATTCAAGACTCGACACCTTTTTCAACTGTCACCTTCATCCCAAACATAGGTGAAGCTGATGTTAACTTTCTATATATCTTAGACCCTAGTGTCTTGTGAGTAGGTTTAGAAGGTGCTTGGAATTTAGATTTCCCTTTTGCCACATGCCTCCATAATGTCTTCCTTTTCTGGTGTATGTTATTTTGTTCCTGATTGTGGAATCAATGTATATGTGATTTTTTTAATCAGCTCAATATATATGTGAATGATATTTGCTTTAGCTAAAAAATTAAGCCTTAATTGAAATGTTTATGCTGATAAATTTGTTGGCTTTATTGATATTGGTCAGGTGATGTGGAGCATACACATTTGGTCAAAGGTTTGGATTATGCTTTGTTGAACAAAGTAAGAAGTGAGATTGATAAGAAGCCAGATGCCGGGAATGATGGTGATGGGAAGTCAAGGTAACTTTGAATCAGAATTTTTGGTAATAATCGTTATGGATTGTGTTAATGCTATCAATCAAAGCACTTTTTTTTATGAATTGTTATATTTGTCTTTAATTAATTTTATTTTTAACATGTGCTTACAATTTATGGCAGGTCATCTAAAGAAGATCAACAAGTGTCAATTCGCACATCAACTGCAAAGGTTTTTTGCAGATTTGTGTAGAATAGGAACTGGAAAATATTTCCATTATCATTTAAGTTTTGAGATTGATTCTTCCAATATAGAAATTATTGTAGCCCATTGGCATTGATACCTTTAATCTTTGTTTCAGTCAGTTTATCAGTGGATAGTCAAGCCTCAGACCATTAGTAAGACAAATGAGATGTTCCTCCCTGGGCGAATGACATTTATTTATAACATGGTGAGAATTTCCCTTTTGTTAACAAGATTCTGTTCTTTATAGCAGTCTCATGGCTATTTCTCATTTTTAATCATTCTTATTTAACAGTTAGCTTTTTTTGAAAACTCATTTTATTTGTGCTATTATTTGCATACTCTTATATTATCATAGAATTAGTGTGTTGTGTATACTTGTGGCCCAATAATTAGTATTTGGCAGTTCAAAAATCCATAGAAGTCCTCAAATGCTCTTTTTTTTATTGCTCTCTCAGTGTGTAAAAATAATCTTACAAGTTATGTGAGGAATGAGAGAAGTGCATCTTGAGTGTTAGATTTATATGCACAGTCAAGATGCAAGATTAAACCGTCAAGTCATAGTCATATCATTTGATGTTTTAATCTTGGTCATTCTTACAAACAAGATTTTTAAAATCAGACCAATCACTGAATCGGTTAAGGTATTGTTTCCAGGTTCAATGGTCTAATTGTGGTTGAACTGTTGTCAAACTAATATTAATTAAGTATTATTTTAAAAATATTTATAAAATATAATATATTAAAAAATATAAAATATATAATATTAAAATATATTAATACCATAATTTTACATAATTAAACATTAAAAATTACATATCATTTTAAAATTTAAGTTATATATGCAAGATTAAGTTTTATATATGAACCTGTTTTTTATTGGTTTTTCCAGTTTGCTGGTTTATTGTCGGTTTTACCGGTTCACTACTGGTTTTTTGTTAAAATGTTTTATGGTTCAGATGATCTGGGAGGCATCCGGTTCCTGGTTCAACTGGACTAAGCGGCTGGTTTGGTCCAGCTTTTAAAACCGTGCTTACAAATTTAATAGTCAAATGCCTGTGTTCCCAGTACTTTATAGGTTAACCAATGCAGAATAATCATCACGATCACAAGTCATGCAGCATTGACCTGTGGCTAGTATTACATGTTGCATCTCTCTATATTTGATTTGAGTATGGATAAAACTGTTATACCTGAACATGATAATACTCATAGTAATGACTAATGAAGGGAATAGAATAGACATACTAAAAATAGGCCAATAGGGGGGTTATTTGCAAGTTTGGGGTTTAAACACACATCTGTGCACTGGTTGATCAAATCCTTTTATAAGGTTTTTTTTTAAATTTCTGAGAGCAATTTTTTGACATAAATCTCATTTTGAATCTGGTAGGAGGGTGGATACCATCATGATATTCCAACAACCTTGCACCGTAGTAAAGCTGACTGTCCAGTGCCAGAGGTTTATGATCTTGCTGTTCATTTTGACATTTACTATTTTACATTGGGCAGCTTGTCTATATATACATTGCCTATTAAACTTTATTTTGCACAGGAAATGGTCACAGTTAATGTTGATGGCTCCGTTCTTGATCGAATTGCTAAAATAATGTCATACCTTCGTCTTGGTTCTTCTGGGAAGATCCTAAAGAAGAAAAAAAAGGAAAAAGACGCAAAAGGTACTTCACTGAGCAGATGATTTGGGGGGTTTTGGTTATTATCTTCAAGATGCAAGTTTATATAAGTTCATACAATTTTCTTAAAAGAATGATGTTTTAAGTTAAGTGCATTTCTACATTTTAGTTATTTATGTAAGACCATGATGGTTTTGTTCACAAGCATTATATTGGGTTAAAGCTGAACTGTAAATAAGATTTTGATGAGCTTGAGTAGCAAAGCTCTATGATGTGGAGCGCTTTCCTCCCTTGTTTTGTTCTCAATGTTAAAACAACTAGGCACAAAACCTGTGCTTTGCACCATGAAATGAGCGGTTAATTCAAAACAGCCATCATCAGCATAGGAATAACTAAAATGCCTCTGAGCAGGAAAAGAATAAACAGCAGAGTGACACCTGAAAAAATGCTGGACTGATTTAATATGATGTAGATGACCAGGGAGATGATAAATGATGGCATTCATTATACCATTTCTTGCATTTTTTAAAAAAAGAATTAATAGTTAATAGGTTCCTGACCCTCTTTTTTATATGCAGGGAAGATTTTGGGTGTTAGTAATGGATATGACAGGGAGGATAAGACACCAAAGTTTGAAGGTGGGTCAAAACAAACTGAAAGAGAAATCATCCCACCTCCTCCACCTCCCTTAAAGAAAAATCCTCTTCATTCTAGAGAGAAACAAGGCCCAGCTGTTGCTAGAGCAGGAGATGATGACATTTTCGTTGGTGATGGTGTTGACTATGATATACCTGGTAAAGACTTAAGCCAAAGTCCTGTCTCTGAGGACATGGAAGAGTCTCCTAGGAACAAAGAAAAACCTTCATATTTCACGGAACCTAGTTATGGTCCTGTCCCACCTATGCTGCCTCAGGGGTGGCAAGAAACAGTAAGTTGGTACTTCTTTTGAATTGTTGTGGGTGTGCTAGGTTAATATGATTGGGAAAAATTTTCCTTACTCCTGTTTCATCTTTAGTAAATTTTTATATGGACTTAAGATCTAGTCATCAAATTATTGTACTATTTGTGCTTCCCTTTTAATGTTTATTCTGCTTGAATTATGTTTGGTGTATTGAGTTTCTTTGATTTAACTGGTTGCAGAATGGATATGATGTGATGCAAACACAAGCCTTGGCTGGTGGTTACCAAGGAGAGTGGCAGGAGTACCAGTATGCTGAACAACTGGCTTACCCAGATCAATATCTTCAGCCAAATATGCAGACGTATGATGTGCAAGCAGGTTTAAATATTTCACAAGATCCACGCTTTATGACTCAAGAAGAGAAGGATCGAGGTTTAGGGTCAGTGTTTAAGCGAGATGACCAGAGACTTCAACAGCTGAGAGAGAAAGATGCTCGTGAAAAGGATCCCAACTTCATCTCAGAGAGTTACTCTGAATGTTACCCAGGGTATCAGGAATATAATCGTGAGATTGTGGACAGTGATGATGAAGATGACTTGTCTAAAATGGATATGGGTGGAAGGGTAAGTAATATCTGTTTCGCTTATGAAGGAAACTGACTGGATTTCTATTTATTTAGTTTTAAGTGGTGTACAACTTGTCATAATGATTAGGTTGTCTGGATTGAGCTATATCGTTGTCCACTTAAAAGTTAGAAAATGAGTAATGTGTGAATCTTACTACTCTCAACAGGCAAAGGGTCGTCTTCATAGATGGGACTTTGAAACCGAAGAGGAATGGGCGACTTACAATGAGCAGAAGGAAGCAATGCCAAAAGCTGCGTTCCAGTTCGGTGTGAAGATGCAAGATGGCCGGAAGACCCGAAAGCAAAACAAGGACCAGAAGCTCAATAATGATTTGCACAAGATCAATAAGATACTTGCGAGAAAGAAGATGGAAAAGGACACGAATGGTGAGGTGGGTCACCATTATGATGACGAGCCAACACCGGGAAAGAAGCTTCGAATATGAGTTGTAGTCACCACATTGTAATATTTATTGAATGAGACGACAATTCCGTTTATATCTGAAGATGGTGATGTATTAGTATGACCTATTTTTCTTCCTTTTGTAGAAACCTTGTTCAGGCCGTTCTCATGTTCACAAAGTTACACTTCATAGAATGAAAATAAGTAGTATTATAAAATGACGTTAAATCTAACATCGACTGTTGTCTACTCTGAAAAGTGAGAACCTGATTATATAGGATGATGGAATTTTATGCTGGTGTTATGTACTTGTAATACTGAAATGTTGATTTTTAAGATTGGGATTTTAATGTTAATTTTATGGAAGACCAAAGGAGTTGAGGCGAATTATTTCGTTCTAATTTGTTAAATGATTGGTAAGATTCGTTTGACTTAACACGTGTTACTTAATAAATTGTAATTTTATTATATATTTGTTTGGAGAATTGTGATTTTTTTATTACTATCTTGTATATTTTACATATCTAACTCTAATTTTGTTGAGTTATATTTCATTTTTTCTAACAAATTTTACCTTTTACTTTTAAAAGCTATTTTTATAAATATAATTTTTTTTTTACTTTTATTACTTTTTTAGTATAAAGATATCATCAAGTATTGAACTAATAAATTTTTTTAAAAAATTCAATAAAAAATCTTATAAAAAAAAGATAATTAAGTTATAAATAAGTTTTTAAAATAAAAGTAACGTACAAATTATATATTTATAAAGAAGTCAATTTGTTTAAATTATTTTAAAAAAATAGATTATTTTAATAATAGATAGGTGTATAATCAATTATTGTTATAATTAATTATATAAAATAATTTTTACATTTGGATAGTAATTTTAAAATAATTTATTTTGATTGAATTGTATAAATATTACTTTTACTATTATAAAATTACAAATTGAATATTAAGTTATTTATAATAATTTTATATTTAATATAATCAATTAATAAGATAAAAGATAAAAATAAAAATTGACTAAAAAATATGCTGATAATTTATAATTATAAGTTTTAAAAATTTATTTATTTTAAATAATTAATTTTTATAAAAAGAATAATGAAAAATTCTAACCTAACATTTGTAAAAGTTGTTAAATAAAATTATTGTTCACAGCTCTTTTTAAATAATTTTAAAAATATATCTATTAAATACATGCTCAATTTCAAAAAGTTTGTTTAACTAATATTTTTTTATTATTTAAACTTTTTTTTATATTATTTTTGAAATCTGAATTAAATGGTTTGATTGAATTCATTTATGAACACATGAGTCTTTTATTTATTTGGCAAATGTATATTACGAATCTTTTGATGTAAAAAAAATATAAATAAAAAAAGAGAAATAATTTATTTAATTTATAAAATATCTTTTTAGTTGTTTACATATATTATAACCATTCAAGTTAGTTAAATAAAAAAATAAAAAAATATCCAATGATATATATGTTTAACTAAATGTATATCAACTTTTAACTTTTGGATAATCCAATTTTTATATAACCTTTACACTAGTTGTTTTAACTTTAGTTTCTTGAAAAAAAATCAATTTTCTTTTTTTTTTTTTTCTGTTGAATCAAGCATATCAAAATAATGCATTTAAATAAAAGATTTTTTTTTCCATTTTTCTTGTTTGCTCCGTTTACGCAAATAGATTAACTAAATATATATAGTATTAATTTTGTATATGATTAATGATAGAGGATACAATTAGGAGATAGAGTTATATGTAAATGGTATTTTTCTATATCTCTGTTATGCGACGACTCTGAATATATATATATATATATATATATATATATATATATATATATATACATATATACGATTAAATCAAATCAAAGATGAAGGTAACGAATGAAAATTGATCAAACTTTTTTCTATCAGGGAAAAATAAAGAAAATTCACTCTTCCCATGCGTTGAACACACTGACAACCTTGGAAATATAATTATGCAAATGTAGTTGCAAGAAGAAAATTACGACGAATGAGACAGAGCTGTGAAGGTCATGCTTCGGTTATCAGAAAATGGGCTTCGTAGATGGAACTCATGAAGAACTAGAAGAATTTAAGAAGTAGTGGACAGTATAATCCATGAATGATCGAACCGAACTTGCTATGTACTATGACGTATGTGGACAATACACACAAGACAAGTTGTTGAAGATATGGAAGAAAAATTCTCAGTTGTGAATGAGCTTAGAATACATCAACTAAAGGTGGATTTTGTAAGATACAAACAAAAAGATATGACCACGTTAATAGTTAATATACTATGGAAAATTGAAGGTCTTTGGATGAATTAGAAAATTGTGAGAAAATTCCCAAGTACACGTGTGGCGGATGCAAATGTGATGTGGTGTCTCAAGTTGAGAATGTGATAATGCATACAAGTTGTGGGAAGATATTAAAGAACATAGCTGTGAACAGGCCTAGAGTACAACAATTGAAGGTGGATTTGACAAGATGCAGAGCCGTAGGTATTACATGGTAACGTACTATACAAAATTGAAGGTATTTCGGATGAATTAACAAAACATGAGCAAATTCTCAGGTGTCCATGCGGCGGCGGGTGCAAGTGCAGTGTTAAGAGAAGGTCCACCAATTCTTGATGGGATTAGACGATACAAGCTATGACATAGTGTGATTTGGCGACAGACTCTTTGCCATCGTTGAATCATGTATGCGATGATGGTGCAAGAAGAGAGAATGAAAATAAGTTCTAAATCAAATAAAGAAAGATGGATGATTGGGGGACCTGCGAGATAGGCATAGAACAAAGCTAGAGAATGATGTTATCATGGAGCAAACTTGAGGAACCCTAACGTCTCGATGTGGCGCACATGTGGAAGTGATGGGCATGCTGACAAAAAAAAAAAACAAGAAACTTGATATGACATAATTCACTAATAAATCATTATCATGTCATGCCACAACAGAGAATCAACTAATACTTTGGCATAAGAGATTGGGACATTCATCCTTATAAATTATGCAAATCCTTTCTAATATAAATGACAAATGCATAAGTGATGAACGAACCAAATTTGTCATACAATGTTTCATATTTATTAACGTGGTGATTATAGATGATTCATGGGCAGTCTGAATATATTTGTTGAAAGAAAAGACAAAAGTGTTGATTTTTTTTTTCAAGTTGGTTGAGCAACAATACAACCAGCGGATTAAAATGGTGATGCGACCTAACAATGAAATGTAATTGATATGTTTAAAACAATACTGTGTACAATAAGGCATCGATACATGATCTCCCACCGTTCATGACATAAGCTCCATTTGGTTGAGATAATTTCGTGAAGACACCTTTCAGCAGATTGCGCAATTTTGTCACCAATGTCATGATAATGATGAGTCCCTTCCACGGTCTTTCTCTTTATCAAAATACTCCTAACATGAGTCCTTGTATCTCTTGGACCATTAGTGATGAGCATCGGCGACAAGCTATGTTACAAGAAATTCATATCATGAAAACAATTGACATCACACTTTTACCTAAAAAATTTGGACGTAAATGAAATTGTTGGGACAATATTGATCAAGTTGGTTATTCAAAACTTACTCCAGCTTGAATGGGTAACAAATGGGATGCAATTAAGAGATATAGTTGTGATGACAGTTTATATATATATTTATATATATATATATATATATATATATATATAAAGGACAAATAAAAATTGATCAAACCTTTTTTTATCACATACATTTCTTATAACCATGCACATACTTCCTAATTTCTATGTTATCCATTCAAAAATTACACTAACCTTATTCTTCATGTTTAATTTCGATTTTACGAATCCTTTTCTTATATAAATATATTCAATTTTATTTTCTTGGGTTGTTTAGTTTAATTTGTTGATTTCATAACATGTGGTTTCATTTGAAATAGAGAACTTCCATCTCTAATTTATATTATTTAATAATTAAAGTTAGATATTTATATTATTTAATAATTTTAAAATATAAATTTAGGTAATTTAACCAATAAATTAAGAATTATTAAAAATAAATTAAATTTATCAAAATTTATAAAAATTAAAAAATTAATTAAGTTTTTTATTATATATTTATATATAATAAATTATTTAAATATAAATATTTAATATTAAATAATATAAGTACGAATGTTTAAATTATATAAATTTTTTATTTTAAAATAACTTTTTCTTTTAAAAAATGATAATCATAAAAAAGTAGAAAGGAAGCTAATCATAGATAATAATACTTTTTACTTAATTGAGAGAATAGTAAAAAATTTAAATTAAAAATTAATTTTATAAAAATAAAAAATAAATTTCCTTGTTTTCTTTCAATTTAAATTTTAAACTGTTTTCTTTTTTCAATTTTCTGTGCTGTACTGGAAGTAGTTAAAAACACATAAGACAATCCAGTTATTGGTTGTACATGTTTAACCGTCCAATTTGATTTTCTCATTCTCGTATTCTTCCCCGTTAACTGACTTGAACGGATAATCCAATTCAAATTCAATTCCTATATAATTTGCAGGTTAGTTATTACATCTTCAATTCAATTCAATTCTAAATTTTCTTCAACTTAAATGAGATTTGGCAACTTAATCCATGCAAGTAAACTGTTCTCTCCTTCTATTTTTTTTTATCACTCACACATTCTCCGTCCATGAACATGATTCCTTAATCTTTCATGTTATCTATTCAAAACCCAAACCGCATTTTGAGTTGGTGCACGTATTTCATCGTATTTCATGCTCAGTTTAGGTTTCCTAGATACCTTTTTCTTTTTTAAATAATCCTGTTAAATTTTGAGTTGTTTCCATTGCCTTTGCTGATTTTGTGACTACGGTTTTCATTGCAGTTTAGGATTGCTGGTCTTGGTACATGCAATCTGACCGGAAAAATTGGCAGCCTCTGATGGTAGTTCTGTACACTCATCGCTTTCAAACATAGAAAACAACGCTCAATTAGACTACGATCGTGATGGTAATCATGATCATAATCATAATAATAGCTATTGTGAGCCTACATGGGCTGAGGCTAAACCTTCAAACCCCAAAAAAGAGACTTTGAATCGGTTCCCTTTTGGTCCAGAAAACCTGTTTGATGGAAGTTATGAACCAATTGGTGATTACCAAGGTATGGAACCCTCATTTACTAAGATGCATTCACAGGTAAAGTTTAAGAAGATGCTTGCTGGGGCATTTGGCATTTTGACTGGATGGAGGAAATCTCCAAGGATTACTGATACTCAACAGAGCCCTAGTTCCAATGTGTCATTTCTTGGCTCCGGAAACAATGGAGATGTTGTCATTAGTTCTTCGGTGTACATGCCAAGTGCACCACCACTCTTTAAATTGAAAGAGGTGCTGGAGGCTGAGCCCCCTGAGTGGCTCCCTGATAGTTCTACCACTGTTTGTATGCAGTGTGATGCTCCATTCACCGCGCTTACACGTGGCAGGCATCATTGCCGGTTTTGTGGAGGGATTTTTTGTTGGGAGTGTACAAAGGGGCGGTGTTTGTTGCCTGTTAGGTTCAGGGAAAGGAGTCCTCAGAGAGTGTGCGATGCCTGCTATGATAGGCTTGGTCCTTTGCAGGGTGTTCTGATCAACACCATAAGCAATGCTGTGCAGGTAGCAAAGCATGATGTGATGGATTGGACCTGTGGTCGAGGGTGGCTTAATCTTCCTATTGGCTTGTCTATGGAACAAGAGATATATAAATCTTCTAATACTTTGAGAAGCTACAGCCAGGTTTGTTTCTTGTTTTTTATTTTCTTTATGTAAGCTTGCTCCGAGTCTCTGACTGAGTGACTTGTTATCATGTTTCTGAATAAACCTCCAAATTAGTCCTTGGGAGTTAAGATTGTATGTGTTGGACATTTTAGTTCCTGAAATTTTAAAAATTCTTTGTTAGTTATAAAGTGATAAAAGACTAAAATGGATGAGATGTTGTAAAGTTAAGGACTAATGAAGAGTTTTTAAAATTTCAAGGACTGAAATATCCAACTCATACAATATTGAGGTCTAACTTGCGAGTTTACTCTATTTCTAGTGATACCAGTAGAGCATAGCTTATTGCTACTATGATGTTTGATTGAGTGATTGGTAATGCTATTAAGTTTCAAGTATGAACAAGTAATTGCTTTGTTGAATTTTCTGAATAATGGTAGATTTCTTGTTAGTATCAATACTGCTGTCATCTGTAGACTAATTTCATTTTAAATGAATAGGTGGCTAGATCCACTCCTGAGAGGTCCATCCCTTTAGCCATTCTTAATAGAGCCAAAGGCCTAGCAATTTTGACAGTTGCCAAAGCTGGCGCACTGCTCTCGTACAAACTGGGTACTGGTTTGGTTGTTTCTCGAAGATCTGATGGATTGTGGTCAGCGCCATCAGCCATTTTCTCTCTGGGTTTAGGATGGGGTGCACAGGTAAGGATATCATAAGTGGGTTTCTATGATGTGTGGACATATATCACTATGATTTTGGTTTAATTGAAAATGAAGAAGAAAGAATAGGATCTAGAATTTTTTTATTTTTCAATCTTTCCTGGTAGAATATTTTCCTACAACCTTGTTTATATGCCACTCTTCCATTGGTGGAAACATAAGTCTAATCAAACTTCACCCTTCTGATTGGAAGTCAGTATAGCAATATTAGAATCAAAACTCTCAAATATGCACGATAGTGTGTTGACATGGTTATAATTCCTTGTTATATTGCCAGATTGGTGGTGAACTTTCGGATTTCATTGTTGTGCTTCATGATATGAAAGCTGTGAAGACATTTTGCAGCCGCATGCATTTTTCTCTTGGTGCTAGTTGTAGTGCTGCAGCAGGGCCTCTTGGAAGAGTGCTTGAGGCTGATATTCGTGCTGGTGACAGAGGTTCCAGCATGTGTTACACTTACAGTTGCAGTAAAGGTAGTTTGCAATCTCTCTTTGTATTCTTTTCCAGCTCTCTCTCTCTCACACACACACACAAAGTAGTTTGCAGTGAAACTTTGTTGTATACCTCTGAATGAAATATCAAGAACCTCTGTGTGGTATCTTCTGATTTATAACATTGTCCTTCCATATACTTGGCTGTATCATTTTGTTTTATTTTTTTATTTTTTTGGGGGGGGGGGGATTACAGATAAACAGAGATGGAGCATTATATTACCCAACTCAGATAATCTTTACTTATTTTGTTCCAATGATTGATGAATGGAAGGATGTGTAACACTGAATTTTCCTAAATTGTAGGTGCATTTGTGGGAGTGTCATTGGAAGGAAATATGGTAGCAAACAGGATGGATGCCAATTTGAGCTTTTACGGTGATCCTTATCTCACCCCATGTGACATTTTATTAGGGACGCTGGATAGACCCAGGGCTGCTGAGCCATTGTATGCTGCTCTTGAAGGTTTATATTCCAGTTTTAGGTAAGTCTAATTCAGTTTCAAATTGCACCCGTCCTTCTATCAGCTGCACATGGAGCGTCAAATACTACTTGTATGCAATTCTGCTACATGCTTGGGATCTTACTATGTGGTACCCTTTGCTAAGTTAAAGCCATTGCATATAGAGGAACAACGGAACAATGTTTGAATTTTATTTCATTTTATTAATACACCCAATAAATATGTCATGTGAATATTTTATTGAACTCAATTGTGCTATACAAAGCTTTTATTTTCGTTTTCATCCATGCTTAGAGCAACAATTTTTCTATTTTAACGACGAGATGACTATAGCCAATAAAGTGTCGTTATTTTATATCCTCATAAGAGCTACAAGATGGGTATAGCTTAACAACATAATCATCAGAATAGACAATCATATATTAAAACGAACTTAGCTGAAAACATATTAGAGTTCTGTATTGACACTAACGAGCACGAAATGAGCTAGGAGAGAATGACCTCAGACAGTACTAGTACAAGAATTGGAGTTGCCCACCATGGTAGAACCATTGGGAGTATATATTCAGCTTTTCCTTCATCAACTTTCGCTAAACTCTCATTTTGCAGATTAAATGAGAAAAACTAAGATCCATGAATTCTGTGTACGATAAATTTGAAAAGAAGAATCATCATTTTATAATCACTAACCTAATGACTGTTCATTACCAAAAAGAAAAGTAAGCACAATGAAAATCCTATGTGATTTAAGAGAAATTACGATTTTAGTTGATATACTTACAACTTGTCGTCATGTTTCACATTTTTCGCATGTAACTTTGGCTACCAGCACATTGTCTAGATCTTGGTATTCATATATTTAATTCTTTCTTTCTGGATGCTGCTTTTTTAGTTTTTAGATTTGTTGGTCTTAGTTTTAAGCATTCTTGTTGTTTTTAGTTTTGGGACTTAGAACATCTCCTATGGGAGATTCCTTAGACAGATTATTAACTTAAATAATTGATGTGTAACTTATTTTATTATCAAATAAGGTTGATATAAAATAATTTTCAATTAAGAATTATTTAAATAAATAATTTATTTTTAAATATTGTAAAATAAAATAAAATTTAAAATAATAAATATATGATATCTAGAAAAATTTATTTGATAAATTTTATTAACTTAGTTTGTTAAAGAAATAAATTATTTAAAATCATATAAAGTAAAAAATAATATATAATAGTAAAATTCATAAAGGAATTATATAGGGCAATGATTTTCATTATAGATGTTAACCGTTCTACTATATTTTTTTTTTTATAAATAAAGCATAAATTATTAATATTATGGAAGTACCAGGTGTCCTCCAAACCATAATCATGTGGAAACATTGTCGTTAATGCATGCAATGTGTCCATCACACTGTCCAGGTTTTTTAAGGGACCAAGATGTCTATTGCTACATAACATGAATTTGTGTTGGTTTAGGAGGTATCCACTTAATATTAAAATTGTTACTTTGAGCAGGAACTTTTAAGATCCCCAGACATCAATATGTCTTGTCCAGTGAGCAAAATGTTGAAGTCATATGTTACTTTTTCAATACTATTGGCACGCAGCTTGATGGAAATCTTAAATTAGAGCGAATAAACAATATCTACTTTAGTATATTAAAGAAATGAGCACAAACAATCATGTTTTTCCATTCTTGTTTCCTGTATTTTTTTTCTCTTGTTAAATTTTTTGGTTTCAATATTTGTTTCGCATCATATTAATACTTCAAGTGTAGGATAATATTTTTACTTTTATGAATATAAATATTTTTTTATGTATATTTTAAAAAGTAATGACAGTCGAAACAATCAAAAATATTTTTTATTTATGTATTTTTAAATTTATTACATTGATTATTATTTTTAAATGATATAAAAAAATTCAACATTTTATATCGATTGAGTAGTATAATGGATATAATTTTTATATTAATTAAATTTAAAATTGATGTAAAAATTAATTTTTTATATTAATTATTTAATTAAATTATTGATGTAAAAAGTTATCACTTTTTATATTATTTATTTTTATATTGTTAACGAAATTGATGTAAAAATTTTAATACAATTAATGTAAAAAATATATTTTTTATTAATATTTGCACCTTAAACAAATATTTAGTATTCTTTATTTTTTTAGATATTTCAGCATGACATTAAAGAAACTTAATGGTAAGAATTATTTAAACTAGAATCCTACAATTAAAATTTAACTTTATCATCTTATCATAAAGTTCAAGAAAATTGATAAAAAAAAGTGTAAACATTGAGAGAAGGTAGACAGACTATCAACTTGTATCTCTCTTATAAAATTTGATTAACTCAAAAATGCCGAACTATTATCATCTTTACACTACCTATTATAACATATGGAAGTTCACAGAATATATACTCAAACAATATCAAGCAACTCTATGATGTCCATATATTAACTATCTTTCAAAAGGTAGATGATGATGCCTTATCCTATGTTAATAGGGTTCAGTCTTTAATTAATGAGTATAAATCTCGGTGACTAATGATCAAGCATTTAAAATGTTAGATAAATTTAATAATAATTTCATGAGCTATATACACTATATGACCTTAATAAAAATTATGAATATGTTCAAAATTAAGTCTTGACATCCTTTCCTATTTCCTTGATGAAGACAACATTTCGAATTGTTGAATCCTCAATTTTTATTTCCAATTTTGTAAGTCATGGCCATGGTCATGGTTGCGGGGGCGGAAGAGTTTGTAATGATGGACACCCTTAAAGCCCTTACTGTAAGCATTTTAGTCACACCTAAGAAAAATGTTACTCTTTCAATGACTTTTTAGATAAACTTGTCAACATGACTTAATCCTCTGATGATAAATCAACTGGAATATAAGAACATATGAAATAATGTATTATCTAATAAAGAGTATAATAAATTTTTATAAAATAAGGCATCACAAGTTTCATCATCTTCAATTGTTGTTCATACTGGTAATTTATAATCTATTTTTTCTCAATTCTTATATACAGTTCTTTGGATTTTAGACTCTAGTACTTCTAATCATGTAGCGAGTAATCCCCTTATTTTCCCGAAGTTATTCAACCTAAAACTCCTCATCATATTACCTTTATAGATGGATAAAAAACTAAAATAAGTGGCATCAATGAAACCACTCCTCTTCCATCCTTATCTCTTGGTTTATTCTTCTCATTTAATTTTCCTTTCAATTTAATTTAAGTTATTCATTTAATCCATAGTTTGAATTATTCTATAACTTTTATCTTTGATTCTTTTGTTATATAATTTAATTTTTAAATTAATAAATTTTATTGTATAGATCATGTTTATAAAAATTTATAAAATTCAAAAAAATTGATATTTCATTATATACTTATATAATTACTTTTATATTTTGTATAATTACTTTATAAAAAATATAATAAATTTTCATAATTATTGTTATTAATATATATATATATATACTACTCTACTAATATACTCAAAATTTGATAAAACATTTTTTAAGTGAAAGGAATAAGAAAAGTTATAAATAAAACTAATAAATTTTTTTATTAAAAAAAATGTTATTTTTAACGGTGTAATTTCTGGTGGCTTAGAATGATTACAAATTTTATTATTAACATTTAAAAAAAAATATTAATTTCATTGATATCACAATTTATTTGTAATAATTTTTTTTAATTGCTGACAAAACTGTTACAAATATAAGATTTATTTTTTAGTGGTTAAAAATCACCACAAAACTTTTTAGTACAATTAAAACAATAGATTAAAATTTTTACTAAACTTAAAAAAAATAAATTTATTGTTGTAGTTACAATCTGTTTTATATCAAACCTCCTATAATTAAAAAAAATAAAGTAAAATAATTTAAAGAAAATAACTTAAATTAAGATAAAAAAAATATAAAAATATAGCACAAGTTATATATATATATATCCATATTTAAGATAAATAATTTTATATTTTATATATTATTTAATTATTAATATTTATGATAAATAATTTTATATATGTTATTATTATAATATTTTTATTTTATTCAATATTTATCTTATATAAAAATAATATATATTATAATATTATATTGTAAATAAGTCATGTTAACTCATATTTTAAGATAAAAGTTTTTATTAGATAATTTGATTTATTTTTATCTTTATTTGTAATATAAATTAAATAAAAAATTATTACAATAGTTTTTATATTTAGTTTATTCATAGAATATTGAGATTTAATTTTAAATAAATTAAATTTTAATAAAATTTAAAAATAATACATAAAATAAATAGAAATAAAAATAAAATAAAATGTTTAAAAAAATTATATAATTTATTTAAAACAAATATTTTAAATTATAATATAGGTATAGATTATTAATAAGGAATGTAAATAAACGAATAAAAATGTCAATAAATCTAGCTAGTGTATTTCCTATGGACTGCACATGTATTTTTAAAATTAAGTATTCATAAAAATTTAAAAATGATAAATATTTTATTGTTATCAATAATTATTTTGATATATCAAAATTAAATATTTAAAAATTTATCTTAATTATAATTTTGGTCCCTGTTGTTTAATTCATGTGCAATTTTGGTTTCTAAATTTTTTTAGTAATTTTGATTCTTTAATTTTTAAAATTTTTAAAATTTGGTTATTTATTAATTTTTAAATAAAATTATTGAATTATTATATTTTATCTAAATTTATGAAGAATTTATAAAAGTACTGAAATATAAAAAAAATTTAACATATAGAAATAAGTTTTGTTAAAATTAACTCAAAACTCAAGGATTTTATAAAAGTGGAGGTTAGATTTTGAAGAGAAAAAATTTAAAATTTAAAATAATAATAATAATAATAATTATTAGTCAAATTTAATATTTTTAGCAGTAAATTTTGAAATATAAAGTAATCTAATTCTTTTAGTTTTCTGAAAATTGAGTAAAAATGGAATTTATAAAGTTTAGAAGATTAAAATTATCCATAAATAAAATTAAAAATATCAAAAGTTCCATTAAATTTTAAATTTTAATTCAAATTAAGATTATAATAACCTTAAAATTTATTTTATTTAAAAAATATATCTTAATAAAGTACTAATATTTAAATTGAAATAATG
The DNA here is from genome assembly GCA_037954105.1 of Canavalia gladiata. Lineage (NCBI taxonomy): Eukaryota > Viridiplantae > Streptophyta > Magnoliopsida > Fabales > Fabaceae > Canavalia > Canavalia gladiata. Next base: position 14,233,508 of record CM075662.1, on the reverse strand, counting down.
TTATTATTGAAAAAATAACTAAAAAATTTAATGGAAATGAAACTGCATAAATTTTTAATTAATATCTTTTGTGTTTTAATTTTTCAAAATATAAAATAATTTTAAAAAGTCACTTTTTGAAAAACAAAATAAAACTTGCTTAATTAAATTATCTAGAAAAATAAATAAAAAAATTTCTCTCACATAAAAAAAGTAAATTTATCGGTTACCCTCAAATGTAAATCGTTAAATTTTATTTTTTTTATTTTAAAAGTCTAACCATTAAATTAAAGATATAAAGATGTATAAACAATTTTTAATATATAAAATATCATTGTTTAAAAAAATTTATTCTTTCAACTCTTTAATAAAATTACTTACTTTATCATTGTTAGAAAAGTTATTTTAAATTTCTAAAAGATTTAACATTTTTTAATATAAAAATAGAATTTTTAATTTTTTTTAAGAGATCAAATAAGAATAAAATTGATCAAATCAAATCTTTTTAACTTTTAATAATAAAAAACAACTTTTAGAAATACATTATTTTGTCTTTAATAAAATAATTGTTATACATAAAAAATATAATTTATCATCATTTTTTATGATATTTTTTATTATATATTCAGATATAAATTATAAATTTAATCTTAGCAAAATTAAAAGATAACATTTCAACATATGTAATATAACACTTACCCTTTTTTCTATGCTCTTTCTAGAAATAAGCATAGAATATCTAAATCTAGTTGTAAAATTTAATTTTAACTAAATTAAAGAGAAAACTAATTTATATATTTAGAGTAAAATTGTCAAATTAGCACATCTGATTATAGATTTTGTTTTATGTGATGTAGCTTACATAAAGGTAAAATTTTTAAATCTTAACTTACATAACACTCAATTTAAGTAGGTTTAATATGTGTTAGCTCATAAGCTAACCCATTTTATCCTAGTTTATTGTCTTTTATTTTTTAATTTGTCTAAAAATAATAATTTTAAATATTAATGATACACATATCCTTCAAATTAAGTGAGATAAATGTAGGATAATTCATGTGACCCTATTTTATAATCCTTTATTTTGTAACTTGTTTAAAAGTAAGCTTTTTAAACTTTAACTCATATAACCTTCAAATTAATTGAGATAAGTATGTGTAAATCCATCTAATCCTATCTTAGAATCCTATTTTTTTAGCTTATATAGATGTAGGATTTTTTAAGCTCTAACTCACACAATCCTTAAATGAAGTGAAATGGATGAGGACTAATTCATATGATTATGTATTATATTTATCTCTTTTCCTTTAAAATTTATTTTTCTCTCTTAAATTTTTTCTCTCGTTTCTTTTTTTAAATTTTTTCTCAAATATTTTTTATTACACTAAACTATTCTTTTTTGTCTAAATATTTTTTAGATTTTTTTATTTTTTTAAAATATTTTCTTATTTTTCTCTAATTTTTTACCTCTCTAATTTATCTCTCTCTCAACTTTTTATGAAATTTTTCTATATTTTAATTATTTTCTATTTTTTTAATATTTTTTAAATATATTTATCACTTAAACTTTAAAATTATTTTCTTTCAATTTTTCATCTTCTCTCTTTAAATTCTCTTTCTAAATTTTTTTATTGATTTTAATTTTTCATTCCTATTTTATTTAAAGAGAAAAAAAAATGAGAAGAAAATTTTTTTTATAGAAAAAGATAAAAAATTAAGAGAAAAATTTGAAGAAAAAACGAAGAGAGAGAAAATTTGATAGATAAAAAAATTAAAAAAATTAATTTAAATAGATAAAATTGTATTAAAAAAATTTATAATTTATAAAAGATTGGCCTTATTGCTATATTGTAAAAGAAATGTTTGATTTTGTTACCAATTAAATAAATAGAAGAAGATATAATTGGAGAGAATACAAAATTTCTATATTTGATATAAAAAATTTGAACTTATTTTTTGCTCGTATTCCTTATTTTTTACCATCTAAATGTAGGTTGTGCATTTAACCAAAATTTTTTGACATCCATATAGTATGCTAACTTGTCTGTATAGTGGGTTAACCCTCTCTCGTCTAGTTCATATAATGAGTTTAGTCACTTATTTAAATTGTATTTATTTTATTTTCTTAATTTTAAGTTTATGACCTAACCCTATCCCATACAATTTAGTAGGATTTTAATTTTAAAAATTTTACAAATATGATCTTTATCACTTTATTTGTGATATGAAATTACAAGGAAAAATGTTGCAATATCTTAGATTTTAGTGAATTTAATTTCTTGGTGTGTTTGGTTGCATTTGTCCTATCTACAAGGTTATAATTGATTTCTATGGGTCTCACAAAAATAGGTTCTCGATTGGATAAACGTGAAAATATGATGGAACAATAGACTTTGGATGAAATGAATAATTTTACCCTTCTTATTATACCGTTGTCTATTGTTGGAAATGTCAAAATACGGATCAAGAAGGAGTAAAAGGAAACACGTGAATACATGATGCCCTTCTCTTAGAAAAGCATGTTTAATTCTAAAAGCATACATTGTTCTTTGAAGAAATATAGAACCCCATTTGGTGTAGTCAATCCAAACTTTATCAAAGGTGTTGTATCTAGAACCAAATAAGAATCATACAAGGAAGCGCTGATACACCAGGTGAATTTTTTTTTTTCCTTTTTAACTTTTCCCCTATTTATAATATAATCTATTTATTGTAAAATTTTTCATTATCTTTACTGAAAGCAAGCATTGTAGAACCCAAATGAAAATATTTATATTGGCATATTTATGGAGCTTGTACTTAGTTTTCTTGTAAGTTTAATGATGATGATCTCTTAATCTTTGTTAAATCATTTTTAATATGCTTTAAATGGTTAGTATTTGAGTTCTAGTTCATAAAAAAATGATCCAATACAAAAGTGATATAAGTTATTTTGGCGAGGTCGGTTGTTTGGACTTTATTTAATTCTCCACATTAGATGTTGATGAAAAAAAATTATTTTGTTAAGTATGAAAAAATACTTTGAATATGTATGAAGTTAAACCTTTGTAGAGATGAATGACACTAGAAATAAAAGGAAATGGTTAAAAAAAATATAATCTTTGTTTTTATATGCCATAACATAATTCTTACTAAAATATTTCATTGACTTGATGAAGTTAGAATTTTTTTTACATTCTTTTGTTGTGCGTATAGAGTTTTACCTATGGAAAAATGTATCTGCCTGCATAGAAAATGGTATTTTAAACCTTTAGTATCATTCTTACATAGACAATTTCAATAGTTCTTAAAAGAATGATTGAATCCTAAGCTTTAAATTCATTAGAAATAAGTTTTGGAATTCAATTATGAGAAGGTATGAAACTTTAATTCCCCTTATAACTTTAAGTAATTTCACTCAAACTCTCTTATGAAAGATTTAAAAGTCATTTGCTAATTATCCGTTCTCATTCTATTACTACCTAGTAATTATGCAATAACAATATTCTTTTGCTTAAGTTATTACTCCCAACGATCTTGTAATGTATGTAATTAAGACCATAACTGGTTAAAATTAAGGATTCCAATTTATCTTCCAAAACTCTTATTCATTTTACTTTACATTTTCATTAATTAGATAATGATACAATCGCCTATCCCCTAGTTAGCTTAAAAATCAACAAGAGTGGCTAACTTTTACCATTAAACATAATATGGAAAACATAATTGAATAGAAACACAATTATTCATAAACGAGAAAAATAGGTTCAATTTGTTACATCATAAGTTTTGCTAAAACCTCATTATTTAGAGATTAGTTATACATAAATAGATAAAAACAAATAAAAACATATTAATCCAATAAAACAATACATAATCATAATTCTAAAAAAGAATGATGAAACTGTAGTGTCGGTAAGACTAACAATAGGATTCTACAGTGAAGGATGGAGTAAAAAGGAGACTAAGTATCTTGAGATGTTGGGATGTTAAACATAAACCTCCCTTTTATAGACTTAAGTTGAGTTTTTTGGTCACGAACTAAATTAACTTAAGTTATCTTTTGTGTTTATTAGGACTGACTTGGATAATCTTCTATGCTACTAGGGTTAGCATAGTCATGCTAGCTTTCTTTGAACGTATTTTTGTACTTTTATAATTTTTTTATTCTTTTTATTTTATTTTTTATTTTTAAATTTAAAATAATCCTAATTTTATATTATCTACTTATGTGGTCATTCCTAAAAGAAATAAAAAAATTATATAAAGTTATAATTAAATAATTATAAATTATAACCATTTTTAAAATTAAATCAATAAAATGATGGTTAATCATTTTTATTTTATTCTTAAACTTTTTTTTTATGATTAAACTTTGTAGAGTTAGATGATTATCTAGATATTTTAATATAAAGATATTTTTATTTAATATAAAAATATTTCTTTCTTTTTTATTCAATCATTCCATCAATCAAATTAAAATTTAATTTTTTAATTTAATTTTTTTTAATTTTTCTTATAATTTTTTTTACCATCCAAACAAAAATTATAAATTTAAAAACCATTTTATTCCCAACTTACATGCATCCAGATTAAATTAGATGATTGAATAAGTTAAATTTACACGTTTAATTGACACATTTAATTCGAAATGCAACACTTGTTCTTTTTAATCCATCCATTTTTTTATCTTCGCTTTTTCTCTTCATGTATAATAAATGCAAGATTTCTAAATCTAGTTGTAAAATTCAATCTTAATTAAATTAAAAAAACATTTCAACACTCACAAAGTATAATAATAATCCTTCTATCTTCTACTCTTTCTTTATGTACTCATATAATAAACACAAAATCTAGGTATCCGGTTGTAAAATTCAAACTTAACTGAATTAAGCAGAACATTTCTACTCTCAGATCGTTACTTAATACTTATCCTCATCTCTCTTTGACTATGCATATGCGTAGTGAGCGCGAGATTAAATCTGTAGTAAAAAACAAAATCCAACTTATTTTCAGTTGAGTCTATAGCACTTGTTATTATCTTTCCTAATTTTACGAGATGCCTTTAGATGTAGGTTTGGATAGCCTAGCTGCTTTAGAGTGTAACTAGAGAGATTCTATGAAGAGAAAAAGAAAGTGAATTGAGTGACACATGTCCATCAAAACGCTATTTCGTTTACTTTAGATTTATTCAACATTTTTTCCGTTATTATCGAATCGTATATTCTTAAATATTTGTAAACTTTGACTTCTGCCACAACCATTTAAAAAACTCAGCACGATCCAATTTAGTTTATTTATCTAAATTTATTATATAAATTAAAGTTATATACCTGTATTATAAATACTACACGTTTCTCTCTTTTTTTTTCTTCATTATTTATTGTTTTAAAAAGTTTTATTATAAATTTTTAATTTGTTTAAATTGAGAACTTCTCTTCAAAGCATATATTTTACAAGTTACAACAGTCATTTTTTTACGATCGTATATAAATGAATAAAAAATATATTACATCAATAAAATTTATATGTAATTTTGATAGTTATATTATTTTAACTATCATTAAAATAATATTTTGTGTTTCTATTTATCTTTTAAAATTTTTATTAATTTTTTTAAAAAATTATAAAATTTTATTTAAAATTTCATTGTTAATTTAATAATTACTTAATTATTATAAATATGGATGCATTCAAGTAAAGTACAACTATTAATATCTCAATGATTACATATAACATCCAATTTTACTCTCTAAAAGGCGTTCCTTGCAATCGAATTTTATTTATTTATCTTAATTTATATTAATTGAAAATTTAAGTAATTTGATCTAATGAATCTAATACTATAGTGTAACTTTGATTTTACACTAGTTTCATATCACATGTCACATCTATATTTATTTTTTCCTATAAAAAATCTTATACCCTTCTTCCCCCCTTTTAAATTTATTTATTTGGCTTTAATAAATGAAATTTTTAACTAATCAGGTTTTATACCAATAGATTTGTGTTTTTAAGTAATGATAAATATTTCAAGTAACAAGTAATTGTGTCAATTTTTAATGCATGCATACCTTTATTAAATTCTCTATTATTATTATTAATTATTATTATTATTAGATTTTATTTTATCAAGTAACTTTTCATTTTACAGTATGGAACTCCCATGTGTCCGTCAATACTACAAAATGAGGAAAGAAATAAAATGGAGAAAAAAAATAGTCGAATAATAGTAAGAATATTTAAATTCTCATTCATTTGAGAACCAACCAAGAGTAATTTCGACCAAAAAAATAGAAAGATTGAGTGAAAAATATAACATATTTTGCTATGAGACAGGTTTAGAATAAATAAAAATTACTTATTGATTGAAAGCTGATCAAGATTCATAATAACACCAAAACATCCCTTAAAACAAACACACAATTAATTTTTTGCATAACTTAAATTATTTATTGTTTACAGCAATATGTATTTGTCAGTTATAACAGCTCACATTTGGACCCTTTCAACCTAGCTATTCTCCCCTCCCAAAAAAATTGGTTAGATTTAATTTGCTTCTCCTTCTCATTACTCTTTATTAGACCCCTTGTCTCCTTATGCAAAGTAATTCCCACTGAGTGAGTGGAGAGAGGTTTTGAGCACAATTCAATAGCAACAACACTTGCCATCATCCCTTGTGGTAAAATATAATGGGAAACAAGCTTTGTGTCACTATAAAAACTAAAAAAAAGGCCACAAAGCCTTCATCATCTTCCTTCACAGGCCTGAACCTAGAAACCATCTTGGAATCCTATGTTCCCCCTTTTAACAAAAACGGTGCCCCGGTTTACAACTGCCAAATTTGCTGTGAATCAAAGCCAATATATGACTCCTTCAGTGTGGAAGGTTGTTCCCACTTTTACTGCACCAAATGCACCCTCAAATACATAGTATCAAAACTTCAAGACAACGTGTTGAACCTTATGTGCCCCGAGTCAGGAACAGGGTGCTCTGGAGTGTTGAATCCTCATTACTGTAAACCAATTATGCCACACAGTTTGTTGGTGTGGTGGGAAAAGGAACTATGCGAATCGGTGATTCCTGAGAAGGAAAAGTTCTATTGTCCCTTCAATGATTGCTCCGCGTTATTGTTCAATGAAGCTGAAAAAGGAAAGGTTCTTAGAGTCTCCAGTTGTCCTCATTGCAAAAGAACCATTTGCATTCAGTGTAAAGTTCCTTGGCATCAAGAATTGAGTTGTGACAAATTTCAAAGATTGAAGAACAAAAACGATGATTTGATGTTGGATCTCGCCAAGAGAAGAAAATGGAAACGCTGCCCAAATTGCAAGCATTATGTTGAAAAGAAAACTGGTTGCGATGACATAACATGCAGGTTCGTTTCCTTCACTTATTTTCCTATGCAATGCTCTACTTTTTTTTTTAATGAAAGTAAAAAAGTAATTTATTTAAAATATTAAAATAAAATATGAGAAACAACCTTCTCATATATGGTAAAGAAAGCCAACCAAATCTAACCCTTATATCAATTAAGATTTTAACACTCGAAACCAAGCATTTGTTTCAACTGTGTTGATTTTTTTAATTAGAAGTTTTAAGTTTAAGTTTTATGTAGATAATGACATTAATTTTTTTTAAAATTATCATATAAAATTATTTTATTTAATTTTAAAAAATCATAATTAAAAATTCATGTAGCATAGACCAAAAGAATAATAAGAAGTTAAAACTTAGAGGAAGAAAAAAGGAGAAAAAACAAACCCCTGAAAACATATAACAATGAAAATGAGTTGGGATACTCCACTTAAACTCCGAATACTATCCAAAATAATAAAACATTAAGGGTTTATTTTCTTTTATTTCTGAAAATAATTTTTTATTTTTTAAATTTAAAAATTATTTAATAAGTAGAGCTTTTAAAAATATTTTTGAAAAATGGTTTTTTTTCAATTTTTAAAACTAAAATAATTTCGATTTTCTATTTTAATATTTTATTATTTATGTTCTTTCATATATTCTTTAATTTTTCTTAATTTATAATTTTTAAAAATTATTTTATAAAATTATTTTTAAAAATTAAGGCCCAAAAACAAAGCAAACATCCCCTCAATTCTCCATCAAATAATCTTTTAAAATTTAAATGACCCATCAGGATCATCATAGGTAAATTCAAGCATCTTTCCAATTTGTCATATCTCTTTAGCTTGATCTTCTAAACTCTTTTATGTAATCTTTTTAAAGTGCGCTTGTCCTTTATTGAGATATGACTATCACTAAATGAATTTTCAAGCACTACCACCACCTCAATGTTGAAATGCACATCATCTTTAGTCTTACGAGTTTTCTCCTCTTTCTTACCTCTTTCCCACTTTATTGAAATACTTGTTTACTTTCAATAATAAAAAAAATCATTCAAATTCCTTATTTTTTTTTCTGTTTACCTTAACCATTAAATAATTTTTTTTCTAGCATGAACACCAAATAATTTTTTTTTCGACCATAAACTCTCTTTATCAAATATTATGTTTAAAGTTATTCTATTTAATATTGTTTAAAATAATTAAGTTAAATTAATTTTAATTATTAATTTTATAAAATTTAAAAAAATTTAAAATTTTATTTTAACAGATATATATTTTTTAATATATTAATTTAAATTTATTTAATAAAATATTAAAATTTTATAAAATTTCAAAATAAATATAATTTAAATAATAAAATTTATTAATATAATATCTGAATTATTAAAATTTAATTATTTAAAAAAATTATTAAATAAAATAAATCTAATATAAATTATTTTTAAAATATTAATCCTTCCTTTTATATATATATATATATATATATATAAATAAAAATATGTGAATTTTTTTTTATTTTACCCTTTCTAAATATAGACTTATTATAAAAAAAATATCGTATAATATATAAAAAAATTAAATATGAGATCGTTTATATAACATTTTTTCTAACTTTCTCTATTAATCAATTATCTTATATGTAATTATTTTTACATTATAATTTTTTTACCAATACAATTCTTATAAATCTAATTAACATCACTTTTTAAACCATATTATATAATGAAAAATTTTTACTCAAAAATAAAAGTTTTAAATTAAATTAGCCTTATATAATAAAAAAATTTATGTAAAAAGAAATTTTTAAATTAGTCTTCGACATAATATAAATTAGATACTTTAATCCTTAAAATTTAAATTTTATTTATAAAACATAATTTACTTCAATCTCTTTCTTTTTTCAAAATGATGTTAAAAATAAAACGCTAAAAAACTAAAAAGAGTGTTTTTTCTATTAAAATCAGAAACCAATGGTTGGAAAAAGCCTCAATTTCTATAATGTTAACCAAATAATTTACGAGTTTACTTTTAACAAGACTAGAGCTTTTATCTACTCTCAATCTTATCACAAAGAGTTCTGCTATAACTATATCACCCTCATGCTTTCAGTATTGTGATTGAGAAAAGAGAGATAAAAATCACTGTAAGGTAGATGTAAAATTTATATTTTGAAAGAAAAGAAAGTCGATAATTCTTAACTTGTAAGGAATTCGATTAAGAACTTCATTGGAAGTGTGTACCTTCAATCTTGCTTTTGAAGTTGCTCACTGAATCGGTTGCATTCATGGGGAGAGGAAGGATTTTGGTTGAGTATTCTTGAGAAAAAGTGCAGAGAAAAAATATATTTTATTTTAAATTAAAAGAGTCATATAGTATTTATAAAATTAAAAAAGAAGTAACTTATAAGTTTTATTATTTTATGTCTTAATTACAAAATATTAAAATTAAATATTTTTAAAAATAAAAAATTTACTTTCCTTTTTTTTTCACCTTCAAAATCAACTCTTAAATATACAAAGAAATGTTTTATTTTCTGATTTTTTATCTTTTGGTTTTAGATTAAACCATTTTTCCGTTCATTTAAATTTTGAACAACACGGTAAGGCAAGCAAACTATGCAGCGTCCCTTTCCTGGGATAAGAAAGGGCGGGGAAGGACAAAAGGGGAGCAGTCGTCTTATTTTTTTTTTTATTTAATTGTATTTTTTATTTTTCTAATTTAGCGTTAGAATAATTACGGTCTTCTATTTTTTTCAATTTCAATTTATTATTTTTTAAAATAAAATAAATATAATATATTATAAAAAATTTAATTATTAATATAAAATGCTGACTTAAATTTTTTCATCCGATTATTAAATAAAATACTCACTTGGATGATGATAATTTTATATGGTTAAATTATCATGAACTGATGTTAAGAAATCTTATCCATATTCTATCTTGAAAGTATAAAATTAATATTTAAAAATTTAAAATAAAAATAATGTTTAATATTAATTTTTTAAAACATAACAATTTAAATTTTTTATAAAAACCTAAAATAATAATATAATTACATGTTAAAAAATATAAGATTTTTTAAAAATATTTTTAACTTTAAAATATATTTTATAATATTTTTAACATGTGAATTTATTAATGTTTAACATTTTTTTAGAAATTTTAAATTGTTATATGTATATTAAAAATTTTATATTGAGCATTAACTTTTTATTGTAAACTTTTAAATATCAATATTTTGGTTTGAGGAAAGGAATTGATCTACTTCATGATAATTTAACAATATTAAAACATGATCATCGAAATCACAATTTTATATTAATATCTGAATAAAAAAATTCAAGTTTTTATATTAATATCTGAATAAAAAATATTTTAAGTTGACATTTTATATTAATAATTGGAGGTAAAATTTAATGATAGATCATATCTATGTTATTTTAAAAAATAGAAAATTGAAATTAAGTAAAGAAAAAACTAAAGAAACCAAAATTGTCTAAAATTTAATTAGGGGATAAAAATTAGATTTAAATTTTTATGTTATTTTGCCATTTTTTCAAATAAAATTTTGTTATTAATTGACTATATAAATTTAAATAATCAAATCAATAAACGTCGACATTTGTGATATATTATTTATTTATTTGAAATTGTAACGTATACATGCTAATTAATAAAAAGAATAAGAATTTACTAATTAACATATATACATTAAAAAAAGTATAATTTCCAAGCTTTTATATATATATATATATATATATATATATATTTATAAAAATATGAAATAAGAATGTTAGATTATAGTTAAAAATAAAAAATTATTAAATTTTATTTATATAATTAAAATAAAATAAATATGACTTTTTTAAATAATTATGTGACAGTTTATTAATTTATAATTTTAATCTTTTATATAAAACTGCATAATAGATTTATCGTTTTTATTCTCACCGTAATCTGACGTCTCTTAACATATCGCATTATCCCTACTTAACTTAACAGTTGCAAATGTTTACTTATAAAAAATTGCATAGCAAACAACAAATAACGTTAATCAATCTTCACCTCCATTGCTATCCGGTTAGGGAAGCTCACTTCAAAATTGATTTGTGCATTACTAGAAAAAGGTTTGAAATGTAGTGTTTGGAAAGAAAATGATAAAAGGAGGAGGATGAAAAACTAAATTTTTTAGTAAGATTTTATTTTAAACCTATTGATGACATTTTTAATTTAATTATTTTAATTTATTAAAAAATATGATATGTATATAAGATTTATTTTTAATTTTTAGAAAGCTTTAGTTGAATAGGATTTTTTTTACATAATTAGGAACTAGTTTCTAGTATAAGCATACAAGTTCCATATTATACATGTTATAAATATCATATATTTTTGGGATCATACTACATCATATAATAGATATCATTTGACTATTATTTCATTAATGTCTTAACATAATTCTTTTCATTTTTCTATCACTTTCTTAGTAATAATCTAAGTCACAGATATATAATATTACTTAACCAAACAATATCTCTTTATTAGCTTTATTACTTTACCTTTTATTTTTAGGACATGAGTCTTTCCTTGATACTTGTCATCATCATAATCATTGAAGACCGCTTCGTAATAGAAGGATTTTTGAAGAAACCTTTTATCTTTGTCTTAGAAGGACTTTTCGCCTTCTGAATGTACATAAAACACATTAAGAGTAGTATTAACTTTTCATGTAAATTCTTTCTTTAGTGATCCCTTAGTTAATTAAGTTTCTTTTTAAAACTTCCAGATAACATGCTTGCTTAAAGAATCCAACCAATATGCCATGAACATATAATCTCTAGTTCAAACTACCTTCACATTTATCATCCATATATGGACATCATGAAATACATCACTCTCTAAACAATCAAGAGTATTAGTCACACACTTTACTATTATCTTTGTGTACTCATAAGGAAACATAAAAAGTTGGCATAATTGTCCTAAATAGAAACCAACTTTGTAATCAAGATTTCTTAATTATGCTTAATGTAGATTTCTTGGACAACATGAAACCTTCCTCCAAGAGCTTGTACATCTTACCTTATTTCATAAGATTTATGATAAATCCCTCATAGGAACTTAGTCCACTTATTCTTCTTACCTCTCAACTTTTTTTTTTCTCAAAGATTAAGTTTCTCTTAATATTTTTAATGTAAGATTATGAAATGTTGGATTCCTATTCTAGTTGGCCGAATGGACTCTTTGGTTATTTATTCTTTGTGTTCATCAATTTGAAAATTTTATGCAAAACTTTTTTAATTCAAGTTTAAGTGTTAGAAGTTTTATACTTTCTTGACTAATAATTTTGCAAATCAAATTTGAATCATTAATTAACCTACTTATTTACTTCCTTATTCATGAATTCAAAATTTCTTATTCATGTCTTGTTTCAATGTCTTTAAGTATCCAAATTATCCTACTCTACCTAATTAATCTATAGGTGGCTAAATGCATTCCCTAAGGTCCTAAGGTATTATGATTTATTTTTTTTCTTACATTAAAAGATGATTTATACTAGTTAGGACTTAGACTATTAATTCACATAAACTTAGAAAGTTTTAGGAGTTTTTTCTCCTTGTTTAGAAGCATGACCGAAAGGTCTATCTTTCTTCCTCAACTCAATACTTAATTTATATTTACCATCTTATGCATATTTGGATTCATTCTTAGGTTTTAACAATATTTTGGCTTATTTTCACAAATTTATCCAAGCATGGTCGAATGGTTATCCAAACCATTACCTAGTCTTTTTCAAGTTTATAATTCATTTCTTATACATGGTTAGGCTCCTCTTCATACTTTAATCAAACTTTTATACTCAAGTTTCCTTAATTAAGTGAGAAATGGCCAAAACTAATAAATGTCCAAACAAGGATCCTTTTGTTAATTTTCTTCTCACTTCACCTTTGTTTCATGAATTTTAGCACTTGGTACATTAGATGTCTTTAGGTCCATCATGGTTTGTCTTTACTCTATAACTTTGGTCATGTTCAACTTTTGGTCCATAAATACACCTTTGCTCTTACTAGATTTATGCTCTGTTTGGATGGAGGGAAATAGGGAAGAAGGAAATAAAGAGGAAAAGTGACTTTCCCTTGTTTGGTGCGTTTTGTCTTTAGTGGAAGAAAAACTTTTTTATCTGTGGAGCCCACATATTTTTATTCCCCCTCTTCAACCATGAAAGGTGAGGGAAGAGTTTTTTTTTTATTTTAAATTATTAAAATTATTATTTATTTTTTAAAAAATTAAAAAAATAAAATTAATAAATTATATTTATAAAAAAGATATAGTACAAAAATAAAATATTTTAAAATTTTATATAAAATAAAATTTATACTACTAATATATTTCTTTCCCTTCTTTTTTCACTCATCCAAACAAAAAAAGAAAATTTTTTCCTTTTCTTTCCTTCTTATTTCTACTCATCTAAACAACTCACTCTTCCTTCTTATTTTCACTCTCTTTCCTTTTCCTTCCTTTCTTTCCTATTTCCTACTGTTCTGTTTGGATCACGTAGGAAATATGAAGGAAAGGAAAGAAATAGAGTAAAAATAAAAAGAAAAGGTGAGTTGTTTGGATGAATAGAAATAAGAGAGAAAGAAAAGGAAAATATTTTCTTTTTTCGTTTGGATGAGTGGAAAAAAGAAGGTAAAGAAATATAGTAGTAGTATAAATTTTATTTCATATAAAATTTTAAAATATTTTTTTGTACTGTAAATTTTTTATAAATATAATTTATTATTTTTTTATTATTTTTTAGTTTTTTAAAAAATAAATAATAATTTTAATAATTTAAAATAAATCAAAGAAAAACAAAAAAAAGCTCCCCCCTAATATGTGGGCCCTGCCGAATTTTTTTTTCTTCCACTAAAGACAAAACGCGCCAAATCAGGGAAAGTTACTTTTTCTCTTTATTTCCTTTCCTCCCCTTTCCTTCCACCCTATTTCCCTCCATCCAAACAGAGCATTAAGGTCCAAGATTTAAGTTAAGTTTATAATTTTTATGACTTAATTTTTTGAGTCTTTTAGAATATTTATCATATGGTCCATATTTGAACTTTTATCAAAGTTCAAGATTAAAACTTTAAAAAAAAACATAAACAAGCTTACAACTTTGGATATAAAGACCATAAAAAAATATTTTCAAGACAACCAAGTGTAGATCTACACCAAGATCTATCCATTCCTTACTTTGAGCATCTCAAAACTTTTCATAAAAACTTTTGAATCTTTCCAAACTTCAAAGAAATCATTTTAAAGAAATTTTAACCGATTAAATTGCTTCAAAGGTTGCTACAAAAACTTTAATCCATCAAAATTTCCTTTTAACTTTCAAAAATTACTAAAAACTTGATGATGCTTATTTTTAACCATCAAAGGTAGTTTTGAGCTCCATTAAACTCAAGCAAGTTGGACCCATAGAACTTAGAGAAAGATTAAAAAAGAGAGAGAAAAGAAGAAAAATAACCATAAACACATGATTGAAAACTCAAAAAATGTATGGTAAAGATCTTACTTGTTAAAAACTTTTAATAAGGTTTGGTGAGTCTTTGAATGTGATCTCTTTCCTCCTTGATTGTTCACACAAAATCTCTTAGTGATGGTGGTGGGGCTTGGTTGGTTTGTTTTGTTTTAACTTAAACTTCAAATATAGAAGTATAAGTTTTAGTGTAAATGTTGGTGTTTTGAGAGAAGTTAGAGTTTTGAGTAAGTTTAGAGAATTTATCTAAGTGTTTAGAAGGTTTTTTTATGAAGCAAATGAGCTCCCCATGGCTTAAGATGTCATTCGGCCACTTAGGGGTAGTTTGGGAAATAATTTCTCATTTAAGGGAATTTTATCCATTAACATATAATTTTCATTTTCTAAATTAAATGTAAATGTAAGGAATTACCCTTTAGGACTAGTTTAACACTAATCAATATGAATTTACCACTAATCAAGGTTAACTTATTCTAAGCATGATTAATTTAATTAATTAAGGTTAGTTTACTTTAACCATGATTACTTTTATCTTTCCTCATTAATATTTTTGTCCTACATATCATTGAAGTGATGACTCATGGGGTGAGTCATCACCTCATTTTCCACATGTCAAATTCGTGCTCAATGAATAAGGTCCACTTCTCAGCTTCTACTTTACATTTTCTTGTCCTATCGACCTTCCAATGGCATTTTGGTTATTTTTTGAAAATTTCTCAGAAAGTCTCCAAATTGTTCTTCTAATGTTTCTAACACTTATTGGTTCGTTCCCAAATATTTCTTTTGTTTCCATTTTTTTAGGAATAGTTTTACCCTTGTAGAAGATAGAGTTTTACAAGGGTGTTTTGGATATTTTTAAGTGTTTTTGATAACGTTTTCGTTCTCTCTTTATTTCTATTATTTTCATATGACTTTTTAAGCATCATTGATGGATTCTAAATCTCTAAAATGTCTTTTAACTTGTTTTGGGTTTCCTACCTATTTATTTGTGTCATCTTAATGTATGGATATTTTTATCATTTGTTAAAATTTTTTTAATTTTCCTAGATTTTGTTCTTATTTTTACTTTACTTTTGGACATTTGTAGCTTAGGGAGTCTATCATAAAAAATTTTAGATGTTACACTATAAAATTAAGTTGAGGTTTTATGAACAAAATTCATGATAAGTTGGTAAATATCAAATTTTTTTTTCATGAGTAAAAGATAGGTATTTCGCGAATAGTATCTACAACAGTTAAAATATAAAGTTGACCATGGACAAATGGGGTTGCAAATATCCATGTGTATAGTTCAAAAGAAGCAAGAGATTTAATCATGCTAGAAGGAAAAGGTAACTTATGTTGTTTAGCTGAATGACAACAGTCACATTTATTTGAAGTAGCATAAATAAAAGAAAATATAATAATCATACAATTAAACACAACATGTGAGGGATGGCCCAAACGATAATTCAACAGGTCAAAATAAGAACTAATCATGTGATTGAAAATAAGAGAAGGAAAATATTTAATAGATTTTAGAAAAGCTAAAAAAGGGAGGTAATTTTGTTCTAAAATATAAAGATTGTTCTTAGCTCTAGTGTGAGCAATTATCTTTAATGATTGTATATCCTGAAAAAGACAACACCTGTTATCAATAAATAACTTGCAATTTAAAGAGCTAGCAAGTTTACAAATCAAAATAAGATTAAATTAGAAATTTGGAATGTAAAGAAAATTATAAAGAACGAGCTTATCAGAGAACATAATGGTACCTGAGTAAATTAGCTTGTGTGCTTGCCCTATTTGATAAATTCAAAGTAATAGGTTTAATATATGAATAAGAATGAAAAAGGGTTAAAGAATGGTAAACATGATCCGTAGAACCGATGTCTGTTATCTAGTTGGAGGGAAAGAATGGAGAACATGTTGTGTTTTGATGGGTGGATGAGGTGTTTATATGATTGGTTTTGTTGCTCCCTAGATTCAAAGAAGTATTCTCTGATTCTTAAAGCAAGATTACTAATTTATGATACACTTATGGAGTGAGACTTATTCCAGGCTAACTTGGTTTAGTTTCTTGATCCCCTTGATAATGTTGAGTGTTGTGAACAACATTAACACTGGTTACAACTAAATTTTTGTCTCTGAATTTAAAATTAGGAGGAAAACTATGCTTGAAATAATAGGTTTGAACTATATCAAGATTTTCATAGAAAGTGACAATCTTTACAAGAACATTGTTGGTTTATCCTTTTCCTTAATCATGTGTCCTTTTGCGGTCGTGATAAGGTTGAGAGTCACCTATGCTTTATTGACTATTACTATTGCTCATCAGAATTTTATTAACTTCATTAAGCAACCCACCTTCTATATAATTTCTTGTTGCATCACTTGAGGAAAAATATTGCTAATGTCAAACAAAGGTTTTTGCATGGGAATTTGGGTCTTCATGGTGTTAAAATGATCATCCAGCCCCTTTATAAATTATATGACATACTCAATTTTTCTTTATTTCTTTATATTTTTTATCAGTTCATATTTACATTTTACTATACATGTACAACTTGGTAATGATCTTAAAAATTCAAGATCTTCCCAAATAACTTTTAGATGAATGAAATAAGAATTAACATTTTTTTTACCTTAAAGAATCGAGTGGATTTCTTAAAGAAGATTAGACATACAAAAATGGTCACATTTCAAGTATCCATCGCAAAGATCGTTCCATAGATCCAAGTACCTATTACAAATATCCTTCCATAGATCCACAACACATTCTAAATAGCTTGTGTTTTTTGCAATTTCTAGTAAAAGACTTCTTACAATTCAAGAAAGAACTATAATATTGCATCTTTTCTAACCATCATAAAGAGGATTATTAATGGTCGGAGTTATAATTTTACTATTGATGAATTTTAACTTTCTGCAATAATCATAATTTATTTCATCTAATGATAGAAACATTAAAACTATTTTTGAATTGTTTTACAAAATAAAAATAATAAAAACTGTTGTGATTAAAGAAACAACCTAATTGAATTGTAAGGATATAATAGAAAAATTATTGTAACAGAAAATAAAAGGTATAGATAATAGAAAATAATAGTTGATTATGTTGGTTCTAGTACCCATATTAAAATGAAGTTTTACAAATTAACATAATATGATTAAAATAATTTATTATGATATTTTATGTAAATAATTTTTTTTGGCCGTTATCTTATTGGAGGTTAATTAATTAGTTTACAAACTCTTAGAGATTTGTTTCTCCCTTATTATGATTAATGAAAACATGTACATAGTTTATTTTTATGTATTTTTTCAAGTTTTATCCATTATTTTTTAAAAGAAAAAAAAGTTATTTTCTCTTCATTGATTGGTTATTAATTAAATCTTTATTACATTTTTTAATTGCAGGTGTCTTCACAGATTTTGTTACAACTGTGGAACTAGTTTATCTAAGCATCTCAACCATGATTGTTATGCAATGCAAGAGTAGACATTTAACATTTAAAGAATAAATAAACCTGTATCTCATAAAAAATTAATGATATTATGATAGTAGAAAACATACAAAAGAAAAAAATATATTGACATAAAATAAGACAAAATCAAAATAAAATTTATTCTTAGCTTAATTCTTAATTAAACATCAATGTTTATTGTTAAGTTGTATTGATTTAGAAATAGAATTTGGTTTTGATTTAACAGTTTTATTTTGGTATTGATTTTTAAGTTATCTTTTATTTTATTATTTTTTTTATATATTGTTCAACAATCAAAGAATATTCTAAAAAAATACATGTTAAAAAGTTTTTTTTTTAACTTCGTGATAAATTATTCTTTAAAAAATTTCTTCTTTTCATGAATATCATATCCTCCTTTAATTAATTTGGTTAACCACTCAATTTTATTGAATATATAATTTCATGTCACTATAAAAAAATTTATTTTTAATAATAATTATTTTTTACTTTATGAAAGATTTAAACTCTCATTAAATTGTTTATTCATTATTAGCAAAATAATAAAAAATCATGCTTGGAAAATGAATTATTCATGATTTTAAACAAGTGTACCTAGTTCATTATAACCTTTGATAAATTTGTTAAGATTTTAGTTAAACCCTTAATGATTATTTATGGTTCTGTAGAACTCTCATTATTTATTTTATATTTTCTAACGGTTTGAAATCAGCTTACTTTTCTATGATTTTCTATGATTGTATAAAATCCTTGTTAAATTCTAACACTTAATTATAAATATTTTTATAACTTAAAACTAAAATTTATTAAATTATTATTTTATTTAAATAATTAATTATTTTAAATAAATAACTAACCATTATAAATAATTTTATATTTTTAAAATTTATTATAAAATTAGTTATTTTAAACAATTTAACTGAAATATATTATCAAAAATTTTAAATATAAATTTATTTCATATAATAAATTATTAAAATAATTTTTTACAGCTAAACACATTACTATAATAATAAATATATTAATTTTTTTTCACTATATAGTACACATGCATGATGATCAATTATTTATTTAATAATTACTGTTATGAAAGTAATTTACACAAAATAGTAATATTTATTATTTTGATTCTTTTTAACCCTTCTCAGAGTAGGACATTGTTTGGTACGTTATCAAAGAAGCCTATACAAATTATGTATGAACTTCCTTTCCCACCACAAAAAAAAAAAATGCATATAAAAAAATATCTTAGGTGGAATGCAAATTCCAATAACCATTACCAATATTTATATTTAATTTAATACTAAATATAATTGATTATAAATATAATTAATACTAACATAAATTTTTAAACTGTTAGTTCAAATACACAATTAATTAAGAATTGTCAATTGTGAATTTGCCATACCCAAGTACACTTTTGTCTAGTTGGATTTTATTTTGTCCCAATATTGTTTGAAATACGTAACACCAAGATTAGGATTCAGAGTTTGGACTAATCATTTCATGATATTGTTTTTGTTATTCTAAACTTGTATTATCTCCATATACTTTTCTAATTGAGACTTCCAACTGACCATATCCGACTCATCTTCTGGGAGCTTGACCTCTATGTTGTATGGGAAGAGTGAAGTAAGTTTCTCATTGACCTCTTCTTGATCATTATCAGAATCTAGAATTTGTGAAGCAAGCATCAAAATTGATCCAGATGGTTTCTTCACCATTTTTTGGGACAAGTTATAAATCCTTTGTGATGTATATAACAACCATTCAACATCCAACAGATAATGGGATAGGTTTTTTACACACAACCTAGAGCCTACAAGTAAAATTCCCTTTATCAAATCAATGTCATTTTGGAGGAATTTGATCTATAGTCTTGTCTAGTTTCAATAAAGTTGTGATGCTGGAATATCCAAATAATTAAAGGTAAATATTATTTTATAAAAATATTGTATTAAGAAGCTTTTCATCCAAATGCAAACTTGTGCGCTTTAGACAACAGCATGGATTGTGCAGATAGCTTGAAGAAGCTACAAGTTTGTTGGAAAAAGTTAAGTAATTGGAAGCCTTGATAATAAGGCAATTGTTAATATGTTTTAAGTTATTACATTGTTGTGTAGTTAATTACCTGTTACTTGGTGATGATCTATAATTCAATTTAATATGTTCTCTATAATTTATTCTGATTGAAGTTTAGCCTTAAAATTTTATTTAAACTCAAAGAAAATCCAAATCTAACATGGATTGATAATATATGATGCAATGCTGGGAGTAACTTAGACTAATGTTTTCTGTATATCAAGTTTGCTAGTAATAGTTGAGAAGCAAAGACAATATTAATATACTTTCTCAGGGCTCAAGCTTCACGCTTTGTTTTGTAAAAATGAAATTAGTAAAGACTATAGTAGTAAATTTAACCTACATTTTTTGTGGATTAGCTGGGACAAAAGCTAGACCTTCAGATTTGCAGAAAGAAAGCTAAAATTAAATTAAGTCACACTACAACAAAATGTTTAAATAGATAATAATTATTTTAACTAGAAACAACAATGCGTTGTATCATACATTTTCATAATTGACATTAGCTAGAGATTTAAAATTTTCAATTTCAATTATAAATGAAAGGTTTTTCTTGGTTAAAGGAGCAATACAGTAGCAGTAATTCTATCTAAGAGGAGATGAAATTCTAGCAAAATTGAAAATATTGCAATATTTACTTAAGAAATTGGCTAACACAAGGAGCAATCACAACAATCATAAAGTGATTGCACGTAATCCAAGAAGAAATTTCACAAGTTCATTGAAAATTAAGGATAAAAGAAACCATATTAAGTTAGTTGTAGAGAAGGAAGAAAATGCATTAGAACAAGAAAAATCTTATGTGAGAGGAAGATAAGAACTCGAGAAAATGCAATGCTGTATTATGAAGATGGAAACGCAAGAATGTTCTCTCTCTCGGAATGCACGGACTTGCTTGCTCTGAAGATAGAAACACAAAAAGCTCATAATCCAATGGGTTTTGAGGGATTTAGAGAATGATTTTGAGATGAAGGACTGAATTGAATGCCAGGGGTGAGAAAGAGAAAAAAATAAAAAAGACAGCTCAATCACTATATTTTGATTAGAACCTTCATTATTTACACAAATTTAGAATAAAGTGTGGATAATATTAAATATTTTGTATGGGCTTAGAAAACTATTGGTATTATTGGATTTGTCCATAGTTTAGTAAATTTCAAATAATAAATTATTGTTAAAAATATTTTTTTAGTGTGCTTTGATTGTATGATGAATAAAATAAAATAAAATATAGGATGAAAACAAATAGAAATGTGAAAAAACAACAATAAAAGGTAAAAAAAAAGTTGTTTGAATGGATAAATATTTAAAAGAAAAAATAAATAAAAAGAATTTTCTTTTATTTGGATAAGTGAAATTAAGATAAAAAATAAATTAATAATATAAATTCTAAAATAAATAAAACTTAAAAATTTATTTTTTTTATTAATATAATATTTTTTAATTTAAAAATTTTAACAACTAAAAAAATTCTCCACTCCCTATTCTTACAATTGTTGAAGGATTAATTAATTAATAAAGTTAATAAAAAGTATATTATTTTCTTATATTTTTATTTATTTATTTATATGTATCTAAACATCATAAAAATTTATTTTTTTCTATCTGATTCTTTTTCTCTTTATTTTTAGTCAAATAAGCAAAGAATCAATGCATCCGTAATTTTAAAATACTTGTCAGTTTAGCAATTTAAAAAAGATTTAGTATAAATAAACAATTTTTCTAAAGTTTAAAAATAAAAATCATGAAACTAAACTATACTATTTTAAAACAAAGTATATTTAATATTTATCTCTTAAAAAGCATAAAATAATACATTTACAAAAACCTATACTAAATACTTTTAACAAAGAATAGAAAAAGAAAAATAAAGTTTAAAAATAATTATCTTTTAAATATAGATAAAGTGACATATAATTTAAAATAAAATTATACTACTAATAATATTTTGAGATTGAAGTATGACTAATGAGATTATTTGATGTTTTCTTTTGAAAAGTTATATTTAAGGTTAAAAAATTATGTTTTGTTCTTAATTTATAACACAAAGTTATATAATAAATTATTAATTTTTATAAAATTTTATATAAATGTATAAATATAATTGTCACAACTGTAATTAGAATGAGGTGATAATTTTTTTTAAAATTTTGAAAGAATCGTATTTCGAAATTGTGGAGCTGCCACCAAATTTTTATTTAAGGGAAAAATATCTGTAAAAATCTTAACTTGAGAATGAGATTTGAAGTTCAGGAGTCGATTACGAATGAAAAAGACGTTAAGCACCCCACTCATCCATTCCGAACGGTAACCTTAAGTTGAGTGTTGAGTGTGTGATCTTGCACTTTAGAAAATTATTTAACAGCAAAAATAAATAATTCTGTACAAGGAAAGGGTCTGACAGGACTTGACCCTGCTTTTATGTATTCCAGGTGCAACGGAAAACTCAAGGCTACGTAGTTCTGGTGTGAAAGCTTAACCTTAGGAGTAAAAAGAAACTGGGAGATGATTTTAAAAGTATTCTCAATATTTTTTTCTGCATAATTCTCAGTCCACATATGCACAAGATTCAAGGCAACTACGGCTACATTGTGATACATATGAATCTCTAAACATTGAACAATAGAAAAAACTATCAGATCGTGTTTAGAGCTCATCGTGTGAGATTGAAAATTATAAAAATAATTTTATGACCTTTTTCAAGATCCACATATGCACAGGGTTATAGACAACTAAGCTCGTACATGATCCCATAAGAGTGTCTAAACACCGAACAGTAAAAAGAGCTACTAGTGGATATTTATGACTCGTCGCAGAGAATTTTATAAAAAAATAATTTTATTATTTACTTAGATTAAGCTCATTTTGAGAGGTGATTGTTTGAAACAAAAGAATCATATTAATCTAGATGTTGCGGAAACAAATAATTTAGAAGCAATTGATTATTATCTTATTTTATTTTCCTTTTCTCTTTAAGGATCCCAAGTACAAACCCCATGTGGTGGCCTTACTATCACAGCAGTTGGCCTAATGGTAAAACTTGAGTTGAAAACAACCCATTTAATTTTTACCATGGTTTAAGCACGTCAAGACTCCTTTGAAGGAGATAGGACCATTTGGTAAAAAAAAAGAAAAAGGTCATGATTCTTCAAGATACAATCTGTTATTCCGTCATTGATTGAAAAGGGAGATGAGGAAAATAGGGATTTTCAAGGGCCGAACCGCAGATTCCTACTTATACTTCGCTGGAACCCTTCATTTATCTCCACCAAAATTTTCTATCCCTGATTTAAATAATATATATTAGTGGACCCTGCTTTTACTTACCCGTCTTATCCAAATACTCCCCTGTTGCAGGGGACAATACTCCAATGTTGAGGGCCCTGATTGCATGGTTTTATTGTTGTGCGTAGAGGCTTAGGATATTCGAATATATGTTATACTCCCTGTTGAGTGTGCCCAACAACAGCCGAGACCAAAGTCGGGACGCCATGCATTTATCTGTTCCTAGGTATGCTGGCCTAAGGCAGTCACATTGTAATTTGAGCATGCCTTTTAAAGTCTCCATATTCCGTAGCGCGGGGTGGGGGAGAATGAGGCAGATTCCCATCACTAAACAATCTGTCACGCACCGCCCTGAGATATACGTATGCGGAGATGATTTTAAAAATTGATTCCAGCTACGTGACTCTCCTGGTAGCTTGCCCATTACCCAACCAAACATGTGCATGCTTTTGATTTTAAACACGGCGAGGTTGGCGGGATTTAGTGCAAACCATGAGCGCACATTCGCCTTAGCTCCTTTTATTTCCGATCCTATGAAAGACCACGTTCTCAGCTACTAGGGGTCGACTTGATAGTGGAGGCAATGACCACCGAACGGGCCCAGAAGTTTCAACTGGCAGAGCAAGATGGTGCTCAGAATTGCTAGATATTAAAGGTGTTCAACTTGGGGTGGCGGTCGTTTACATGCGTGGGCGTTCTGGGAGTATTCATCGATCAGTACGAGGATGGACCTTGAGCATGAATGCTGGGGTCTCTGTATCGTCCAGCAGTCTCGGCTCCGATCGCTTGCTGTGACGATCGATTGAATAGCACAGATTGGCACCTTCGCGGGCGATCGCAGCAGTGATAGTGAATGCGCAAGGTAACTAGAGGGCGATGTTGAGGAGGGTATGACAGGGAAATCAACAGAGACTGTGACTTGACATTGTAGTACTTTTGTAAGGATAATGATTCTGGATGATCGATATCATCCTTTTCAGTTCAGCACATGGTGGCGTAAGAAAAGATCCAATTATTCCAAACGCGAGCAGGGCGTGGAGGGAGTCATGAGATGTGACTACGCGGTGCTAGCTTTATGGCCATGATCAGAGCAAGCATTTTGATGTAAGCAACACACACGAGCGGAATGGGCCTATCATGGGAGACGCTGCTGCCTTCAACCCTCATAATTCCTCTGATAATTTGGTATAAGATTTCTACTTGATAACCTCGACTACGACTCCGAACGCTTAGAGCTGGGGGAGGTGTGGTGCAACCCATATTGCCACCCAAGGTGTTTAATGCTAATTCAAAGCGATCGGTCTTGTTCCCCTGGACCTGTACCAAGCCTGTTTGAAGCAGATAGCCTCACTAAATGAGCATAACATCACAGACTTAGCATGGTCTTCTCGCAGTCTATGCCTAATGTCTAGGACCAACACTTTCTTCATGAGACATAAAACTAGCAGTGCAAGGTTCCCCGTAGGCTTCCCTTCTCGCTCAACTATCTATCATCTACTGAAGGATTCTACGCTTCGGTCAAAACAGAGAGACTAAAGCGGGGACGAGCATATCCACTTTTGAGATCCCTAACCAGTAGCCAGGAACAAGGATGTTGCTTTGTTTGTTTTATTATTAATTAACTTTGATCTCTTTTTATAAATAATTAATGCAAGTTTTCAGAGGATACATTGATAAGCTCAGCACACAGGTCGGGATTTCGCCTAACAATTTGGTTCCGTCTTATTTATAGATGATCAGAGCAGTTCGAGGAGACCATTTCGTCACTCAAATCAACATATTAATTAGCTATTCCACTTTATTCTTAGTGAAAAAAACAAAACATCATCGAATGGCGTTATGGTGATCTAAGTAAACGAATCAACATTGTAACATTGTAACATAAAGTTATAGCAAGCATCGAACAGGGATGCGATAATTTCAGCTCATGAATCGGAGATATAACTAACACTTTAACCTCATTCACCCATAATTACCGTACGGATCAAATAAAGATGTCATAGTTTCAGCTAATGGAATCAGTAATATAGCTAGATGCCGGTGAGGAAAGAATACTAACCTGGACAAAGTACGGCTGCGAACACTGAATCGACTATTCGAGATATGAAGGTTCACGGCTGATTCCACAGCAAGAACCCAGGCTCAAAAAATATTAGCTCAATCACTACTAAGAGTCCTCAAGAAAAAAAAAATTCCCCCCAACCACAGTGAAGGGTGCCTTTTGTATCCTCTGGGTAAACCCGCAACCAAAGATTCAGACGAGGGCCACCGAAAAATCAATCGCCCAAAACAGAAAATGATGGTCCCACCAAAATATTCTCAATCGTGGTTTTTCTCTACGCCTCCTCCTTCCCATCTCTTTTCTGCCCTTTTCTATTTTTTATCTTTTTGTTTATTTTCTCTTTTCTCTTTGTCCACCTTCCCATATATTTGTTTCAATTTTTCATCTATTTCCGTTTCCGTCTTCTTTTCACACTCATTCTCATTATCTTTTAGTATTGCCATTATCTTATTTTCCTACTATTTAATTTTTTATTTTATTTTTTTCCTTCCTTTATTATTATTATTATTATTATTTATTTTCCTTTTCTTTATTTTTTATTTTATTTTATATTTTTTTAACTTTTGATTTATTATATAATTTATTAGTTATTCATAGATTAACTTAATAAAATTTCGGATATAATTAAATGTTTACAATAATTTACACAATAAAATATATTAATTTAAAAATTAAAAAAAATAATTTTAATAAAAATTATTTCTTAAAACTTGATCCCTCTTTCCTAACAATATCTAACTTTATTGGTATTTTCAGAAATATTTATTGTTATTTCTATTATCTATTATCACTTTTACTTAAGAATTTTTATATAAAATATCATCATTATTAATTTAATTAAAAAGTATTATAAATTAAAATTATCTAAATAAAAATAATTATAAATATTTTGAAGTAACAATAAACACGTTGGATGATTATTTTAACTGTATACTTTAATTACTTTTAAAAATTGATCTCATATTTAAAGTTGTTAATAGTGGTATACATTAAATAATAAAATTTTCATAATCTATCTTCTACTGTTAGATAAACATGATTTTTACAAGCAGATGTGATGCCAGATGTCATATTTTAAATAAAATTATATTATATTTTATTTTATATCTTTAATACAATAAAGATCGTAAATTAATTGATAAATTGTTAATTATATATCATTTAAATAAATTAAAATTAAAAAATAAAATTATATTAAATTTTTCTTAAGAGTATGTCACCTACACGATCATATATTATATCACTTTTTAATAATTTTATTATATTTTAAAATTTTTATTATATATTTAATATCTAATTTTATATTGTAAAAAAATTTGTATAAATTTATCATATCATATAAACATAGAAAAGGTATAATAAAAATAATATAAATTAAAAAAATTATCATACAATATATTAAATTTTAAAAATAAGTTCATTATATTTTAAAAATATATATCTATTTTAATATTTTTGAACAAAAATTTTTAATCACATATTTTTTTTAAAAATATTTAACTTAAATTAATATGAGTTGCATAAAATATTATATTATCATTAATTTAATATAAAATATATTTTTATCCAGCAAATAAATCATAACAATACATTACATTAGTTATTTTATGTAAAATTTTATCAAAATCAAATGATTATAAAAATATACTAAAAGAATTATTATTATATATATATATATATTAAAATATATTATGCTAATTTTGATGGTCATTATTATATTTATTGTATCTACAAAGTTTTATCTGCATTTGTTAACGTTGAAAGAAATATTTAAAATCTTCAATATCGTTTTTATATATACTAAATATAAAAGAGTGGTTAATCCTACTTTTAAAAATTATCAGAAAAGAGTTTTGTTTGAAAATATTTAAAATAAATATAAAAAATAAGAATTAAAAATTTAAAGACAAAAGAACACATACATAAATTTAATTATGGAAAGACATTAGACTTTACTTTTTTTTTGTAACTTTAACTAATTTCATCCGAACTTTCTCATGGATGATTTAAAGCCAATTGCTAAATATCCATTCTCATTCTATTATTATGCAATGATCATGCAATAGAAATATTTTTTCTTTAAGTTACTACTCTGAATGATCATGCTAGAGTATATAAACTTATTAAATTAATAACCGGTTAAAAACAAAAGATTACGATTGATTCTAAATTAAAAAAACGATTACCTTATGGTTCAGTTAAATAGGAAATGCTATGATCGTTTATCTCTAATCAACTTAGAAATCAACAAAGGTAATTAATTTTTATCAATTAATTAAACACAATAAGTAAAATATAATTCAATATAAATACATAATCATTCACACAAGAGAAGAATAGATTCAGTTGGTTATATAATATGTTTTGTCAAAATATCATGAATTGGAAATTAGTTACACATAGGAAGATAAGTCAAACAAAAGTATACATGTAACATCCTTAAATTTTTGTCCTTATAAATAAACTTTTTGTCCAGACTTTATAGTTAGAGTTATTTGTCGTTTTTCTAGCGACAAATAAGAAATTCAAAAAATTAATATAATAAAAAATATAAAGTGGTACTTTATACTAATTTAATTAATATATTTTTATAGAGTTTTATACAAATTTTGATACTACAAAAGAAAATCTCTAAAAGTTATCTATTCGATAATTTCACATACATTTTGTACAAAAGAAAGGTGGAATATTTATAAATAGAAGTAGAAGAAATTTGATGTAACTTATTTTGACAAAATTACTTAGATTAAATTTTAGAAATTTTATATAAATTTTATTTTTATAACGAAATATCTCAAAAATCGCCCATTTAGATCCAATTAAGAGTTATAAGCGATGATGAAGATTTCATAGAAAATGTGCTAGAAAAATTATTGAAAAATTACTATGGCATAGAAATTATTTTAAATTAATTAAAATATTTTTCTAGAATTTATCTCATAATATTTCACTTTTTCCAAAACTAAGGGACTTAATAGGACCTAGATTGTATATAGGCTTTGTTTCCTTTTCCCGATTATTTCCTAAATAATTTGTTTTGGAAATTACCCATCTTATATAATTTCTTGATACTTTTAAATTAATTCAAAATTTTCTATTTTCTCAAACACACAAGAGAACAAGAGATAGGAGGTCTTTCACACTTACTCCATTACTCAAACATCACCAACCAAAATTGTCGTAAAAATGGTAATAATAATGGATGTCGAAATGGAAACAAGTTGGGAGGCCTAAGACACAAGAAAATTTTTTCACAATGAGTGGGTAGGAAGCCACCCAAGTTGGAAATATGATTCACGGCAAGTGCCTTGTTGGTGGAACTATCTTAAATGTGATTTATGACTTAGGAGCTTCCCATTCTTTTATATCTAATGAATTTGTGAGTTAGTTAAAATTACTTATGACTCCACTACCATTTTCTATTTGTTTCTACTGTGAATAACAACCTCGTTATTACTTCTTGTGCTTGCTTGGATTATTCCATGATGATTGAAAATTAAAACTTCTGTATGACCTTGTTTTTCTTACCTCTATTTGGATTAGATGTAATTCTATTACTAGATTGGTTATCCTCCAACCGTCTCCTCTTGAACTGTTATACCAAGATAGTGATATTTGATACTTATGAGGATATCTTGTTTAAGAATTAGGAATTCATGTTTGCTAACCAAGTCATTACTTCCTTAAGAGAGGAAATGCAAGCTTATGTGTTGTTACTTTTAATGGAAGCATAAAAGAACTTTAAAATAGAGGAACTACCAATTGTTTGCAACTTCCCATGTATCTTTCTAGAAGATATTCCAGGATTATCTTTAGAAAGAGAAGTAAATTTTCTATAGACTTAATTCTCGAGGTAAGACCAATCTCAAGACTCCTTATTGGATGTCTTTTGTAGAATTATCTGAGTTAAAAAATCAACTTGAGGAGTTGATGAGGAAAGAATTTATTAGGCCAAGTGTATCTTCTTAGGGGTGCTCCATTATTATTGGTGAAAAAGAAGGATGGAAGTATGCGGTTATGTGTTAATTACTAATAGCTGATCAAAGTCACCATCAATAATAACTATCCTTTGCCACAAATTAATGATTTGATGGATCACCTGCAAGGAGCTGTTGTTTTCTCGAAGATAGATTTAAAGTTAGGTTATCATCAAACTCATGCTAAGACAAAAGATATTCCCAAGACTGCATTCCCGATACGCTATGGCCCTTATGAATACTTGGTGATGCCTTTTGAAGTGACCAATGCTCCTGCGATATTTTTGGGCTATTTGAACCAAATATTTCACCCTTACTTAGACAAATTTTTCGTGATCTTTATCGACGATATCCTTATATGCTCCAAGATTCATAATAAACACAAAAAGCATCTCTAGTTGGTGCTAGGTATCCTGAGAGAGTAGTAGTTGTACGCCAATTTGTCAAAATGTGAATTTTGACTAGAGCAAGTAAATATCCTAGGATACGTGATCAATCAAAATGGAATTTCTATTTATCCTACAAAAGTATAGGCTGTTCTAAAATGGGAAAGGCCAGGAACTATTACTAAGATTCGAAGTTTCTTGGGCTTGGCAGGCTATTATCGATGATTTATTAAAGGATTCTCCAAAATAGTATTTCCATTAACAAAGATGACACGTAAGGGACAACCCTTTGTTGGAGAAATCATTATGAAAATAGTTTTCAAAAGTTAAAGACAAGGTTGACTTAAGCATCGGTATTAATTTTTCCAAACCCCCATGAGAATTTAGAAGTGTATTGTGATGCCTCAAAACAAGGGCTAGGATGTATTCTAATGCAAAATAGATAGGTTGTCACATATGCATCTAGGTAGCTACGACATCATGAGGTGAATTATCCTATTCATGACTTGAAATGAGCTACAATAGTGTTTTCCTTGAAAATTTGGAGACATTATCTGTATGACGTGAGATTTGAAGTCTTTAGTGATCTTAAGAGTCTCAAATCAAAAGGAGTTGAATATAAGAAAAAAATATGGATGAAATTTTTGAAGGATTATGATTTTGAGTTACATTATTAGCTAACATAGTTGCAAATGCCTTGAGCAGGATGACTTTTCATGCTTTAACAATGATGATTTGAGAAATTGAATTAGTAGAGAAGTTAAGTGACATGAATCTAGTAATGGAAATGAATTCAGAGAGTGTTAAATTCAGAATTCTTCTAGTTACTAATGAATTTTTGGAAGAAATAAGAACAACTTAGTTAGAAGATGAAGACTTATAGAAAAAAGAACTCTAATGGGGCAAGGAAAATAGTTAGAATTTAATGGAAAGACATATGAAATTTTTAGATTCAAAGATAGAACTTATATACCTAATTGTAGAGATTTGAGAAAAACAATTATGGATGAGACACACAAGAGTAATATAAGTATTCATCCTGGTGCTACTAAAATGTATCAAGATTTGAAGAAAATGTTTTGGTTGCCAAGAATGAAGAAAGATATAACTGAGTACTTGGCATTGTGTCTAACCTTCCAGAAAAAATTGATCGAGCATAAAAAATGTTTAAAGACCTTACAATCTCTAGAGATCCTTAAATGGAAGTGAGATAGTATAACTATGGACTTTTTCGTTGGTTTACCAAAGACTCCTACAGGTTATGATTCTATATGGGTGATCATTAATCGTTTGACAAAATTAGCATATTTTCTCCCTATCAAAATCCAGTACCCTCTAAACAGGTTGACTCAGCTTTATATAAAAGAAATGGTGAGGCTACATGGATTACCTTCAAGTATTGTGTCTGATAGATATCTAGGATTTACGTGTTGATTTTGGATAAGTTTACATGAAGCTTTAGGGACGAAGCTCAGACTTAGTTTTGCTTACTATCCTCAAATTGATGGACAATCTGAAAGAACCATTTAATCATTAGAAGATTTGTTAAGGGCTTGTGTTCTTGAACATTGAGGAAAATATGATTAGTTCTTATCACTTGTTGAATTTAAGTATAATAATAACTTCCATACTAGCATAAGCATGACACCAGTTGAGGCACTCTTTGGGAGAAAATTTAGAACTCCCTTATGTGGGTATGAAACTAGTGAGAACTTGATACTTGGACCAGAAATCATAAAGCATACTGCTGATAAGATCAAGATGATTCAAGAGAAAATAAGGATTGCACAAAGTCCACAAAAGAGTTACTATGATAAAAGAAGAAAACCACTTGAATTTCAAGGAGACTGTGTTTTTTTTAAAGTTACCCCTATGACTGTTGTTGGAATAGTAATGAAATCTTGCAAATTTACTTAATTTTTTATTGGATCCTATGAAATCTTAAAAAGGATTGGACCTATTGCATATGAGATAGATTTTCCTCCATTCCTTTGTAATCTCAATAATGTGTTTCATGTTTCCCAACTTCGAAAGTACATACATGACCCCTCACATGTGATCCAACCAGACCTGATTTAGTTGAATGGTAACCTTACATACACAACATCACCAATATAAATCTTTGATCAAAAACTTAGAAAGTTAAGGAATAAAGAGGTTCCCTTAGTTAAAGTAATATGGAGTTGAACTAATTGTGGTGACGAAGATGCAATCTGGAAAGAAGAGTTACTATGATCAAAAGAGTTACTATGATAAAAGAAGAAAACCACTTGAATTTCAAGGAGACTGTGTTTTTTTTAAAGTTACCCCTATGACTGTTGTTGGAACAGTAATGAAATCTTGCAAATTTACTTAATTTTTTATTGGATCCTATGAAATCTTAAAAAGGATTGGACATGTTGCATATGAGATAGATTTTCCTCCATTCCTTTGTAATCTCAATAACGTGTTTCATGTTTCCCAACTTCGAAAGTACATACCTGACCCCTCACATGTGATCCAACCAGACCTGATTTAGTTGAACGGTAACCTTACATACACAACATCACCAATATAAATCTTTGATCAAAAACTTAGAAAGTTAAGGAATAAAGAGGTTCCCTTAGTTAAAGTAGTATGGAATTGAACTAATTGTGGTGACGAAGATGCAATCTGGAAAGTAGAGGATAAAATGAAAGGATGTCATCCACAACCTTTTATTTAAGATACGTAAATTTTCAAGACAAAATTTAATTTAAGGGGAGGAATTGTAACACCCTTAAATTTTGGTACTTATAGGCATTTAGTTCAAACTTTATCGTTATAGTTATTTTTCGTTTTTCTAGTGACAAACAAGAAATTTTAGAAATTAATAGAGGAAGAAATATAAATAGGTACTTTATACTAATTTAATTAACATATTTTTATAGGATTTTACATAAATTTTAATGCTAGAAAAGAAAATTTTCAAAAGCCACCTATTTGATGATGTCACATACATTTAATATGAAAAAAAGGTGGAATTTTATAAATATAAGTAGAGAAAATTTGAGGTAGATTATTTGGATAAAATTACCTAGATTAATTTTTATAAATTTTATTTTTATAAAGGAATATCCTAAGAATCTCCAATTCAGACCCAATTAAGGCTTATAAACATTGATGAAATTTTTATAGAAAATATGCTAGGAAAATTATGAAAAAATTCCTATGGTATAGAAATAATTTTAAATTAATTTAAATATTTTTTTATAGAATTTATTTCATAGTATTTCAATTTTTTAAAAATAAGGGACTTTATACGAATCGAAATGCAATTAGGCTTTGTTTTGTCTTCGAGGTTATTTCCTAAATATTATTTTTAGAAATTAACCATCCTAAAAATTTTTTTGGTAATTTTAAGGTAATTCAAAACTTTATATTTTCTCGAACAGATAAATTTGATCAAACCGAACTCAAATAGGTTAAAATATAATAAAATAATATATAATAATAACAATAATAATAATATAATACAATATATGAAAAAGGAGAAGGAGTTTGTTCTTCTTCTCGTGTATTCTCAACTTCTAGAGAGAAGAATTGAAGGTCTCCAACATTTCTAAATATTCAAACACAAATTACTCTCAATTTGTTCGTTCGTTTTCAAATTTGACTTAGGGTTTACTTTATCTACTGGTAAGGAACGTTTAGGAACCAATTTTTCTTGAAATTTTGTTTTTCATGTTTTTATCTCATTTTGTTTTGTTGGATCAAAGCTTTCATGTGGGGAAAATTAAATTTTCCTCCAATTCTTGACTCTAATTGGTTCAATACTAACCTATGTTAGTTGTTTTTGCTATTGATTGTTTAGGGAGCACTTTTAGAAGTGGGATTTTGGATTTATCTCTCTCCATTCCTTAAGGGTACCTTGGTTTAGTGAGAAAGGTAAGGGGAGGAGAATTCATTTTTGTACTTGTGAAATTTAAGGAAATTTGGGTTTCCTAGCACAATATAGGTTTATTCAGTTAAGATTGGCCAAAATCTTAGGGGAAGGTACTTGAGGAGTGAAATTTGGCCATATCTTTTTATTCTAGCATTTAATTATTAAATTAACTATGTTATCATAGTCCTTGATAATGATGTAGTTTATTATGAGCTAGGATAAGTAAGTAAAATATATGTATTTAACTTGAAGAGTTGAATTTTAGCCAAAATTAGCTTATGATAATAGTTTGGGTATCTTTTGGATTAAAAAAGATTATAATAATTATTTTTGAATGTAATGTAAGGAAATTAATTGTGTTGATAATTTATGAGGATTATGGATAATTAATATATTTGGCTTTATGTGTTGTAATTAAGTGAAAATTGCTTGTTCGTAGCAATTTGGAGTAACTTGATTTTTGTGAGTATATCAAATCTCATCTATTGAGTAATTTTAAATTTTTGAAGATGTTGAATTATATAAATATTATTTTTTTGATGAATCTAAATTGAGATATTACATGCTTGGCCGCATAGAGCCTAGTTGGGCTAGATATTAGGATAAGAGAGTACTAATGGAATTGATAATTTTTTGAATAAGAATATTTCTTATTGTATGTAAATTGTGATAACTAAGGATTAAAATATATATTGATCCTTAGTTAGTGAAGAATGTATGTGGCGGAGAAATTGTTTGTATGGAATTACCTTGAATGGTTCTTATGTTGATATGATATCTTATATAAAATAAAGAAGTGTCTTGGTACAAACGGAGGTTTGTTGGAATTTTTCTAAGAACCATTGAAGGAATTTGACTTGAATGTAATAAAGCTAGGAAGTCACAATTATTTATGCAAAGAAATCGTAGAGGCTGCTGTTTAATAGCCAAGAGGGTTAGTGGCTGAGTATGATGATCTACAAGGGACTTGAGGCAGCTCTTCAATATTGGGATCATCACATTTTGCAAACTTTGCCATCCTTACTTGCCTCTAGGATTATCATGGTCAACGAACGGATTTTCTGTTGATTTATCAAATGGGAATTAATCTTTGGTCTAAGGAGTCCAACATATTTGATGTATTGCAGTGAGAGACTACATAGAAATTCAGGGTCTTGACAACTTCCTAAGATATTAGATATGGACCCATATTTATGACATTTTGAGTCTAAGATAGATCGAAATTTTAAGAAGACTTAATGATAGTTTTTATAAACTTGAGCTCTTTAAGAACATGAAATTTTGTCATATGCATTCATGCATGGCATAAACATTGCATTAACCCATATATGTTAATTATTAAATTATCTCTACTCTTGATGACATTAGAATGAGCACTTATGTTAGTATGGTTATATATATTCAAACCTTATATTCTACTATTCATGTACATGAATATTTAAGAATTCTCACTCCTTCATTTGTTTTATTACTGCTATTTAACTCTATTTAGAAGTTATCCATGCTGAGGAACATGACTTGACTACCATTCCACACCGAAATGGATCCGTGTGTTGATGATTGAATAACTGTTGGGATGAAAACAAACTTTTGTTTTGAAGAAATTAAATAATATATTTATGTATATATATATGTATAATATATATATATATATATTTGCTCTAGTAGTGACCCTCAGTGACCAGTCAGGTTTCTAGGATTACGAATTATGTTTTTAAAATACCATAAAGTTATGTATATAAGTGATGTGTTGAACACTCTCTTAAGCTATATATATATATATATATATATATATACATACATATATATATATATACATACATAGATATATACATACATAGATATATACATACATATATATATATATGTGTGTGTAGGGGGGTTGGTATTTTATTATACTTGCAGGATAAAAAAATTTGATATCCCTTATTAAGATGGAGAAACACACACTAAGTATGAATCCATTAATGATTATGTGATGAGTAAGTATTAAAACGACGATCATAAACTTTTGTATCGGGGATACATATAATCAATTATTAGGTTAGTAACAAGGGGTGTCATAGTACTAATCCTATTATAGAAAAAATAGAATGACTAAACTATAATGCCGACAAAATTGGAAATAAGGCGTTGCAAGTTGCACTGTGAAAAAGCTTTTGTCTCCAAGATCTTACGGGAGGATATCGGAAGAAAGATGAGAATGGAATGGGTATTGGAGTGGTGTGTCTCCTGGATATGAATGGGTAGTCTCTGGGATAGTGGAAGGCTTTGCCCCTGAAGAGTGGTATGTTGAATGGAGTGGTAGAACTTTTCTTTTATAAGCATAGATTGGGGTTTAATTCGTGGACTGGGCTTGGTGACACGCTTGTCGCAAACGCGCAAAAATACTTTCTAGATTTCCCCCAAACTATTGGTATAGTATAAGGTGCAACCTAGGTCATCTCCCAAAGACCATTTCAGATTCTTAAGCAAATAAGGAGAAAATTAGAACAAGGGGGTTTTGTAAAGATGTGATATTGAGTGCTAAACACAAAATACAGACTGAAATTAATTTCACTTAACAATTATCAACTCAAGGAATTCAGAGGCTATTTTCATAACTAATCATTGATCACTAAAATCATGCATTGTGTTTATCAACCTAGGATTATCTGGAACCCCTAAAATGATCCTTGAATTCTCTACTGAGAAACCTCTCAGAATTTAATTGATTATGATCAACAAGATTAGTAACCACTTAATCTTTTATCTAAACCAATTTCACAATCAGAATTCAGTTGAAATAAGTAATAAAATGAAAACCTTCAATTCAATTACTTAATTTCTACTCTTCAAACTTTTGGAAAATGATTTACGAATCAAAAACCAATTATAAATCAATTATACGTTAATCAAAATACGTCAACCGATCAAACTTTGATTAAAGAATAAAATTGAAGAATATAGTGAAGTAGAGTAGAAACCACTTAATAAGCATGTAAATAAAGATCAAGACCTCAAAGTTAAAATGAAAATAGCTTGAATCCTTGAATTGAAACTACGAACCTAGCCTTCCATGAAGGAGGCAAACTAACAACAGGAAAACTAACAAAAAATAAATCCTAAGCCTTCCATGTAGGAGGCAACTAACAACAAATAAATCCTAAGCCTTCCATGTAGGAGGCAACTAACAATAAAGAAAAACTAAGCCTTCCATGTAGGAGGCAAACTAACAATAAAGAAAAACTAAGCCTTCCATGTAGGAGGCAAACTAACAAGAAAGAAAGAAAGAAAGATGGAAAATGGTATTGGAGTTAATCTCCAAGTGGTGTGTTTCTCCTCTTGTAAACCCTTCTATTTATAGAGGATTTGTGAGGCATCATCTTCAGAAAGTCACCAACTAGGATATTACTTTTCTACCCTTTTATTGCTTTCACATGGGCTTTGTTGAAAATGCAAAACACTTTTGAATTTTTGTCACCAATTAGCACAACAATTTTGACTTTCTTGCACCGCAATTTCGGATGTTCACATGTCCGAATTAGAGCTTGACTTCTGAACAAAAGTTGTAGCCCCGGATCTTAGCTGTCCAACAGAGTTGATTTCATCTCAATATGACTTATGTATCTCAAGATATGGCCGGATCTTTGCACACTGTTCAAATTCCACGTTAGCAACACTATCTCATCTTTTGAGATAATTTCGGAGTCCTAAACATCCCATTTAGAGTCTGATCTTGCTTTGTAACTATGGACACTTCTTTAATCTTTCATTCAAGACAGATTTCATGATTTTTGGATGTCTACAACTCCTATTATGCTCAAAATACTATAATAGTGTCATTTTAATCGGGTAAGCAAAGAAATTCAATTAAACTTCATATGAACCCAAACTCATAAAATATGACAAAGATCACTTAATTGATTATATAAGAAGTCTTAATGAGATAAAAGTGAGAGATAATTATTTATGAAATCTATGCTTATCAAATTCCCCCACACTTATCTTTTGCGCGTCTCGGGCAAACTTAAGTTAAGGATTGGTGACTATTTTTTTTTTTGAAAGAACATCAAAGTTTTGAGTTGATTTCTCAAGAATTCACAAAATTTCATGAAGCATTCTTTTATCACATTTTTGAAATTACTTAGAAAGGCAACTTTAATTTGAAAAACATAGATTGAGAAAGATAAAACCTCACATGATATACTCTGAATCTCTCAAGTGTTTGATTTGGTAAGTGTTTCTCTCAAGTTCAATCCATGAAAGATGAACTATCATAGGCTTGCATATCTTCTACTTCTCTACTACTATGTACACATGCAATGCACAAATCAAGAGGTCTTTATTCTGGTTATAACGGGATTAGAAAGATGAAATGATATATTGAAGAGATACAATGTTAGACTAAGGAAAATGATGAGGATTGAGAACTGAGTCTAAGTGCAAGTGTGAGAAACAGATATCACTTCCTCATTTTTTTTTCAATATAATAGTTTATTTATTATATTGCTTCAGTTTTGTTTTTCAACCATGATATTGATGAACACAACAATAATCTCTCCCACACTTATTGAAACACTTATGGTATGATAAATCCAGTATTCCTCACCTTCTATGGTCAAACAAAGTTGTTTTTTTTTGTTTGTTTATTTTTTTTATTTGTGGTGAGCTAAAAAGAAGAAAAGGCTAATCGGCTCAAAGGGCTGATCAAAGGATAAAATTATATGGTTTGGTTATTTGGCCAAGTGGTTTGTTTAAGAAAAACAGTGCCTCAATCATTTTTGTACAATTCATGTGAAAATGTAGCTTCAAAAAGAATCAATGCAAGTTCTGAAGTAACATATTCCATGGATGAAAATCACACAAGAAAGAAAATAATAATAATAAGGCTCAAAATCTCACAGGTAATATATTTATCAAATCTAATCTATCCAGTTCAAATATGTGTTGCCAAACTAATTAATCTCGAAATGTAAATCATTTTGCTTCAATTATTTTATCAAAAACAAACTTCCACATTCAATTTTTTTTTAATCATAAGATGCGTATCAAGAGTCAAGTGTAACTCCTTACTCAGCCATCTTACTCAAAGCAAGTTTTATGATTCTAACCTAATTTTTTTTTGGGTTTTTTTTTGGTTTTTTTTTCTTTTATATCGGACCATCCTCCCCCCAACCTATCCAAGACATTGTCCCCAATGTCTTAGATGGAATTTCATATAACAGGAAAAGAAATGTGAGAAAACCCCCAAAGTAAGGAAAAGTTATAATCGAAGAGTGGTATCTGGTTCTCTTTTGTCTCTGCCATCCTGATTTGGTTGGTTCACCAGCTGCATTGCTATATTCTAAAAATGGTGAAAATTTCAAATAAATTGAAAAGAAAATGTAAATGACAAACATACATGCATGAGAATGAACAGTAGTTGTGATTGTGGCTCACATCTTCCTTTGGTTTAACGTCCAGTAACTGCTGAAACGCCTTCTAAGAGTCGAGGATGTGCTTCCCATTCAGTTTTCTTGTAAACTGACAAAAGGGTCTTTTAAAGTCAGATTCCCAAGACTATAGCGTGCTTTTTCCTTACGGAATAGTTCAAACAAATCAAGAATAGTATACCTAAAAAAAATTGTTAGAAAGGTTAAAAATTTTATACAAACTCAAAAATTTGTTAGAAAGGTTAAAAATTTTATACAAACTCAAAAAATTGTTAGAAAGGTTAAAAATTTTATACAAACTCCTAAATAAGCCTAGGAAACTAAAATGATCCCCGGCAACGACGCCAAATTTTTGACGCGCTCGTCGCAAACGCGCAAAAATACTTTCTAGATTTCCCCCAAACTATTGGTATAGTATAAGGTGCAACCTAGGTCATCTCCCAAAGACCATTTCATATTCTTAAGCAAATAAGGAGAAAATTAGAACAAGGGGGTTTTGTAAAGATGTGATATTGAGTGCTAAACACAAAATACAGACTGAAATTAATTTCACTTAACAATTATCAACTCAAGGAATTCAGAGGCTATTTTCATAACTAATCATTGATCACTAAAATCATGCATTGTGTTTATCAACCTAGGATTATCTGGAACCCCTAAAATGATCCTTGAATTCTCTACTGAGAAACCTCTCAGAATTTAATTGATTATGATCAACAAGATTAGTAACCACTTAATCTTTTATCTAAACCAATTTCACAATCAGAATTCAGTTGAAGTAAGTAATAAAATGAAAACCTTCAATTCAATTACTTAATTTCTACTCTTCAAACTTTTGGAAAATGATTTACCAATCAAAAACCAATTATACATTAATCAAAATACGTCAACCGATCAAACTTTGATTAAAGAATAAAATTGAAGAATATAGTGAAGTAGGGTAGAAACCACTTAATAAGCATGTAAATAAAGATCAAGACCTCAAAGTTAAAATGAAAATAGCTTGAATCCTTGAATTGAAACTACGAACCTAGCCTTCCATGAAGGAGGCAAACTAACAACAGGAAAACTAACAACAAATAAATCTTAAGCCTTCCATGTAGGAGGCAACTAACAACAAATAAATCCTAAGCCTTCCATGTAGGAGGCAACTAACAACAAATAAATCCTAAGCCTTCCATGTAGGAGGCAACTAACAATAAAGAAAAACTAAGCCTTCCATGTAGGAGGCAAACTAACAATAAAGAAAAACTAAGCCTTCCATGTAGGAGGCAAACTAACAAGAAAGAAAGATGGAAAATGGTATTGAAGTTAATCTCCAAGTGGTGTGTTTCTCCTCTTGTAAACCCTTCTATTTATAGAGGATTTGTGAGGCATCATCTTCAGAAAGTCACCAACTAGGATATTACTTTTCTACCCTTTTATTGCTTTCACATGGGCTTTGTTGAAAATGCAAAACACTTTTGAATTTTTGTCACCAATTAGCACAACAATTTTGACTTTCTTGCACCGCAATTTCACATGTCCGAATTAGAGCTTGACTTCTGAACAAAAGTTGTAGCCCCGGATCTTAGCTGTCCAACAGAGTTGATTTCATCTCAATATGACTTCTGTATCTCAAGATATGGCCAGATCTTTGCACACTATTCAAATTCCATGTTAGCAACACTATCTCATCTTTTGAGATAATTTCGGAGTCCTAAACATCCCATTTAGAGTCTGATCTTGCTTTGTAACTATGGACACTTCTTTAAGCTTTCATTCAAGACAGATTTCATGATTTTTGGATGTCTACAACTCCTATTATGCTCAAAATACTATAATAGTGTCATTTTAATCGGGTAAGCAAAGAAATTCAATTAAACTTCATATGAACCCAAACTCATAAAATATGACAAAGATCACTTAATTGATTATATAAAAAGTCTTAATGAGATAAAAGTGAGAGATAATTATTTATGAAATCTATGCTTATCACTTGGTCTTGCCTCTTTCTTAGCCTTTGCGGTTGTTCTAAATTATCTTGTAGCACTATTGGGCTGACTAGGATGCCTTCTATGTTATAAAGGCTATGTGATATTGTCACACTAGTTTCCTTATCTTTTTATGTTCTTTTTTTTTCTTTTGGTCCAAAACTCGCCTATTTTCGGATTCTCTGCTTGTGTGATCATTCTAGCAAAAATAAGAAAAATTAAGTAGAATTATAATAAATAATCATAAATTATATCGTAATTATAACTAATTTCTCATAGATAAATTAACATGATGATGGTTTATCACTCATGATTGAAACTTTAAATACTTTTGTATTGATATAAAATTTTGTATACATAATTTATATAATATGATATTTTAATTTAATGGTTGGATTCATGATAAAAATATTCAGTACAAAATTATCAATTAGTGTAATATTTAGTACAACTCGATTTTTTTTTTTAATAAATATTTTCATTATAGATATTTCTTAAAATTATTAACCAAGGTACTCCTACATGCCTTGCAAAGATGGGAAGGGATCAATGATTCTTAGGCTTCAGGGCATTGTGGCAAGTTAATGCAAAAGGTTCGATTAAAAAATGTTAATTAATTGTAGAGGCAACAGTCCTGTACTTAAATTTTATGGAAGATTTGGCCATTGTAAATTGTTTTTTAATGATCAAGAGATAAAATTGGAGTAAGGATAAATAATGGATTTAGTAGTCATGAATCTTTTTATGCAAAGTGGCACCATCCCAATTTGAATTGTAGTAATCATCAAGGATAAAAGATGAATCTTTGACAAGATGAAGATCATGAGTAAGGGATACTTCGAGATACCAAAACACCTTTTTTATTTTTTATTTTTGTATAGTATTTCAATACGAAACTTATTGCAATATTCCAACTAGTTTATGATAAGCAAGAACATCATAACTAGAAGCACATTTGTTAGAGTTAGAGACATTGTAGTAGATATCAAAGTACACATTGGTTTAACATCATGCATATTGGTGGAATGCAATATATATCAAACATAGTGGTGTTATGTAAGGAATACATCCTTGGTGGTTACAATAATCTTAATGCCATGGAAGTGGGAGGGTGTGCCAAAAATTTTTAAGAGAGAACTTGATTGCTAGAGCTAGATGAAAATCACTAATAAAAACATCATCAACATTAGCAAGAAAGTATATGAGTAATTAATTATGACTAAAACTAAATAAAAAGGAGTTAGAGCAAGCATTGGTGAATCCATAGTCAAGTAAGAAAGATTTGGATGCATGGTACCAAGCCTATGGAGCTTGTTTAAAGCCATAAAGAGCTTTATGAATCTTGAAAACATGATTTAAATGTCCTTTGAGATTTAACCATGCAAGAAATCATTGTTAACATCCATGTGATTAAGATATTAACTACAAAAAATAACTATACAATTAACCATTTAGATAGCTAGTGGCTTAACAACAAGACTAGAGATTGAAATCTTTTGCTACCAAATGAGCTTTGTAATAAGAGATAATGCCATATATAAGTTTAATTTTGTGTAAAATCCATTTATTGATAATAGCATTGTATGAAGGCTCAAATGGGATAAGATTCCATGTAGCATTGTCCATAAGAGTATTGAACTAATCATTCATAGAAGTTTTAATTCAAGAATTTCGATAAAATGAAAAGGGAAGGGGATCCTCTAACAAAGGAAGTGAAAACTTGAAGTGTATAGTTTTTCTATCTTGGAATCATAACACTTTAATCTTTACAGTAACCAACAAATACATAAGAATTAACCAAGGAAAACACAAGCACTCAAAAGATGTTAGCATGGTATAGTTTAGGATGTAAACAAAAAGGGTTTCAAGAAGGGATTTAAATATGGGACTAGAGATAAGGAGATGATTAATTAAGTTATCAATGGTATGAAGACTCAACATCAATGTTTGTGT
Organism: Canavalia gladiata; assembly: GCA_037954105.1. Lineage (NCBI taxonomy): Eukaryota > Viridiplantae > Streptophyta > Magnoliopsida > Fabales > Fabaceae > Canavalia > Canavalia gladiata. The sequence goes on along the minus strand of CM075662.1, from coordinate 14,190,162 downwards.
GACAAGAAAGATTGATTAATGAGACAAACAAATATGTCATCCATTATCAACCAAAAATTAATATCTAAAAATGAAAAATTAGTTAATAAAGTAACGAGAGACAAAATTAGAAACTAAATAATGGAAGTCTCTAAACCTTGGTCTTTACTTTTTAAAGACCAATTTAGAGATCAATATCTTATATACAAATCTTGAGATTAATATTAGAGATCAATTTTGAAATTGAGCTTTGATATTTAAAGATAAATTTATGATTAATTTTATGTTAGTGATCAAATTGCTAAATATAAATTCAGTCACTAATAAAAAAATAGTCATAATTCTGGTTAGTACTTTGTATCCTTTTAAAAAATAAATTTAATTTACCTAACAAATAAAATTTTAATTTTTCCTATTATAACAATAAAAATACTAATCAATACCATCATCACTAATATTAAGTTGGCACATAAAAAAATTAAGTCTTCAAACATTTAGCCTTAATACAGTGCATAAGTCTTAATATTCTATAAATAAGTCTTTACAAAATATTGTTTTACATAATACTCAATAATATTAAAAAAGCTTAATACATATTATTTGTTTACTCTTACTCTACTTTTATTGATTTTGACTCTAACTTCCAATTCTCATGTTCTTCTTTATTAAGTAGCACTAGTTGAAAATTAATCGCACCAGGTTGAAAGTTTATCTTTTCCATCATCTATCATAGCATTTGGTTGTCTAATTAAAGCTCTCACAGTGCTTTTTACTTTTTGTTTGAAGGTTATCCTTTTAGTTTCAACGTCCTTCCAACCACTACAATTGACCCTAATCCAAGGCCATATTTTTTTTTATTTTCTTTAACTACCTCATGTTGCACATGTAATTCATTAGGTAGGGTTTGATGTGTGAAAAACATGAGTGTAAAATTATATGTCAAGTTTTACCCATAGTAAAGTATACAGTATAGAAAGAGGGTATTTTAGGTCCCCAACTTTGATCCCGAAAATACTATATCAATAATTTATAGAAAAGATGAAATTTTAACTTTTGAGCTCACCAAAAGAAATGTTTCGTTGCAAGTGTAAGGAATAAGATTAAGAAAGCAAAATAAATAAAAATAAAAAGTGAAGAACATATGTGTAAAATTATGGATAAGTATGAGACTTTATATTCTCTTATAATTTTACGTATTTTTATCCTCAAATTCCCTTATAGATGATTTAAACATCAATTACTAACCATACATTCTAATGCTATCACTATCCAATGATCATGCAATAGTAATAATTTTTCCTCTAAGTAATACCCCTAATGGTTATCCAAGATAAATAATTATGAGAAGCATAAAATATTTTAAATTTATTAATTTTTTTATAACTGGTTAGAAGCCTAAGATTTCCATTGATCCTCTAAAGTCCATAGACTTAGTTAACTTATAGTTTTGTCAATTGAGGGATGTACAATCTCTTACCCCTTACCCCAACTTAGAGATCAACAAAAGTAGCTAATTCTCATTAATGGATTAAGCGTAATAAAGTAACAAAATTGGATAAAGAACCATGCACTTATTTATAATGAAAGCATACAATCATTCATAAAAAAATGAGGTTCAAATAGTTACATCACAAGGTTCACCAAAATTACATGATTTGGGGGTTAGTTAGTTACACATAGAAAAAAAATAAAATAAGAACAAGATGGCTCAATATATTTATTCATAATCCTAATTGTAAGATAGGAAATACAAATCGTAATGCAAACAAGGATGGAAAGTGACTTTGTAACTTGTATTGTGTAGGGATTCCTTCCACCAAGATCCTACAAAAGGATGCCGAGAGAGGAAATAAGAATAGAGGAATGAAGATAAGAAATAAGGGAAAATAAGTGTGAGGCCTACGACCTCATGTGAGGCACAAGTTGGAGGTGGTGTTAAACGTTATATGATATCCTTCTCCCAAGGTGTAGCCTCCCTTTTGTAGGTGTGGGTTCAGGATTCCTTTGTTGTAAACCACAAATTGACCTAAGTTGATTTGTTAGCCATCATGATTACTTTAGGTCACCTGCAACATTGTCAAGGCTGATCGAGATACCTTCCTACACCATTTGGGCTAACTTGGATTATTTCTAGCACCTCCTATGTTGGCACAATCATGCTTAGGTATGTATAACCATGTCAAAAACTTGAAGACACTACTAGGTTATGCTTAGGTCTGAAAGATCATGTTAGAATTCCTATTTCGTTATAAGGATGTGCTATAGCCAGCATGACCATGTTCCTAGGGTGCGGAAACTTATGCGTCCTAGCTTTCATAAATGCCATCCACCCGTAACTGTGGATAGTTGAGGTGGTCGAAAAGGGAATAGGCCTCTAATTTCTCCTTTCTTGCATTGTCATCCATCTCATCTTCCATGGCTTGCGATTCCTGTTGATGCTGCTGTGGAGGGTAACTGTGGTTTTGGTTGTGGCTGGGACTGTTGATCCTGCTGCTAAGGTGAAAAAGTATAATTGTCATGGGGCCCTTATTATATCACCCTTATGGCCAAGCATATGGAGATCCCAAGTTGCATAATCGGTGTTGCCCATGAGTGAAGGATATCGTGGTAATGGCAAAGGGTAATAACATATGAGTCAATACCTATGTAGCCCCTTTGCCCTGTCCATCATCGTTGTTGAATTCCCATGAAAGACAATAATGTAGAATCTTCTAGGATCGACCCTCCTACCTTTGACAATAACCGATAGAAGGAATACATGGATCCTTAAGATGACCCTATTGCTGTTGTTCCAACGAAAGATCCCTAAAGAGAACCATTAATAAAGAATGCAAAGAATTGAGTCTCAGATGGTAGTAGACTTTAAGGTGTAAGGGTCATTGTTGTAAAACCTCATAATCTCAAACCAAAGGACTCTTAATGAACTCATTTAGCAAGTCCTTAAGGGCTTCCAAATATACAAAAGTAAGAATTCCCTAAGGTGTCTCGAATCCCAGTATGATGTTAAAGTTAATGAGGATCTCCTGAAATCAATGGCCTTGGAGTTGGTAGTGTATGATGTATGTCGGTGTCTCGTCTGCAGGGGGTAGCAAATGAGGGAAGCAAGAAAGTCCAGAGTTGTCTCCCTGTAGGTGAGCTCTCATATGAAGGCGGCACAATCCACCCTATACCATCTAGGTATCCTGTCACATGGTCCTCACATTGGTGCAAAATGACCTTTTTACATCGGTTGTTAGGAATATTTTACATCGGTTATTTAAGGGGTATAAAGTGAAGGATATAGAAAGTAAGACTTTCTACATTGGTTCTACAACCGATGTAGAACGTTATACTTTTTACCTTAGTTGGACTAGGAGCCGATGTAAAAAACCTACTTTCTGTATCGGTTGAAGGCACTAGAAAGACGTACAAAGTGTAATTTTTACGTTGGTTCTTATTGCAACTGATATAAAAAGTTCTACTTTCTACATCGAGTATAAGTCCAACCAATGTAAAAAGTCTTACTTTCTACATCGATCACGCGTTAATTGATGTAGAAAGTAGGACTTTTTACATCGATTAAGATCTCAACCGATGTAAAAAGTATGACTTTTACAATGGTCTCAACCGATGTAGAAAGCAGACTTTTTGCATCGGTCAAGGTCTTAACGGATGTAGAAAGTCCCTTTTTACATCAGTTAAGGTCTTAACTGATGTAGAAAGTCCTTTTTTTTTAATGTTCATTTCGTTTAGGTATACTACCATATCATTTATTCAAAATACCTGCATATAATATTAGACAAGACAGGAAAACAATACAACAACCACAAAATGTATGTATTTAAACTAAATATATCACTATTTATTATCAAATCTAAATTTATTCAATATTTTACAAAGAAAATAACTTAAAAAACATAAAATCAACCTAAATTGGCTACCTTTATCATATATTCCCTCCCCGACATCTTCTAACATCATCATTTTCTTCTTTGGTTAAAGGGTGAGGATTTTTAAAATATCTACAACATTTTTTAACGAAATTAAAGAAAATATCATGTTATGAATTAAAATAAAATTACCAACTTGTGATAATTGTAATTACATTGAATCAACAATAGATGCCAAGACAATATAAAACATATGTCTCATGACATAATATCCACACTCGGTTCCTCCAACTTGCCTTGGAAACTTCAAAAAAATAGAAAAAAATATCTAATATAATTACACATGATGATATAATGATAAAAAGAATATAAAAGAATTGAGTCATTTTAAATAAAGTACTTACATGTGGAATTATCCATGAAGGCCTTTTAATATTTGATGAATGCATCCCTTTTAACAAAAGTCGAGCATTCATTTCTCTATAATAAAAGAAGAACCAAATTAATACTTTTGAAAATAAAATTAAATGAATATAAATACCAAAATGCTAAAAACTTACACTTCGATAATATCCCTTATGTCTTTCTTCGGTTTTTGTTAAGCAAAGCATACAAAGACAACTACATTCTACTTTGAACAAATAATGATTAATTGCTAATGAACCTTACAAAAAATGGATGAAAATGAATCAAAATTAGAAATTTAATTGAATTTTTTAAATAAAAATTTTAAGTATTGACTTACGATTGAAAATAAAGTGCTAAGTAATAGTCTTTTTCATTTTCCAATCTACTCTAAAGGTACCCCTGTATGTTAGTTGCCTTTTCCCGATTTTTTGTATATGAACTGGGTAAGAAATCCATTAAGGTTTAAGTTCCCTCTTTGTGTACAAATGTGATACACATATCTAATATTGTGAATAATTTTCATATGTTAGATTTTGATACTTAATTAATTCAACCAAGGTTTAGAAATTTACTAACATCAACCATAATCATAGAATTGATTCAAATAGGAGATTGTTACTCACAACTAGCTCCAAGATATTCTTCTTAGTAATATAGAAGGGGATAGTAGTACGCTTCCCTATGATATCTGGTTCCATAATGAATTGCAAAGGTTGGTTGCCCAAGTTAATAACAATACCAGATAGACGTGTAAGCAAGTCAACTCCAGGTTTCTTTTGTTGGGATAGGAGATCTTTTTTAGCATTGACATCAATATCCTTCCTTATGAACCTAAAATGATTTTGGAAAATATTAAGAAGTATAGATTTATAAATTAGTAACATATAATAAAATTATTTTAGTACCTTAAGTTAAGCTCGCTGCATAAGTCTTCTCGGCCATGAAATAAAGTGATTGGGGGCTTGCCTCATGACATAAACCTTCTTAGTAGGCACAGGAACATGAGCATTTTTATCTTTAACCCATTCAACCACCACTCTTACATTATCATCATAAATTTGCTGGTGATGGATGGTTGAACCCAAGGTATAGAATTTTCCAATGGCTACCAAACGATACAAATCATCAACATATAACTCATAATCATCTGCAATATCAACAAGATCCTTTCCTCCTTCTACATGTTCCTTAGTCGAAGCACAACTTCCCTTTGTGTTCATGCGTCTAGGAGAAAGGGAATGATGATCTTGCGTATGTGTTTGAGAAAGTCACAAAGATGCAAACTCTTGCCTAAGCTCTTGTTTGCACTTTTGTTTGAGCACTTCTCGAAGTTCTTGCCTCAATGCTTACCTCATGTCTTCTCTCATGGCCTCCAACTTATATCTTACACACCAGTCCTTCTTTGGAGGCATGTGTAGTGGAAGATAATCCAAAATACTATCTAATGCCAACACCTCATCCAACAACACGAACACGACCTGGATGCTTTGGTTGGCCAATAGTAGTGCTCAAAATATTAACCTGTCCAGCAGGAACAAAGACTCCATGTGAGCTTTGTTTATAACACCCTAAAAATGAATACTGATTTCACGCTTAAGTCGATCATTCGGTTCCATTTTTAGTTTATTATCTCATGATGTAGAATTCATTTTAGAAAATAATTGTATGAAAATACGATAATTTTTTTTAATTGTTTAATATAAAATGCGAGCCTTGTGGATAAAATGTGCATAGTGGTAAAATACATCGTTAAGCGAATTTCTACATACGTTCAAAACCTCATAAATACTAAGCGTTCACATTGTTCTTTTCGTTTATCATTTGCATATAATAGATAGACAAGATTCAAACATAAAGTACATGTCATACAATAATTATACATACCATTCAAACATCATATCAGTCCTAGGCACATTGGCCTTATCATATAACTATTACAATCCTTAATATACATTTGTCAAATATACATAACATATTATTTATTACTAATATTTAGGATACTTGCATCCTTCTAATCACAATATTAACATGATGTGAATTTTTTTCAGATGAGAGTGTCTTGCATCTGCTTCAATAACGTAAGTTTCCATCATCACATACAACGTTCCAAATATCTGGGAAGAAAGTGGAAGAAGTAGGGATCAGAAACTAAGTTTCTCAATAGGCTTTCTCCTTAGTTCTAATGTCATCACTTTAATTCCAGCTACTTCAGTTTATTTTAGAAATCATTTTTTGCATAAAAGGTTACTTTTAATTCTTTGAAAACATTTATCTAAAGTGGATCAATTTTATTCAAAACATACAACTTAATGTCTCATCATACATTTTTCTTAACATTCATAACTTTGGAATCACACGTAAGATATCATTTGAGATACAATTATTCCATGCCTTAAACTTTATTCTTTATTACTTTTCTTTGTCTTTATGATTTCTTTGCCAACTTTTGGGACACTTTATGAGTCTAGTTTCACCATCTTTGGGAGAAACAATAAGACATAGACATGTATTAAATTTGTCAAACAATATCTTCTCACTGACTCTACTCTCACCTCCTACTAAAAATTAAGAATATGAGCTCATTCCTAGGTGATCGTCACCACCACATAAGGGGTGAAGGACTCAATTCCTTTATAGTAGAAGGATTTTTGGAGCGACCTTTGGCTCGTAGAAGCAACCTTTGGCTTCTCTTCAGTAGAGCTTTTTAGGGCCCTCTAGATACTAGTGCGCATAAGGCACAAAGAGAGTAGCATTACATTTTCACATAAAGTTTGCTTTAGTGATCCCTTAATCTTTTTAAGTTCATTTTAGTGGCTTCCAAATAATTATGCATGCTTAAACAAATTTCCAACCAATATGGAATGCACATATAGGTTTTGAATTTTCATCTCAATCATCATCATAAACTAATCTCATACATGATCATCATAATTTCTCATTCATAAGTATCTATAATTTATTCATTCATAGATAGTGAGCATTCATAACTAATAATGAAATTTGGTTGGTAAATCACATAGCATAATGTCACATTTACACAACCTATCTAATGCCTCAATTCGATTTGATGTTGAAATCACATAAGGGACTTACATTACTCATCCTTCTAAGTTACCTCTCATCCTTTCCTATTCTCAAATTTATATTTGTTCATTAAGATTTTATGTTATAGCATCTTAATCTAGGTGGCCAAATGGCACCTTTCAAGTTCTTTACTCTTTGTGTTCTCTTTTGTTCAAGTCTTATGCATATCCTAATTATTCTAAGTTCAAGTATTAAGTATTTACAAACTTTTACTTATTTAGGATATTTTAAGTAAACATGATGAAATGGTAACTTGTACCTTTGTCTACATTTTTTAAAAATTTTAATTCTTCTTGTATCATTCTAAGATTTCTTGAGTTATACACATTAATATTTTTAAACTTCTTTTCTCTTTATCAACCTAGAATGGCCGAATATAAGCTCTAGGATCCTAATTTCTTCTAATTCATTTCCTCCCTTCAAATAAGTTAATTTAGATTATATGAAGTCTAACTCCTTCATTTGAATCAACTTAAATACTTTTAGAACTTCTTCTTTTTAAGGTATGCTATGATAAAATTACTTAGTGAGCTTATAACTTCAAGTTTAAGTCATATCCATCATTCTTAATCATGCCTCTAATAAACCTTTGAAATATATTACCTTATGTTCTCCTTTTTAATATCTTAATAATTAGGTCTAATTGACTCTTAAACATTTAAAGTCTTTTTTATTCTAAACCAAATAATATCTAAGTAGGAATTAATTAATCTTCTAGGTCAATTTATTCCTAAATGGCCAAATGACCCACTTCCTCAAATTCCACCTTTCACACATCTTAATTATATTTTGCTTACATATTTAGGATCATTATTTGGGCCTAGTTAAGGATTGAAACTCATTCTTAGTTAATTTAAAACATGGTAGCCGAATTCCAATCTTTTAGACTTAGGTTTCCACAATTTCCTTCTTCACCATAAGATCATTTGCCTAAAAAAATCAATAGATCTCTTTATCCACCTTAAAACTTTTTCGTGCTTTAAATTCGTCCTATTCACATAAAAATGGTCCTTAATTATCCCTAATTGGAAATTAAAATCTCCTTTAAGTTAACTAACCACTAAGTGGCTGAATGTCGCTATTCTAAGTTTAGGGTTTCCTTCTCCTAACCCTCGTTGACTTAAGTTGAGCATTTCTTAACCCTAGTTGACCTAAGTTGATTATTACTTGGGGGAAAAGTTTATACCTCATAATCGACATATTCTAAGTTAATCTTTATTCTTTTTACTCAAAATTTAATGGAATGGCCGAATTTGACATTTACCCTTGCTTAAGTTATGGTAAATTTTCTAGTTACCCATTTTAAGCTTATTTGAGAAAACCACTTAGTAATTTTTGGATTTTTTCCTAAGCTTACCTAGGCCATATATTTTGAAACTTAACCTTTTAAATGTTGATTAAACCACCAAATAAGTTGTTTACTTGCTGAAAATGCTTGATTTATTCTTAATCACATTTTAAGTCCATTTTTACCAAAATCTCTCTAGGGTGGCTGAATGCACTCCTAGAGGATTTTAACCCATTTTTGATTTGATTAAATTTGTTTAAAGTTTGATTTAATTTATTTAAAACCTTATTTTAGAGGTTAGGTTACTTAGAAAAAATGTTAACTAAACTAAACTTTGCTTGGGACTTGTGGCCGAAAGCCTTCCTTAGTTAGCCAAGGTGATTTCTTCCAAGTGTTCATCTTACTCCTCCTTGGTTCAATGGTGTTAAGATTTTTCATCCCCTTTTGCCTCTGGTCCATGCTTGTTTTTTCCAGGTTGTGATGCTTAGGTGCTGGTCATGATAAGTTTTGGGTGCCATACAAGGATTTAGCCACTTTTGGGCTACAAATTACATCTTTTTCGTAGTAACTTTGTAACTAATGTCTAAAGGGAACCTTTGGAACTTATCACAAAAAATTAGTCCACCTCTTAACATACATAATTAGAGGTGTAGATCCAGCATAGAGATCATACCAAACTCATCACAAAAGAAAATCACAAGGTTATAACCTAAGCATAAAAACAAGCATGAAAACAACAACATAACATATTTTTCCAAGCTACAAAGAGTAGATTTTCGTGATCTACTCCAAGATCCATACATCCTCTTTCAAATAAGCTTCAAAAACCTTTCTCATTAGAGCATAAAACTGATTAAAGCCTCAAAAATAATTTTAAAACAAAACCCACCGATTAAATTTCTTTTAAGAACCCTCAAAGCACTTTGAACTGAACAAACTTTATTTTTCTTTTCAAAAATATCTAAAAATGGGTGGGGATGATTTTGAATGGTTAAAATACAGTTTTAAACTCTCACAAGTGAAAACAAAAGAAGACACACAGATCTTGGAGAAAAGATGCATGAAAGAAAACAAACACACCATAAAAAGGCAAGTTAAAAGCATAAAAAGACAAGTAGAAAGATCCTACTTGTTGAAGACCTCCTTAGTGTTTTGGGGGCTTTAAAGGCTGCCTTGGGTCCCCTATGGCCTGCTCAGGACGTGGATAAAGGATGGTGGTGGGGCTTTAGTGTTTATGACTTTAATATAGCTTAAGTCTTAAAGATGAAGACTTAGGCTTAAAAGTGTAAGTTTTGGGTGTTTTGAGTTATGGCAAGCTTTGAGAGAATGGAGAGGATTTTGATAAGTGTTTATGTTGAAAAATCTGAAGCAAATGGGGTCCCAAGGGTCCCAACAAATTCGGACTCTTATGGGCCAAGTGGAATTAGTTTTGCACTTAGGGGTATTTTGGTAATTTTGTCTAGATTTTTCCTATTTTTCAAAATAAATCAAAATTTAAGAAATTATCCTTTTAGGCTTAGATTAGTTTTAATTAGGCTGATTTTACCTCTAATTATGATTAATTTAACCTAAGCATGCTTTACTTTTAATTAACCACAATTAATTAGTCTTAACCATAGTTAAAGGAACCCTTTTACTATTCACTTTTGTCTTTTTGTGGAAGACTTGGTTGATTTCACTTTGGTGACTCATCACCACCTTTCCAGCTGCTGAATTTCGTGCACATTTCTGTGGGGCCCACTCTTGGCATGCTTATCACATTATCTTGCCCTCCCGGCCTTCCAGGGGCATTTTCGTAATTTTTCTTAGCATTGGCAAAAAAATTTTCAAATTGTTCCTCTAACATTTCTAGGACTTTTTGGTTCGTTCCCATGTTAATCTAAGGTCATTTGCTATTTTTTATGGGAACTGACTAGCTTTGTGCAAAAAGTACAGCTCCTAAGGGCATTTTGGTTATTTTCGAGGTTTTTGAAGGATGTTTTCATCCCTTCTCAGGTTTCTAAATTTTTCTTACTAATTTTAACCATACATGATGTTTTTAATCCTTTTAGGATGTCTTATACTTGTATTTCCATTTTTCTGGCTCATTATTTGAGCTGCTTAACTGTAGGGTTATTTTCATCATTTGCACCAAACTTCTTAATTTCTCTGCTTTTGGCTTCTAATTTCACCCAGTTTCATTTTAGAAACTATTTGTACCCTCAAACATTTATCATAGAAAAATTAGGATGTTACATTTCTCCCCCTCTTTTAAAAAGAATTTTATCCCCAAATTCTGTGCCTGCAAATAACTACGAGTAGACTTTCCTCACTTCTGCTTCCAACTCCCACGTTTGTTCTTCCATCTTCCATTTTCCCCAAACCACTCATACCAAGGGTACTATCTTACTCCTCACCTGCTTTTCTTTTATGTCCAAAATCTTTCTTGGTTCGAGACTTACTGTTAAGTCTTCCTTTAATTGTATCGTTTCTGAGATACATGGAAGACATCATGAAGATTTACCAGATTTGGCGGAAGAGCCACTTGATAAGAAACTGGCCCAACTCTTTTAAGAATTTCGTATGGACCTATAAACCTAGGACTCAATTTCCTAACTTTCACGGCTCTGCTTATACCAATTGTAGGTGAGATCCGCAAGAACACATGTTCTCCCACCGCAAACTCCAGAGGTTTTCTTGTCTTATCAGCATAGCTCTTTTGTCTTCTTTGAGAGGTAAGAATCCTATCTTTGATCTTTCTAATTTGTTCTGTTGTTTACTTGACTAAATCTGGGCCTAACAGTCTTTGCTCCCCTATTTCATGCCAACACAATGGCGATTGACACTTTCTACCGTACAAAGCTTCATAGGGTATCATCCCTATGCTAGCATGGTAACTGTTATTGTAAACAAATTCTATCAGGGGTAACTGGCTAACCTAGCTTCCAGGTTGATCTAAAACACAAGCTCTAAGCATATCTTCTAAGGTTTGAATAGTCCTTTCAGACTGTCCATTTGTTTAAGGGTGATATGCAGTACTTAAGTGCAACTTGGTTCCAAATGCACTTTGTAGAGCTTTCCTAAATCTTGAGGTAAATCTAGGATCTCTATCAGATACTACGGATGATGGTGTTCCATGAAACCTCACAATCTCCTTAATGTATATTTGTGCTAAATGTTCTAAGGAGTAGGTGACCTTAATGGATAGAAAATGAGCAGATTTGGTTAGTCTATCTACTATTATATCAGTTAATTAAAAATTAACACAAAGTTTATAAAGATACAGACAACAAACACACGATCCTTTTGGGCCTCAACAAATATCTACCAAGTCTCATCATCAAGGAACTAGTACTCTTTACAAGGAGACACATCCTTCAGTTATCCATTTATATATATTTACTAGTGAGATGTGCCTTGAAGTCCCTCCAGCGTTCGCCAGCAAATGAAAGTCCCTTCCTCTTTAGCAAGCTAGTATTTGGCACATCATATGTAAGCTACATAAAACAAGAGATGTAATTAGTTAGTGAATCATAAGTATATGGAGAAACTTAATGCTTTAAAGTTATATACCATCATAGTTTCCTATTTTGATCTTTCACTCAGAGCTCTACATCATCCTAAACTTTGTTTTGTTGGGCCCTAAAGGATTCCGGGTGGCCTGATCAAACTCTATGGGAATTCTCTAGTCACCACTCCAGCTAATGGTTAACTCATTTAACTATATGGCTCATCCTCCCTTCTTCTACCGAGATTGGCTATTGGATCCACTTTGGGAAGAAGGGTTCTTAGATGGGTTAGCCATGTGCCTGTTGAAATATGTAAAAATATATATTAAAAACTATATTGAATATGAAAGAAGTAATAAAATTTTAAAATAAGTAAACAATAAACATAGAATAATGATATAATAAAATAAATAACTAGCTTGTATCATGTAGTAACATTTTTCTAGATTCCTTCATGATGATCATCTCGAATAGCATATACATCAATTTCATTTGCTTTAGTGAGACTAGTTATCCTTGATGAGATGGGAGTTTGAGAAATATCAATATTTTCCAGATCATTGCTATCATCATTACCAGTTGCCATCTTTCCTTGAAGAACAACTGACCACCTTTTGTTAGAAGGATCTTCAACATAAAACACTTATTTTGCTTGGTAGGCCATGATGGGTCATCCTTATAAGCTACTTTATGAAGATCAACCAATGTAAATCACAATTTATCAACTTGCAAACCACTGTTACTATCAACCCACTTACATTTGAAAATAGGTACTTTAAATTTGGTGTAATTAATCTCCCAAATCTTTTCAATCACTCCAAAGTAAGATATGGATGCCATGACATGATTTTTATCTTTGGAACTTGAAGAGTGCATCGAATCATCTACCATCGTAACTGATTGTTTTGCATGGTACTTTTATCATCCGAAACTTTGCATAAAAGGAAAAGTGATTGATATCATATCTACTTCAACATATGACATCAAACTAGGTTACGTTTTAATATGTTCATTCAACAACCATTTCTCATTCATTCGAACATTTTTTTTCCTTTATAATGGTTTTGTGAGTAGACAAGTAAGGTTGAAGCTCATCGGTATTACTCAAAATATACAAATGTGCTTGAAGGACTTCCGCTCGACCCATGTTTTTCATAGTTGTGAAGATTAAATTCTGTCCAAGAATACCTTTTGTTGATTTAAATATAATTATAAAAATATAAAATAATAGATAAAAATGAAATAAAAAGAATGAAAAAAAAAACTATTATAATTTTGTTAAAAATGGTGACTAATCTGTTAAATAGTTGTAACTAGAATTAAAAAAAAGTTATTGGTGAGTTAAATAAAATCAAGGGAGGATTAATTAGTTTAATATATAAATTGAGAATAGCATAAGAGGAGGGAAATTTTTTCTAAAGGGGATTTAAAAAAAAAACTCTCGCTCCAAATTCCAAATTCCACAGGTTTTTCCCAAAAAAGCTCTCACTCTCTCTCTTTTCCTCTATTGCTATCTTTGTTGCTTTCAAAGACCTATGAGCATTTTCAATCTGATATTTTCAATCGGGGAAAGCTACAGTTAGAATATGTTCCATCTTAACTTGAACGAAAAGGAAGTATTTGCATTTTCCACGTTTAGCATCATTCAGCTTAGATTTGTTGCACATATTCCTTTTCTTGCTGTGTGATCTTTTCAGTTAAATGCTTGCATATTTCGATTGTGTTCTGTTTGTCTTTTGTGACTTGAATGAATCACGAATGAGAGTGAGCCTATTTTATTGCGGAGAGATTTTGAGAGAAACCAAAAACATTACTCAGAGAACAAAATACATCAGTCCCTATCTCTGTTTTGTTTGCATATGAACCTCTTTTTGAAGTTATTATGAATTGAATTTATCCCTTGCATCAGTATTGCATATAGCTAGCATGATTTAGCCAAATGGAAATATAAATTGTCCTATTAGAAACCTTGCAATCGAGAACTAGAGAGTTCATTTATGGTCAAGCAACTATTTCAGTAAATATCTGAAGAATACCATAAATGATGTAACATTCATGCGTTGGTGGTCCCCTATGGTGTTTGTCAGTTTGCCTCTTTGGACTCCGAGCATCTCTTTGTAAAATCCTCTTATGTTCTCTGGAAATTCTTGTCGTAACCTTGCAATTTAGTTTGTGAACTTGTTTCTATGGTGCTTTTTGCTCGTAGCTCGTGTTTGTGTGGAGGTAGATGACTCTTGTCCTTCTATGCATCAAGCGGCACATGTGATTCACTCAGGTACTCACATGGTGTAGTTTGTGGATGTCAGGAATGATGCAACCATAGAGAGTCCTATTCAAGGCTTCTCCCATAAAACTCCTTTAGTCACTAGCCTCAAAGTCAACGCCCGTCACTTCCATTCCTATTTTCTGGGTATTGAGTCTCCTCAATTACCTTTCCCTTTTTCATCAATTATTCTGCATTCAACCTCTATTATTCATAACGCCCTTGTTCAACATACTTTACCTCTTGATTTCCACTTTCTGAGCTTCGTCTAGTTGTTCCCGATCTCGGGCTTCCCATCAAACTTTGCATGAATCTTGAATTCCAATGGAAAATCTTTCCTTGTTAATTGTTATTCTAGTAATAGAAAATAGGGTAAAAATGACTCTGGAGTTTTGATCATGGAATTAACATAGGTTCCTATCCCTATGACCATCCTAGATTACATTCTTCTGGGGAGCCTGTGAAGAAGAAGGGAGGAAATCCATATAAATATGGTCCTGACACTCTCTCCCATGACTGCCATTACTAATTCTACCCCTGGTTAAACCACTCTCGCAGAGGAAAAAGGCATTTGCTATCAAATCACATTCTCTATATTCCCTAAAATTAGACTCTAATATTGACAGTGGAAGTAAAGATAAGAATTTTTAAGGTAGACAATAAGCTACAGGGGATCTTTTCTGGTTCCGAGGTTGAAGGAAAATCCCTTTAAGCAAAACAACTCCCAAGTTGGTGGAAAGTGTAATTTAGGAACAAACGAAACTTTCCACACCTCCAAGGGATTAAACCAGTGTTGTAGGTTCTGAAGATTCTGTTTGGAATACGCTGTCTGAGACAAAACCTCAAAGCCAGGTCCAACATGCTATACTCAATTTTACTAATGCTTCTTTCTGTGAGGAGCATACAGAAATGAGTTCTCTTAAATTCTCAAAAGAAGGCCTATGAATTTATTCTAGTCCATCTACCTCATAATCCTGTAAAATTAAAATCAAAATAATGTCCTTCTAAGATAGAAAAAAATGAGCACCACCTCTCCAGTAAAATCACCTCTATATATTTCCTTTAACAAAGTCAAAAGACAGAGCTCCCAATGGAAAGATGACGTCTAGGCCCCCAAAATTGGTTGCGACCTTATCCACGTTATGAATATATCAACCTCTCATTCTTTAGTGAAGGAGCTTCCTTTGATATAGGACAATTGGGTTTTGCAAAATCGGCACTAGGCAAGTGTTTAATGTCTGTTGGAAGAAAGTTTCAATCAATAGGGTAGTATGAAGCTTGTGGAAAATACCAGGTCAGGTGGTGACCATTGCCAATGCAACACACACATGCATTTATTCTAAAAAGTGTCTCCAAGGACTAATTAGGGCCTTACTCCCCTGTCATTCAAAGTTCCCTGTTTCTACTATTCTTGTATATCCTATGTAAAGGAAATTTGGTATTCAAAGGTAGCATACACATTATGGCAGCAATTAATAATCACGAGGTAAGCAATATATACAGGTGTCGTAGGCTAGCATGAGGTGTCAGGTTGCACTTATCAGTCCAAAGAAATGTATACAGCAGAAATAACATAGCCTTGGTGGTATCTCTTCCAATTTGAAGCTCGAAACACACTCACTCTACTTAGAGCTGTCAAAATGGGCCATGACCCTAGGGTCAGCTTATTTAGCCCTAAGTTTTGGTCCTACATTATGTGATCCACTTAGAAGTAGGACCCTTTTAAGCCTTAACCTACATGACCCTCAATTTAAAGGGCTTAGTTAGGGCTGGCCCTAGGACCAGCCTTAGCCCCCTTTTTTTTTTTTTTTTCTATTTTGTAATTTATCTTAAAATATAATTTTTAAATTTAAATCCATATAACCTTTAAATTTCATCCTTTCTTTTCATTTCGCTCTCATTTCTTTATTTCTTTCTTTAAATAATCTTCAATATTTTTTATTATACTAAAATATTATTTAATTTATTTATCTTTTTTTTAGATTTTTAATTTTTTTCTAAATATTTTTTCATTTGTCTCTGGAATTTTTCTCTTTCTTTCTCCAAATTTTCTCAACTTTTTTATACTTTTATCTTTTCTTAATTTATTTTTTCTAATATATTTACCTATTTATCTCTAAGATTATCCTTTCTCCGTATTTTTCCTTTCTCCTCTTTCTAAATTTTCTTATTTATTTTAATTTTTTATTACTACTATATTTTAAGAGAGGAAAAAATACTAGGGAGGGAAAATATTTATAGAAAAAATAAAAATATTGGAAGAAAAAAAATGAAGCTCATAGGTAACACTAACCCATAGGATTTAATGCGTTTTACAGTGTGGACTTTGTATGCTTGTGAGTCATTTTGACCTTAGCCCACATGAGTTAAAGTTGAGTTAGATTTGATGAATCAAATTGACACCTCTATCAATAGGAACATTTTTTATTAGCGTAATAAAGAAAAAACAACTCCAAACTGAAACAATTTTTAGTCAAAAATTTCATAGAATAGGAAATATAATTATATAAGTTTCTAAAAGTTAGACAAACTTTACTTAAGCTTACTGATATAGCAGAACATGTTGTTAAAGAAAACCCAAGTGAGTGACCACCTATATTAGATATAACATCTTGGTTGGAGAAAATTGTTAAAGATGAATTAATCTTATAACATTGGTCATTAATCTCGTGTGACAAACTTGTTTTGATTCTTCACATATAATTATGTGAGTAATGTTATTTTAAGATTGTAAATTGTTTTGAACTTGTTGTATATTGCTTATCATTTGTAGTTCTTTAGAGTTTACTTTTCCTAATATTCATAAAGTGAAGGACATGACATCAATACATCTTTTCCACTTAATACAAATTCTTTTATTTTGCTTGAAAGGTTTTTGGTGTTAGAACTAAGACGAACGACTTGGTTCGACTCGCTACCTTGTTAACTCAAGTCACACAAACTAAAAGTTAAAATAAATAAACGTAGAATATTTAAAATTTGTAATTTACTAATATATTTTTGATAAAATTGTTGTCTAATTAAAAATTATAAATATAATTATAGTCTATATAAAATATAAATATTTACATTTAAATTATTATTAATAATTAATAAATCAAATAATTAACTTGTACATTGGACATTTTAAATTTATATTTTGTTACCAATTTTAAAATTAAAAAATTTTCTAAACATATAACTTATAATAGTATATATTATGATTAGGTTACATATTTTATCTATTTTATACAAAAATAATAAAAATTATATGAATTTAATTTATATATAACAAGCTGGTTGATAAATTAGATAAGTAAAGTTATACATAACTCAGGTTTAGCTGATTTACTTAACAAGTTTAATTTTTAGCTCAAGTTCAGCTTATTTAGTTCATGAACTAAGTTTAACGAAGTAATTATTGAATCGAGTCTCGAACAAATTTCAAGTTGGTTCGGTTCATTGTCATCCCTAGTTAGAATCATCTTCAAAAGCACAAGTATTCATAATTTCATCCGGTAACCTTTTTATTTTTGAACCAAAATTTGTAATCAGCAGTTTAAGATAATAATAATTTTTTATGTAAAAGCTGGCTCATGGGCTGACCCTAGCCTACTTGGCCCTAAGGGCTTTTTATATTTAAGACTTTTTAAGCCCTAACCCATAGGGCTAGAGCTAAATAGGGTAGGGCTAGCCCATTTGACGGCTCTAACTCTACTACAAATGATGGAGCACACCAAGCTTAGCATCTTGTGCAAGCTATTCACATGGACACGACGGAGAAGATTGGTGACAAAGAAGCTGACCAATTTTTGCAAGATTCTCGATTCCTTCTGCACCACTCATGACTACTTCCCCGTCATTCTCCTTTTTCCCCCAACCTTTGCAATACGAATCTAATCATTAATGATAAAAAAAACTAATAAAACTTAGTAAACAGAACCGTTTAGCTTGCTCCGGGAAGTGATATCATAGTCAAATTAGTAAGTGAGGTAGGTCATTTAAGTTTTAAAAGTCTTAAGTAAAAAACTTTTAAATACTATTTTAATCAAAGGCAAAGTCAAGGTGACTTAATACAATAATATTATAGCCTAATTAGTAAGTGAGTGGATCCCTTAGTCTTTAAAAGTCTCGGTTATAAAGCTTTCCAATATTATTTTATATAAAGGAAAAGTTAAGGTCATTTAACATAAAAGCTTTTAATTCTTGGAACGTACGCAAATTTGGCCAATATCCTAATGGCCACCAAGTGAATGCCATTTGGGCTTAATAAAAAAATTAAAGCTTCATCCGGAGGAAATTAATTGAAATGAAAGCTGAGTTTTTGAAAATTATAAGAATTGCTAAATAACATGACTCATATTTGATAATAAGAAAATTATATTTAATTCAAATAAATTTTATCTAAAAATTATTTTAATTTTTTAAATTTTAAATTTTCTAAAATTCATCTGACTAGTTCTAATATGAACGAGTAACGTTCTCTATTATTTTATATTTTAATTCGTAAAGGTTCAGGTGTAACTTATGCTTGGTTCGAACCTTAATAAAATTTCATCTAAACTTATTTCAGTATTTAAAAATCTAAGTTTTTTAAAATTTACATTACAAGTTCTAATACAAACGAGTAGCATTCTCTACCATTCCATATTTTAATTCGTATATATTCAAGTGTATCTTACGTTTGACTTGAATTTTGTGCACATGTGATTAAAAGAAATCATATTTGATTTAATAAATTTCCATCTAAAATTATTTCAGTAATTTTAAAATTCTAAATTTTTTAAAATTTACATGACGAATTCTAATACGGACGAGTAGTGTTCTCCACCGTTTTGCATTTTAATTCGCACAGGTTTAGGTGAAACTTACACTTAGCTTGAACCCTATACACACATGAGTTTAAGAAAATTTAATTTAATAAAATTCCATCCAAAATTTATTTCAGCATTTTTAAAAGTTTTTCAAAATTTACATAATAAATTTTAATACGAATGAGTAGCGTTCTCTATCATTCTGTATTTTAATTCATATAGGTTTAAGTGCAACTTACGCTTGACTTAAACCTTGTGCATACATGAGTTTAAGGAAATTATATTTAATTTAATAAAATTTCATTTAAAATTACTTCATTATTGTTAAAATCTCTAATTTTATAAAATTTATATGATGAGTTCTAATACGAACGAGTAGTGTTCTTTGCTATTTCATATTTGAATTCGTACAGGTTCAGGTGTAACTTACGCTCAACTTAAACCCTATGGACATACAGATAAATTCTCTGCAAAGATCAAGTATCTTTACCAAAACTACGTAGCCTTGAGTTTCCCACTACACCAAAAAATAAATAGGAGCAGCATCAACTCCTGTCAGGCTATTTTCCACAAATCTACCTCTTTTTTTATTCTATTTAAAGGATCAAATGATTTTTAAAATATTAAAATCACACACTCAATTTAAGGGTACCGTTATTTGGAACGAGTAAATAGGATGCTAATACCTTTCCTATTCGTAATCGGCTCCTAAACCGAGAAATCTTCCTTTGTTAGATTTCTTTTTTCAAATATTTTTCCTTGAAAATAAAAATTTGGTGGTGACTCCATGATCATATTAATTATTCTAATATTTTATGAGTTCATCATTTTGTTATAATTACTGTTATGACAACAGTTATGCCTCATGTACCTTTACCTTTATGTCTTCCCTCATGATGAGACAGTATGGATTATTCACATTGCCTATTCTCCAATGTATCTTTCAATCATAGATGCCCTGAGACAGTATGGATTCTTCATATACTCTTTTAATATTTTCATGTATTGTTCAATTGGATACATCCACCTTAGATAAATTAGACCACACAACTTGATCTCTCTTACTATATGAATAACCAAGTGAACCATAATTTTAAAAAATGATGGAGGAAAATACATCTCCAATTGGCACAAGATAGTAAAAGTTTTATTCTCCAACTTATCTAATTTTAGGAGGTCAATGACTTTGCTACATATTGCATTGAAAAATAAGCACAATTTACTTATGGTGTGTCTAGCCTTTTTAGGCAAAATTTCACGAATAACCACTGGAAGTAGTTGTTGCATCAACACATGGAAATCGTGAGACTTTAACCCAACTAACTTTAGATCTTTCATGGAGATAAGTTTTTTGAAATTTGAAAAATAACCTTGTGGCACTTTAACCTCATGTAGGAACTTACATAAACATATTTTCTCTTTTTTTTTAATGTATGACATGCTGAGGGAAAATATGTTTGCTTCCCTACAAACTGTGGCGCTCATTGCTGTCATATACCCATTTGAATCATATCTAATAAAAAATTCACACCATTCTTAGTCTTGCCCTGTATATTGAGAAGTATTTCGATAACGCTATCACACACATTTTTTCATATGCATCACATCAATACAATGTCTAACATCAAGATTGCACCAATATGGAAGATAAAAAAATATTAATCTTTTCTTCCATATCTTTGTCTCAATGGCCTTCTTTTGAGTCTTTCCAAAAATAATGTTAATGTTTTTAACCTGTTCATAAACTTCTTGTCCAGTTAAGACCTTTGGAGTAATCCCATTTTTTGGCAACCCATTAAAAGCTTTCCTTAATCTACGATATAGGTGATTAGTCCTAAAAAAAATTTTATGACCAAGATAAACTGTCTTCCTTCCATGATGCAATTGATGGTAACTTGTGTCTTCTTCGCATATAGGACATGTTTTCTACCCCTTAACACTATATCCTCATAAATTTTCATATGCAGGAAAGTCATTAATAGTGCAAAAAAGCATGGCCTGCATCTTGAAATTTTTATTAGCGTACCCATCAAACACATCCATACCTTCTTTCCATAGATTTCACAAGTCTTTAATTAAGGAAGCAAGATAAACATCTATGATAGCACCTTGGAAGGTGAGGGAAAACTAGTTCAATGGAGGCCAAAGAGATGTTGAATTGGATGTCGAATTAAAGAGCATCTTAGGCGCCACTCCTAAGAAAATAAGCCATAGTTGCTTCGCCATTTTGGAGTTCCAAGGATAAGGAGGTTCTCACCTCACGACAAGGCTAGGGGAGAGAGAATTTGAGAGAAAATCTCACTTTGAAAATTCTGATTTCAATTAATGATTCAAAGTGTCCCAAAATGACTAAAATATGGTCTATATATAGACCAAAGGAGCTGCATCAATGTGGTCCTTGTATCAGCCTCCTTCCTTCCCTAAAATGGGCTTGGATTGGTCCAAAATACCAGTCAGTTTTTAACCACTATGCAGCACCTAATTAGGCCTAGATGAGCCCATTTTATGAACCTAAGTATTACAAAAAATGATGCCCTAAGCTTGTACAAAAAGTATCATTACATTTTCCATCTTAACAAACTAACTTATTAACATAATCAGTTATAACTAAAATGATTAACTGGACTACCTGAAATAACTATCAAAATGGGTTACAACTAAAATGATTAACTGGACTACTTGAAATAACTATCAAAATAGGTTACAATAAAATGATTAATTGGTCTACCTGAAATACCTATCAAAATGGATTGTAATTGATTTGGTGAAAATATTAGTTCAAGATTTAATAATTTAATTATAATTAAATGATATTAATTAAGTATTATTTTTAAATTATTTATAATGTATATGATATTAAAAATTTTAAAAATATATTAACATTATAATATTACATGATTAAAAATTTAAAAGTTATATATATTAATTTTTTAAAGTTAAATTATACATATAAAATAAAACTTGTTTTTAAAAAAAATTTAAATTAATATTATTTTATATTTAAATCAATTTTTCATCGGTTCATTGTTGGTTTATCAATTTTACCTGTTTATTACCAATTTTTGTTAAAACAATTTTGTAGTTCAATGAGTTCAGAAAAAAAAATTGATTTTCAGTTCAACTGATCTTATCAACCAATTTGGTCTAATTTTCAAAATAATGATAACTACTAATACATATAAATATATTTCTTTCTAAATGTTATAAATTAATGGATGAAAATAGTTTGAAGCAAATTAGACTTTGAGTGTTTAAGTTTGACCTATTTTAAAAAAATTTAGTTAAAGTTACTCTATTTAATAACTCTTATGAACGGTTAAATTTCATAAATTTAATCGTTATATTAACATATTTTATTATGTAAACCATGCTTAAATTTTTTTATAAATTTTTAAAAAATTTGATACTTCATTAAATAAATTTAAATTAGCAGATAATAAGATAAATATATTATCCGTTAATTTAAATTTATTTCATGAAATATCAAATCTTTTTAGAATTTTATAAAATTTAATAAAAATGATCTATATATAAAATTTATTAATTTAATAGTTAAATTGATAAAATTGAACTGTTTATAAGAGTTATTAAGTAGAGTAACTCTAGTTAAAGTTATCCCTTTAGGTGTAACTCTAGCAAAAATTTACGGTGTTCATAACTCTTTAAAAATATTGAATTTCATTAATCCAACTATAAAATTGATAGATTTTATGGTATAGATTATGTTTACACAATTTTATAAAACTTGAAAAAATTTGATACTTCATTATATAACTTTATTTTGACAATTAATATATTTGATATACGTTATTTTAAATTTATTTAATGAAGTATCAAAATTATTTTAAACTTTATAAAATTTTATAAATATGATTTACATTATTATATATATATATGTATATTATAAAAAGTATTTTATGTAAGAAGTGATCCAATGATAACAAGAAAATCTAACATCTTAGATCGTGATGTTCTAAGAATGATGGAGGAAACCATTAGATGATGAGGAAGTTTGATTAGCATACTTGCAATGATAATCCACTACTTAAAGTAGTCTTTGTTTAGAAAGGTGATAAAATTAATTGAAAGTATGTATATTAGATATAATTGTTGTTTTCGTTATATTTTAATATAGTTTAAAATAATTTTAAGAGTTCATTAATGTCAAATTATTTAAAATTTTATGAGAAGTTATTAAGTGTGTCTTTTATTTAGAATTTTATAAGAAGTTATTGGGTGTGTCTTTTTAACTTTTATAGGTTATATTTTGGTTTAATAAATAGAGCACATTTTGGTTATATGAAAAAATATATTGCAATAAAATATTTGAGTACTTTCAGCTTCCTTTTCTCTTCCTTACGTTAACAGTGGTATCAATAACCTGGTTTAGAGAGTGAAAACACGTGACTAACGATGGTTACAGATTCCAATTTTGTGCAAGCAGTTATCCTATGATTTGATGGTCACTATGACCGTTAGAGCATGTTAATGAATAAAATTTTACGGTCAAAAGAGTATTGACAAGTTGTGTCAAATGGAATTCCTATTATTGCCACTAGCACCTCAGCGTCAAAGGCATAAAAGGCTAAAATAGATAGTTTGAAGCTAAAAGATCTCAAGGCTAAAAACTATTTATTTCAAGTAATTGATCGTGCAATATTAGAGACGATCCTTCACAAGGAAACCTCTAAGCAGATATGGGATTCTATGACAAAGAAGTTTCAAGGTTCAGTAAGAGCAAAGAGGCAGCAACTTCAAGTTTTACGTTCAGATTTCGAAACATTTCGAATGAATTCAGGAGAATCAATTGCAAATTACTTCTCTCGAGTGATGATAATTGTCAACAAGATGCGGACCAATAGAGATAAGATAGAAGATATCACTGTTGTTGAAAAAATACTTCGTTCTTTAACACCAAAATTCAATTTTGTTGTTTGTGCTATAGAAGAATCTAAAGATGTAGATAACTTTTCATTTGATGAATTTCAAAGCTCATTATTGGTGCATCAACAAAAGTTCAAGGTAGAATAGGTGGATGAACAAGCATTGAAAGCATCAACAGAAAATCATTTTATGGTGAAAGGAGGACAAGGTAGAGGTCGTGGAAGTTATCATCATGACAGTCAACAACAACACCATCATCAAGAAAACCAAGAAAGAGAAGGCAGTAGAGGAGGATATCATTCATTAACTCATAAATCAAAATCTGCAAGCAAATCAAGTATTGAATGTTACCGATGTCACAAGTATGGTCATTATGTTTGGAATGTTGGACTAATTTATTTAGACAAAGTGGAGAAAGAACTAATTTTGTAGAAAAAAAGGAAGAAAAAGAAGTGTCACTTTTAATGGTGTGTCAAATGAGTGAACAAACTCAAGAGAACATGTGATATTTAAATATTGGTTGCAGTAACCACATGTGTGGAGATAAAAAAGTATTTTTTGAACTAGATGAAGCTTTTTGAAGTAATGTCAAGTTCAGTAACAATTCTATCACGGCTATCATGGGAAAAGGAAAAGTCTTTATCCAGACCAAAGAAAACTTTACCTATACTATTTCTAGTATCTTTTTTGTTCCAGATTTAAAGACCAATTTGCTTAGTGTTGGACAGCTACAAGAGAAGGGTACGAGATTTCTATAAAGAATGGAGTGTGCTGGATTGAAGATACAAAGATGGGCTTAATTGCTCAAGTGAACATTACTACAAACCTCATGTTTCCACTTTTGCTCCACAATAGTACTCATTCATGCTTCTCTGCAAAATTGAAAGATATGGCATGGCTATGGCATTTTTGCTACGATCATCTAAATTTTGGTGGGTTGAAGACTTTACAACAAAAGGAAATGGTGATTGGGCTTCCTTAAATTACTATTCCATTTAAAGTTTGTGAAGAATGTGCACTTAGAAAACAAACACAAAATCAATTCCCACAAAAAAAAAATAATCATGGAGAGCAAAGCAAGCTTTGGAGCTAATTCATTCTAATATTTATCAACTAATAAATCCATCTTCCAATGGAGGTAAAAGATACATGATAACATTCATTGATAATTTTAGTCGAAAAACTTAGGTGTATTTTTTTGCAAGAAAAATCTCAAGCTTTTGAGGTTTTAAAAAATTACAAATTGTTGGTTGAGAAAGAAGCAGGAAATCCAATCAAATTCTTTGCATAAATCGTGGTGGAGAATATATCTCACAAGAATTTACAAAATTTTGTGAGACTCATGGATCAAGAGGCAACTTACAGCAGCTTACACACCTCAACAAAATGGAGTTAGTGAGCAGAAAAATCTTACAATTTTGAATATGGTTCAAAGCCTTTTTGTAAGAAGCAGTATTCCAAAATCCTTTTGGGCTGAAGTAGTCAATTGGAGCATTCATATTTTGAATAGAAGCCCTCGAGTTTTTGTTCAAAATATGACACAAGAAAAAGCATGGAGTGGACAAAAGCCGATGATGGATTATTTTAAAAAATTTTGATGTGTTGTTTATGTTCATGTCCTGGATCAAAAGGGGAAAAAGTTAGATAATAAAGGAGAAAATTTTATTTGTCTTGGTGTTAGTGATCATTCAAAAACTTATAAATTATATAATCCTAACAATAAAAAAATTATTATAAGTCAAGATGTCATCTTTGATGAAGAAGAGTTTTGGAGGTGGAGTAATAATGCTCTTGGACAACAAATTTCCACTACTTTTGATGGAGAGGATAAGGATGAAATGCAAGGGTCAGAATAGAATAAAGCTCAATCTATTCCAAAAGTTACGCATAAAGAGGAAAGATCTCAACGACTTAGAAGAAGACCGGCTTGGATGGTTGATTATAAGGTAATTGGTATTGAACATTTTGAAGACCCATTTATGCACTTTGCTTTATTTTTAGATTGTGATCCTACCACTTTTGAGGTGGCTATTAAAAAAGTCAAACAGAGGAAAGCAAAGGATGAAGAAATTGTAGCAATTGAAAGAAACAACACATGGGAGTTGCTTGATCTTCCAGAGGGGAAAAAAATAATTGATGTGAAGTGGGTGTACAAGACAAAGCTGAAGGAGAATGGAGAAGTTGACAAGTACAAGACACACTTAGTTGTCAAAGGTTATGAGTAGGAGATTGGGGTGGATTATAAAGAAGTCTTTGCTCCTGTTATGTGACAAGATACAGTCAGACTAGTAATTTCACTAGCAATACAACAATCATGGCCAATATACTTGTTAGATGTGAAGTCAACTTTTTTACATGGTGATCTTCAAGAACAAGTATTTGTTGATTAACCTCCTAGCTATGTGAAGTTTGGAAGTGAAAATAAGGTTTATAAACTTAAAAAGGATTTATACTGACTAAAACAAGCTCCAAGTGCTTGGTATAGTCGTATTGAAGCTTATTTCTTGAAGGAAGATTTTATCAAATGTCCATATAAGCATACATTTTTTGTTAAATATGGAGAAGGATGTAAGATTCTTATTGTGTGTTTATATGTTGATGATTTAATTTATATTGGAGATGACATTTCTATGTTTGAGGAAATTAAGTAATCCATGATGCTTGAGTTCGACATGACTAATCTTGGAAGGATGCATTACTTTCTTAGCATTAAAGTGGTGCAATCTGTGGATAGAATTTTTACTTAACAAAAGAAGTATGCTCTAGAAAGTTTGGACAGGTTTCAGATGAAGAATTGTAATTCTATTAACACACCAATTAAGGTTGGTTTGAAACTTGTTAAAGATCCAGAAGGAAAAATGGTTGACAACACCTTTTACAAGCAAATTGTTGGAAGTTTAATATATTTGACTACTATAAGGCCAAATCTCATGCATGCAGTAAGTCTTGTCAGTTGGTACATGAAATGTCCTAAGGAGATGCATCTTCTTGCTGCAAAAAGAATTTTTTATTATTTGTGAGGGACTGTTGATTATGGCTTGTTTTATAAAAAATGTGAAAAATCAAATTTGTTCGGATTTGCTAATGGTGAATTATGCTAGGGACTTGGATGATAGGAAGAGCACCTCTAATTATGTTTTCATGTTTGATTTGGGAGCAATCTCATGGTCCTAAAAGAAGTAAGAGATTATCACTTTATCAACAATTGAAGCACAGTTTGGAGATGGCATTTCTATGTTTTAGGAACTTGCTTGAGTTTGACATGACTAATCTTGGAAGGATGCATTACTTTCTTAGCATTGAAGTGGTGCAATCTGTGGATAAAATTTTTATTTAACAAAAAAAGTATGCTTTAGAAATTTTGGACAGGTTTCAGATGAAGAATTGTAATTCTGTTAACACACCAACTGAGGTTGGTTTGAAACTTGTTAAAGATTCAGGAGGAAAAATGGTTGGCAGTATCCTTTACGAGCAAATTGTTGGAAGTTTAATATATTTGACTACTATAAGGCCAAATCTCATGCATGCAGTAAGTCTTGTCAGTAGGTACATGAAATGTCCTAAGGAGATGCATCTTCTTGCTGCAAAAAGAATTTTTTGTTATTTGCAAGGGATTGTTGATTATGGCTTGTTTCATAAAAAATGTGAAAAATCAAATTTGTTCGGATTTACTGATAGTGATTATTCTAGGGACTTGGATGATAGGAAGATCACCTCTAATTATGTTTTCATGTTTGGTTCAGGAGCAGTCTCATGATCCTAAAAAAGGTAAGAGATTGTCACTTTATCAATAATTAAAGCAAAGTTTGTAGCTGCAATAGCTTGTGCCTATCAAGCAATTTGGCTAAAAAGAATACTTGAAGAATTGTATTTCAAGCAAATTAGAGCAACTGCAATTTATTGTGATAATGTTTCTGCTATCAAACTCTCCAAAAATCCAATTTTACATGGAAGAAGTAAATATATTGATGTAAGATTTCTTTTTCTAAAGGACCTTATAAGGGATGAAGTGATTCATCTTATCTATTGCAAGAGTGAAGATCAAATTACAAACATAATAATAAAATCATTAAAGTTTCCTATATTTCAAAGATTAAGAAAGTTAATTGGAGTTTCTACCATTGAAAAATCTAATTAAATTGAATAATTATTTTTAGTTTAAAGAAAGAAATATTAGACATAATTATTGTTTTCAATATGTTTCAATATTTTAATATGGTTTAAAATAATTTTAAAAGTTTATTACAATATAAGTTTATTTAAAATTTTATAAGAAATTATTAAATATATCTTTTTAATGTTCATAAATTATATTTTAGTTTAATAAATAGAGCATATTTTAATCATATAAAAAAATATACTATAATAAAATATTTAAATATTTTTAATTTTTTTTCTTATTTCTTAGTGTATACTTTTACCTACATTAAAATTCTATTATAGAAAGATAAATATTTTGATGTTACAGCTAAAATAGGAATTATTTTTTCCTAATTATTTTTATTTTAATAGGATTATCTTTCTGTTTATAATTAGAAAATATTTTCATAAATGTTATAAATAGTATAAGTCATCTATGTTGATTCATATACATACATAAATAAAATTAAATAATATTAAATGTTAAATTTAATAAAATAATTATAATTATTTATCTAACAATAATTTTAATTTTTTAAATCATATTATTATAGAATTATGTATATACAATTTACATATTTATAGATATATAATTAAGTAGAATCTATTTACTTATATTTTAAAAAATAGATTATATGATAAAAAATAAAATAATGTAGTAATAATTTGATTTTTAAATTGGATAAAATAATATATTATATAATAAAACAACTTATAGTAATGAAGTATAATTTAATTTTTAAATTGGATAAAGTTTTATAAATTCAATCTATTATATAAAAAATTTAAATCCTGAAGAATTTTTCTTCGAATAAAAAATTATTAAAGTATAATTTTATTAAATTTGACCTCTAATATAATTTAATCATTATATATTAATGTATTTGTTTGTATAGATTAAGTTTTCTTTTTATTTAAATTTAAAATAAATTTTAAGCTAATTCTACTTATATAATCTGTATTTGTTTTATGGTTAGCACAAGATTTTAAAAGTTCATGTTTTAGCATTTAATTCATACATGTTTATCTTTTAATATCTATTATTATTTTATCAATAATACGATATAAGAATATAATAAAAATTATATAAAGATAATTTTTTAATATTTATAAAGATACACAATGAAAATAAATTTATAATTTTTTATTTAAAATTGAAAATTCATATATTGATAACATTAGAAAATATAATGCTATATTTTTAATAAAAATTATTATTTATTAATTTTTAATATAAATACAAAGGCACATATTAACAAAATTGATAGAAATTATCTACAATTGAGATAGACTGTATAAAGGAAAAGTTAGTTAAACTTCATGGCTGAGAAAGATTTTAATTAGCCAATTCACTAATTACCTTTTCAGTTTTGTCTTTCTTTGCCCACTTGTTTTCCCTTTGCTTGTGCTTATCGTCCGTGCCTCGTCAAGTTCCCCGACATTAAAATTTGATATGTCCGCAACCAAACGTGGTTGCTTTTTGGAAAGTAGGTCTAAAGTTGCTCCCTTTTTTTATATGAAGTCTTCTTTATACTTCATGAATTATGTAATTATACTTTTATTTTAGTTTATCATAATTTACAAACTTCTCTTACATTATATAAATATTTTAAAATTAAAATAGAATTTATAAATAAAAATAAACTTAAGTAAACATTTATTATTAATAATAATTTTTATTATATTAAATAGATATAAATTTAAAAATTAAATATTTTTAAAATTATAAAAATTAATTTGAATCATAGCATATCATATTTATTGATATAAAATGTCAAAATTTAATTAGAGTATAATGATAATATAAAAAATATCATCCAATTTAACTTGTTATTTAAATAAAAATATTAATTTCTATAATAATTATTTTAAATGTGATGATTCAATGATTTTCTATTATGTTGAACTCTTAAAAATATAATATTTAAAATTAATTTATTTCAAATAAGTATCTTTAAATGTATTACATTATAAAATAAAATTATTTTAAATTAAATTTAAGCAATAATATTTAAAATAAATACATATAAAGTTAATTATTCAATGCGGAAGGAGTCAGTAGCTTATTATATCCTGGTTGGGAACCTTTTAAAATCTTTGTTTTCATATCGAATTTTTTGATAGAATATTGATATCCATTTTATATTTACCATTGTTGCTATTATATTTACAATTAGGATTCATTTATTATTTTATTTGATAATAACCTTTATCCTTTAGCCCTATAATAAGGTTTACATTAGCAATTATTTTTAAAATTTGATTGTTTAAAAATTTTAAATTTAAAAATCAATAATTTGATTACTATAAATTCATATTTTATCCTATTTTTATAAATAATTAAAAAACATGCTACTCATCCATTTTTATTTATAATAAAAATTCAAAAATATAAAAAACAAACACAATAATATTTACTTTTTGCTGATAAAAATAAGAAAATCTTTAAAAATATTTTCATTCAATAGTGATGATCAAATCTTTTCTAAAAGTTTAATAAACATAATTAAATACATAATTCAGATTAATTTTAACTAATATTTTATGTATATAAAATATTATTAATTCAGATTAATTTAAAATCACATTTTTTGAAATATAAAGAATAGTTTATTATTTTATTTCAATCACATTCTATAATTTAAAATAAATTTAACTAAAATTTTTTGCTAAATTTCAAACTAAACGAACGTTAAAATCAGATATGTCTGATTAACTTCCATATTCTATTTCAAAATTTTCAAATTAGGACTAAAATATATTTTGCTAACCCAACATGAGGAACAAAACAAGGGGAATCCAATTTAATAGAAGTATTGCGTTCAGAGAGACGTACATAGTAAGCAAGTGAAGTGGAGAGGGAGAGTGGAGAGTGGAGAGTGTACCCGTACGACTCACTGATGAGTCAATGACCACTGAACAATCAATCAATCCATGAATCCGAAATCCTTTTCTCAAGCATAACCAAAGTAATCAGTTTCAAATGTTCAACTCTGAACGACCATCACCGTCACAGCCACTACCGTCACCGATGACAGGTCTGGGGGCACCCCTAAACTCCGAAACGACGTCGACCAAGAAAAAACGTAGAGCGAGTGTTTCCTCTTCCACGGAAGTGGTTGACGTGGAATCCTTCTGCTTCACGCCAATCTCCATCAAAGGCACGACCAAGTCAAACGCCATCTGCGTGGATCAATACGACAACGACAGAGACTTGTATCTCACCATTACCGCTTCTCTCGGCCTATCCCCCTCTGTCCACGTCATCGACCTTTCCGACACCGAAGACGACGACGACGTTCGAGTCCTCAACTTCACACCGCAAAACTCCGTTTTCGGGAAACGGAAAAGAAACACCGAAAAAGGAGAGTTTTCCAACTCCGTCCCGTTCGTTTGCGAAATTTGCACCGACACCAAAACCGCGAGCGATTCTTTCAGCATCAACGGGTGCTGCCACGTGTACTGCAAGGAGTGCGTGGTGACGTACGTGGAAACGAAGCTTCAAGAAAACGTGATCAACATAGGTTGCCCTGTGCCGCGATGCAGGGGATTACTTGAGGCGGAAGATTGCCGTACGATTCTTCCGGCGCGGGTTTTGGAGCGGTGGGGGAAGGCGCAGTGTGAGGCTGTGATCGCTGCGGAGGAGAAGTTCTATTGCCCCTTCGGGGATTGTTCCGTGTTGTTGATTCGTGATGGGAAAGAGGACATTAGGGAGTGTGAGTGTCCTAATTGTAGGAGGCTATTCTGCGCCCTATGTAGGGTACCCTGGCATCAGGGGATACCCTGTGAGGATTTTCAGAAGCTGAATAAGGACGAGAGGGAGAAGGAAGATATCATGTTGATGAACCTTGCGAAGGAGATGAAGTGGAAGAGGTGCCCCAATTGTAGGTTTTACGTTGCCAAATCTGAGGGCTGCATGTACATGAAATGCAGGTTAGCTTTTCTTCAGGGTCACCTTGTATTTCGTTTTATCTTTCTTCTCTTATTATATTTGTCACTTTTTCTCTGTTTCCCTTCTATTCCTTTAAGATTCATACTTGAGAAGGGGTGAAAAAAATCATTTTCCTATGAAGGTAAACATAACAATACCGTTTTACTCTGTTTTATCTATGCACCAAGATTTTGACATGCAGCTATGTTATGGTTATTGTGGTTCAATGCTGTCAATGTAATTCGCAATCACAGCTTGATGTAGTTGCAGCAGCTACCGAGATGTTGTGACCGTGTTTGAAACATTGCTACACCAAATGCTATTATATTATGTTGTTTCTTTTGAAACTCGCTCTTCTAGTTCTTGGATTTGTACCATCCTTCATGCAACTTGCTGATGCAAAACCTCAAACATCAGTTTTTCTTTAATACTTTGTTTCCTTATCTTTTTCCAATTGGAGGTTCACTGTGCAGATTGTAGAGAGCACTAGCAGACATTGTTTAGCATGAATGCCCTTCTGTGTTCCCTCTTTTCTGGTAGATTAACTTTTAACCTTGCTTTGCAGTGTGTAGGTGTCATCACATATTTAGCTGTGTTCAGCACTTAAAGCGACGCCCTTCTGTTTTTTTTACACTTACGAAACTTCCTTTTTATCAAGTTATTAAAGCTTTGTTACTAGAATCTTAGCTTTGTTTTCATGTGCTTGATATTAAGTACCATGGCTATGGGTGAATCTGTTTTGCATTCTATCTTCATTTTCCCCATCTACTTCCTCCCTATGTCATGATAAATTTCATGTATCATTACTAAGGAATTCATTGACAGAACTGGATTATTGTGTTCAGTAATTCAGGATCATAATATCTGATCTTTCGTTCTTTCCCAGCTTATATGTCTTTTGGCTTAGCATTGGCAATCTTTACATCACACTTATCCCCTTGTAAATGGTTCATAATCATCATCTCTGTACTGCAAAATCTAAATCTAAAGCGTGAGATTCCTACATATCATTCGAGTTAGTTTAATTATCTGGTTGGTATGTGAAAGGTGGGCAATGTGCGGAAGTCAGTGTTTCAGTTACCTTCGTAATAAGAATACTGCATAAATTTTCTTTTATTTTGTGGTGCAGGTGTGGAAACGACTTCTGTTACAGCTGTGGAGCTCCTTCCGTAGGTTCCTCTCATTATTGCCGCCACTGTAGACGCTAACGACACTTGAATATGTAATATTTTATGAAATGGTATTGGTATAATGTAATAAGGAGGCTTGAACATTTCACTTAATGCAAGCTATCTAAACTTTTCATATTATTTTGGATAAGCTCAAAGAGGGGATAGTTAGTTTGACTTTACATAGTGTTTTGTCGGAGCAAAATGGAAGAAAAGGAAGAGGAGGTTCAAAATTTTATTAACTTCCCATATTTGGTTCAAAATTTTGAAGGGGAGCACTTAAAAGTCCCTCCTCATTAAACATTTACGTTTGCCGCAGAATCGGGAAATTTTGATGGGAAGAAAAACTTTTATATAAATTTTTTATTTTATTTTATTTTATTAAAATATTTTTAAAAACTTCTTAAATTTTAAATAATTTATAAAAATTATCCACATAAATTATTTTAAATTTTAAATTTTTCAAAAAATTACATTCTCTTTTTAAAATAATTCATCTATATATGAAATTAAATTAATTAATCTTATGTTTATACAAAACATATATTTTAAAAAATTTAAAATACTTAGAAATATAAAGATTTTTTATGTTTTAAAATTTTTTAATTAATTGGTAAATTTTAAATTTATTAAATTTTAAAATTTTATATTTAAATTAAATAATTTAATTTTTATTATATATAAAATTTTACATTTAAATATTTATTGATTTTTTAATATTTTTAATATTTTTTGTTTACAAAAAAATTTATATATATAAATATTTTTATTATACAATATATTTTAAAAAAATAATAATTCAACAAATATATAATCAAAATATAATAAAATATAATTATATTACTTAATAGTAAAAATATTGTATATATATATATATGAGAAAAAAAAAGAACGATGAAGAGAAAGTAATATGAAAAAAAATATAAAAATGAGTTAAAAGATTTTAAAATTTTTAAAATTTGAATTATTTTAAAAAAAATTAAATTATCTCATTTTAGTTTGTTAGAATATTTTTTTAAAATTTATAAAATTTAAAATTCTTTAAAAAATATCAAAAAAAATATTTTAATTCTTAAAAATTTAAATTTGATCAAAAATTACTTTTTTAAAAAAAATACTTCATTCAAATATCGATGAATATTTTTTTTTTCTGTATGTAATCTAAATGATATATCACATTTGTTAAAATCTTTGTTTTCCTTCCTTTGAACTAAATAATACATTAAGATCAATCAGCAAGGCATGCAGTAGTAGTTAAAAAATTGCCTAACAAGCAATTGTTAGAAGTTGAACTAAGCGTCCAAGCCAATGTCTCTGAAGCAAAATAATATTTTTTGGAAATTGCTTTTTTCATTTTTTTTACCTTCCTTCGTTTTTTTTTAATTTTAATAAATAAATTCTGCAAAATAATTTGTAAAATATATATATAAAAAAAATAAAACAGAAATAAAAAAATTAAAAAAATTAAAAAAATGAAAAAAATGTAAAAAGAAAAAACGGAGGATGAAAAGGTAAGGGCCTTTGATTTTTGTCGGTTGAATCAAATTTCAGCAATCTCCATCAATTATTATTTAACTCCCAAGCCCAAAGGTATGCTGCATACAGTCTTGTGAAATAACATCATATTATTTTACAGTATCTCATTTTCGTGTTGGATTTATTTTTTAAGATTGCTTGTGATTTAAAAAGATATAGAGATTTCATTGTACTTTTATTTTTCATACTTTAATCTATGTAATTTTTGTTTTTCTAATTCTAAATGCTTGTATTAAATCTTTATATTTTTTTCAATTGTTAAATTAAGTTTTCAACTCAAATTTATCCAATAATTAATAATAATTTAACGTAAATGTAATGTAGCATTGATATACATAAATTAAAAGGAAAATATATAAAATATTTGAATAGAAATAACAAAAAAATGACTTCAAAGAGGTTTATGAAGATTAAATTTTACATTTTACATTTTACATTTTACATTTTTTTTGTTATTTAAATGAAGCTTGTAATTAGATTAAATTTTAATAATTAGAGGTTTATGAAGATTAAATCCGAATAATTAGACTAAGTGATTCAAATCGTACATACGTTAAAAGTATCAAGATAAAAAGTAGAATTAAGTCAGGTCCTTACTTTATGCACCCCCACTTTATGCATTCCGTTTCTTCTTTTAACTTTTTTTTTTAATTTTTGTTATTTCTATTTTTTTTTCTTTTAATATATATTCTTTAAA
The DNA here is from genome assembly GCA_037954105.1 of Canavalia gladiata. Classification (NCBI taxonomy): domain Eukaryota; kingdom Viridiplantae; phylum Streptophyta; class Magnoliopsida; order Fabales; family Fabaceae; genus Canavalia; species Canavalia gladiata. Next base: position 14,154,633 of record CM075662.1, on the reverse strand, counting down.
TTAGTTTGTAAAATGTAAAAAAATATATTTCATAAATTAATTTATAAAATATATTTTTTATCTTTTGCAAAGTAGTTTATAGAATATATTTTTATATTTTGTAAATTAATTTACGAAATATATTTTATAAAATGTAGATCTGCATTTCGTAAATTAATTTGCAGAACATATATTTTTACATTTCACAAATTAGTTTATTGAATGTAAAAATATACATTTCACAAATTAATTTAAAGGATATAAAAATTTATATTCTGTAAATTAATTTGCGAAATATATTTATTAAAGAGTAAAATTAAAAAAAAAATTAAAATAACAAAACGGGGTAGTAAAAGAAAAAAAGGAGGGTGAAAAAAAATTCCCTTAAATTTTTGGTTTTCAAAACAGTGATAAAAAAAGCATCAGCAACTTTTTTCCGTTTTATTTTTAAAGAAACTAAGCGTGTAGCCTTTAACGAATGATCTATGTTTTCACCACATAACCCAAGGACAAACATAACACGAAAATGAACCCAGAGCACAAGAGAAGACACCTGGGAAGTGAAAATTGTTACATAATTAGACGAAACAGTATGTTTGGGCGCTCCAGCAATGCTCTCCTAAACGATTTCACACATCTATCATTTTTCACATTTTTTCATTGAACCATTTAGCATCTTTCATTTTTCATCTTCCATTTTTCCAATGTCTGTTACAGTAGCACTGCACAATTGTTAGAATTCTACTGAAAGACAATAAATATTACATGACAAAACCATGTTTACAGTTATATTATTTGTTACAGATTTTACAAATGCATTCTTTCTCAATGGAATCATTGATCTTACACTTTCTTCTCCATCTCCTAAGTTGTTACAAGTGTTGTATAATAAAATCTTTTTTTTTATATGGACTTTTTGATTTTTCCTTTGTTTATAAATCCACACAAGAACACGAGTTTCACCTTGCAAGATTAAAACTTGCCCGCGCTGTCAAATAAAGTTTAGTTTGAACCCATGATCTCCAGTAAACTCGTCTGCACTGTTATAGCCAACATATTATCTCATGCAATGTACTTGGTCAAAATATTCACGTATCAAGTATTACAAATATAGATGTTAACAACTGATGAGTTACATTACTAGCAATATGGAAAATATTGCAAAATCTGGATTTTGAGAAGTAAACTAAGCTTAAGGAAAATCATTCATTCTACAAATCATTTTCCTAGATTTCTTTCTCTGCAGTATATAATACTAGTAGTGATGCTAGGAAACTTTGATGGTCCTTTTTTGGGACCTAGTATGTCAAAACTCCAAAGCTTTAACATAAGTGAAATAACTACACTCCTTAGAACCTATTCTTACCAATTAAGACTTGGGGGTCCAATCACAGACGAATGTGTAAATAAAAAAATATATATATCAACACTAGCCATGTACATTTGCTTTGGGAAAGAGACAGCATCGTTGACCTGTTAATAACCATTTGCAGTTTTCTGCGATTTTTTACTGAAATTTGATATGCTGCAGTGAGGACAAACGTACTCCAGCCCATCAGTTTTAGCATAGTCCTGCCATTCATTATACATAGAGGTCAAGAACAATGATAAAGTTTTTTATCTCATTTTCTGTCTCATTTAGTTACATCGCTAGACCTATGTGCAAAATATCCGCATGTACTACAATGACACTGGATATCATCAGTCTTGGAAATGAATTTCATTTGTTCTTTACTTGTTTCCATTTCTCAAATGTTGCTTACATTAGTTGAGAAATGCTAATAACACACTTTCAAACCCACTATTATTAGTTGAAATTTATTGAGAGCCATAAAATCATAAGCAAGACTCATTAAATAAAGAGTAAGAGAGATCCACATGATTTCATCATTCTCAAAAATTTCAACCAATAACAAGGTGTAAAAGAGATTGTTGGTAGCACTCCTCATTAATTTCATCAGAAAGAACAAGGACAGTTGCTGATATTAATGCATCAAATATAAAGTTACATGCAAGATTCAAACGGCAATAATTTGTTGCAATTTAACATGACATTGTTATACCGCAGGTACATAAAATTCTAACCAAAAGCTGCTACGAGGACAGCGCTGCCTATATGTGGGTCATGCTTAAAAAGACAACCTGCTTCCTTGCAATTTTATAACCCACCCAAAGGAGCAATAAAACAACCATGTCACCGAAAAGACTAACCTACATTAATATGCATGTTTTGAATTACAAAGGATTCAAAATATTAAAAGGTAAATTCCTCTCTTTGAAGGGATTTTACTGACCATGCAATCATTTATCCATTAGGTTAAGCAGGCATTCAGTTAAGTCAAATTTTAGTAATACCTTAAATGCTCCAAGTCCCTGCCGCCTATCACAGCCAAAATGAGCCCATTCGCCACATATACCGCAGTTCACCCAGTCACCTGGTGCACTACTGTTTCCCCAACATGAAAGGTAAATATAGTCAATGAGACAAAATTTGGCCACCTCCACATTTATAGATATAAAAAGAGAGACAGAGATAGACCTGTGACACAACAAGCAGCACTCTCCATCTACGTCATCATGAGCTAATTCATATTCTAAGAGATAAGTTTCGTAATGTCTTTTGAGTGTATTGCCAACACCCTGATGCAAAAAATAAATTATTAATGTTTCCAAGATCGCATTAAATGTGGATCTCCAATATATATTCTTAAGCTCCAATTCCAAACCAGAGAAAGTAGTAGGTGCATAAAACAAGTATTTGCAAAATACAACTAAAAGGAAAATATTGTAAGCCATTTATTCATAAAGCTCAATAAACTAACCAGAAAATAGTCTACAAGGTAATTTCCTTATTTTTTCTTTTCACTTTGTAGTTTGTAAAACACATGCAATTCAAATATTATTCTGATGCAAAATGCAGGAGTCACACAAAACAGTTGTGGCTTAATTTCCCTGCCAAAGTTGACAAAAGATCATGCAACTGGTGTTGTGTGTGATTATAGCACAATTGAGTATTTGGCTCCTTAGATACACCAAATCTAAGTCAGCAATTGCAAATAGAGCAAACACTAATAAGAGCCATCACCAGTGCATTACTACTATAATTGCATTTCACTTTTCAGGAATCACTGGATTCTCAAGACAAAATACAACCAGGAAATCAGCTTTAGTCATCCTGACAATGGAAAAAATTAGTAAATCGACACTGTAGAAAAAATAAAGCAGCTCTCAGCATGAAAAATTACTGAATTCCCCAGCAAGATATGGAAGAACTTTCATGCAAAACAATTTTAACATAAAGTTCTAATACTTGAGTAGTGCATACCATAGTCATCAACTAAGATAATAGAACTGAATGCTTTATATGAGTAAAAGATACCATACCAGGAACAGTGAGGTGAAAAGAACCAACATTCATGTAAAAAAAGTGCAAGATGCCTGATAAGGATACAATTACTAGAGCTTTGTTCCTATAGAACTCAACATATCATCATCTAGCTAAAGGGGAATGACATGTATTTTATATTTTATAATGTAAAATTGCAGACAATTTTATTGAAAATGGTATCAGTATATACATAATTACATATGAATATAATGCAGGGAAATGTCTTGTTAAAAGACAGACAAATAAGATCAGGATTCATACGGTCATTCTATTTGTCAGAGTGTGATTGCGCATCTTTGAGAAAACTTGTCCTTTCCAATTGATACCATTTCCAACATGAAAGCCTCCTCTTGAAACCACCTGAAATGCTCAAGTTTCTTAGTAACAGTTTCTATTTTTCACACTACTATGCAGTATACAGTTAGCTTTATATGTTCAAATTTGCTACCTCCCTATACAAGTTGAACAGGTCAAGGCGTTTTGCATTCAGAATGGCATCAGGGAACTCAGCTAGCCCACCCTGCGGAATTAGACGAGTATGCCCTCGGAGGATCAAAAACTGCATTACATCCGTCAGGAATTCCTCCTGCCAGAAGATGTATCAGGAAGAAACAAAAGAGAAACTTACGTTTAGATTTGACATAAAATGCACTGATGATTTGACAATTTAATATTTGACACGGGATTAGGGTAAAACAAGGCATAAAACCACCTCTGAGCAAGCTTGTATCGGAGCTCTGTCACAACCATGCTTTTTCATAGGTAGTGGATTCAAAGAAATAACTTGATGAGCTTGAAATGAATTCAATGCTGATTTCCTATGTGTAACTGAATTATGGCCTGAAACATTATGCTTAATAGGAGCAAGTGGCTGACTTGATTTTCCATGGTCTGCATCATGTTTTTCACCCCCAGCCAATCCAGAAAAAGGGAGAATTTTGTGTCGAAAAGGGTGAGGGATTGGCCTCATAGCAGCAAGATTTAATTTCTGCCTATGACTGCCAATGTATTCAATTCCCTGGCTACTAGAATCAATAGACTTTGTTCGAGAGCATGGTTCGGATCTCTTTCGACTGGGTGGTGGAGGCATCAACCAACTAGGAATCCCGGAGAAAACAGGAATGTTAGGAAAGTTTTCTTTCTCCTGCCTAGTACAAAAGAAAAGGAGACGCTCAGCATCATCTTTATTAAAAGCTGCAACTGGCAATCCTTGAATACTAGCAATTCCCAACATAACAAGGCTGCGGTAGGACACATTGGGTGCAAGCTGTCTCAGAACCTGTCAACAAATATCAAAAGCCATTGATCGAAAGATAAGGTTTCATTATTTAAAAAAAAAAAGTTCAGTCTCAGCTAGCAATTGCTAAAAGATCAAGCTAATTCAATGTGGATCCTATTTTCATATGTTCCAACTAAAACAGAACGGTCAGAAAACTAATAAACTACCAATATAGGCTAACTATCGGACTAGAACACATAAATTGGTCAATTAGGATATAAAACAGCAAGTACAAGAAACAAATATCTTTGGCTACCCATAAGAAGTTCCAATTACACTTTAAAATCCAGAAGAGCCAAAGTGACTAGATAGAGTCTCAATTACATTCTTTAAAGTGAAAATGCTCCAAGTAACTAAGTCATCATATGGTAGCAAAAGCCTCCATCTAAAAACCACTTGATAGATTAAAAACAAATTTTAAGGGTCATTAAATCATATTTTAGAGAGCTATAACTGACAGAAGAAACCTTGAGAAACAACATTTAACCTGTGAGGCCCATGCAGGAACTCGCATACAAGCTTCAAACACACTAGACCCACAGGCTACTGAGGCTGATCTTCGAGGCTCCGAGGAAGGTAATTTACTTTGTTCATGATTAGGAAATGCCTGGACAAGCTGACTCTTCTCAATCAGCTCTTTTTTAATATGATTCTCTAAAAGCTGAAGATATACCCAAAAAAGGAGAAAGAAAAAGTGATGGTAAGTTAAAAAGTTAAAACAAGCATAAATGTGAAACGTCAAACACTGACAGTACAATTCACCCATACCTGATCATTGAAACAAGTTTCTGCACTACCAGACACCAAAAGTGATATATGAGCAGAACTACATGTGGATATATCACAACGCATGGTGACAACACCACGTGAGAATGTTCCTGCCTGGAGAGGAGGTGGTGGAGCACTATAAAATATACGACAATAAAAGAAATAAATAAATAGAATACAATGTTAATAAGAAGACGAGAAATAAACCAAAATAATTCCAAACTTAGATTAATACTCCTAAAATAAATATAATTGTTTGTGGATGTGTGCAACAGTCAGTACTCACGAATGAAAGCCCATTCAACCAAAACTCATCTTCCATTGGATACTAAAAGATAATGGGAAAACACACATAAACTCTCAGAAGTTAGAACCATCAAATACCTCGTCTTGTTGTGAAGTTTACACCCACGTATCTGCAAAAATACCAGAGTAAAAACAGAGAAATATACACAAGTAAGAAACAAATTCAATGAGTACAGACACTAAATTGTGAGGGAAGAGACCAGTTTTCTATTATATCCTATTATCAGTGATTTGAGGAAATACCATTGCATCTTTTGGCACTTAGACTTAGTAACCTTGGTTTTGGATGAGTTTGCTTTTGTTAATGACAAAACCTGACCCCATGTAAGAACAAGAATGTGGCGGACTTGTTCTGAGCTGATCTATGCATATGCCTTAAGTATTATGTAGATTACAGTGTCTAACCAAGGTAAAAAAATGCAATATGATTTAACTATTTCTTCATAATGACACTACCACTGGGAATATCAGATAAAACTATATTCAAAATCAAATTCAATACAACGCTTCTGAAACAGAATTTCACCTCAAACTAGCCTATAGTATTAAAATGAATTATTTAAAGGGACACAAATTGCAATTTTGTACAGAAAAACAAAAAGGATGATCTAGCACCAAGAAAGCAATAGCAGATAAACCAAGTGAAAACAAACATGCACAAACTTACTTCTGTAAATAGAAGAGCATTGAGTCCATCCTCTAATGACCCCAACAGACATGCGTCCTTTTTGGAGGAGAGAGTTAAAGAAATGGAATCAGTTTATTATAACAGGTAGGTCAAATGGGAAGAACTTTTAGCAATAACAAACTTCACTAAAACAAAGTAACTAAGATATCCAGGCCTACCAAAGTGCATGGAACTCCACAAACAAGAAATCTCATGTTTACATCATCATCATATATCTTTACAGCATTAATAGTCTCAGGCAAACTTTCCTCTTCATTCATGTCTGCTACACATGGACTGACATCAATGTTGGGAGGGTCCCCAAGAATTTGTGGCACATGCTTACCCGCACCCTTCTGGCTATTAGGAGGTAAGACATTGTTTTGTATACAGTATAGTCTAAATGATGCCAGAGCAAGCTGGAAAGCATCCCATGTATGGCTGGTTGTACTACAATGCATAATATCAACCATCAGAAACATTATACTATTCAAGATGCAGGCATGTTAAAGCAATTAAACAAGTAACTTCTAACCAATACATAATTAAATAAAAGAAACCTAAGAAACTGCATCCAATTATTAGAATATGCCATATTGCAATACATAGATCAAAATGCTGAAATGCCAAAACATTTTCTTGCTACCATGTTTCATGGCATTGCTTCATTGTAGAAGCAGAAGTTAGCCAGTGAGAAATGCAGTGACAGTCACTGACCGATTGCATTTCGAGAAAAAGCAGAAGCACAACCAGGAATAGTGATATATGTAAAGCATGACAGCCAAGACTACACACAACTATACCTCTGTGCCACAGAGAAAAATGCATGACGAAAATGTGAAGCTGCATACTTTGAAAATTCATTTTTCCAATAGATAGTGTAAGGAACTCCCTGCCAAGCAAAACACCTTAATTATTTTTCATGAACAAAGGAACATAAAAACCAATATATTTGAGTGTAACATCTTGAAAGTCCTTATTAAGCAAGCTAGTTTAACTACAATTTCATTAATTACTTTAAACCAACACATCTTAATTTTCATACTTAATCTAAGTTGAAAACAAAATCATAGATTGCCTGCTAGCAATTGACCTTAACACGGAGTGCTTCCGCCAATTTTTCTCCCTTAGGAGTTTCCAAGCAAACCTGCAAGATGTAACATAGTAGATTGAACATCAAACATTAGATTATCCAAGTCAAACACTCACCAAAGAAAATCATCCATATAAACTCACGGTATTAGGTAATTTGGAAGAAAATAATCCACACAAGGCTTCAGGGATAGACAGGTCAAAATCTTCCCACACTAGAGCCCCAATTTCTCCCCTATCTTCTAGCAACTGGCCTTGAAAGTAAACAAAATCCGGCTGCAGTTGCTCAAGAGCTCGACCAAGCTCATCAGCAGTAGGTTTGGTCAGTACTTTGACCTGAATTCACAAACAAGTTTAACATTGCACTGCAGATGGAATTTTTCTTCAAACCAACAAAAAACAAAACAAGACAATTTTACACCAATAGAATCTCAGTGCTCACCTCAAGACGGCCAAAAGAAGAAAGCTCTGGAAAGGGGTATGGGGGTTGTTCCTCGGAAGCAGCACCTTGCTTTGCCTTTTGTTTATTGTCACGTGACTTACCACTCAGGATAGCAAGGAGACTACAATGTCTTGAAGGACCCTGAGAATGCAACATCATGTATGCATGACAGAACCAAACTTCTCCAAATATTTATCAGAAAAAACACAACACCACCACTTGTCACAACTGAATGCACACTACTAGAATAGCTGCTACTCTCTCCACCCCAATGCCTCTAAGGATTCTACTATTATCAAAATCAAAATTCAGAGAACACCAAAACAACTCCCCAAGATGACAAATCCACCCAGAAAGAAGATAAGAATGAAAGTTCTGGACTTTGTGCTTTAGGGATTGGGAACAACAACACAAACTCTGAGATTGAAGAAAAGACAGCGACCCAGATCAAAGTGAGGCGAGAATCAGCGACCCAAATGGCTTAATCGAAGAAATCAGAAGGAAAATCCACGCCCCGAATCGAAGCAACGTCCAAAAAGTCAAGAAAGAAAGTAAATTGGGGAGCCCTATGGCATGACCAACATTAGAACAAATAAACCTCTCAAATCGCTCTATCATCCACCAAACCAAAAGCCCATTTATAAATTGAAATATTAATAACAATAATAAAAGTATTTAAATGGAAAATAAAAATAAATCAAAATCGAAGACCTTTTTGGTGTCTCAACAGAGTCCCAAACTCTCCACACCACAACACCGATTGGGTTGGGTAAGTCAAAGTAACCAATAACTGAACAAATACAATATTACAATTACGATACAAACATTAAATTTCCCTCCTTTTATGTACGATTCTGATTAGATTTAACCTTTTGGCGAAACAAAAATCCAAAGGAAATAGAATAAGGATAAAGTTTATTGTTATTATAATTATAAAATAAAAGGAATAGAAAATCTCTTTCACACATGATTCGATAACTTTTGAAAACGTAGAATAGGGATGATGATGCCAACGGCATAGGGATATTATAATTACTCGAACCCAAACCCAACAACATCAGCAACATGTTTTATTTTACCCTTTGGTTCAAAGGTTGATTATATTATGTGTACACACGCTCCTCAAACCAACTGGTTTTTCCTTAACTCTCTCTCTCTCTCTCTCTCTCTCTCTCTCTAGTGATTCTGAGCTTACTCTTTATTGGTTTTTGTTCTTGCACTGTTGGGTGGGGGTGGGAATGGTGCCTGGATTCAGACACGACAAATCAAAAAGTACAACAAAATAATAATATTTGAGGACAAGGCAGAAAAAGAAAAGATGATTGATTAGTTTGCTTTGCATAGTCGCTTAACTAATCTAAAATGTTAATACAAATGGTTGAACGATTTGCAGTTAAAATAGTTGGTCGAACGAACTTGTATTGGACATCGCCGTACAAGAGGACTTGCGCAATTATCTTTTTTGAATTTTAAATACTCTTAATTTCTACAGTATTTTTTATTTACTCTTTCATTATATTTTATCAATTATTATATTTTTTATTTTTAATTTTCATCTTCTATCTTTAATATATAAGCAAACTATCCACGTTTATATACATTCTAAAATTTATAATATTAATTAATTAATAAATATTTATATTGAATTATCTAACCAGTTAACCATAATGTTATATAGAAATAAATGTAACATCTTTTATAATTAATTATAAAATTAATTAACGATAATTAATAATAAAAATGTGTAATAAATTAAAAAAATTATGATTTACTCAGTACAAAATGATAGTTACTTTTTTTAAAAAAATTTAGATGTTAATTGATTAATAAATATTCATAATTACGTTACATAACCATTTAAATAATTAATACTTTATTTGGAATGATTTTTAATTTTAAAAATTAAAATTAATTTTTAATTTTTTAAATTTTTTTTAAAAATAAATTAAATTATTCTATTATATTATTTTATTATAAATTTATAAAAAATATATAAATAAATATTAATTTAAAAAATTAAATTAAATTAAAATAATTTAAATTTAAATTTTTAAAAAATAATAAATTAAATATTATTTTTAACTCAAGTTATTTTAATATTAATAATTATGACAATAATAATAACAATAATATTAACGATAAAAATAGAAATAATGTTTATGAGATAATGGTAGTAATATATGGATTATAACATAAAAAATATTATATAATTAAGTAATTTATATTTTTATATTATTTAATTATTAATATTTAAAATATTAAATTTTATATATATTATTATTATAAATATTTTATATTATTCTGTATTTATTTTATATAAAAATAATATATATTATAAATAGTTATATAATATAAAATTATATTGTAATATTATAAATTTAATATAAAAATTAATATTATTTGTATTTTTATATATAAAATTATATAAATAAAAAATTAAATTTTAAAAATAATAAAAATAAACTATTATTATTATAATAATTATAATAATGATAATTATGATGATAATGGTTATAATATAAAAACTATTAAATAATTTTATATTTTATATATTATTTGATAATTAATATACAAAATAAATAATTTTATATATTAATATTAAAATATTTTTATATTATTTAACATTTATTTTATATAAAATAATATATATTATATAAAAACTTATATAAGATAAAATTATATTATAATACTATAAATTAAATATAATTTTTATATATTAAATAGTATCATTTAGTTATAAATATATAAAATATAGATAAATAATTTATAAATGATTAAAATTTTAAAAATAATAAAAAAAAAAATTTAAAAATAAAACTTATTATTATTAATTATAATAATAGTAATTTTGATAGTTGTAAAAATAAAAATAATGTTCATAAAATAATAATAATGATATAATAATTATAATAGAAAAAATATTATATAATTATATATATTTTTATTTCACATATTATTTGATTATAAATATTTAAGATAAATAATTTTATATACTATTATAATATTTTTATATTATTTAATATTTATTTTATATAAAAATAATATATATTATAATATTATAAATTTAATATAATTTATATATTAAATAATATTATTTATTTTGTTTTTATTATTTAAAAGTTAGAGAAATAAAAATAAAATTTTTAAAAATAATATAATATATATTATTATTATTATTAATATTATTATTAAAAAATAATTTTATGATGATGAGATTATACAGATATAAGAATAAAAATATTTTAAAATTATAAAAAATATTTAATAAATTTTTTTAAAAAATTTTAAAATTTGAGTCAAAACTATTTTAAAAATATATTAAAAAATATTTTCAAACAAATCAAATTTTTTTAAAAATTAAAAATTGAGATCTTAATTATGTAATTAATTATATATTCCTGTTAATTAATTAACAGTTTAAAATTTGGGATGTCTCTATTGCATAAAAAAAAATTCTTTTCTATTTTTTTCATAATTTAAAATTCTAAATTAGTAACCAATATTTATAGTCTTTTTTTATAAGTGAAAAAGATAAAAATTATTTTGTGTAGATTATTTTAATTTTGAATTTGTTATTACTGATCAAATTCAGTAGCTTAAAAGATAGAATTTTTTTGGTGAATGATGGTTTTAGTGGATGAATAAAATACAAATATAATAATATAAAATAAATATTATTCGAAATTTTTTTTAAATAAAGTAATCAATTTTGGACAAAAATGTAAATTGTTAAAAGAGGATTTCGTTGAATAATTAAATTTAATACATGTCTAATATAAATAAATTAATCAACCAATTTATTTAATTTTATATTAAATTAATCAACCAATTTATTTAATTTTAAAAAAAATTATTTGAACAAAACATATTTATGACGTATTTAATTTTAAAAAATTAATCACTATATTCATTTTAGAGAATATGTGTATGAGAAATAATTTGATGTCCGAATTAATGAATACTAAAAACACTAGTCTCTTTTACGGCGGATAATGATTTTAGAAGATAAATATAATAATATAAAATATTTAATACGTTTCTAAACAATTTTTTAATAAAATAGTTACCTCTGAAAAAAATAAAATTGTTGAAAGAAACTAAAATAGTCACCCTATTTGTTAACTTTAAAATAAAAACTATTCAAAATGAAGTAAATCTAATACGCATTTAATATAAAAAAATCATTGTTTATGTTTCTAAAATAATTTAATAAATTAATTATTTTTGTGAAAATTTTAAAGGAGATCGATAGGATACAATTCATGTTAGGATGGAGCTTTCATTACTTCACCTTTATAATCTAAATTCCAAATATTTATGTGAATGTTTTTAAATATGTATTTTAATAACGAACCTTTTATTTTTTTTTGGGATAAATTATTTTAATATTTAAATATTTATTTTAAAAATATTTTATTTGAATAAAAGAATTTAAATTTTTATATTTTAAATTTTTTATTTGAATAATAAATATTAAATTTATTTATATTTTAAATTTTTTATTTAGATTAAATAATTTAATTTTTAATATATACAAAATTTTACATTTAAATATTTATAGATTCTTCTTAATTTTATTTTTAGTTTTTTATAAAATAATTTAAATATATAAATATTTATTGTATATTATATTTAAATAAAATAATAACACAATAAAAAATATATATAAATAAAAAGATAATAAAATATAATTATATCATTTGATGTTAGAATGACATGAACTGAAAAAACACGATAATACATAGAGAGAATTGTTATTCATAAGAAAAAGTTAGGAAACTTTAAAAAATTTTAAATTTCATTGGTTTTGGAAAAATTTCAAATTCTCTTATTTTATTTTGTTAAAATACTTTCAAAATTCATAAAATTTAAAATTTCTTACCAAAAATAATCAAATAAGTTATTTTAAATTTTCTCAAAATTACTTTTCCTCCCTTAAAATATTTCAACCAAATATAAGAGTAAGGATAAATTCAAATAGTAATTACTTAAGTTGATCTTTAAGATAAGCAAGTGATTCGATAAAGATGTTCCATTAAAAAGTAATGATACGACACTTTAATGGGTATTTAGCTAAACAATTAGATCTTATGGAGGAAAAGAAATACTTGCATTATATTCTTTCCTAACTAATTTAGACGAATACACTAAAGGAGTTGAAAAGAAAAAAGAAATAAACAAAAAATTGAATAAATGCAATAAATAATAATAATAATAAATAAATTAATTAATTAACAATTGACAAATAGACCAAACAAAAATACAAAAATCAGATAACATATAAAAATATTATAATAATAAAAATAAAATAAAATTGATAAATAAATGCAATAAAAATTTAAAAGTCACTAAAAAATTAGATTGAAGATGATTCAAACATAAACGACTCAAATTAAAGATGAGTCAAACAAAAACTTCCAAATTGAAAAAACATCAAACAAAAATGGTTTAGAATAGAGATGTATAGTCTCATGCTACATGAGGATAGCCTAGATAAGGGATGTAATCAATGATGAACAACCGTATGCGAGAAAGGAAGTAAGGGTTTTCGAAGCATGAACAATGCAAGGATGACCTAATGAAAGCATCAACGATGAAGCATTGAAACAAACGAATAAATAAAATAAAGAAAGATAAGGAAGACGAGATAAAGCATTTGAGTAGACAAGAAAAGGAAGACGAGCAATGAAGAGAAGAAACCAAAAGGAGAAAAAGGAAGAAGGACGATGAAACAGAGAGATGGAAAGAGGAATTTGGTTAAGTTAATGGTAGGAAGAGAGGAACAATGAAGGACTAAGTAATTAAAGGGAGAAAAAGAACACTTTATAAGGGATAAGATTTGTTAAAATTTCTAAATTGATGATAATTGTTTAAAATTGATAAATAAATCCAATGGTAAATTGGTTTCGGTAGTAAAAATCCAACATTCAATTTTGGACATGTATATAAATTCAATAGTTCGTGTGTATTTTTACACAAATTCCTCTCCCAAATTAGAAAATTGTCAATTTTTTCCAAAATTATTAATCTTCTACCAATCAATTCTCAAAATCATTTACCTTTTCCATACTAGTTTTTAATGCTTCAAGAACCACCATATAGTCCTAATATGTTATATGAAGGTTTAATGGAAACCAGTAATGCATAATCCACCAACAAGGAACCCAAAATACTGATAAGTTCCAAATTTGAGTCTCAAGTTTCATTATTTTTCATCCAAATAGGTTTGAAAAATACCACACTTGATGAATTACAAGTGGGTGCAACTAAAAAAGGAAAAGGATGAGATTTAATAATAAAGAAGATAAACTCCTTATTGCATCTTGATTGAATGTTTCAAGAGATGAAACAACTAAAGTTGATAAAAATTAATAACTTTTGGATAAGGATTACCAACAAATACAATAGGTATTGTGACTCTTTGTAAGATTGAGGAAAATAAAATTATGATGGAAAAAAAGTGAAACCATCGTGATAAAATCCATTGGATGCTATAAACAAGTCACTTATTAGAATTAGAGTGACACCTCCAAAACTGACATCATGTTGTTAATGAGATTTATTTGAATGATAAAGGTGAGAAATTTAAACTCAAGTATACGTGATGATCATGGAAGGATGGGTGAATACGAAACAATTTGATTGATCTTCAAAAAAGACAAATTCATCTTCTTCTAATCTAGAAACACCAATAAGAGAATATAACCGATGCAAAAACGCCTTAAAGACATCTGAACCTATACGAGAGCATTCCCATTCTCCAAGCAGGATTCTCAGGCCCATTGGACCTATTACTAGGGTTAGTGCCAAGAGGCTGCAGATAGTGGAGACCCTCTTGGGCCTTCAAGAGATTCACTCTTATACCCAATCCACCTCTCCATTGTCCTTTCACATTTTAGAATATGTTTAGGATTTTTTTTTTTTTGTATTTTAAAAGTAGCATGCCCACATAGTGTATATGACTAGGTTTCTTTCTTTGTATTTTTTAGCATAGGACTTTTGGGTCTCTCTTGGTCCAACTTGGGCTACACATGTGGAGAAAGCTAGACACTTTTTTGGGCTTGTATTCCAAGCTCAAACTACATCTTAGAGGCAGACTCAGCCGCATGGAGAGTCTCCATATGAGGCACCACCTTTGCCTATAAATAAGGTCTTCTATGTGTAAAATCAATATGGAGTTTATTTTGAATGAAATTGTGAGTTTTCACTTAGATTTTTGAGAGAAATTCTCTCCTTATCCTTCTTTTAGAACCAAACTTGGGGTTGAAGAACCTCCTCATTTGTGGCTTCTCATGATGGCAAAGAAGAAGTTCATCCTCCACAAGAGGTGACACTTCCAAGTCAAGGCCTAATTTGGATTCATTCCTCCTCCATTCTTCACCAAATTGCAACCCCCATTGAACCAAAAGAATCACCTTCTTCCACCTTTACATCAATTGGTATCAAAGGTCTATCAATAAAGGTTAGATCCAACCTTTAATCAGTTTACTTTTTCATGTTTTCTTTGTTCTTTTGAGTTCATCTTTTACTTATTTTTCTTTTTCACTTTTGATCAGGAAAATGAGCTCCAATTTGTGATTCTCATTGAATTAGATTTTTCTTTCTTTCTAGTTTCTATAATGCTATCATTTATTTGATTTGGATATGAAATTAATTGTTTTATCTCCTAATTACCGAAGTGTGTTCATCTTGACATGTAAATACACCTAACTTGTTTAATTTATGTATAACTTGTTCAATTATAATCTAAACCTTATCAAATTTATTTTGTTTTCTTTTTATGATTCATATATTTCAATTGATTAGTATGAATTTTCCAAATATCCCAAAAAAATTTCTAAAACAATTATGATATTTGAATCCAATTTAGGTGCCAAGAATGTTTGTGTTTGAGTTCCATTTCTTGATCCGGTCTTGATAGGCTTTGTCTAGGTTTATTCCAATTATGTACTATTTATTTCTTTCATATATTGATCTATTTTAGTTGAAGTGTCTATGTGTCTAATTAAAATTCTCAAGAGTTGCATGACTGCATGCTTACATTCATTAGGTGCCTCCTTAGCTCATGCATACAAAGTTAAGTGATTAAGTCTCATCTTAAGTGAAAGTTTAAAGCCATCTTTAAAGACCTGAAAAGACACTTAAAAATATCTCTTAACCTTTGAATTCCTACTGGACCTTGGACAAATTTGGAATCCTTGAGAACTTAACATAACGTATGCAAAGGAAGAATGTATACAATGTACTAAAATTGGACAACTGGACATAGGAACTAAGACCTTTAGGGAAAAAAAACTTATGCAAAAGGAGATTTTGAGGGACTTAATACCTTTGGAAATTTGGATAATAAATTCAAACAATAAATAAAATAAAATAAAAAGGAAAATAGAAAAAATCAAAAGAAGAAAATAAAAAGAATATCTTTATGAAGAAAAGATATGCATAAGGTCTCATTCTTTTATCTTTGTTAAGTATGAATTCTATAAATGTAATGTGTAGTAGTAGGAGGTAAAAATTAGGTTTTATTTGCTTAGTTTTTCATGTGTAAGCTTTCCTTAGTCACTAGCACCATAGTGAGTGTGTGTGCATGATTGTGTATCTCTTAGTTTTTAAGACTTCTTTTGTCTACCTTCCTTCCTTCCTTGCTTTAATTTTAGTTTGTCTCCTTATTGGCCTCTAAGTTTTTTCTTGCCTATTCCATTGAATATGCTATTCTTGTGATAACTTTTCTTACTTTTCTTTTAAATTTCCTCTAAGTTTTGTCACCTTTGGACATACATTTATGATCACTTCTTCTCCACTTACACATCACCAAGGCACCTAAGTTAAATTGAGTTGTTCTTTGATCTCAAGTTGGTTTAGGAGGCTATTTATGTGAGTAAAATGGTGTCAGAGGGCTAGTTACATGGTGAGAACATTAGAGGGAAGAGAGTATAAACACTTGGTGAGGACTAGTGAAATTTAACTTGATTTTTCTAACACTAATCAAGTGGGACAACAAGTATCCTTTTTGTTTGTTCTTGAATTTGTAGGTACTTGGAGAAGCTTAAGCTTAGGGAAAAATGTGCCAAGGGACTCAAGAAAGCAAGGCTTGAAACTTGGACTTCAAGACCAAAGTAAAAAACTAAGAGCAAACCCAAATTGAAGAACAAAATGAAGGCATTTTATAATAAGTAGCATTCGAATTTTGAACTTGTAAATTTTAGGTTGAATATATGTAATTAGGTTTGATTTGAATTATAAATCCTAGTGTTTTGCAATAGGATTTCCTTTTGGTGTAATTCAAATTTTTCCTTTGTAATTTGTTTGTAAGAAGGACTTTGAACTTTGCACCTTGGTGTATAGGATACTCACTTAAGGTCAAATTATATCTTTTTGTGTGATTGTGTGCCTTAGTACCTAGGTTGTGTGCTAAGTGTTAGTTGGATTTTTTAGAGCTATCTTGTGTAGCACCAACCTTTATTTATTTTGCAACTTAAGGAGGCTAGGTAAATTACTTAATGCTTGTGTGTTTGTGTCTACCTTAGAATATTGATTATGTGCTAAGTGTTTTGATTTGTGTGATTCAACTTTCTTAGCCTAGCAACCCGAGTGTGGAAAGGAATTTTCTACTTTACAAATGAGTAGTCACGAATATTAACCTAGGTATCAAATAGAGCAACTTGCTTCAAGATTAGAAAAATTAATTCAAATCCAAACAAGAAGGTTTGAAGACCGCTTAGAAAACTTAGAAAAAAGATGCTCAAATAAGCCTACAAAGAACCCAAGGGTAATTGAAACAAGTAGGTCTAGAAATAAGTGATATTATAATAAGGAGGAGATATCAAATGATGATGTCAACTTCTTTAGGAATAACATCGATCCTAGGAAAAATAGAAGACACTCTTCACAAAGAGAAATTGCATTTTCAAGGGATAGGTCTCCCTCACAAAGAAGAACACCAACACCTTATGACCATGCACCAAGGGTAGATAAAGATAGTGATAGAAATAGAGAACCCCTTAGGCATAGGACCCATAGGATTAGAAACCATAGAGATAGAAGTAGAAGCTCTTCTAGAGATAGCGTAGAAGATAGGAGCCATAGAAGTAATGATAGAAATAGAGATCCAAGGGAAAGAGAATACCTAGAGTCCCTAGAACTACCTAAGGTAAAAATACCTAAGTTGCAAGGAGGGAACGATCTAGAGACATAATAGATTGGAAACTCAAGGTAGAAAAAATTTTTGTAAGTCATTCCGTTAAGGGAAGACATAAGTGAGATTAGTTGTCTTAGAGTTTAATGATTATACCCTGTTATGCTGGATACGCTTAATAAGGAGAGATATAGACCCTTGAGTGAGTGGGAGGAAATGAAGCATATCATGAAGGCAACACATGTACCCCTCCATTATTTAAGAAAGGTCCACAATTGTCGCAACTGCAATTCCGACGAGACAACAAACTCGCTAAAAATTTGAAAATGAATTTTTATTCGGATTAATGTGGAGTCACCACCAAATTTTTATTTAAGGGAAAAAGATTTGGAAAAACCCTAACTCGAAGATGAGATTTTAGGTTCGGGAGTCGGTTACGAGTGAGGATGGTGTTAGGCACCCCCTCGCCCGTTCCAAAGAACGGTACCCTTAAACTGAGTGTGTGATTTTTGAAAATTGTTTGATCCCTTAATTAATGTGAAAATAAATAGATTAATGGGGGTTAGCTTGACAGGACTTGATCCTGCTCCTACGTATTACCCGGTGCAATGGGAAACTCAAGACTTACGTAGTTCTGGTTTGATTTGAAGGCTTGACCTTCGAAGGTGCTTGAATTTAAAGGTGAACATGTTGTTTTTTTTTTTTTGAAAATATTTTAAAGAGAATCTTAGTCCACATATGCACAGGATCCAAGACAACTACGGCTGCACTAGGATCCATATAAATATTTAAGCATCGAACAGTAGAAAAACTACCAGTTTGTGCCTAGGGTTCATCGCGTGAGACTAGGGGTTCCAAAATGAATTTTTTCTTGAAGTCATTTCGAAGGAATTCTCAGCCCACATATGCACAAGGCCCAAGATAACTACGGCTGCACTTGAACCCATACGAATCTCTAAAAATTGAACAACAGAAAAAGCTACCAGTTCGTGCTTAGAGCTCGTCGTGTGAGACTAAGAAGTGAAAAATGAGTTTTTTATTTGTTAAAAGGGGCATACCTAATCCACATATGCATAAGGCCCAAGACAACTACGGCTACACTTGGACCCATACGAATCTCTAAACATCGAACAGCAAAAAAAGCTACCAGTTCGTGCTTAAAACTCGTTGCGTGAGATTAAGAATTGCAAAACGAGTTTTTTTATTTGTTTAGAGGCATCTTTCATCCATATATGCACAAGATCCAAGACAACTACGACTACACTTGGACGCATACGAATCTCTAAACATCGAACAGCAGAAAAAGCTACCAGTTCCTGCTTAGAGCTCATCGCATGAAATTAAGAATTGCAAAACAAACTTGATTTAAAACAAAATGAACTTGATTTGATGAAAAGAATTGGACTTGATTTAAAATAAAATAAACTTGATTTGAATTTGATGAAGAAAATTGGACTTGATTTAGAATAAAATAAAATTGATTTGAATTTTGGGCTTGAATTGGACTTGATTTGAAATAAACTTGACTTGATTTGAAATTAAGGAAAAGAATTACGAAAATGCTTCAGTAATCAAGTGATAGAAATTTCATTTCAGATCCAAATTAGACAAATAATATCATTCCAGAAACCAGAGAGAAAGAGAAAGAGAATACAATAAAAATCACAGAAATCAGATATCATTTGATCAATTAAAAACGAAAATGAAAATTAGAAACGAAGATGAACCTTAAGAACACAAGAGTTTTTTGTGCCAAAATTTGAATTCAAATCTCAGAATTTTTAGAAAATATTTTTTGGTAGATATGAAAAATTAAAACTAATAAATTGAAAGATATGGATTATACGAATCAAACAAAATAATTTTGACAAAAATATAACCATAAATGAGCAAGTTATGCACAAATCAAACGGGCTAGGTTCATTTGCATACCAGGACGA
This sequence comes from Canavalia gladiata, assembly GCA_037954105.1. Taxonomy (NCBI): domain Eukaryota; kingdom Viridiplantae; phylum Streptophyta; class Magnoliopsida; order Fabales; family Fabaceae; genus Canavalia; species Canavalia gladiata. The sequence goes on along the minus strand of CM075662.1, from coordinate 14,134,637 downwards.
ACATGCTTCGGTAATCAAGCGATAGAAATTTCATTTCAGATTAAAATTAGACAAATAATATCATTCCCGAAACTAGTGAGAAATACAAAGAGAACTCAACAAAAATCACCAAAATCAAAGATCATTTGACTGATGAAAAACGAAAATGAAAATAGAGACAAAGATGAACCTCAAGAACACAAGAGATTTTGGCGCCAAAATTTGAATTCAAATCTCAGAATTTTTAGAAAATATTTTTTGGTAGATATGAAAAATTAAAACTTATCAATTGAAAGATATGGATTATAGGAATCAAACAAAACAAGTTTGACATAAATTCAATCAGAAATGAGCAAGTTATGCACAAATCAAACAAGCTAGGTTAATTTGCGAACCAAGATGAACATGCTTCGGTAATCAGGCGATATAAATTTCATTTCAGATTCAAATTAGACAAATAATATTATTCCAGAAACTAGAGAGAAAGACGAAGAAAACGCAGTAAAAATCACCAAAATCAGAGATCATTTGGCCGATCAAAAATGAAAACAAAAAATAGAGACGAAAATGAAATCGGAAATCCGAGAAGAAACAAGAAACTCAAGAGGAATAAAAGTCGGATCTAACCTCCATTGGAAGGTGATGAAGAACTGGTTTCATGGAGGCCAAGGGATGAATTGAAGGCAGAAGTGGAGAGTCTCTTAGGTCCTCCCTTTGAAAATTCTACATATCCCTTAAGACTCCAAGTGCTCCTCTCTCTCCCATTTTGGTGAAGAATCTCTCCTTATATAGAAGGAGGAGGGATTAAAGAGGTCCTCCTTGTCCAATGTGAGACTTCTTTCCCACATAGGAGAATTTTTTCTTTTTCTTTCCTCTTTTGGAATTCTTATATTTGGTGTGGGATTTCTTTTTCTCTTTTCTTATTTTTTTCTCTTCTTTTCTTTTTTATTCTTTTTTTTATGTTTTTTTTTTATTTATTTCATTTGTTTTATTTTTCCATTACTTTTATTTTGATTTTTTTGAACTATTTTAGACTAAATTAGCTTTTGGCTAAAAATAAAATAATTTATTTTGGGTTTTGAATCCTCAGACATAATTCAGTGTTCACAACAATAGGATAGAGAGACTCTCTCAAGGTTACAAAAGTGTAAAGGAATATTATAAGGAAATGGAGGTTGCAATGATTAGGGATAACTTGAAAGAAAATGAGGAAGCCACCATGGCTAGGTTTCTAGATGGACTTAGACATGGCATTAGAGATATGGTAAAACTCCACCAATACCTAAACTTAAATGACCTTTACCACCAAGCCCTAAAGGTAGAAGCCCATATCAATAGAAAGGGTAGAGGGAAGTTTAATGCATTCAAATCATCTACACAAGACACTTTGAAAGATAGAAAAATTGATCAAAAAGACTCTAGCTTTAAACCTAGGGTGTTTAAAGAGGCCAAAGACTCCAAAGAGTTTGAAGAAAAGATACCAAATTTTCCCTCTAACAAAGAGTCTTCTGTTAAATGTTTCAAGTGTCTAAGTAGGGGAACATTTCTTTCTAATGCCTAAATAAAAAAAATCACGGTCCTTAGGGACAATGGTAATTATTCATCACTAGAGTCTACTGGCTCTAGTTCCTCTTCCTTTTCATCTAATGATGAAACCCTAGAGTATGCACTTGAGGGAGACCTCTTAGTGGTTAGGAGGTTACTAGGTAATATTGCTAATAGGGAGAAAGAAACTCAGAGAAAACATCTTCCATACTAGGTATTTTATCACGGGGAACACCTGCTTCTTAATTATTGATGGGGGTAGCTGCACTAATGTAGTTAGTACTAGGCTAGTTACCAAGCTAGGGTTAGTAACCACCCCATATCTTAATCCATATAACCTTCAATGACTTGGTGATAATGAAGACTTGTTGATTGATCAGCAAGTCCTTCTCATATTCACCATTAGGATGTATGAGAACAATGTTACTTGTGATGTTGCCCATATAGAGGCCAACCATGTGTTATTAAGAAGGCCATTGAAATATGATAGGGATGTCGATCATGATAGGCATACAAATAGGTATTCCTTCCAATTCAACTTTTAGAAAATTACCTTGGTACCTCTGTCTCTTAGTAAAGTATATCAAGACCAAATGTATACGAGCCAGAAAAGAAAGGTTGAGAGACAAGGTTTGAAAAAGAAAAAAATTGAAGAGGTAAAAGAAATTGAAAATAATAAAAAGAAACAAAGGTAGGTCAAAAGAAAGGTAAGTGAGGATTCCATCTCTCTTATACAAAAGGGTCAAAATCGACTTATAAGGAAGGATGAGATGAGAAACATCCTCCTAGTTAGGAAACCTTATCCTTTATACACCATTACCTTGAAATAATGATTGGGATATGGTCTATTATTTTCTTTATCCTAATAAAGAACCTTTTTCTCTATGAGAAAGTCAAGAACGGGGCATCATAAAGGCCCATCATTCCAACCAACCATGGTTACTTATGGTATCATTGTTACATAGCATGATGTGTATGATATGAATAGAGTTGTTCAATTAACTAAAGCCTCATATTTTTGTGTGCCTTATATGGTTGTAACTATTCGGTTCCTTAGCATCATTCAATACCTGTCTTATCCATTTACATCTAGGATTTGAAAATTCCAATATTAATGACTTGGTAGGCAAATCATCTAATTTCTTGGTAAAAACTCCATTACTACAACACCAGTGTTTTCCACTTTTTGACAGGGTCGGGAAACCTCCTTTATAACTTTGTGGTTATCATTCCCTACCTAGGGTAAGTCAGTCCATGAGTCCTTTAAACAATATCTTAGGCTATATCCTAAATATCTACAATCCACGCAAGTTAGGAAAGAAACTGATAAACCAATTTACTATTCTTGACCTTTCATTTTACTCTTATATTGGTTATAAGTTTCTAGGTGTTTATTGCCTTCTATTTTTGAATTCTTATGTTTACATGTGGTTTGGAAAATTCAAAAGGTTAGTATTTGATCCTGGTATTATCTTGTTTAACCAACAATAATAATATCTCCTCATATTACATACATCCTTATTTTGTAGGGGATGATGATGACTCTCATTCGAGGATGAATGTGCTTTAAGGGGGAGGACTTGATGCAGAGACGCCATCAAAGACATCTAGACCTACAATAGAACACTCCCATTCTCCAAGAAAGATCCTTAGGCCCATTAGGCCTATTACCAAAGCTAGGGTCAAGAGGCTGCAGACGGAGATGGAGACCTTCAAGAAACTCACTCTCAAGCCCAATCCATCTCCCTATTGGGTCTTTATTGTTTGTGTGTTAACTGTCTAAATGAGAGACGGTTGGCTGTTGATCAAATTCGAGAGCATCTTCTTTGTGATGGGTTCTTCAAAAGTTATACAAGATGGACATGGTATGGTGAATTATTAGGCATACTAAGTGTGACACAAACGGTGAAGGTTGATATGGATATGGAAGATCGAGTAGAGGATATGATTCGTGATATAGGGTATGCGTCGTTTAAGCTGACAAATATGTATGGTAACTTGTTTACTGATTTGGGAAAACCTTTGTATCCGGGATGCACTACATCTACATGATTATCAATAGTGGTAAAATTATTCCATTTGAAGGTAAGGAATGAGTGGAGTGATAAAATTTTCACAAAATTACTTGAACTGTTGGTAGAGATGCTTCCAGAAGGTAATACATTACCAAAGCGTAATCATGAGGTGAAGAAGGTGTTGTGTCTGATGGGTATGCATTATAAGAAAATACATGTCAGCCTCAATGATTGCATATTATACAAAAATGAGTTTGAAGGATTACATGAATGCCTTGTATATCAAGTTTCACGTTATAAACTAAAGGATGGTGATTCTAGTTGCAATGAAAGCACAAAGCGACCTCCAGCCAAAGTGTTGTGGTATTTTCCAATAATTCCAAGGTTCAAACAATTGTTTTGTATTAAACATGATGCAAAGAACCTTATATGACATGTAGATGAAAGAAAAATTGATGGAAAACTTCGTCATCCAGTTGATAGTTTGCAATGGAAGATGATTGATCAATTATATACGGATTTTGGGAATGAGCCAAGAAACCTAAGGCTTGGACTTGCAACAAATGGAATGAATCTGTATGGTAATTTAAGTAGTAAGCATAGTTCATGACTTGTTCTTTTGACTTCTCTGGAGTTATGCATGAAACGTAAATACATCATGTTGTTTATGATGATTTCAGGTCCACAACAGCTTGAAAATGACATAGACGTTTATCTTGCTCCCTTGATTGAGGACTTGTAAATCTATGGGAAGAAGGTGTGGATGTGTTTGATGGGTATGATAATGAAAATTTCAAGATGCAGGCAATGTTTTTTTGCACTATTAATGACTTTCTAGCATATGGAAATTTATGCGAATATAGTGTTAAGGGGCACAAAGCATGTCCTATATGTGAAAAAGGCACAAGTTACCATCAACTGCATCATGGAAGAAAGACAGTTTATCTTGGTCATCAAAAATTTCTCAGGACTAATCACCCTTATCGTAGATTAAGGAAAACTTTTAATGGGTTGCTAGAAAATGATGTTGCTCCAAAAGCCTTAACTGGACAACAAGTTTATGAACGGGTTAAAAACATCAAAACTATTTTTGGAAATACTCAAAAGAAGGTCACCGAGACAAGGATATGGAAGAAAAGATCAATATTTTTTTATCTTCCATACTGGTGCAATCTTGATGTTAGACATTGTATTGATGTGATGCATGTGGAAAAAATGTGTGTGATAGCATCATTGGAACACTTCTTAATATAAAGGGAAAGACTAAAAATGGTGTCAATTCTCGACTGGATTTGGTTCAGATGGGTATATGACATCAGTTAGTGCCACAGTTTATAGGAAAACAAACATATTTTCCCCCGACATGTCATACATTGTAAAAAAAAAAGAAGAGAAAATAAGTATATGTGAGTGCCTACATGGGGTTAAAGTGCCATAAGGTTATTCTTCAAATTTTAAAAGACTTGTCTCCATGAAAGATTTAAAGTTAGTTGGGTTAAAAGTCTCATGATTGTCATGTGTTGATGCAACAACTACTTTCAGTGATTATTTACGACATTTTGCCTAAAAAAAGTTAGACACACCATAAGTAGGTTGTGCTTCTTTTTCAATACAATATGTAGCAAAGCTATTGACCCTCTAAAGTTGGATGAGTTGGAACATGAAGTTTTTACTATCTTATGCTAATTGGAGATGTATTTTCCTCCATCATTTTTTGACATTATGGTTCATTTGGTTATTCATATAGTGAGAGAGATTAGATTATGTGGTCCAGTTTATCTAAGATGGATGTATCCAATTGAACGATACATAAAAATGTTAAAAGGGTATGTGAAGAATCCACATTGTCCCAAGGTATCTATGATTAAAAGATACATTGCAAAAAAGACAATTGAGTTTTGTACAGAGTATTTGTCAGAGGTGGAACCCATAAGAATTCCTAAGTCTCGTCATGAGGGAAGACATGGGGTAAAGGTATACGAGGCATAACTATGAAAAGCATGGGTTGTGCGGAAGTCCTTCAAGCACATTTGTATATTTTGAATAATACCAATGAGGTTGAACCTTACTTATCTACTCACAAAACCATTATAAGAGAAGAGAATGCTCGAATGAATGAGAAATGGTTGTTGAATGAGCATAACAAAACGTTCTTAAATTAGTTTGATGAAACAATTAAGAAGGATGGTGGTGCCTTTGATACATTGAAGTGGCTAGCAAATGGCCCAAACTTTGATGTCATATCTTGGACTGGATACGATATCAATCATTTTCATTTTACACAAAGTCTTAGGATGATAAAAGTACCATGCAAAACAATGAGGTTATAGTGGTAGCAGAGTCGATGCATTTTGCAAGTTCCAAAGATAAAAATCTTGTAATAGCTTCCATATCTTACTTTGGAGTGATTGAAGAGATTTGAGAGATTGATTACACCAAATTTAGAGTGTCTGTTTTCAAATGTAGGTAGGTTGATAGTAACAGTGGTGTGCAAGTTGATGAATTGAGATTTATATTGGTTGACCTTTAAAAAGTAGCTTATAGGGATGACCTTTTTATCATGGCCCACCAAGCAAAACAAATGTTTTATGTTCAAGATCCTTCTAAGAAAAGGTGGTCAGTCATTCTTCAAGGAAAGACAACAATCGCTAGTGATGTCACCAATGATCTGTCAAATCTTGATATTTCTCAAACTTCCTTATCATTAAGGATATCTAGTATCAATGAAGAAAATGAAATTAATGATGTACATGCTATTCGAGATGATCATCATGAAGGAATATGAAAAAATGTTACTACATGATACAAGTTAGTTATTTATTTGATTATATCATCATTCTATGTTTATTTTTTTAACTTATTTTAAAATGTTTATTACTTCTTTCATATTTAGTACAATTTTTAACATTTTTTTGCTTTCAACATGTACATGATTGACCTGTCTGAGAATCCTCTTTATTTTAAAATTTTTAAAATTACAACATATTTGATGTAATTTTAAGTTATTTCATTTGTAAATTTAAATTTGATAATAAATAATGATGTGTTTAGTTTAAATATATAGATTCTATGATTTATGTATTGTCTGTTTGGTCATTCTATTTGTATATGCAGGTATTGTGAATAAATAATATGATAGTATGCCTAAACAAAATCAACATTAAAAAAAAACTGGACTTTTTACATCGGTTAAGACTATAACTAATGTAAAATATGATTTTCTACATCGGTTCATACCTTAACCTTTCTACATCGGTTTTATAATCGATTTAAAAAATTTTATTTTTTATATCGTTCGCTTTAACACTGTTCGGATAACCGATATAAAAAATTTACAATAATCGATGTAAATATATATATTTAATGATAATTTAATAATTTTAAAGAAAAAAAATTAATGACATGATAGAAGAGTTTTTGCTTACTTTATTAATTTTTAAAAAATAATACATTAATTACTATCATATTATATATATATATATATATATATATATATATATATATATATATTTTAATGTGTAATTTGATAAAGGTCTTATAAAAAGGATTAAGAGAAGTAATATTTAGTGAAAAATTTTATATATTCATGAACCTACTTAAATGTTACATCCAATTATTTTTTACTTCTAACTTAATATGTGATTTTAGTTTATTAAGCATCATACTCATTCTGTGTTGTGTAAATCCAAATTAGAATGCACCCACATTAATGATCACTAAAATTATGTTTTATATATATATATATATATATATATATATATATATTTAGAGCTGATATGCTTTTCTCTTTCTTGTCAAATTAGGATAAACTTATGGCACCAAATTTTCCATGTCATAGTAGCTTACGAGCTGCTAGCACTAGCATTGCACCTAAAAGGTTTCAGCATTTTGGTTGCTTTGAAGAAGACAAGAATTTTCGTGATATTTTAAAGTATGTAACAGTTAGTATTTGGGATCTATAGCATTTAACAAAGCTATACTAGCTCATGCCTTAAACACAAAGATTTTATTTTTACCACAGCCTTAATGATATCATGCTTCTCAAGCATGTCAATAAGCATGATTCTAGAGACAAATGTGATTATTTCTATCATAAAGTATGTGATTTTGGATCTGTTATTGATCTATTTATTTTTATTATATTTTTCTTTCAATCAATAATTGACTTGAAATATTTATATATTTTTGGATATTTATTTATCATAGGCTCAATTAAAGTTTTGATCCCTAAAAGAATTTCAATTTTTCAAAATGGTCCTTCCTTTTTTTTTTTTCACACAAATGCCCCCAAGATATTTTTTCATTCCCAGTTGGTCCTATTACTGTTTCGTCAATTTGCACCATTATTTGCCTACGTGGAGTCTATTTGTCCTTTGTTAATATGAGAGAAGGTTATGTGGATTTTGGGTAAATATATGAGGGGTTAAGATTCATTTTCGTTTATAAATGCAAAGGGTTAGGGCATGGAGAATGCTTCTTGTGCAAGCTAGCAAAGTTTTCACTGTCTAAAACTTCACGTTTTTGCTTTCCCAAATAAAAGCCAAATTTGGTGTGGAGTCAGGAACAATCTGCAATTGAGAGGGAAGAATCAGTTAAGACATGCGAGGAAGTGTTGTCTCTTTGAAGTTAATGTATTAGTTATTATTTTATTGTGTTGCTCATTGAAAGGGTTTCCAATATTGCTGCATTTGTATGTCAAATGAGTGTTCCATTTTCAATTTATGAGTTTGTCTTCCTCATTTATCTATTTTTTTTTCTTCTTATCGGTGCATAGATTTTGGATGAGAATTGATGAAGAAAAATCTAATGCTTGGTGCTAATAAGGCTACTTATCAGGGAGCTCATAAAGAAAAGATGGAGGAAATTACAGAATTGGACCTTAGGGAATATGATTGGCTAGAGGATATTCCTAAAGCAGCATGGTGTAAGAGTGATCTTAGTTTTAATGCTAAATTTGATATTTTGATAAATAATATCTCTGAGGCATTTAATAGTACTATTCTACAAGCTAAAGACAACCTATAATCTATGGTTGAGTGGATTAGGAATTATATCATGTGTAGCGCAACTAATCTTAAAGAAAAGTTATTAAAATATGATGGGGTTGTGATGACAGGTTAGAAGAAGAGTGGACAGAGAAATTCAATTTAGTGGTAATTCGTGACTTAAGCGGGCTGGTGACTAAATTTGAAGTCACTCACATTTATAATATGGAGAAGTTCATTATTGAGTTAGACAAACATTCTTATGCTTGTAACTTTTGTCTCAGTTAGAACCCTCTATATGCATGTTGTACCATGCATTTTCTGTGAAGGTGGTGACCCTATGACATGTGTAATTGGTATAAGACGATTGCATATGGTAAGTGTTATAATTATGAAATCAATGCTATCAATGGTGAGAACTTGTAGCCAGGTCGAGCAAGGACCATTATTTCCACCAAATGTTAGAATTCCAGTAGGCAGACTGAAGAAGCTGAGAAGAGAACTGAATGAACTTAATGACAAGACAAGCAAGTTTAGAAGACATGGTACTTCAAATATGTGTAGAAGATTCTACCTGTATGAACATTGAATATGTTCAGTTGAGCCACCAGCAAAAGATGAAACATAAGGCACTGTAAGTTCTATATTCATAAGGTTTTCTGATAAATCACAAGGTTAAGATTTTTATTCTTCTATATGCAAGAAAGGTTGACAGTAGAGCAATCAAATGTTCTTGTTTCTCAAAGTAGTATGTATAAAAATATATTGTGTTATTTTTGTAATAATATTTGTGTTTTTGCAATGAGTACAAATTGTAAACACAATTAAACAACGTGTGCAGCCAACTATAGTACCAACTGTGTAGCAAGTAGAGGAAAGGGTAGAAGAGGAAAAGGTAGAGGAAGAAAGGGTACCGGAGCTAAAAGGATCCCAATTCAGTGTATCAAATTCCAAGTGAGACTTCCCCTGCTCAAACCAACAAAGTACAGCTACAACCACAAGAAACCGTACCAAACTAGACTATTGCAAAGGAACCAGAAATGAAAACTGGGTAGTGCTAATGTAGATGTTGCACAGATTGTTCCTAGTTCGGTCACCACAGTGGTCCAATACCAACAAGAAGGTTAGGAAAATCTATTTGTTATATTGGGAAAATACCATGGATTTGGGCAGCAAATTGATGTATTAGACATTTAGGAAGAAGGGTTATGTACTTTTTGGCAGTACAAAAGTTGAATCTGTACTTACATTTTAGAATTAGATTTATAAATCTATATTATCATTTTGGTTATGTAATTGAAGCCCAAACATGTACAAGATTCTGATTCTACTATTTTTTTAATTTTGGTTATGTAATTATTAATTAAAGTCCAAAGTTTGCTTTGTAATTGAAGTCCAATACGATTATAGTGTCATTTTGGTTGCTCAATTGTAGTCTAATATGATTCTAATTGAACTCCATCCAATCTAAACTTGTTATATTCTTTTCTTGTATTATGTAGTGACATTATGCAATCACTTGTATTCTACTATCCTTGCCTTTGTATTTTTAGAAATCATATAAGCAACACATGTATGAACTATCAAATTGGTTTATAACCATATCACAACATTCTTTCCATCAAGCTTCAATTCAGTACAACTATAAAGTCGGTGAACAAGCAATATGAAGGTCAGTTTTGCACAGATTGCTCCTACTGCTGCCACTACACATAGGGGTCCTAGGCCAACAAGAAGGCCAGTACAACACCTAAAATACAGATAACCCCAAAACAAACACCTATTACACATTTCAAATTTGAACATCTCTGTTATTTCATTTGAGTGAATACACTAACTTTTTTTCTTTCCTTTGCAAATATTTATTTGTGCTATTGAATTAATCATGAAATTATATATGAAACTTCCAATCATTTTATTTTGATTTTATCGTTTCATTATTTCTCAAGCAACAGCTTGAAAGGTCAATTTTGTTTATGAAAAGTTGAAAACTAATCAGCAATCAAATCATAATATAAGCATGAAAAAAATATACTAATATAAGTTTTGTTTTGGAAAATAGAAACGGATAAATCTATGCATAAGTCACACCGAAAAATTAAAAATCGACAACACGTGAAATGCGATCATGTTTTTTCGGTGGATACGTCAACTGTGCCATTAATATCCTGTTTACCTGTCATTTATCAACATAAAAAACATAGTCGTAACAGGTTTTACGTGTTGCTGCAGAAGTTGGATATTTTAAATGGTTGATAACTTATCATGTAAACGAGGAGTAATAATAATCATATATTTATTTCTTCTTTTTATTTTTTTTATTATATTATTTACTACATCTCTTATCTTTTAATATTATATTATTATTTTCAGATGAATTTAGATAAATTAAATATACATACATCTAGTAAAAATAAAAGATAATGAATATACCTTTTATCATTACATGTTAAGCTAAACATTTAAAATGTTCTTTTTTATTTTTTTTTAAATTTGGAATATTAAATTTTTTTTTATAAAGAACTAATAAAAAATTATACATGTTTAATATAATTATATATATTTAAAATTGATCAAATGTAATACAGTTTAATAAAAATCTACAGAATAAATTTTTTAAAATTTTGTTAAAAGATCCATAAAATCTTCTATATTTTATTTATAATGTTAAAAGAATTATTTTAATTTAATTTAATTTATTTTATTAATTTTTATTTAAAAAATTTATAAAATTTTTTATTTAATATTTTATAATATATAACTTATTACGAAATTAAATTATGATTAATAAAAATTATTTAAATATTAAAAAATTAAATTAAAATTTTATTTTTAATTATTTTTATTTTATATATATATTTTAATAATTTTTTATTTCTCTCTCTCTCTATATATATACTTACTTAATTAAATATACTTAAAATTTTATTTTTAAATTTTAAAAATTAAATTAAATCTATTTATATTTGTGTATTTATCTTTACATATATATACTTAATTAAATTTATTTTAAATTTTATTTTAAATTTTTAAAAAATAATTATTAAAATTTAAATTAATATTTTACTATTCTTTTCATTAATTTTTTAAATATTAAAAAATAATTTTAATTTTTTAAATAATTATTAAAATTTTTATCTTTTTTTTCTACCTTCTTTTTATTTATCTATCTCTATATATTTATCTATCTCTTCATGTCTCTCTCCTTTTATTTATCTTTCTCTTTATAACTATCTATATATATAAAGATAGATACATAGATATAAGTAAATTTAATTTAATTTTTAAAGTTTAAAAATTAAATTTAAGTTCATTTAATTAAGTAAATATATATAGAGAGAAAAAAAAAAGAAAAAATATTGAAAAAATATATATAAAAAATAAAAATAGATAAAAATAAAATATTATTTTAATTTTTTAATATTTAAATAATTTTTATAAATTATAATTTAATTTTGTAACAAATTATGAATTTAAAAATATTAAATAAAAATTTCTGTTATTTTTAAATAAAAATTAATAAAATAAATTAAATTAAATAAAAGTAATTTTTTTAAAAATTATAAATATAATATAAAAATTTTTACAAAAATGATCTTTTAACAAAATTTTAAAAAAATTTATTTTTAACTACAAATTATGAAAAAGGGTTGGTAACCCATATTTATAAGGGTTGGGAAGAAAGCACTAACATTTAATTACGCGTTCATCATGGGAAACTTACCTTTAAGTAGCAAATATCACACAGCAAAGCATTATTAGTGTGAGATTATTTTGATCAGGAGATTGAGGATTCCTCTGTGTTTTTCTCCATGATTAAACCTTTTATATCACACACACGAAAAAGAATCTTGATAAAATAATATTTTTGATTAATTGAGTTTCATATGTAATAATATATATATATATATATATATATATATATATGTATATATATAGAAAGAATTGAGTTTCCTAAGCAGGTATATACAGAATAGAAAGGAGGAAAAAAAAACTTGTTGCATTTCAAACGAGGAAAAAGTAATCAATCATACCAAAAAAGGAAGAAAAAAGTGGCAAAACTAAAAAATAACTTGTGATTTTGTGACCTTTGTAATGGGAGTCGTCCTAAAATGCAGCTATTCATCTCTGTAGCGATGTATCTGTTAATGAGCCAATGAACTTGACAAAGAAAAACTCAAATGAAAAATTTCAAAAATTCTAAATTTCGATCAACTATTTAATTCATTTACATATCAGACCCCCGATAACCAACGAAACACTTCACCGATTTCTTCCCCAAAATGGTTGGCTTCCACTTCGTAATCTCCAACTTCAACTACGTCGCTTCGTCGACTACTCCCAGTGAAGAACCTTCCGGAGCTTCGAAACGACATCGTAGCAGAAAGGCGATCAACGTAATCCTTCAACCAGCTATTACTACTTCCACCACCACCAACCTCAGCAGATAAGCTCGTCTGAAAAGCCGCCGGAGACTCGACTGGCGCAGAATCTTTCTCTCCGGAAACGCTTCGCCGGTGAGCATGGCTGAACTGAACCTCGGCTTCCTCATCGATGAAATACTCGAACGAGCCAACGGAATATGACATTCCGCGCGTTTCTCTGACGGCGGCATCTGATGTTGCTCCGCTACGGCGGATGCTTATGTTCCCTATCTCAAGCCGGAAGCTGTTGCCGCCGGCAAATGATGGCGACCGGGAAACCTTCGCGAGGTCCGATTCGAAGGTGGTGACGGCGGATCGGCAAAGAGGACACGTGAGGTTCGATCGGAGCCACGTGTCGATGCATTCAGCATGGAAGGCGTGGCAGCAGAGAGGGAGGAGGCGGAGAATGTCAGGCTGCTCGAACTTCGAGAGGCAAACGGCGCAGTCGCCTGAAGCGACGGCGGAGGAGCGGCGCGTAACGGAGGAGAAGGTAAACAGCGGGAGAGAATCGGAAACGGAAGACGAACCGGTATCCGGCGATATCCGATGGGCAGAGGAGAAGACCTGGGCGGATGACGGAGAGAGACGGCGACGATAACGGAGGAGGAAGTAGAGAGCGAGGGAAATGCTAACGGCGATGGCAAGGACGGTTACGGTTATGAGAGTGATGTGTGATAGAGATGATAAGTTATTTGGTGGTGAAGAAGTGTAGGTGTATCCGACGACGTTGAGAGGAGGAACAGAATCAGAAGCCATTGGTTGTTACACTGAATTTTTCACAGGAAAAGAATGGTGGCATGTAAAAGGTTCCGTGAGTTTGTTTTTGTTAGGGGGAGAGAGAGAGAGAGAGACAGGATATGTTGTTAGTTGTGGTTGTAGTGGTAAAGTTGGTGATGGCATTGGTGTGGTTTGTGAGCAGGTTGTTTAGGAGGGTTGTGTTGGAGGTCTTTGTGTCCTTGTCCTTTTCCCAAAATATGGCCACGTTCTATATTTGTCGATTTGCTTCTTCCATATGTTGGATACTTTTTTCATGCATTTTATTCATTTTTCATTTTCCTAGTTTGTTATGGAAACTTGCAAAGATAATTATTAACATCAATTAAAAAAATTAATTGCATCGGGGTAAATTTTAATTCTTAATCAATGTTAAAATTATGGTTAAGTGACTCATCAAAATATTATTTCTGCTGTTGAAAATTATCTGCTTCGCAAAAACGGTATTTGTGTGTGAAATTAGAAACATGACACCGGGATATATAGCACCGTCGATTATAAACTGTAAATCAATGTTAAAAGAACTAAATTTCCTCAGTACCACCCAGGTTATTATATATTTTTTATGTAATTGTATTTTTTTTAGTCTATATAATATTGAATGTGTGATTTTGATTTTATATTTTAAACTAATTATTTTTTTTTGTAAATTTTTTTAAAAAAATTATCCTTTCATTTTTTACTTTTTTACTCAAAATCTTTATAAATAAACTATAAATTAATCTTTAAAATTATAATTGTTAGTCATTTTAATTTTTTAAATTATAAGAAAATAAATACTAAAATTAATAATTAATGATCATTTTAATCTTTAAAGTTAAGTATGTATGGATTTGGTACAAAATTTTAGCAATTTGTCTATAATTTTAATCCCTTACTTTATGTGCATCGGTTAATTAATTTGAAGAACAAAATTGACTTATAGTTATCAAATTCGAGGTTAAAAAATAACAATAAGTATCAAATTTAAGAATTAAAACGACTAAATTTGTAATCCAAGGGATCAAATTGACTTGTGATGTCAATTTTGAAGACTAAATTGATTAATAGATGTCAAAATCAGTGATTTAATTAAATTTCTTTTTATAACATCAAGAACTAAATTAATAAATAGTTATAATTTTAGGACTAATTTGATGTATATATAATTTAAATTTATATAAATTAACTTGATTAAATTATTTTTTATTTAAAATTTGTCAATTCAAACAATATTTTTAAAATGAAAAAAATAAAAATTCTCTTTAAATTCTAATATTATATTTTCCTTTTTTTAAAATGCTATTAATTTTTTATTAAATTTTATAGTTCTAAACTTTTAAAAAAATTATTTATCTTAATTTCATCATAATCCCTTTATTTATATAAAATAATAAAATAAAAACTAATGAATAAACTAAATTTTTTTAATTTTGAAAATAAAATAATTTGATTGGTTAAAAAGTTAAAATTTTAAAATCACATATATTATAAGGTAAATATAGTAAAAATATAAATAAACCTATATTTCTTTTAAAAAAATGTTTATAACATCTACTTTTGCACATTTATTATTATTGCCTACAGGTCATTCCAAATAAAAATAAGACTCGTTAAATAAAAATTGAAATTTATATTATTTAATAAATTTTACATAAATTTTATTACCAAATAGTGCTAAGTGTGAGATCACATTATTTACTAAGCCCCAGATCATTTGCACCAATAAAATATAACCAAGCTAATAAAACTAAAATAAATAAATTAATACATGAGTATAAAATATAAAATGATTTACAATTTTGATAATCTTATTTAATGATAAGTAAATTAAATGAAATAAAAAATATCTAATAATATTATTTAATGATACTTAAATTAAAATCTAATTTTGTGTTTTTGAAGTATTTTAAATTTAGACCTTAATCATTGATACTAGGTGAAAGTTTGAGAAAATTTATATTTTTAATAATATTTTAAAAATAATATTTTTTTAATTTAATTATCATATTATATAATATCATTCTAATTATTGTATCTTAAATTTTTAATAATTTAAATTTTTATAAGTATATAACTTAATATAATTTTTTTTATATTTTAAAAAATTTATTTATATTTAAAAAAGTAATATGATAAAACATTAATTTTTAAATTTATATAAAATTTATAAAAAATTTTAAGAGTTAAATATATTTTTAATTTTTTTAAAATAATTAAATTTTCATTTTCATTTCATAACTTTAAAATATTCGGTTTAGATTTTTCGTTTGTTAAAATACTTTAATTATAATTCTTGATATTAATTTAAGTTAGATTAGCTTAAAAAAATTTGTTGATATTTTATAAAATATATTAATTATAATTAATTTATTTTAATTTAATATAAATTTAATTAACAACAGGAATTATATTCAATATATTTCAAAAATTAAAAATTAAAAATATATTTAAATTAATTTTTAATCTAATTATTTAATTAAATTATTTAAATATTCTTATCTTGGATTAGATAGTATTTTATTATACTAAGTGAAAAAGAAAGAAGAGAGTGCATCAATCAATATTAAATATAATACTGAATTCTTATTATTTATTTTTATTATTTTTTTAAATGTTCTTATATTGAATTTTATAAAGAGTGTATGACGAGAAATGAGTGAATAACATTTTGCTAGGTGTGCATGTTGGGTATCGTTATTCTGATGGAATGTTGCAACAACTTTGTGCATGCTTGTTGACATGTGGTGGTGTTTAATTCAATATTGCGCATGAAGCTCACTTTCTCACATTTCTCTCAAGATAGTGATTGGTAGATGTCGATCATGCTAAACTTGGGAAGAAGATTGTTGAACACATGGGAAGAAGATTGTTGAACACATGAGAGGATATGACTTTGGTTAATGTCTATAACTTGATCATTAGAAGAGATTAGTAGTAGGCATACAACTTGTGATTTATTATGATGATAATATGATTTATTGTGATGATAATCAATGTTTAAGAGCTTAGTTTGTTCATGGAAAATTAGGTTTCCTACAATGTGTAAGGCATTAAAATTGTCACAGTAAAAAGTGGTAGGTCAGAGAATCATGATAGAGCTCTTGAAGTAGATATAACAGCCATTAGAATTCATAGGTTGTTGTTTCTAGAGCATTATATTCAGCCTAGAGCACAATATTCAGCCTTAGAGGATGAGCATGCCATTATGGTTTACTTTTTGGTGCACAAGGATATGAGGAAATGAACAAGGATTAAACAATATCCACTGATTGATTGTCATGTATTTATATGCAGATTCATATCAGTATATTTGAAAACTTTTATCTTTGAATTACAAGAGAAGAATAGACCTGACCTAGTAAGTGTCGCATTGTCGTAACCGTAATTACAACGAAATGACAAATTCACTAAAAATTTTAGAAAGAATTTTAATTTGATTATGGAGTCGCTACCAAATTTTATTTTAAGGGAAAATATTTGGAAAACCCTAACTTGAGGAAGAAATCTAGGTTCGGGAGTCAGTTACGAATAGGGAAAGCATTAGGCACCTTACTCGCCCGTTCCGAAGAACGGTACCCATAGCCTGACAGGACTTGATCCTACTCCTACGTATTTCTTGGCGCAATGGGAAATCCAAGGCTATGTAGTTCTGGTTTGAAGACCTGATCTTCAAAAGTAATTGAAAAAAGTAGGTTTGTATTGAATTGAAATAGGTTGAAAGTGTTTTGAATATTTTTGAAGAATTCTTAGTCCACGTATGGTCAGGGTTTGAGACAAACAAGGGTTGTACTGAGACCCATATGATTTCTAAATACCGAACAGTAGGGAATACTACTAGTTCGCATTTAGAACTCATTGCGTGGGACTTAGAATTATTAAAACAACGTATTTTAGAAACTTGCTTTTTAGATGTTTTCTAGGATCCACATATGCACGGAATCTGAGGCAAGCGAGGGTTGTACTAAGACTCGTATGACTCTCTAAATGTCGAACAGTAGGGTATGCTACGAATTCGCATTCAGAGCTCATTGCATGAGGTCTAGAAGATTTTATTTTTAGACGTTTTCCCGGATCCACATATGCATAGAATATGAGGCAAACAAGGGTTGCACTGAGACTCATATGATTTCTAAATCTTGAACAGTAGGGTATGCTATCAGTTCTCACCTAGAACTCATTGTGTGAAATCCAGGATTATTTTTAAAATTATAGACATGTTTTGAAATGTTTGATTTTCAAGTGTTTTCCCGGATTCACATATGCACAGAATCTGAGGCAAACGAGGGTTGTATAGAGACTCATATGATTTCTAAATGTCGAACAGTAGGGTATGCTACCAGTTCGTACCTAGAGCTCATTATGTGAAATCCAGGATTATTTTTAAAATTAGACATGTTTTGAAATGTTTGATTTTCAAGAAATTTTCACGATCCACATATGCACAGAATCTGAGGCAAACGAGGGTTGCATTGAGACTCGTATGATTTCTAAATATCGAACAATAGGGTATGCTACCAGTTCGCACTTAGAGCTCATTGCATGAAATCCCAGATTAATATATATCTTTTGAATTTTAATTCTTTAGTATCCTATTTTGTCTTTATTATTTTTTTTTATTATCTTCTTTTCTTAAAAAAAAAACTAGTATTAAAAAAGATTGAGTAAGTTTGAAATGACTAGGTTGGACCTGGCCTAAATTAAAGGAGAAATGAGTTTGGTCCAAATTAAAGGAGAAATGGGCTTGACCCAGATTAGATGTTAGTATACCATTTTATTTGGCAGCATTTGGGCTTACTCAATATTTGGCCCAATAAAAATATGATTGTAAAAATGGCTATGTGGGATTCAAACCCAAGGTACAAAAGTACATGTAACCAAGTTACCACCAAGCCAAGCTTTATTGTTTAGTCAAAGTCTGTGTAAGTATAATTAAATAAATGATACAAGGTTAATAACCATTTTTTTAAGAAAAAGGTTTAAATAGGACTGAACAAGGTTATTAACCTAGAGCTCTAGTCCTCAAAGCACCTAGAGCTGCAAATTTAAAGTACACTTAACAATTAATAATAATATATTTGAAAGGAAAATGGGCTTAATGGGGTCGAACCCAAGTCCTTAAGACAACTACAACATGCCAACCACTAGGCCAGGCCAAATCCATTACTTGGGATCAACATTGCCAACTATAACTTTAAAGTACGCTTAATGTCTAATAATATTTTTAGAGGAAAAGTCGACTTAACAGGGTTCGAACCTGAGTCCTTAAGCTTCTTGGGGTATGCCAACCACTAGGCCATCCCTTGATTTTTTGTTACTGTTCATTACTTATTATTGATATGGATAGCTAGAATTTATTAGTTTTAGACCAACTTAAGAAGAGTGGGAGAGGGGATTGGCTATTTCCTCTACAAGTACCCTATACAACCTGCCCATTGATGCCATAATTGTCGATGGTCTTGAAGCTATTCATGGTGAACTCTTGCTTTGGTTGTTCGTGTAAACAAAGAGATCGTGGTGACTGCCAGAGCCTGTTCTTAGTGTCCATTTGGAGATTGTCTACATAGTCAATACATTAAATGCTGATGGCCTGGAGTTGAAACCAACGTAGTGTTGTTTCACGTGAAGAAGGCAAGGCCAGTCAAGCTGCATCCACAATAGACGTCATGTTGGTGGTTTAGAGACCTATTTTGTTACTGTAAATCATAGCAAGGAGCATAAAGTATCAACTAATGGTGAAAGGCAAACAATGATGTTCATACAGCCATGCGCTTTGTTCCTAGAGCCAAGCATGTTGTAACAGCTGTAACAAGTCAGGTTTGGTGATACTTCTCTACTGGCAGGGACTAGATTTCATGGATTATGGTCCTATGGGTCTTGACTATTAAGCCCAAACCTAGACAAAGACTTGCGGTACTGAATTGCTCTTATTAGTATCTTGCATTCTTTAGTTATGGCCCATCCAAAGACTTGTAGGTAGATTAACTTTAACAGGAATTCATGCAAAAAACAAGAATCGTTCCATGATATCTTTGAAGCTGAGTTTGTCAGCTAAACTCAAATCATAGGATAATGCCAATAACCGAACTGAATCTAAATTCATTAAATGACTCATCATCCACTGAGAATCTCAAAATATGATGCAAGTGCAGAGGTGAAAGCATGGATGCAGAGTCTTATGGTAGGATTGCAATCACTAACCAATATTATCTGAACTAAGGTTATGATATAATCCAATGACCTTTGTAATTACTCCATACAAGGCTATGGGCCCTTGTGTACATTGCTTCTGTTTTGGATTTTATTGGCTGGATCTTTTCCAACTTTTGCATTATCAGCCATGATTACAGTCATTGCTTGTTTACCAACCAGAACCAGACTTATCAGAAATGCCCAAGACCACTCCACTACCATCAAGGACTTGTTTGGGTTTAGCAGCATCAAAAGCTACACACTTTAGGCTTCATACTTGCTCCATTTCATCTCTTGGTGGTCATTCCTTCACAAAGTGCATATAGTCTATAACTTATGGATTTCTGTGCAGATACAACACATCACAGTAGACATTACTACTAGGCACCACAATTGATTTCTCCTGTTTATCCACACGAGTCACTTCCTCAAGTTCCAGTTCGAACATTTGTGAAACCTACTCCTCCTTATAGTATCAATATCAACAGTGGTTTCAACGGGATCTAACTTTGGGCCTCGAACTTGGTTATAGTTGTGATATTTCAGGCCTAAATTTTCCGGACCATGGTGCCATTTTTCTTTGGCTATTAATGAGATTTAGACATCTTGCACCAGATTTAAGTTCCATGGTTCTAGTAATGTCCATTGGTGACTTTCAAACTCAAGGTTTTTTGTCACAACAAGGATCATTTTGCAATAATCATGACCTTACTGCCTCAAAGGTTTCAAACTGATTCTTATTGAAATAAATTATGAACTTTAATCACACATACAAACATATGGATATGTAATTGAATGTAAACAAAAATTATTCATGATTCAAGAATCATCCTTATTCATAGGATCATATGAAAGCAGTTTAGAATACTCATAGTTTTACTTGGAATTTTTGCAGGAAATGAGCCTTCTAAGAACTTTCGCGATTCGTATCTAATTTCCTGAGTAAAGGAGAATGCATGCTAGCTCCCAAAGTTTCTTACTGCCAATGCTTCTAGAGTGATGATCTTTTCCTGCGTCATATCTACAATTCCTCCATTTGAGCCATGCCAGAATCCTTGCTACCATCTTGGTGTGTTCTTGATGATTTTTAATATCAGTCCCCTTTGGTGCAGATTTTGTGAGGAACTTCCTCTAAAGAAAAGTTTCTGGTTCCTTTTTCAAAAACCCCCTAAAAGCTCCTCCTTTTTTACTTTTTATCTTGAAATTTCCTGGGTCCTCGAAAGTCTTTCTTTCATTTTTCTTCCCCTTTTCCTCATTTTTCTTTAATTGATTAACCACCCTGTAACTGCATTAACCGTTTCTTCAATCGAAATTCCTTTCTTTTATTTTGATTTATTATTATTATTATTATTTTATTTGTTATTATTTTATTTTTTTGCTTCTTACTCCATTTTTTAGTTTTTTTCTTGTATTTTATTTTTCTTGTTGTTTTTTTTTCTTATTATTTTTTTGAATGGTTTTGGACTAAATTATTTTTTTGGATTAGAATTTTTTAATTTTTAGTTTTCCTTTGATAAATTTAGCCTCGAACATAATTAAGTGTTCACACGCACGAATGAAATTTTTTTAGTGAAAAATAGTGGGCTTAGTAATGAATTAGATAAGTTATTGTATAAGGGATATAATGCTAAGTCTACTATTGGTGAGATAGATGAGTTGACTAATAATTTGTCTATTGGATTCTAGTTGAATTTAGTGTTGGTTGTTGTCATTGTAGAATTTGATCGTGCTATCAAGTGGAATGGACATGAGTTTGCATTCGGTCACACTTATGTCCCGAAGAAGGTTGAAACAATATTTTCATCGACATAGGAAAATTCCCTTTGAAGAATGAGAGACCTTGAATCCTAGGAAATATGTCATGGAACCTGGATCTCAAATGCCAAACCATGTGCTGAGGGTTTTCTCAATTCAATTGAATTCAGATATGGATTCACCAGTGAGAATTATACCATTAACATATAAGCAACACGATGAATGACGAAGAAATTCTTTTAAAGAACGAGAAATTTATAATACCCTAAAAATGAATAATGATTTTACGCTTAATTCGTTCATTCAATTCCATTATTAGCTTGTTATCTCATGATGAAGAATTCTTTAGAAATTACTTATTATAGAAAATAGGACAATTTTTTTTTCTTAAAAATTGTTGTTATAAATTACGAGCCTTGTCAATACAATGTACATGTTAGTAAATAAATTACAAGATGTTCTTGTGTGTATATTATAATTAGTATCATTTGCTTTACTTCATTTATCTTTCATCCACAGTAAGCAATTAAACATACCCTATTAATAAAACATAATACATCACACAATTATACAGCCCATTTATATGTTCAAACAATCTTAGGCACTAAGGCCTTTACGTACACTTTATTGAACACCATAATTTATGTCGCAACCATAATTATAGCAAAATGACGAGATTATTAAAACTTTAGATAGAAATTATTAATGTCATGGAGTCACCACCAACTTTTTATTTTAAAGGGAAGATCTTTGAAAAAAACCCTTTTAGAGGAAGAGTTCTAGGTTTAAGAGCTGATTATGAATAGGAAAGGTATTAGATCCCCATTCGCCCGTTCCAAGGAACGATACCCTTAGATTGATTGTGAGATTTTAAGATTTTGAAAATTGTTTGATCCCTTAAATAGAAATAAATATGTTTATGAAAATAGCCTCACAGGACTTGATCCTGCTCCTACGTATTCCTTGGTGCAGTGGGAAATCAAGGCTATGTAGTTTTGGTTAAGGACTTGATACTTGGCAATGTGAACATAAGATGTAAGGAAATTTGTTTGAAGAAATTCGTAATCCACATATGCCCAAAGTTTGAGGCAAACGAAGGTTGTTTTAAGACTCTATGATTCTTCAAATATTAAACGGTAGGGTATGCTACACGTTCGTATCTAGAGCTCATTGCATGAGATTTATAAATTTATAAATATTTTTGAATTTTTTTCTTAGAAAAAGATAATAAAAGATGTTATAATTTTTTTTGAAAACAAAAATAAATCTAAACAAACAAAACAAACATTAAAAGGATAGAATAGTAAAATAAAAAATAAAAAATCTAAACTAAAAAAAATATAAAGAGAATAAAGTAATAAATGGTATAAATAAAAAATAAAAAATAAAAAATAATATAATAAACATAAAGTTAGCTACACTTACCTGGGAAAAATTGGAAAGTGACCCACTAACTTTCCTCTTGAAATGAGGACTATATAGGCTTACACATTTACTCTTTCCCAAACACAAGTTTTACGGTTCAAGTCTTCCCTCTCCTTTCTTGTGAAGGATGTATCCTTATAGAAGGATGAGAGATTGAAGAAGTCTCTCATGTCCAATGTGGGACTTCTATTCCATAAATAGGAGAATTAGAGAGTGAAGGAGTCTCACTCTTTCGATGTGAGACTTTTAAAGTTGGTTTTGATTTTTAGTTCTATTCGATGTTAGACTTTTTATTTCTCTTATTTTATTTTTCTTTTTCTTTTGTTATATCTATTTGTTTTTAATATCTTGGACAAAATTAGGTATTCACAATTGCTCCTCTTTACAAATTTCTTATTAAATAATATAATGATGATATTATTCATATTATTTTTGTAAGAAATTAGTAAAGAAATGAATTAATTTTGTCTGAGATAGGAAAAATGTAAGGCTTACAGAACCATGAATCTAGAGAGGTTTGCACGAAAGACTAATGTGTAATTGAGTTAGATGTGGGGATACACTAACAACGTCCTATACAGTAGACCGAAAGATAGAAGACTATAAAAATTAAATATGTGGGAGTCTTTTGTGATAAACCAAAGTGCAAGAGGTTAAAATGCGGCGCTTGATGTGATACACTGGGAAAGTTAACATCCAAAGTCTCATGTGATAGGCCAAGGTTTGAAATTAAAATGAAGAGCCTAATGTGATATGTTGACTAAAATTTAAACGCAGGACCTTGTGTGATAGGCCAAGGTGCAAGAAATAAAATGCAAAGCCTAATCTTATAGGCTAACAAAATTTAAACATGTAAGGCCTTATGTGATAGGCCAAAGTGACAGGAATTAAAATAAATAATCTTATGTGATAGGCTGATACAAATTTAAACAAGTAGGACCTTGTGTGATAGGCCCAGGTGCAAGAAATTAAAATGTAAGGCGTTATGTGATAGGCGGATAGAAATTTAAACATGCAGGTCCTTATATGATAAACCAAGGTAGAAGAAATTAAAATGTAGAGCCCGATGCGATAGGTTGACAAAATTTAAACATGCAAGGCCTTATGTGATAGGCCAAAGTGTAAGGAACTAAAATGCAGACCCTTATGTGATAGGCTGACAAAATTTAAACATGCAAGGCATTATGTGATAGGCCAAAGTGAAGGAATTAAAATGCAGAGCCTTATGTAATAGGCTAACAGAAATTTATACATGCAGGGCCTTATGATAAGCCAAGGTATATAAAATACAGAGCCTTATGTGATATGTGGTTAAAAATTTAAACATGCAGGGCCTTGTGTGATAGGTCAAGGTGTAAGAAATTAAAATGTAGAGCATGATGTGATATGCTAACAAAATTTAAACATGCAATATCTTTTATGATAGGCCAAAGTGGAAGGAATTAAAATGCGAAGCCTTATGTGATAGGGTGACAAAAATTTAAACATGCAGGGCCTTTTGTGATAGGTTAAGGTACAAGAAATTCAACTGTAGAGCTTGATGTGATAGGCTCACAAAATTTAAACATGCAAGGCCTTATGTGATAGGTCGAAGTGTAAGGAATTAAAATGTAGAGCCTTATGTGATAGGCAAATAGAAATTTAAACATGCAAGGCCTTGTGTGATAGGCCAAGCTACAAGAAATTAAAATGTAGAGCTTGATGTGATAAGCTGACAAAATTTAAACATATAAGGCCTTATGTGATAGGCCGAAGTGAAAGGAGTTAAAATTCAGAGCCTTATATGATAGGTTGACAAAGATTTAAACATGTTGGGCCTTGTGTGATAGGTCAAAATGCAAAGAATTAAAATACAACGCCTGATGTGATAGGCAGATAGAATTTAAATATATTGGGCCTTGTATGATAGGACAAAATGCAAAAAGTTAAAATGCATAGCATGATGTGATAGGCTGACAGGAATTTAAACATGTTAGACCTGATGTGATAGGCCAAAATGTAGAAAATTAAAATGTAATTTTGAAAAAGTTTTCATCAGTGAAAAATTTATCATTGATTAGACTAACTTAGGTGAGGGTTAGTTAATCTTAGTTTGTTTGTTTGTAGACTTAGACTTCCATGCTTCCTTACAGCAACGTTCTGTAACTCTTTTAAATAAGCTAGAACCAGCGATCCGTTTTCTGTTTGTGGCCTATTTGCTGATTTAGTCATCATGCTTGTTATTCTGTGGAGAAGAGTTAGTTTTGATTATTAAAGTATTGCTATTCATTCCAAAATTTTCAAACTCATCATGACTTCAAAAACAGTTTTAGTATAAGTAATTTCCATTTTTATAATTGCATATTTTATTTTTGTACATATATTTGAACATAAAAAACACAACTGAATAATAAATGGCTTGAATTAAAAACTAGGGATGACATATTGAATTGGAATGGGAGGGAAAATGTCTGATTGTAGGTAACAAGGTTTGTGATGGTCCTGTGCCTCTGAAGTAAACAATAGTAGTATTACATTTTAGCAACATCTCCTGAGTTATTAACCAAGCTTCTTAAGAAACAAAATTTCGCTCCAATATCGGCCCAATCTTTACAAATTTGCCCCAATATTTGTTCATATCTTGACCTGATTGATTTTGAACCAATTTCTTTGCCTTTAAATTTTTGTCCCAGTATGGCGCCCAAGATCATGTCATTCCCGAAGATTGTCCCATCATGACTTATGAATCTTGGTGACATCTTAGCTCTTTTTGTTTGCCCTAACTTTTGCCTAAATCGTCCTTGCGGGTTTTTGATCTAGTGAGCTTTTTGTCTGCCTAACTTTTGCCTAGGTTGCCTTGTGGATTTTTGACCTAGCGGGCTTTTTGGCGGCCCTAACTTTTGCCTAGATTGCCCATGCAGGTTTTTGACCTAACGAACTCTTTGTTTGCCCTAGCTTTTTCCTAGATCACCCTTGTGGGTTTTCGATCTAGCAAGCTCTTTGTTTGGCCTAACTTTTGCCTAGATCATCCTTGCAGGTTTTGGACCTAACGAACTTTTTGGCGACCCTAACTCTTTCTTAGATCATCCTTGAAGGTTTTCGACCTAGCGGGATTTTTGATTATCCTAACCTTTTTGTGGTTAAACAAAGTATCTTTTAACATTGTTTGAATTTATTAAATTAGGGAGATCCTTCTATTATCAATTACCATATTAATATGTGGCAGGAGAAAGTCATCCTTAGGACTAGCTCTATTCAAATCTCGATAGTCCATGCACATTTGAACCCTCCCATCTTTTCAGGAGCTGGCACTATATTGGCAACCCATTGTAGATATTTTGACACCATGAGAAAACCAACGTCGAATTGTATTCTCACTTCTTCCTTAACCTTCAGAGACATTTCCGGTTTCATTCTTCTCTACTTCTGCTTAACAGGTGGGCATTTAGGTTTTAGGGGCAGTCTAGGTCCTGCGATATAAGTATCAAGCCTCGACATATCCTAATAAGACCAGGAGAAAACATCGCTATAGTCATGTAGAAGTGACAATAATCGAGAGCGATTATTCCCTGTAATAAAGGTGCCTACTTTTACTTTTCTTTTTTTTTTTCTTGTTCTCATTGCTTAACTTAGTAGATTCTTTGTGGGGTTATGTTTGTCTAGATTCACACTTTATCAACCTAAATAACCCTCGGAAGGTTCACAGTCATACTTTGTTTCTTCATCAAGTTGGTTAACAAGACAATCAAAATTACTTGACACCATACTAGCATTGTCGACATTAGGCGGGTTATTTTCATATTTGTATTATGATAAATGTATGAAAAAAGATAAGATATTTTGTAGCAAGGACATATTGGGAAGAGATAGATGTGTTTCGAAAAGTTTAGTTGTTATTTCATTTATCAAAATATGTACAAAAATATTGTCTTTCTAAAAAGAATTCTTTATGGCAATTACAAATTTCTTTGAAACAAAATTAAAAGTCACAGGGAGTTCGATAATCTCCTAATTATTTAATTCCTCTCCTAGTGGGCAGGCAATCACCAGGTCATCAATACTCGGAGGTCCTTCCCTATTTATAGTAGCTATTAGGTCTGGAGTTTCAAATCTTGCACTTTGAGTACAGGTGGGGTATAGGGAGGTTGGTAATTGGGTTGAGATGTGGCAACCATTTGGGGGTATGATGAGAATGGAGGTTGGTATGGCATCTGGTAGTTAGGTGATGTAGTCATTTGTTGGTTTGGGTCAAATTTTTGTGAGAAGGCTGAAGGATTTACGTGAGGGTTCTCGTTAGGGTTTGTAGAAACACTCTATGCCTATTATGGGTTTGTGACAAATGAGGGTATATAGTTAGGTGGCAATTCGTATAAAGGCCACTCATGGTCAGCAACCATCTGCAGAGGCATTAATGCAGCAGCCATGTCCTGCACTTCTACCTCAGAGGGTCCCTCTCTGTCATTTTCCTCGAGCCTCTTCATCATTTTTTTCCATCTGCTCCTTCAGCTGAGCCACTTCCTTTCTCAGTTCCTCGTTATGTGCTTCTAGCTCATTCATGATTTTGATCTTAGTGCATATGCTACAGGGATGCCAACGAACTCATGAATCTGTTATTTTTACTTCTGAAATTTATTTACATTGGTTGATTATTAACAAAGAAAACAAACATAAAATTTGAACGTGAATTAAATATTAGGGACCAGATAATGTTTGACATAAAATAATTTAAATATATATATTTTCTAGTGTTGTTTTTTCTAACTCTTTGCAAGCTTCTTTTTTTCTATTTTCTGACGAGTTCAGTCTAGCCTCTCTTTTTCTCTTCTCTCTTCTCCTTCTTCTTTTTTTCTTGTTTTTTTTTCTATTGTTTTCGCTTTCCTTTTTTTCTTCTTATTCTTTTTACTATTTTTTTCTACAAACTTTGTTTACTCGATTAACTTTTTCTTAAAGGTCTGATCCTTTCAATTTTTCATAATTTATTAATCCAATATCATATATGAATAGAAATAGATGCATGATTCAATTGCATTAAGCGAGCAAAACAAATAAACAAGTATCAAAAGAGGAATGCGTCCCATCCCTGTGTCCTATTTTGGGTAACCTATCCTGCGGAGCTATGGCTTCTCATTTATGAACCTCTCAAAAAGATGGTCTATAATCTTGAAGTATAAAGGTCACTAGAGCCAAGTTCCAATTCACGATACTTGTTACAACAGTAGGGAATGCTACCAGTTATAGGGCATCCAGAATAGGACACACTCTAAATGTGGTTTTCGTGATAGTCAAATAGGACGTACATCCAAAGTGACACCAATAAACCCCTCTAATCCTAGGTTTCATTCAGACTCAGGTGTAAGGTCCCACTTATATGATGCATGTATAAGTGAGGTGTGTGCGAATGGTATACAAACCTCTATAGTTGTTGGTAAGTGTATTTCCTACAAATGGAGAAAATTGCAGCAAATATATATATATACAAAGAAAGGGAAAAAAATGTCTTCTATCTTGAGGTTATGCAATAAATAAATAAATAAAAATGGATCAATCATAATGGAGTCATCATTTTCCGCAACCGTAATTACAGTGAAATGACGAGCTCATTAAAATTTTAAATAGAAATTATTAACGTCATAGAGTTACCACCAAATTTTTGTTTTAAAGGAAAAATATTTTGACAAAAACCCTAATAAAGGAAGAGTTCTAGGTTGAGGAACCGATTATGAATAGGGAAGGTATTAGATCCCCATTCATCCGTTCCATGGAATGATACACTTAGATTAAATGTGAGATTTTAAGATTTTGAAAATTGTTTGATCCCTTAAATAGAAATAAATATGTTTATGAAAATAGCCTGATAGGACTTGATCCTGCTCCTACGTATTCCTTGGTGCAGTGGGAAAATCAAGGCTACGTAGTTCTGGTTAGGGACTTGATCCTTGGTGGTGTTGCGAAGATAAGATGTAAGGAAATTTGTTTGAAGAAATTCTTAATCCACATATGCACAAAGTCTGAGGCAAACAAATGTTGTTCTAAGACTCATATGATTCTCCAAATATTAAACGGTAGAGTGGCTATACGTTTGTATCTAGAGCTCATTGCATGAGATTAGAGTTTTTAAGACCACTTGTAATATGTTTTTTAATATTAAGTTTGAAGATAATATTTAACTAAAGAATATGACATGATTTAAATAAATTCTTAATCCACATATGACCAAAGTTTGAGGCAAATGAAGGTGGCTCTGAGGCTTATATGATTCTCCAAATACTGAACGGTAAGGTATGCTACACATTTGTATTTAGAGCTCACTGCATGAAATTTAGAAATTTATAAATTTTTTCGAATTTTTTTCTTACAAAAAGATGATAAAAGATGTTAAAATTTTTTAAACAAATAATAATAAATTAAAACAAACAAAATAAACATAAAGAGGATAGAATAATAAAATAAAAAATAATAATAAATCTAAACTAAAAATAAATATAAAGAGAATAAATCAATAAATGGTATAAATAAAAAATAAAAATAATAAAAATAAACACAAAGTTAGTTACACTTACCTAGGAAAAATTGCAAAGTGACCTGCTAACTTCCTTCTTAACATAAGGACTATATGGGCTTACGCATTTATTCTTTCCTAAACACGAGTTTTACAGTTCAAGTCTCCCCTCTCCATTCTTGTGAAGGATGTTTCCTTATATAGAAGGATGAGAGATTGAAGAAGTGTCCGAAGTGAGACTTCCATTCCATATATAGGAGAATTAGAGAGTGAAGGAGTCTCACTCTTTCGATGTGGAACTTTCAAAGTTGTTTTGGATTTCTAGTTCTATTTGATGTTGGACTTCTTTTTCTCTTAGCTTATTTTTATTTTAATTTTGTTATATTTTTTTTTGTTTTCAATACCTCGAACAATATTAGGTATTCTAGTTGCCCGTCTTTACAAATTTCTCATTAAGTAATATAATGATGATATTATTCATATTATTTTTGTAAGAAATTAGTAAAGAAGTAAATTAATTTTGTTCTAGATAGGAAAAGTATGAGGTTTACAGAACCATGAACCTAGAGAGCTTTTCACAAAAGACTAATGTGTAGTTGAGTTAGATGTAGAGAGCATAAGTGAGAAACTAGGTTTCTTAGTAGGTTTCTAATCTACATCTAGTATCATCACTTTTATCCGAACCACTTCAATTTATTAAAAAAATCATGACATGCATATAAGGTTGCTTTTAATCTTTTAAAAGCATCCTACTGAAGTGAATTATTTTTATACAAAAACAACCTTACTATAAAATCATATATCTGTCGTAAAATTCTTAAAATATGGGATCTTAATACAGATATTATTTGACTCACATTTTGATTATGTCATAAACGTTGTTTGTTTTATTGTCTTATTACACAACTTTGGAAAATTTTAATTTTTGTTCCACAACGTTGGGGAAACTCTCTAGACATAGACATACATTATAAAAGTCAAATATTATCTTCTCACTAGCTATGCTACTCTACCTTATATTCTTAAGGATATGAGCTCCTTTTGATATGGTCGTCACCACCTTACAATAGGTGAAGAACTTTTTTGTCTTCACAATAAAAGGATTTTTGGAGAACCCTTTTGTGTCCTCTTCAGTAGGACTCTAGGTGCCTTTTGGATGTACACAAGGCACATTAAGAGTAGTTTAACTTTTCACATAAGTTTTCTTTAGTGATCCATTAAACCTTTTAGGTTCATTTTAATGGTTTTCAGATAATTATGTATTCTCAAACAATATTCAACCAATATGCTATGCATATTTAGATCTCAAACTCTATCAGATCATCAGTCATATTGACTCATTATACATAACATCATCTTTTCAATACTTATGAGCATTCAATATTTAACTCACATTAAATAATGTGCCTTCATGAAATATCACAAGTGAACTTATAAATCACATTTGAATAACATAATTTCAAGAACCTAATACATATTCCAACTTATTTAACTCTTGAACTTTTTATGAGGTATCACTCAAGGGACTTAATTCTCTCAACCTTCTAAGTTCTTCTCAACCTTTCCTTTTCTCATTGTGTCATTGGTTTCACATGATTTTTACAACTTAGAAGTTTTTCTCTAGGTGGCTGAATGACATCTTTTAGGTTTTATTCTTTGTGTTGTTTAATTTTGTAAGTCTTATGCATATGTTATTCATACTAAGTTCAAACGTTAAGTGTTAGTAAGTTTTTAACTTATTTAAGATAATTTACTTAAACATGGTCGAATGATGCTCATGTCCTTGCCAAACTTCTTTTAAACTTTTTAATTCTTTACTTTTACATTACACGGTTTTTTAAAGTACCTAAACCAAGTTTCAAACTTATTTCTTCCTATTTAACTTGGAGTGGCCAAATGTGAGTCCTTGCTTCCTACGGCCTTCTAGTTTATTTTTCCTTGTCTTATGAGTTCTTTTTACCAATTGAAGACTAATTCATTTATTGATGCCTAACTTATAAATTTTTAAGACTTCTCCATTCTTGAAAGTCATGGCTGAATGGTTTAAATTAGTTTTCCAACTTCATAGATCATTCCTAATCATTCAATTTATGCATGCATAGGTTTAGTCTTAAATCATAATGAATTCTTAACTTCTTTCTACTAACTTAGCTAATATGTCCAAATAAGTTCTTTAACTCTTTTTAAACTTACTTTAAATTTTAATCTCTTCTACTTATATGTCAAGGATGTTTATTTAATATTATTTAAGAATTAAATCTCCTTCTTAAATCAATTTTCCTTAAGGTGGGTGAATGGTTCCTTAATTATTGTCACAACTTGCTTACACTTTTAGTACCTTATACTTACATGTCAAGTATCCTTAATTAAACCTAGTTAAGACTTAAAGCTACTCCTGGCCTAATTAACATGATAGTGGTTGAATGCTACTTCTAAGGTCTAGGGTTTCAAATTTAATCTCTAGTTGACTTAGGTTGACCAATGCTTATAGTTAAAGTTTAGGCTACAAGTTTAACCAAGTTTAGTTAATTTTTAGGTATTCTTCTCCAATCCCAAGAGTCATGGCCAAATGATACCCTCCTCTACCTAAATCCATGGTTCATTTTTAGTTATCAATTTATGCCTTTTTGAAATCTAGATTAAGTATTAATTATGAACTTTACCTTATTTTATCTATTATGGTTATTATAGACTTAGTCACTTTTAGGCTTTACTTACACCTCTAATTAATCCAATTGCCTAATGAAATTCCTTAATACACCATTAACCAATTTTAAACTCATTTTTCCCTTAAGTTGCACTAGAA
Source organism: Canavalia gladiata (assembly GCA_037954105.1). NCBI lineage: Eukaryota > Viridiplantae > Streptophyta > Magnoliopsida > Fabales > Fabaceae > Canavalia > Canavalia gladiata. Next base: position 14,102,280 of record CM075662.1, on the reverse strand, counting down.
TGGTTGAATGCATACCTAGTGGTTGTAAGGCCATTTTAACTCAAATTCTTTTCATCCAAAAGTTGCTCCATATCATTTAGAACCTAGTTATATGGTTTGTATCACTTTTAAAAATTTTAAGAAATTTTATCCTTAAGTTTGCAAGAATGGCCGAATACCTCCTTTGGTTTGCCAAGGTCACCTTTTCAAATTTCCTTCTCACACAACCTTGATTCCTTGATTTTGTACACTTGTAGTACTTTAAGCACTTGATCCATATAAGGCTTGTCCAAACTCCACAACTTGGGTCATGGTCAAAATGAGTCTTAAGTGTAGCATTTTTTTCAAACAACAAAGTGTAGATCCATAAGATCTACTCTAAGTTCCATTCATCTCCATCTCCTACCAAGAAAACTTCAAAAATTTACTCATGACTTTTCAAAACTTCCTAAAGCAACAAAATGATTTTTAAAATAATTTTCACTGATTAAATTTCTTCTAAGCTAGTTAGAAACACTTTAAACCAACCGAACTTTATTTTATTTTTCAAAAATCACTAAAAAGTGGTGATGCTCATTGTGAACTGTTTAAAGGTATCCTTGAACCTTCATAAATTCAAACAAAAGGAGATATATGGATTTTAGAGAAAGGATCCACAAAAGAAAGAAAACCAACCATAAAAAGTAAGATTAAAGCTTAAGAAGACAAAGTAGAAAATCCTACTTGATGGTGACTTAGTGTGCGATGATGACGGGGCTATGGTGGCTGATCTTGGTCCCCTCCCCCTTGGATGGTCAACAAGATTCTCTTAGTGAAAGTGGTGAGACTTAATGTTTAAGGCTTGACTTTAGCTTAAATTTCAAAGATGGAGACTTAGGCTTAAGTGAAAGGTTAAGGTATTTTTAATTTAGTTCAACTTGGAAAGATTTTGGAGAGTTTTGCTAAGTTTTTAGGGAGTAAAATATGAACCAAATGAGGTCCTTCGTGAAGCTTAGTGAATTTGGCCAAGTAAAGGTAAAGTTGGATTAATTTTTTACTTAAGGTTATTTTGGTAATTTTGCATAAATTTTCCGTCCAAAATAATTCAAAATTCAAGGAATCATCCTTTTAGAAATTTTATTAGTGTTAATGAGGCTGGTTTTGTCACTAATCATGTTTATCTTACCCTAAGCATGGTTAACTTTTAATTAATTAGGATTAATTAGCCTTAATCATGGTTAGAAGAATCTTAACATTAATTATTTTTGTCTTCTACGGATTTACTTGAGTTGACTTCATTTGGTGACTCATCATCATGGTTTACACATGGGAAATTTTGTGCATCTCTGTGGAGTCCACTCTTGCCTTTTTCCTCACACTTTCTTGCCCTTCTAGCCTATTAGGAGCATTTTCGTAATTTTTCTTAGCATTACCAAAAAAATTCACAAATCATTCCTTCGACACTTCTAACACTTTCTAGTTCATTTTCAAGTTAATCTAAATTCATTTGGTATTTTTCTGGGAACTTATTAGCTCTATGCAGAAAGTAGAGCTTTGCAAGGGCGTTTTTGGAGTTTCCTCATGGAGTTTTCGTCCCTTCTTTATTTTCTAAGTTTTTCTCATTACTTTTGATAATTATTGATGTTCTATAATTCTTTAGAATGTCTTTTACTCTTGTTTTACATTTATTTTGCATATTATTTGAGTTGCCCAGGTGTAGGAACATTTTCTTCATTTGCACCAGACTTGCTAATTTCTCTGTTTTTGGTTCCTAATCCTACTTAGTTTTATTCTAGGGACTATTTATGTCTTCAAGAGTTCATTATGAAAATTTTTAGGTGTTACAAAAGTTTTATATGCTTGGTGTAGCCATGTGATGTCAAATGAAAAGCTAACTTATCATACCACTTATGTCCCGCTTGTTTCAATCCATGGAGAGATTTAACTAAATTTCAAATTGGGTTGGGTTTGGGCACTTACACTTTATCGGGAACCTTCATATTAACATCTTCCTCTAGATCTCCATGCAAGAACACGTTCTATATATCCAATTGATCCAGGTGAGTATCCAGGTGACCATTTTTACCACAATATTTGCAAGTTTTGAAGGATCCTCTTCAAGAATTATAAGCTCCTCTACTTATCCTTTGAATCTTTTTGTATCTGGTGCATTAATGAAAATTTTCACATCATCTATCATCCTTTTTTCATTTTTTCTTTCTTATTGAAAATCCATTAAGAAAACTTTATTTAAACTAGGCAAGGGATCCATTAAAAGGATCTAAGATCTTAGGTGATTAAAATCCTCTTTGAGTCCCATAAGGAATTTGATGACGTGATCGTGTTGCTTATGTTCTCGTGCATTACAGGTGCAACAAGGAATTGATATATATAATTCTTAAGTTCCTCTCATAAATCCTTTAATTTGGTCAAGAATTCGGGAACAGATAACGTACCTTGATTAAGTTAGAATATCTTTTGTTGTAGTTCTACGACTTTAACCAGATCACTTTGAGAAAACATCGGAGCAGATCTTTCCACATATCCAATGCTTTCTCAATATTACAGATAATTTGTCAAATTAATGGTGTGACCGAATTAATGGGATCAAGATTTAAAGGAATAGGAATACTTCCATCCAGAAATCAAAATTAATTTTTAGATATAAAATTAGTTTCATTGATCTCACCCAAGCATGATAGTTTCTCCCATCTAATAATGCAAGAACCATCACTGCCAAGGGGCTCTCCTTTTCATGGATGAAATAGGGGCTTAACTAATTTTTCGTGGAATCCATATTCCTAATGTTACTGCTTTATGCGGTATATGAATTTTTAGCCATGTTTGTTGCTCAGCAGAGCTTTGAAAAGATAAGAGTTTTATTGTAACATCCATAATTTCTCATAATGGATTTCATAGGCTACAAATATCCTTTAGTTAGAAATAAAATAGAGATAAGAGAAAAAGGGAGACAAATTATAAAGTTTTTAGTAAATGATGAAAACGTCCATGCACTATGATAAAAAAAAATAATGTGTAGGACAACCTAAAAAAGAGGTTGAAAGATATTTTAATAAATTATAATACATCAATGATGATTATAAAGTCATAAGAAAAGAATAGAAACAAAGAAAGGATTAAAAAGCCATCGGAAAACTTTGAAAAATGTTCTAAATGCCCTTAGAAAGCTTTATCTTTCACAAGGGCTAAACTATTGCCATAAAAATGGTAAATGACATAAAAATGATTTGGAAATAAACCAATAGGTGTTAAAAATATCATAAGAAAAATTTGGAAACCTCCCAAAAAATGCCAAGAAAATTACCAAAATGCCCCTGGAAGGTTGGCAGGGCAAGAAAATGCGAAGAAACCAAGAAGAAGACTCCATCCCTTGTGCACGAAAATATCATGGGAAAAATGAGATGGTGACTCACCGTATGAGTCATCACTTTATTAACACCATGTAAGATAAAAAATATTAAATGGGATAGATAAATTAATCATAGTTAAAGTAAATTAACCTTATTTAATTAAAGTTAACTATGCTTAGAATAAGTTAATCTCTATTAGTGACAAATTCAAAATAATTAACACTAATATAATCCTAAAAGGACAATTTCGTACATTTATATTTAATTTGAAAAATGGAAATTATATGAAAATGAACCAAAATTCCCTTAAGCGGGAATTTAATTCCCACATGCTTTAAAGTGCATGAAATTGATCTAAGGAATAAGGAGGATCATTTTCTTCATAACCAACCTCATAAACACTTAGAAACAATCTCTAAACTCATTCAAACTTCAAATTTTTTCAAAACACTAAAATCTACATTAAACTTAACTTCCATCAAACCATGAAAACATAGAAATCTTGTATGGACCACAAAGGAGGAGGAAAAGAAGCCATAAAGATCCACCAAAACTATCATAAAAGTATTCAACAAGTAGGGTTTTACCATATGTTTTTCTAAGCTTTTAATCTTATATTTATGGTTTGGTTTTCTTCTTTTTGGTGGATCCTTCTCTATGATCTATGGATCCCTTTTTGTTTGAACTTGTTGGAGCTCAAGGCTTACCTCGATGGTTAAATATGAGCATCATAAAGTTTTTTAATGATTTTTGGAAGTTAAAGGGGAGTTTTGATGGATTAAAGTGCTTTTAGTAACCTTTGGAGTAATTTAATCAATAAAAATTTATTAAATCTAATTTTTGATGCTTTGGGGAAAGATTGGATAGTTTATGAGAAATATTTTAAAGTTCTCAAAGAAAGGGATGGATAGATCTTGGAGTATATCTATCAGATCTACACTTGTTTGCCTAAAAAAAATGCTTTATTTAAGATTTGTGTTTAAAGTTAAAAACTTATTTATTTCTCTTCTTAAAATATTTGATCATGAAGTTATCTTTAATAAAAGTTTAGATCTGGACTTATATGTTAAAATTCTTAAAATACTAAGAAAGTTTATGTAATATAATAAAATCTATAAACTTGGACTTGGACTTAAAAACTATTAAAAGTGAAGGTGGAATTTTGAACCAAAAGTTGAACAAATCACTTAAGAGCTTCCATAACCATGAACAAAGCTATGGAGTGAGGATAAATCATGATGGACCTAAGAACAAGTGATGTATCAAGAACCAAAATCCATAACACCAAGACCAAGAGAGGACAAATTAAGAAAAAGAAACCTTGTTTTAGCCACTTAGAGCATTCAGCCACTTTCCATATGATTAGGGAAACTTGAGTTTAAAATTTTGATTTAGGTATAAAGTGAAGTCTAATTAAGTATAAGAAATGAATTATAAATTTGGAAGGGAGTTAGACATGGTGGAGTGATCATTCGGCCATATTGGTTGAAATAAGTGAAAACATGTTAAAATCTTGCTACAATTTAAGGATAAATCTAAATATGCTTAAGGAGATGATTAGAAATTAATCATGGAGTATAGAAAGGATGATGGGAAATTCAACCATACTCTTAGACATGGAAAAACGGTTAGAAAATTTTCTAAGGTTGGGTGAATTAATTGCCTAATCCCTAACTAGTGTAAATCACCTTTTAAGGGAAGAAAAATTGAACCATAACACCTTAGGATTAAGCCATGTGAAATCAGACACTTAGGTAAAAAATGGGAAAAGTAGGTTGGTTGGGATGTTTAAGGATATTTAAGAGAAGTGTGAGTAAGTGGACATGGTTTTGGGAGACAAGACATGAAGACTTTGACATACAATTGTAAGAATATTAGTAAAGTAGTTCATTAGGTAAAGGACTAAAGGTTCTCTATTAATAAGATTTAGTTTTAACATATTGGCTACAAAAGAATAGAAATATGAACAATAACCTCTTTGAAGCTCATAAAGACATTCAGTCAAAAGAGAAAAAATTAGGCATGATAAGATTTTAATGGAAAGAACTTATGTGTTTATCTCTCCTAGGAATAAATTTTGAGAAACCAAAGTGGTTATAAGATTTAGATAAACATAAATTTTTATGAATTAAAAAAGGATCATTCGGTCAAGGAGGATTACAAGTAATTAAATAAGATTCATGCCTACTTAAGAGACATAATGGTCATTAGGCCACCATAAATGTAAACATGAGAAGAACATCAACAAAATCTTTGAGAAAAAGAAAGATTAAGAGGAAACTTGGAAATATGATTTGACTAAGTTCCCATGAGAGGTTTGTTATAAAACAAAAAGAATGTGGAAAACTTAGCAATTTTAGAAGAAATGTGCATGCTGTCCAAAATTAAGGACCATGTTTAAGTGAACATTTTTACTAAGAAGGCAAACCTTTGGGTAACTATCAATGCCCTATTTATCATGGTGATGCTTAATCATGTCTTTATATGTGAAAATGTATTATGTGCTTTCTTGAGCGATGTAATAAATTGTGTGATCTCTTGGATGACATGATGAGTTATGTATGCTTATATGGTTCCATAATTTGATTTTAAATGGATGAATTTGATGATATATGTATATAAAATTTTGAATGAATATTGAGCATACATCCTATCATGAAGACTTAAAATGGAACCCAATAAGTTAAGAGATCACTAAAGAAGAACGTTATGTGAAAAACTTAACACTACTCCTAGTGTGCTAAGTTTGGGACTTGTGCACACTCAGAAGGTAATAGGTCCTTCTATGGTAATTAGAAGGTACATAACCTTCTATGGTGAAGTCATAAAGCCTCAAATAAATCCTTCTATTGGAAAGTCTTAGGTCTTCCAAATTTATAATGGTGACAACCATCTGGAATGAGCTTATATCCAAGATTAGAAGGTGGAGTAGTAGACAAGTGGAAGATATTATTTGACTAAATTGTTAATGTTATGCCTTAAGTGAAACTAACACTAAAAGGGTGACTAGAGAATTAGAATTATTATGATTAAGGCATAAAATGAGTAAGAGTTGGACAATAACTATGTAATGATGAGAAAGTGATCTAAAGAATGCATGAGATTTATGTCTAAAAGATTTTATATGAAAAAATTATTCAAAATATGTATGAATTGCATGCTATATGAGATTAAATTTATGCTATTATTAAAAACAATCCACTTCGGATAAGTATAATTTTTAAAAAGAAATAATTAAACTTGTATGTTTGTCATCTTTTCTTAATAAACCGAAGTGACTGGGTTAGAAATGATGATGTCAACCTTAGTGTAGACACCTACTAAGAAATTATGATTTCTCACTCCCTACCTCCCATTTTTTTCCTAGAGTCTGATCATACTTTTTGCGAAGGCAGTAGTCTATGCAAAACAAATAACCTAGACTAGAGATGAATGTTTATGGAATGGAAATGAGGGAAAAACTATAAAGGGCCTAATACTTCTTGTCCAACTGTGTATCTTTCTCTTTGGATGACTATAACTTTTTAAGGGTATTAAAGCCTTTGTTTTATTTAAAGAACTCACTCGGAGTCTGAACTTATTGTTATCTGTGTGTTGTATTGCCTGTATAATTAATAATGTAAATATTGTTGTGAAAATGAATGTATAACACGATAAGTAAAAGAATGTAAGTTTTCAAAATTAATGTGAGTGACTACGTCTGAATGTTCATTATATACTCATAAACACTCAATTATGTCTGAGGCCCCATTTTTTTTTCTTCTTAAAATCAATTAGTGAATAAACCATAATTTAAATAAATATTAAATAAGTAGAAAACAGAAAAATAAATAAACAAAAAACAACAAAATTAGAAAAATGAAGAGAAAGGTTGAAAAAAAAACCTAGAAGAACAAATTAGCCAAAAACAACAAAATACAAGAAGGAAAAAAAAGAAAAAGATTAAAATTAACAAGAAAAAGAGAGATAAAATTAAACAAAGAAAATAAATGAAATGAAAAAAATAAAAAAAAAGTAAAAAACACAAAATCTGAAAAATCACAAAAAATACATAATAATAAGGAAGGGAAAACCAAAAATAAATAAATAAATAAATAAAAGAATAAATAAAAAAAAGAAAATAAAAGGTAAATAACAAAAATAGCAAAATAAAGTAAATAATAAAAATGAAACCAAAATAAATAACAATAGTGAGTAAACAAAAAAAATAATAAAAGTAGAAAAATGAATAACAATTTAGGAAGAATAATAAATAAATAAATATAAAAAAAAGAAGAAGAAAAAATAAAGGAAAATTAAATAACCGAAAATTAACTAAAAATAATAAAAACCAAAAATAAAAAATAAATAATAAATCAAAAACAGAAAATTAAATGAAGAAAAAAAATAACATAAACAAATGAATAAATAAATTATAAAAAAGAAAATATGAAATTAAAAAATAGAAAAAAACAAAAAGGCAAAGAAATCAAAATTTAAAAATAGAAAAACGAATTTTTAACAATAAAAATAGAATCTAAAGAAACTGAAAAAAGATAATAACAGAAAAGGAAAAAGCGAAAACAGAAGGTTAACAGAAAAATAAAAAAGAAAGGAGGGAGGGAGGAGTTTTGGTTTTTGGAGGGATCTTGGCCTGAGGTAGGGGGTTTCTTCTGGATCAAGAGTGAAAGAGGGAAGGAGGCTCGTTTCTGCTATTGGGGGGTTATCTCTCACCTATACAGAGGAGAGAACCTGATTCTGGGGAAGAAGTTCCAAGGAGAAAGGGAAGGGAAGCGTTGACAATTGAAAGACGTTGGGGAGAGATGCAAATTTAGGGACTTGTTCTGGCCACTTTGCACCAAAAGAAAACACCACACCATGGAATAGATCGTTGGAGTAGGAGGGGAATTCTCCTTGGCCCTGCACAAGAACCTCGACGCATACTTAGCAAAGACCTCCTACAGGTACGTAGAAATATTCTACAAGCTTAAGATATTGGCATCAATCTTTCCCAAAATTCGTGGCTCAATCCTTTTGATGCTTATAAATTTGAAAACATGTAAGCATATCACCTTAAAAATTTGAGAATATATGAGGGGCCATATCACTGTGGTTAAACGATGCATATCACCGCCAACATACATTGCACAGAGTCTCATGCCTTAGCGTCATTGTGGCAAGTCTTGGACTCAGATTTTCATGAATCTTGGGCGAATACATCGCCTCGGGCTAACCCTTTAGCCCTTAATTCCTTATCCGAAACTGCTAAAAGTAGATTGAGGTCGAGAAGTACCCTTCTGTGACCAATGTCAACAAAAGGAAGAAATCAGTCTTGAATCTTTCACGTAAAATACTTCCCATGCATTCATGTCGCTTTGCATTTCGTAACCGCACCAAGCCAATAGGATGTTTAGAGACGTAGCATGTGTGTACTATCTAGCCAGAGTCCACTTCCAGTGAAAGTTATGAAGAGTACTTCCTTGATTCACCAATAGAAGAATTGATAGAACCATCTAGTTCCTGCATATCACGAAACTCAATTCACCCTGATGGTGTTTCTTCTTACTAGCTAAGAGTTGGTTTTGGAGATTCTACAATTGCTACTAATCTATTTGATACTTCTTTCTTGTCTACAAGGCATTGCGATACCTATAAGTCTGACTTTGGATTAGATTTCATTGAAAATAGGAGCCCGGATTGCCCTCAAGCTTTGGTATCCATCTTTCACCAGTAATTGAATATCGGGATACCATCGACTCTGATTTGCTTAAGCTGGGCTTAACAATAGTTGAGAGGTTGAACTTAACTCAAAAAGAGAAAGATGTGGAAGATGAAAATATTAAGATCTTCTCAGGCCGATTCTAATTTGGTTGGGGAGAAGGAAATTGGCAAAAAACAAAACCCTTGAAACAGTATAAATCATCATAATCAGAAGTTGTAGTGTAACATCCCAATTTTTCTATGATAAATGTTTGAGCTTACAAATAGTTTCTAGAATAAACTAGGTGAAATTAGGAGCCAAAAGCAGAGAAATTAGGAAGTTTGGTGCAAATGACGAAAATGCCCTTGCACTTGGACAGCTCAAATAATGAGACAGAAAAATGGAAATACAAGTATAAGACATCTTGGAGGGATTATAAACATCATGTATGGTTAAAATTAGTGAGAAAAATTTATAATTCTGAGAAGGGGCCAAAACGCCCTTCGGAAACCCTGAAAATGACCAAATGCCCATAGGAGCTGTACTTTTTGCACAAAGCTAGTCAGTTCCCATAAAAATAGCAAACGGCCTTAGATTAACATGGCAACGAACCAAAAAGTCTTAGAAATATCAGAGGAACAATTTGGGAAATTTTCCGGCAATGCTGAGAAAAATTATGAAAATGCCCCTGGAAGGCCAGGAGAGTAGGATAAGGTGATAAACATGCCAAAAGTGGGACCCACACCCATGTGCACGAAATGAAACAGATGGAAAGGTGGTGGTGAGTCACCAAAATGAAGTCAACCAAGTCTTCCACAAAAAGACAAAAGTGAATAGTAAAAAGGTTACTTTAACCATGGTTAAGACTAACTAACCTTGGTTAATTAAAAGTAAAGCATGCTTAGGTTAAATTAATCATAATTAGAGGAAATATTAGCTTAATTAACCCTAATCTAATGCTAAAAGGATAATTCCTTGAATTTTGATTTATTTTGAAAAATAGAAAAAATCTAGGCAAAATTATCAAAATACCCCTAAGTACAAAACTAATTCCACTTGGCCCATAAGAGTCCGAATTTTTGGGACCCTTGGGACCCCATTTGATTCATATTTTTCAGCTTAGAAACTCATCAAAATCCTCTCCATTCTCTCCAAGCTTTCCATAACTCCAAAACACCCAAAACTTACACTTTAAGCCTAAGTCTTCATCTTTAAGACTTAAGCTATATTAAAGCTATAAACACTTAAGCCCCACCACCATCCTTTGTCCACATCTAGAGAAGACCAAAGGGGACCCAAGGCAGCCTTAAAAGCACACAAAAACACTAAGGAGGTCTTCAACAAGTAGGATCTTTCTACTTGTCTTTTTTATGCTTTTAACTTGTCTTTTTATGGTGTGCTTGTTTTCTTTCATGCATCTTTTCTCCAAGATGTGTTTGTATTCTTTTATTTTCACTTGTGATCGTTTAAAATTGTATTTTAACCGTTCAAAATCAGCCCCACCAATTTTTAGTGATTTTTGAAAAGAAAAACAAAGTTTGTTCGGTTAAAAATGCTTCTAAGGCACTTAGAAGAAATTTAATCGGTGGGTTTTGTTTTAAAATTATTTTTGAAGCTTTGATCAGTTTTATGCTCTCATGAGAAAGGTTTTTGAAGCTTATTTGAAAGAGTATTTGTGGATCTTGGAGTAGATCATGAAAATCCAGGCTTGGAAAAAAAATATACTATGTTGTTATTTTCATGCTTATTTTTATGCTTAAGTTTTAACCTTGTGATTTTTTTGTGTGATGAGTTTGGTATGACCTATGTGCTGGATATTCACCTCTGAGTATGCATGTTAAGAGGTTGAATAAAGTTTTGTAATAAGTTCCAAAGGTTTCCTTTGGACATTAGTTAGAAAGCTACCAAGCAAATGATGTAATTTGTAGCCAAAAGTGGCTAAAATCCTTGTATGGCACCCTAGACTCATGATGGCCAGCACTTAAGCATCAAAACATGGATAAAATAAGCATGGACCAGAGGCAAGAGGGGCTGCACAAACCTAACACAACTGAACCAAGTTGGTGTGAGATGGAGGATATGAAGAAATTACCTTGGCTAACCAAGGAAGGCTTTCAACCAAAACTCCCAAACAAGCTTTACTTTCATTAAAAATTTTATAAGTAACTTAAGCTCTGAAATAAGGTTTTAAAGGAACTAAATCAAGCTTTAAACAAAACAAAAATAAGTTAAAAACCTCTAGGAGTGCATTCGGCCACCCTAGAGAGATTTTGGCAAAAAAATGTGCTTAAAATGTGATTAAGAAAAAATCAAGTATTCTCAACAAGTAAATAACTTATTTGGAGGTTTAATCATTATTTAAAAGGTTAATTTTCAGAATATATGGCCTAGGTAAGCTTAGGGAAAAATCTCAAAATTACTAAGTGATAAATTTCCAAATAAGCTTAAAATGGGTAACTAGGAAATCTACCATAACTTAAGCAAGGGTAAATGTCAAATTCGGCCACGCCATTAAATTTTGGGTAAAAAGAAGATTAACTTATAATATGTCAATTCTAAAGTTTAAACTTGGCCCCTAAGTAAAGGTCAACTTGGGTTAAGACTTAAGTCAACTAGGGTTAGGAAGAAGAAAACCCTAAACTTAAAAGAGTGGCATTTAGCCACTTAGTAGTTAATTAACTTAAAAGAGGTTTTAATTTTAAATTAGGGTTAATTAAGGACCATTTTTATGTGAATAGGACGAATTGAAAGTATGAAAAAGTTTTAAGGTGGATAAAGAGACCTATTGATTTTTTTTAGGCAAATGATTTTATGGTGAAGAAGGAAATTGTGGAAACCTAAGTCTAGGAGGTTGGAATTCGGCTACCATGTTTTAAATTAACTAACAATGAGTTTCAATCCTTAACTAGGCCCAAATAATGATCCTAAATATGTAAGCAAAATATAATTAAGGTGTATGAAAGGTGGAATTTGAGGAAGTAGGTCATTCGTCCATTTAGGAATAAATTGTCCTAGAAGATTAATTAATTTCTACTTAGATATTATTTGGTTTGGAATAAAAGAGACTTTAAAAGTTTAAGAGTCAATTATACCTAATTGTTAAGGTAATACAAAGGAGAACATAAGGTAATATATTTCAAAGGTTTATTAGAGGCATGATTAAGAAGGGTGGATATGACTTAAACTTGAAGTTAGAAGTTCACGAAGTAATTTGATCATAAAATACCTTAATGAGAAGAAGTTATAAAAGATTTCTGAATACTTAATAATTGAACTTAGAATAATTAGGATATGCATAAGACTTGAAACAAAATAGAACACAAAGAGAAAAGAACTTGAAAGGTGCCATTCGGCCACCTAGATTAAGATGCTAAGACGTAAAATCTTCATGAACAAATATAAATTTGAGAAAAGGAAAGGATGAGAGGTAACTTAGAAGGATACGTGATGTAAGTCCTTTGTGTGATTTCAACATCAAACTGAATTGAAGCATTAGATTGGTGGTCTAAATGTGACATTATGCTATGTGATTTACCAATCAAATTTCATTATTAGTTATGAATGTTCACTATCTATGAATGAATAAAAGATGGATGCTCATGAATGAGAAAGGAAGATGATCATGTATGAGATTGTTATATGTTGATGATTGAGATGAAAATTCGAAACCTATATGTGCATTCCATATTGGTTGGAATATGTTTGAGCATGCATAATTATCTAGAAGCTACTAAAATGAACATAAAGAATTTAAGAGATCATTAAAGCAAACATTATGTGAAAACGTAAAGCTACTCTCTTTGTGCCTTATGTGCACTAGTATCCAGAGGGCTCTAAAAAGCTCTAATGAAGAGAATCCTAAAGTTTCTTCTAGGAGACTTAAGTTTCTCCAAGAAATCCTTCTACTGTGAAGACTTAAGTTTCTTCACCATGTTATAAGGTGGTGACGACCACCCCGGAATGAGCTCATATCCTTAATTTTTAGTAGGAGGTGGGAGTAGAGTCAATGAGAAGATATTGTTTGACAAATTTAATACAAGTCTATGTCTTATTGTTTCTCCCTAAGGTGGTGAAACTAGATTCATAAAGTGTCCCAAAAGTTGGACAAATGAATGATAAAGACAAAGATAAGTAATAAAGAATGAAGTTTAAGGCATAGAATAATTTTATGTCAAATGATATCTTATGTGTGATCTCAAAGTTATGAATGTCAATGAGAATGTATGTTGAGACACCAAAGATTATGAATGATAAGAGAAATGCATATTTAAGCACTCAAATGTATGTTTGATAATAAAATGTATCCACTTCAGAGAAATGTTTACAAAGAATTAAAAGTAACCTTTTATGCAAGAAATGATTTTCTGAAATAAACTGAAGTGGTTGGGATTTAAGTGACGACATTAGAACTAAGTAGAAAGCTTATTGAGAAACTTTGTTTCTCACCCCTACTTCTTCCCACTTTCTTCCTAGACATTATGGACGTTGTTCGTCATGGTAGCAGATCACGTACTTGAAGAGGATGCGAGGCACTATATTTTGAAGAAGGTTTACATCGTACAAATATTTGCAATAGAATGATGCAAACATCCTAGATATTAGTTAGTGGAAATTTGCTATGTAATTACATATATAATGTGTATGATAGAATATAGTAAATATGTATGTAAATAAGGAAGGTTAACTATGTTTGTAATAACTATATGATAAGACTCATGGGCCTAAGACTTATGGCCTATATGATATGTTATGTATAATTATTCTATGATATGTATGATATGCTTGAGTCTTGTGTATCTAATACATGCAAATGATAAACAGAAAGAACAACTTAAACACTTAGTATTCCTAAGGCTTTAAACGTACGTAGAAATCCGCTTAACGATTTATTTTATCGCTACGCACGTTTTATCGACGAGGCTCGCAGTTTATATCAGACAGTTTTAAAAAAAAATTACCGTATTTTCATATAAGTATTTTCTAAAATGAATTCCGCATCATGAGATAACAAACTAAAAATGGAACCGAATGATCGACTTAAGCATGAAATCGGTATTCGTTTTTAGGGTGTTATATGTAGGAGCAGCCACAAATTGTGGAACTCTTAATTTAGAACATAACTGGTTTCCCTCCTCGTTTGGCAAATCTGTGAACATGCGGTGGCAATGAACAAGATTTTTGTGTTACTAATCGTTACAACCACTAATAACATCAGTCAAAAGCAAGCGAGTGCTCTTCAATCCTGGCCATTAAGGGTGGCAACTATGTCAATTCTAAGCCTAGAGAAGATCCATTCTTAATTCAGCTCAAGGCATAGAAGAGGCCTTCTGCAGAGGCTCTTATTAAACTAGTGTGCAAATTGTGTTACAAGAGCCACTCTTCTATATATGCGTTAATCATGAAAATCCAAGCTTGAAACATCTAAAGTAAGAGGTCAGTAGAGTTCGTAACTTTCACTCTTTGTGAGGAAATACATGCTGGGTTGGGTGGAGAGGCCTTGAAACATCTGCATGCGATTTGTCTCTTGCTAGAAACAAGGACCCTCCGTATCTGATATCACTATGACTAAACTAACTATATCTTTGATTAACTTGCAAGTTTTAGTTGTGTTGTAATTTTAGCAAAATGCCTATGTCAAGCTGCAAGATCGACATGCAAAACCCAAGAAAATGTCCTTGGGAAGAATGACCCCACAGATGATAAACGATGACTTGGTTAACTCAAGACTCAAAACAGTAGCGCATCTCATGCCAAGGTCATGCTGATCGTGTAACAAGATCCATGCACCGAATGAAACAGATTAATGCAATGGATGCTTCGTAAGGCTGTGCCAATACAGTTGTCAGGTTGCATCCTGTTCAATCTCTTTCACTTCATATGTTTATCATCTACATGTAAATGTCAAAATGGGCATGCAGAATGGCCAATTTGTTGGTTATGATGCTGGATTACACTCTTCAATAACAGCCAAAGTGTTAAAGGTCAGCTAAATAGTTTGGAACTTGCTGTTAATCTTAGAGGAACCTCCACTGGTGCTGAAAAATTGATTGTTAAGCGGTTTCCAGAATTATTTGTTCAGGCCAAATATAAGGGGGCTACAGAGCTTGTGGCAGAATTTTTCTAGCCCTAAGGGAAGAATCACTCTCCAAATCTAGACCCACCAAAGCCCCAGATTTTTTTCACGAAACCGCCATCCATTTAATAGGTGCAAAGCTTGGTTATGAAGTAACAAGAGGTACTCCATGCATGTATGGTTTCTCGACGTGAAGTTCCGTGCAAAAAGGTGAACTCAAATGAACGTGGGGCCCACTGATAAGTCTTGTTAAAAATAAAGGAAGTGGCTCGGCCCCTTGACATACAGTGTTAATCTTAATTTGAAAAACATAAGTTACAAAAGTAAATAGCTCAGGTGGTTGAGCACATTACCTATATTCCCTAAGTTACTGGGTTCGAGTCCTACATGTGACAATTTTAAATTTTCTCATATTCATTGGGCCTGCAATTCGATCAGACCGATTCACTTGCATTTGGGACCTGGCCAGCTTTTTCCTTGGATGTACTTGAGTTGAAATCTGGCCCATTTACTCGCAATTGGGTTTGGTCGGCTTCTTAATACATCAGTTACAATTGGGTCGGCCGCCCCGTATCTCACGTGTTCGATTAGGCTTTGTTGGTCCTTAATTCACCAAGCCCAATGAGCGTCTGAATTAAAATATGCTTTTCTTCAAGATAATTCTATTTAAAGATAATCCAAAAAAAATCAAAACAATTTTGTTTAATCCAATCAATCCCTTTTGTAATTAATTTGTTTAATTTTTAATGTGAAGCCAAAATTTTTGCTACCTAGTTCAAGCCTAAACTTCAAATAAGTTATTTTATTTTAAATTAAGTCCAATTCTTTCCTTTAAATTCAAATCAAGTTCATTTTATTTTAAACCAAGTGTAATTCTTTCCCTTAAATTCAAATCAAGTTCATTTTAAAATCAAGTCCAATTCTTTTCCTCAATTTCAAATCAAGTCAAGTTTAATTCTCTTTCTCAATTTCAAATCAAGTCAAGTTTGATTCCTTCCCTCAATTTCAAATCAAGTTTATTTTATTTTAAATCAAGTCCAATTCTTTTCCTTAAATTCAAATCAAGTTCATTTTATTTCAAATCAAGTCCGATTCTTTTTCTTCAATTTTAATCCAAACTTGATTTCGTTCTGATTTTTAAAATTAGGTCAAGTCTTAATCAAATTGAAATCAAGTCTCCTTTAATTTTAGGTCAAGCCCAATCCCCATTTATTCTGTTATTTTACGAAGTAAATCATTTTTATATAATTCTAAGTCTCACGCAATGAGCTCTAAATACAAACAAGTGGTTTCACTGCTATTCGATATTTAGAGATTCATATGGGTCCCAGTGCAGCCTTAGTTATCTTGGACCGTATGCATATGTGGACTAGGAATTCCTCCTAAATAGTAAAATATTTCATAAAATAATCTTTTGAGAATTACAAGTCTGACGCGATGAGCTCTAAATAAGAACTAGCGGTTTCACTGCTGTTCGATATTTAGAGATTCATATGGGTCCCAGTGCAGCCTTAGTTGTCTTGGAACTTGTGCATATGTGGACTAGGAATTCCTCCTAAATAGGCAAATAATTTCAGAAAAACCTCGTTTTGGAATCTCAAGTCTCACACGATGGGCTCTAAATAAGAACTGGCGGTTTCACTGTTGTTCGATATTTAGAGATTCATATGGGTCCCAGTACAGCCTTAGTTGTCTTGGACCCTATGCATATGTGGACTAAGGATCCTTCCAAAATATCGAAAATGCTTTCAAAATCATCTCCCAAATCCTTTACCTCCGAAGGTCAAGCCTTCACACCAGAACTACGTAGCCTTGAGTTTCCTATTGCACTAGGAAATATGTAGGAGCAGGATCAAGTCCTATCAAGCTATTCTCATACAAACCTATTTATTTCTATTTTATTTAAAGGGATCAAACAGTTTTCAAAAATATTAAATTCATACACTCAGTTTAAGGGTACCGCTCTTCGGAACGGGCGAGTAGGGTGTCTAACACCTTCCCTATTCGTAACTAACTCCCAAACCAAGAATTTCTTCCTCAAGTTAGAGTTTTTCCAAATATTTTCCCTTTAAAAAATAAATTTGGTGGCGGCTCCACTATTTCAATTTAATTCAAGTTCGTTGTCTCGTCGTAATTACGGTTACGACAATAAGTAATAGTTACTATTGGATTACGATTAAATATCATAGTTAAGTAAATAATATTTCAATTATTTATAATATAACCCAAGAGACTTTGGCGATTTCTTGATGACGTTGGTTAATTAGATCATTTAATCAATCTAAAAATCAAAAATTTATTTAAGACTATAATCAAACACCATAGATCATCTCAATTTTCAACAACACATGTAAAATTATCATTAAATCAATATTGTACCAATCTAATTTAGAAAAACTAGCCTTATCTAAAGCATTAAATCAATCTAAAAATCAAAATTTATTTAAGACTATAATCAAGCACCATATTTCGTCGCAATTTTCAACAACACATGCAAAAATTAAGCATCTCACATATGATTTTCAAATTAAATATAAAATATAATTTAAAAAATGAATTGAACAATTTTAATTTCAAACGTAAATAAGATACAAAAGAAAAGGAGAAATTAATAATAAAAACAATCAAATCAATAATTGTAATTTAAAATTAAATCAAACCTAAAACGCTACATTAAAGACCATAAAATAAGTAGATTGATGCAAGATTCTTCGTGTTTGATAGAGACAGTAAAAATCAAATCCAATGAAAAAAAAAAAGTAAACTTTAGAAGAAAAAAAAAGGGAGAAAAAAACTTCTCCCACAAGTCACAAACCCAAACATGAAAATTAGAATGGGTGTGTAAATTCTAAATCTCTACACTTATTTATAAGCGTTTAATGATGCCGTAAGAGATTGCTACAAGCTAGTTCTTTTAAAAGTCGATTAGGCCAATTAAAGTTGAGTTGAATGAAATCAAAATTGTTTTTTTTTTCAATTTCTTACAAAATTATAGAGGTTAAACCCACTTTTAGAGTTAGAATGAAAGTGTAAAGAAATAAGTCTTAGCTTTGATTTCACATTAAAAGCACTTCTATATTTCAAGTTTTGTTCAATTTACTAAAATATATTTGTCTTTTTAAAAAATTAATTATTGTTATTTAATATTTACATGTAAAGGATCAAAGGTTCTTTATGTACATATGTGTTTCTTTTCCTTACTTGGTCAAGGGACTACATCAATCAAGTAAACTTACGTGAAATCCAAATATTACATTACCAACCACAACATGTAAAACATGTTAAAAGATAGTACATCAATTGGTAAAACAAGTACTAGAAGTGTGAGGATCTTTGTGACAACCAATTCCATGTCTATATCTTAATGGAATCCAAGGTAACTTGGTATGATAGATTTATATGCTTAAATTTTGTGATAGAGATCCAATTATCATATCTAAAGATTTCTTTTGTGCAATTTGGGTCTAAGAAAGTAATATCCAAGAAGAGGTAAAGAATGTCTTGATGTTTCTTATGCAAGTTCAAACAATTGAAGATCGGGGATGAGAGTTTCTATTTATCTAAATAAAAGTTTTTATCTATTGTGAGAATTATATTTTTCTTTGTTCTTATGAAACCTTATCTTATCAATCTTTCCAATAAGGTAGGTGATTCAAATTCATAAATGCCCGAATTTGTACTCCAACCCAGGTG
The DNA here is from genome assembly GCA_037954105.1 of Canavalia gladiata. Taxonomy (NCBI): domain Eukaryota; kingdom Viridiplantae; phylum Streptophyta; class Magnoliopsida; order Fabales; family Fabaceae; genus Canavalia; species Canavalia gladiata. Next base: position 14,083,505 of record CM075662.1, on the reverse strand, counting down.
TGTTGTTATGTAGATTGGTTATCTCATGTTTGTGACTAGACAAAAGGTTTAAGTAGTAGGTCACGTTCCTTATAACATTGGTTGGCTATTTTCTTATGTTAAATCATTAAACCCTTTAATTATTTTTTATTTTGCAATATTCTTATTTAACCTATGTTACAAAGATTAAGTCATCCTATTGACTCATATCATTTAGCATCAAAGACTAGGATTTTGAAAACCAGGTGTTATCTATATTTTACATTTTTTATTATCATTATAAAAAAAGTGTTTAATTTAAAGAAACAGAGTGAGAAAAAATTGCAAAAAAAAACATATAGAATAAAGTGAGATAAAACAATATTTGAAAAATAAATAATGCAAAAAAATAAAAACTATTATTGTAAGAAATCAAAACAATATGAAGGTGAAGGATCGAGAATGATTCCTTTTAAATAGGTAGGGAATGATAAAGATTCAATTATCCTATCTAAAGTCTTATTATATGCAATTTTAGGATTTAATTTCAGGACAAATTCTTTTGAAGAGGAAGAGAATGATAGAGATATGATTATCCTATCTAAAGACTGTGTATGTAATTTTGGTCGTAGAAAGTACTATTCAAAACGAGGTACAAAAAGTCTTGATGTTACTTGTGCAAGTTCAAATAATTGGAAATTGGAATAAGAGTTTTATCCACCTAAATAAGGATTTTTCTCTATTGTGAGAATTATATATTTCTTTGCTCTTATGAAACCTTATCTTTCCAATCTTTTCTATAGGGTTAGTGATTCAAACTCATAAGAACATTCATTTCATGCTTCAACCTAGGTGCATTTCTATATGGATTGATTATCTTATTTTATGGTTAGACAGGAGGTGTAAGTAGCAAGTCACATTCTTATAATACTATTTGAATATTTGCTCATGTTAGGTCATTGAACCATTTTATTAATTTTTATTTATTATTTTATAATTTTATTATTTAACCTACATCATGAAAATTAGATCCCCTTATCAACTCATCATTTTGTGTTGTTTCTAACCATCCATATATTCCATGTGGTGACATACCATAAAGTCATCCACTTTTCAACCTTTTCTTAGATTCCTTCGAATAGGCTTGCAAATTGGGAACACTTTATCTTTTATTATTGTTTTGTATAGAAGAAATTCCCACCCAATTATAATATCTATCCCATATAGCATTAATTTCCTACATTCAAAACAGTGAGACATCGAATCCATTGCACAATTACATGTTGAGGAGTTCCCTTCTAATTCATGCATGAAATTCCTCTTAATTAATTATTCCTTGACCAGAGTACGTTTTAATCTACATCTTCATGCAAATTTGTTTATTTTCAATGGTACAAGCTTGTTCCATATTCATTTTTAATTTGGATAGAAGTTATGGTACACGGTTGGTTAGAAACTTATAAGATGGCTTGACTAAGTATGATCCATTGACCTCTAGCATCAACTGTCATTTGTCCTTATCCTCTCTCAATTGAATGTTTAGATATTATGATTTTGAAGTCATAAGTAGACTCTTCCTCCCATATGAAACACTTTCTTCTCCAATGTTGTTTCCCCCACCCCTAGCAGTGTACTCCTTATTGAATAGTTATGTCATGGTCCACCGTTATAGAGTGTAGGAATGGATTTTTTTCATATAAAATAGTAGATTTTACCCATGGGTTCGACCATAGCTTTCTTTGGTGACCATCACCTACATTTTTAATCATATTATCTTACCATCACCATCTTGTGCTTTTGCTGCCCCTATCCAAGCCTTGTATATCCCTCCACCATCTCAAACTTTTAGCAATCTTTGCCTTTCTCCTTTCTTATGTTCCAAATACATAGTAAATGACCTTTACCCATATAGATTTTGGTTCAATGGTCATCATCCATTGCTACTTTCGTAGCAAGGCTAGATTAAAGCATCTTATATCCCTCAACCCCAAGCCTCCCTCTTTTTTTCTCCAACAAAGGATTTTCCAAGACACCCAATGTACTTTTCTAGTCAACTTGCTTCCTCCTGTAAAAATGTTTGGAAAATGAAATGGATGTCTTTCATCATGTGGACCAGAGTTTTGAAAAGGCATAGGAACATGGATAGGGATGATCGAACCAATTTCAACATTATGATCCTTGTGCTAGTGATAAATGTTTTGCTTTCTGTGTTTATAGTTTCCTTGTAATTGACTCTATAATAAATTTCCACGTATAGACCTTCCTAGAATCTTCACCTAATGAAATGCTAAGGTATTTGAATTGTAACTCTACTACTTTGTATTGAATGACATGTGCCACAGATTGTACCCACTACCTAAATGTATTGATTCCCATTAAGGATCACTTATAATCCTTATAACTAGTGGAATATCTTCATTATCTTCTTTATCATTATTATATATTCTAAGCTGACTTCTTCCAAAATTAATGTTTTATCTACGTATTATAAGTGTGATTTTTCTGTTCTGTTTTCCACCTTCATCCCTAAAAAAAATAACACCTAAATTTGTTTGAATTATACCTTAATTTAGCTCCTAAAACCTTCATAAATATTTAAAACTATATCTTAACATTACAATATCACAAATTTCTCAAAATCATAAATATAATTTCTATAAGAAACAAAAATATAAAATATTAAAATTTAATAATATTATATTTAATAATTAAATCTAAATAATTTAAAATTAAGTTGAAACATCACACTAATGAAATTTTAGTGTATAAAAATGAACATCTAATTGAATACATTGAATCAATTTAGAAAGAGGGATTTGATTAATTGACCAATTCCATTACTAAATAAATAATTAAAGATTATTTTTAATCTATTTAATTAAAAATAATTATTTTTTTAAAATATTATCTTTTAAAGTTACAAGTAATACTGTCAAAGTTCATCATGTCTTCATAAATTTAATTTTTGCCGGTGAATATTTTTCTACGTTTTTCTTATTTACTCATTAATAATATGATACTTTTATTTGTAAAAAGTAAGTTACACTTCCTTATACTCTTAATATAATGGTTGAGTTTTTTTTTTAAAAAAATATCTAATAACTTAGATTTGAATGTAATTGAATGTAAGCTACTTTTTGTACGGAAAAAATATTTTATAACAAAATATAGTCATTCTTTGTAATTTTTTATTTTATAATAAAAATAATAAAATTTAAATATAAAATCTTATATAAATTCTTTAAATCCTTCCATCAGTTTTTATAATTTTTAGAAGCTTTACTTGTTACTATCTCTTTTATTAAATAGTAATCTCTTTCTTGTTATTTGATTAACAATGCTATCATGCATTATCATAGTTAAAATTTAATCATTAAAATACATGAATTATTATTATTATTATTATTATTATTATTATTATTATTAAGATACAACATAAATTTAATCTTTTATAATTATTTTACCAAATTTAATATTTAATGTTAAATATTATATAATTCCATTCATGTAAGTTAATTAACTTGTATCATGACACATCCTTATTTATGCTTAGCTTTCAATTTTTTACAATCACAAAAATTATATTTTTGTATTATTTAATTTTATTGGAAGTTATGTGATTGTATTTGTCATATTATTTTATTTAGATTTAAATATGTTTTTATTTTTATAAACATAGGTACTTTTGCTTTTGATTATTACAATATTTTTAACTTTTTAATCCATTTTGTTTTATTTGTAAAAAAATAGGTACTTTTACTTTTGATTATTACAATATTTTTAACTTTTTAATCCATTTTGTTTTATTCGTAAAATTTTACCATAATTTTTACTCACATTGTAAATATTTATCCATCTTATCATCAACAACTCAACAAATTAATTTAAAATGGTTTTACACAAGACCATTACTCCACATACATACTAACTTCATTTTTTCTTTTTCTGTAGTTCTCCACCTTTTGTTTACTGCCCATCCTTTTTCCCTTTTATACTTTTTATTCCCTTGAAAACACCAAAATACGTGCCAACCAAACTAATACCATCACCATAACCATAATTTCAACACCTTTAAACATGTTCTCTGTCGTAACCATAATTATGATAAAATGATAACCTTGATAAAAAAAAATTTAAAAGAAATTTATTTGACTGTGGAATCGTCACCAAATTTTATTTTTAAAGTGACACATATTTGGAAAAAAGCCTAACTTGAAAAAGAGTTCTAGGTTCTAGAGTCAATTACGAGTAAGGAAAGTATTAGCACCCTACTCGCCCTGTTCCGAAGAACAGTACTCTTAAATTAAAGGTGTGATTTTGATGTTTTAAAAATTGTTTGATCCCTTAAATAGAATAAAAATAAATAAGTTTGTGGAAAATAGCATGATAAGATTTGATCGTACTCCTACATATTCCCCGGTGCAATGGGAAACTCAAGGCTACGTAGTTCCGATTGAAGAATTGATCTTCAAAAAAATTGAGAGACATTTTGAAAGTATTTTAACTATTTTTTTTTTGTGAAAAATTCTTAATCCACATATACACAAGGTCCGAGACAAATGAGAGTTCTTTAGAGACCCATATGATTTCTAAATACTGAGCAACATGGTATGTTAGTTGTTCGTAATTAGAGCTCATTGCATAAGATTTAAAATTTTGAAAGTTTGAAACATATTTTTTGAGAAGATAATATTTAATTGAATAATATATTTAAAATTTTCCTAAATCCACATAAGCCCAAAGTCTGAGGCAAACAAAGGTTACACTGAGACTTATATGATTCTCTGAATACTAAACGGTAGGATATGCTATACGTTGGTATTTAGAGTTCATTGCGTGAGATTTAAAATTTTAAAATACTTTAAAATATATTTTTTTGAAGTTTAAACTTTTAATCTGAAAATTTTGATATAATAATATTTAAATATTTTCTTAAATTCACCTATGCCCAAAGTCTAAGGTAAGCAAAGCTTGCTTTGAGACTTAAGACTTGTATGATTCTCTAAATATTAAACGGTAGGGTAGATACAACGTTTGCATTTAGAGCTTATTGCGTGAGATTTGAAATTTTAAACTAATTTAAAAATATATTTTTTGGAAATTAAATTTGAAGAATATATTTAATTGAATAATATATTAAAAAATTTCTTAAATCCACGTATGCCCAAAGTCTGAGGCAAACAAAGATTGCACTAAGACTTATATGATTATCTGAATACTAAACGATAAGGTATGTTACACGTTTGTATTTAGAGCTCATTGCATGAGATTTGGAATTTTGAAGTATTTAAAAAAGATACTTTTTGGAAATTTAATTTGAATAATATATTTAAAATTTTTCTAAATATGCATATGCTCAAAGTCTGAGGAAAATGAAGGTTGTACTGAGACTTACATGATTTGTTGAATACTAAATGATTGGGTATGATGCACGTTTGTACTTAGAACTCATTGCGTGGGATTTTGAATTTTGAAGTATTTAAAAAATATATTTTTCAAAAATTAAATATGAAGAATATATTTAAAATTTTTCTAAATTCACATGTCTAAAGTCTAAGGCAAACAAAGGTTGCACTGATATTTATATGATTCTCCAAATACTAAACGATAGGATATGTTATATGTTTGTATTTAGAGCTCATTGCATGAGATTTAAAATTTTAATATATATATATATATATATAATATAATATATATATATATATTTAAAAAATTTTAAATTTTTATGTAACGAGAATTTTAAGATTTTCTTTTATATAAACTATCTAAAATTTATTCTTAGTAAAATTTATTATTGGCAATAATTAATACTAATTAACAAAAAAATCCAATTGTACTTGAATCTAATTTTAACTCTAAAGCCCAATTAATTACCCTGAAGGTTGCCCTTTCGCATCCACCAGACTTACAAATCTTTTAACTTTTCATGCAAAATAATTGATTGCCACCAATAGCCTTAAATTTAATTTTCTATACATTTCCTATACGTGAAGCATTAAGAGGAGTATAATAAAGGCTTTGGATTGTTCAAATTAATTAAAAACTCATGGTTAATTATTCCCAAAACTGCATTCACGTGTCATCTATTTAAGGTGTGTTTCTTGGCAATGCTTTCTGAATCAATAAAATATAAAATAGAAGTTTAATATCCTATTTTGTATGTGATTCATTATGTAATTAAAACAAGGAGAATGACCTCACTCTATATTAAGCACTAAAAGTCTAAATTTCTTACGTGACTTCTAAATTTCTTACGTGACTTAACAGCCCTCTTGGTTGGCGCTAAGTGATTGGAAGACTACATTTTACGTTTAAATTCAAATTTGAGGCTTGTGAATGGGGAAGATCATTGTTGGGCATGGTAGGAGTAGAGATCGTGATACATGCTTGGCCCAAGATTTCAAAATATTTGATGTAAATGACCTTGTATCGTTAAAACGAAAGTGTCGGTGGCTTGGATTAGGGGATTAATTCAAGTTAATGGGTTCGCAAACCTTAATACTTGGGCTTGAGGGGGAGAAGGAAGTAGGCTCGAGGCCAATTCCAGAGACTAAACCATCTAACACCTAATAGTAGCTATGAAAGGCCCCCTGTGAGTGTTATGATTTTCTCTACCCAGATTACTTCCTTGAATCATTATATCCATTCCCACTACACTTCTGACATTGATTTGGGACCCCATTTATAACATATAGTTGAACTTGAATAGTTGAAGTGAAGACTTAATGCATTGTTTTTGGCTTTAAGGCAATGGTCAAGTATTGTAGGAAAAGGGACAAAAACTTAACACTTCAAGGATTCAAGGTCCATTGTGCTTACAAACTTACAACATCCATGCACCTATTGTAATGTAACTAAAGTGCAATGAAGAAACAGCGAGACCTATAATTCAAAATAGTCTAATCCTGTTATAATGAACCGTTCAGAAAATTTTATCCCTCACTTAGCATCAAGTGAAGCAGGAATATGTAGTTTCAGCCACAATTTCATCAATGAAAGTTTGGTAGAATGTTTAAGAAGCATAGTGGACTTTGTTGCAAGTTTATCAATGAGAAGTTTAACAAGATCTTAGAAACATACCTATGATCGCGATGAAACTAAACAAAACTATTCTCGAACCTTTGAAGGAGAAGGAGAGAGGAGTCCTGGATCGTGAGCTTTCCTTAAAGGTCTTCCCTAGAAAAAAAAAAAAAAGTGCTCCCCCCATCTTTGCTTTTTGCAATTATTCCTCCAAGTTTAAAAAAAAAAGTCCCATTTACCTTCTTCTCTTTATTATTTATACCCTTTCAACTAATTAACTTAGCCCCTATTCCAACCAACTTTATCACATTGTAACTAAACTAACTTTCTAATCAACTTGATAACTTATTATTATTTTTATTTTTTTTATATTTATTCTTCTTCTTTATTTTATTACATAGTTATTGGATCATAAGTGTCCCTTTCTAATTTTAGGCTGATTATGATTTTTGTTTTCTTTTGTTAAATTATTTTTTATGGTATAAAATTTTTACCTATGTTTGCTTTTAAATTAATCATTTTGAATCCAAAGTAAAGTATATACATTCCTTTTATTTTTTAGTTTTTATTTTTCTTATGATATTTTTACATATAATAAATTAAATAAAAAATTATCTTGGACTTAATTAAGTTTTCATAGTTTACCCCTCTTTACTCAATTTCTTACCAGATAATATAGGAAATGATTTTTATATTATCATAGGAATAGATGGTGAGTAAATATGTGAACAAATTAAGTCTGAGATAAAGAAAAACAAGTGTGACAATGGAAGATGTTTGTAAAGGAAACCTGAAGAATAATGAGTGCAAGCCTTATTTGAAGGGCTTGAAGATGTTTGAAAGATGCTGGACTTGAAGGATGATTCAAGGGTACCAGGAAGGTACTAGTCTTGAGGGAAATTGAGTAAAGCTTGGTGTTTAGGCTAGAGAGAAATTAAAGTGTAGAGCCTGAGGTGACAGGCTAACAAAATTTAAACATGCAGGGTCTTGTGTGATAGGGGAAAATGCAGAAATTAAAATGCAAAGCCTTGTGCGATAGGCTAATGGAATTTAAAATGTTGGGCCTAATGTGATAGGCCAAAATGCGAAAATTTAAAATATAGATCATGATGTGATAGGTTGACAGAAATTTAAAATGTTGGGCCTGATGTGATAGGTCAAAATGCAGAAAAATAAAATGTAGAGTTTGATGTGACAGGCTGATAGGAATTTAAAATGCCGGGCTTGATGTGATAGGCCAAAATGCAAAAATTTAAAATGCAGAGCCTAATGTGATAGGATAATAGAAATTTAAAATGTTGGGCCTGATGTGATAGGCCAAAATGCAAAAAATTAAAATGCAGAGCCTGATGTGATAGGCTAACAGGAAGTTAAAATGCTGGGCTTGATGTGATAGGCCAAAATGCAGAAAACTAAAATGCAGAGCCTAATGTGATAGACTGACAAGAATTTAAAATGTTGGGTCTGATGTAGTAGGCCAAAAATGCATCAAATTAAAATGCAGAGCCTGATGTGATAGTCTGACAAAATTTAAACATGCAGGGTCTCGTGTGATAGGTCGAAATGCAGAAGTTAAAATGAAAAGCCTTGTGCAATAAGATAAAAGAATTTAAACATGCAAGGCCTGATGCATAGGCCAAAATCGCAAAAATTAAAATGCAAAACCTTGCGTGATAGGCTGACAGAATTTAAACATGTAGGGCCTTGTGTGATAGGCCAAAATGCAGAAATTAAAATGCAAAGCCTTGTGTGATAGGCTGACAAAATTTAAACATGTAAGGTCTTGTTTGATAGGCCAAAATGAAGAAATTAAAATGCAAAGCCTAATGTGATAGGCTGACAGAAATTTAAATATGATGGGTCTGATGTGATAGGCCATATGTAGAGATATCCTGTTGTTGACAAAAAAAAATGCAAACATGTTAAGATAGACAATATGCAGAGATGTCCTATTGTTGACAGGAATGATGCAGGCTTGTTAAGACAGACAATATGTAGAGATGTCCTATTGTTGATAGGAAAAATGCAAACCTGTTAAGACAGGTGATATAAAAAAGATATCCTGTTATTAACATGAAAAATGAAAACCTGTTAAGATAGAAAATATACAGAGATGTCCTATTGTTGATAGGAAAAAGGAAAACATGTTAAGACAGGTGCTATGCAGAAAATATCTTGTTGATAGGAAAAAAATGAAAACATGTTAAGACAAGAAATATGTAGAAAAAGTCTAGTTGTTGATAGAAAAAATGCAAACCCGTTAAGACAGGCAATATGCAAAAAATGTCTTATTGATAGAAAAATGCAAACCTGTTAAGACAGGAAATATGTAGAAAATGTCCTGTTGTTGACAAGAAAAATGCAAAACCGTTAAGACAAGCAATATGTAATAGGTGATATGCAGAAAATGTCCTGTTGTTGACAGGAAAAATGCAAACCTGTTAAAACAAGCAATAGGCTAAAAGAATTTAAACATGCAAGGCCTGATGTATAGGCCAAAATCGAATAAATTAAAATGCAAAACCTTGCGTGATAGGCTAACAGAATTTAAACATGTAAGGCCTTGTGTGATAGGTCAAAATGCAAAAATTAAAATGCAAAGCCTTGTGTGATAGGATGATAAAATTTAAACATTCAAGTTCTTGTGTGATAGGCCAAAATGAAGAAATTAAAATGCAAAGCCTAATATGATAGGCTGACAGAAATTTAAATATGATGGGCCTGATGTGATAGGCCATATATAGAGATATCATGTTGTTGACAAAAAAAAAATGCAAACATGTTAAGACAAACAATATGTAGAGATGTCCTGTTGTTGACAAGAATGATGCAGGTCTGTTAAGACAGACAATATGTAGAGATGTCCTATTGTTGATAGGCAAAATGCAAACCTGTTAAGACAGGTGATATGAAAAATATGTCATGTTATTAACATGAAAAATGCAAACCTGTTAAGACAAAATATACAAAGATGTCCTATTGTTCATAGGAAAAATGAAAATATGTTAAGACAGGTGATATGTAGAAAATATCTTATTGATAGGAAAAAATGCAAACATGTTAAGACAAGCAATATGCAGAAAAAGTCTTGTTGATAGGAAAAAATGCAAACCCGTTAAGACAGGAAATATGTAGAAAATGTCTTGTTGATAGAAAAATGCAAACCTATTAAGACAGGAAATATGTAGAAAATGTCCTGTTGTTGACAAGAAAAATGCAAACCCGTTAAGATAGGAAATATGTAACAGGTGATACACAAAATATCCTGTTGTTGACAAAAAAATGCAAACCTGTTAAAACAGGCAATATGCAAAAAATGTCCTATTGTTAACAGGAACAAGCTTATTGAGATGAGTTATACACAAAGAAGAAACATCCAGTTGAATGGGTAAGGTATTGGATGGAAAAGACCTATCAAGATAGGTATAGAAGAGATGACCTGTTAAGACAGGCGAAAAAGATGACTTATTAAGATAGAAGATAGAGGGGACGACATGTTAAGACAGGAATGGAAGAGATGACTTGTTAAGATAGGACAGGTGAAACGAAAAGACCTGTTAAAACAGGTAAGGTGAGATACATCAGAACTATTAAGACAGGAAATAGAAGGGATGACCTATTAAGACAAGAAAGATGAAATGAGAAAAACCTTTTAAGACAGGAATAGAAGAGATGATCTGTTAAGACAAGGTGAAAGAGAAAGACCTATTAAAACAGGAAAGTCCATATCCGCTAAGACAAACAAGATGTAGAGATTAAAAAACTTGATAAGATAAAAGAGTAATTGTAGAGAATGGAATGGGAGTGTTAATAAATTCTTGTTAGGACAAAGATACGCATCTTGTAGAAATCAACAGTAGAGGAATGATGTGACTTGGCAATGTAGGCACATTGCTTGATGCATGAACAGGTGAGGAACGAAGTACAAATTCATTTGCTTTAATGTTTTGAATTATTTCAAGTTATTAATTATTTTTATTTTCTATTAATTTAAGCAATTTCCTTATTTCCTTATTTTGAATGGTTTGGGAAAAAAATTTGCTCAAATTTTAAAGACTTTTAGGCAATTGACAATCACCTCCATTTAAAGTAATTCTGGCAAATATTTTGCCCTAGTTTTGAAGATTTTTAGGCAATTGACAATTGCCTTCATTTGGAGTAATTTGGGCAAAAATTTGCCCCAGTTTTGGAGTTTTTAGTAATTAATATTTTGACTTGGTTTGAGCAAAAAGTTGTCCCAGTTTTGATATTTTTGGGCAATTATGTTAATTTGAACTGACTTGAACTTTGCCCCAATTTGAATTTAAGTTTTTCAACAATTAGGAATTGTCTCAATTTGAATTTTTACCGGAGAAAAATTTGTCCGAGTTTTGATATTTTTTAGTGGTTGGAAACTACGTCAATTTGAAATGGCTTGGACAAGAATTTTCCCCCATTTGAATTTTGATTTTTCAACAATTATGGATTGTCTCATTTCAAATTTTGCTAGCAAAAATTTGCCCCATTTTTAACACTTTTGAGCAAAAATTTTGAAATGAGTTATGCAATGCTTTAACGAATATGAGATGACAAGATGCTTTGATTTATTTATTGCTTTTTTTAATATAAAAATTGATGATGCTTGAAATGATTGCTTGATCAAATATCATAGAATGAATGTTATGGGATGAATTTGTCATGAACTAGAATGATATGTAATGAGATGATTTCGGTGGTTATATTCTATTCCATCTTTATTTTGATTTTTTTTTCAACATTTTTATTTTCTTGACAACCTGATAGTGGGTGCAAGCGGAATCAAGACTCAAGATGAGCTGGATTGACTTTCTTTTTTGGTTTCTTGGTCAATAGTTAAATTTCCCCTTTTCAGTATCCTTACAATATCCTTAAGACCCAACAGTGATCACAATTATTGAATAAGATATACACTTTTTTATTCTGATGGAATTATTGCTAGAAGAAGGATAATTCTCTGGAAACAATCATGCCATGTTTTAACAGTTGAGGATTCATCTAGTTTATCATGACTTTTCAAAAATTAATCTTTTTATTTTTATATTTTTCATATTTCCTTTTGGCATATACACTTGCAAGATATACGAAGTAATTTTGGATGAGAGGAGATAGAGAGTTCTACAAGGGAGGTTTATGGTAATATATTTAAGGAAAGGATGAAGGATGTAGATTTGATTACCCAAATGGCACCTTTTGGTGAAAAATGCTAATACTGCTTTTCGTAACTTTGCTTATCAAATTAATCAAATTTGAGAAATGACAAAATTTTGCCCAAGTTTTAGGAAATATATCTTTGATATGCAGGAATGTCGAATTGCATTTGGATTTTCAACTTTTCACTCTTTTTATTGACCCTAACTTTTGCTTGGATTGCTCTTTCAAGTTTTAAACCCAACGAGCCTTTTATCTGCCTTAAATTTTTCCTAGATCGTCCTTACAGGTTTTTGATCTAGCAGGCCTTTTTGTCTGCCCTAACTTGTGCCTAGGTCGCCCTTGTAGGTTTCTGACCAAGCGGACTTTTTGTTTTTATCCTAATTTTTGCGTGAATTGTTTTTCACAGTTTAATCCAGCAAAACTCTTAGTGATCATAACTTTGTCTCTGAACTGTTCTTTAAGCTTTGACCCTAATCTTGCCTAGATTATCTTCTAGATTTTAATTCAGCGAATTTTCATTTCTTTTTTTTTTTACCTGGATTATTTTTTAGGCTTCAATCTAGTAGATCTTTTATTTAGTCTTGTTTGGATTATTTTTTGTTCTCAATTTAGAAAATCTATCTTTCATCCCTACTTGTTGTCTGGATTGACTTTTGATCCAGCGAGATTTTTGTTATTTCTTTGTATTTCTTGGACAAGATATTTCTTAAGAAGAATTATGATGAATGATCAATTGTGATTTGAAATCTATTTTTTGGTGACCCTCGGAAATCTCAATCTTGTTTATTTAACTTCCTTATTTAATTTTTCTCTTTGAATTTAATTAATAAGACATTCAAAATTATTTATTACAACACTAGCATTGTCACCAGCAGGTATTTATTATTCAGGTGTAGAATAATGGGTTGGGCAAAAAAGAATGACAAATTTTAGAGGTAAAGTCCATAAGGTACATACCCAAGAAACATGACAAATGTAAGTTTTGTATTTCTTATTGAGATTCATTACAAAAGATTGATTTTGGAATGTATGAGAATCTTGGATGATTTTTCCTGGCTCTCACAAGGCACATCATTGTATAATTCTTGCCTTGATTTCTTTTAGCTAGTTGATGGGCTCTCGTGATTTGGCAATGAATTATTTCCTACATTAGGAGCAAACTTCTCAAAATTCAACCATTTCGCATCAATTAGGTTTTTCACCTTATGCTTCAGAGCTTGGCAATTTTCTGTTGAATGACTAATGAACCCCGCATGGTAGTCGCATTTGACGTTTGCATCATACCATTTAGGATATGATGATTCTTGAGGTTTTAAAGGATAAGGAGCAACTAGAGAGTTCTGGATCAAGTGAGGTAGCAGCTCAGTGTAAGTTATTAGGATAGGATCAAATTTGACAAGTTTTTTCTCTTGTGTATTTTTCTGGCTTTGATTAGAATTTTGGCTTATGGCTTGTTTTTGGTTTGTGAATGGTATTGGTGGTCAAATATGCATAGGATAGTTATAGGCTAGAGGGTAAGGTGTTTGTTAGGTGGTGGCGATGTAGGGATATGGTGTATAAGAAGCATAAGGTTCCATCTAAGGTGTGTATTGGCCTTGAGCAAAAGAAACATTATAAGCTTCTCTTGTCTTCTTCTTTCCAAACCCGGCAAAAGTATTAATTATCTCTGCAGACTTATGTATAATCCTTCCACTACACATGCCACCTTCAACCCATTCCCCTATGATGACAACATCGAAACAAACTAATGGTTATACTATCGATCATTTTGTCATAAAAGGGGTCTTGGAGTATATCAATGAACATGTTGACCATCTCTTTTTTAGATAATAGGAGTTACACCTGAGCTACTAACTCCCACCATCGTTGTGCATACTCTTTAAAGGTTTCATCTTCTTTCTTAGCCATATTTTGAAGTTGCGTTTTATCAGGAACTCTCTCTAGATTGTTCTTGTACTGTTTCAAGAATGTGTTAACCGAATCTCTCCATGAACGGATATGTGTCCGTTCCAGTTGGGTATACCATTTTGCAGCTGCCCCAGTTAAACTATCTTGGAAGAAGTGGATGAACAACTTATCATTATGAGCACATGTAGCCATCCTCCTACAATACATGGTTGATGACTTCTCGGACAGCTAGTTCCTTAATATTTTTCAAATTTAGGAACCTTAAATTTGGGAGGAATGACAACTCGTGGAACCAAACACAAGTCAGCTGCTTCTCTGGTGTCATATCCATTTCCTTCAATTGCTCGTATCCTTCCTTCCAAGATTTCCCATTTTTTAGCATTTCTATCAAAAGGATGGCTTTGATGTTCTCTTGTCATGTTATAAGAATAAGAAGGTTATATATATATATATATATATATATATATATATATATATATATATATATATATATATATATATATATATATAGGATGAGGTCCTTGGGTGAACATAGGATTCGTCCCCCTAATGATTGTTTGGTAAGCTTGGACAAGTTCCTGTGAGGTGGCGCTTGGGATGACATGGGGGATTTCCATAGTGTTTAAAGGTGGGTTTTGTGTTTAGGCTTGTGTATTTCTTATGAATAAGGGTGCATGCCCATAAGGAAAACCATAATGAACTCATTCGACTTGTGGAGACATGGTCAATGGCAAAGAGCTTTGTGGATTAAGGTCAGGAAGATATGATGAGCCAATTGGTTCTTCCGGAAAGGATCCCTTATCTCCTTCTCTTTTGACAGTTGGATGACTTCCATTAATTTGGCCATTTGATCCTTCAATGTTTTAACCTCATTTCTTAATTCTTCATTTTGTCATTCTAACTCATTCATGATTCTTGATTATGACCGAGTCCTATAAAAGTGCCGAGAAAGCTATCTTTTTTTAATTTTTTTGTTAAATTAATTTTGAGAAAAATGTGAATGCCAAAATCATGAATGAAAAAAATATCAATGCCTTAAAATGATATGAGATAATTTTCAAAATTTCTCTTTTTCCAAAACATTCTGAAATAAATTTATTTAATAAATGAATGTCATGTTAACATGTACAAATAATTAAAGATTTAAAAGTTGACTAATAATTTGCATGATTGAGTGATCTGATGCTTTGTTAATTTGGTTTTTCTTTTTCTTCTTTTTTCTTCTTTTTCAGCGATTTTTTATTATTATTATTAGTTTTAGTAATTTCTTTGAAGATAAAATTTTCTCATCTCATATTTAAATTTACTCTCTGAATGAAAAATTATTATTATTATTTTCTTTCAAATCTTCAAATTTTCTTCTTCTCTTTCTTTTGGGATTTTTTTTATATTTTCATTTTTCATCTTCGTGTTTTTTTTTTATACATATATATTTCTTTAAAATTTTATCAATTTCTCTTAATTTGAAATTTAAATCTATTGATAAAAGTTGTTCTTGAAACTTTTTCTTCATTTTTCTAATTTCATTCTTAATTATTAGTGTTTCTAGTTTTCTTATTCGTACTTCTCTAATTTGAATTAATTTTGTATCTTGATGCTTTGTGCGTTTATCAATAATCTAAAAAATAAGTATGCCCTCTTAGTGTCCTAAGTTAGGTGATTTATGATCCGGACCTATGGTCATTCTATTTTATGAATCTCACAAAAGATGGCCTGTAATCCAAGGGTGCAAAGGTCACTAGAGCCAAGTTCCAATCTATCATGCTTGCCATAACAGTAGGGAATGCTACCAGTTATGGGGCATCATGAAAAGGATGCACTCTAGCTCGATTTTTCGTGATAGTCAAACAGAATGTGTATCCAAAGTGACACCATTAAACCCTTCTATCTAAGTTTGCTTAGACTCGGACATAGCGCCCCACTCATAAGATGCACGGATTAGTGTAGTGTGTGGAGAGCATACAAATAATTTGAAATTATATCGTGTGAGAGAAGAGCATCGCAACAGAATATATATATACAAATTTTCTACCCTAGGGTGAGAAACATATAAATTTGAATTAATATTAGCTTGACGACATGAAATAAATAAGGGAAAATAACAAATAAATAGAAAGGGATCAACATGATACACACTCATTTTGAAACATGGCCTACCTCTCTAAAATCCCCAGTAGAGTCGTCATCTGTTGTAACCGTAATTACGACGAAATGACAAGCTTGCCCAAAAAATTTTAGAAGGAATTTATTTGATTGTGGAGTCGTCACCAAATTTTATTTTTAAAGGGAGAAATATTTGGAAAATACCCTAACTTAAAAAAGAGTTCTAAGTTCGAGAGTCAATTACGAGTAGGGAAGGTATTAGCATCCTACTCGCTCGTTTTGAAGAACGGTACCCATAAATTGAGTGTGTGATTTTGATGTTTTAAAAATTTTTTGATCCCTAAATAAAATATAAATAAATAAGTTTGTGGAAAATAGCTTGAGAAGACTTGATCCTGTTCCCACGTATTCTCCAATGTAATGAAAAATTCAAGGCTATGTAGTTCCGGTGCAATGGAAAACTCAAGGCTACGTAGTTCCGATTTGATTGTCTTTAATCCAAACAACCTAAAATTCTTAATAACTATTAGTTATTAATAAGAATTGAGAATAACAAGGCAAACACAATAAAGAAGAAAAAATTCATTCATAAATAAATAAAAGTGTTTGATTAAGCTATATCATAAGATATATCATATCTTTTTGTCTAAGAAATTAGATACACATAATCAAAGGAATTAAAACATAAACTAAATCCCAAAAATAGATCTTGAATATATTCTGAAAGAGGTATAATCAAAGAGAAAGAGAAAGAGAAAAGGAAAAATAATAATAATAATAATAATAATAATAATAATAATAATAAAGAAAGATATATAGCTAGAAAGATGTATCTAGCTAAAAGGTATAGAGGTGTGCTTCTAAAACCTTTATTAAAACTAAAATAAATCTATTAAAAATTTGATTTTAATCAAATACAACTATTTTTTGGATTTGCATGGTTGGCGGAAAATTCTTTTTTGCTACATAATAGGCGTGCAATAAAAACCATGATTGTATTTGAAAATGTACACAATTATGGACAATCTTGCATGGTTATGTGGAAAAGGTTGAAAATGTCTAATTATGACAAATCAACCATGATTGTATTTGAAAATGTACACAATTATGGACAATCTTGCATGGTTATGTGGAAAAGGTTGAAAATGTTTAATTATGACAAATCTTGCATGAACATGCCAGGCATACCTAGCATATATGTGCTTATTTAAGCATAGTTGTTTGTGTGTAGTTCGATGTTAAGACTAAGCTTTGTACTTCAACTTTTTCATCCAAGTTGCATTTTATATTTTTTATCCATTTCTAAAAAAAAAGATAAGATAAATTATTGGCTAAAAATTAAAAAATACCTATATTTTATAGATAAAATTAATAGTTTATTAGTTATTAATATTAAATTAAAAAGTATACTTTTAATACATTTTTATATCAAATACAAAAATTTTATTAAAAAATAAATTTTTATCTTTAGCATATTCTACTTTATTATTATTTTTATTTATAGTAAATTACAACGAAGTATTCAAATATATTTGTTTTCATTCAATGTTATAATTTATTATTTTAAATTATACATACATCTATGATAATTTATACAACAATATGCAACAATTTTTTTATTCATGTAAGTGAAATTATTTTTTATATTATCTTTTAATTATTATTATACTTTAGTTGTTTTATATTGACTTTTAGAAATAAAATATAGCAAGGTCTAGCATTAAATTCCCATAATTATAGTAATAAAATATTTAATTAAGGAAAAAAATTAAATTGAATGATGTTAAGAAAATACTTTCCTAATATCTTTATTTACATATTATCCTCACAAAAATAAAATAGAAGAATTTAAATATAAAAATACAACTAATTATAATCAATGCTCCGAACATCAGGATTAATATTAGAGTGAATACTTCTATTTATTATTAAAAAAATTATTTAGTGACAATTTTAAAAGATAAATAGTGATAATTTTAATTTTTATTATTATTTTTTAATAAATTAATATTTGCTAGAAATTATTTACTAGAAGATATTTTAGTAATAATTTAAATTATATAATTACTAGAATTTAATATTTTTTATTTAATAAATTTTATGTTAATTTATACAATTACAAAAATATTTATAAAAAAAAATAACTTTTTCTAAGTGATTATTATGGGAAATCCTATATCATCTCCACCATTTAATGAGTTTAAAGAATTTTAACGAAGATGAAGTAGCATTTGAATCTATTAAATTATGAAAGAAATCGTAAAAATATAGTATATGAAAAGAGATTTATTTTATATATATATATATATATAATATTGATATTTATTATATATTTATTCTATTATATTATATTGTTGTAAAAAATTTAATGGTTATGTTATGTAGCATCACTTCATTAAAAATATTTATAGAAATAAAATATTTATATATAATCATAATAATATTTAAATTTATAAATTTAAAATATAATTAATAATAACAATTATATATGACACGTAGAGATGTAAGTAATTTAAATAAAATGGATCACTACTTTGAAAATTAAGTCAATCCATGAAATTTTATATTTTTATTATTTGTTTACAATTTTAAGCTATTAAAAAATTACATCTATTTTGTTATATATGAACTTATTTTATTATTTGTTTATAATTTTAAGTTATTAAAAAAATTGCATCTATTTTGTTATATATGAATTACTTTCAATTTATTCACTACTAAAAATCTTATTTTTAACAATGCTTTATTAGTTAAGGTTTAATAAATTGTGCTATAAATTTTGAACAAATATTTAATATTTTTTTAGGTTTATTTTAATTTTGACTAAAAAGTAAGGTTTGTACCAAACCGTTGGCATTACATAAATCTATTTTTCATCGATTTTACTTTCTCATGTAATTTTCTCTCTCCACATTTCAATTCTTTTCTTTAAAAAATTTTTAAATTGTAAATCTTTTATATTGCTCTCATCTTCTGATTTATCTCTTATTCTCTCAATATCACAATGATATCCATTGTGAGGTTTAGATTTAAGTCATTGCAACAACATCGAGTTGAAGGGCATTTATAAGGACCGTCACTCTGTCAACCTCGTCATGGAGCTTTACACCGATGATGAGCTCTTCCATCATATTATCACTAAAGGCCACTACTTCGAGTGTGCCGTCGCCAACTCTTATCACAAGATCGTGATTGTTGTGCTTAATTGTCACTTTGTGGGAGTGATGCATAAGGACTTGAAGCTTGAGAATTTCTTGTTTCTTAGCAGTAACATTCCTATTTTTCTATGATGAATGTTTGAAGTTACAAATAATTTCTAGAATAAAACTAGGTAGGATTGGAAGCCAAAATAGAGAAATTAGAAAGTTTAGTGCAAATGAAGAAAATACTCCTGCATATGGGCAACTCAAATAATGAGCTAGAGAAATGAAAACATAAGTAAAAGATATCCTAAAGGGATTATAAACATTATGAATGGTTAAAAATAGTGAGAAAAATTTAGAAACTTGAGAAGAGATGAAAATGCCCTTAAAAAATCTCAAAAATGACCAAAATGTCCTAGGAACTATGCTTTTTACACAAAACTAGTCAATTCCAAAAAAAAAATAGTAAATGACCTTAGATTAACCTAGGAACAAACAAAAAAGTGTTAGAAAGATCAAAGGAATAATTTGGGAAATTTTTCAGCAATGCTAAGAAAAATTACAAAAACACTCCTAGACAGAGGGCAAAAAAATATATGATGAACAAGTCAAAAGTGGGCCCCACACTCAATTACACTACATTAAGCATGTGGAAAACCCGGTGATGAGTCACCAAACTCAAGTCAATCAAGTCTTTCACAAAAAGACAAAATAAATAGTAAAAATATTCTTTTAACCATGGTTAAGACTAATTAACCTTGGTTAATTAAAAGTAAAACATGTTTAGGCTAAGTTAAACACAATTAGAGCTAAAATTAGCTAATTAACATTAATATAAATCTAAAGGGATAATTCCTTGAATTATGAATTATTTTGGAAAATAGGAAAATCTAGGCCAAATTACCAAAATATCCCTAAGAGTAAAAATATTTCCACTTTGCCCATAAGTGGCCGAACCCACTTAGCATCCCTAGGGACCCCATTTGCTTCAATTTTTGCAGCTTAAACACTTAATCAAATTTTCTCCATTCTCTCTAAGTTCATCTTAACCCAAAACACCCAAGTCCAACACTTTAAGCCTAAGTCTCCATCTTTGAGACTTAAGCCAAATCAAGACTCTAAACACCAAAGTCACACCACCTTCACTTTTCAACATGTGGACTAGCCAAGAAGGGACCCAAGGCAGCCATTACAACCCCATCGCCACTTAGGAAAGTCTTCAACAAGTAGGATCTTTCTACTTGCTTTTTATGTTTCTAATTTGTCTATTTATAGTGTGTTTGTTTTCTTTCATGAATATTTTCTCTAAAGTCTATACATCTCTTTTTTTCCACTTGTAAGGGCTTAAAACTATGTTTGAACCATTCAAAATCAGCCCCACCCATTTTTAGTGATTTTTGAAAAGAAAAACAAAGTTTGGTTGGTTTAAAGTGCTTCTAATGCACTTGGAAGAAATTTAATCGATGATGTGTTTCAAAATCATTACTAAAACTTTAATCAGTTTTAAGTACTTATGAACAAAGTTTTTGAAGTATACTTGAATGGAGATATGTATATTTAGGAGTAGATCATGAGAATCTACCCTTTGTTGTTTGGGAAAAAGTGTTATGTTGCTTGTTTTCATGCTTGTTTATGTTTAAGTTTTAAAGTTGTAATTTTTTCACTTGTGGTGAATTTTTGTATGAGCTTTGGACCAGATCTGAACCTCTGAGCATGTATGTTAAAATGTGAAATAAATTTATGTAATAAGTTCCTAAAGCTCCCTTTGGACAAAGGCTAAAAAGTTATTAGGTAAAGGTTGTGTTCTTAAGCATAAAAATGGAAAAAACATTGTATAGCACTTAAGATTCATCATGGTCAGCACCTAAGCTCTGGCATTGAATGAAATAAGCATGGACCAAGGGAAAGAGGTGTTGCAAGTGCACAACACCATTGAACCAAGATTGTGTGAGGTGAAAGTTTGGAAGAAATGACCTTAGCTAACCAAGGGAGGCTTTCGGCCACCACTCCAAAAGCAAGGATTAATTTGTCTAAAATTTTTATAAGTTACTTGAACTCTTTAATTAGGTTTTAAATGGATTAAATCATCCTTTGAAAGAAGTTCATTAAAGTAAAAATGATTTGAAAAACTCTAGCAATGCATTAGGCCACCCTAGAGTGATTTTGGCAAAAATGGGTTTAAAATTTGATTAAGGATGAATCAACAATTTTCAGAAGGTAAGTAACTTATTTGGAGGTTTAATTAACATTTAAAATGATAAATTTTAGAATATGTAACTTAGGTAAACTTAAGGTAAAAATTTATAATTAGTTTATGGTAAAAATTCTAAGCTTAAAATGGGTAACTAGAAATTTACCATGACTTAGATAAAAGTAAAGGTAATTTTAGAAATTTCACTTAGTCTAGGTAAAAAGACTTAAAAATCTACTAGACCAAATCAATTCTGAAGTATAAACTTCATCCCCAAGTAAAGGTCAACCTAAGTCAACTAGGGTTAAGAAATGGTCAACCTAATCAACTAAGGTTAAGAAAAGGAAACCCAAAACCTAGAAAAATGGAATTTGGCCACTTAGTGATTAATTAACTTAGGAGAGGTTTCAACTCCTAGCTAGGCTTAATTAAAGACCCTTCATATGTAAATATAATGAATTAAAAGTGTGATAAAGTCTTAAAATAGGAAAAAGGACCAATTGACCACTTTAGATAAATGAATCTAGGGTTAAGAAGAAAATTGCAGAACCCTAAGTCTAAGGAGTGACATTCAGCCACCATGATTTAATTAACTGAGGAAAAGTTTTAATTCTTAATTAGGTCTAATTAATGATCCTAAACATATAATCATAATATATTTAAAGTGTAAGAAAGATAGGATTTTAGAAGATAGGTCATTCAGCCACCTTGAAGTAAATTGACCTAGGAGAAGAATTAATTCCTAATTACCTTAACTAGACATTCTTTGGTTTAAAACTAAAATAAATTTCAAAGGTTTAAGATTTATTTAGACTTAATCATTAAAGTAGTAAAAAGGAAGTCACAAGTTAACATACTTCAAAGATTAATTCTAAGCATGTTTAAGAAAGATGATTAGGACTTAAAACATAAAGTTAGAAGGAAACTAAGTCATTCGGCCATGACATACTCTAATGATAAGGAAGTTCTAAAAGTATCTAAGTTAGATAGCAAGTATTGAGTTGGACTCTAAATAACATAAATTAACTCATAAAACAAGAGAAAATGAACTAGAAGAACTTAGGAACCTAGAGTTTACATTCGGCCACTCTAGGTTAATTAAGAGAAAAAGAGTTTAAAATCTTAATTTATATAACTTAAGAAGTCTTATGATGTTAAGGAGAATTAAAATTTCAAAAGAAAGGAGACAAAGACATAAGTTACCATATCAACCATGTTCATTTAAAATGTCTTAAACAAGTTAAAATTTTGTAAGTACTTAATATTTGAACTTAATATAATTAGGACTTAAATAAGACTTGAACATATGAGAGCACAAAGAATAAAAACTTAAAAGGTGTCATTCGACTACCTAGAGCAAAAATCTAAAATGTAAAAATCTTATGAAACTAATGTGAATTTGAGAAAAGAAAAGGATGAGGACCAACTTAGAATATTGAAAGGATTAAGTCCCTTGAGTGATTCAACATCAAAAACCGAATTGAGATATTTGGTTGAACATGTATTTGTGATATAATGCTATTGATTTACCAGTCAACTTGTATCGCTAATTATGAATGCACACTATTTATGTAAGAATGAATGATGAATGCTCATGAATAAGAAAGAATGATGTTATGTACGAGTTTTGTTTATGTTGATGTTAAGATGGAATCCGAGATCTATATGTGCATTCCATATTGGTTGGAAATTTGTTTGAGCATGTATAATTTTTTGGAAGCCATTAAAATGAACCTAAAGAGATTAAGGGATCACCAAAGCAAATTTATGTGAAGATGTAAACTTACTCCCTTTGTCCCTTGTGCACACCAGAATTCAGAGGGCACCTAGAGTTTTACTAAAGAGGAGGCAAAATGTTCTCCTAGAAGACTTAAGTTTCTCCAAAAATCCTTCTATTTTGAAGACATTAAGTCTTCACAACCTTATAAGATGGTGACGACCACCTTGGAATGAGCTCATATCCTTAATTAAATAGAAGGTAGGGGGTCTAGCCAGTGAAAAGATATTGTTTGAAAAACTTTAATACATATCTATGTCTAAATATTTCCCCTTAATTTGTGGGACTAGATCTATAATTTTTTCAAAAAGTGGGCTAGAGAAATGACAAAGAATAACGTATAAGACGTGGAATAATATATAAGTCAAATAATATCATATTTGTGATCCTAAGCTTATGATGTGAAATGAATGTATGTTTAAACAAGATGTTTCTAAAATAAAAATTACCCACTTTAGTAGAATGTTTCTAAAGTATTAAAAGTAATCTTATATGCATGAAATGATTTCTTAAATAAACTAAAGTGGTTGGGATTAAAGTGATGACATTAGATTAGAGTAGAAATCCTACTAAGAAACTTAGTTTCTCACTCCTGCTTCCTCCACTTTCTTTCTAGACGATGTTGATGTCTTGCACGACAGCAGTTATGTTCCTAAACACTAGCAGCGTGAATTGGACCCCAACCCCCACGACATCTTGATCACTGCCTAAGAAAGTTTCCAAATCTATTTTTCTCTAGGACATCTTTTTATCTCTGAGGCCTTAAGCCTAAACTTTAGTACCACTGGGTTCACGATTCCATTAAAAGCATTCCGTCCGGACAGAGTTTTTCCACCACCTCGTGGGTACAAACAACAGCAGAACCCTGTTGTAGAGGAGTCTGATTCCTCGGAAGGCGAGACTAACCCCCAAACTCCATCATATTACTACAACACCTAGCATATGTGGTCATCTCAAGGAAGTTCCCCATACTCGATGTCGTACCCCTTTCGAGCTTACCAGGAGACATCAAATGGATCATTCATGTCTTTGGACCTGAACTTGTGGCCAAGGTTCTTTCACGAGTAGGCTGAGGGTGGTTGAGCTTCCCATTGCTGCATGAAGGAAAAAGGATTTCGAGTTTGACATACCAATAATGTACATGTTGTATATAGTCAGATGTAAGCATCTTAAGTATATGTATTAGTATTATTATAATATGTTATGTAAATTAGGTAATGTATAATAACTCTAGTATCAAAGATGTAAATTATGGTTTGTAATAACTGTATTATAAAGCCACAGGGCTAATATTGATGTACTGTATGAAATGATATGTATAATTATGTTATGATATGTATGTCATGTTTAAATCATGATTAACTATTTATGTGCAAATGATTAACAAAAAGAATAACATGAGTAATAAGAGTTCTTAACATTTTAAACGCGCACAGAATTCTTCTAGCGATTTATTTTACCGCTACACATGTGTTATCGACGAGACTCAAAGTTTATATCAAACAGTTTTAAAAAAAATAATTTACCATATTTTCATACAAGTATTTTCTAAAAAGAATTCTGCATCATGAGATAACAAACTAATAATGAACTGAATGAACGACTTAAGCGTAAAATTGCTATTCATAATTAGGATGTTATAATACCCATCTCAAAGCCACCGATTTTAGTCTCTTTGTTTTTTAAAACCAGGTTTCTTAATCATTTCTTAATAAGTGTTATTTTGGAAAAATAATTAATTATTTCCTAAAAAAATGTTATTATAGTTATTTTCCTTTTATCAATGGTTTTTACATTTGTTGACTTGTCAGTGTGTGCTTGGTTTATATTATTCTAAAAAAATTGATTAATTCTGTTAAAGGGATTTTGAAAAACATGTTAATATTTCCTTATATATGTTGAATCAACACATGATGTTATAGTGGTTATTTTATTTCTATTGGTGTTCTTTTAACATTCATTGACTTGGGGAATTATGTTGAAAGTAGGATATATGTTTTGAGATTTGATTAGGAGTGCTTACTATGTTTTTCCTGAAATGTAGCAGAGAAGTTATAGGCTTGAAGCTAATATTTGGTGTGATGGGATTATATTATATATTTTGTTTCTGGTATTCCAATCTTTTAATAAGGTCAAACTTCTTCCTTTGTAATTGGTATTCAAAGCCTTAGTTTTATTTTTTAATGTCGATAAGCTTTGAAGCATATGACTTTATTTTATGCATTGTACCTGGGTTTTATATCATTATATGACTTAGATATAGTTTCAATTAGGGTAGGTGTGGGTTGAGGTATGTGTGGTTGAACTTTGTGTTTGTTTTGAGCTTTAATAGGATTATGTTGATGTTATACTATAGAAGTTTATTTCTCATGTATTTTGATATACATGCCTTTGAACCTTTTCAATGTTTTTCTCTTTATTTTGTTTTTGTGTGCAGAAAATGAACAAGGTATCTTTGATGCTATTCCTCGTGAACGAATTTATTTTGCTTCAGATCTTTAACCTTCCATAATAAGTAGTGCCAAATATTTGGTCAAGAAATAAGAATTGATTCTAAAGAACAAGAAGTACTTAGTGAGTTAAATTCTAGTCATTTGAACATAATTTTTTTTATTTCAAATATGCTTTATATTTTATTTTAATCATATTAACACTAATGAAGTGTTTGATATTATTTACCCTTCCCAAGAGGCTTTGACATTATAAGATGTATAACACACTGAAGGGTAAGATGAGTGGCAAGAAATGGATATGGATATTCAAAAGAGTTATCATTAGATTGGTCCTTGATATTACTAAGTCCATGGGGCTGTTGGACTTACGGGACTCATTCGGTAAGAGAAAGATTCATTTGGTTGGATAAGGTTATGGACTTAGAAAGTGGTTGCCAATGTAATCATCAATTTGTATTATTATTAATATTTTGAATTCTTCTCCTTGAAGAACAAGTTGCAAAGTGGACAATTTTCTAATGTTAAAATGTATTTGTATATAGTTAATACATATCTTTATAAGTCATGATAATAAAATGTTAAAGTAAATGATTATTGCTTACAGTTCATTTAAGCTTCACTTCTTTAGCTCTTTGAAGTGTCTTTTTACTATTGTCTATTATCTCATGGTGAAAAGTCTCATACTTATGAATAAACATCTTGTTGCCACTTAGCCAAATTATTATATTTATTTAATTTGAAATCTACCTGATGTCCAAAAGTGCACAATGCCAAAAGGTGCACCAAGTCAAAAGAGTCCATAAGATATATGACAAAATTTATAAAAAGGCAAAATATGGGCTTTTCCAAACTAACAAGTTTTACAAAACTCAAACTCTTCATGTTTAGGTGTTTTGATGTTGTAGCTCTTCATCATATCACTTAGTACCTTGCAATTTGGGTTACCAAATTTGCCATAAGATATATCCTTTATTAAAATCAAATCATAAAAACCTATATTGGTTGGGGATATGCTCCTAGGAAGTTGGTAGAGTCCATCCTTAACTTTCCCTTCTCTTATGATTTCCTTTAATCCTCTTTCAGCTCTTTTAAAAAACATAACAAGATTATCTATTGATGAAAAACTTCTTATTATATAATTCTTTTATTAAGTAATATTTAATTTTGATTATTTGAAGATCTTTATTGATAAGTGAAATTTTACTTGCAGGTTCATCTTAGCAACACTTGAGAAGCATTGGAATGTGTTGACATCCTTATGGATCCTTATCATTTTCATGCAACAGAAATAAATGATTAACTAAAATTTACAAATTGGAAAAGTCATTAGAATTGTAAAATGTGGTTGTCTAATTGAGAGTGGATATAGAAGTTAATAACCTCCTATATCTAACATAATATACAGGGTAATATTACAAATTTCCATAAAAAGAAAAAAGTTGAAAGCTTGACTTAATTGAATATTGGAATAATCCACAAAACTAACATTGACTAACCATAACCAAAATTAATAGGAAGCATCGCTTGATTATCTCAATGGTAATGATGATTGAAAGCAAAATTTCTGGTAAAAATTCTATGGATGCTACTCGACACACATATTAATACCTTTTTTTTATAAATTGTCTTCCTAGATAATATAATTGCTTGATGTTGCCCCTTCACAATCACAGATATAATCTCTTTTTTTCATTAATATATTAAAAAGTAATATTAATTCTAATTCTTATAATTATACTTAAAACTCAATGTTTTAAAAAAAACACATTTACAAATTATACTTATTATGAATATAGATAATATATTTTATTTGAATTGTAATACCTTTTATAATATATTTTTAAAATAAAAAATTATTTCAAACAATTAATTGTTTATTTAAAATAATTAATTTCTGAAGATTATAATTAATTATATAAAATAAATTTACATTTAAAAGAGTTATAATAAATTTTATTTTAATTGTTTTACCTTTTATAATAAATTTTAAAAATATAAAATTATTGCCATCATTTAATTAATTATTTAAAATAGTTAATTATCAAAGATAATAATTTTTTAAAATATTTTAATTTCAAAATATAAAATTTTGTTTATAATGAAATAACTATTTATAATTAACAATGTTTTTATATGATCATAGACAAATAAAGGAGGTTTAAACGGTTGGAAAATATAAAATAAGTATGGAAGCTTAAGCATAATCGTGAATAATTAACAAAAATTTTAGCTATTAAATTTTTTTAAAAATTAATAAAAATTATAACAAATAACAAACTGTAGTAAATACTATTAGTTTTAGTTGTATTTATCCATTTTTATTTAAAATAATTGATAATTCATTTACTATACATAATTTTTTAATAATTTTATTAACTATAAATAAATAATATAACAAAAATTTAAATTTATAATAAAATAAAAATAAGCATTATTGAAAATAAATTTTCTTGTAGTAATTATTTTAATAAATATTTTATTTTTATTATTTACTAGTTTACTTGTTGATTAATAATGGATTATTGATGCTTATTTGTTAGGTATAGAAAAATTTAGAATTTAATTTAAATTTCAATTATTTATCAAATGTATCATTTAATATGTTTGGGTTCATATATTAAAAAATAATTATAACATTTAAAATTTAAATATTAAAAGAGTGCTTTAAAGATATTTTAAAATATTTTAAAAAATACGTCAATGAGTATTTTAGAATTGAGTTAAATATGTTTTTAGCCCCTATAAAATATTTAAATTTTGGTTTTGGTTCCTTAAATTTAAAACTTTTGGTTTAGATCCCTCATTTTTTAAAATATATTGAGTATAGTTCCTATATTAACTTAAGTTATATTAAATTATAATAAATTAATCATAATTTGAGAATTATAATATAAAACATTTCATAAATGGTCAAAAATTTCTCTAATAATGATTGATTTTACTTGACTTAACGTAACTTAAATTAATATAAATAATTATAATCATGATATTTTAAAAAATAAGGAACATAAATCAAAGATTTTAAAATTGAGGACCAAAACCAAAATTTAAATATTTTAGAGGGACTAAAAACATATTTAACCCTTTAAAATTTTATAAATAAAAACTTTTATTAATTTTTTATTTTAAATTCTTCGTAAACTTAACAAATCAATTAATATTTTCTCTTATAATTTAGGAGTTTTAGTTAAAAAGATATTAAAATAATAATAAATAAATATTATTTAACTATGTTACTTGACCGAACATAAATTTTAGAATAATAATTTTAGGTCAATACGTGTTCATTCTAACATAATATAAATATATTATGTGGAAATCAATCTCTTACATTAAAATATATCAATATTTATATAAAAATTTATTGGTATAAAAAATATTTAATATAATAAATATATCACTTTGCAATAAATATTTAAAAAAAAAATATCTTAATACCGATATGAAAACCATTAAGATTTAAATTATAATATAAAAATATGCCATATGGATAAATTTTTAAAAAAATATTAATTCATGCATCAGAATTTATTAGAATTTATGTAATAGTGTAAAACTATATCACATCATTGAACTTTTAATATAAAATTTAAATTTATTATACTTAAATATTTTTATCATCTCATAGAATAAAAATTTTATGCTAAAACATAATAGAAGAAAATAAAAAATTCCTATATCTTCATAGATTTATTTTTTGATACTTTCTTTTATGCATTTTTTTTGTTATTTTAAATATTTTATTAATTTTATATAATTATTTGAAGAAAATATTTATTATTATCCCACAAAGTCATAATTGATTTCTTAAAATAAATTTTAAAATTTTGAAATAATTTTTAATTTTAATTTTAAAATTTTAAAATGATTTTTAATTTTAATTTTAAAATTTCTAGAAACTAAATGTACTTTCAACCTTCTATTTACGTGATTTTATATTTTAGTTTCAAATTTTTAAATAATTTAATTTAACTTAAATTTTTAATTTTTAAAAATTATTATAAAAAAATTAATTCAATTTATTCTATCATTTTATTATGAATAAAAAAATATTAAATATTAAATAAAATTTTTAAAATATAAATTATTTTAAAATAATTAACAAATTTTTTTAATAAATAATAAAACATTAAAATATTATTATTATTGTGATGGTGGTAATTGAGATGAAGATAATAATTATTATGATAATGTTAATAATGATTAAACTAATATTGATGAGGTGACGGTGATGGTATTACGATTATAGTGATAATAATTATAATATAAATAGTATATATAATGTTATAAATTTTTTTAAATAATATTCAATAACTAAGAAATAAAATAAATATTTTTGTAAATTATAATATTTTTTATGTTATTTAGTATTGATATTATATTAAATAATACATATTATAATATTATATTATAAATAATTATATAATATAAAATTATTATAATATTATAAATTAAATCTGATTTATATATTAAATAATATTATTTAATTTATTATAAATGTATAAATAAATAAATAAATAAATAATTATTAATTAAAAATTTACAAAATTTATTTAAATTATATAAAATAATATATATAATACTATATTATAAATAGTTGTATAATATAAAATTATATTATAACAGTACAAATTAAATATAATTTATATATTAAATGATATTATTTATTTTATTATGAATCTATAAAATTGATAAATAAAAATTAATAATAAAATTAAAAATTATAATTTTAAATTTATTATTATTGTGATAGTAGTGATGATAATTATAATAAAAAATATATAATTATATAATTTTATATTATATATTATTATTGTAATATTTTTTATATTATTTGATATTTATTTTATTATATACACATATGTATATATATTATAATTATATAATATAAATTTATATTATAAATTAAATATAATTTATATATCAAATAATATTATTTATTTTATTTTTAATTTATATAATTGAAAAAAATAAAGTTATTAAATTTAGTTAAAATAGTAAAAATAAAAAATTATTATTATAATGATGATAGTAACATTAATTATGATAATAGTAGTTATAATGATTATAATAGTTGTAATGAGACGATGTTGATGGTGATCATAATAATGATTATGGTTGTTGTGGTTGTAGGTAATGTTGGTAATGCAATTTGTTAGAATTAAAAATGAAAATATTTTAAAATTAAAAATAAAATCCAATAAATCTTTTTTTTATTATTAGATGTAAGCTATTTTGAAAATATATTAGGAACCAACACAAAATCATTTTTACGAGACAAATTTTGTTTTGAAAACCAAAAATTACAACCACCCCAAATTGGATTTTAGTTTTTAGTTTTAAAATTTTAAAAAGTTATTATAAAATTGAATCAATTCACTTCGTTTTACCTTTTTATTATGAATTCACTAAAAATATTTCAAAAAAAATAAAAATTTAAATTAATACTATAATGAAAATAATAATAAAATTATCGATATTATTGTGATAATGGTGGTGCTTGTTATTGTAGTGGTGGTGAAGTAGAAATAATCATGGTAATGATAATTATAATGGTGATAGTAGTACCGGTAGGGATGGAAATACGACAAACCAAACTAAACTTTGAATGTTGTTCGGTTGAAAATTCTAAGGTTTAAGTTTGTGCATGTTATCTGTCTAAAGTTTTTATTTTATTAATGTTTGACCTGGTTTAAAACTTACATTCTAAAAAAATGTTACTAAATAAATTTAAAACTTATATAAATGATTAAAAATATTAGTAAGTTTAAAACCTATAAAATTAAAAAAATTATTAAATAAGCTTAAAATACACGTACGGACATATATATATATATATATTAATTTAAAAGTTTAAAATATTTTATAAAAATATATTTTAGTATTTTTTAAGCTATTAAATCTGTGAATCCAACCATTACTAATAATACTTATATAAAAAATAAATCAAAATTATTTAACTAATCGTAATCTCTTAGAGATAAACAAATACGGTAAAGAAAATTTTATTTTCAGATAAGTCATATTGGATTTCTTTTGTTTTAAATTAAAAATTAATTTTTAATAAATTATATAAATATATTAATATTATATAAATATAATATATTAAATTAAATATAAATATATAATATATAAAGATAAATAAATTTTTTAAATAAAGTTAATTTTTTTTTCTAAGTATAATATTTATTTAAAATAAATTTTTAATAAATTTGTTAAACAAATTGTATCAGGTTAACATCTATCTTTGGTACTTATAATACTTGGACAATAATTATAGTACAATAATTATAGTAGTAATTATTATTATAATGATGGTATATTTTAAAAGATAAATTTAAAGTTAAAAATTAAAAATTTTTAAAATTAAGAATAAAATAATTTTTTATAATTAGTGTAATAATTAAATTAAAATTATTTTAAAAATTTATTAAAAATTAATTCAAAATCATTTTAACTAAATAATTTTTTAATTTAATTTAAAAATAAATAATAAAATTTTCAACCACTTTAAAACAAATCTTAATTCTTCTTAATAATTTTATGGATTTAAAAAATAATCTAAATGATATAATATTTTAAAAATTAATAAAATATTAATTTATTTTTTAAAAAGTAAATTTAAATATTTAAAATAATAAATTGACGATCTATTTTTTAAAAATAATATAGTAACATTTATAACAATTTAATTAATTTTTTAATCAACTTATCCAAGATTATCATCATTTATATTAAAATTTATTTATTTTTTAATTCTTTAATGTTTTTATTAATGTCCCACAACTTAAATTGTTTATTAAAAATATATATAATTTAATTATAAAATAAGTGGCAATGATATTTTTAACATTAAATTTTATTATAATCATGGTATGCTCTTAAGTTAAATTATTTTAAAAATAAAATAAGAAACGTTTCATACTGAAGGAAAAAGAAAAAAAATTGGCTTGTTGTCATGTGGGCAAAAGGCCGAACCCGAAACCGACACGCGCTTGCCCACTTGTACAGAAAACGTAACACAAACACAACGCAACACATCACGCACAATAACTAGTAAGAATACGATGACAAAAAATCAACACAGTAATGAACCCAAAAATATCGAAATAATAAATAAATTTTATTTTAATTAAATTTTGTTTTGTGCTGCGATCTCATATCTCACTCTTGAACTCCCCAGCTTCCCATCTCCTCTGATTTCCCTCTTCCATCGAAGTTGACCTTTCATTCCAGTTTTTGGAATCCCCAGACTCAGGTCTCTCTCTCTCTCTCTCTCTCTCTCATTGCATGCCTTTGCGTTCCATTCATCTCGATCTCTTTGATTTCATTGGGGTTTGTTTTCCTTGTTCAGTTTTCGTCTCTGCTTTACTTTCAATTCGAATCGCCCCTTACTTTTCTTAATTAAAGCTCAGTGTTTCCCAATTTTTGGTTTTTGATGATTCTGAATCTACGCACTTTCTGCCACTCGTCACTGTCTATTAGTCTTTAACTCTAATTGATGCTGCTTCGTGTGTTCGTATTTGTGTTGGGAAAGGGAAATTCGTGATGCTGTTTTCGATTCAAATTTGGTGATTTGCGTTTTCCCCTTGGCACACCTCATGCTTTTCAAAAACACTATATAGAAACCTAGATTGGCTCTTTCTCGAGGCACGCTAATTGAAAATCCCCAATTTTTTTAAAATTCTGATAGCTCTTTTGCTACTTGTCTACAGTGAATGCTGCAGGAACCTCTTTTATTAATTTTTCTGGTTATGATTTATTGTTTCTGTGCGTTGTTTCACAATTGTCGATTTTCGATGAACTATCATGTTTAGAGATTGAGTTGTGAGCATTGGTAACGAGAGTGGCCTTTGCAGGTCTAGTAACTTTGGAGGTTGTTGGGTACAGAAGGCAACCATGGCTGCTTCAGAGGAGAATAGTGCATTGTTCCCAATATTCATATTGACAATAATGGCCATTCCTATTGTCCCATATACAATAACAAAGTTGTGTCGTGCTGCAACTAAGAAATCAAAGAGCTTACACTGTCAATGCTCTGAATGCTCAAAGTCGGGGAAGTACCGTAAATCAATATTCAAGAGGGTGAGGTCATTTACTGCTATGTGGATTTCATTATTTTCTTAAATGATTGCTTAGTTATTTACTTGTGATATTTAATCTAATTCTGCTATTGCCTCTCATTTCTCCTTCTGATTTGTATTTTCTTTCCCCTTTGATTTTGCAGATATCAAATGTCTCAACATGTAGTAACTTGACATTGTTACTGCTTTGGGTGGTTATGATTATTCTGGTTTATTACATAAAGACCATGAGTGGTGAGGTAAACAATTAAAAGTTAAAAATGAATTCAGACATTCCCTGCATGAGATGTGAAGTTAGTATGGAGGGTTGTTGTATTTTACTTATTGGTTGAGTGTTCTAATGGTGCTCATTCTGAAATTTCTCCTGTAAATTTTATGCAGATTGAAGTTTTTGATCCATTTAGTATTCTTGGATTAGAGCCTGGAGCGCCAGAGTCTGAAATAAAGAAAAAATATAGAAGACTTTCTATTCAATACCATCCAGATAAAAATCCAGATCCAGGTTGAAGGTGTTTCAGTTGTTTAATATATGTTTCTTATCATTGCTAACTTTGATGTTTCTGGAGTGTGGGTTTTCTGCAATTACCCACTTAACTGATAGCTTTTTATCCCTTTTATTTCAGAGGCACACAAGTACTTCGTTGAGTACATTGCCAAGGCTTATCAAGCTCTGACAGATCCAATAGCTCGTGAAAATTATGAAAAATATGGCCATCCTGATGGCAGGCAGGTAATAAAACAAAAGGTTATGGTAAAATGTTTAGTTGGTTGGTGCCTTTTTTTTTTATGCTGTTGAAATATGCATGACATTTTATTGCAGGGATTTCAAATGGGTATAGCTCTCCCTCAGTTCCTGCTAAATATTGATGGGGCATCTGGTGGAATACTTCTTCTTTGGATTGTTGGTGTGTGTATTCTCTTGCCATTGGTAGTTGCTGTTGTTTATCTCTCCAGATCATCAAAGTATACTGGCAACTATGTGATGCATCAAACACTTTCCACTTACTATTACCTCATGAAGCCTTCTTTGGCTCCCAGGTATATTCATTGTTTATCTTTGTTCTAGTTAGACTCTCTCAATAGTTATTTTCATCACAATTCTGAGGATGTAGAGAGCCAAATTTCATGCAGTCAACCACTGAATATTTCCACTCATTAGCTTTTGTTATTGATGTATTTATACTTTTGAATTAGCTTGAAGTTTAATGAGAAATTTCACCGCATGAATGTGTGAATTAGTAAATGGATGTTTGTACAGAGAAGATTTTCAAGCCCCTTTCCTTACTGAACTTACAAGGTTGAATTTCCCTGCAATATTAATGAAACTATTTGGATTTAAAAAGTTACTTATCAGAGATTGAAAAGAAAATGATGAAGTAACATGTTATTTTATTTAACATTTTCTACGTTAATGATACTACAGGTAAGGGCATTGATCTTTTGGGAATATCACACTGCAATATATTGAAATTTGAGTTTTCCCCTTTCCTTCATACAACAGTTACCTTGTATACTTGAAACTTTCCAAGTTTTTTTATTTGTAGCTATTGTGTTGTACAGCAAAGTCATGGATGTATTCATAAAGGCTGCTGAATACATGGAAATTCCAGTTCGTAGGACTGATGATGAACCCCTTCAGAAGCTTTTTATGTTGGTAAGGAGTGAGTTGAATCTTGACCTCAAGAACATCAAGCAGGAGCAGGCTAAGTTTTGGAAGCAGCATCCTGCACTGGTTAAGGTATCTCCTTAGATGGCTTAGCCGAATCAAGTGTTTTGTTTTTTTGTTAAACATTAATGTATTATTCTGTTTTTTCATAGTCATAGCCCTTTATGTACTCACACCTATACTATTTTCAGACCGAGCTGTTAGTTCAAGCTCAGTTGACCCGTGAATTTGCAGCCTTGTCTCCATCTTTACAAAGTGATTTCAGACGCATTTTAGAAACAGCACCACGTCTTCTTGAAGAATTAATGAAGGTGACTGACTTACCATTCTATCTTTGTGTCTAAATAGACTAAATGCTCATGGTTTCTTGATCACCCATTGTTCACTGTGTCTGCTCTGTCTTTTGACTTTTGCAAATTGAAATCATTATTCAGAAGTTGCATCAACAAAGAAATATCAAACACATATTTCTTAGTATTACACAATGTAAAGAGAATTGTTTGCTGCATGTGCTTAATGCCTTGGGGACCTGGTGTCCGGCTTAAGGATTTATAATTTTGTTGAGTCTTAGGCACTTGTTGAACTTGAAATTTTGTGTAAGAATGTTAAGAGGACCTGTCCTATGGGCTACCAGGTTAACTGTAGAGTGTAGGTTATTTATGGACTAATATACTTTTTTATGTTCCTGTTACTTGAAGGAAAAACAAGTACAGTCGAGAAAGTTAATTGCTGAGTTGGATTTCATTAAAACTCCATTTTAGAGGAATATTTTTTTTCCTTTTGGTAGAAACAATATAAGTTATATGAAAACACCTAATTAAAAAGGTGGAAAATATTCAGTTTGCCCCCCTTGATCCAGCAGGGACAGTGAAACATGATGCTACAGGGGTCCTGGGAGTGCTGGGGTGCCACTCTTTTCTTCTCTGCTGCTATAGTGGTGCAGTGGTGCTATAGCATGCAATTGACTATGATTTGAACAAGGTTATATCATAAAAGGGAACTGAATAGTGGAAATAACTAGTTTTGTAAGATGCATGGTTTCTGTTATTAATGGAGTGATATAAAGAGTAATGCTATGTGACAAAATCTATTCACAAACTTAATCATGAATGACTTGGCAAAAAATTAACCACTCACTTCACCTGATAAATATCTGAAAACCTAAATAAATAAAAAGATACAGACCTAATGGCATTTCTCTTCGGCTATTTGTGTGTGCTTTTACAAAATGCTTTAATGGCTGTTAGCATTTTCCTTTTACGAATACAAAGAACTTAGAGAAATAAATAGGATAACGGGACTACCGACAGTTGTACAATGCTGAAACTAGGATCATAGCTGCCATAAAAGACAAAGCATACGTATGATATCATCTCATACATGCTGGTTGCACATTGTAATCATCAAATTTGGCTTGTTATCATTCTCTTATGTGATGAATATGATACTTCTGTTTCTGGATTTATAATCATGAATCTGATACTTGCATTTCTATACATTCTTTAATGCTCCATTTTCTTTAAAAGATGGCAGTTATACCACGCAATGCTCAAGGGCATGGATGGCTGAGGCCTGCAATTGGTGTTGTTGAGCTTTCTCAATGCATAATCCAGGTGACGAATCTAAATCTGAAGCTAACTATTATTTGCTAAAATGCAGTCATCTTTTGTTTCCAATCTCACCTTTCTATATGTTTAATTTTAAACAACTTGTCTTCTGTGTTACCTTTTGTTAGATAATCATAGTTAGTTAATAGATCAATAGTTACGGTGTGTTAGTTATTTGGAGGCAGGTCAAACAATGAGGAATGTTGCCTATAAATAGGAAAAGGGGTTGAAAGGGATACCTTATCTTGTTATTTGAGAGGAAATTCAGA
Organism: Canavalia gladiata; assembly: GCA_037954105.1. Lineage (NCBI taxonomy): Eukaryota > Viridiplantae > Streptophyta > Magnoliopsida > Fabales > Fabaceae > Canavalia > Canavalia gladiata. The sequence continues at coordinate 14,046,157 of CM075662.1, read as the reverse complement.
TAGTTGTGGGAGAGTCCAGGCCCGTCAAAAGTCCTGGAATCATCTGTACTATTTTCTGTTGTCAGAAAATTTTCTTTCTATAATTTTGATCCAGTTTCTACCACATTCTATACTTCTCCGCTGTTTGGTGGGGATGACCATTGTGGGTGGATGCATAAAATTGAAAGGTATTTCAAATTGAGGGGTGCTAATGATAAAGAAAAGATGGAGGTAGTTCTTGTAGTAGTGGAAGGAAGAGTCCTTAATTGGTTTCAATGGGGGGAACTCAAGAACCTACATTTGTCATGGAGTGAATTCAAGAAGGCAGTAATGGAGAGGTTCCAACCAATAACTATTGGTAATCCATTTGGACCCTTAATGCGGCTAAAACAAATAGGATCTGTTGCAGATTACAGGGAAAGATTTGAATCCCTAATAGGTCCTTTGAAAGATGCAGATGAGGTATATCTCAAGGGAATTTTTCTTAATGGGTTAAAGGAAGAATTGGTGATAGAATTGGAGATGAAGAACTTCACATCCCTTGATGTATTAATGCTTAAAGCGCAGAGGTTGGATGGAAGAAACTAAGAAATGTTCAAGAAAAGAGGCCATAAAGGTGGAAAGTTGCTAGAATCCAAATTTTTCAAAGGGGGGCAGATTCTGATGCGAAATCAAAGGGAGAAGCCAAATTGATTGAAGTAAAAATAGAGGCAAAATCAGATTTGTTGCCATCAAAGAACGAGAACAAAGACTTGTCTCTCTTACAAGAAGAGATGAACTTTGGTGAGTTAGAATTAAGAACAATTTTTGAGATCAAGAACCAGAATCAAGGTTGTGAGCTGTTTCACAGATTTCAGATTATTGCTAGCAATGTTTTGCAAGTCATACGGTTTCTCCACAAGACAATTAAACAAGGACTAAAAGCTGGTCTTGTTGAGGTTTTTGAGGGAAGTTGGCAGCAGGAGAGTCTTAGGAGCTTTTTATTTGACCCTGATTTAATTAATTTCAGGATCTCGGAAAATTTTCCCAGTACTTCAACAATAGCTTGGGCTTTGAATGTTTAGCATTGGGATCTTGGTGGAACTATTTTTAGCAACTATAAGCCATTCACCTTGAGGACAAGGTGCAACTCATATGGGAGGGTATTGATAGAGCTCTAATAAGCCAAGTGTACAGTGGGAGAAATAAAAGCTAACAGAATTAAGGCTGTAACACTTAGTTAGTTAGTTAGCTTTCTATAACAGATAGTTAGTTGCTGTAATAGCTAGCTAGCTTGGAAAACTAAGCCTATAGATAGAAGGTAAGAGGATAGAGTAAGAGTGTGGATAATTTTGAGAAGTTTGTAATTGGAGTGCACTGGATCTCTCGAAAACTCAGAACTAGTGAGGATTATTGTAAAATTCTTCCTTAAACTCCGCATTTCAGTTTCACATAGGGGCTGTGGTAGAATTATAGGGGTTAAACAATAAAGACTCATTCTTGTTAGTATTCTTGGGTACTGGTCTCTTAGATGATAACTAAGTAAAAAAAGGGTTACTAATGTATGTAATCTAAATGTAACTTTTACCTCAATGTTTTGTTGTCTCTTAATATACATGAAAAACATCTCATAAGATCCTTATTTCATCTTGGATTTAGAGTATTTTGTTTTCTCTTAGGATTGGTTTTCATGTTGTCTATATTTGATGTTTGTTTCCTTATCTAATTAAAATGATGAGTCTAGTATTAGTATATATATAAAGGTTAGTGCTTTATGTCTTGTTTCACATCATATCTCTTCAAAATTTTGCCAAAAAGAAAAAAAATTCAGTCTATTATATTTTCAACATGGTATCACAGTGGTACCGGAATGGCTTCTTCATGACCTATCCTATCATGGCTATTAAGTTGCCTAAATTCTGGAACTTTAACATAACATTATTATCACCATGATTCTTCTCATCAGCCATGCCCCAATTCTGGCCATTCACCCTCTCTGGCTGTTCTTCTCTCCCTTCTGTTGCCACTATTTTCTTTATGTTTCCTAAATCTGCCTGTTCCTGGCAACCTGAATCTTGCTGTCCACTTCTCACTGCCAACTAATGACTTTTCCAGCAAGCTTTATGATCAGCAACCCCACCATTGGAAGCTACTCCTCCAGACCAGATCAGTCATCTCACAAAGGCTCAAGACAGATCGTTCATTCATGTGCCCTGATACACTGTTTCTTAGTTCTATTGCTCCAAATACCATCCTTCCAACCATGCATGGATGTGCATCCAGCTATGTCTCCAGCCTCCATTTACTGCTCCATGGTTGACTCTCTCCTTTCTCTACTTCTGGTTTCATTTCTCATCACTTGTCTGACACTTTCTGGAAGCCATATTTGCCATTGGCATCATCACCCTTTCTTTCTCTTCAAGCTTATTATGTCAGTTTTTGGTACCATTGCCACCTGTAACATGGCAGATCTTTCTTAGATTTCTCCAGATTTTTAGCAACACTGTTCTCATCGATGCCTCCAAAATCCTTGAGTTGCCTTTCTTGCCATGTTTTGTTGAGTCCATATTATATTTTTATGTAAGGGTTCATTTGTAACAAGGTTAAAGCCTAGTATGCTTTAGCTTGAGAGGGAGTGTTAAATGATATGAAAAATATCTTACAATATCTTGATTGTATATCAAAATAATTTGGAGTATCTTATATTATCTCTTTAGGGATTGCTTTCTTTATTTCCCTATATTCAATAATTTGTTTCCTTATTTAATTAGGATTATCAGTCTAGTATCAGTATAAATGATTATTAGTGCTTTATGTATTTTGTAAGATTGTGTCCATTGTTATCAATCCTGGATAGCAGCATGTTGTGGCCGCTTCCCAAAATGCTAAAGTGATATACTGCATGGTGGGATGACTGCTATTTTAAAATTTTTTATATACATATATAATAATATATACATATGCACATAATTAATTGTAACTATAGTGATAAAAAAATACTACCAAGTTCATCATTCATAGCATATCCATAATAATCAACAAAAAAAATTGGACATAGGTCTTAGCAAAATATACAAGTTTGGTGGTGAGGAAATGAATAGTAACAAATAACAGAGAAAATGGGAAAACACAGCATAATAGAAAGAAAAAAAAAGAAGTGGACAGCTCAGCAGCAACAGAACAGAGATGGGAATGTTTGAGATTTGAACAGAAAAGAGAGGAGACAATGTTGCTGGAAAAGCAATGAGATGGCATGTAATGGAGCAGGGTGGAAAGAACAGGCAGCACATAGTTGAGAGAGTGTTTGAGCAGAGAAGAGAGAGAAAAATTGGAAAAAAAAAGTGGGGTTCCATTTGGGTATTTTAGAAGTTCTGAAGTGGGGGAAGGCCCTTATACCCTTTAAAAGCCCTCAAAACTACATTTTGGGGGAAAAATTGGAACCCTAACAAAATTTCATTGTAGTGCTGCTTTTGTGCTGTGAAAGCCTGGGATCTTGGCCGTGAAACAGGCTGCAGTTGCTATGATGGAGTAGTAGGCAGAGACAGCTCTGCACCGCTCTACAGTTGCACTGCTATAGCATGCGATTAGTAACTATGCTTGTATCACACTGTATCATCAAACATCACAGAAGAATCTCTACTATCTCCTTTCCTTTCCTCCCTACCTGAAATCCTTTAAATTTCAACAGTTTCTTTGGTAAAGCTAGGGAATAAAATAGAAGGGAAAATACTCAAACACGATAGATGGGACCGTTAAGGATGGTCAATGTTCAATGAAGTTCCTCCATTCCTTTCCAGTTGGCTAGTATAGGAGAGAAACTTACAAGTTACATCATAGGATACAGGTCTGCTATTTTACATATGTAGTATGGGTTTTATCTGTAAATGAATTTAAAATATGCTTGCTGACATCATAGATCATCCTACTAGTAAAATAGGAACCAAAACTTTTTCAGTTTCTCTTCTTGCTTCTTTTTGTTCTTATGCTGATGTGTATTGTTGACATCTCTTCAAGAAAAATATGGATTATGCTACACAAATTTTGCACATATTGATGTCTTTGTAGTTTAGGTTGAGAGGATGTCTTATTAGTATAATTTATGATATTTGGAATTGTACAACTTTCATTGTTTGTTTGTTTTTCTTGTCTTGTTTAGCCAAGCACTTTAATTTTAACTGAAAATATCATCAATTCCTCCGCTTTTTTATAAAACAATTTTAATATTTGCTTTTCTTGATTTATGATCTCCTATGCAGGCTGTTCCTCTTAGTGCTAGAAAGACTACTGGTGGATCACCTGAAGGCATTGCACCGTTTCTGCAGTTGCCACATATTAGTGAGACTGTTATTAAGAAGGTGGCCCGCAAGGTATGTCAACATTGTACCTGACATCTTGTCATCAAATTGTAAATGATTAAATTCCCCTGGTCTGGATCTGGCTGTTCATGTCCATGCTGTTACCCATAGTTACATAGGCTCTTGAACCTTGACCTCAGTGTTAAGATAATGACAAACCTTTTATGCACATTTTTCCAAGGGATCTAACTGTAGGTAGTTAGCAACTTGTGGGATCCAATTCAATGGAAGTTTTATTTCTGCCAAGTGTTCTCAAGATTGACAAAAGAAAATTATTTGTGTTTTGTATTAATTTTGGATGTAATTTAGTGGCTGAATCACTAGTTTTATGAAATTAATGATTTATCTTATTTTTGTTTAGTTAGAAGAATTGCATCGCTATCTCTCTTTTGTTGCACAATCAGCCCAAAGCTGTGTATACTGTACAGTGACTACTGCTGACTGTTTAAAATTCAAATGTTGAATTTCATTTTTTTTCACTTGTGCACATTGAATTTCCAAATTGATCCCATGACTGAGTGTTGAAACTAAGCATTTTCCTTCTTGATATGCAGAAGGTGAGAACATTTCAGGAACTTCATGACATGGACACTCAGGAGCGAGCTGATCTGCTTATTCAAACAGCTGGGTTATCTTCTGCTGAAGTGCAAGACATTGAGGTGGTACTGGATATGATGCCTTCCTTGACACTTGAGGTAACTTGTGAGACTGAAGGTGAAGAGGGTATACAAGAGGGTGACATTGTTACTATCCATGCTTGGATAAATATTAAAAGGGGTAATAGCCTGATCGGTGCCCTTCCACATGCGCCCTACTACCCATTTCACAAGGAAGAAAATTTCTGGTTTTTGCTTGCGGATTCTGTTTCGAATAATGTGTGGTTTTCTCAGAAGGTTAGTTTCATGGATGAAGCTGCTGCGATAACTGCTGCATCTAAGGCAATTGAGGAATCTATGGAGGGGTCAGGAGCAAATGTGAAAGAGACCAGTAGGGCAGTTGCAGAAGCAGTTGAGAAGGTGAAAGGGGGCTCTAGATTGGTAATGGGCAAGTTCCAGGCCCCATCAGAGGGTAGCTACAGTTTGACTTGCTATTGTTTGTGTGACTCTTGGTTGGGCTGTGACAGGAGGACAAATTTAAAACTCAAAATTTTGAAACGGACCCGGGCTGGCACCAGAGGTGCTGCTTTGGCTGATGAAGGACCTATCATGGAGGATGGGGTTGAAGAGGATGAGGACAATGAGGATGGAGAGTACGATGATGACTATGAGAGCGAGTATAGCGAAGATGAAGAAGATGATCAAAACTCAAAAAATAAGCATCAAGCTGCGAATGGCACTGTGAAAAAACATGGTCAAGCTGCAGAAAGTTCAGGCTCTGACGAAGACTGAAGTCTTTTTCTGACATGATAGAACCATAATTTTCTTCTTTTATCTCTTTTGGATGGTAGAACAATCAACTGTAGCAGCAGTAGTCTATATCGTCCATTTTGTTTATCAGTTGGACTGCATTCATGCTTGGACTTTTGTTCTTATCCTAGTTCAGCTGATATCGTGATTAAATTGCCATATTATCTGATAAATTTTTAAGTATGAAAAGATAAGTTTAAGGATTTAATTTTGATTTAATGTTAGTACACAACTATTTTAAATGCTTCACGGAAGAGTTTAATTGAGAGGCTTTTGTCGATTATTCTATGTAAATTAACTTTTCATCGGCTAGAATTCCTCCTAGGGCTCTTCGTAGGACGAATTTGTGGTTTTATTTTAATCTTCATTGGATTTGAAATTTTACTAAGATCATTTAATTTAAATTTGAACTTGACTTAGATTCAATAGGAGTAATTGTGATTCAGTTTAAATTGGCTTCGGTAAAAATTTATTTTATGTCAAAATTATATTGTGTGATTTGATTTAAATTGTTTATAATAAAATAAGTTAAATATATTTTTGGTCATTCTAAAATTTAACAATTTTATTTTTATTCATTCATTTTTAAAATTTTTGGTTTTTGGTTTTTATTTTTTAAAATAAATTGATTTTAATTTTTTATTATTAAGTATATATTATATGTCAAATATGAATTATTTTAGGAATTAAAATTAGTCCATTTTAAAATTTGAGATTAAAATTAAATATTTTAAAAATAAAAGATTAAAAATTAAACTTTTAAAATTTTAAAGTTAAAAATATATTTAATCTTAATAAAATTATAAAATTTAATCTAATTTAAATTTATAAAAAATAATTTAAATTGTTTGATTATATTTTTATGTTTTTATTTAGTTAGGAGATAATAAATAAATTTTTTAAACTATTTATATTTAAAAATTAGTTTTATATTCAATATAAGGCATAGAAATAATTGTAAATTAAATTAATGAATTTATAATTATATTAAAATATTAAAATTTATTTTTAAAATAAATATGTAATTTAAGTGCAAAGTTATGAAAAAGATAAATGAAGTATTATAATTTTATAAAAAGTTTACTATTATTTTTGTACTTTTTTTTAGTTTTTGTAGATTTATCCTTAATTTTTAATATAACTTTTTATTTTTTAAAATTATGCAAGTTAGCTTTTTATTTATTTAAAATAATGTAAATTAGTTTATAAGGATGAATTTAAAAGATAATGATAAAAGTTAGAAACGGTAAAAATTAAAGATTAATAAAAAAATTTCTTTAAATAAAGAATAAATTTGTAAAAATTAAACAAATTAGGAATGAAAATACTAATAAATTATTTTATAAACATATAATTACACTAATTTGTTTGAAATAATTGATTAAATTTTTTAATCCTTTACCTTTTTAATTATACTATCTCTTTATTTATTTTTATTTATTTTTTTATGAATAAAAAAATATTAATAAAAATATCATAAAAAAGTAAATATTATTTTAAAACTATATGGACAAATAAATAGAAAAATATCATTTTCTGTTTATTTCTTCTTATTTCTTTATAAGACAAAAAAAAAACAACCATACTATAAAATTTAATTATTATATTATAATCATTCAATAAATTTATTTTATTCTTATAGAAGATGGATCAATTTACTACAATAATAATATATGTTAGATTTATTTTAACTTAATAAATTTTTTAAATAGTTAAATTTTATTAATTTAAATATTAAATTAATAGATTTTATTGTATGAATTAAGATTTATAAAATTTTTTAAAATTTAAACGAGATTTAATAATTTATTAAATAAATTTAAATTAATATATATTAGAAAAGATATATTATAAGTTAATTTAAAATTATTTAATAAAATATTAATTTTTTTTAAACTTATAAAATTTGGTAAACTTGATTTGTACAATATCATCTATTAAAGTAATGGTTAGATTAATAAAATTCAACTGTTTAAAAGAGAATCTTAGTTACTTTTTTAATAAAATTTAACTGTTTAAAAGAGAATCTTAATTACTTCTTAAATAAATTATTCTTCCTTTTTTATTTATTTAATTATATTATTTTTTTACAAAATTTATTAATGAAAAGTAACATTTAATATTATTTTAAACTTCTACGTGAATATATAAATACATTTTTTACTTAAATAAATAAATAGATACAAAAATAGTATAATTACGAGTAAGAAATTAATTTCATGTATATAATCATAATGGTATATGCATGCAAACACACAATTTTAATGGATTGCACTCAATTAATTTTTCAGAATAAAATTTTAAATGTGATTCAATTTAATAAAAATGTTTCAATTTTGTAATTGTCAATTTTTACACTATTAACTTTAATATTTGATTCAATTTAATAAAAATATTTCAATTTTGTAATTGTCAATTTTTACACTTTTTATTGGATTAAAAATTTATAACCATTCATACTTTATAATATATATGATAATATTAAGTTAAACTGATTGTTGATATAATATATTGGTCATTCTTAAAAGTATATTGGATTGCATAATTATTAGATTAAAATAATAATAATAATTGAATTACTATTTATTTTTTTAATTGAGTTAATTTGTTTGTTTTAATTGTTAGTACATATTTTTTTTTATTTTTTGATATATATATATATATATATATATATATAAAATGGAATGATATTAATTAATAAAATCTATTTTTTTAGTTTCTTTTTAATTTTAATATGGTATCAAGAACGTATGCATGATCCTAATTTATGACTTTTTTGATTAATCTTCTCAACTTCACCAATACTAGTGGATCTCTAATGGCAACCTCATTTTCAGCAATGATAATTCCAATAGATGCTTCATTTAACTTCTCTCACACCATCTTTGTTCTTCTTGAGAATAATTTTCTCCTTTAGAACAAGTTGAAGCTGTTATTAAACCTATGGTCTTCATCAATTTGTTGTGAATTCCAGAGATTTCATCTCGATATTGCATGGAGGAAGATTGAAATTGTAATCGTGTTAATAAGAGTTATTTATAGTGGAAACAACAATATCAACTTCTATGTTATTGACTTCTTTCCTCTCTATTTGATTCAGTTCTCATATGTGTTATAGGTTGCACGTATTCATGGAAATTTTGGGATGAGATTCATGAATTCTCCAGTCTCATATGCGTGCTAAAGCACGACAACTACAATTTGAACTTCGTAACATGAAGAAAGGCACATGATTCATTTCTAAATTTCTTCTTCGCATCAAAACAATTATTGACTCGTTACTTGCTATTGGTCATCTAGTTCTCTCATGTGATCACATACATGTAATTCTTGATGGCCTTAGTGACAAATACAATAATTTTTTTAAAACACCTCAGGTTGAAAATACAAGTCTTGTCGTAATAATTGTCATAGTAGGAAATAAATGATCGAGTGTCATCACTCACGCCTTGCTTTGACTACTTGATATAAAAATTAATTATGCATACTCTTATGTTTAGAAATTAGTGTAAAGGAATTAGTATCCTTTCATGCATAAGAACATATACCATATAATTACGTCTCATATTACATACACACATACTTACTATCAATCATACATATTTCATGATTAACTACATATTACTTATTTATATTCAGTTATCCTTAATTATCATATAAAATGTTGATTATTGGGGTGAGATTAAATTTCCATCAACACTCTTGACATGAGAACTTCGAGGATCCAACCATCCAGCCTACGCTGTCAACCTCCACAAACAACACTGCCTTCATGAACAACATTGTTGGGGTCTAGGAAAGAAAATGATGGGAGAGGGGTGAGGATTTTACCATAATTATAATGTCAACATTTTCAACTCAGTCACTTCAGTTTATTTAGAAACATGACATGCATACAAGTTCACTTTTAAATTTTTATAAAATCTTTAGCTGAAGTAAATTTCTTTTACAGTTGCAAAAACTAACTTCTATCACAAGCATACAAGACACTTATTCTAAATTTCATACATATTTTATTATCTTGAGATCACATTATGTTATATCACAAATATCATTTAACTATCATTTCATTTATGCCTTACTTATAATTCATTCTCATTCTCTAGTCATCCTTTCTATGACAATTTAATTTAAGGTATATTCTTAATAATCTTAATCAAACAATATCTTTCACTTTCCACATACTCTACCTTCTGTTCTAGGATATGAGCTCATTTTGTATGATTATCACCATCATAATTTCTTGACTTCTACATGGAACCTCCTATGACCTCCATATGTGCACAAGCCCTATGACTTGGCATGGTAAGAGTAGTGTCTTAAATTTTTACATAAAATTTTCTTTTTAAGTCTTTGTGATAATATGCATGCTTAATATTTAATCGATATGGTATTCAAAAATAGCAATCAAATCATCCAATATCTCATATAATTCATCCATTCATAGAACAATAATTCATATCAATCTTCATGCATCATTCAAGAGAGCACATATAGCCTCTAATCCTATCTACCTTCACATTTATCATCCACATATGAACATTATATAGCACATCACTTTTATAAAAAATCAAGAGTACATTCCATACATTTTACATTCTTCTTTGGGTACTCATAAGAAAACACAACAAGTTTGCATAATTATTTTAAATAGAAACCAACTTTCTAATCAAGATCTCTTAATTATGCTTAATGTAGATTTTTACGACAGGATGCAACGTTCCTCTAAGAGCTTGTCCATCTTACCTTATTTCATAAGATTTATGGTAAATCTCTTATGGGAACCTAGTCCACTCATCCTTATAAGTTACCTCTCAACCTTTTCTTTTCTCAAGATTAAGTTTTTCTTAAAGTTTTTAGTGTAAAATTATGAAACATTGGATTTCTATTCTAGTTGGCTGAATGGCCTATTTGTTTTTTTACTCTTTGTGTTCATTAATTTGAATGTTTTATGCACAACATACTTAATTCAAGTTTTAATGTTATAAGTTTTATGCTTTTTGACTAATAACTTTGCTAATTAAATTTAAATTACTAATGAACCTACTTGCTCATAAATTTTAAAGTTTCTTACTCATGTCTTGTTTAAATATCTTTAAACATCCAAACTAGCCTACCTTTCCTATTTATTTCATAGGTGGCCGAATCTACATCCTTTAATCTTAGGACATTATGATTCAATTTTCCTTCCCTTAAAAGATGATTTACACTAGTTATGACCTAGACTATACATTCACGCCAACCTTAGAAATTTTTATATCTTTTCCTCCTTTTTAGTGAGTATGGCCGAAAGTCACCTTTATCCCTCTACTCCAATTAATTCCTACTCACCACCTTCTGCATATTTGGGTTCATGGTGAGGTCTTAATTAATGCTTTAACTTGTTTTAACTAATTTTATAGAACATGGCCGAATAGTTACCCAACCATTTCCAAGTCTCTTCTAAATTTATAATTCCTTTCTTATACTTGGTTATGCTCCTCTTTTTACCTTAATTAAAATTTTAAGCTCAAGTTTCCTTAATTATGTTGAAGGTGGTTGAATCCATTAGGTGACCAAAACAAGGGTATTTTTTTTTTTCAATTTCTTGGCACTTGACATTTGTCTGATGAATTTTAGCACTTGATACTTCATATATCCTTAGATCCATTCATGATTTGTCCTTACTCCATAGCTTTGGTCTTGGTCATGGAAGGCCTTAAATGTCTTGTTCATCTTTGGATCCATAATTTTACCTTTGCTCTTAATAGTTTTAAAGTCCAAGTTTCAAGTTAAGTTTATAGCTTTTATGACATAAATCTTAGTCTTTTAGGATATTTAACATATGATTCCAGATTTGGACTTTTATCAAAGTTCAATTTCAAGATTAAAGCTTTTAAAAAAAGATATAAATAAGCTTACAACTTTGAACATAAAGACTTTAAAGAAAGAATTTTTCAAGACAACTAAGTGCAGATCTACTACATTTACTCCAAGTTCTATCCATCCCTTACTTTGAGCACTTCAAAAATTTAAAAAAAAAACTTCCAAATCTGCCCAAAAACATTAAAAATCATTTTTAACAAATTTTAACTAATTAATGCTAGAAGCACTTTAATCCATCAAAACTCCTCTTTAACTTCCATAAATCACTAAACTTGGTGATGCTCACTTTTAGCCATCAAGGGCAGTTTTGAGTTCCATCAAACTCAAGCAAATGGGATCCATATAACTTAGAGAGAGATCCAGCAAAAAAAAAAAAGAGAGAGAAGAAAACAAATAATAAACACATAATTAAAAGATTAGGAAAGTGTATGGTAAAGACCCTACTACTTGTTGAAGACTTTTATGAATGTATGGTTGGTCTTTGAAGTTGGTCTCCTTCCTACTTGGTGGTCCACACAAGATCTCCTAATGATGGTGGTGTGGCTTGATTGGTTTGTTTTGTTTTAACTTAAGTTTCAAAGAAGAAAGTTTAAGCTTAGGGTAGATTTTGGTATTTTGAGAGAATTTGGAGTTTTGGGTGAGTTTAGAGATTTTTCACAAGTGTTTAGAGGAGTGTTAATGGAGAAAATGAGTCCCTTTAGTGTTCTTAAGTAAATTCGGTTACTTAGGGTATATGGAAATTAAATTTTTACTTAAGGGTATTTTGATCCATTTACATGTAATTTTTATTTTTCAATTTAAATGTAAATATAAGGAATTTTCATTTAGGATTAGTTTAACACTAATTATTCTTAATTTATCACTAATCAAGGTTAACTTATTCTAAGCATGATTAATTTTAATTAATCAAGGTTAATTTACTTTAACCATGATTAATTGTATTTCTTCTCATTAATATTTTTGTCCTATATGACATTAATGAGGTGATGACTCATGAGGTGAGTCACCATCTCATTTTCCACATGTTCATTCGTGCTCAATGGGTGGGGCCAACTTCCTAGCTTCTACTTTGTAATTTCTTGTCCTATTGATCTTCGAGAGGAATTTTGATAATTTTCTAAAAATTTTCTAGAAAGTTCTTAAATTATTCCTATGATGTTTCTAACACTTACTGATTTGTTATCGAATCATTCTTAGGCCATCTATTATTTTTCTAGGAATAGTTTAGCCTTTATAGGAGATAGAGCTCTTTAAGGATGTTTCAGGTGTTTTCGGTGGCGTTTTTGTTCTTCCTTTGTTTCTAATATTTTCTCATGAATTTCTAACCATTATTGATAGATTCTAAACCTTTAGAATGTCTTTTAACTTTTATTTTGAGTTATCTGCACACTTATTTGTGTCATTTTAGTGTAGGAGTATTTTCATTATTTATGAAAATTTCTCCAATTTTCTTAAAAGTTTTGAGGGTAATTTCATAATTATTATTTTCTCAATTACTAACTTAGACAGAGAAATTTGGAGTGTTACAACTATGATGTCTTTGTCATCCTGATCTTTAGTCATTTTGACCCATGCAATGTTAATGAGAGGAGTCGACAAGTTTCTACCTCAATTGTTTTCTTTGTCAATATGGATTAATCTAGTCAACATGGTTCAAATACCATTAAAAAAAATCATAATGAAATTACACAATCTACCTCGTTGATAAATCCACCTTCACCTGGTTTTGATTCCTATTAGTTTTCATATCGATCTTCATGGTCTATGGCTGAGTTCATGACCGTGGTGTTATTCGTGGTCGTAGTCGTTCTCGTGGAAGAGGAGGAAGAGGTTATTTTATTCGATGTTAGGTATGTCATAAACTTAGTCATGATGCCTTATCATGCTATCATTGATTAAATGAATCCTATTCATCTCACTCCAATTATGAAACTATATGATGTCATCTTCTATCATAGAACTTTTCACCTTAACCAACACTATTGCCACCATAACCAACACCGTTTCCACCACAATTAACACCACCTTATTATGATCTAACTACCATTGTTGTTGTTGTACAAATTTCAGCACCATATCCACATGATTTTCTTACTGCACCAGTTGCAGCATCACCTCTTGAATGGTTTCCAGATTCTGGTGCTACCCGCCATATTAATGAAGATCCAGTTAACCTTGGACATAGTGTGTCCTTTCAAGATCTTAAGCAAGTAATCATTGACAATGGCCAAGATTTTTCTATTGCTTCTATTGAATCCTCTAATTTTTAGTCTCCTTTCCAACCTTACACCACACCATCATTCAACAATTTACTCTTAGTTTGATCTATTACCAAAAATCTGGTCATGTTAGTTAGGGATGAAAATAGGCCGTCTTAACCTAGGCTTTGAGTGTTGAAGTCTGGTCTGTTTAAAATTTTTGAGGCCTAAGCCTAGACTTGTTAGTTATCATAGGTTTTTTTTGTGGTCAAGGCTTGACCTATTTTAAATCTTACAAGGCCTATAAGCATGTTTAAAAGCCTACAATACAAAAAAGGTCAATAAATAGAATTAAAGCCTATATAAATGATTGATTAAAAAGACTTAAATCTTAAAGATAACAAGATAAAAGATTCGTAAGCTTAACTATATAATTTTAGAGTATGTATACTGAACACCATTTATATACAAATACAATAACGTATAGAAAAAAATAGAACACACACACGTAGCACGTATATACGTAGCACGAATGCAGGTATATATAAATTTAGATACACATAAAAACTAAAGAAAAATGTAAAGCATTTATTTTAAAATTAAAGTAACTTACACAACTCTTATAATAAATATCAGAGAGTTTCACAAACATAAGGTTCCTTTTGTTTGAAATTAAAAATTAAAAATTTTAATTTTTAATAAATTATGTAAAAATATTAATATTATATAAATATATTAAAATAAACATAATAAATATAAATATAAATATATAATATATATAAAGATAAATAGGCCGCTGAATAACTAAACAGACTTTTTTGTAAGCATAAGCCTGACTTGTTTATCTAAAATATACTTTTTAATAAACTTGAGTCTTTCTATTTATTGAATAAGTCGAGTCAACCTAAGCTTTAAACAAGTCGAGCCATAAGCCCCAATCAGACGACCTGACTTATTTCTATCCTTAGCATTACTCAATTTGCACAAGACAAGAATGTGTACTTTGAATTTAATCCTAAGCACTTCTTTGTAAAATTTTAGGTTTCTAATGTTGTTTTATTGGAAGGATCACTCGGAGTTAATGGTCTCTATCGATTTCATTATCTATTGCGACCACCAACATTGCATAAGCATAAGCTTTCTAATTCCTCCACTATTTCTAGTTTTACTGTTAATGCATTTAATGTACATAGTTATCCTATATCCTACACACTTTGGCATAATAAGTTAATAAACCCTCATCTTGAGGTTCTCAAAGATGTATTACAACACAATAATATCTCATTTTATAATAAGGAACAACTGGATTTTTGCATTGTGTGTTGTTTGTGAAAAATACGTCAGTTACTTGCTTAATCTTCTTTTATCGTATATGTTGAACCATTGGAAGTTGTCTTTTGTGATATATGGGGACCTACTCCTATAATCTCCTCTTGTGGCTACTCTTATTATCTAGTGTTTGTAGATGCTTACACTAATGATACATGGATATATTTAATTAAACACAAATCAGAAGCATTAAATATTTTTCAACAATTTAAGACTTTGGTACAAGTTCGATTCTCCAAACCCATCAAGTCTACTAAAATTGATTGAGGAGACGAATTTTGCCCCTTTTCAAAGTTACTTATAGACCTTGGAATCAATCATCGCATCATTTGCTCCCACATTCATCACCAAAATGGAACTATTAAATGAAAATACTAACGTGTTGAAATAGTTTTAATACTCTTAGTTCATGCATCTCTACCATACAAATTTTGGGATCATGCCTTCGTTACAATTTCACATCTTATTAATCATCTTCCTTCCACTTCAATCAACAATGAAATTGCATTTACCATGTTATTCAACATTGATCTTGATTATCTCTCCCTCCAAACCTTTGGGTGTGCTTGTTATCCCTTCATCAAATCATATAATAGGAACAAGATGTAGTTTCATTCACAAGAATATATTTTCCTTGGAAATTCACCTTGTAACAAAGGGTACAAATGCTTATTAGTAGAGGGAAAGCTATACATCTCTAAAGATGTTTTGTTTAATGAAATGAGGTTTTATTATCTAATCTTTATCCATCTCTACATCTTGAGTAAGTCCCTTCTATCATTCTCTCATCCCTCTCCCTTATTCCTACTTATAAACCTTCTATTTTTCCCCCTCCTCAACCTCATCTTGCTAATGTACTCCCTTCTATAATTCTTCCAATTCTTATAGTGGTCCTAAATCTATTCCAGTTTCTTCATCCATCTTAACAAGATATTTTCTTACTCATGCCGTGCAAATCAAGTCTAAGTATGGTATCTTCAAGCCTCATCTTGCTAATATACCCCCTCCTATATTTCTCCTATTTCTTATAGTGGTCCCCAATCTATTCCAGTTTCTTTATCCATCTTAACAAGATATGTTCCTACTCATACCATGCAAATCAAATCTAAATATAGTATCTTCTAGCCTAAACATCATCTAACTTTATTTTTATCTCATGTAAAACCCTCCTCAACCAAGCAAGCTTTCTCAAATCCAAATTGGTGTGCTATTATGTAAGCTAAATACTCATCACCTCTTACCAACAAAACTTGGACCCTAGTGTCTCTTCCCTCTCATAGGAAATCTATAGGTTGTAAATGGATTTTTCGGATGAAAGAAAATTCTCATGGATTTATTAATCACTATAAAGCTCGATTGGTAAGAAAGAATTTTCTTTAACAACACAGATCTGATTACACCAAAACCTTTTCGCTAGTAGTCCAACCTATCACTATTCAAATATGCTTACCCTTGATTTAACAAACCATTGCCTGTTCAGCAATTAAACCTTAATAAGGCATTCCTTAATGAAACTTTAGATGAGTAAGTCAACATGATCTAGCTATCTGGGTTTGAATTTGATGAAATATTTCTGTAAACTTAGTAAAGATATCTATGGTTAAAACAGGTCCCAAGGTATTGGTTTATTAAATTGGCCGCTACTCTTCAATAGTTTAGTTTTAAGGCATGTAAATATGATATCCTCATCACAGGAACCTCATTAATCCTAATTCAAAAGTTCATCGATAATCTTCATTCTTTTATTTCTCTTAAACAACTTGGGAACTTAGATTATTTCTTGAGTATTAAAGTGAAAAAACTTTCTAATGGTTCATTTCTATAATTTCAATCAAAATATATTTGTGATTTACTTAAAAAAGCAAGCATGTCAATAACCAAAGGTATTTCAACTTCTTTGATTGGAGGGGTCTAAACTTTCCCTATATGGTTTAGACTATTTCTCAGATCCAATCCTTTATCGCTTAATTGTTGGTGCTCTCCAATATGTAATGATTACTAGACCTGAAATTTGTTTTAGTGTCAATAAGGCTTGTAAGTTTCTATCTCAACCATTTGATAGTCATTGGAATCTTATCAAGATAGATCTCTGTTATTTTCAAGGAACTACCTTTCATGGACTACATTTTCAAGCTGTTGCTCATCCCTCTGGACTCATTATCCATTCTTTCTGTGATGCAGATTAGGTGGCTGATGTTGATGATTGACAATCCTATGGTGCCTATCTTTATTTGAGCCCTAATTTGGTTTCTTGGTGGTCTAAAAAAAAATAATCTTATGGCTCAATCTAGTGCAAAAGATAAATATTGCAACATAATCACCATTGTAGCTGAAATTCTTTAGATTCAATCTCTTCTCAAGTAACTAGAAGTTCATTCTCCTACACCAAATTGTGCTAATCTCTTAGCTTAGTGACTTTGACTCACAATCTTATTTTTCATTCTAAAATAAAGCACATAGAGTTAGTTTATATTTTATCAAAGAAAAAGTTTTTAAAAAAAACATTTTTGTTAATCATATTCTTCCAAAAGATCAAATTATTGACAACAACTTTAAAAATCACTAAATTTCATTATCTCCAAATCAAATTTAAAAAGGTTATTCGATTCTCATTATTTGAAACTACTTCAATTTGAAGATATAATATCTAAAGCATATTAAATTATATAATTAATAATTTAACCATTATTCAATTTTCTAACTAACTAACTCAGTTAGTTTGTTAGCTTTAATTGTTAGTATATACTCCTTGTATCTTTGATAAATATTTTTATAAAAAATATGGAATGATATTGAGTCACTACAACAAAAACGGCATTTAGCAGTGGTAGCATATCTGTTGTTTGCTCCGTTGGGAGTTATTCTGCGACGATTAAAGAAAATGCCACAACAACCGTCATGAAGTAATGGCAGCAGTTTTAAAATTCTGTTAAAGTTTTCAAGACAAATTATGTTGTTAATTATGGAGGTTATACACTGCCGCAAATATTCTAAAATAACCATAACATACATAATAACCATCGCAAAAGGTCAATAGACACTTTATTAATATTGTTTTTGTTTATTTAGTTTGAATACCTGGTGATCAAATAATTTGGATCCATTTATACTATAAATTTAATTACTTGATACATAAGCTAAATGAACACAAATTTATAACAAAATAATATAAAGCAAAATAAATCCATTACTTTAAAGATAAATGAACACAAATTTATAATAAAACAATATAAAGCAAAATAAATCCATTACTTTAAAGATAAACTAACCTGCTCAGTAGAGTTTTTAAACACACAAAAATTATAATAAATATTAAAAAAAAAAAATTAACATAACATCTAATATATCTTAATAATGAAAGAAATGGTGGTTCATAACTATCCACGTTTATGATTTGTTAATGAAGATAATTTTCTTTTTGCTAGTGATCATAAATCGATAGTCTAAATTTAAAATAAAAAAATTAATTTTTTTTAAAATATGACATAGTAATAATAAAATTACAATTCTAAAAAACATTAGAACCATCCATCTTTATCTAGTTTAATTGAAATGATAATTAATTTTCATGTTGTATAAGAAACGCTATTTATTCTTCCAAAATTTTATATTTTACAACTTTTCTTTTTAAAGTTGCAATTCTTTCTTTATTTTATTGTAATTTTCTTATAATTTATTTCTAGCATGAGAAAATACATCGAAGCTATCCTAACTACAAATAATTTTAAAAATTTTAAAAAAATATACATCAAATATCATGTCTCACACATATTTCAAATGTTTCTTTTCAATCAAATACCTTCACGTAAACATCCTTATAAAAAATAATACCATTATTTTGCATATATAATAATTTCTATTAAAAAAATCGAACAATTTATAATTAATCAAATCATACAGCTTTGGCTGGAACCACCACCAATAAATTCAGATTTAGATATGTATAACACTAGAGACCTAGAAATGCAATTGAATTAGAACTATTAGATTGATATCTCAAGCCTTCTATTTTATATTACCAATTGCCATTTTCAATTGTTGGGATTGAGTCAATTAGATAATCATCAAATGTATCTTAGATTTTTTGTACCAGTGGACTATCGATGGGTTAATTCAAACTTTAATTTATTTTATTTTTATATTATTTTCCCTACTCTAGAATTACATGCCAATGACTAATTATGCCTTATTCCTAACGTCGAATTGTGCATCCAACTTTGTTCCTTACGAGGCATGACTTTGTAATATACTAGTAAGTTATTCACGTACTACATACGTATATTTAAATTTAAATAAAATTTATAATTAAAATTTAAAAATATTTTATATTAATAATATATATTTTACTGTATTATCTTAAAAGAATTATTTTTTTCCAAAATAACTTGTTATGGGTTTGAAGTTTCAAAACCATATTATTTTTGAATTTTCTAAGCTAAATAGCTCCATAGAACAAGACGGAGGAACGTACCTATTATTATTTTTCTTCAAACAAGGTACCACGAACAATAAATACCAACCATTTTTAATTTTCAAGTTCATTTTTTTTTTTATAATTTCATCCACACAAATTGAATGACAAGAACAATAACATACATTTGAACTAAATGACAACATAATTTAAGGAGCAGAAAATTTCATATTTCTATATCCCAAGTTTCAACTCTTTCTTTCTCAAAAGGTCAAATGATGCTTCATATTTTTTCAACACTTAGCAAACTAAGCTGGTCAAACTAATAATAGATGGATAAGGTTAAGCAGAAATACTTGATGAATGACTCTCTCTGTCTAGGAACCACCACCATTAAAAATAGATCTTGAAATGAATTTAGGATTGATCTTGGTTCAAATAAAAAATAAATCAAAATTATATATTTTAACTAAAAGTATGATCATTCAAACATCAATTTAATAAATAAAATACAAAATAAGATAAAAGTAAACATTGTTGCTACAACACCATCCTTATTTTAGTTATTTATACTTCATACATAGTTACATAAATGGTGGAGCAGAACTTAGTTATACATGCTTACCACTATTAAGTAAACATAAAATATACGTCTACAATATTAGTTATTCCTTTTATCATCATTAAATATTAATATGAACCTTCTAAGTTACAAAACAGAGCATACACAATTAATAATAATATTATTAAAAATTATGCAGAATCAACCCACTCTTAAATTCCCTAAACCCAATATCCTGATTAAGTAAGTAAAGTCTTTTTATCCTTTAATATAACACTACACAATGATTTCTTATTTTTTTTCCAAAATCCCATAGTACACGTAGCCAAAAATAAAAAAGCCCAAAGGGCACACAAAATATAGTTCTCCCATACTAGTCAACAACTTCAACTTCGTTCACAATTTCATCTCTTCCCAACTCCATAGTCGTAGATTCTAATTCAAAAATCATCATTTTTAAACTCAATATTTTAGCTTGAATATTTTTTTTTAAAATTAATTTAAAAAATTAAATGAATAGACCCCATAACTTTAGATTCCAACTCACATCCTACTTACTTAATAGAAACATACCTTTAAATGAGTTCCTACTCTTGCTGTTCTTCACCATTGAATCAACATGTTAAGAGAGGAATTAGTGAGATAGAAATTGTATGGATATGGTGAAATCCTTAGAACCATGTTAAGAAACATGATAGAATTCAAAAGTAAATAGAAAATAGGAAAAATGAAATTTGATAAAATTAGGACAATAATTTGATTTTAAAGTGGGAGAATCAAATGCCTTTCACAATCAAAGAACATGGGCTTCATTTCAGCAAATAGAAAATGTTGCCGGCTATTATATTCCTAAATATGATATATGGGTAGACATTGGAGGAGTTTCAAAGTGGGAGGGGTTTCAACGGAGAAGGAGAAGGTTTAGCACAAGAGGGGGGGGGGGGATGAATGAAACAAAAAATAAACTTTTTAGACCATTCTTTTTTAGGATTTCAAATCTGCCCTTAAACTACTTAAACACCACTGAGGTTTTCTAAGATATGCGATTTTAAAAAACCGCCTCCAGAACCACCCTATTCTTCCTACCATGGTTAAACAAACACCGCCGTAGAATGCCAAATAGCAAATTTTTTGTAGTGAGTAATTATTAAACCTATCTTTTCTTTTCTCTTTATCTTTTCTTCTAATTCTAATAGTCATAGTATTATAATGTTATGTTTAGTTAAATCATATATGTAAAACTAGAATTAAAATTTTTTTTAATTTAAAAAATTAAAATATATTTAATAGTATATATTCTAAAAAAATAATATCCATAAGAATATAATATTATGTTACCTAAAATATTATAAACTTAATTAAAATACCCTAAAATTTTTGATGTTATTATCTAATTATGAATTTCTATATCATTAAAAATTAATTTTATAATTATTTAAAACATTATATCTATCATAATTTTTAATTTATTGATTGATAGTGTAAAGTTTTTTATACTAATAATATATTAAAACTAAACTCAAATTTTATTTGTGAAGAACTTTTAATAATTAATATAATTTTAGAAAATATAATTTGAAGTAGAATATGAAGCATTCGACATTCTAAAATGTAACTCAAATTTGTTCAATTGGTCTAATTTTTAAAGTTTGAATTTATATATATAAGTTTTAGATATAGTGGATTAGGAAAAGAGTTCTTGTACGCACAATGAAATCTACGTGTCTACATCCACGATTAGATGGATAAAATCTTTTTTGAAAAAAGTAAAAAATAAGGATCGGACATCTTACACTCGAATGTAGCTAGAGACAGAGAAATAAAATGAATCATGAATACATTTAATGCATTTGATTATATTGTTTTTATTTTTATAATAATAAAATTAGATAATGGTGTTAAAAAAAAAAAATAGCTTTCAGACTTTGTTTTTTAAAGATGGATAAAATCAAGTTATATGTTATGCTAAAAGAAATTTAAACCTAGCATTAAAATGAACATCTCCATTTCGCTTCATATTTATCGTACACGCGACATTAAATGTTTTTAATAGCTGAGATTTAAATTTTAAATTTATTTAAATTAAAAAATAATTAAAAAAATTCTTGGCCCCTTTACTTAATACTAAATAAGACTCTAAAAAAATGAAAAAAATTTCTTCTTTTATCACTTGTGAGGTTTAAACCGAATCTTTCTCATGATCAAAGTTGAATGTAGATCACTTGTCCTTTATGAGTTAAGCAACTCCATCACCCATAGTAGTGACGATGACGTGGATGCATCCTATGCGAATAGGTAGTTAAACTATTTTGTTGGCTATATAAGCTGGGCTAGGTTATAGTTTTGTTGACATTTTTTTTTTCTAAGCCTAGCTAAGCTATTATTATATTGGAATTTCTTTGCTTCTTCCACAACAAGCTACTATTTATAAATAACTTGATTTTAGATATAGTTATAGTATAGTTATCACATAGTGCTACAAATTATTCAATAAAAATTACAAGCCTCAGAAAAACAGTTAACTACAAAATAAAATTTAAAAGTTATTATAAGCAACACTACCTTAGACTATTAGTAGCAGGTTATAAGTCCTAGGAATTATAAACAATTATAAGCATCTATACTTTAAGATCTAGTTTAAAAGTATAATTATTCTCAAAGAAAGTTACAAACTATTAAGTTTGAATTACTAGAATGACCATATATTGTTACAAAGTAAAAGGAAATAAGTTTTAAATATTACCAATCTCATCAAAGAGAAACAGAAGACATGCATTTTGATACGTAGTAAATATGGAGAAAGAAAAAATGCTCTCAATCTTATTTCAGTATATGTAGGTTCTTGTATACAAGGGAACCTAGAAGTTGCGTTATAATAATTGCAATGTGCTTATATACAAGGGAATCTAGAAGTTGCATTATAATAATTAGTATGAGGAATTATAGACATAATTGAATTTGGTTTATTATCTTTACTTGATATCCCCACAAGCTAGAGGCTAATATATGTTGACCAGTCCTACTATGGATACCAGAGAATGAAAAGAAGCAAGATGTAATGCTTTTGTCAGAACATCGGCAAGTTTATCATGAGTGGATAGTGTGAGTAATTTCATGACTCCTTGCATCTTTCATGGACAATATAAAAGTCGATGCCAAGGTAATTGGTGTGCTCATGGAAAACTAGATTGGTTACCATGTGGAGGGAACTTTGATTGTCACAGTATAGAATGGCTTGGTGACAACATGAAATATTAAGATCGCAGAATAAGTCAGTGGTCAATTGAAGTTCGTTGGTAGTAGAGGCGAGAGCACAAGATTTCGATATTGATGAAGATTTGGAAATAATAGGTTTCTTTTTGGATCTCTACCTAAGAGGATTTCCATGGAAGAAGCAAACCTAGTAATCGAACGGTGAGAGTTTAAGCATCCTCTACAATCAACGTTTCTAAATCCAAGCAAATAGAGGTCTGAAGATCATGAGAGGAATAATCCATATGTTGGGTTCCTTTAAAGTAACGTAGGATTCTCATGGCATCTTGGTGGTGTGTGATGGTGGGACGAGTCATAACTTAACTAAGTTTTTGCATAGCAAAAGTGATGTTAGGTAGCGTAGTGGTGTGGTATAAAAGATGTCTAATAAGACAACGATAGACAATTATGCCATCATCTGGAGGGGAAGTGTCTAGGTTAATGTGAGAACCAACAATGAGATGGATAAAAACAGGTTTACATCTAAGCATACCATTGTGAGTGAGTAAGTCCAAACAGTAACTATGCCATCATCTGGAGGGGAAGTGTCTTGGTTAATGTGAGAACCAACAATGAGATGGGTAAAAACAGGTTTACATCTAAGCATACCATTGTGAGTGAGTAAGTCCAAACAGTAACTATGTTGAGTGAAGGTGATACCATAGGTAGAATGGGAAATCACGAGATCGAGAAAAAACTTGAGCCAGCCTAAATCTTTTGTTGGTTTATAGCGGAAAAATAAAATAGGAAAAGTTAAAGGATAGGATATTGAAGTTTTGAGGAGAAGGAAATATGAGAATTGCTTGCTTGTTTCATTCAATGAGAAACATTACATTTATAGGAAAAAAAATCAAATTTACTTGCTTCTAAAGTAACTTGTTCCTAAAGTCTAGGAACTAATTACTTGCTCACAAAGTTTAGGAACCACTAACTTGCTCCTAAAGTTTAGGAGTACTTACTTGCTCCCAAAGTATGAGTTTATTACTTTATTAAATTGAAATCAAACAAAACTAAAGACAATTATAAAAGCATATATTTAACACTCCTCCTTGCTTTTGGAATTGCAAACTCTAATTTTTTTCCTTAAAAGTTTAAGTCTACTAACAGGAAGTGGTTTTGTGAATAAGTTAGCTAACTGATCTTCAGACTTGCAATAAACTAAGTTTACTTCTCCATTTTGCTGCATTTCTCTTAAAACATAGAGCTTGATGTTGAAATGTTTAGTCTTCCTATGACACACTGGATCATTTGCAATTGCAATTGTTGCTTGGTTGTCAATAAAAAGAACAATTTCATTCTTCTGCTGCATGTGTAAATCATACAAGACTTTCTTCAACCATAATGCTTGATTTGCAGCTGATGTTGTTGCTATAAATTCAGCTTCTGCAGTAGATTGAGCCACAATCTCTTGCTTCTTTGTGCACCATGAAAAAACTCCTGAGCCCAAACTAAAACAATAACCTGAAGTACTCTTCATGTCATCAATGAACCCAGCCCAATCACTATCAGAAAATCCACACAATTTATGTTCTTGACACTTCTCAAATTTGACACCATAATCAATAGTGTCTTTGATGTACCTCAGTATTCTTTTTGCAGCTCTTAAGTGTATCTCACTAGCACAATGCATAAATCGAGATAGGAGACTTACGGAAAATAGAATGTCTGGCCTTGTTGTAGTGAGATACATTAGACATCCAATCAAGCTTCTATAATATCCTTCATCAACTTTATCAACACCATCTTCCTTAGTTAACTTCTCCTTTTGATTCATTGGTGTGCTAACTGCTTTGCACTCTTCCATTTGGAATTTCTTTAATATTTCCTTTGCGTACTTCCTTTGACAAATAAACACTTCATTTTTACTTTGTTTGATTCCAATCCCAAGGAAATAAGTTATGAGACCAAGATCTGTCATCTCAGAAGCTTGCATCATTTCTTGTTTGAACTCCTCGATCAAGCTTGTATCATCTCCGGTCACTAAAAGATCATCAACATAGAGGAAAAGTATGAGAAGGTTATTTTCCTTATGTTTCACATAAAGAGTAGACTCAGATAAGCTTTTTGCAAAGCCTATGCTCAATAGGTGATCATTTATCCGACTGTACCATGCTCTTGGTGCTTGATTAAGGCCATAGAGTGCCTTTTTGAGAAGATAAACTTTATCTTCTTCACCTTGTTTCACAAATCCCTCAGGCTGCTCCACATATATTTCTTCTTGTAGAAATCCATTTAAAAAGGCTAATTTAACATCTAGTTGGAATATTTTCCAACCCTTTTGCGCAGCTACTGTTAGCACCAATCTGATTGTATCTAATCTGGAGACGGGAGCAAAAGTATCAGAATAATCAACACCAAAAATTTGTGCATACCTTTTAACTACAAGTCTGGCCTTGTATTTGTTGATTGAGGAATCTGCATTGAGCTTTGTTTTGAAAACCCATTTAACTCCAATGACTTTGCTATCTTTAGGCCTATCAACCAGCTCCCAAGTCTTGTTTTTTTATATCATAATCATCTCCTCCTTCATTGCATAGATCCTTTAGTGCATCCTCACAGCTAGCAGGTTCACATATTGCTACATTACATCTTTGATAGATGTCTGACAGTAGCCTTGTGCCTCGAATTGAAGGATTATCTTCTAATTCATCTTGCAACAGCTCTGTTGTTTGCTTCTCAAGTTGATTTTTTGTCAACATTGTGAAGGGATGAAGATGTTATTTGTGAGTTCTTCCACTCCCATTGTTGATCCTCATTAAAATGGACATCTCTAGTGATAGTCATTTTTCCGGTTTGAGGATGATACACTTTATAGGCTTTTGAAACTGAGTTGTACCCCACAAAGATACTTGGAATTGCTTTTTTGTCGAGTTTGTCACGTTTAACCTGTGGCACATGTGTAAAACAAACACAACCAAACACCTTAAGAAAGTTTAGTGACGGCTTAAATCCATACCAAGCCTCAAATGGAGTTGTATCTTTCAACGCTTTGGTTGGAAGTCGATTTTGCAAGAAGACTGTTGTATTAGATGCCTCTGCCTAAAATGTTTTAGGCAACTCCTTCTCATGTAACATACATCTAGCCATTTCCATCACCGATCTGTTTGTCCTTTCACTAACCCCATTTTGCTCTAGAGTGTAAGGAGTTGTAAGTTGATGTTCAATGCCAACATCTTCACAAAATAGATTAAATTGGGTAGAGGTGTATTCCTTCCCGTTGTCAGATCTTAGGAATTGAATGTTGCAGCCACTTTGAATCTCAACCATTTTCTTGAACTTCATAAATACTCCAGCCACTTCATGCTTGAGCTTCAAGAAAAAAATCCAGCACATTCTTGTATAATCGTCTATGAAAAGGATGAAGTAAAGACTACCTTGTAACGATGGTGTTCTTTGAGGTCCTGCCACATCTGTGTGAACTAGTGTCAACTTTTGAGAGGCTCTCCAAGATGATTTTGGGAATGACTTTCGATTTTGCTTACCAAATTGACAAGCATTACAATTTGGCAAATGATCAAAAAATATCGGTAGACCTTTTGCCATATCTTTCTTCTCCATGTTTAGCATTCTTTGAAGATGACAATGACCAAGTCTCTTATGCCAAAGTTCTGTGGGATTGACGTGAGTATAATAAGCTGTCTGTTCTACCTCTGTTGGATCAAATGAGAAGCTTTTACCTCTCATCTTAATCCTTAGAATCTCCCGACCAGCAATGTCATAGATAAGGCAGTGTTGGTCTTGAAAGGATACTTTAAATCCTTTTTCAATTAGTTGACCTACACTTAGCAAGTTTTGGTCAATGTCAGGAACATAAAGAACATCTGAGATTGTTTTTGTACCTGAACCTGTTGAAATTACAATGGTTCCTTTTCCCTTTGCAGAGATGTAACCACTGTTCCCTATTCTGACCTTAGAGACTTTGGTGGGCTCCAAGTCCTTGAATAGAGTCTTGTTATATGTCATATGGTTTGTACAACCATTGTTAATCAGCCAGCATTCTGAACTACTCCTTGCTGAAGAAATTGTTGCAGCAAATATATGATCTTCATCTTGCTCAACAACTTGGGCATTGACTTCATGTTGTTGGAATTTGTTTCTACAGATTACTGCTTCATGTCCAAGCTGATTGCACTTACTGCATTTGGCGTCTGGCCTTTTCCAACACTTGAATGGTGGATGACCCATTTTTCCGCAATGTCGACAAGGTGGGTAATTTTTCTTTTTACCCTTATCCTTGCTTTGGTGATGAGCATTATTTTCATTGTTTGCCGGTTGGTTTTTGTAATTTTTCTTTTTGCTGTTTCCAATTTCATGATGCTTGGCTGGTAGAGCACCTTCAACCATATGATCATGTCTCATAAGCCTCTGTTGTTCCTGGGCCTGGAAGGCATGTAACACTTCGGACAAAGTGATTTTGGACAAATCCTTTGTATTCTCCAATGTGGTTATTGATGCTTCATATCTCTCAGGAATTGTAACCAGAATTTTTTCTACAATTCTAGAATCAGAAAAATTGATGCCCAGTAATCTTACCTTGTTAGCTATACCAAGCAACCTGTTTGAGTATATTTTAATTGTCTCAGACTCCTTCATTCTTTGGAACTCGAATTCCCTCATCAAATTCAGCACTTGCATGCCTCGAATCCTTTCATCTCCTGCATATTCTCCTTTCAAATAATCCCAGATTGCTTTTACTGTTTTTAAAGTCATGATCCTAGTGAAGATGGTCATTGAAACACCAGTGAAGAGACATGATTTTGTCTTTGCCTTCCGAGTTTTTCTCTCCTTATGAAGTTTTATCTGGCCCATGGTGGGATTATGTGGCAGCAGAGGAACTTCATAATCTTCTTCAACAGCTTCCCAAAGATCCAAAGCCTCTAGGTAGGCCTCCATTTTGACAGCCCAAAGATCATAGTTTTCTCCATCAAAGATAGGAGGAGCAACTTGTGAGAAACTTGATTCAACATCCATATCACAGGTCCGTAAGAAAAATAGCTTTGATACCAATTTGTTGGTTTATAGCGAAAAAATAAAATAGGAAAAGTTAAAGGATAGGATATTGAAGTTTTGAGGAGAAGAAAATATGGGAATTGCTTGCTTGTTTCATTCAATGAGAAACATTACATTTATAGGGAAAAAAATCAAATTTACTTGCTCCTAAAGTAACTTCCTCCTAAAGTCTAGGAACTAATTACTTGCTCACAAAGTTTAGGAACCACTAACTTGCTCCTAAAGTTTAGCAGTACTTACTTGCTCCCAAAGTATGAGTTTACTACTTTATTAAATTGAAATCAAACAAAACTAAAGACAATTATAAAAGAATATATTTAACATCTTTGATGCCAAAATGGGTATGTAGGATCACTCAAACAAAATTGATTGTGGAAATAAAATTCCCAATCAAAATTACATCATTAACGTAAATACTAGAAGAATGGTGGAAGAAGGTCCTTTATGTTTGATAAGTAATGAATGGTCTGATGTTGCATGGTGAAAACCATGGTGGATGAGCAGTGACGACAACTTCTCATACCATTTTCTACTAGGCTTGAAGTCATATAATGACTTATCTAATTTGCATACTTTGGTGTGGGAAGAAGCAGCAAGACCAAGAGGGAGAACCATATATACATCTTCGTACAAGTGATCATGTAGGAAGGCATAGTTAACATCAAACTGTTGAACATGCCAATTATGGATGATGACAAGAGCAAGGATGACTTTTGTGAAGAAAAAGAAAAAGAATATAAGAAAAAAAAAATTATTTGTGAAGAAAAAGCATGCATAAGGTCTTATTCCTTTGTCTTTGTTAAGTATACATGTTATACATGTATGTGCAGTAGTAGGAGGTAGAGCTTAGGATTTAATTTTTTAGTTTTGCATGTATAAAATTTCCTTACTTACTAGCACCAAAATGAGTATATGTGCATACTTGTGTATCTTTTAGTTTCTATGACTACTTTTGTGTGTCTACCTTCTTTACTTACCTTTAATTCTAATTTTTCTTTTTATTGACTTCTAAAGTTTTGTCTTACTTAAGTTCCTTTTGAGTATACATTTCTTATTTTTTACCTTTTTTTGCTTGTCTTTAAAACTCCTTCAAGTTTTGTCACCGTCACCTACTTGCATGAGCATTTTCTTCATTGCCTAAGCATAATTAGAGCACCTAAGTCGAGCTTAGTTGTTCATTGATTTCAACTCAGTTTAGAGGATAATTTGTATGGGTGAATTGGTGTGAGAGGGATGGTTGCTTGGTGAGAACATTAGAGAGAGGAGAGCGTAAACATTTGATGACAATTAGTGAAATTAACTTGAAATTTTTCTAACACTAACCAAGTGGGGCATCAAGTGTCCTTTGTGCTTGATTTTGTAGGGACTTGAAGAAGCTTAATCCTAAGGAAAGGTGTACCAAGGGACTCAAGAAACTAAGGCTTGAAACTTAGACTTCAAGACCAAGGTGAAGGGTTAAGGGCAAACCTAAATTCAAGACCAAAGTAAAGATATTTTATAAACTTGTGCATTCAGTTTTGAACTTGTAAAATTTAGATTGAACATTTGTAATTAGGAATTTGAATTGTAAATCTTAGGGAATTGTAGTAGGATTTATTTGTGGTGTAATTCAAATTTACCTTTGCAAGTTATGTGTAATAAGAAGTTGGACTTTCGGACCTTGGTGTAGGATACTCACCTAAGCTCAAGCTATAGTTTTTTTTTTTTTTGTGATATGTGCTTCTTGTATATTGTAGAACTATCTTGAGTAGCACTAACCTTTATCTTCTTTTGCAAGTTCAAGGGGCTAGGTAAATCACTTAACTTGATGTGTTTGTGTGTGCCTTATAGCTTAGATTGAGTGCTAAGTGTTTTGACTTGTGTGATTCAATTTTCTTAGCCTAGCTATTTGAGTATGGAGAGGAATTTTCTACTTTGCAAAGGAGTGGTCATGAATATTCACCTAGAAATCAAAGGGAGGAACTTTCTTCAAAACTAGAAAAAGTAATTCAAACCCAAACAAAAGCGTTTGAAGATCGTTTAGAAAACTTAGAAAGAAGACGCTCAAATAGGCCTAAAAGGAACCAAAGGAAAATTAAAATAAGTAGGTTTCGAAATGAGGGATATTACAATGAAGAGGATACATCAAATGATGATGTAAACTTCTTTGGAAAAAACATAAATCCTAGGAAAAATAGAAGACATTTTCCACAAAGAGAGAGACCATATTCAAAGGATATGCCTTCCTCACAAAGAAGAACACCAACACCTCATGACCATGCATCAAGGGTAGATAGAGATACAGATAGGTGTCATAGGCATAAGGAACCTTCAAGTCATAGAACCCCTAGACATAGGACCCATAGGATAGGAACCATAGAGATATAAGTAGAAACTCTTATAGGGATAATCTAGAAGATAAGAGATAGGAGTAGTGTTAAAATAGAGATCCAAGTGAAAAAGAGTACCTAGAGTCTCTAGACCTACCTAAGATTAAAATATCTATGTTTTAAGGAGAGAACAATCTATAGGCATACCTAGATTGGAAAGTCAAGGTAGAATAAATCTTTGCAAGCCTTGCCATTAGGGAAAGACACAAGGTAAGACTAGCTGCCTTAGCATTTAGTGACTATACCCTAATTTGATAGGATAGGAATTTAGTGACATACCCTAATTTGATGGGATAGGCTTAACAAATAGAGATATAGACCCTTGAATGAATGCGAGGAAATGAAGCATATCACAAGGGAAAGACATGTACCCCCCTATTATTTAAGAGAGATCCCTAATGGGCTAGAGAGACTCTCTCAAAATTACAGAAGTGTAGATGAATATTATAAAGAGATGGAGGTAGGAGTGATAAAGCTAATTTGAAAAGAAAGTGAGGAAGCCACCATGGTTAGGTTCCTAGATGGACTTAGGCATGATATCAAAGATGAGGTAGAACTCCACCAATACTTAAGTCTAATGACCTTTACCACCAAGCCCTAAAGGTAGAATCTTAACTTATTAGAAGGGGTAAAGAAAAATTCACTACATACAAGTCATCTACATAAGACACTTGGAAAGATAGGAAAAGGGTTCCAAAAGACTCTAGAAATCTAGGAAGTCCAAAGAGGCCAAAGACTCCAAAGAGTCTAAAAGCAAGACTTCGAATTTTCCTTATGGAAAAAAAGTTCAATAAAATGTTTCAAGTATCTAGGTAGTGGGTACATTGCATCCCAATTTTCAAATAAGAAAACTATTGTCCTTAAAGACAATGGTAATTATTCATCATTAGAGGCCACTGACTCTAGTTCCTCTTCCTCTTCACCTAATGATGAAGCCCTAGAGTATGAACTTGAGGGAGACCTCCTAGTGGTTAGGAGGTTATTGGATAACGTTGCTAATGGGAGAGGAAGAAACTCAAAGAGAGAACATCTTCCATAATAAGTGTTTTATCAAGGGGCACACCTGCTCCTTAATTATTGATGGAGGTAGCTGCACTAATGTAGCTAGTACTAGGCTAATAACTAAGCTAGGGATAGCAACCAACCCACATCCTAAGCCATATAAGCTTCAATGGTTTAGTGATAATGGAGACTTGTTGGTTGATCAACAAGTCCTCCTCACATTCACTGTTGGGAGGCATGAGGACAATGTTACTTGTGATGTTATCCCTATGGAGGCTAGCCATGTGTTATTGGGAAGACCATGACAATATGATAGGGATGTCCATCACGATAGGCATACTAATAGGTATTCCTTCCAATTCAACTCCTAGAAATTTACCCTATTGCCTTTGTCCCCTAGGGAGGTCTATTTAGACCAGATGCATATGAGAAAAAAAAGAAGGCTGAGAGATAGGGTTTGAAAAACAACAAAATTGAAGAAATAAAAGAACTGAAAATAATAAAAATAAGCAAAGACAAGTTAAAAGAAAGGTAAGTAAAGATTCTACCTCTCTTATATAGGAGGGGTGAAATTCAACTTGTAAAGAAGGATGAGGTGAGAAACATCCTCCTAGTTAGGAAACCTCTCCTAATTACCATTACCTTGAAACTCACTGTTGGAATAGGGTCTATTATTTCCTTTATCCTAATAGAGGAACGCTTTCCTCTAGGTAGAGGTCAAGAATTGGGTCTCATAAAGACCCATCCCTCCCAACCAACCGTAGATACTTGTGGCACAATTATTACATGGCATGATGAGTATGATGCAAATAGAGTCGTTCAATTGATTAAAACCTCATATCTTTGTGTGCCTCATATAGTTGTAACCTATTCAGTTTCCTAGCGTGCTTCAATGCTTGTATTATCCATTTGCATTTAGGCTAATTGAACATTCCATTATAAATGATTTGGTGGGTAAGAAATTTAATTTCTGATTAAAAATTCATCGCCACAACATCAGTCTTAGTTACTTTATGAAGGGGTCAAGATACCCTTTTCATAGATTGATAGGTATTATACTTCACCCAGGGTAATGCTTGACATGAATCCATCAAATAAAATCCCAAAAACTACCCCAAATATCTTCTATAGAAACAATTAGGGATAAAAATTCATAAACCTAATTGCAATCCCCTTCTTCCATTTTGCTCTCATAGAGGTTATGGGTTTGTTACTTTCTACTACCTCCTGTGTTTTATTTGTTATAAATACATATTGTTGAAATTCTTTAGAAGATTCAAGAGGTTAGTATTTGACCTTGGAATTCCTATTGTTTCCAATTCATTAATAACATCTCCTCTAGTAACTTATGTCCTTGTTTACAGATAAAGTTGATCTTATACATTTGAGGATGAATGCTTTAGACGTAGAGGTCTCTACAGTAAAGAAAGGGCAGCTGCAGAGACCTACTAGGCCTATTGGGCCATCACTAGAATAAAAGTTAAGTAGTTACAAGAAGAGTTTGATACCTTCTTTGACCTTCAAGAAGAGCACCCTCAGGTCTAATCTATCTCTTCCTTTGCCCTACACACTTTAGAATAGCTTTTAGAACTCTTTTTGTATTTTAGAAGTAGAAGGCCCAAGATATGTATAGAATGGGCCCATTTTCCTATATTTCTTTGTTGAACTTTTTGAGCTTCATTTGACCAATTTATAAGCTACCTTGGAAAACAAGGAGTGACTCATTTTGGGCTTAAAAGAGAGGCCCAATTCGAATTCTCAAGGCTGCTCCATGCTAGGCCCCATCCTTGCTTATAAATAAAGCCTTTTGTGTGTAAGTTTGATCATAAGATTCATTTAAATGAAATTAAGAGTTTTTCACTCAGATTTTTGAGAGATTTTCTCTCCCTTTTCCTTCTCAAAAACTAGACTTGGAGTTGAGGAACCTTCTCATTCATGGCAACTCATGGTGATGGAGAAGAATTTCATCCTTTTCAAGAGGTGACATTTCTAAGTCAAGCTTTGAATTCTCCTTCATTCCTCCTCATGGTGACAAATGGTCGTCTCATCATTTTTTTAGCATGACTCACTGCTTGAATTATCATAATGCATCTGGGACCCAAACCTTGAACATAGCTCCTTGTATCCATAAGGTTATGGTTTCTTACCAGCTCACATTGGGAAGACCAAATAAGAGGGTAGAATGCCAAATTTTCGCTTCAACACATATGGGTACTATAGTCATAATTTACCCACCAAAAAAGTATAGCATGATTGAGGCACTTGAGACACTACGAAGTAATCTTTCAAATCGTCCTCATTTATCATGTCAAGAGTTGCTAGCAAAGGTGCTCCCTCACTGTTGTTTTGGCCATCATCACTACCTAAGGCAACTAAACACATTTAATAGTTCCTTAAAGCATAAGTAAAAGAAGGCCATCATCCTACTAATTCAAGTTCGTACTTTTTATGATGATAATTATGTCCTGTTGGATATAATCTACCTCCTATTCCTAGTTATGTATACCAATTTGTTGTTACAAATTCTTAAAACATTCAAGAGTTTAATATTTGATGCTGGTATTAGACTTGTTTTCTTTTATTAATAAAAGTCTCCTCCACCTACTTATATCCTTTTGTTGTAGGTATGGATGAATGCACTTCAAGGAGGAGGGCTTGATTCAGAGGCACCCTCAGAGAATATTTGGACCTACATCAAAGACCTTCTTAGGTCTTTAGAAGACTCACACTCTGGCCAATCCACCTCCCCATTAGCCCTCCATATTTTAGAATAAATTTAGGACTTTTTTTTTTTATATTTTAGAAGTAGGCTTAAGACATGTATGGAACAAATCCATTTCCTTGTATTTATTTGCTGGAATTTTTGGGCTTGCTTTGACCAATTTATAGGCTACCTTAGGAACACAAGAAGAGACTCATTTTGGGTTCTATAGAGAGACCCAATTCAAATTACCAAGACACAAGAACCTTGCTTGAAAGTAAAAATCTCTTGTTCAATTTCAAAAATTCATATTAAATATTCTTGAGAACCATTCGTTGAGATCATTCCATATGTTTGATGTTGAATTAATGAAAATGATGCTCTGTGCAATTTATGGAGACACCGAATTCAAAAACCAGGAGATAACCAAATTGTTGTAACACTTCCAAAGTTTTTACAATGGATTAAATTTATCAAGTGAAGGAAAAGTAATATAATATCCAAGAACTTGAATTTATTTTTGGAGATCATTGATCTTTTCATGGATCTAAACCACGCGTGATAGTTGCTGCCTAGTAAGATTGGATTGTTCATGGACATCGAAAGATTCTCATTGGCATGAATATAGTAAGGCTGGATGGATTCTACATTGGATCTTTTGTCATGGATGAAGAATATTGATCTAAGTTGGTTTAGAAACATGTATTTCTTGGCATTTTGGTGGGTGTGGCAGCAAAGCTCAAATGGAACTCTGATACCATTAGAGTAAAATGAGTAAAAAAAAAGAGAAACCAAAGCCATGCATATTGATATGTAGTAAATGGGTAAAAAATAGAAACTGCTCTCAATCTTATTTCAATATACATAGGTGCTTATATACAAGGGAACCTATTAGTTGTACTGTAACTAATTATAGTTATGTAACAATAAAGAACCAACCTAGGAGGGGCCCTCGATTTTGTGCCTTTAATATGGATGCACATCTATGTGTGATGAAAAATACTAGAATGATAATATTCCTAATTCAATAGCCTCAAATTACTACTGCTTCTGACTAATATCTTCACTACCGCCGCTGGTGATTAAGTCCTAGTTAGAAAATATCGCCTTGTTGAATTTTTTTTAAATCAATGTTATATTGCATTGGATCATACTGATCTAAGCTCTCAAGTGAAAATGTGAAAGAGGTATTTTGTCTTGTTTTAATCCCATCCTTCAAGCCATCCAATGAGACATCTTCTAATATTCTCATAATTTGCACATAAAGATCACAATTCATAATATAAGCCAATATAAATTCATCAAATCATTATTTTTAAAATGGAAAGGAACATAATATATAAATATTTTAAAAAAATACCATTATTAAACTAGAATATATAATTCATGCCACTTCCACTTTTATTTATGTAACATTTTATACCAAATGCTAATTAATGCCATGGTTAAGAAATCCAAAGTGAAATTTTTTTATTAAAAAGGTGTTAGTAATGCATTCATATCATGATTGCTAATGCATTACTTTCTATTTATTGATTTCTTAACCAGTGTCCTTAGCGAGATCCATAAGATGTCCTAAAAAATTAAGTTGAAAGCCAAGTATAGCAGACAAAAGAATTATCAAGTCCTACTAAAATAGTTGTGGAGTTGAGACCAGTGCCAAAGCGATCATATTCAGTCTTAGAACATTTAGTAAAGCCAAAGAATCCATTGAGGAGGATTGAAGACATAATAGAGTACAATAGTGGGTTCTACCACACTAAGGCTTGAGCCTAGATGACCCATAGTTTTAGAAACGCTGAAAATAATATCAGAGCGCAATTCATTCACCAATTGTTTAGGCTCCTACATCAAACAAGATCTAGGATTTCACATAACCAACATATATTATTTTATTAACAAAAAATAAACAACCAACATAATGATGGATTAAGTTACTTAGTGTACCTTAGTAGAGAGATTTTTCATATGAATTGGATAGTTTATGGTGTCCAGTAACAGAGTTGGCAGTCTTTGGGAATACTACTCCCCCTTCTCTAATAGGAATGCATGCACCCCACTTGGCTTTTCTTCATGTACGTATACACATTAACAATACATAGACATTCCTTTATGCATAAGCCCCTCTTAATTTTGAGAGTTCAAAACAACTAAAATTAATTTTGGTGAATAAGAATAATCAATACGATTGAGTTGAAAGAAACATGCATTGCATTGAACAAAAGATAATGTTAAATAATCACATCAGATGTCATCATCTATAATTTATGTTTCATTTGTTAGAACAAGACAAAATATAATATGTTTGATTTTTTTTAGAAATACAAGAGAATGAAATAGTTTAATCTGAAATAGGAAAGAGATGAATTTTATTAATCTGAAATGGTGTTAAAATAAAGTAAAAATCAATAACTAGATATTAAAATTAAGCAACTACTTTGAACATGATTACATGATTTGCACTATCCTAGAAAAGGCCAACTAACTCCTAAAAACTAGCGACAAGACTAACAATATTGGAATGATAAAAAAATAATAAGAAAAATCAACAAAGTATATTTGCAATAGTTGAGGTAATTTCCAATACTCCTCCTTGCTTGAGATGCTGTAAATTCTAAGCCTTTCTATAAGAAATTAAAATTTTTTCCTAGGTAGAGCTTTGGTAAATATATATATGCTAATTGAAGATCTATCTTACAAAACTTCAATCCAATTGATCCTTCCTTTTGCACATATCTAAGAAAGAATAATTTGACTTCGAAATTCTTAGTGTTTCAATGAAAAATAGGATTATTAGAGATAGCAATTGCTTAATTATCTACAAACACCTTTGTGCACTCTTTTTGCTTTAAATTAAGATCAAACAACATTTTTCTAAGCCATACGACTTGACTTGCATCAGTTGTTGCTATAATAAATATAGCTTTAGCTGTGGATTGCACAATAATCTCCTGCTTTTTAGAACACAAAGAAAAAACCCCTGAACCAAGATTAAAACAATGACCAGAAATGTCTTCATATCATCAGAAGAATTAGCCCAGTCATTGTTAAAGTACTTTATGGCACATACTTCTGAGTTTCACAAAACTTGATTCCAAAATTTAGTGTTTCTTTAACATACCTTAGCATCCTTTTAGCTACTTTAAAACATGTGTTAGTTGCACAATTAGTGAATCTAGATAGAAGGCTTACAAGATGTAAGATGTCAGGTTAGTTGCAGTAAGATATATGAGATAGCTAACTATACTCCTATAAAAAGTTTCATAAGCCTTTTAAGCTTCATCATTCTTGTTCAATTTCTCTTTTTAACACATTGCAGTGGTTGTTTCTTTACAATCTTCCATTTTGAATTCTTTTAAAATCTCTCTTGCATAATTCTTTTGATAAATGAGCACTTCATTTTTCTTTTTCTTGATTTCCATTCCAAGAAAATAAACCATTTCTCCCAAGTCTATCATCTTAAAAGTATGTTACATATCTTCTTTAAACTTCTTAACAAGTTCATCATTGGTTCTTGTAACCAACAAGTCATCTACATATAGTGACACAACAATTTTTTCTTTCACTAACTCTCTTTGTTGAGGAGTATATGGATCAATGAGTTGGTGTTCAATGCTAGCTTCTTCATAAAATATATTAAATTGATCTAATATGTACTCCTTACCATTGTCAGACCATAAAGCCTGAATCTTACAGTCACTTTGATTTTCGATCTAGTGCTTAAATTTCCAAACAATGCCAACAACCTTTGACTCGAACCTAAGAAAATAAATCCAGCACATTTTGGTATAGTCATAAATGAAAACTATATAGAACTTACACACTTTCAATGATGGAGTTATGGGAGGTCCATCTAGATCTGTGTGGATGAATTTTAGTTTTTCAATAGCTCTCCAGGTTGCTTTCTTGAATGGCAGCCTTGCTTCCTTTCTTACTTGACATGTTTTGCAATTTGGTATGTTAGCTTCATTGTAAGCCCCTAAACTAGATTTATCTTCTATAGGTTCATTACAACAACATGTTTGAAATGTCCTAGTTTTTTGTGCCAAACTTCTACAATGATTATAGTTGATAGATATGCTTTTTCTCATGCTATAAAGGATATAATGTAAAGATCTTTCTCTTCATCGTTACATAGAATACATATTTTCCTTTAACATCCTTGATTTGACATTGATTGATTTCAAAGATAACTTTGAAACCTTTATTAAGCAGCTAGCCAACACTTCATAGATTTTGATTCATGTTAGGTACAAAAAATATGTCTTTGATTAACTTTGTACTTGAAGAGCTTCTAATTGCCACCATGCCTTTTCATTTTAGAGCAATGTAGTCCCCATTGCCAATTTTCACCTTAGAAGTTACTGAAGTGTCCAACTCCAGGAAAAGATTACGATCAAATGTCATGTGGTTTGTGCAACCACTATCAATAAGCAACCTATCACTTGAGCTATT
Source organism: Canavalia gladiata (assembly GCA_037954105.1). Classification (NCBI taxonomy): domain Eukaryota; kingdom Viridiplantae; phylum Streptophyta; class Magnoliopsida; order Fabales; family Fabaceae; genus Canavalia; species Canavalia gladiata. Next base: position 14,007,284 of record CM075662.1, on the reverse strand, counting down.
AGTTGCAAAACATGTTCCTACAAAGAGTTTCTCCTCCTCCCCTCACCAGCTACTTGTGCAACATTTTTTGTTGAATATTATTTTCACAATCTTTTGATGGTGTCTAATCTTTTGACATTTCTTGCATAGCGAATATTATTTTCACAAATCTTTTGAATGGTAGATGGTCTTTCTTTCCATAATGCTTGCAAGGAGGAAAATCATATTTTGTTTTCCATTGAATTAGGGGAATTAGAAACCGAGTTTTCCTTCTTGTTCTTCTTTTTCTTTCCCCAATATGATTAAATTTTTGTAAGTAGTGCACCCTTAACAGACCCTTTAGACCTTATAATTCTTCTCTGTTTTTGTACCTGCAAAGCTTCCAATACTTCTTCCAAAATAATTTTTGACAGATCCTTAGTATTTTCTAGTGAGGAAATGGTTACTTTAAACCTTTAAGGAATTGCACAAGAATTTTTTCAACCAATCTAGAATCAGAAAATTTAAAGCAGGGTAATATTACTTTGTTAGCAATTTAGAGTAATTTATCATAATACTCTTTGGTTGTCTTTGAATCATTCATCTTTTGAAGTTAAAGTTCTCTAATCAAGTTAAGAATATGCATTCTGTTGATCCTTTCATCTTCTTCATATTCTAGCTTTAGGAAATTCTATACCCGAAATGTTGATTTCATTGTCATAATCAAGAGAAAGAATTCTTGTTAAACTACAACAAATAACTTATCTCTATCATTGGGCTTTCTTGTTTTATTCTCTTCATGACTCTTTATTTGTGCCATGGTTGGATTTCTAGGAAAAAGAGGAATTTCATAATCCTTCTCAATAGCTTCCCTGAGATCATTTGCCTCCATCCTTGCTACCAAGACATGATAATTTTCACAATTGAAGACAGGTGGCACAAGTGCAACGTAAGAAGTTTCTGAATCCATTGAAGAAGAAGAGAAAAAAAATTATTTTCCCTCACTCATAGGTCCCTTAATAAGAGAGCTCTTGATACCACTTTGTTAGATTTTTTTGGTTCTGTTTCTCTAACTTTTAGGAAACAACAATAAAGGTAAGAAGAATAAATTTTCTAAATAGGAAAGAGATGATTTTTATTGAGCTAAAATTATATTTAAATAAAGTAAAAATCAATAAATAGGTCCTATAATCAAACAACTATTCTGGACATGATTCCATGATATGCACTATTCAAAAAATGCCAACTAACTCCTAAAAGTTAGCAACAAGACTAATAATAGTAAAATGGAAAAAAATGAGAAAAATTAGCAAAGTAGATTTGTAGTAGTTGAGACAGTTTTCAACAATTTAAAATTGTATATTTTTATATTGAAATTTTAAGATGAAAAGATTATAATAATTTATATATCTATCATTCGATTTTGTCCACTCAACAAATGCTACCTTGTAACATTATTTAGTAATAATGTGGTCTTTATATGAATTAAGAAAAATTACCGTTTCATATATCTAAATATAGATGGAATAAAAAAAATATAGAAAGAAAGAAGAGAAAGAAAAGAAACAAAAACATGTGATGTAAAATATGATAGGATACTAGGAGTGGATGTGATGGATGGAAGCATCAAGTTGAGTCACTTGCAAGTGACTAGTAAATTAAAAGGGAAGTAAAAGCAACTCAAGAACAAGATTAGCATTCAAAAAGTGGATTGCTACAATAAGGAAAAGTGAGCTGAGAGAAATAACCTTAGATCAGGATGGCTTGTGGATGTATCAGAGGCGTATTGTGTGCCTACTATGGAAGATTTGCATAGGATAATCCTTGAAAAAATCCATAAAGCCAGTTTATTGTGCACCCAGGAACCACCAAGATGTATCAAGACTTGAAAAAATAATTTTGGTGGATAGGAATGAAGAAGGATGTGGCAGAGTTTGTTAATAAGTGCCTAGTGTGTCAAAGGTAAAAATAGAACATCAGAAACCTACAACCTTGTTGCAACCTTTAAATATACCTCAGTGGAAGTGGAAAGGAATTTCTATAGAATTTATAGTAAGATTACCTAGAACACAAGGAGGATTGGATGCAATTTTCATAATAGTGGATCGATTGACCAAGTCTACCAATTTTTTACCAATTAAGGTTACCTATTTCCTCGAACGATTAGCACAGATATACATCAAGCAGATTGTGAGGTTGCATGGAACTCTGTCATCCATAGTGTCAAATAGAGATCCTAGGTTTACCTCTAAATTTTAGGGAGCCTTGCAAAAGGAATTTGGGATAAAGTTATGCTTAATCACAACTTACCATCCCTAAATAGATGAACAATCTGAGAGTAATATTCAAACCTTAAAGGATATGCTTAGAGCTTGTGTACTAGATCAACTTAGAAGATAGGATAGTCAATTACCTCTAATAGAGTTTGCTTTTTAATAGTTACCATGCTAGCATAGGGATGACACCCTGTGAAGCCCTGTATGGTAGGAAGTGTAAGTTACCACTGTGTTGGCATGAGTCAAGAGAGAAAATTCTATTGGGCTCAGATCTAGTTAGACAAACCCCATAATATATAAAAAAGATTAGGGATAGGATTCTCACTTCTCAAAGCAGAAAAAAGGTTAAGATGACAGGAGAATGAAACCTCTAAGATTCTCTGAGGGAGAACATGTATTCCTGCGGATCTCACCTATCATTGTATAGGAAGGGTCATGAAAGTTAAGAAACTAAGTCCTAGATTTATAGGTCCTTTTGAAATCCTTAAAAAAGTTGGGCCAGCTGATTACCAAGTGACTCTTTCCCCAAATCTGGCAAATCTCCATGATATTTTTCATGTGTCTCAATTGCGAAAATATAATTAAAGGAAGATTTGACAGTAAGTCTTGAGCTGGTAAAGATTTTAGATAGAAAAAAGAAGAGTTGAGGAGTAAGACAGTACCCTTGGTATGAGTTAGGGCTGGGGAAAAAAAAAAGAACCCGTCCGAAACCAATAAAACCGTAAGGTTTGAATCGATTAGTGGGAGGGTCGGGTTAGTTACGGGTTAAACAGGTTTAAAAAAACGGTCAATATAAGGTAAATTTGGGCGGATGCGAGTTCAGAAAATAGTAACCGAATATACCCGATCCGCTCCGAAAAAATAATAAATAATAATTATATAATATATATTATTATTTAATTATTTAAGATCACGTTTTTGTCCTTGGGCTGAGTTGTTTGACTATTTGGTTTTTGTTGAAATTATTGGTTAAATGAATGGGTAAATTGGTAAATGACCAATTCCTATTCCCAAAATCCCATTGCCTTGTTTGCCTGTTGCCTTGCGTGAGTTAGTGAGTTGAGTGATGTGAGTGAATAAGTCTGAAGCCTCTGCTCTGAAGTCTAAAATGGCATTTGAAAATCGAAAATTGAATTTGAAAGAAACACAATTACACACACACAAAGTCACAAACACTCTGAGTTTGAGTCATCCTCCTCGTCTCGTCTCTCTCTCTCGCCCTCTTGGTGTCTTTCATTTTCTTTCTTGAGTTTTTCTTCTGCTGCTAGGGTTTTGTGTCATTTGTCTTCGTCTTCTCCAGTCCCCAATCTCTCTTGGAAATTTAGGGTTTTGTTAGGGTTTTGTTTCTTTTTTCTTCGTCTCCGCCAGTCCCCAATATCGATTAGAAATTTAGGGTTCTTAACATTCATCTGTGTCTTGTGTTGTCTTCTCTATTCGAAGGTTCTTTGTTAGGGTTTGTGTCATTGAAATACTTCCCCTTATCTCTAACTCTGATATCACTCCATTTAAAGGCTCTCTATTAGGGTTTGTCTCATTTGGATACTTCCCCTCATCTCTAACTTTGATATCACTCCATTTAAAGGCTCTCTGTTAGCATTTTGGGTCAATGTTCTGGGAAATCTTGTTGAGGTAAAATTTATGTTTTAGATCATTTTTATTTCTATTTTTTATTATATTTTTATGATTACATATTTTTTTATACAATATTTGACGCATTCCATTTTTTGTGAGCATTACAGGGTTCAATCCCTTTGATTTTGCTTTACTGAGGTATCCATTATTGACCCTTCTGTTCAGAGTTAGTGAAGTCACTCACAAACCCATATAGGTAAGGAATAATCGTATAAGTGTTTTTTTACCTTTTTATTAATTCTTAATTAGTTTTAAGTTTTTTTATATTAACTTGTTGTTTTTTCTAATAAGGCTTTTTATGGTAATTGACAGATTTTATTTGATAAAGGCCATTGATAGTTGAAACTAGGAGTGGTAACAACAACCCTAGAGCTTAAGCTGCTTCAATTGATCTTGAGAAGGCTAAAAATATAAAAGTTAATTTGGGCAAGCTTCAGGTTCTGTTATATTTGACTATTTGTATAAATTATTTATGTGAATTATGCCCTTACTTACTTACTGAGTTGTTGTTCACTTAACCCTCTTTACTGAGCTTGTTGATTTATACTCTATAGTCTATACTCTTGAGTTGCATATTGCCCAATCCTGCTCTATAATTTGTCTGAGATCAATGCATACTTTTGTTGAATACTACTTTGTTGGTTTATGATTTTGTGATTTGAATGAGATTAATCAATGATAGATTGTGTTAACTTGAGATTAATCTGTTGTGATTGTGGCTGAATTGAATCCCTATTTTGACCTCTAGTGTGATCTTTGATGCTGATGTTATGACCTGATTAAATATGTATCTACGGTACTTTTCTCTCTGATCTAATTTTGGATTCATCAATGATGCATAATAAATCTGAGGTTAATAAGTATTCAATATAAGTCCCTCTACTACTGTATGTCCCTATTGATGCATTCTGGAAAGTTTGTTTCTCTACTTGATCACTGAACCTATTCCTGAATTTTCTCCTTTTCTTCTCCCTGTCCCTCTCAAATTCATTGATGATGTATGTTTTTAAAACTGAGATTCTTGTGTAATTTTTTGTTATGTTTTGTGAAACTATACTTGATCCTGAATCAATGATGCTTTTTAATTTCAAACCTGAGATGAATCTGTAGTTCTGTTTTCTGTTTGTGAAATAAATGCTTGCCTTCTCCTTTCTTGAGCAAAGTGAATATCAGGGAGGTCCCTGGACTTAGATGTTCTGTACTGGAACTTTGAAGTTTTTTTGAAACTGAGATTGGTGTTTTATTTGACTTTATCCCTACCCACTGAACCTATCCTTGAATTTTCTCCTTTTCTTCTCCCTGTCGCTCCCAGATTCATTGATGATGTATGTGTTTAAAACTGAGATTCCTGTGTAATTTTTTGTTATGTTCTGTGATACTATAGTTGATCATGAATCAACGATGCTTTTTAATTTCAAACCTGAGATGAATCTGTAGTTCTGTTTTCTGTTTGTGAAATAAATGTTTGCCTTCTTCTTTCTTGAGCAAAGTGAACATCAAGGAGGTCCCTGGACTTAGATGTTTTGTATTGGAACTTTGAAGTTTTTTTGAAACTGATATTGGTGTTTTATTTGGCATTGTCCCTGCCCACTGAACCTATCCCTGAATTTTCTCCTTTTCTTCTCTCTGTCCCTCTTAGATTCATTGATGATGTGTGTTTTTAAAATTCAGTTTGCTGTGTATATTTCTCTTTTCTTCTTTGATACTATACTTGATCATGAATCAATGATTCTTTTTAATTTCAAACCTGAGATGAATGACTATATTCCTTTTCTTTTTTTCCAAATTTGTTGCATTCTTCAAAATTTTTTAATGTATTCATGACATGACTTTTCAGTTTTGTATCATTGTGTGAAGTGAATGAGATTGAGATGAATTTTCCTTGTTTCCATCTTTAGTAGTAATGGGACTGAAATGAATATTGTACATTAATCAATGATGAATTTTAATTTCAACTGAGATGAATCCTTATCTATTAAGTATGCATTTGATCTATGATGATGAATTGTTTGTTAGGTTTTATGTTGATGGTGTGAGAAATTATTCTCAGTTAAGTATAGTGAGATAGATTGGGTAATATGTATGCTCGAGTAGGACTTAGTTGAGGAAGAAAGGTATTCCCTAGAAAGTGAATATTCAATACATTAAATGTTTAAAGTTGGACTTAGTAGGTAGAAGTTGACTATGGCCTCTTCATTAACACAATATGGAGCAGTCTAGTCAACATCTGCCCTCTTCAGGTTCAAATACTCAGCCATCAACTACTGATGTTGGTGGAAATGAAGTAGCATTGGATCCATCTTCAACTGAAGCAGCTGTTCTTAACCAAACCCCATCAAACACCAAACCTTCTAGGAAAAGAAAACCCAACTCAAGTGGGACTCGAACCATATCTCATGTTTGGGATCATTTTAATAAATTGCCTGTAGCTGAAGGTGCTGTACCTGAAGCTGCATATAAGTATTATGCAAAAACATTTTATTGCCATCCCAAAATTCATGGAATTTCCAGCATGTCTTCCCATTTAACCCGTTGCCCAAAATACACATATGCCCTCACAAATGATCCTAACCAACAAATTCTATCTTTTGGGTCTTCTAAAGTTGGGGAGGGTAATCAAATACAAGTTGTTAGCCAACGTTTCAACATAGATGCTTGTAGGAAAGCCCTTTCATTTTTTGTGATTCTTGATGAACAACCATTTAAAATTGTAGAGGGTGAGGGATTTAAACTTCTTTGTAAACAATTGCAACCGCAATTTAACCCTCCTTCTAGGCACATACTAGCTAAAGATTGCTACCAGCTTTATTTAGATGAGAAAGTTAGGTTAAGGGCATTGTTTAGGTCCAATTCTAGTAGGATTTGTCTAACTATTGATTGCTGGACATCTATCCAGAACCTCAACTATTTAACCTTAACTGCTCATTTCATTGATAGTGAATGGACCTATCAAAAGAGAATTCTAAGTTTTTCCATAATTTCAAATCACAAAGGGGAAACTATAGGAAGACAAGTAGAGGATGTTTTAAGGGAGTGGGGTATTAGAAATGTATTGACAATAACTGTTGACAACGCATCCAGCAATGATGTGGCTGTTAGTTATCTAAAAAAAAGCTGAACTCTTTTAATGCTTTAGTCTTAAATGGGGAATTCTTTCATATGAGGTATTGTGCTCATATCCTTAATTTAGTGGTAAATGATGGTTTGAAGGATATGCACACCTCAATTGCTAGCATTAGGACTGCTGTTAGGTTTGTTAGGTCTTTACCTCAAAGACTAGCAAAATTTAAGGAATGTATTGCTTATTCAAAGATTAGTTGTAAAAAACTAGTTTGTTTGGATGTGCCAACCAGGTGGAATTCCACATATCTCATGTTAGAGTCTACTGAAAAATACCAAATAGCATTTGAAAAATTAGAGTTTGAAGATCTTAGTTTTAGGGAATATTTTGGGGCAACTCCCACTCCCTCTACTTTTGATTGGGAGAATGCAAGAGTTTTCGTTAAGTTTTTAAAAAAAAATTATGATGCAACCAAACTGTTTTCAACTTCAACTCATGTCACAATTCATTCTACTTTTCACCAGCTTTCCTTTATATATTATGAACTTAATCAAGCTTCATTGAATTTAAACACCATTTTAGCCAACATGGGGTATGAGATGAAAAAAAAATGATAAGTATTGGGGTCAAATTATACATGTTAACCCACTTCTGTATTTTGGAGTCACTTTAGATCCTAGTTATAAGTTCAAGTACATTGAGTGGTCTTTTAAGGAGATGTATCCGGTTGATCCTGATTTTGTATCTGAAATGTGTTTTACTGTCAAATTGAACCTATCTAGAATGTATCAATGGTATGTATCTCTTCATGACAAGCAAAATAATGTTGGTCAATCTTCACAAGGTTTAGTTCAAGGTAACTCAGTTGAATCTAGTTCTTCTGAAATTAATACACATGCTACTAGAACAATGGCTTTTAAGCAGCATTTAAGGGAAAAATTTTCAATTGATGACAAAAATGAACTTGATCGTTACCTTGCTGAATCATGTGTGGATGGAGATGATAAATTTTATGTGTTGTTATGGTGGAAACAAAATAGCTCCTGCTTTCCTTTTCTATCTTGTATGGCTCGGGATATTTTTGCAATTCTTGTATCCACTGTTGCATCTGAAAGTGCTTTTAGCACTAGGGGTAGGGTGCTTGACACTTTCAGAAGTTCCCTTTCCCCTGAAATGACAGAAGCTTTGATTTGTAGCCAAATTGGCTAAAACCCAATGTTCATCATTTTAAAGATTGTGTCATTGGAGAGGATCTAGAAATTTCAGAGAAAGTCTTAACAGGTAAAATTCTCTTTCTATTTTATTAATTTTTTGTAATTATGGTTCAGCAATTTTATTATATAGTTTTAATTTGATTTTGTTCATTGTCATGCTCACAAGAATTGGCACAAGTTGGAAAAACTGCATCATCTGTTCCTAGAACTTCCACTGTGGACCAGCCAATGAATATTGGCTGAGAATGAACAAAATGGTATATTTATTTATTTGTTTTTGTCTTCTAAATTTTAATTAACATTTCCTAATTTTAATATATTTTTTCTCTTACATTACAACTCCTGTCTTTAATTTTTTTTAGAGTGTCAACATTTGAGACTTATATTTTGAAGTTTAAATTCATGATTTTTAATCATGATTGATCATTGGAAATATGTTTTGAAATGATGCTCAATGGATTCTATTTTCATCACTTCATCTAAACTTAAAAGAAAGTTTAGTTTCCTGATTTATTTTATGATTTTTTAAATTATTTTAATTTACTTTATGTTATTTAATTTTGTTTCTTCTTGCTTGGCACAACTTATGTTTGTTGGTTGAATTGGTGTCTGTTGCTGCCTTGTTGAACCTTTTTTGGAAGCTTAACCATGACTTGGTTCAATTGGTCTCTATTGCTACCTTGTTGAAGCCTTTTTTAGAAGCTTAATCATGGTTTCATTCATGTATGAAGTTCTAATTAAATTAACATTTTCTTTTCATTTTGTCATCATATTTTTTAATTTTGAAAATTCCTCACTTGGACAGGTTTTTGATAAATGGCTGATATTATGGTGGACTCCCAAGTCACACTAATTCCAGCATCTATGCAGCACCATGGATGGGATGGATAATTTGAAAAAAATTGTTGCTTGTTCGTTAATTTCTTTTTTCTGTAAATTCTGGTCTGTAATATTTTAGTAAGTGTGTGCTTTGATTTTTTTTATTTTATTCAGTAGTAGGTTATGTAATTATTTATGTTCCATTAGGCATTACTTTTGCTCTTTTAAATTGTGCATTAAGAGACAAGTTATAACATATTTTTCGAAAAATTCTGGTATGTAATATTTTAGTAAGTGTTTGCTTTGATTTTTTTATTTTATTTCTATAGTAGGTTTATGTAATTATTTATGATCCATTGAGCATTATTTTTGTTCTTTTAAATTTTGTATCAGAAGTCTACGAGATAGGTTATAACATATTTCCAGAAAAATTTTGGTTTTTAATACTTTAGCAAGTGTTTGTTTTGATTTTTTTATTTTATCCTGTAGTACATTATGTAATTATTTATGATCCATTGAGCATTATTTTTGCTCTTTTAAATTATGTATTAGGAGACAGATTATAAAATATTTTTAGAAAAATTGATATTTATTTTTATGTATTATATTGTTCAGCTGAAATTTCTGTTTTTGTACAATTTAAAATTAATGTGTTTTTTTCAATCAGAATGAGTATAATAATAATACAAATAAAATTTTTTACAAATATAAAAAATAATATAATGAAAATCAATTTTATAATCAAAATTTTTACTAAATATGTACTATTGGTAATTTTTTGTTGGCCCATATTCTAGGTCTAAACCGACAATAACCGTTTTATTATTTAAAATTCACTTAACCCGTTACCCGATTTACCCGTCTATTAAATCGAACGAAAACGGTTTTACATATATAATTATCGGGTAAATGTAATTTTAAATTTTGTAAATTGAATCTGTCCGAACCCGTCTGCCTATCACCCCTAGTATGAGTGATCTGGGGAGAAGGAAAATGGAAGATAAAATCCAGGAGTTGGAAGAAAACATAAGAAAAGTTTATCCGCAATTACTTGCAGGTAATGAATTTTAAGGACAAAATTCTTTTTAAAAGGGTGGGAGTAATGTAATATCCATAATTTCTCATAATGAACTCTCTAGACTACCCTTTAATAATAAATAAAGTAGAAATAAGAATAAAAGTTAGAGAAATTAGAAATTTTTAGCAAATGATAAAAATGTCCCTAGACTAGGATAACACTAATAAATGTGCAGAAAACTCCAAACAAAAGTTAAAAATCATTCTAAGGGATTAGAATATGGCAATGATGGCTAGAAAGTCATAAGAAAATAATAGAAACAAAGGGAGAACAAAAAAACTATTAGAAAACTTTGAAAATACCCAAAATTCCATTAGAAAGTTCTATTTTCCATAAGGGATAAATTGTTTCCAGAAAAATAACAAATGACATAAGAATTATTTGGGAACAAAAACATCAAAGGAAAAATTTGGAAACCTTCTTGGAAATTCTAAGAAAAATTACCAAAATGCCCTGGAAGGTTGGTAGGGCAAGAAAATGCAAAGTAGAAGTTAGGAAGTGGGCCCCCATCCCTTGAGCATAAAAATAAGCATGTGGAAAATGAGGTGGCGGCTCACCATATGATTCATCACTTCATTAATGCCATATAAGATAAAAATATTAAATAAACCTTGATTAGTTAAATTTAATCATGCTTAGAATAAGTTAATCTTGATATATGAAAAATTCAAAATAATTATCATTAAACTAACCCTAAAAGGATAATTCATTTATGACAATTTGGAAGAGACTTGAAAATGGTGAAGTGATCAATCAGTCATATTGGTTGAATTGGAGGAAAACATGTTAAAACCTTGCTAGAACTTAAGGATGAACCTAAATATGTTTAAAGTGGTGATTGGAAATTAATCATGGAGTATAAGGAAGAGAGGAAGCATTCAGCCACTCTCACAAAGGAAGAAGGAAAAGCCCTAAAAATTTCTAAGGGTGGTAGGAATTAATAGTCTAAGTCCTATTTAGTGTAAATCATGAGCAAAGAGGCAAGCTAGTAGGTTCATTAATGGATCAAACTTAACTAGCCAAGTTATTAGTCAAAAAACATAAAACATATAACACTTAAACTTAAATTAAGTAAGTTGCGCATAAGGCATTCAATTTAAGTAACACAAAGATTAAACAACTAAAAAGGCTTTTTGGCCAACTAAAGAAGAAATTCTATATACCATAATATTACATTAAAAATATTAAGAAGAACTTAATCTTTGATAAAAGAAAAGGTTGAGAGGTAACTTAGAAGGATGAGTGGACTAAGATCCTATGAGAGATTTATCATAAATCTTATGAAATATGTAAGATGGACAAGCTATTGGAGGAAGCTTACATGTTTTTCAAGAAAGTAACATCAAACTTAATTAACAAAATCTTGATAAGATTAGTTTCTATTTAGAAATATCATGCCAACTTATTGTATTATTTTATGAGTATACAAAAATGAATATAAAGTGTATGGATAACACTTGTGATCGTTTAAAGAATGATGTATTACATGATGTTCATGTATGGATGACGATGTGAAAGTAGTTTGAAAATAAAGACTAAATGTGCATGACATTTGGGTGGATTGTTTAAACAAGCATGTTATGTAGAAGCCTTTAAAATGAACCTAATTAACTAAGGGATCACTAAAGATAGAATTTATGTGAAAGTTTAACACCACTCTTAATGTGCATTGTGCACACTTAAAAGGCGAAAGGTCCTTCTAAGGTGGAGACAAAAGGTTCTCCAAAAATCCTTCTATTATGAAGCGTAAGTCTTCAATGTTTATGATGGTGATGACCATTAAGGAATGAGCTCATGTCTTAAGAATAAAAGGTAGAGTAGCAAAAATAGTAAAAAAATATTCTTTGACTAAGTAGTATTGTATGTCTATGTCTTAGATTGTCACCAAGAGAGTGCAAGAGAAAAGTAAAGAATTATATTAAGGCATAGATGAAATGATAGTCAAATGATATCAGTGATGTGATCCTAAAGGTTTATGAGACTTATGTAACTTGTATGCTTAATTAGAAACTAGTTCTTCTTTATGTAAAATAAATCCACTTCAGCTAAAGTTTTTGAAAGATTAAAAATAAATTTATATGCATGACTTGTTTTGTAATAAATTGAAATGGCTGAGATGAAAGTGATGTCACTAACCTTAGGGTAGAATCCTATTGAGAAACTTAGTTTCTCACCCCCTCCCCTCTCCCACCATTTTCTTCCGAAACTCTAATAATGTCATTAATGGAGGTGGTGATGTCCATAGAGAGTGACGACATAATTTAAGTGGTTGAAGCCTCGAGGCCATCATAGTTGGATCACTGCTAGGAACTGTCTCACCAAATAATGTATATTTTGTAATATAGTTAGATGATTGTATTCTAATTATTTAGTATGTAATTTTTATCGTAGTATATGTAAAGTATGTATAAATATGGACTGTATAACTATAAAATTTGTATGAATTCTAAGATGACTGTAACTATAATAACTTGTAATTCTGCTCAATAGAAAGAGGTAGAAAACTAGTAAAAAGCAACATAGGAAATTATTAATTATACACAAGGGAGGATGTCCGCTTATTTATTTTTCGATACGACAGTTATTCCAACGAGACTTACATTTCAAATCAAGATGTTTTAAAAAAAAATTATCGTATTTTTACTAATAGTTATGTCCTAAAGATTTTGTATCATGAAATAACAGTCTAATAATAGAACTATGTGTATGACTAAGCGCCAAAACAAACTTCATTTTTAGGATTGTTACATTACCAGAGCAGTTTATCCTTAAGGAGTGTGAGGATTGTCTTGCTATAGTTCTAAAGTATATGCATAATCTCTGTGTTAGGATTATAAGTCATGCTTTGAATCTATTTAGTTATTTTAGTGCATGACTACCTTATTCTTTCTAAGATTGGTTGCTAACATGCTTGATTTCAGTATTGAGCTTACTCACCTTAATTTTTGTGCATGTGTGTTCAGGAACTAGTGGCAGAGATAAGACAAGGTAAAGGTTGCACTAGAAATGTAAAAACTCCATAAATCCCAGCATACCTAAGCACCATCTTGAGAGACATGGCAACCGTCATGCAAGGCATGATAAATAGGATGGATAGGCAGTCAAATAACAATAGGGGTACTACAAACACCTCTACAGCAAACCCTGACCATCATAGGTTCACAGAGTTCCTGAAGGCGAACCCATCAAGCTTTAGGGGAGCCGTAAACCTTGACAAGGTTGAAGAATGGATCAAGGCCATGGAGAAAATATTTAGTCATAGAGTGCAATGAGGAGCAGAAGGCAACCTATGATGCTTATATGTTAGAAGATGATGTTGACTTATGTGGATGGGCACCAAAAGGCTATTAGAAGCTGGTGAGAACTCCATCACCTAGTAAGTACTCAAGAAGGCTTTCTGTGAGAAGTATTTCCCTCAATCAGTACAGGATGCAAAGAAAGTAAATTTTCTTCTCCTTTAACAAGGGAGCATGTCTATAGTTGAGTACACAACAAGGTTTGAACAGTTGTGTATGTATTTTACTCTCTACCATAGACATCCAGATGAGGCTTGGAAGTGTAGGAGGTACCAAGGAGGAATGAGGGAAGAGCTCCTTCCCGTCATAGGTCTTATGGAGATTCAAGACGTTGCCTAGTTGGCCAACAAAAGCCGATTGAGCGAATAATGCAACAAGAAACTGACTACTGCCAAGGTTGAGGCATATGAGAGAAGGATGGTGCCTTAGAGGACCATCAAAATATGTCCTTGTATCGTCTATAATTGGACATAGTTAGGCATCTTAGGTTGGCTAATTGTCCTCCTAGTCTTTCTCTAAATATACTTGAATCTTCGATAAAGTTTTTATATTGTAAATATTAAAGTAGTAGTCGCATCCTCTTCCTATGATTCAATTTTTATACTATTTATTATTAATTCTTTCTCCTATCCTGATAAGAAATTATCCCACCATCCTTTTAATTGTTCTATATATCCTTGTATGATGGCTTGGGTAGCACTTCTATATGATAATCCTTTAGTTTTATAGTCTATTGTTTCCATCATCATCTGGCAAGTTATACCTAGAATAGCTTGTTCACTTAACTTATCTAAGTTTTATTCTTCTATATCATTTCCTTAGAACCTATTTTGGAAAAATTGTTTTCTTTCTTCAAAACTTACATCTATTTAGGTAGGTCTTGAATAATAATTTATGGTTTTTGAATAATCATTATTTTGAAAACTTATTTTTTTAACTTCTAAATTTATTACATTAACTATTTATTTTTTATAGTCCTAATTTTTTTATCCTTTCTTTTATTTCATAAATATCTAATTCTAATATACTTTTTAGTTTAAATGATTCAAAAAGGTACTATTAATTTTATATATGGGTTTATTTATTGTAGGGATTGACACGTAATTTATGATGTTATTTTCCTGCTGATTTCATTTTTGTTTTCTATTCTCACTAGATGTTTACTCATAATTTTTAATATAATATTATAATAATTTAATTATTTGTGTACCTTTTTTATATCCTTTTTCCTTCGAGTCCAATATCTTTATAACGTCTTGCTTTTATAGGTGTATTTTCTGATAGTTGTATTTTAATATTTTCTAGCAGAGATACTTGACTTCTACTATTTCCTTCCCTGTTAAGACTTTCATGTGGTAGTGGTTTTGTTTACCGGACATATTATAGGGTATTTCTTTTCTCATAATAATTTCTAAGTCATTCAAATAAGTAAACATTAACTTTGTTTTCTTCTATATATTCGTAGAATAAATTTCTAATTTTTATAGTTTCTTCTCCTATGAATTTTTTAAAAAACATTTCTCTTACTTCCCCATTGTATTCTACTTGAAAATTATTTCTTATCCCTTCTTTATTTATTCTAAATAGTTCTTATTTTGTAATATTATTTAATACTTGTGAGGCAATTGGGAAGTAGTCTGATCTATTTCCATATATTGCAAGTGCTACTTTTGGTATTTGATTATTTATTCTCACAATATTTATGTTGATTAAGGAATTGTCTATTGAGTGCCTTAAACTCTCTACTTTTTATTATTGTGTTTTTCTTATCTTTATTGACGAAGACCTATTTATCTTTATTCTAACATCATTTCCTTCTTGAATTATTTCTCTTATTTGGGTATTGTTGACTTTTGGTTGTTTTGTCACATCTTGTAATAACCATTTTAGAGAAATTCTTGTTATTACCTCTTCATGTTTTAGTTTATGAGGGACTTTTACTTTAGTTTTCTTAAAGTTTTCCTTTATTAAAATTGTTTCATGTTTGGATGATTTTCGTAGAACTCTAAAGTTGTAGTCTATTTTCATAGCCTTATAACATATTTTGTAAATTACATGATATGGGTCACATTTTTCTTCTATTATGTCTTTTGGAGTCTTTACATCCATTAAAACCATCAGACTTATCTACCAGCATCACTACAAAAGAAGATAATAGATATTATGAAAGCCTCAAGACGTGGCCGATATATGTTATAAAAAAAGAATGGTTCAACATAGACCAAAAAGTTATGTATAAAATAATCTTTTCAAAGTCCTTTCATTGCATCCCAATACACCATCTGAAAAAAAAAAAAAGCTTTTATAAATTTATCTTAGTTGACACTAAATCCATTGAACTACATCACCATGAATACCCTATTACGCATTAGATATTATTTTTAAAAATTAAAATTATAAAAATCACCACCCTTAAAAAATGGAACCAAAATCTTTAAAAATTAAAATTATGAAAATCACCATTTTTAAAGAATGGGACCAAAATTTATATGAGACCAAAACTTTTACTAAAAGATTTGAACCTCAAACCTGCAACTACTATCACTATATAAATAAATGACTTTATATATTATATTTATCCTCTAATTTGAATTCATAATTCTTCTGGTTCCACCACAAGATTTTATTATAATTTTTAAAAAAATTATAAAATAATTCGTAAATATCAGATAATACTAAATATTTTTTCAAAAAAAAAACCTTATTTAATTTTAAATATTTCAAAAATAGAACAACATTTTAAAAAAAATATCAATTTATAACATACATCACAATAATAGACTCATGTCATGGGAT
The DNA here is from genome assembly GCA_037954105.1 of Canavalia gladiata. Taxonomy (NCBI): domain Eukaryota; kingdom Viridiplantae; phylum Streptophyta; class Magnoliopsida; order Fabales; family Fabaceae; genus Canavalia; species Canavalia gladiata. The sequence continues at coordinate 13,991,154 of CM075662.1, read as the reverse complement.
TATATTCAATAAAATTAACAAAAAATACAAGTATACAATTTGACACCAAAAATAAATTGGAAACTACTCGGAGAATTAGTTTTCATAATACTTTTGAAATTTAAAAGCCATCTCAACAAATTCGTTTCAACTGCGTCAAGGAACTTTAGGATCAGATTCTAGCAAACTACAATGTTAATGGAACGTAATTTAAAAGTAGGTGAAACAAACTTTTAGTTCATATCAAATTGGTAAATTTTGATTTTGATTTTTTATTAAATTTTATTCATTTTTAGTTTTTATAAAATACAAAAATAATATACTTTTATTTTTTAGTCTTTTGTGAAAGATTGCAAACACGTTACTTATATCAAATAGACTTAAAAAGGTTGTAAAATGTTGTGACAGAACTTTATCATCAAATTCTAAAAACCTACAATATAAAATGTTGTAAACCAGACTAGGTTCTCAAGCTTATGTAACTAGTTCTCAGACAGCGCCAATAGTTTAAAAACAAAATCCAAATGAATGCAAGGAAGAAAATAAGCCTATGGATAAAGGAAGAAAAGTTTGAACGCGTTGATTCTTATATTATAAATATAAATCTTCCCTTCTGAATAAATTTTTTGAAATTATTTTTATCTCTATTAAACAATAACTTCTCCAGTATTGAATGTTTTATTTTATTTTTTATTTTTTCAAATACTATTAATTAAACTTAATTGTAATTTAAGATTTAAATATTCATATATTATATTTAATTGAAGATATTTTTTCTTTATAAATATACAAATTTTAAGATTGTGATTTTAATTAATCCTAATTTAAATTTTACTTTTAAATTTGAAATTTTGATACATCATACAAATAAAGATAATATGTCACAATTTTCACTATCAATATATTTTAATTTATTTTTATCGTTAAATTTTATCTGAATTTAAAATCTGTACACTGCATGAGAAATTCGTTAGTAATGTAATAAAAATTTAATTCAAATATATTGATAGTGAAAAATTTTATATATTACTATTTAATCGTGATTTATTATGTAATTAAAAATAGTTGACGTTTGTGGTATTTATTTTAAAAATTATACCTACAATAATTTTTATTTGGTTAATGGTATATCAAAATTAAACTCAGATAATAATTTCACTAGTTAAAATTTTCTTGTTACAGTGAAAATATTTTATTCCCGAGGAGAATGAAATTTTCCACCTCAATCACAAATGCGAAAAATTTTAAATCTTACCTTACATCTTTAACGATTTAAAAACTTTGTGAAATATGTTAAGTTATCTCCTCCCTGACGGATTCATTCGAGATGTGTATCATTAAAGGTTGGAATTACGTAAAAATGAACATTTTCTTCAGTCCCTAAAAACTATAGCACACTAATTTATTTTTTAAAATAAATATTAATTTTCTAATAATAATACAAAAGGAGAAATCATATTTTTTTTTCTTTCTAAAATATGTTTAAAATATATTTTATTTTAAAAATTGCACTCCGATTTCATGAAAAGTTAATGTGTTGTACTTTAATGATAAATTAATATCTTAATTTTCTAACTTATTTTTATTTTATTTTAATTCTCTAATTTTTAAATATCCAACAAATTAATCTTTCTATTAATTTTGTCCTTTTTGTTAATGAGATGCTAATCTGGCTTCTCACCATCCTTTTGTCTGGGGAATGTATCTCCAAAACTAGGAACATGAGATTAAACAAACTAGCATTAATTTTTCTTTGATTCGTTTTAAAAGAATAATTCTAAATCTTTCTACTTTTTATTTTTATAAAGTTTTTAATTATTAAATAAAATAATAATAAATACACATTTTTTCACTTTATTTATCTTATAAACTAATAACGAAATATGTAGAAAAATGTATAGGAAAATATAGTAAACCTCATTTTAAAATTAACAAGCCTCTTAAGATTAGCTTTTCTCTTTCACCAACTCTTAGCAATATTAACTAGTCATGAACTCTACAGTTGGCTTTGCCACTTTACAAGATAAAACAAAGACTATGCACAAATTTCAAAGATAATAATGAGTATTTTTTTCACCATTATAATGAGTATTTAAAATATCATTTCATATACTAAAATACTAAAATTAATAATACAATAATTATTTAACGGGAATGTTAGAAGTTGTAGAGGAAAAAAAACGCCCGTTAGAAATTTGTTCATAACTACTTATCACTACTAAGTACTAACAAACTTGCTTAGAGGTGGCTTTTACGGTGCAAAAATTCAGTTGTGTGGCACCGGTGCACAATAAAAATGACCTTCAATAGCCAGTCAAAAATGTTCATTATTATTTGTCAACGAGTCCCCAAAATAAAAATCTAAAATTACACCAGAAGGATGGGGGTCCTGATTTTGCATGAGAAAAAGTGTTCATTTTCTTAGATATTTTCCCATGAGGTTGGGGTGAATACACAACTGGAAGCAGGGATTAAACTTTAAAAGGTGTTTCAGTCTTCCTATTTGGGATTGATTCATATTTTTTTAAAATTGATTATGGTACATTTTCTTTAAATTGGTCCATAACAATAATATTATTAACCAGAGTTGTTGATATACTGCTATATATCAACGATTGGCTGAAAGAGAAGCTGCAAAACGTCTTTACTTCCTTGGTTTCTTGAGTCTGCAATATTTTTGGGCTATGAATCCTTGTGGCAGATTAAACGTGTTGTCTGATACAGTATCAAGCCATTTAATTGTAACCATTTTAATCCACAATCAACTTTAGAATTTGATTGAGGTGTAGGATTTTATTGTTCTTCAATGACATCCCAGGGTCTCTATGTTGATTCTTTTTCTGTACATCATTTGACGACTTTCACAACTTCTTTCCTCAGGTTGAGTCATGTTGGTTTGATACTGCAACAATCACTATACGCATAGAAGGAGAAAAGGAAGAAACATTTGGAATTTGTTAATAGCACAAATGGATGGAGGGGACAGACACTCAAAGCACGCCTCAGATTCATTGAAATCGAGTGCTGTGGGGCCACATGGATTGTATTTTAATTTGAATAATTCTATCACATGAATTAATTAGTTTCCGATTACTTAATTTTATCCATTCATTTTATTATATAATAAATTTGTGGACATTGGTTGGTTGGTTGATGTACACCAATACCCAAGAAGATTATTTGTACACAGTAAATATTGCCCTTGTTTGCATTAGAATAAATTATAGTATAATACACATTAATGACTCAGGAAAAAAAATTTAGACAAAAAAGAAAGGACAATGTGTTTTAAGCAACTATAAAAAAAACAGAAAGCATAGCTGTCTTGAAAATAACATAAAAACATGCACCACAAAAATAGATGTTAATTCTATTATTTATTTTTAAAAAATTAAAACCACTTCATTCAATATATAATATAAAAAATCAAATTAAAGGGTGAAAATCTAATGGCTGGAAGCAAACTCAGACGAGTCGATCCTTGTTAGGAATGGTGACAACAGGATAACTCAGTGAAGAAGATCAGGGCTTCAGATAAATAGATAGTTGGGTATGCGCCTCGCTTGAAAAGGATCATGCAGCAATAATATGCAGAAGCGCCTTCAATCATATGTACAAGTAATCATTCTAGTTCCCTGCTCATATACAAACTTTTAAAAATACTAACAACACACTATTATTAATAAAAATCACGTAGGCTCCACTAAATGAAACTCCCACCCTTAAATAAGTTTCATTTATTATTTAAAAAGACCAATATAAATTTACCAAATAATAAAAAATGTTAAAAAAATGTATTAGAGTGTGTTGCTAATATTCTACAAAATTCAGGTTCCCAGGCCACCAATCACTAAGAAAGCGACATAATTTATGTCACCAAGTCAAGGGCAATCTTTGCAGATAAAATATCCTGCTGGGCTAGCACTTGAGACTCTACCCATCTTTGCATCGCGGGGTCTCACATTCAGGAGGCACACCAAACACCCAATCAAGAACATTCAAATATTTGGATCTAAACACCTCCCTCTCCTGTGCATAACAATGCATTATGATTGCTGTTGACAAGCTGAAAACCACCACATCAGCTCTTTTGATTTTTCTTGACTGCGGCAGATATCCTGCATCAGCTACACATGTGAAGAAACTCTCAATAGCCCGGGCAAGGCAGTATAGTGATATTTCTATTCGCCTGCTTTTCTTCTCGATAGCCAATGCAAGACCAGTTGGGAACTGCACGAGAATGCAAAGCGCAACTTACCACAGAATTGTTAATGTAATTGAAATAACATACTCTTTCGAAAAATGTATTTCCAGCTAAACTTGTCAAATATATTATTCGAAATACCTCCAACTAATCATGTAAAATATGTAGATACAGTTAACAGCTTACCGTTCCCATGGCCACCATTGGAATGTTACATCTTTTAAAAATCCTGAACAGCAAGCACGTCCACATCCTGATGTGAGTAGAAACATCCACATCATACATGTCAGTTTCAAGTTTCAACAAAATTCATGCTATCAAAGAAACAATGAGGTTAACCAAAGAAGAATAAGAAAAAGTAAAGGCCAGTAAATGCATGTCAATAGCCATCCATTGCAAAAGCTTGAGCTGTTAGGTAAAGACACAAATGGTTCTACATTTAATCTCTAACACATACCCGCACATGAATCATGAATAATGCACAGGCCAGGCCAATCTACCTTGTACTGGAATTCAATGTTTGATTAGAAGAATGGGGCTGACAAGGATTGAACACTAGATCCCTTAGTTATGGAGGCTTTAATACCATATTAAAAATAAGGACCTAGACCTAACTCAATTCCAAAAGATAGTTCGGGAAAGGAGGATTGTCCAATAAGAAATATTTTAACCATATTTCTATCCATGCTCGATGTTGGGCCAGCTGGAGATGGGTAGATGATTCAAAACATGGTATCATAGCTTAGGTTCTTAGGTGAGGTAAAAACTCATGACAATTTTTCATTACCTCTCTAATAGCATAGACAAAAAAGTAGAGATATCAATATACTCACACAGTGTCATTCACCCCAATACACTAATCCAACAGCTATAAATTTTTCTTTTCTTTTTTTTTAATAAAAAATAAAATCAGACAGCTAAAAAGCCTGTACATGGGTGCATGCACTGTGCGGGGGTGCATGCACTGTGCAGGGGTGCACCCACCATTTCCCTAGACAAAAATAATTGAAAATAAGAAAGCAAATATTTCAGATCAGGTGTCCTCATTTCCTCTCAACCTAACCATTAAGCTTAAACTCAGGCTGGCATAGAGCAATAATAGAAAATCTTTTAAATCAAAACTACCCAGGAAGAAGAAATTGTCACATTAATTGTATACTAGAAACTATTTAACCTTTATATATCTAACTCTGCTTTTCTTTACAAGAAGACTTGCATGCAGAGTCTTTCATATTTTAGTAATTGCTACATTTAATGTGAATTTGAGCAACTGAATTTTATTTGACCATATTGATCCTCATCCCACATGGGCTGGGCATATTTTCAACTTCCAACATGGTTGGAAATCTTGAATAACTCAAAAACTAACAAATTTAGCAGCAAAACAACCAGTACCAAAATTACAGTGCATGAAACAAGGTAATAGGTGCTAACCAGGCAGATGCGCAATAAGTAGACAGAAACAAGCTTGATCTTCCTGTGCCAATAAGACCCTTAGCCAATATAGTGTAGGGTCTGCATATAAGCATTTTAATAAAGGGCAATGAGTGCAAAAAAATATAATCTCATATTGTATATATAATTATATGAAACAGTATGATCTCCATATTGTATATATAATTATATGAAACAGTATGATCTCCATATTGTGCTAAAAATAAAATTGAGATCACTTAGAAAATAATATCAGATGGAATAATTTGTCCAGAAAAGTCCTTTTCATGATAAATCAGCATATGTGCCACTGATAAAAACCACCAACAATAACACTAATCAAAGTTTTCACAGAAATTAAATCCTGACACACCATATATTTCAAAAAAGTCCTGCATAGGATCAGGTGAATATTAAATTGGATACAGTGTATTCCATACAGATCACCTTTTCATAAGTCCTTTTCTATGAACTATTAGTGCAGGTATCAGATAAACTGGAAGATAAACAGGTAGTGCTCTTTTGTAGCCTTGAAGGAGAAAAGAAAGGACATGGCCACAGCATGATTGATTCCCATGTACAATCTGCAAAATATAATTGATTCTAAACACCAAAAGAAGGGACAAAAATCACAATGTTTCTATCATTGGTTAGAAATTAAATATTGAACAGATCTAGGTGGCATGTTTCAAACTGAAATTGCAGAGTACACAGCTTAATAAAAGCATTGGGCCAGAATGACAACGTTAAATACAACCCAATAAAGGAAAAGAAAAAAGAGAATTCAATATGATAAGAATGATTAAAGTAATAAATAATTTGAATAGGTCACAGAAAAGAAAAACAATATGCTTCATCAAAAGTTCAGATGCTTATTAAATCCAGTTCACTTGTACTCCCAAATCAAATATGAGTTAGCATTTGTCATAAGATAATAGTCAGATTTCTCATGATTCAATCATAATGAAGAAATAGATGCTACTGTTATGCAATCAAATTCATCTTCCAAATTTCATATTGAACAGGATGCTCAATAACTGGTTTTCTTTTTTACTTTATTTATTTTCTATAGGTTAATTACAGTTAATGATACTTAAAGAGAACAACAAGAATCACATAAATCATTATTTCATACCGAGCATGGGACTTTCATATTTGGATTTAATTTCACATCAACACCCATGGTCTGGTAGTGCTTCTCTATTTCACCCAGATTAGTGAAAGGCTTGCCACAGGCTATATCTTTTACACCTTGTAAGATAACTGGATCTTTTCCACCATGTTTATTGAGAAAGGATTTATATGAAGCTGGTAAACTGTCTTGCTTCAATATGTAAGCAGACCTGAAACCAAAATATTCTCCAATATCATTAATCTTTCTTTGAAAAAGAAATTATTTTAGTAATCATTAAAATGGAAAAAGAGGGAGAGGGGAAGAGGGGGATAAAGTGTCTTGAGTCCAAGAAATACAGCCTGAAAAAGAAATTATCAAGGGCACACCTGTATGAACACAATGATAATGGATGTAAAATGAAAGACACAGTTTCATTTACTTGAATGAGTGGTATCCAGAGCTTTCTTACTATATCAAAATTAATGCAACATTTGTCATGAGGTAAATCTAAAGGGTTACTAAGAAGAGTTTTGAGATGCGTAACAGGTTTATCCGGATTAGTTCTTTTCTTTTCCTTATTACCTTCCTATCTATCCAATAGCATTTTATTTGCTATACTGCTATAGGTACTTATCGGATAATGTTGTCTATAACAAGCATTAAGCAAATCTATTTATCCAAGGACAAGGCAAACCACACAGTTTCAGTCAATCTTAGCATGGACAAAACTAGTAAAGGGTGAATAGCTAGCCACAAATTGATGGGTGATAAAATCAAAGTGTATGTTTAAGGCCCACTTAGTAAACTAGTTTCACTCATATTATACAAAGTATTTAATCAAACAGGACCAGATTATATTCCCTTGGCTTTTTTTTATAAGAACCAATTAAGTAATTCACAAGAATTAAAAAATTAGTTAATTTAGTTAGTAGCATTAAATTTGCCATTAATTTACGACTTCACCAAAATCACCTTAACATCAATGAAACATTCTTTTAATCTCTTTTCACATATTTAATTATTGTACCTTCACTTAATAATCTCTCTCCCCGCTTAATTGAAGGTATTTTTGTGAAGCAATAACTAATGTAGCAAACAATATGAATTAGATCCTATAAAAAGGATCAAGATAAACATCATTTTTGGTTATTATAAAAAGGATCTGAGGGAGTATTAGATCGCAGATATTAGCATTTTCATATGAAGAATGCATCACGCTTGGTAGCTATTTATATTAAATAGAGGCATGCTTTATCAGTGAATTGAACCTAACAACTGAGATTGCAACAACCTAAAACTGCGAAGTCCTCAAGTGAAACATGAAGGCTACTTTCTAGAAATCACAAGGCTTTGCCATAAAATTCAAATGACAAGACAACTTATTCAGAAGAACGGCCAAGCTGAAAAGAAAAAGTACAAAGGAGCATGCATCCGCAGGGGCAGTCATGCTAATAAATAACACAATATTTTCCTCAGTAAAATTTAATTATAAAAATAAGAGATGGAGAACGGGTAAAATCACATTATTACATACAATATTTGCGAAGAGGAGAGACACATGAGGAAAATGTCACCATGCTTCCATGTGAGAGGCTTACAAATTCTCCCAAATCGTTTGCTTTTAATCCCACAACGAGAAGCCAAGACAGCAGCCCGCATGAGAATGTAAATGGCCAAACTCGTGTGCTGCGTATCTAACCCTGTCAGAAGCATCGATGGCCCAGCAATCGCCCCAGCCAACAGAGCCCTCCACCTCGCTGTCCTGCACCACCACACAAACACAACATAAAGCCAATCACAATCACAATCACAAAAATACGAAGAAGGAAAACAACACCAACACCAAAGTACACTGCACGTATTCAATCATTTGGCTCGAACCACAGCAATTCGACTCCTCAAAACTTCCTCGAAATTACCAAACGGTGCATGCAAGAGGTTTGATTTACATTTTTCCTCTGACTGTTTAGTTCAAGATTCGAAAGGTTGAGTTTTGAATCACTTTTACAAATTGACCTATACGGTTATAGAATGCTACGTGCATTTTAGCAAGTGAAAAGGAGAACGTGCCTACGGTGACCAGCGAGAGCACCAATAAGCTCATCCGTCGAAACAAACGTCCCGGCGAAGGTTCCAAGGAAAAGACCGTATCTCAGTGTCTCCTTCAGAGCTGCAATGATTGCTTCACCGTTCGTCACCGCAAACTCCTTCCTAAACGAAAATCGAGGAACGAAAAAATCTGCATCAGTTATCACAAACTGAATTAGCACTGCGAGTAAGTTAGTAATTTTTCTTACCTCGGCGGCTTTTTTCGCGTGAATCGCGCCAAGATCGCGAAGAGAGCGAGACCGCCCTTGAGGCCGGCTCCGATAGAGAAACCTTTCGCCGAAGCGATTAGGACTCTCCGCAGCTTCTCCCGCTCCTTCGGCGGAACCGCGTCGATGATGCTGCATAGCGACGACGACGCCGTCGAGGGAACAGGCTTTTCTGAGGACGCGCCGTTGCCATTGCCGAAACCGTTAATTTCCTCCCGGAGGCAGCGGTGGTCACCGCCGGAGTCGGCGGAGGACGGCGACATGGCGGCGGAGCACGGGTTGTAGGGATGTTATTTCAAAAAGTGAATAGTATAGATACAGACTATTATACCGAGTTGGGTTCCTTTTGAGGGTCGCGTAATAATGTCCCACGTGTATGGATCCGCCAGCTCACCAGTTTGCGCCCTTATGCGATTCTAACCAGAAAGTGAATAAGTTCGATCCAAAGAATATATACCTCAACTTATTTAAAGTTTAATTAAATTTATTTAATAAATAAAGAAATTTAAAGATGTTAAAAAATCATTTTAAATAATTATGATTTAACTTGTTTAATAAATAAATAAATTTAAAGATGTTAAAAAGTCTTTTTAGATAAATAAATCATATCTAAATTTATAAAAAAATTTATTTAACTTATTTAAAATTATTTATATTTATATATTAATATTTATATTTATTTTAATATATTATATTTATATAATATTTATTTTATATTTTATTTATATAATATTAATATATATATGTTTTAGATTTATTTAATGGTCTTTTATCTTATAAATTTTAAATTTGTAAGCTTTTTTAATTAATTAGTTATATAGATTTTAAGTTTATTTATTAATTTTTATTTTGTAATATAGATTTTTAAACAGATTTACAAGTATTGTGGATTTTAAATCAGACAGACCTTAATAAAAAAAAAATCTTTAACAAGTAATATGTCCAGATTCATGATTCAATTTTTAAACAGGTTCATTCAAAATTTTTTTAATTATTGTTTATCGAATTCTATTTTCAAAAGAAAAGAAAAAAGAGTAATGAATATACTATATAAATAATAATAGAATTTTGCTTCTCTCGTTCTTGTCCTTTCCTCATCCTTGCTGCTTTGTGCCTCTTGTGCTTTTATGCTTTTATCAGCGCGTGTCACCCTGTAACAATGAATTGAGCTTGGCTCTGTCTATCCTTCAATTTGTCTTGCTTCATTTCTTTGCCTTTCTCCTCCTTTTATAAGGAGAGGAAGAAGAGAATGTCTTGACTTACACTTGAATATATTTAAAATTTATCTTGTCTCAATTTATTTTTATTTTTATTTACAATTCTGCTAGTGTTTTCTTTTATATTAAAGATTATTTTTTGAACTTAATATAAAAACATATTCTGATTAAAAATACATGAATTAAATTAATTTATATATATTTATTATATTTAATGATTTAAAAATTATTTCAGTTAATTTAAATTAAAAGAAAATAAAATTAAAATATTTCATTCCATTATTTAAATGTTTCCACGTAATAAACATTTCTATTTTATTATTTGAATAATCAACCGGATATAATAAATCATTAATTTATTTTTTTATTTTAAAGATACTAGTTTTTTTATTTGTAATACTCATTTTACAGTGTCACTACAAAATTCAAATTCATTTGCATGGCAAAATAAAAAATGAGAATCAGAGTTCCTTGCTGTTCCGCTCACGTTTTTTATCAAATATGATAACTTATAATCATAATTTAATTTTCTATTCATAATTATAATTTAATTTATATTCATAAAAAAGATAGTTAATAATAATAAGCAGGCTGTAGGCATATGTCAAATACCTAGAAGGTGGTCGTGCACTTATAGTAATTAATTTTACACATGGGAACAGAGCTAGCAGCACGTGAGATACCTGTTTCTTCAAATCTCAATTGATTCCTCAACAGAAACGAAAGCTGCGTTTTATGGTTTGTTACCAATAATAGAAGGCATCCTTAAAAAATTGGACCAGGAAAATGGGAATCACGCTCGACAACCTTCACATATCAAAGGGTTACACATGAATTGGAATTTTTGCTTGAGGTAAAACGGTTCATATACTAATTTTGTCTCGACATCTAACATATTTTTAAAAATTAGTTTTTATAGATAAAAATATAATAATTTAGTTCGTAAATAAATTTTTATTTTGAAGATCAATGTTTTGTTTATCTCTAATTTCATAATCTTACAATGTTTTATTTAGGATTTTATATTTTCATAAAAATTAAGTTATCAAATTTTTATCTACATTGATTAAATTAAAAAGACATGTGACATGTAAAGATAAAATTAATATTTAAATTTAAAAAATATACTATTTGAACATTATAAATACTAATTTCTATTTGAAAATATTTTTATAAATGAAAAATAAAATAAAAAATGTAAAAATATAGTGATAAATAAGTTAAATAAAAAAAATATTTTGGGATCTTAAAATATAAATTAAAAAAGAAAAATATAATAATAGTTAAAGATAAAATAAAAATAATAAACATGCTAAAAAAGAAAAGAAAAAAAAATATTTTTCTGTTAAGGTAATTATTAATTAGTTATATAATTAAAAAATAATTATTGGTTAAGTAAAGGAAAAATAAGGTAGAATTAATTAGATTCCAAGTATTTGCAAGAAATTCTCTCATGCCATCTTGAAATTCTTTTCTTAACTTTGCAATTTAGTCTAGGAATTTGTTTATATGGTGCTTTTGGTTCATAGCTCAGTTTTTATGGTATTTTAGGTTTGTAGTTCGTGTTTTTGTGAAGGTAGATGATTCTCATTCCTCTGTAAACCAAGCAACACATGTAATTTACTCAAGTACTTATAAGATGTAGTTTATGAATGTTAAGAGTGATACAATCAGAGATAGTCCTGCTCAAAGCCGTTTTTATAGAACTCTTTTAGTTATTATCTTCAAAATCAACACCCTCACTTGCTCAAAGTCTTTTTTATAGAACTTTTTAGTTATTATCTTCAAAATCAACACCCTCACTTCTTTCTTAGGTTCTAAGTACTGAATTGCCCCAATTACCTCTCCTTCTTTCATCAATTATTTTGCATTCAACCTCTACTATTCATGACGCCCCTGTTCAACATATCCTACATCTTGATTTTTATCTTTTGAACCTATAACATCCTAAAAATGAATACTGATTTTATACTTAAATCGTTCATTCTATTTCATTTTTAGTTTGTTATTTCATAATGTGAAATTTATTTTAGAAAATACTTGTTGTAAATATAGTAATTTTTTTAAACTGTTTGATATAAACTGCAACCCTCGTCAATAAAACATGTGTAATGGTAAAATAGATAGCGAGACGAATTCTATGTGCATTTAGAACGTTAAGAACTCTAATTACTCATGTTATTCCTTTATTACTCATTAGCATGTAGGCAGCTAATCATGATTAAAATATGACATATGTACCATAACATAGTTATTCATATCATCTCATACAATACATCAGTCTTAGGTCTATGGCCTTATCATACAGTTATTACAAACCATAATTTACATAGTCATCTTCTACATATCCTAATACAATATGTATATAAGTTAGCTTACTACTATATATTAATAGCCAGGATGCTTGCATCCAGTTATTTTTAACATCAGTGCAACATAGATCTTCTTTAAGAGAGAGTGTCTCATATCCTCTTCAAGTATGTAAATTGCTACCATTACGAATAGCGTTCGAGACATCTAGGAAGAAAGTGGAAGAAATAGGGATGAGAAACTAAGTTTGTCAATAGGCTTTCTAATGTCATCACTTTAATCCCAGCCACTTCAGTTTATTTAGAAAAATCATTTCATGCATAAAAGGTTACTTTTAATTCTTTGAAAACATTTCTCTGAAGTGGATAAATTTTATTCAGAAATATACATCTAAGTGTTTAAACATACATTTCTCTTAACATTCATAAACTTTGGGATCACAAATAAGATATCATTTGACCTACAATTATTCTATGTCTTAAACTTTATTCTTTATCACTTTCCTTTTTCCTTATCATTTCTTTTGTCCAACTTTTGGGACACTTTAAAAATCTAATTCCACACCTTTGGGGAAAAATAATTAGGCATAGACATGTCAAACAATATCTTCTCACTGACTCTACTCTCACCTCCTACTATGAGCTCATTTTGGATGGTTGTCACTACCTTATAAGGTTGTGAAGGACTTGATACCTTCATAGTAGAAGGGTTTTTGGAACAACCTTTGGCTTCTCTTCAATAAGGCTTTTGAGGGCCCCCTGGAATTTGGTGTGCATAAAGTACACAAGAGTAGTATTACGTTTTCACATACGTTTGCTTTAGTGATCCTTTAATCTCTTTAAGTTCATTTTAACAGCTTCCAAATAATTATGCATGCTTAAACAAATTTCCAACCAATATGAAATGCACATATAGGTCTCCGACCTCATCTCAACATCAACATAATAATACTTATACATAACATCATCGTTTCTTACTTATGACCATTCATCATTCAATCTTACATACATAGTGTGCATTCACATTTAGTACTACAAGTTGACTGATAAATCACACAACATTATATCACCATAACAAACTCAATGTCTTAATTTGGTTTTTGATGTTAAACCACTCAAGGGACTTAATTCACCCAACCTTCTAAGTTGCTACTCATCCTTTCCTTTTCTCAAATTCATATTTGTTTCTTGAGATTTTACATCTTAGAATATTAATCTAGGTGGGCGAATGGCACCTTTTTAAGTTTTTACTCTTTATGTTGTCTTTTTTTCAAGTCTTATGCAAGTTCTAATTGTTCTTAGTTCAAGTATTAAGTATTTACAAACTTTTACTTATTTAGGACATTTTTTATTAAACATGGTCGAATGGTAACTTGTACCTTTTCCTACTTTCTTTTAAACCTTTAATTCTTCGTATAACATTCTAAGACTTCTTAAGTTATACAAATTAGGATTTTTAAACTCCTTTTGTCTTTATTAACCTAGAATGGCCATATATAAACTCTAGGATCCTAATTTCTTCTAATTCATTTCCTCCCTTCTAATAAGTTAATTTATGTTATTTGAAGTCTAACTCATTCATTTGAATCCAACTTAGATACTTCTAGAACTTCCTTCTCATTAAGGTATGCCATGATCAAATTACTTATTAAACTTCAAACTTCATGTTTAAGTCCTAACCATCCTTCTTAAGCATGCCTTTAATAAATCTTTGGAATATGTTATCTTGTGTTCTCCTTTTTACTACCTTAATAATTAGGTCTAATTGACCCTTAAAACTTGCAAATCTATTTTATTCTAGACCAAATAATATCTAATTAAGGCAAGTAGAAATTAATTAATCTTCTAGGTCAATTTATTCCTAAATGGCCAAATGATCTACTTCCTTAAATCCTACCTTTCATACACTTTAATTATATTTAGCTTACATGTTTAGGATCATTATTTGGGCCTAGTTAAGGATTGAAACTCAGTGTTAGTTAACTTAAAATATGGTAGCTGAATTCAAACTTCCTATACATAGGTTTCCACAATTTCCTTCTTAACCCTAAGATCATTTACCTAAAAAAATCAATAGGTCTCTTTATCTATCTTAAAACTTTTTCATACTTTAAATTCATTTTATTCACATGAAAAAGGTCCTTAATTAAACTTAATTGGAAATTAAAACCTCTTTTAAGTTAATTAACCACCAAGTGGACCAAATGCCACTCTTCTAGGTTTAGGGTTTCCTTCTCCTAATCCTAGTTGACTTAAGTTGACCATTACTTGAAGACTAGGTTTAGAGTTCAAAATTGACTTAGTATAAGGTAATTTTAAGTCTTTTACCTAAAAATTAATGGAATGGCTGAATTTTACATTTATCCTTGCTTAAGTTATGGTAAATTTTCTAGTTACTCATTTTAAGCATCCTTGATATTTTTACCACTTAGTAATTTTTGGATTTTACCCTATGCTTACCTAGGTCATATATTTTGAAAATTAACCTTTTAAATGTTGTTTAAACCTCCAAATAAGTTATTTACTTGTTGAAAATGGTTGATTTATCCTTAATCACACTTTAAACCCATGTTTTTGCCAAAATCTCTCTAGGGTGGCCGAATGCACTCCTAGAGGTTTTTAACCCATTTTCACTTTGATTAAATTTGTTCAAAGGTTGATTTAGTTCATTTAAAACCTGATTGCATAGCTTAATTTACTTAGAAAATTTTTAACCAAGTTAAACTATGCTTTTGGAGTGGTGGCCAAAAGCCTTCCTTGGTTAGCCAAGGTAATTCTTCCAAGCTTCCACCTCACACCACCTTGGTTCAGTGATGTTATGCTTTTGTAGCCCCTCTTGCCTCTGGTCCATGCTTATTTTGTCCAAGTTGTGATGCTTAGGCGCTGGTTATGATGAGTCTTGGGTGCCATACAAGGATTTTGCCATTTTTGGGCTAAAAATTACAACTTTTGCTTGGTAGCTTTCTTACTATTGTCCAAAGGAAACCTTTGGAACTTATTATATAAATTTATTCCATCTTTTAACATACATAATCAGAAGTGAAAATCCAACACATAAATCATATCAAAATCATCACAAGGTCAAAACTAAATCATAAAATAAGCATGAAAATAACAACATAGCATATTTTTCCAAGCCACAAAGAGTAAATTCTCATGATCAACTCCAAGATCCACACATCCTCTTTCAAATAAGCTTAAAAAAAAACTTTCTTATAAGACCATAAAACTTATCAGAGCTTCAAAAATAATTTGAAAGCAAAACCCCTTGATTAAATTTCTTCTAAGTGCCTTAGGAGCACTTTTAACTGAACAAACATTGTTTTTCTTTCCAAAAATCACTAAAAATTTGTAGCCTTGATTTTGAATGGTTAAAATACAATTTTAAACTCTCACAAATGAAAAAAAAAATAAGACACATAGATCTTGGAGAAAAGATGCTTGAAAAAAATAAACACACCATAAAAAGACATGTAGAAGGATCTTACTTGTTGAAGACTTCCTTAGTGTTTTGTGGGGGTTTAAAGGCTACCTTGAGTCCCCTCTTGTCTACTGTAAACATGGACAAGTGATGGTGGTGGGACTTTGGTGTTTATGGATTTAATCTAGCTTAAGTCTTAAAGATAAAGACTTAGGCTTAAAGGTATAGGTTTTGGATGATTTGAGTTAAGATGAGTTTAGAGAGAATGGAGAGGATTTGGAAAAAAATTTAGGCTGAAAAATATGAAGTAAATAGGGTCCCAAGGGTCCCAAATGATTTGGCCACTTATGGGCCAAGAGGAATTAATTTTGTACTTAAGGGTATTTTGGTAATTTTGCCTAGATTTGTCCTATTTTCCAAAATAAATCAAAATTCAAGGATTATCCTTTTAGGTTTAGATTAGTGTTAAAGGCTGAGTTTACCTTTAATTATGATTAACTTAGCCTAAGCATACTTTATTTTTAATTAACTAAGGTTAATTAGTCTTAACCATGGTTAAAGGAACTTTTTTACTATTTACTTTTGTCTTTTTGTAGAAGACTTGGTTGACTTGAGTTTGGGGACTCATCACCACCTTTCCAGCTACTGATTTTCGTGCACATTAGTGTGAGGCCTACTCTTAACTTTCTTATCACATTATCTTTCCCTCCCAACCTTCCACGAGTGTTTTTGTAATTTTTCTCATCATTATTGGAAAATTTCCCAAATTATTCCTTTGATATTTCTAAGACCTTTTTATTTGTTTCCATGTTAATCTAAGGTCATTTGCTATTTTTATAGGAACTGACTAGCTTTATGCAAAAAGTATAGCTTTTAGGGGCATTTTGGTCATTTTCAATGTTTCCAAAGGACGTTTTCGTCCCTTCTTAGGTTTCTATGTTTTTGGCATTTTCATCATTTGCATCATGCTTTCTGATTTCTATGTTTTTGGCTTCTAATTCCACCTAGTTTCATTCTTAGAATTATTGGTAGTTTCAAATATTCATTAGAGAAAAATTGGGATGTTACAAAACTTGGTCTAGCCATTCCCAATCTCAGACTTCTCATTAAGCTTTGCATGAATCTTGAACTCCAATGGAAAAGTTTTCCTTACTAATGGTTAGTTTGGTAATGGAACATAAAGTACAAGTAACTTTGGAGGTTTTTTTTTTCTAGCAGAGTTTTAGTGTCCTCGTTTTGATCATGGCTTTAACATAGGTTCCTATTTGTCGCAACCGTAATTACAACGAGACGACAAATTCGCTAAAATTTTTGAAAAAAAATTTGGATTGACTATGTGGAGCCACAACCAAATTTTTATTTAAGGGAAAAGATTGGAAAAACCCTAACTTGTGGAAGAATCTAGGTTCGGGAGTCGTTTACGAGTAGGGAAGGTGTTAGGAACCCTACTCGTCCGTTCTGAAGAACGATACCCTTAAAATGAGTGTGATTTTTATATTTTTGAAAACTGTTTGATCCGTTTAAATAGAATAGAAATAAATAGGCTTGCATGAAAATAGCCTGACAGGACTTGATCCTGCTCCTGCATATTCCCTAGTGCAATGGAAAACTCAAGGGTACTTAGTTTTGGTTTGAAGGCTTGACCTTCGGAGGTAAAGGATTTGAGGGATGATTTTGAAAGTATTTTCCATGTATCAAAGGAATCCTTAGTCCACATATGCACAAGGTCCAAGACAACTAAGGCTACACTGGGACCCATATGAATCTCTAAACATCGAACAGTAGTGAAACCGCCAATTCCAATTTAGAGCTCATCGCGTGAGACTTGAGATTTCCAAAATGATGTTTTTTTTTTAAATTATTTAAAAAAGGATTCTTGGTCCATATATGCACAAGGTCCAAGATAACTAAGGTTGCACTAGGACCTGCATGAATCTCTAAACATCAAACAGTAGAAAAAGTTACCAGTTCGGGTTTGGAGCCCATTGTGTGAGACCTAGAATTATATAAAAATAGATATTTAATTCGTAAAATACCAAAATAGATGGGGATTGGGCTTGGCCTAAGATTAAAGGAAACTTAATTTCAAATTATTTATGAAGGAAAACTAGGAAATGGGCTAAACCCATATTAAGATTTAATTTCAAAAATGAGAATGAAATTGGGTTTGGATTAAAATTGAAGGACAAGCATTGAACTTGGTTTAAAATAAAATGAACTTGATTTGAATTTGAGGAAAAGAATTTGACTTGATTTAAAACAAAATGAATTTGATTTGAATTTGAGGAAAAAAAAGAATTGAATCTTGATTTAAAATAAACTTGACTTGATTTGAAATTTATGCTTGAATTGGACTTTATTTTAAAATATTTGGGCTTGACCCACATGCACACAACGAACTTGACTAAAAAAAGGAATGGATTTTAAGTAACAAAGAATTTGGGACGGCCCAGAATCATGCTTTATTCTTGTCCTATTTTGAATTAGTCGTGACCCAATTACTACGACCCCTTGATAGCAACAGTCCACAACATGTGAGAATATTCTTTTTTCCAAAAGATCACCCACAGGAATCAAACCCAAGGTCTAAAAGGTTGGGGTGGTGAGCTAACCAATTGAGCAAGGCTTGCTATTGCTGCATAGTGCTCGTTAATTTAATTAAATATTTGTGAAGTCAGAATTGATGAGAATTAAGCACGATCTAAGCCATGCACATGCACATCAAGATCTTGTTTCGGGAAAACATGGATAGCATGGAGTTAATTATCACCAAATCAGGTTCTTATCCAGGCTTGAGTAATTGGTCGAATGCCCTTTCCAACCGTTTGCACTTGTAGTGGGCATAGACAAAAGCACTCATAAGCATCCTACTAAGAAAGACACGACCATCACCAACTTCTTTCTCAACCTTCCCTATCCCCTTTGACATTCTCGTCCCTAGAATAACAACGAAGCAACAGTTATGAGATTTCATTACACTTAAAGCCTTTAATCCACATCTCCTCAAGGATAGATTCTGCTGCTTTCTAATCATCTTTCCTTGCAAGAGCATTTAGAAGAGCGTTATATGTTGTTACACATGGAGTAAGGCATGCTTTAACCATTTCTCCATACACTTTAGCATAATCAATTTCAAATCCTCGACGAGAGGTTTTGAACACCAGAAGCTGGTCATCATGGTATGCATCAATCACCGATGGTCATAGCGTCTGCACTAGTATGCTTTAGAACAGCAGAATTTCATATAACCCTCATGATTTAGATGTAGTCACAGTTGAGAAATGTATGTGTTCCTCCTCTGAATTAGTTTGCACCTTCTTGGCATGACCCGATTCTTCCTTTTTACCCATTTTTTCAGAATTATCAAGTATGTTACTAAGATCAAGAATTGTAGATTTTAGACTTTTTACAGAAACCCCAGTTTTCAGGATACGCTTCTCTCCTTTGGGTAGCCAACCTACAATAGTTGTAAGTGCATCCACTCCTAGCCTTTCCCTTCTTGGATCAGAAACATCATGAACCTTTGCATCACTGAAAGCAAGGCGTTTATGATATAAGACAGAAAGAACATGTCAAATTACAGGAGTGTCCTTGATTCAGTAGCATTAGCAGTAGTTTCTCCATTTTTACCAAAAGCTTTAATGTTAGATACCCTGTAAATTTCACATTGCTGGTATATCACCTAGATAATAAGAATGAGGTGTCGCAACCGTAATTCCGACGAGACGACAGACTCGCTAAAATTTTTAAAATGAATTTTATTTTAGATTGTGGAGCTGCCACCAAATTTTTATTTAAGGAAAAAAGATTTGGAAAAAACTCTGACTTAAGGATGAGATTTAGGTTCGGGAGTCGGTTACGAATGGGGAAGGTGTAAGGCAACCCATTCGCCCGTTCCGAAGAACGGTACCCTTAAACTGAGTGTGTAATTATTTGAAAATGGTTTGATCCCTTTAATTAGAGTGAAAATAAATACTAGATGGAGGTTAGCCTGACAGGACTTGATCCTGCTCCTATGTATTCCCCGGTGCAATGAGAAACTCAAGGCCTACGTAGTTTTGATTTGTGAAGGCTTGACCTTCAGGGGTGTTTAAAAGAAAGATGACATTTTGAAGAGGTTTTCGTTTTTTGAAAGGATCTTTAGCCCACTCATGCACAAGACCCGAGGCGGCTACGGCAGCACGGGGGCCTATACAGACCACTAAACGTTGGACAACAGGTGAATCACCAGTCCTCCATTTAGTGCCCATTGCATGAGACCAAAATCCTAAAAATGTTTTGAGAAGAAATTGAATATAATAAAGGAAAGAAAGGGCTTGATTTGGAAAAGGAATTGGTTTTGAAGTGAATCTGAAAATTTGAGGGAAAGAGAATTAAACTTGAGTCTAATTTGATTTTATAACAAGGAATCTATTTCGAATTTTGAAGAAAAAGATTTTATTTCAAATTTTGAAGAAAAAGATTTTATTTCGAATTTTGAAGAAAAAGATTTTATTTCAAATTTTGAAGAAAAATATTTTATTTCAAATTTTGAAGAAAAAGATTTTATTTCGAATTTTGAAGAAAAATATTTTATTTCGAATTTTGAAGAAAAAAGATTTTATTTCGAATTTTGAAGAAAAAGATTTTATTTTGAATTTTGAAGAAAAAGATTTTATTTCGAATTTTGAAGAAAAGAATTTAATTTTAATTTTTGTAGAAAAAGACTTTATTTTGTAGAAAAATATTTTATTTTGAATTTTGAAGAAAAATATTTTAATTTTAATTTTTGGGGGTTTAACTGTGATTTTACAAAGAGTGGGGGTTTGATTGTAATTTTGAGAACTTGAGGGGCAGTTTTGTGGGGCATAACTGTAATTAGTAGGAACCTGGGGTTAGAATTGTAATTTTTGAAGAGCTATGGGGTATTTTGGGTAATTTGACCTTGGGGGACAGAATTGGAATTATTGGAAAGCTTGAGGGCATTTTGGGTAATTTGACACTTGGGGATCACCATTTCTAGGTGTGCCTGGCTCCATTATGGCTTGAAATTTGGAAAAGAAAATCTGGACTCCAGGGGAGACGAACCTGGGTCTTGAGTGTTAAGGGCATTGGACAATACCGCTGAACCACCTTCACGCTTTGGTCTTTAGTAATTCTGTTTTATATTTAAAGGCCAATGCATGGGGTGTGGGTTTTAATAGAATCAGAAAACGCGGGATGGGAATCGAATTCTTACCTGGGGCATCAGGTAGCTTGCCAACCTTCAAGCTAAGCACGTTTTCATTGAACAATTCTCGTGAGTTTAATTAAGTGTGGACTAGGGCAAAATTAGCTAGAAAACCATCCCTATTCAAGTATCTCGCTGCCCTGTATGCGGCTTACTTTGCTTGAGGTCAAAATCATGGGATGTGGGGTTCAAACACTGTGCCCCCTGGGTTATGGACGATGCATTTGACCATTTCTCTTTGCTTGCAATACTGCTTACTCTAAGGCGTGGCTTGTTGTCTGGTCCGGCCCTGGGTAACCGATCAACGTAGGTATGGGTGTCATTCATAGTGCCAAGTAGTTTTGATCCTGACTCAGGAAGCTCCTACCTAAAGACTGGGGCGACAAAAGCTTATGGCTGCTACTATCTAGGGGACTATACGAGCATGCAGGGAATGCAAGACCATGCTGTCTCGAAAGCTTTGCCACTGATTCACTTGATACGAGCCTTTTGTTTTTGTACTCACAAACTTAAGCTTATCATGCAGTACCTATTCCGGATTGACGCGCACCGATTAGGGTGCTTCGATCTCAGCACAGGGAGCATGTCCCTGTCTTCCCTTCCACTTTTGGTCCTAAGGGTCGTATCATACATGGTTCTGTGGGTGACTTACCAACATAATGTATAAGTTCTTCTCAAGTGCTTTATAGCGCCTATGCTTCATCATTGCATTTTGGTTAAAAAGGGACCCATGCATGGCAAGCATGCAACGTGCTGTGTAAATGTTAAAGTGGAATTTATGACATGCATACGACGTATAATGAATCAAGATGCAACAGTGGAATGATAAGCATGGTCTACCACATGCAGTAAATTATTAAATTTGGATTTGTGATGATCGCATGTGACCCTTGACATAGGCCAAACCCCGTCGTCATAGAAGCTACGCTTAATGAAGGGCACCAATTATTTTCGTATATGAACAGTCCTTAATAAGAATTTTCTTCTCAAACCAAATCATTCATGGCCATGCAAGACTCATTTACAGGCGAGGTATGCACATGGAATATTGGAGTAACATTATCAGAGCGGGTGTTAAGGTTCTGCAAATCTGATTATGGATTGGCATGCACACGTGTATCTTGTTGGTTTTGATCCCGACTCCACTAAGGGAGCATCCTCCTGAGCATTAACTGGGGCTCCTTTAACTGCTAAACTTTGAGTGTTTCCCATACCTCTTCAGCCTGTGATTGATTTTATAATTTTGAAGCTGGAGTATCAATTACAACTTGGATCAGGCCCATAACTTATTCAAGATGAGCATTACTGTGTAAAGATAGGGGTCGGTTCGAGAGTTTAAGGAAAAAACGCCTTAAGGGCACATCCCCTGTCTGAGCTCTAGAGGGTTTTGGCGAGGGTCTCCCTTCAATAACCTTCTCTCTCATTCACATGTATCATAAAAGAACTTGAAGGAATAATTGACTGACCAAAGTAAATCCATGTTTTGCAACAGCAAAGTAATTTGCGGTTAAATGGGTCAGAATCTCACGAATTCGACGGAACACCAGGGAAGGAATATTATCTAATAATTGAGATCGACCATAAGCAATCTTCGGGTGACAGCCAAGAAGGCTTTGTGAGTTTAATATTGCTGGTCTACTAACAGAATCTTCGGCTTTAGGCTTAATCATACCAAGCAATAGATTAATAAGAGTTGCTCTTATAACACTACATGCCCACAGGTTTAACAAGAGCCTTTACAGGAAACACCTATCATCCATCAAGAGCACCATCGACTGAGGTTCTGATTCATGTCCTTCAAAGCATTGACACTCAAGCAAGGTTCACAACGAAAAAGAACAACTACACTCTCTCTGTCTTTGCAGAAATAAATCCTTGGAGAAGCACAGAAACACATTACGGCACCAGTCCGAGAACACACTTTTCAAACATCACCAACGGCAACCTCTATCAAGTTCAGGATCTTTTCGAATCAAAAGTTTAGTCAATGATGTAAGTCTTAACAAACAAATGGAAGCTTCTTAAGAGAGAGCGTTATAACAAGAAAGCTTTTAGCTCAACTGTTGTAAGTACAAACTCGACTCTGCAAGAATATCAGGATCCGCATAACCGTTGAAAAGATTTGAAACAACTATGCCATCTGCTAATTTCAGAATTTTATCCACCTCCGAAACACTTTCTCTCAACGATTCAATTTATATTTAACAGCGATGTTATGAACACAATTCTCAAATCGAGGCAAATAACAACGCTAGTGCAGAATAACAGTAACCTATCCTCAATTCTAATTGAATAATTGAACCAATGCTAGTGAACATAAGCATAAATCTGAATCTTCGTTTAGCACATTTCTATCATGCATGAAAATGGTTGTGGATCTTACCTGGTAGTTTGCACAAAATTATTGTGAACTCCTACAACACACGCCAAGATCTTTAAGTTCCTTTTTACTCCAAAAATACCACTCTTGATTGGAGAAAATAGTCACCGAGTCCGGAGAACTTGACGAGCAAGTATTAACAGGGAGGAGTTTTAGAAAGCACGAAGAGACCAAAAGAGGAGTCTTTTGCCGCCCTTCTCCAAAATTAAAAAAATG
The DNA here is from genome assembly GCA_037954105.1 of Canavalia gladiata. Taxonomy (NCBI): domain Eukaryota; kingdom Viridiplantae; phylum Streptophyta; class Magnoliopsida; order Fabales; family Fabaceae; genus Canavalia; species Canavalia gladiata. The sequence continues at coordinate 13,967,356 of CM075662.1, read as the reverse complement.
AGACCCCTGCCCTCTGTGTTCCTTTTAGAAAGCCTTTATACTCTCCCTTAAAGCTCTCTTTTTCAGTCCTTCCCAATCTCCCCCTCTTTCTCTGTTTAGAATTCTGTTTTTTCTTTTTCTTTTTTTTAAAAAAAATTCTTTTTTCTTGTTAAAGAATTAGTGTTTTTTTTATAAAACTGTTTTTCTGTTTAAAACGTTTTTCATTTTTTTTGAAATCTTACTATTTTTCCTTTTTTATAATTTTTCTGCTCATTTTTATTTTTTTAATTTTAATTAGATTTTATTTTCCTTTTTATTTCTGATTTTTTTTAATTTTTCAACCAACATTTTTACCATTTTCTTTAATTTTCGTTTTTTTCGTTTTTTTTGTTTTTGTTTTTATTTTCTTTATTATTTTCAGGTTTTTTAATTTCCATAATTTTTTATTTTTATTATTATTTTCAGTATTATTTTTTTTTCTTTTTTTTCAGATTTTTTATTATCTTTAATTTTCTTTTCAGATTTTTATTTTTATTTAGTTTGCTGTTTTTATTATTTTTGTTATCTTTATTTTTTTTTTCTAAAAACATATTTCTTTTTATTTGTTTTTTAGACGTTGTTTATCATTTTTTTTATTTTGATTTTATTCACCTTTTCTTTTAATCCCCTTTTTTTTATTTTGTTTGTTTAATTTTCTTTTCTTATTTTCTCATTATTTATTATAGATATTTTTATTATTGTCTATTTCTCTGTTTGTCTGTTTATTCTGTTTTCTGTTTTTCTATTTATTTTCTTTCTGTTTATTATTTAAATTAGTATTAGTTTATTGATTAATTTTATGATTGGGGGCCTCAGACATAATTGCGTGTTTACATGAGGACACTGCCATTCATTTCATTCTGCTGCCAAGGCTTGCGGTAAATGCACTCTCCATCATGACACCGGTGAATATGCTATTAATCTTTGGCCTCGGAATTTGTGAAACAACAGATCAACATATGGTTCCATGCATTAGTTTTACTTCTATTGGATGATTGCCATATTTTTCGTGGGTACAGTAAGATGTTTTAGCAACTCTAGCATGCTCATCCTCGGCTTCATCCACCTGAGCTATGTGGAGGGGCACAAGAACTCCTATGAACCACTTCGCACTTGCCATGAAACTTGTCTCCCTCAAATAGCCGTACCTACCAAACTTAGACGTTCCATAGATTTGGCATGGGGCCTGCAAATAAGTGGCATGGTAGCATTTCATAGTTTTGGGCACGTTCTGCTTCATTCAAGTTTAGTTGTGACTTCATTTACAAGGTCTATAATGTCTCAGGAAATGCATGCACATATGTTGACCCTTTCTGAGTCAACTTGATAAGCCATAGTATCTACAATCGACCAATGGCGATGTGGGGAAGGTAGAATGATTGCTTAAAGACGTCTCTCATGATGGTTTAATTAGTGCAAGAGAAGATTATGCCAACCAGAATACCAACTGAACGGAGGATCAAGTGATATGGCTGAGCGAAGCTAATCTCTGATTTATGATTGGAGCAAATACTCTGATGCAATCTTATAATCATAACAAAACTGAATTTCAATTTGGTTACCTAACAGTTCTCCATTACAGGCCTCCAGCTATAATGCACATGCAAAGGTGCAAACTTGAATGCAATGATTCTATCTTGACTAATCATGAATAACAGATCCGCTCTGTTCATGCAAATTTTCATACAAAGATTTACCCGAATGTGTGCATTTATTATCACCCATAGATTACAATTTCTTTGGTGTTATTACCACTATATTCGCGCAACCATCGTTCAAAAACTACCAGTAGCTATAATATGGGGCCTTTCATGGGAGGAGATGATGATTTGATTACATAGATCATGAAAAAATGCATCCAAATACTGACCTGAACGTAGTTAATCTTCAAGCATTGTAAATCGTGGCAGGAGCAAACTTCAAGGAAGATCCCAGAGCAAGAATTGTCTAGAGGGGCTTCCTTAAACTCCAGCTGCCAAACATACTTCCAAAGGCGGAATCTCCTTTCACAATGCAAAGCCAAGCTTTTCCTTATCTCCCGCCTAGCCCCTTGATGAGCAGAGAAGAGAGTCCTCTCCCCTTCGAATGGGAAAACTTCTTTGTGCAAACTTCTTGATGATTCTTCGTGACCATCCCCTGGATATAGCCCCCTCTTTTTCTCTCTCTTCATCTTTTTTCTACCCGCCTGCATACATGCCTCCTTTTTTCGTTTTTCTCCTCCTAGTTTTTGTTTTTTGTTTTTGTTTTCGGTTCTTCTTTTTCTTTTTCTGTTTTTATTTTTATTTTTTTTCTGATTTCTGTTTTATTTTTCTATTTTCCTGTTTTCTGTTTATTTTTATGTTTTATGTTTTTATTATTTATTTTTTCTGTTTTTATTTTTATTTTTATTTTTGTTTAGCTTCTTTATTATTTATCTATTATTCTTCATTTTATTACCTTTATTTTTGTTTATTCTATTTTTAATTTCTTCTTTTTTTATTCTTTTTATTAGTTTTTATTTTACTTATTATTATTTTTTATTTTTTACTTTTTTTTCTTATTTTCCTTTCTCTTTTCCGTTATTGTATTTTGTTATTTTCAATTATTTCCACCTATTACTTCTTACCATTTTTATTTTCGTAATCTTTTTCTTTTTCTTATTTATTTTTCTTTTTCAAATTCTATTATTTTTTCTGTTTCTTTTCTATCTTTATTTTCTTTTTTCAGTTTTTAGATTATTCATTTTTCTATTATTTAATCTATTTTTCAGTATTTATTTTTTGTCATTTATGCTTATTTGTTTTCTCTGCTTTATGTTTATTAATCTTAATATTTGTTCATTATTTAAATTATTGTTTATTTACTAATTAATTTTACAAATGGGGTCTCAAACATAATTGAGTGTTTACACTATCCCTCTAATCATCGTGACTTATCTTCTCTTGGAGAACTTATGTGGGAGAATGGGAGGAAAACTACACAAATGCAGTTTCGATACTCTCCCTTGTGACTGCCACTGCTAGTTATACCCCTAGTTCAACCACCCTGCCACAATATTGAGAGCTTGGCATAAATGATTCTACTCATATTCTTGATTGTCAACGAATAATATAGATAGCAGTGTGCATAACCGTTTATGGTGGCACTGAACTGAATGCTAAGCAAGGGTGTCCTATCTGCTCATGATTCAAGGATAGCTAGAACCTTATATAGGAACAATGTTTTCCCAGATGCTACATTTTTGGCTTCAAAAATCATGTTGGTTGAAAGCTTTTATGTCATTAATATGAGAGCTCAGGCATGTAGGTGGATCTTGCTTGGTCTCAAGATAACCCTACAATGGCTAATAGGAGTTTGGATAATACTATAATCAGTTATAATCTATGAACCTTGGATAGTGTGGGGTGTGACTAGCCTAATATATATGGATATCAGCAATAACAAAATTGATGGAACACCTCCATCAAGTTTGGGAAAACTATAGACATCTCACTGACTTGATTTTGTCCATGAACAAACTTAAAGGGTTTATACCTTCAGAGCTAGGGAACCTTATGAATCTTCATACTTTGAATCTTGCACATAATAGGTTAGAAGGTCCTTTGTCCTCTAAGTTATCAAAATGTATCAAATTAGACAGGTTTGATGTGCATTCAACTTCCTAAATGGTTCATTGCCATCAAGTTTAAGAAGCTGAAAAAATACCTCTAGAAATGGGTAACTTCAAGTATTTGATGGAGTTACATTTGTGTTCCAATCGACTTGAGGGAAAGATTCCAAATGAAATGGGAAAACTAAGTCAACTGCAGGATCTTAAATTGTTTTCCAATCAATTGATGGGTGAGATTTCCCTAAGCATATGGAAGATCAAAGGTCTTGAGTATATCCTTTTGTACAACAATAGCCTTTTTGGGGAACTACCTCTGGAGATGACAAAACTCAAGCGATTGAAAAATATCTCATTGTTCAATAACCGGTTCTACGAAGTCATACCTCATTTTAGGAATTAACAGCAATATAGTATTTGACTTCACAAATAATAAGTTCACAAGTAACATCCCACCATACTTGTGTTTTGGCAACAAGTTAAGCATCCTAACTATGGGCATCAATCAACTTCAAGGCAGCATACCTCCTGATGTTGGAAGCTGTCAAACTCTTAGAAGGGTAAACAAAATAATTTTAAAGGATCCAATTTCTTTTTTTTTTTTCAATCATTGGGCCTAATTCATTTTTTTGGATTAGTTTTCTTTCCCTTACCGAAGGCAAAAAAAGACCTCAGCTTTGGGAGTTTGGATAATTAGGCCTATGAGGCCTAATTCTTCTTCCCTTTTTTTCATTGGGCCTAATTCTTTTTGGATCAGCATTCTTTCCCTTATCAAAGGCAAAAAAAGACCCCATCTTTTGGATTTTGGATAATTGGGTCTATAGGGCCCAATTCTTCTTCCTTTTTTTTAATCATTGAGCCTAATTTTTTTTGGATCAGCATTCTTTCCCTTGTCGAAGGCAAAAAAAGACCTCAACTTTAGGAGTTTGGATAATTGGGCCTATAGGGCCGAATTCTTCTTCCTTTGTTTTTTTGAAAATAGGCCACTTTGCTGCAAAAAAAAAAATATATAGGACCAAGCCCATCTCACAAATTAGTCAAGTAACAAGCAACCTGTTTGCAAAATTTTGCCATTTTAGTTAGAGGCGGGGATTATCACATGATCAGATTTAGCAATTGAGGTCTGGTCCAATACACCAATAATTTATTAAATATCAATTCAAATTGATATTTAAAAAAACTACATTTTTTCTAAAAATTCTAAAAATAATCTAAATTTTCTAAAATTCACATCATGAACTCTAATATGAACAAGTAACATTTTCTACGATTTGGTATTTTAATTTGTACAAGTTTAGGTGCAGCTTACGTTTGGCTTGAACCTTGTGCACATGTAAATTTTAGGAAATTATATTTAAGTAAATTTCGCTTAAAATCATTTCCGTTTTTTTTTCTTCAAAATTCTAAATTCCCCAAAAATTCATGTGATGAGTTCTAATACGAACAGGTAGCATTCTCTACCGTACTATGTTTTAATTCATACAGGTTCAAGTGCAGCTTACCTTTAGCTTGAACCCTGTGCGCACGTGAATTTGGAAAATTATATTTTATTTAATTCTGATTAAAATTGTTTCTGCTTTTCTTTGGGTTTCCAATTTTTTAAAAATCATGTGACGAATTCTAATGCGAACAAGTAGCGTTTTCTACCATTCTGTATTTTAATTCGTACAAGTTCATATTTAGCTTACATTTGACTTGAACCCTACGCACAAGTGAATTTTGGAAAATTATGTTTTATTTAATTCTAATTAAAATTGTTTCCGCTTTTCTTAAGGTTTTCAATTTTCTAAAAATCATGTGACAATTTATAATGCGAATGAGTAGAATTCTATACCATTCTATATTTGAATTCGTACAGATTCAAATGCAATTTTTGTTTGGCTTGAACCTTGTGCACATGTTAATTTTGGGAAATTATGTTTTATTAATGTTGATTAAAAAAATTTCTCTTTTCTTAAGGTTTTTAATTTCTAAAAATAACATGATGAATTATAATACAAACAAGTAGCGTTCTCTACCATTCTGTATTTTAATTCACACAAGTTTAGGTGCAGTTTACGTTTGGCTTGAACCCTGTGCACACATGAATTTTGGGAAATTATGTTTTATTTTTCTGATTAAAATTGTTTCCACTTTTCTTCATCTTTTCAAATTTCTAAGAATAACGTGACAAATTATAATGCGAACAAGTAGTGTTCTCTACCATTCTATATTTTAATTCCTATAGGTTTAGATGAAGTTTACGTTTGGCTTGAATCCTATGCACATGTGAATTTTGGAAAATTATGTTTCATTCAATTTTGATTAAAATTGTTTCCACCTTTCTTAAGGTTTTCAATTGTTCAAAAATCACATGACGAATTCTAATGTGATCGAGTAGTGTTCTCTACCATTCTGTATTTTAATTCATACAAGTTCAGGTGCAGCTTATGTTTGGCTTGAACCTTGTGCACACATGAATTTTAGGAAATTATATTTAAATCAATTCCGCTTAAAATTATGTCCATTTTTTTTTTCAAAATTCTAAATTTTCTAAAAATCACATGACGAATTCTAATATGAACGAGTAGCATTCTTTACCATTCTATATTTTAATTTTTTACAGGTTTAAATGCAACTTACTTTCTACTTGAACCCTGTGCACATGTAAATTTTGGGAAATTATGTTTTATTTAATTCTGATTAAAATTGTTTCTATTTTTCCGAAGGTTTTTTCAATTTTCTAAAATTCACGACAAATTCTAATGCGAATGAGTAGCGTACTCTACCGTTCTGTATTTTAATTTGTACAGGTTCAAGTGTAGCTTATGTTTGACTTGAACCCTATGCACACTTGAATTTTAGGAAATTATATTTAAATCAATTCCTGTTAAAATCATGTCTACTCTTTTTCCAAAATTCTAAATTTTCTAAAAATCACATGACAAATTCTAATGCGAATGAGTAGTGTTCTCTATCATTTTGTATTTTAATATGTACAAGTTTAGGTGCAGCTTAAGTTTGGGTTGAATCCTGTGCACATGTGAGTTTTAGAAAATTTTACTTAATTTTACTCTGTTTAAAATTGTTTCCATTTTTTTTAGATTCCAAATCTCCTAAAAAATCACACGACGAATTCTAATACGAACAAATAACGTTCTCTACCATTCTGTATGTTAATTCGTACAAGTTCAAGTGCAACTTACACTTAACTTCAATCTTGTAAACATACGAGTAAATTTTTCTTAAACTTCTCAACTTTACAAAGTTCTTTTATATTTCAAGAGATCTAGTCTCTTTACTAGAACTACGTAGCCTTCAATTTTCTACTGCACCAGGGAATACGTAGGAGCAGGATCAACTCGTGTCAATCATTTTTCCACAAACTTACTAGTTTTTATTTAAAGGATCAAATAATTTTCAAAATATTAAAATCATGCACTCAACTTAAGGGTACCATTATTTGGAACGGGCTAGTAGGATGCTAATATCTTCCCTATTCGTAATTGGCTTCCGAACCTAGAACTCTTCCTCTGTTAGGATTTTTTTTCCAAATCTTTTCCCTCTAAAATAAAAATTTGGTAGCAACTCCACGATCTTATTTAGTTCTTATTATTTTTATCAGATTCGTCATTTTCGTTGTAATTACAGTTACAACAAGTATAAGAAATGCTCATAATTACAACAATAATAATTTATTTTACAACACTAATTGTGCAATATCTATGATATGCTGAAGTAATAATCTTATAAGAAGCAATAATCCAAATACAAAAAATAAATCTAAAAAGCATCATAAGTAGTCCAATGGATTAATCAACCAACAATGAAAGGAAACCTTGTGACATCCTCAATTTTCCATAATAAACTCTCAGGCTAAACATATCCTCTAGTAAGAAATAAAACAGAAATAAGAACAAAAACCTGAGAAATTACAAAATTTTTAGCAAATGACGAAAATGCTCTTACACTAGGATAACACAAATAAATGTACAGTAAACTCAAAAAAAAAGTTTAAAGACATTCTAAGGAATTAGAATACATCAAGGATAATTGAAAAGTTATAAGAAAAGAGTAGGAAAAAAGACAGGGCAAAAAAGTCGTCAGAAAACTTCAAAAATACCCAAAACACCCTTAGAAAGCTTTAGTTTCCACAAGGGCTAAAATTTCTCCAGAAAAATAGAAAATGACCCTAGAATGATTCAAGAACGAATTAATAAGTGTAGAAAAATTAGAGGAACAACCTTTCAGGAAATGCTGAAAAAATACCAAAATATCCTCAAGAAGATGTGAAGCAAAAGTTAGGAAGTGGACCTCACCCCTTGTGCACAAAATTACCATATGGGAAATATGGTGGTGACTCACAATATGAGTCATCACTCTATTAATATCATACAAGGCAAAAACAATAAATAGGAGAGATAAAATTAACCATAGTTAAAGTAAATTAACCTTGTTTAATTAAAATTAAACATACTTAGAACAAGTTAATCTTGATTAATGACAAATTCAGAATAATCAACATTAAACTAATACTAAAAGGATAATTCCTTACATTTACTTTTTTTTAGAAAATGGAAATTACATGCAAATTTATCAAAATGCCCTTAAGTGGAATTTAATTCTCACATGCCCTAAAGTGCATGACATTGATCTAAAGGCTTACAAAGGTTCATTTGCTTCATATTACATCCTCTAAGTACATAGATAGTCCTCTAAACTCTCTCTAAACTCAAACTAATCTTAAAAATCCAAAAATTTACACTAAGCTTAAAGTTCCATCTTTGAAGTTTAAGTTAGATTAAGACAAATCTACCAAGCCCTACCACCAACACTAAGAGATCTTGTCCAGATCACCAAGCGGGAGGAATATTCGTCATAAAGATCCACCAAAACCATCACAAAAGTATTCAAAAAGTATGATTTTATCTTATATTTTTCTAAGCTTTAAATCTTGTATTTATGGTTTGATTTTCTTCTTCTTGGTGGATCTCTCTTTAAAATCTATGGATCCCTTTTTGTTTAAACTTATTGGAGCTTAAAACTTCCCTTAATGGTTAAATATGAGCATCATAAATTTTTAGTAATTTTAGAAAGCTAAAGAGAAGTTTTGGTGGATTAAAGTGCCTCTAGCAACCTCAGGAGCAATTTATTTGGTTAAAATTTCTTAAAAAGCAAATTTGATGCCTTGTAACAAATACGAGTGTTTATGAGAAAATTTTTGAAGTGCTCAAAGTAAGGGATGGATATTTCTTGGAGTAGATCTACACTTGTTTTCCATGAAAGATTTTTTCTTTAAGATTTTTATGGTCAAAGTTAGAAACTTGGTTATAACTTTTCTTAAAATCTTTGTTTATGAGGTTGTTTTTGTTAAGAGTTAAGATCTGAACTCATGTATTAAAAGCCTTATAGCAACAAAACAAATTATACCATGAGATCCATAAACTTAACGTAGACTTGGACTTAAAAACTACTAAGTGTAAAGGTAAAATTTTGGTCCAAAATTTGCACAAATCACTTAAAACCTTCGATGACCATGACTAAAGCTATGAAGTAAGGACAATTTATGGATGGTTCTAAGGACATATGATGAACCAAGTGCTATACTTCATGACACCAAGGTTATGTGGCAAGAAAATTTAAAAGGACCTTTGTTTAAGTCACTTAAGCATTCAACCACTTCATAGTTAATTAGTAAATATTAAGTTTTAAATTTTTATTAGGGTATAAAGAGGAACCTAATCAAGTATAATTATGAAATTATAAATTTGGAAGGGGCTTGAAATTTGTAAAGTGCTCATTCGGCCACTTTGGTTAATTTGGATTAAAAATATACTAAAATCTATAACACTAAGACCAAGAAAGCCCAAACTAAGGAAAAAGAAGTCTTACTTTAGACACCTCAGAGAATTTGGCCACTCTTCCATTAATTAGAGAAACTTGAGCTAATATTTCAATTAAGGTGCAAAGTGAAGCATAAACAAGTTTGAGAAAAAAAAATTAAAGTTGGAAAAGATTTGGTAATGGTTGGGTACCATAAAGCCATGTTGCACAAAATTGGTAAGAGCTAGCTAAAAGCCTTGTTATAATTTAAGAATGGATCTAAGTGAGCTTAAGAAGGTGATTAGAAATTAATTATGAAGTATAAGTGGAAACACGGGAATTTGGCCATGCTCACTAGACAAGTAGAAAAGCCCTAAAAAATTCTAAGGTTGATGTAGTTAATAGCCTAAATTTTAATTAGTATAAATCACCTTTCTAAGAGAAAAAAAATTGAACTATAATACCCTAGGACTAGAGAGTGTGCATTCGGCCACTTAGGTAATAAATGGGCAAAGTAGGTTAGTTTGGAGGTTTAAGGAGATTTAAGAGAAGTATGAGTAAGTGGACATAGTTTAGGAAGACAAGACATAAACACTTTGACATACACTTGTAGGAACATTAGTAAAGTAGTTCATTAGGTAAAGGACCAAAGGTTTATTCTTAATAAGATTTAATTTTAACATATTGGTCACAAGGGCATATAAATATGAACAACAATATTTTTAAAGCTCACAAAGGCATTAGGCCAAAGGAGAAAGAATTAGGCATGATAAGATTTTAATGGGCAAAACTTATGTGTTTACATCTCATATGAATAAATTTTGAGATAACCAAAGTGGCTATAAGGTTTAGATGAATATAAATTTGATGAATTAGAAAATGATCATTCAACCTAAGAGGATTAAAATTAGTTAAATCAGATTCATGCCTACTTAAGAAGCATAATGGACATTAGGCCACCAAAAAGTTAAATATGAGAAGAACATAAAAAAAATCTTAGAGAAAAGAAAAGGTTGAGAGGCAACTTAAAAGGATGAGTGGACTAAGTTTCTATGAGATATTTCTCATAAAACACAAAGAATGAGGACAACTTGGAAATTTTAGAAGAAATATGCATGTTGTCCAAAATTTAAGGGACCATGCTTAGATGAACATTTTTACTAAGAAAACGAACCTTTGGGCAACTATTAATGCCCTATTTATCATGATGATGCTTGAGCATATCTATAAATATGTTCTATGTCATCTTGAGTGATATAATGAATTGCATGATCTCTTGGATGACATGATAACTTGTGTATGTTTATATGGTTCCATGATTTGATATTAAATGAATGAATGTGATGCTATATGTAAATGGCATTTTGAATGAATATTGAGCATGAATCATTTCATGAAGACTTAAAATGGAACCTAATAAGTCAAGAGATCACTAAACAATAACCTTATGTGAAAACTTAACACTACTCCTAGTGTGCTAAGTTTATGACTTGTGTATACTCAGAAGGCGATAGGTCTTTCTATGGTAATCAGAAGGTACATAACCTTCTATGGTGAAGTCATAGGGCTTCAAATAAATCTTTCTATGAAGAAACATTTCCAAATCTATGATGGTGATGACCATCCAGAATAAGCTCATATATGACATCAGAAGGTGGAGTAGTAGACAAGTGGAAGATATGCCTTAAATGAAACTGTCACTAAAAGGGTGACTAAAGAATAAGAATGATTATGATTAAGGCATTAAATGAGTAAGAATTAGACAATATCTATGTTAAGTTGAAAAAGTGATCTAAAGAATGCAAGATATTTATGTCTAAGAGATTTTATATGGAAAAGTAATTCAAAGTATGTATGAATTGCATGTTGTATGAAATTTAATTTCTGCTATTATTAAAAAGAATCTACTTCAGATAAGTATAATTTTTAAAAAGAAATAATTGAATTTGTATACTTTTCAACTTTTCTTAATAAACTGAAGTGGCTAGGCTAAAAATGATGATGCCAACCTTTTGGCAAACACCTACTGAGAAATTACGATTTCTCACTCCCTACCTCATTTATTTTCCAGAGTTTAATCATGCTCTTCATGGTGACAACGGTCTATGTGACACGAATAACCTAGACTAGAGATCAATGTTCATGGAATGGAATGCAGGAAGAACTATATAGAGGATCTTATACTACTTTGTCCAACTTTGTATCTTTTTTTTGGATGATTGTAACTTATGAAAGGAATTGAAACCTTTGTTTTGTTTAAAAGACTCACTAGGAGTCTTAAATTATTATTGTCTATGTGTTGTATTAACTATATAATTAATAATGTATATATTATTATGGAAATGAATATATAAAGCAACAAGTAAAAGAATGTAATTTTTCAAATTTAATGTGAGTGACGACGTCAAAATGTTCATTATATACTACAATGATTACTATAACGAGGCTCGTATTTTCAATAAACACTTTTTAAAAAAAAATAATTATATCAAATCTTTCATCATGAAGTAACAAAGTAATAGTGAATCTACGGTACAACTTAAGCGTAAGACGGATATCATTATTAGGATGTTATAAACCCAAAAGGGTTATTATTTGCTTTAATCCATATCTAAGATCTAAATTTAACTAAAACTAATACTTCATAATTTATTACCTATCTATTAAAAATGACTTAATTCTTTACCAATCATAATTATTAGATAACTACAAATTAAATTGTCATCTATTTATTCCTAGCCATTTTTTAATTTTCTAACAAACCATAGAATTGCATTAAGTGTTTCTTAAGGTTATTATGAAGAGCATACCTAACCCATTTGAGACACATCCTCCAAATTGTAACTATTATTTTGTAGCCAAGAAAAATAGGTTTTTTGGTTTCTACAAGGTATCCATAACTTTAACAAGCTTATTTGGTTCAATTATCCCCCTCATGATGAGGTTGACTTTAGAGGGTACTCTATCAAGTACCATTTTCAAGTAAAGGCATTTACCTTAAAAGGTACATTCTACAACTAGAAAAATTTGAAGAAATGATGTTCTTCATTATCTGCTAATCCCCTAAAGATGTTATATGTTATAAACAAGATCTTGTTGGAAGTTTAATTAGTTATTTTCATATTAGAAAAACTTCTTTCTCCAACTCCATTTCCACACTAGAAAAACTTCTTTCTCCAACTCTATTTCCACTCATAACTCTCTCATTTCCAAACATTTGCAACAAATGCCTTCTTAAATTTTGAGATAGAATATAACTTTTGAAAAAATATGCAAGGTGTCTACTGTTTCCCATACATCATTCCAAAAAGATGTATTCTCCTTATTCCCTACTATTTTATGAACACTTTATCCCATTCATTCCTACGATCCATATTTCTCCTCTAAATATTTATAAGATCAATCCACCATTAAGACATATATCTATGTCTTCCATTCTACCCAATATGTCTAGTTTCATACTTAGCTCTTGACATCCTGCACCACAAGCTATCATTTTCTAATACGAGTCTCCACTCCACTTTCCCATCAAAGCCAAATTAAAAGATTTAAATCTTTCAACCCCAACCCCTTTGATAATTCCTTAGGAGTTATTAGTTTTAATTAATTTTTAATGTAGATTAAGATTGATTTGTCATTTGTCTTTGTGCCTTTTACTTTAGTTTTGGTGTGATTTTTCCATATTTCAATTTTGTTAGGACTCTTAAAATTTTATTAATTTTTCCTTGCTTTGTGGTGTTTTGCCAAGGTAAGTTCTAAGTGTCACACTATGACATGGTACACCCATGCCATAGCATGATAATCACTTAAGCTAATCCCTAACTACTAGAAATCATGCTATAATGTGGCATGTCAACATCATAGCGTGGGAGGTAGAGAGAAAAAGTCAAGCCCAAGGGCAATCATTGGAAGACATGCCATAATGTGCGAGATAGAATATGAAGGTCAAGGATTCAAGGAGCCATGCCACAATATGGCAATGATATGCCTTAGCATGCTCCAAAAGGCATCATAAAGAAAAGACTATCACACCACAATATATCACATCAAGGCTACAATGTGAACTTGACACTTTACCTAATTTACTCCTATAAATAAAAGACTCAAATATGGAAGCAGGAGTTTGACTTTGGTTTGCCTTATGCCCAAACTTAGTCTATCATTAGAGGCTTAACTTAGCACTTTTAAGAATTCATTTCCAACATGGTCATATCCCTAACATATCACTTCCAATCCAATAGAGGCTCACAAAAGGACTAGGGATTGACAGTTGGTAACAAACAACTAGGAAGAGATTCCTTCATAATTTTTACTTAATTTCTCCCCTTACTATTTTATTTCCAAGGATGTATTTCTCTATTTTCCCTAAATTTATAGTTAGGATATACTTTTTTTTGCAATTATATGCTCTAATCATTTTCTATGATGTAACAAGTCATAATCATAGAATATTTCCAAGTTTGTATTGATACTTATGATAAAATGTTATTCTATTACTTTATCTGCACGTTTCAGGCATAATTATTGCATGATTTAGCTCAATTCATTTGTAATTACATATAATATCCCTTATTTTTGTAGGAATGGTCAAGCAAGTAGAGAATTTGAAGATAGGTAGGTTCTAGATCAAAAAGAGTACAAAAAGGGCATAAAAAATAAGTATACATAAAAGGAAAAAAGTTCCTCCCTCAATGGCCTACCACGGTCATGCCAACCCAAGACTATATGGTTGTGTCAACACTTGACGTGTCAGCAAACAGTGCCACATCAGCCCTAGTGATTCAGGAGATATCCCAATCAGCCCTAATGATGTAGGGAGTGTCCCAATCGACCCTATAGTGCTGTAGAAGACTTAGAATGGTCACGTCGATTGTAAGGAAGCTAAGTCAAGCCCATTCTACAACATTAGAAACCCTAAATCTGCACCTATAAAAAGGCGGCTCTCTTATACCATTTTACACACCATAACACCTCTCCCATTGAAGAAACACCACCACTCCTCTTTATAGGAAAGCAACACCTCTTTCTCTAAGCGCAACCCTGCCTTTCCCCATCTTTTATTTCTAGCCTTTCCATTCTTGATTCTTCCTTCGCTATCCTTCTATAATCTTAATGGAAGTAATCCTTGTTTAGTGAAAATTCAGAGCAGATTCTTGCTTTGTTAGCAACATTAGTTTTATGTTTCTTCTATATACTTTTGTTATGGATATTTGTAGGTTATTTTCTTATCTATGAATAACTAATTCTTCCTTTATGAGGCTTTGAAAAATTCTATGATGTGTATTGTTTGAATCCTATTTGTCCTTTTTTTCTAAAATGATATCTTTATTACAATTATGTTATTCTATTCTATTCAATCCATTAATAGGAACTAGTTAATTCTATTAATATGTAAGTTGGTTGGAGGAAGTGATCGTACCACTCCCAATTGATGGAACTATAAGATAACTGAACCTAAGGGTCTTAGAGGATCATTTGGGGACCTAGATTTCTAATTGGTTAATTTCCTTATATGCAGTCAACATCCTCTTAAACTCCAGCATTTTTTTATTTGTTTATCTCGCTAGATCAAGGAAGGTAATAAGTATAAGGAAGATTACTACTACTGTCGGATCAAGGAGGAGTAGTAAAATTAGTGTAGGTAGTTAGCAATTGAATGAAGGGAGAATTGGGGGTAAAATCAAGTAAAAGCACAAGGGGATTCAAAGTATTATAAAATTTCCATAACTTGCATCGCTTTCTATTATTTTCCATATAATAGAAATCTTATTTCTATATCTTTTTCCTTTTACTACTTTCCCAAATAACCTTTCTTTAACTTCTTTCATAAACAATCCTTTTTGGGTGAGCTCAAAAATTAGAAATCAAATTTCATACATAGATTGTTGGAATAGTCTCTGTGCAACCGATATTGAGGGCTTAAAATACTTTCTTTCTACAATGGCGGGTATACTTGTCCGTAGATAAAACATAACAAGAGTTTTATACATGCATTTTGCATGCAATGAACTTATAATTTTCATTTCTATTTCTTATTAATCATATGCAGGTTATATGTGCCTGATTAGTTTGCTTGACTTAGAACTAAATAACTCATCATTACTCTATTGGCTTGTTTGGTTTCTAGTTACAAAATTATTTATATCTATTAATATATATATATATATATATATTAATAAAAATTATAATTTAAATCAATTTTAATATATTTTAATTATATTTAATGATTCAAAAATAATTTATTAAATTAATTATACCTAACTTTAAATTAAACATATTTTATTTTATGTTCATTGTTCCCATTGTAACCTTGCGTCTCATGAAAATTCGACTTTAACTTTGGGGCCTAACCTAGCATAAATGGTGGCATCAACTGTAAACTGGTGAACTAAGCAACCTTTATTATGATATACTACATTAATTACACCATTTGTTGTCACTTAGCAAAAGATGGATGTGGGTATGATTATGATTGGCCAAACATAAATATTTATGTTGCACCAAATCCTACTGCCCTCACACATCTAAGATTCTTAGGGATGTCTAATGGCCTCACGAGAATACCATTTGTCCTTATGGCTTGAGACTCTTCTTAAGTGACAGGCTATGATAGGGTCTCCTATATTCAAAATGAAAGGATAATGTCAAAAAATCAATGTTATGACTACAAATTAAACATAAAGATTTAAAAATAAGGTTAGAGAAAACATAATCATCGACCATTCGCCACACATCCTCCTCAACAACGACATCGATTTAGCTAACCTGAACCTTCTTTCACAGTACATGTTGAGGCATAGATGTCATAGTTGATCCTTATGAAGTAATCTAATTTCAATTATTTTAAATGTAACAACTTAAACAATTGATAAATTATTTTTTTTAAAAAAAATGTCCCTTATATGGTAAGAAACACTTACCAGGCCTTGCTTCAGTTGTGCATATCCCTTTGTTAACTTCATATATCTATAAGTCATAGTATTGATCCTTTACACATTAGTTTGACTTTCAACCTACATATAAAGGAAGTAAACATAAATATGCAATTTTAAAAAATCACATTACAAATAATTTATTTTAATTTAGTATATAATTATTATGATTGCCTTGGATTGCTTTGTGAAGCTAAAGGTAAGAAAGTCATTTCAATTATTATTATTAGGTACAAGAGAGTTTTTTATCCCTAATCCCTTAATTCCTTCACTCTATTTGTTAGTCTAGTTTTGAAATCCCTATCCTTCAAAATAACAGTAGATAGGCCAACTCTTTATGTTGGTCCTCTATCTCCAAACTTTCATACATAATCAAATTTTAAATAATTATTAGAATATAAGTGTATGTATTTGATTAATTTAAAGCTTTATGGAATAATAAATGTTATATATTCACTAGTATCTGATCTAAAATATGATCCTTCATCTTCTTGGGAACATCATCTTGATCAAAATAACTAATGGATATTGTGTATGTGTAACATCCTAAAAATAAAGTCCGTTTTTACACTTAATTCGTACATATGATTCCATTATTAGACTATTAATTCATGATGCGAAATCTTTAGAAAATTACTATTAGTGAAAATACAGTAATTTAAAAAGAAAACGTTTTGATTTAAAATGCAAGTCTCATCAAAGTAGCTATTGTATCAAAAAAATAAAAAAAACAGACATTCTCGTTCACATTTAATTAATTAATTGTTTATGTTGCTTTTATTGTTCTATACTTCTCTTCTAAAGAGCAGAAACACGACTTATCATAAATATAAACGTGTCAAAAGTCATGAAAACTTTATAGTTATACAATCCATATTTATACGTACTTAGTTCAAATAAGTTGGGTTAAGAAAATGCATCCATGCCTGTGCACACCTAATTACATGTATAGTTGCTACTACTATATACACACATCACACATACCATGACAATTTACAATTAGAGTACAATCATCAAACTATTTTACAAAATATACTTTATGGGTGTGATTTCAAACTTCTCCTCAAAAATAACCATGTAAACGCTTCGGGGACAAGGGTTATAATGCTTCACTTTCATCCAAAGCAATAAAAGTTTCATTTGCCATCTCTTAGAATGCCTGTAATGGATATGGCCTAGGAATGTAAAGTTACCTTCTGATGACCAAACATGAGAAGTGTTGTAGTAATGAGATGGTGTCAGGCAAAAATGGGTGCTAGAATAGAGTGCTCGCATTGGGACAGTGATGGCGCATGCGTAAGTTTCCGGTGAGGCAACGATCGGAGTAGCTTTGTCGGTGACATTTGATGCTAGTCGAAGTATCACATCGACGAAAGGGGGCAGCGACGGTGAAAAAAATGGTCGTCGAAGGCTTTGCTACTGTTCACGACTATAATAGCGCAAAAAAAAAAGAAGAAGAAAAGAGAATAGCGGATTTGTGCAACTTTGATACCATATAAGAGAGAGATTTTCCGAATGTGTTGTGTGTCTAAAATAAATCACACATCCAGTATTTATAATTTCTTTAAAGTTATTACATATAATTACAAATAATGACAATTAAGGATCATTATGATTCTTTGATATTTTATAGTTATTAACATATGGAAAAATTGGAATTGAATGAATGTTTATGGAATACATAGGTACTTGCATGTAGATCTTACCCTAATTGTGATCGGCACGGATAACGATGAAATGTTCCTTTTTGACAAGAATGACCTGATCCATGACCAATCCTAAATGCAAGTGAAGCAATTTTGCATTGAAGCAAATGATTTCTTTCTACTCAACTCACAAAGTGCATAAACATTGACTACTACCACTTCAGCCTTGTCCTCTCCCCATTTTCCTTTTACTCTACTCCCTTCAAAGGCCTCTTCCATTTTAAAGATGTTTTGCTGCCACAAAATTACCAGACCTCCAACATTTCCGTCTGATGGTTTAAATTTCCATTCACAGTCAACTCCCCCCATACTAACATGCATAATTTTGTATCCATACTCTCCTTTTAGTCTCTTGTAGAAAGATCATCTCTTTTCCCAATTTTTTCACCACCTCCTTGACTTCTCTTTTCTTTGCATTTCCTTCAATCCTCCTAATATATAAGCTCACAATTTTCATTGTCATGCACTGTATCCCCTTTTTTATACCTCATATATATATAGGTGTTACCTCTACCTACTCTTTTCTATACTCATTTGTTTATCCTTCTTTCTATCTCTATCAATTGCTGTATTATTTCCTCCTCACCTCCTGTATTATGCATTCCAGAGATTTTCCAATTTCCCATACTTTTCTTGCCATTATCTTCTCTTGTGTGTAAATATTTGTTCCTGTATTCTCTTTCCTTGAAAGTAGCATACTTCCTAATTTTGTCTCATTGCCTCTGGTTTCTTGGGAAGTTAGAGGTATCTTTGATGTCGTTCCATCCTCGAATGAATCTCTTTGTGTATCCCATTTCGCTTGCTTATGAGTCTCTCCTAGATCTATCATCAAACACCTTACGTGCCTTTTTCTACACACAAACTTTACCTATGTTAGTCTAATTTGGCAATCTCCATTCCTAGTTTCCACAGGCTCTAGATCCATGTCTTGATTTTGTGTTAGGTATCCTAACCTTCCACTAACATTGTAATTCACACTCCCTCTGTTTTTTTTTCTTTAAAACTCGATTCACATCATTTTTTGAATTTTGATTTTCCTCACTCCATTTCTAATACTTTATTGGCAATCGTCCTTCTTCCATCACTCTTTTAATCTCACCATTTTATTTTTATTCTACTTTCATATACTCTAATCTTAGCTGGTACCCCCTCTATCTTATTACTCTTTGTTTTCTGACTTATCTTTTCATGTATTTTTGGTGCGGCCTGCACTATAACTGATGTGAATGTGGGCACCATGATAAGCAAAAGAGATCATCTAGGAGATTATCTACAAGGAATAGAAGGTCCTATGACGAGAAATAAGACCAAACATATGGAACAAGCACTTGAAGGTCTCATCAAGGAAGTTCAAGAAAAAGACTACATGGATCCAAGCCCAATTCCAACATGGGTTAATTTATGTAGTCATATCATTGAAGATCTTAAGTGATAAAGTTTATGATTTGCTATAGATTACATTAAGATTTGATGTTTATCTAGAAGTTATTTATTTTAAATTGGTTGCAATTCAAATTGCAATCTAATTAGGATTTCTAATTTGTTATCTTTTTTTTATTAGATTTGGTTAGCTATAAACAGGAGTTAGGGATTCAGTGAAAAGACAGATTTTGAGGAATAATCATATTTTCTCTTTGAGAGTTTTTCATCTCTGTGTGAGTTGATTCCCTTGGTTCTTGGGCAAAGAACTACCTTTGATAACGTTGGTTCTTCCGGCAGGTCGTGGTAAGGGTCACGTTCCTCTTGATAACTTCGGTGCTCTCCGGTAGGTTGTGGTTTGTGTCGGGTTCCTTTATCTTATCTCATCTTATCTTACCTTACCTATTTTATCACATCTTATCCTATTTTATCTCATATTACCTTATCCTATCTTATCTTACATTATCTCATCTCATTTTATCTTATCTTATCCTAATCTTACCTTACCTTATCTTATCGTTTTCGCATTCTGATTCATTCGCGTAGGGTGAATCATATCAATAACCATGTTATTTTCTAGTCGTAGGCTCTCATGGATTTTTCCTGATATTTTGTGTCTCCATGTTTCCTTCATGCTCTCTGACCATATGTTGGACTTCTCCCTCTACTTGACATGTTTTTTCGATTCCTCGATCCCACTTTTGCCCAAATCCAAACTCAAAACATGTTCTGCAAACAACCTCTCATTCACTTTATTCCAAGATTAGCCCATATCTATCTCGTGATGTATTCGATTAGTCTTATCAGTGTGCATTTTTTTGGATGGACTATAATTGGCCCAACTAATTCCACTACTGGATCAAACAATTAACTTGTGATCTCCTTGGTTATTGCTCTAAACATCATATCATCGGCCTGGGCTTGGGAATAAATTACTTCAGTTTTCCATATTGGACCTGTACCTTCATGTTCTCCACCATATCCATTATGCCTTTGTTCTTTTTTCTCCCTAAGTAACTAGCTGTCTTGGACCTCACTCCTTGCATCCTAATTTGTATGCTTGTTTATCCCACTCTTGATTAGGTGGTTCAAATTCCTTGTTGGTTCCACTGGCATTCGTTCTACCGAAAAAATCTCCTCCCTCAACATCATTACTATTTACTAAGACATTTTTATTCGTAAACGTTTCTCTAATGTTCCCCTTGATAATTAGCGTAGTTACATCAAAACCTTCCTTTTTCATCATTTCCTTCTTGTAACGTTTACCTTAATTGAAAGCCTTCTCAAATTCAAATTTGAAATCCTCCTCACTGTTACTCGATTAGAGATCCATAGTCGTCGGCATGAATGAATATCCTGTTTCTGTTGAATTTTCTGATGCACTTTCAACATTTATGTAGTTGTTACTAAAATTTCTTTCTTCTCCAAAGATATTGAATGATTCTTCCATCCCTTGGTTTTCTCATCTATGTTGATATACGTCCCAACAGACACCATAATTCTGCTAAAATTATCCTCATTCCAAGCCTACAATGGTACCCTTTGACATCTAACCCAGGTGAGCCTTGTGTGTGGTACTTCACTTGGTGCCTAAGGTCTAATTTCTGCAAACCATTGCTTAAACACTACTCTAAACTCTTTTAACAATGTGTCGAAGTTCTCCCAATCTACTCTTGTTATAAGAACAAGTTATCCCACTAATGGCCTAATCTCTATTAACAATAAACCCTTCAAAGATAGTTTGCTTGATAAATGATATGCTTCTTCCACAGCATTTACTTATCGTACATAACATTTCTCAAGTTTTTTTATTGTTTCATCTTGCACCTTTAACTCCAGACCCCTCCACTCTACTTCTTCCTCCTCCTTATCAATTGGTAACTTCTTTTGTTCCCCTTTCCTCTTTACCATATCTGCATAGTTTACTCCTTTAATCACATGTGCAGAATTTTTTCTTCCCTTGCGTGCACTCTTATTCTCCTTGGTTTGTTATCTTTTGTAGTTGACTAGATTCACTTTCATCTTATACATTCCTGTACAAATCCGATTTAATCGCTCCTCTAACCTTTTTGGATTGTAAACATCTTTGAATCTTACAAACCCAAAATATTCTCCTATTTTTGTCATCTTTTTAGATATGTAAACATCCCTCACTATTCCTCATTTACTAAACATCTTCCATAACTTTTATGTCTTGTATTGGTCTGAAAAATTTGTGAAGTAATAGCATATAGTATTTTGTCAATCCTCCCTTGAAAATATTAGTCCTTTTTTAGCCAACTCTCTCGTATTTGACTTATCTTTCAATGTTTAGTTGTTCTTCTCTATCTCTTGTTTTTTCGATCTATTTGCTTTCCTCCATCATCACTGTACCAAGGTCCATTTCTTCTCTGTCTCTTTGTCTACCATGTCTTTCTATCTCTCTCTTTTTTATCTATTTTTTATGGTTTATAATAAAATAAATAATATTGTTTAATCTATAACTTATATATAATTTATAATATTATAATATATATCATTTTTTATAAAATAAATAATATAAATAATATTATAATAATTATATATAAAATAAAATAATGTATGATTATATAATATTTTTTTATATTATAATTATCTTCAATAAAATTATTATCACCATCATCATTATAATAATAACAACAATAATAATATTAATTTTTACTATTTATAAATTTTTTAATTTTTTAATTAATAACTTTTAATCTATTTTTATAATTTTACAATAAAATAAATAATACTATTTAATTTAAAAATTATATTCAATTTATAATATTATAATATAAATTAATATTCTATTACTATATATAAATATATTATTTTATACAATATAAATATTAAAAATAATATAATAAAAATATATAAAATTATTATTATATTAATTATTAAATAATATTTAAAATAAAAATTATATAACTATATAATATTTTTATATTATAACTATAATAACTATAATAATGACAGCACCATCATCTAAAATTACCTTTATCATCATCATTTTTTTTAATTTTATCATCATTATTATTGTTATAACTACCATTAATATAATAATAATAATAATACATATTTTTAATTTTTATTATTTTAAGATAATTTTTTTAAAATTTTAAATTTTAAATATTTTTTTATAATAAAATAATAGAATAGGATGAATTTATTTACTTTTATAGCTATTTTTAAAAATTAAAAATTAAAACTAGATTTAGTTTGCAAAATTAAAAATTAAAGGATCTTTAGGTTTTTAAAATAATTTTAATTTTTTTAAAAATTAGAACATACTTTATAATTTAACCGTGATATATATTACTGTTAAATAAGGTTAGCATAATTATTAATTTTTTAATATATTTATTTAAACACCTGTTATGAGTAATGATGAATTTTAATCCTATTTTCCATTAATTTTTTATACTATATTTATCGTGTTTGGATTTTGATTAAGCATTTTTAAATTATATTTTGAACAAATGTTAGAATAGATGAGTTTTTTTTTCTTTACTTAAATTACGATTTGTGGTTTTATAAAAATCTTAACGCGCACCAATTGCGTTTTGAATTGCAGGTTGAAAAGGATTTAGTTTTACAATATTCCCTTCAATGTTTTTGGATAAATTTTAAAAAAATATTAATTGTCAGACTCTGTTAATCAATGACGTAATAATTTTTGCATAATAAAATTTTTTAACAAGCAAATAAATATAATTATTAAAGATAAAAACCATATACAAGGAGTACATGAAGTACTCATGAGGTCGAACCCATCTCCATTCGTAAAGTTAAAAAATAAAGTAAAAATATATTAAAAAATATAATATCATAAAAAATAAAAAATATAATATCATAAAAAATAAAAAATATATTTGAATAAAAATATTATTAGAATAAATGATAAAATTTTATTATTTTATTATAATAATGTACTTTTTAAAACAATTTATTAAAATAATATAATTTAAAAACTAATTATCAATTTAGAATTATTGTTGTATTTTATTTATTTATTTATTTTTGGATTAGTTTTAATTTTACAAACTTCATTAATGGTATGGAGGAATATAAATTGTTCCATGAAAACGTGTAAAAATTAAAGTCATTCTTAGAAGCTGAGTCTTTTACCATTGAGCTAGCAACCGCAAAGGAATTTATAAAGTAGGATAAGTGTGTATATCCGATTGCAAAATAAAAATAATACATAAAATTTTATAATAAAAATAAAAACATTAAAAATAAAAATTGAATTGTCTATTATGTTATATATTATTGTATGTTATTTTATTTATTTTTAGGTTGTGTATATTACAATTAATATGTTTGGAGTTAAGGGATTTGATATCATATACTAGAGCTATGACATTTAAATATTTGGTATGTCCGACTAACTTTATATCATTATATTTATGTTGTTTCAAATATTTTTTTTTGTCAAATTAGTCTTTTAAAAGTTTAAGTTGTCACTAAATTAATTTTTTAAAATATAATTGTTACTAAATTGATCCTTAAATTGTTAAAAAAAATAAATTTGATGATAAAACTTTTAGAAGACTTTATGTGATATCAATTTTAATTATTGATGGAACAATTCATTATCTAAATATTTAGAGAATATATTTGTTGAAAATTTTTATTTTTGAATTGTAAGTTTTTTTAATATTAAATTAATATTAAAAATTAAAAATTTAATAATTATAAAAATAAATAAATAAATAATTTAAATAAATTAAATTAAAATTGATAATTAAATTTATAAATTACAATCAAATCATTGAATATTTATTTCAGTAAAAATAATTAATAGCTGATATTTATATTACACTGCACTATATTTTAAAATATTATTTTCTAAAATAATATTATTATTTCAAAATTTAATTTTTATGAAAAATATTGTCTTTATAAAAACAATATTTTTTACACAATAATATTATTTTTATTAAATATTATTTTAAAATTTAATAATTTTTGTTTTTAAAAAATTAATATTATTTTGTGAAGTTGAATTTAATATTATACAATAATAGTAATTCTTTAATTGATTAAACTCAATGGTAATTAATAATATATTTATTACTTAACCTTTTAAAATTATTTACTAATTAATTTTAACAATTATTAATTTATTTATTTTAATATTATTCAGATTGCTTGACTTCACAGAAATTAATAATGCTATTAAAAGAAAACAGTTACATGAAAGGACCATCACACCGACTCCATTAATCCACCGTACCCAAATCGGAACTAACACCAAACTGTTATGACGTGGAGCAGCCTGAGCACATCTTCTGCACAGAAAAAAAAAAAAATGATAACGCATCGAGGTTGTTGTATTTATTTTTAAAAAACTGTCATCCCGTTAAATAATATACATAAAAAAATAGTACTATTTTGATGTAGAAATATAAAGGTTATCTTCTACTGCAGCTCATTTCTGATCAACCAGATAGACCATACCGCTGTGTTTCAAATGACAGTCCAAGCTTTTCTTGTTTTCATATTACATGGAAGCAATCCTTCTAACCGTAATTAATTTCATTTTCGTTGATATGCAAGGCACACGAAACTCCTAGCCAATTAAAATTGCGAACCAGACCTTTGAGCAGGTAATTGTTGGGATAATTTAAAGTTTTTTTAAGTGTTATTTCACTTAAAAAGGAGATTGAGAAAAAAGTTGTAAATTTATTTGAAAATGATTTCTATTATCTTTAATTTAAAAGTTATCATTAGTAGAAAATAATAATTTTATAAAAGTTTTTTACTTTAGTTAAACATATTATAAAAAATAATAATATTTGTGACAGTAATTTTTGACAGTTAAAATTGTTATAAAAATAATTATTAGTATTTTAAAAAAATATAGGAAGTAAGAATATTACAAATTATTTCTATCAGTTTTTCCTTAATTGCGACCAGAATCGTTAAAAATTATCATATTTTTTAGCAGTTAAAAATTATCACAATCTTTTAAAATTAATAAAAAATAAATATATTTATTAATAGTTAATTAAAAATTAAACTAAATATTAAATTCAAGTAAATGAAATAAAAATTTGGTTATTTTTCCATAGCTTCTAACAAAAATGAAAGTTTTTATTGTACATCATGCGCTGATCTGGAATCATTTTGGAGGACTTTGCCTGCAAGTAGTAAAATAATACCACCTATTAAAAAGTTAATATCCTTTAGGTTAAACGCCCTTAATAATAAGTCACACCAAATGCTATAACTTTTCCGCATGAATAATAATGATGTATGGTTAGTTTATTTTTATTTATAATGTCTTTTCTTTTTCTTTTTTTTTTAATTTTGTAAAATAATTTTTGATATTTCATTGGTTTCCAGAAATGAGAGAAGAATTTTCGTACAAAATATCAATTCCAATTATACTATTCTAAACTTCAATATAAATTCCAAAATCCTCCCCTTACCTAAACCCCGTCTTCTAACACGTTTATATCAAATTCCTCTCACTGCATTGTTCTCATCATTATAGTTAAAATTAAAATAAAATTTCTAAATCTAATGTCATACTAAATAAATGCAAAGCAAAAAAAAATAAAAATATTGAAGGAATCATACCTGAGCAGGGTAACTAATATACTTCAAAGCTTCAATTTCCATAGCAAGATCAATGGTGTTGGTAATACTAGCACTCCAATAAGTCTACCAAAGAACACCGCCTTTATTCTCACTAGATCACATCTTTATCATTGCAAACAAAAATAAAAAATATATAAAATATAAACAAATAAAAATTAAATCATGCCAAATTTATTGACATGGTAATTGTTTTTCACATTAAGTAATTGAAGATAGAATCTCACTTATATATAACGAGATTAAACACACGTAAAGTTCAAACACAATTGAAGTTTAATTCAGAAAGAAAACAACACAACAATTCTTTCTTGACCAATAGTTGCATATATGCATCTCTATTTAGTAAATAGGCATCTCTATTTAGTAAATAGAAAAACTAGTATTTATCTAAATAATTTCTCGAAAATCAACCATAAACAACGTAGATGAAGACAAAGGAACATGTATCAATATATGTACTGAAAAATAAAATTAGAAAGGAATTTTAAAACATACCATAAATTGATCAAATTCAAAACTATCTCCTATCTGATGGTGAAGAATGATGGGGTGGCTTCTTTCTTGGGCTATTTGTTCAAGAAGGGGTGCTCATTTCTATGGTGTTTCCATAGTTCAAAACAATAACAATGAACTATTGACCATTAATTTAGTATAATTCATTAATACAAATTCACAATATATAATACAATACAAATTGTTTGTTTTCTTAAGATTTATTTAATTAGAGATAATTATAAAACACTAGCCTGTTTCACATGATATGTCGTAAATCTAGATAAAAAGAATGATTTTTGATTTGGATATTGATTAGTTGATGTGACATATTTTTTTATTACAAAAAATAATAACAATATATATCATAACCTCGATCGAGGAAATAACCAAATTTATAATACAATATTATACAAAAATTAATGAAAATTTAAATATTTAACTTTGTTTGATAATACTATAGTAATAATTTTTTTTATCATACTTTACTATTGAAGATTTCGTCTTTTGAGAGCAGAGAACATTTCTCTTTCTCTATACATGAAGATAGTTGTTGAAAAATAAAGACATTTATCTCATGTCAATTAAAACTGCCTTAGGCATTTTAAACAAAATAGCAACTTCAAGTCCCATAACAATGAAAGGCTTGGATCAAATTCATTTATAAGGTATATATATATATATATCCTTCTTATATATATTATAGCAGAATATACTCATTATAAGTCAATCCCACCTTTAATTTGTGCAAACAAATTTTAATAAGGTTCTTCATCTTTAAATAAAATTGCAAGAATCACCATCCATTTTATATGCAAGTTGAACAAGAATGAAAAAAGTTAAAGATATAGATACGATTATAACTTGCGTACTTAATTCATATCGCCTAACCTTTAAATTTCTAAACAAAATGATAATATACTTCATAATATAATATTAGAAATAGAATGACTAATAAAATTATAGTTAATTTTATTTAAAGAGAATTATGAATATAGATATTATGACATCAGGGAAGTGGGAACTGGCCAAGAAAATAATAATAAAAATGGTATCCTTAATTAGGGCAGGTTCGAGGAAGGCAAACATAACTATGGAAGTAATTTAGATTATAGTCAAAAGTCTAAACCTACAGTTAATTAAGTAACAACTTATTTCTATATATAAATATTTAAATAAAATCATCTTAGATTTCTAATATAAATTAATAAATAGTTCAAGAATTTGTTATAAGCAAAACAAGGCTTCAGTAACGCACTTGCTTATCATTACAAATTAACCAAAGTTGATAAGAAAAAGATAGGTAACATAGTACTTCAAGCTTTCTTATTCGGGCTTCTACTTTAGCATTTTGGAGGTCTACCTAAGCTTGAATTTTTACTTCTTCTCTTTGATACCAACAACTTATATTATAACTTAGTCCTATTATAGACATCATATCAAACTTAGAAACTACAATATCTTACAACTTAAAGGTTTATTTACCTAAGACAACTTGGTATTTTCCTCTTCTTCCCATATTGCATCCTTGTAGTCTAAATCAACTCTGTGGCTAGCATTATGTCTCAAGCTCTTTGGTATTTCCTCTTCCTCCTCTTTTCTTAAGCTCCTATGTGATGTGACAAAATCATATTGCACTCCTAGTTGTAATTTTATCAAAATGGCACTCCTTCAACTGAATAAAAGTGATAGTGCATGTAGTGTTGAAACCAATAGAGATCATGAACATCCATCCAAAAATTGTGATGCTACAATAAAAATAACTAATAAATAAATAAATTATAAGTTGTTGGAAGGAACATTGGAAGTTTTTTAGAATATTGTAGAACTTTAATGAGGTTCATAGTAAAGAACACCTTCCATAAAGGAATAGTTGCCAAGTTGAAATATGAAAATCATAACAATGAGTGTAAAAAAAAAGTCAAAACTCAAATTAACCCAAAATCTATTTAATCCAAAACAAGCATCAAATAAGTGACACTTAAAATGAAAACAAATGATAACATCATCAAATAATCCAATAGAAGCATAACATTGATTCTAAAGATGCATCAATACGTTCACAATTCTAAAAAAAAAAAAGACACGATACGGGGATCTTTATTTGAACAAGACCATAAAAAACCACAAGAATTTAAAAAATGATATAAAAAATCGAAAAAAAAAACACGATACAGGGATCTTTATTTGAACAAGAGCATAAAAAACCACAAGAATTTAAAAAAATGATATAAAAAATCGAACATAAACAACCAGATGCAAGGATTGAAGAGAAATGTGAGAAAGATAGGATTAGAGATTAGCAAAAAAAAAAAAAAATAGGAAGTGCAAATCATGATCAAGGAGGCTTAATAAAAAATAAAATTCTTACGGAATAAAAAATTTACAATTCAGAAGATTTAGGTTTCTGGAAGATCTTTCAAAGAACAAGTACAATGAATGTTTTATAAAAGTGAAAAAAAATAAACTTTTATTGCATTTAAATAAAAAAAAACAAATTTTATGACGATTTTCGGTAACAGCTAGAGAATAAATGCCAAAAAATCTTTTTTTTTTGTAATGACAATATAAATAAATAGTGGTAATTTTATAAATATGAGAATAATTTATTATATTAATTTTTAAATAATTAATTTAAAATTTTATTTAATATAAGCTAATATTTTAACCGATTTAAAAAGTTGAATTTGTATCGGTTCTGAAAATAAATTGATATAAAATATTTTTTAAATTTATCATTTTCTAGATAAAATTTGTATCATCATTTTAAACCATTTTCATTTTTGATATGATATATTTATTTCATCTCCAAACAAATTTTATTTTCGCATACACTTTAAAATTATATTACCTTTATCAACGTTGCGTCGTCATTTGTTTTCTTCCATTTTTACTATCTCACCCATTACTATCTAATTGGTGCAAGGTAAGAAGTGTAAGAAGTGAAGGTTTTAGAAGGATTCTTCTTTATAGGGTTCATCAAGGAAACTTGGAGGAAACTCTTTCAACATTGTAATGGTGGTTGTGAACAGAGCTTCTTCAAAAGATGATACGATCTCGTGATATCAAGATAATTATCACGAAATAAACTTAAAATTTTAACATAAATAATAGTATTCGATATCCTTAAATATTATATAGTCATTCCTTAAATAATATTATTTATAATTCTAAAATACTAATAAATAAAATCAACTGATAAAAGAAGCTATCAGCTTTGAAAAATCAACTAACTAAAAGATAAAAGATAAAAGATAAAAGATAAAAGATAAAACTATTAGATAAAAGAAACTATCAACTTTGAGAAAGTACATAACTAACAGATAAAACTAAAACTAACAAATAGAGACAAACTATTCAAGCCTTCAGCCTAATCCCTTTCATGCTAGGAAGTGGGATTCTATCATTCCTTCCCCTTTAAAAATACACTTTGTCCTCAAGGTGCAAGTTGATAGTAGGAATTTTGATATTATGTCTTACAATCCTATCATTTCTTTCTTCCTGAAGGTACACCTTGTCCTTAAGGTGTATGTTAATATTGGAAACTCTAGTGTTGCACCTTACAATCATATCATGCCTTCCTTGCTGAAGATACACCTTATCCTCAAGGTATAAGTTGACATTGGAAACTTTGGTGTTATGCCTTAAGATTCTATCATTCCTTCTCCCTTGGAATTGCACCTTATCCTCATGGTGTATGTAAGGATAATGATGTTGCAAAACAATCACATCCTTCCTTTTTCCTTGAAGCCATACTTTGTCCTCAAAATGTACGTTTGGATAATGGTATTGTAGAATGATCCACTCCTTCATTTTTCCTTGAAGCCACACTTTGTCCTCAAGGTGTATGCCAGGATAATGGTATTGCAGAACGGTCTTATCATCTCTTATCCTATGAAGCTACACCCTATCCGCAAGGTATGTGTTAGGATAATGATGTTATAGAACAATCTCACCCTTCCTTTTTCCTCAAAGCTTCACTTTTATCCTCAATGTATAATTGGGAATAATATTGCATAACAATCTCATCATTTCTTTTTACTTGAAGTTTCACCTTATCCTTAGAACATATATTGGGATAATGATGTTAAAGAACGATTCTCATCATTCTTTACCCTTTGAAGCTGCACCTTATCCTTAAGGTGTAATTGGGGATAATGGTATTGCACGATGATCTCATTGTTCCTTATCCTATGAAGTTGCACCTTATCCTCAAGGTATTTGTTGGAATAACGATGTTGAAGAATAATCTCATCATTCCTTTTCCCTTGAAGTCGCATGTTGTTCTCAAGGTGTATGTTGGAATAATGGTGTTGCAAAACAATTTCACCATTCCTTCCTCCTTGAAGCTGCATGTTATCCTCAAGGTGTATGTTAGAATAATGGTGTTGCAAAACAATCCCATCATTCCTTTTTCCTTGAAGCCTCATGTTATCTTCAAGGTGTATTCTAGATAATAATGTTACAGAACAATCTCACCATTCCTTCCTCCTTGAAGTTGCACATTATCTTCAAGGTATATGTTGTGATAATGGTGTTGTAAAATGATCTCATCATTTATTTTCCTTTGAAATTGCACATTATACTCAAGTGTATGTTGGGATAATAATGTTGCAGAGTAATCTTACCATTCCTTCCTCCTTGAAGTTGCACCTTGTACTTAAGGTTTATGTTAGGATAATGATGTTGAATAACAATTGCATCATTCCTTACCCTATGAAATCGCATTTTATCATTAAGATGTATGTAGGGATAATGATGTTGAGGAACAATCTCATCCCTTCTTTTCCTGTGAAGTTTCACATCGTCCTCAAGGCATATATTGAGATAATGGTGTTGAAGAACAATCTCATCATTCCTTACCCCTTGAAGTTGTACCTTGTCCTCAAGGTGTAATTGGGATAATGGTATTGCACGTTGATTTCATTATCCCTTCCTCCTTGAAGTTACATCATGTTCTCGCATAGAATCCATATAGGATGTGAGCTAGCAGCCACATTGTCCACAGTCTCATCCAAATTTAATTTTGTCAGTAGACATTGTGATAATGTATTAGTTGTATTATGGATGATTCCTTGTTCAAGCAAGTGACAGAGGATGTTCTCGTTTGTTTGATATGGTTTATTAATTGGCTTGTTTTCATCCCTCATGATCAACTTTTCCAAAGCGTAAATTGGTCATAGTTACATTTGAATTTAATTTGATTAGCAAACATGGTGATAATGTATTAGCTTCATTGTAGGTGATTTTTGTTTAATCAAGTGATAAGGGATCTTCTTGTCTATTTGATGCGGTTTGCTAATCATCTCATGTTCATCCTCATATTTGGTTGTTCCAAAGCATAACTTAGCCACAATCTCATTTGAATTTGATTTGGTAGGCAGACATTGTGATAATTTATCAACTTCACTGTGGACAATTCCTTGTTCAAGCAACTGATGAAGGATCTTCTTATCTTTTTTATGCGATTTACTAATTACCTTATTTTCATCCTCATTCTTGGCTTTTCCAAAGCGTAATAATAACCCCTTGATAAACAATTTCCATGTGATCTTTCTTTTCTTGTTTACATACGAGAACCAACGCCACCACTGGTTGGCTTCACCATCAAGGTAGAGTGAGACTATAAATACCTTTCTTGAGCCATGGATGTCGTGGACAACAATATACTGTTGCGCCCAATCTAACCAAATTTGAGGGTTTTCTCCAACAAACTTAGAGAATTTCAACTAATTAGGATTTTAAGATTGATTCTTCTTTTCTTTTCCATTCAATTTTGTCAATTTACTCTAGATCGATGAATTTAAATTCGAGCTTTCACTTCTATTGTTAGATTTGGTAGATCTTAATGATGTTGATGATGATGACCAATGTCTATGCTTTGATTTAGTGGTCATCCTCTTGAGAATCTCATCGATGGACTGGCATAGTTCTCACATCGAGTGATGTATTCTTCCCATAGAGATTTCCAATGCATCAAGACATTCTTTATTGGTTGGCATATTGATGAGTAAAGTGTTGATGTAATCACAAACTGGCTCGAACGAAGCATTGATGTGATTGCAACCTAGCTTTGATACCAATTGATACGATCTTGTGGTATCCAGATAATTCTCACAAAACAAACGTAAAGGTTTAAAACAAATATTATTTGATATCCTCAAATGTTATACATTCATTTCTTAAATATTATCATTTCTAATTAAAAAAGATAATAAATAAAACCAACTGATAAAAGAAGTTATCGACTTTGAGAAACTAACTAACCAAAAAAATAAGAGATAAAAATAATAGATAAAAGAAACTATCAATTTCGAAAAAGTAGGTAACAGATAAAGTTAAAGCTAACAAATACAAATCAACTATTTGAACTGTTAGCCTAATATCTTTGAATATCCATCGATACTTATTATGCATCATATGTATTATGAATTTAACCATATTAACTTTCATGTTATGTCGTAGGATCCTATCAAAAGATTTCAAAGTGGTGAAGCAAGAATAAGTTACTACCGAAATTCAAACCACTTTTTAAGTCTTCTTAATCTATATCCTATCCTAATTATTAAAGATGATAATTATATGAGTGTAAATTTGAGTGTTGAATTAGATTGTTAAAAAAAATATAAGTATAATTACAAGTGTATATGTTGTTTCTTATTTTCATAAAAATATATTTTATATATATCTTTTACTTTTAGGCTTTAATTAACTAATATTCTAGAAAATAATATTTAACTAAAAATGAAAAATAATAAAAAACTACGATAAGAATATATTAATAATATTTTAAAAGATATATTTTGAATTATAAACATTTGTCTTGTAATACGTACCTAAATCTTCATCTATTGAACGCCTAAGGAAATTTCGTTTGCTCCAACCACTTTATTCAAGCATGATACTAAATGCATTCTATCAACTACTTAAAGTAAACTTGTCATTTATTTAGTATACCTAACATTGAAAATAAATACAGTGATAGAATCGGAGTGAACAAGCTTTGACTCTTCGTATATTGAGGTTGACGGTTAACCAATTTTTCATGCGTGGAATATATATATATATATATATATATAATAATCAGAATTTCGTTAAATTTAACATTTATATTAATTTAATAATTTTTATATAACATAAATTTAATTAATCGTTGATTTAATAATTTTTATAAAATAAATTATATTTATAAAATTTTATATAACATAAAAATTAATAAATATTTTATTATATTAATTTTATTTTTAATTTAATATATTATTTAAATATATAAAATTAAGAGTTAAATAATATATAGATAAATATTTAAATTATTTAAAATTTAATATTTATAATTATAAATATATTATAATATAATTTAACAATTGAATTAATAAATTTTATATTTTATAAAAAATTAGTAAATTGATATAAATATTAATTTTAATGGTAAATATTAATAGATATGACTTATTTATTATATTTATATATATATATATATATATGATGAAACATTAATTTATTTTAAAAATAATTAAGTTATATTTATTTATTTAATAATTTTTTAAATTATTAAATTTTATTAATTTAATCGATAGATTAAAATTTTTTATTTTAAAAATTAAATTTTTTAAATTTTATAAAATTTAATATATATATATATATATATATATTCGTTTGCTCCAACCACTTTATTCAAACATGACAACACGTTTCTATCGACTAAAATATGGATGCAACTTTCCATCTATTTAATACAGCTAACATTAAAAATAAAAATAAAAATGGTGATAGACAACCTTTGCTCTATCTTTGTAGAAGGGGTTTGAGATATCCAATTTCGTACATTAATCTAGAAAATAAATTATATAACATTTTTATATTGATTATTTTATAATTAATTTTTTAAAGATATAATATTTTAAAATTAAATATTCAATATACTACATTAGTTATTGAATAATTGATATAAATTTTTTATATCAATTAATTTAATAATTGAGGTACAAACTATTTTTTACATTTATTATTAATATAATTAATATAAAATATGAAATATTTTACACTAGTTACATTAATAATGGATTAAAAAATTGCAAAATTGCCATCGCTTAAGATTTTTTCTTAGATTTCTTCTCTCTGTGCAAATTCCTTTTTTCATGCACAACCTAACCATTAGGCATGGCAACAAATTTTATTTTCCCCATCTCCATCATCCTTCAACCATCCAAAACTGTTTCCACCCATGCTCCATCCCTGTCAAAGATTAAAAAATGATCCTTAACCTTGTCTTTGATCGTTGGGTAAACTTGCCCCTTCCACATACCTATTCTTTTCTTGTAAACAAGATGGTTTTCCCGCCCCCATCCATACCCACCTTGGCCTTGTTCCCGAACACATCCTATACCCGTCCATACATAGTATAATAATACATTTTCAGATCTACAAATCTATTATATTACAAAATAAACATAAAAACTTTTAAAATACAACATTACAAATGTTGAAATTCTGCATAAATTTTTTTAATCCAACCACTTATTAATAAAATAAAAATATAATTTATCAAGTTATATGATTAATACATGATTTTTAACAAAACTAAAATAATCATAACAAGCAAAAAAAAGAAATGAAAATTAAAAGAATAATTTTTTTTCCTTCTATCATTAGCATAAAATATCTAATCATTCAATCAGTAAAAAATACTCTTGGTTAACTCATTTGCATTAAGTAAAATAAAAAATAAAAAACATTATCATCAAAATGCATTTCATTTAGTATACGGATATAATCTTCAGTTTTTTTTAGAACTTGAAATATCATTTTCAACAAAAAATAAATTATAAATATAAAATTAATATGTAAAGAGAAAAATATATTATGACATTTAAAAAGAATTATAACTTCATCTATATTTTTTTCACACCATAACCAATTTCTAATGTATCTCAAAGCTTCTAAAGCAATCGATTATGATGAAGATTAATTACATGATCGTAAACACTGGATATTGATTCAAAAGTCATGATAAAAATTGGAATAGATAATACATCTTTTACAATTATTTGCAATGTTGGATATTTGATTTCATGCACTTTTCACCATGTTAGAATATTTAAATTTAATTTTATTTGTAGAATCACATTCTTAAAATAATAATCCAACTTTATTTTAACATATATAGGTCTAACCCTTTTTTTGTTTTGAAGAAACCTATCATAATAAGGATTCAATCCACCACCTTGAACAACATTTCCAATATCATATGACAGAGAGCTATCACCTAATTCATCCTTTGTACTTAATTGATACTCAACAAGTTAATCATACACAACTATCGAATCCTTTGTAACGGTAATAAACATTCAACTCCATACACATGCTCATAATAAAATTCAAATAACTTCATTTCATATCTAGGATCTAACACATAGGAAATCTCCACTAATTCATGTGTCACACTTTAATAACTCTCAAACCTATTTGATATTTTTTTCATCTTTTAAATTACCTTAGAAAGAGAATAAACCATTCAGTTATTGCTAACTTGATCTCACAAATATTAGAAAAATAAATATTTGAAATTAGATATTTGATGTCAGAAATCAATTTAATAAATTCATTAAATATTTTTAATTTTCACAAATATCCTTTGCAAACTCCCACTATAAAGTTATTTAAAAATGGATGTATTGCAAATCATGTTGTTTCAACTGGTTAGAAACATATTTGTATGTTATAGAAACCTCTAATATCTTAAAAGTTAAATTCCATGTAGTTGGACAATTTAGACATAATTTTTTAGTATGAGAAATGAAACATTATTTAGTACAATCCTCAAAATTTTCCTTCTTTTCACGAGTTTCTATCCAAAATGATACATTATTCTAAATATTTTTTATCCCATCTGTAATGACTTAGATCATAATGAAAGGTGAAAAAAGTTTAAAAAGATTTAATTTCAGAAGAAATTGGAGTTGCCATCAATTTTATTTTAAATTAGAAAAAATTAAAATATTTTATTTTAAGCAAATAATAATAAAAAATAGTCTATAAAAACTTGGATTGATGTGAAAATTGATTTATGCACAAGAAATAGTGAAAGCTTAATCTCATGTCATTCCTAATACATCCATTCTAAAGTGGTTACTTTAAATCGATTTGTGCAAATTAAAGATAATTTTAAAATTATTTCTTTTATCCTTTTAAAGAAGATACGAATAAACAATGTATTTTGAAATAAAGAAAATAAGTAAAGAACCAAATAAATAAATGATTGGATAAATAATAAAATAATAAAAATAAATTTATTAAATTAATGGAAAAAATTAAAATAAGAATTAAGTATTATAAAAATTAATTTTGGCTTGACGGTTTAATTTTCACTTCTACATATCTTCCAATGCAATGAGAAAGTCAAAGTCACATAATTCTCTTAAAAATAATTGTGGACTAATTAATTTTAACATAAAAGTATTT
This sequence comes from Canavalia gladiata, assembly GCA_037954105.1. Taxonomy (NCBI): domain Eukaryota; kingdom Viridiplantae; phylum Streptophyta; class Magnoliopsida; order Fabales; family Fabaceae; genus Canavalia; species Canavalia gladiata. Next base: position 13,930,328 of record CM075662.1, on the reverse strand, counting down.
TTAAGATATCAAATTTGAGACCATCTAGTTGTCACAACTCAAGTACGTCAAATTAAAAAAAATGAAGGTTAACAAAATGTCTGATTAAATTATACCTTTTATCTAGAATTAAATTAAATTATTTATAAAAAAACTTAAATTAAACATAATCAAATTATCACAAATCAGATGTTCCTAATTAAAATATGAAGTTTTAAAATATAAAGTTAATAAAATATTTCATTTAAATTACTCCTTTTATGTATAACTAAGCTAAATTATTTTATAAAAAAAATAATCACAATAGCATTGTAAATATATTTTTAGTATTATTTTTTAAATAAAATTATTAAAATTCACAAAATAAAATAAAAAGGTAAATATAAAATACTAAAAAGGAATAAAAAAATAAAAATAAAGATAATAACAATAATAATTATAATTATAAAGTGATGACAAAAAATAATAATAAATATTCACAAAAAATAATGTCAATAGAAAAAAGTAATAAAAATAATAAAAAAATAATATAAATATAAATATTATAACTAAACACTAACTATCAAAGTAAGAAAAAAAAGTTATAGGAAAATTATCAAAGATATTAATAACGAGAAAGACAATTAGTGGAAATAAACTAAATAATTAAAAAATAATAATAATTATGATATAAAATAATTACAATAAATAACAATAAAAGATAATGACATAATGATAAATGATAAATGATAATAATAAAAATAAAAATAAAATATAAATATAGAAATAAAGATAATTAATAGAAATGATTAATTATTGTAATAAAAATAAAAATAAATAATAAAATTAATAAAAATGTCAATAATAGAAAAGATAATTAATAGAAATATAAAATAATAAAAAATTAAAAATTAAAAAAATATATAAATAAATAATTAATTTATCATCCACATTAATTATAATAAATAATCAAGTAAGATAACAAACAAGACACTAAAAAAAATATGATCTTCTTATGGTTATAAATACATTTTCTGGTGGTTAAAAACTACCATATTTATTAATACTATTATTTTTAAAAAACTAATTTTTTTGGTGTCAGAAATTGTAAAAATTAGTGGTGGTTAAAATTAAAAGTATCAAATATTAAAAAAAATTTATGAATAATTTCACACGTAAGTATTTTATTAAAAATTATTCAATTTTTTTATATTATTTTATTATTATATCATCATCTGTAATCATATTTGATACTTTTTATATTTTTTTGAAGTGTCCAAAAAAAAGCTGAAGGAATCGAATGTGGATATTATGTTATGAGAAATATGTTTTATATTTTCTCGACATCTTTTGTTGATTCTTGGATCAAGGTAATTACAATTATCACAATTTGTTATTTTTATTTTAATTCATAACATGATATTTTCTCTAATTTCATTCAAAAATATTTTGTAGATATTTCAAAATCCTCACCCTTTAACCAATGAAGAAATTGATGATGTTAGAAGACATGGGGGGAATTTATGATAGAGGTATCTAATTGGGTTGATTTTATGTAATTTTAAGTTATTTCCTTTATGAAATATTGAATAAATTTAGATTTGATAATAAATAGTGATACATTTAGTTTAAATAAATAGATTATGTGGTTGTTATATTGTTTGCCTGTCTATTCTGGTCATATATGTAGGTATTGTGAATAAATGATATGTTAGTATGCGTAAATGAAATAAACATTAAGAAAAAAGATTTTCTACATTGGTTAATATATAAATTGATGTAAAAAGGAACTTTTAACATTGGTTGAGACCTTAACCGATGTAAAAAGTCATACTTTTTACATTGGTTGAGACCTTAACTGATGTAGAAAGTGAGACTTTTTACATTGGTTCTACTTATAACCAATGTAGAAAGTATGACTTTTTACCAATCGATGTAGAAAGTATGACTTTTACATAAGTTACAATAAGGACCAACGTAAAAATTGCACTTTCTACATCGATATAGCGCCTTTAATCGATGTAGAAAGTAAAATTTTTTTTACATCGGTTCTGTCGCAACCGTAATTACAACGAGAAAACGAACTCGTTAAAATTTTAAAAAAGAATTATTTTATTTGATAAAGTGGATTCGCCACCAAATTTTATTTTTAGGGAAAGGATTAGGAAAAACCCTAACTTGAGGAAGAGATTTAGGTTCGGGAGTCGATTATGAATAGGGAAGGTGTTAGGCACCCTACTTGCCCGTTCCGAAAAACGGTACGGTTAAACTGAGTGTGTGATTTATTTGAAAATTGTTTGATCCCTCTAATTAGAATAGAAATAAATAGATTGATGGAAAATAGCCTGATAGGACTCGATCCTACTCCTACGTATTCCCCGGTGCAATGAGAAACTCAAGGCTTACATAGTTTTAGTTTGAAAGCTTGACCTTCGGAATTAAGAGGAAGATGATTTTGAAAGTATTTTCGATATTTTTGCATAATTCTTAGTCCACATATGCACAAGATCCAAGACAACTACGACTGCACTGAGATCCATATGAATCTCTAAACGTCGAACAACAGAAAAAGCTACCAGTTCGTGTTTAGAGCTCATTGCATGAGGCTAAAAATTACAAAACGATTTTTTATCTTGTTTAAAAAGCATTCTCAATCCACATATACACAGGGTCCAAAACAACTACGACTGCACTGGGACCATATGAATCTCTAAACATCGAACAACAGAAAAAGCTACTGGTTTGTGCTTAGAGCTCATCGCGTGAGACTAAGAATTACAAAACGAGTTTTTATTTTGTTAAAAAAAAACATTCTCAATCAACATATGCACAGGGTCCAAGACAACTACGGCTGCACTGAGACCCATATGAATCTCTAAACATCGAACAACAAAAAAAGCTACCAATTCATGCTTAGGGCTAATCGCGCGAGACTAAGAATTACAAAACGAGTTTTTATTTTGTTAAAAAAAAACATTCTCAATCCATATATGCACAGGGTCTAAGAAAACTACTGCTGTACTGGGACCCATATGACTCTCTAAACATCAGACAACAGAAAAAGCTACCACTTTGAGCTTAAAGCTCATCGCGTGAGACGAAGAATCATTAAAAAAATGGTTTTGATTTGTAAAAATTTATTTTTAAAGATAATTGAGTTGGTTTAAATGAGCTGAGCTAGGTGCTTGACCCAAATTCGCTGAAAGAATGGGCTTCATACAAGTAAAATTTTTCTAAAAAGAAATTGAATTACAGAAGGTAAGTTGGGCTCGACCTAATTCAATAGGAAGACCATGTTTATTAACTTGTTTATTTTGATTTGAGATATTATTATTATTATTATTATTATCTATTTATTTATTTTATATTTTTTTAGGAGAGCCTAAACGGGGACTCGGTACGGCAGCCCAATTTGTAAGGGGTTCAAACGAAAGGTAGTCCACTTAATTTTGGCCCCTTTGTTGTCTTGTATAACCTTTTCCCATGCATCCGATGAAAGGTAATGCCTTGGGGTCCACTGGATGCAATTCCACTATTTAGCCATGATACTCACCCTTTTGGTGGGTCCCGACTTGCTTTTTGAAAGGTTATCTTCAACGGGTCTTTAAGTTTTGGAGAGTATGAATATAGGAGTATCACTTATCTTACGTAAAACTTGGGATCCGTTTCTACTTAATATTGGTATTAGCTCAAGGATGCAGCTGGCAGCCCCTCGACCATTTTCTGAACGTTGTAGATGTGAGAGCATAGTGAAGGCATGCCGACGAGTCTCAATGATAACCATTTCCAGAAACCTTAGATCTCGGGTGGTTTTAATGATACCAGTGCAATCCAATTCAAAACCTGAACTGTAACCGAGGCAAGCTTATACTTAATCTCCTTTTAACATGGTGGAAAACTCATAGTGACATCCGCTACTATGACCGTTGATGCATAGTGAGTAACGAGCATAATAAGGACTCGTAGACTCTAAGAAAATACTCCATTTTAGTTTCCATATTTAACCCTTACATCCCTGGATATGAAATAGGGCAGTGAGAGGAGGCTTATTATGAGGTCCTCCACTCATACAGTCAGGACTCAAATGAAGGAAACTTCCTTGGGCATAACAACATCAACTACCAAAGCCCCAAAGAATACGTAAACACCAGCAGTATCAGTGACAAAATACCAAGCCAGGTTCAGTGTCAAGGTGATGCACATACAAATCATCAATGTGGGTTTTCTATCAGAGCCATGCCTAGCCATAGTTACAAGTAATGGCTTTAAAGCAGTGACGTTTTGGAGGCCGAGAGAGCTAAGGCTAGAGAAAACAGTATCACACTGCAACATCATTCACTATGGTCATTATTATTGCCATATGATCGACACCCATTGTGGGTTTCGGACTCGGCAAGGATATAAGCAAGGGTAGGAAACGTAATGATTGAATGAGTAATGCCCATGAGGACGAAGAGAGTGACGAGTTAACATTCCGAAATATATTGGTTATGATATATCAATGCCAAGTGTAAAAGAAAATGCGGTTCTAGCCAGAGCCACGTCTAAAACCTTACAATTTGTTTTCCCAATTGTTGGTGGTCCAACCTCTGTTGCAAACCAATGCGAAGTGATTAATTTGGGCTGTGATGTTGGGCTTTGGGGTGGTCATTGTAAACACTCAATTATGTCCAAGACCCCACTTTTAAATTAATTAGTGAATAAACCATAATTTAGATAATAAATAAATATTAAGAAATAGAAAATAGAAAAACAGACAAATAAATAGAAAGCGAAGAAAGAAATAAAAAAAAGAAAAAGACTGAAAACGAAAAAAAAAATAAAAAAAAATAAAAAAAAAATATAAAACAAAAAAACCAAAAAATATATAAATACTGAAAAATGAAAAAATTAATAAATTATTAAAAAAAATTTAGAAAGAAAAAAATATAAGAAAACAAACCAAAAACAGAAATCAGAAAAATAAACAAAATAACGACATTGAAAAACAAAAATTAAAAACATAAAATATGAAAAATCAGAAATAAAAAAAATAATAAATTCTTTTTATTTCTTTTTCTTTTAGCTTATTTTAATCCAAATCCAGTTTGATTCCTTCTCCTCAAATGTGCGAGCCACTGAACAAGCCACGAGCTGCTGAAGAGCTCTCCCGAGCCAGCTCACACTAGATGAGCCATGAGCCATCCAAGTAAGTCGTCGAGCCACGAGCTGCCTGAAGAACTTCTCCCAAGCCAACTCACACCCAAGCAAGCCTCGAGGCACCAATTTCAAATTTAATTCCTTTTTTACCAAAATAAATTTCAAAATTAAATCCAATTAATTCAGGTCCAAATTCAATAAAATATTGTTCTTTTTTTTTTCTTTTTCTTTTAGCTTATTTTAATCCAAATCCATTTTGATTCCTTCTCCTCAAATGTCAAAATCATGTGTTTCATTTTTAATCCAAATCTCTTTCCTCAAAATTCCTCAAGTATCATTTTAGTTTCAAATCAAAATTTCGTCAAACCTCATCAAGTCCAATTTAATTTTTCAAATTAAAATCATTTCAAGTTCAAGTTCATTTCAAATCAAGTTCATTTCAAGTTCAAATCAAGTTCAAGTCAAAATTAAATTATTTAAATCAAGTTCAAGTCAAATTTAACTCTTTTAATCAAGTTCATTTCAAAGTCAAATTTATTTCCAAATCAAATTCATCTTACCAAGCCCAATTCTTTTCTGTTCCTTATTATTTTCAAATTAATTTTTTTTGGGAATCATAAGTCTCACGCGATGAGCTCTAAATGGGAAACTGGTGGTTTCACTGCTCTTTGATATTTAGAGATTCATATAGGTCCTAGTGTAGCCTTAGTTGCCTCGGACCTTGTGCATATGTGGACTAGGAGTCCCCTCTCAAATAATAAAATCTTTCAAAACATTTTTGGGAATCACGAGTCTCACGCGATGAGATCTAAATGGGAAACTGGTGGTTTCACTGTTGTTCGATATTTAGAGATTCATATAAGCCCCAGTGCAGCCTTAGTTGCCTTGGACCTTGTGCATATGTGAACTAGAGGTTCCTCCTAAATAATTAAACGCTTAAAATAAAATCATCTCTTCAACTCTTTACCTCTAAAGGTCGAGCCTTCACACCAGAACTACGTAAGCCTTGAGTTTCTCATTGCACCGGGGAATATGTAGGAGCAGGATCAAGTCCTGTCAGGCTAACCTCCATCAATCTATTTATTTTCACTCTAATTAAAGGGATTAAATGATTTTCAAAAGACCACACACTCAGTTTAAGGGTACCGTTCTTCGGAACGGGCGAGTAGGGTGCCTAACACCTTCCCTACTCATAACCGACTCCCGAACCTAAATCTCTTCCTCAAGTTAGGGCTTTTCCATATCTTTTCCCTAAAAAAAAAATTTGGTGGCGATTCCACATAATCAAATCAAAGATTATTTTTAAAATTTAATGAATTCATCGTCTCGTCGTAATTACGGTTGCGACAATGATATCATCCAAGGGTTGCTGAGCTTTCTTCGCATATTTGGTCACCTTGTATACTAGAGAGATTTCTGGTAGAAATTGGAAAATTTTCTCCCAAAAAGAATATGCCTAAGGGTGTTTAATCTACATCATGATCCGAGAATTAAGAGATATTAGCATGGCCGTGGGAGCTAAGGTCTGTTTCTAAATCTCCTTCATAGTAAGACAGATTACATAACTACATGCAGATTCACAGTCCTCCCATAATGGAAAACATATAGGCTTCATGCTGCAACTCCTAGTGTTAGTGATGGACGTATCGGAACCGCACAAGGTAGATAGAATCGAGGTCAATAAAGCAACAAATTGTGCCTTATTAGCAAAAATTGAGTTAGACCCATTGTACACCTCTGTTTGATACTGGAAGGGTGCATGGGCTCCCAAGATCTTAAACTTAATACGGACATCCAAACTCCTCCTGATTATGGACAGAAATCACAATAATATAAGGTTCATGCACGTTCATTCCCAGCAACCCAAGAATAATAGGTCACCAAATCAGCAAAAAAATAAGAAAGCAGGGTGAAAAGCCTTTTAGGCTATGCTGGGGTACTTGGTCTGAAACTTCAAGAGTCTTAATGAAATCACGTGTGGATCCGATTCGGCAAGATCACATGTATTTCATTGTTTTACTAGCAAGGATGTCTCAATCTTGGAACTAAAATTTTAGCTATAGAACAGTGACTGGATCTTTTCATGCACTACCTCACCAAGGGACAGGTAACCTTTTGATTTGTCTAGACCACATGCTAACACGTAATTCATCTTGGATAAAAATTTCAGAATGATGCGTCTTTGCTAATTTATAACATAACATGGCATTTTTTTTTTTATTTTTTACGTATACTCACTTCAATTTTGAATTCGCACAAATCTTTCCTAAGATTTCGAATCGGGTTTTATCGTAAACATTGAAGCTATGTATATATTTCATTCTCTCTTATCACCTAACAATATCTAACCACCGAGTAAGCAAAAGCAAGCATCGAATATACTGATTAGAGTGTCAAAGTTGGGTATAAATGCTAACCTTAATAGAGCTGGACACAAGGCTTTTCCGATTAAAAAAGAATGAATTGGAATCGATGAAATGGAGCATTCGAAGGCTTCCCCAAGATCGCTAATACCAGAGGGCTGAATAGAAGGTCCATAGAAAATGAGCAGAGTCCAAGAATCCCCTGAAAGAAAAGTGCCGAAGTACTTGAGGGATCACTTTTTCTCGGTGCCAGTAGGAGCCGAGAGCCCTTAATCAGAATCCCTTTTTTCCTTTTCTTTAATCGTGCTCCCTCGAGTGTAAACAGCTTCACTGTTTATGCTCTGAGAATATTTTTTTTCTCCCAAAACCCCCCAACCAAGAAAAAACCCCGCCTCAGCTCATTTCCCCCTATGTATCCTTTTCCTCCACTTTCTTTTTGCACTAATCCAATTATTTAACCAACTAACCATATTCAAACTAACTATTAACCACCTCCTTACTTTTTCCTTGTATTTTATTTGTTCATTTATTTCTTTATTATTTTTTTTATATTCATTATTTCTCATTTGTTATCTTTATTTCATTTTTTCCTTCTTTTTCCGATTCAATTTTCTTCTTTTCTTTTCCTTTTTCCTTTTTATTATTATTTTTTTGTTCTCTGTTTGTTTTTGTTTTCTATTTATTTATTTATTTATATTTTCATGTGTTTTCAATCTATAATTTCTTATTATTTTCATCTTTTCTTATTTAAATTATTGTTTATTGACTAATTAAATTTAAAAATGGGTCTCGAAAATAATTGGGTGTTTACAGATTCGTAATCAAACTGAGGTAAAAAGTCTCATTTTCTACATCTATTGTAAAATTGATGCAGAAAGTATAACTATCTATATTCTCCGCTTTTATATCGTTTAAATAACTAATATAAAAAGTCCATAACAATCGATGTAAAAAAGTTATTTTCCACCGATGAGACTATTTTTTTAATGTTAAGAGTAGTCTTGAAAGGAATTTACATTTTGAAAGCCATTAATGGAAATGGGATGTGTTATTGGTACTAGACTTGTTGTTGAATAAAAATTCTTATTGCAAATTTTATTCATGAATAATGATTGGGAGACACTCTGCTCTTTGCGCGAGTACCGTTTAATTTACAGGAACTACAGTGGGATCATGTTCCCTCTTTTTAACCTTTATCAATTCAGTTTTTATATCTGTAACGAAGTAGTCCTTTTCTATATGGGTATTTTGATATGAATTAGTAAGCTTTAATGGTTAAACTAGTATTAAAGGACTTTGTGAGAAGGAACACAAACAAAAGAGATAAAGATGAAAACTCTGAGAAGGAGTATTTGTCCATGGTTTTTTTATGGTTCTTCTAGCCTTCCCCATTCTCCTTGTGGTGAGCCTTACTTTAGTGAATAAATCAATGGTTGATTTAATTCAACATCCAAGGCTATGAATCCCAAGAATAGGATAAAGAGGTAGAAAGTTAAAGTAAATTCACATCATGAAAATCAACATTTTCTTTGTTTTCATCATGAAAGTGCTAATTATCTTGACTTTTTTTTTCTTAATAAGTTTGAGCTTGCATGCTATATTGTTTTAATGTATTAAAAAATGAACAACAAACAACATGCTTGTTACTTATGAACATGGTTCTTGAAAATTTATACTTGATATAACAGTTGTAACATCCCAATTTTTCTATGATTAATGTTTGAGGCTACAAATGGTTTCTAGAATAAAACTAGGTGAAATTAGGAGCCAAAAACAGAGAAATTAGGAAGTTGGTGCAAATGACAAAAATGCCCTTGCACCTGGGCAGCTCAAATAATGAGCCAGAAAAATTGAAATATAAGTATAAGACATCTTGGAGGGATTATAAACATCTTGTATGGTTAAAATTAGTGAGAAAAATTTAGAAATCTGAGAAGGGAGGAAAACGCCCTTCGAAAACCCCGAAAATGACCAAAATGCCCCTAGGAACTGTACTTTTTGCATAAAGCTAGTCAGTTCCCGTAAAAATAGCAAACGACCTTAGATTAACATGGGAACGAATCAAAAAGTTTTAGAAATATCAGAGGAACAATTTGGGAAATTTTCCGGCAATGCTGAGAAAAATTACGAAAACGCCCCTGGAAGGCCGGGAGGGTGAAATAAGGTGATAAACATGCCAAAAGTGGGCTCCACACCCATGTGCACGAAATGCAACAGCTGGAAAGGTGGTGATGAGTCACCGAAATGAAGTCAACCAAGTCTTCCACAAAAAGACAAAAGTGAATAGTAAAAAAGTTACTTTAACCATGGTTAAGACTAACTAACCTTGGTTAATTAAAAGTAAAGCATGCTTAGGTTAAATTAATCATAATTAAAGAAAATATCAGCCTAATTAACACTAATCTAAGCCTAAAAGGATAATTTCTTGAATTTTGATTTATTTGGGAAAATAGGAAAAATCTAGGCAAAATTACCAAAATACCCCTAAGTGCAAAAATAATTCCACTTGGCCCATAAGAGTCCGAATTTTTTTGGGACCCTTGGGACCCCATTTGCTTCAGATTTTTCAGCTTATAAACTCATCAAAATCCTCTCCATTCTCTCCAAGCTTGCCATAACTCCAAAACACCCAAAACTTACACTTTAAACCTAAGTCTTCATCTTTAAGACTTAAGCTATATTAAAGCTATAAACACTTAAGCCCCACCACCATCCTTTGTCCACGTCCAGAGCAGACCAAAGGGGACCCAAGGAAGCCTTTAAAGCACACAAAAACGCTAAGGAGGTCTTCAACAAGTAGGATCTTTCTACTTGTATTTTTATGCTTTTAACTTGCCTTATTATGGTGTGTTTGTGTTCTTTCATGCATCTTTTCTCCAAGATTTGTTTGTCTTCTTTTGTTTTTCACTTGTGAGAGTTTAAAACTGTATTTTAACTATTCAAAATCAGCCCCATCCATTTTTGGTGATTTTTCAAAACAAAAACAAAGTTTGTTTGGTTAAAAGTGCTTCTAAGGCACTTAGAAGAAATTTAATCGGTGGGTTTTGTTTTAAAATTATTTTTGAAGCTTTGATCAGTTTTATGCTCTCATGAGAAAGGTTTTTAAAGCTTATTTGAAATAGGATTTTTGGATCTTGGAGTAGATCATGAAAATCTACTCTTTGTGGCTTGGAAAAATATACTATGTTGTTGTTTTCATGCTTATTTTTATGCTTAAGTTTTAACCTTGTGATTTTATTTTGTGATGAGTTTGGTATGACCTTTGTGCTGGATCTGCACCTTTGAGTATGCATGTTAAGAGGTGGAATAAATTTTTGTAATAAGTTCCAAAGGTTTCCTTTGGACATTAGTTAGAAAGCTACCACGCAAATGATGTAATTTGTAGCCAAAAGTGGCTAAAATCCTTGTATGGCACCCTAGACACATCATGGCCAACACTTAAGCATCAAAACATGGATGAAATAAGCATGGACCAAAAGTAAGAGGGGCTGCACAAACCTAACACAGCTGAACCAAGTTGATGTGAGATGGAAGATTTGAAGAAATTACCTTGGCTAACCAAGGAAGGCTTTCAGCCAAAACTCCCAAGCAAGCTTTACTTTCATTAAAATTTTTATAAGTAACATAAGCTCTGAAATGAACTAAATCAACCTTTAAACAAAGTTAAACAAAACAAAAATGAGAAAAGGAAAGGATGAGAGGTAACTTAGAAGGATGAGTGATGTAAGTCCTTTGTGTGATTTCAACATCATACCGAATTGAAGCATTAGATTGGTGGTGTAAATGTGACATTATTCTATGTGATTTACCAATCAAATTTCATTATTAGTTATGAATGCTCACTATCTATGAATGAATAAATGATGAATACTCATGAATGAGAAAGGATGATGATGATGTATGAGATTGGTTTATGATGATGATTGAGATGAAAATTCGAAACTTATATGTGCATTTCATATTGGTTGGAAATTTGTTTGAGCATGCATAATTATTTGGAAGCCACTAAAATGAACTTAAAAAGATTAAGGGATCACTAAAGCAAACCTTATGTGAAAACATAATGCTGCTCTCTTTGTGCCTTATGCACACTAGTATCCAGAGGGCCCTAAAAAGCTCTACTGAAGAGAAGCCAAAGGTTGCTTCTTGAAGCCAAAGGTTGCTTCTAGGAGCCAAAGGTTGCTCCAAAAATCCTTCTACTATGAAGGCATTGAGTCCTTCACCCCTTATGTGGTGGTGACGATCACCTAGGAATGAGCTCATATCCTTAATTTTTAGTAGGAGGTGGGAGTAGAGTCAGTGAGAAGATATTGTTTGACAAAATTGAATACATGTCTATGTCTAATTGTTTTCTCCCAAAGGTGGTGAAACTAGATTCATAAAGTGTCCCAAAGGTTGGACAAAGAAATGATAAAGACAAAGAAAAGTAGTAAAGAACAAAGTTTAAGACATAGAATAATTGTATGTCAAATGATATCTTATTTGTGATCCCAAAGGTATGAATGTTAAGAAGAATGTATGATGAGACACTAAGTTGTATGTTTTGAATAAAATTGATCCACTTCAGAGAAATGTTTTCAAAGAATTAAAAGTAACCTTTTTTGTAAGAAATGATTTTTGAAATAAACTGAAGTGGCTGAGACTAAAGTGATGACATTAGAACTAAGTAGATAGCCTACTGAGAAACTTAGTTTCTCATCCCTACTTCTTCCCACTTTCTTCCCAGACACCTTGGATGCTGATCATTATGGTAGCAGTTCACGTACTTGAAGCAGACGTGAGGCGCTCTCTCTAGGAGGTGTACATCGCACTAATGTAAAAAAAAAAAAATAATTGGATGCGAGCATCCTAACTACTAATATGTAGTATTAGCTAACTTATGTATAAATATTGTATAATATTTGTAGGTTTATGGTTTGTAATAACTACATGATAAGGCCCACGGGCCTATGACTTATGGTATGTATGAAATGTTATGTATAATTATTGTGTGACATGTGCGTTATGATTTAATCTTGTTTATTTATTATAGGCAAATGATAAACGAAAAGAATAATATAAACGCTTAGCATTCATAAGGTTTTAAACATATGTAGAAATCCGCTTAATGATTTACTTTACCGCTACGCACATTTTATCGACGAGGCTCGCAGTTTATATCAAACAGTTTTAAAAAAAAAATTTACCGTATTTTCATATAAGTATTTTCTAAAATGAATTCCGCATCATGAGATAACAAACTAAAAATGGAACCGAATGATCGACTTAAGCGTGAATTCGATATTCGTTTTTAGGGTGTTATAATAGTGTGATGAGCTATACCAAAATAGAATTCTAATTTTTTGTTGTCATCATATTTGCATTCATTGTTTAGAAGAAAATATGGAAGTATTTATATTACATTCATGTTATTCAGTGTCATTGACCCTTAAAGAGGTTCATGTTACTGCATTTGTGTTATAAAAGTGATATTTAATTATTTCATTATAACACCTTTTCAAATTTCATATTTTGTCTCTCTCTCTCTCTCTCTCTCTCTCTCTCTCTCTCTTTTCTTGGAATTTTATTATGTTTCAGTAGGAAATGACTTTGATGTCATTAAATTAATAGGAAAAGATTGATTTAGATATATTTTATTAGTGTTTAAGCTATTTTAAATTGTTAGGAACCATCTGTTGGTGGCTAGGTGTCTAAATGGACACAAGGTGGCTTAAGTTTACTTGCAACCGTCTTTTGTATGTTGACAAGTGTTTGTTTCTAAATAATATTTCACCTTGAGACTACCTAAAGAGACATAAAATTAATTGAGAATTAGTTATTTTCTATGAATTGATTTCAAATTGGTAGTTTTTTCTTAGATAATGTTAATCTTTTTTACAATAAAAAAAAGTATGAGATATTATAGGAATGATATTAGTTTTTAGGTAACAAAACGAATGGATGAGATATTATGGGATGGTGTATTTTAGTTTAACGTAATGAAGCTTGGTTTTCTTTCTTTCCTTCAACTAAGTTGATGTTAGTTAGAAATTAATTAATATTTTTGTTATATACTTATAGCCTAATACATAATATCCATCGCTAGGAATTCAAATTTTATCTCCTTCCATACTTCACTACCAGTAGGTAGTTTAGGACACTATTTTCTAGGTTCATGAATAATTTCATTACCTTCACAAACAAGATCACGTCACTCATTTTGAACTTGTACACATGCTTCAAGAGCTACGCAATTAGCTACATCATCAAGTGCATTTTTCCAAAGATGTCCTAAAACTCCTCCACCTAATTGGAGTATGATATATAGCCTAATTTTCATAAACCTTTTTGAGCTAATTACTAATTTTATCTCATGCAAATTTTCTCTTTGCAACGTATTCCTTAGCTACATCGTCAAGTGCATTTTTCCAAAGATGTCCTAAAACTCTTCCGCCAAATTGGAGTATGATATATAGCCTAATTTGCATAAACCTTTTTGAGCTAATTAGTAATTTTATCTCATGCAAATTTTCTCTTTGCAAGTATTCCTTATGTGGTCAATTCACCATGTAGTTGCAAAATACTCGTGTTTCTTTCACCTTTTGTATGAGTCCAAGTTAAATTGTAATCTTTACATATGATCTCATATATTCATCATATCTTTCATTTCTATGTATTATATGAAGTATTTTTAATCTTGTTTTATAACAACTGAAGTTTAATACTTTTTTCTTAATTTAAAAATTATTGATAAATGTATACATTTTCTTTTTCAATATATATTAACATTGTGGCAGTTAAAATTTTATCAAAAATTTTTTATATAATTTTTTTCTACTTACCAAACTGATTACCATTTTACATCAGTTAAACCACCTAGTTAGTGTAAGATTTTAATTTTTTATATTGATTAACATCACAAACGATGTAAAAATAATTTTTTTACCATAATTGCATGATAAAAACAATATAAAAATTTAACTTTTTATATTAGTTGAAGAATCGATATAAAAAGTTGTAAAATTCTATATTGTATATATACCAATTTTAGAAAATGACAAATAATGTAAAGCATTAGTTTAAAAAATTATATATATTTTTATGAATAAATTACATTCTTCTTTTTGAATGATATTTATATGATATTTTATTTGTTTTATTTCAAAATATATTTTTGAAAAAAAACTCTACATTGTATTTGTAATACACAAAATTTATATGATAGATTCCCAACGTCATTAATTCATGTTAGTAAAAAGGAACATAGAGATAGAAATAAAAATTTAGAAAATTAGAAATTTGTTGGTAAAATGATGAAAATACTCTTGTATTGAGATAATAACAGATAATGCGCAGACAACTCAAAATAAAAAGTTATAAAAAACATTATAGAGACTTAAAACTTATCAATAATGGTTAGAATATTATGAGAAAATTAGAAACAAATGAAAATGCTACTTAAAACACTCCAAATGCCCTTAAAGAGCCCTGACTCCTGTAAGGGTAAATTGTTTCAAAAAAATAGTAAATTACTTAGACATGATTTAGGAATGAACCAATAAGGATTAGTAAGATCAAGAAAGAAGTTTAAAAGCTTTTTTAAAAACTTTCAAAAAATAACCAAAATACCCCTGGAAGTGTAGGAAGGCCAAAAACTGCCAAGCAGAGACCTATGACTTGGAACTTATCCTTGTACATGAAATTTCACCTTGTTTGACATGGACATTAGTAGTCATCATGAGTCATCAAGACTTGAAATTTGGATTTCAAGACCAAAGTGAAAGGCTAAGAGCAAACTTGAATTGAAGACCAAAATAAATGCATTTTGTAGTAAGTAACATTTGGTTTTTGAATTGTAAATTTTAGATTCAACCTTTATAATTAGGATTGATTTGATTTGTAAATTCTATTTATTCGTAGTAGGATTTAATTGTGGCGTAATTCAGATTTACCTTTGCAAGTTGTTTGTAATAAGGACTTAGACTTTCAAACATTGGAGTAGGATACTCACCTAAGGTCAAGTTATAACTTTTTGTGTGTTTGTATGCTTTAGACCTAGGTTGTGTGCTAAGTAATCCTTCCATATTGTAGAACTATCTTGTGTAGCACTAAACTTTATCTTCTTATGCAAAGTCAAAGGGGCTATGTATACTACTTAATTGTTGTGTGTTTGTCTATGCGTTAGAGCTTAATTGTATGCTAAGTGTTTTGACTTGTGTGATCTAATTTCTAAGCCTAGTAATTTTTGTCTAGAGAGGTAATTTTCTAATTTGAAAATGAATGCTCATAAATATTCACTTAGGAATCAAATGGAGATACTTGCTTCAAGATTACAAAAAGTAATTCGAACCCAAACAAAAGCGTTTGAAGATCGCTTAGAAAACTTAGAAAGAGGACGCTCAAATAGGCCTAAAAGGAACCAAAGGGAAATTGAAACAAGTAGGTGTATAAATGGTGAATATTACAATAAGGAGGAGACATCAAATGATAATGTCAATTTCTTTGGGATAAACATAGATTCTAGGAAAAATAGAAGACACTCTCTAAAAAGAGAGAGGTCATCTTCAAGGGATAGACCTCCATCACAAAGAAAAGCCCAAACACCTCATAACCATACATCAAGGGTAGATAGAGATAGAGATAGGAGTCATAGGCATAGGGAACCTTCAAGTCATAAAGAACTCCCTAGGCATAAGACCCATAAGATTAGGAACCATAAAGATATAAGTAGGAGCTCTTCTAAGGATAGCTTAGAAGATAGAAACCATAGGAGTAGTTTTAGAAATAGAGATCCAAGGGAAAAAGAGTACCTAGAGTCCCTAGAGCTACCTAAGATTAAAATGCCTAAATTCCAAGGGAGGAGTAATCTAGAGGCATACCTAGATTGGGAAATCAAGGTAGAACGAATCTTTGCAAGCCATGCCATTAGGAAAAGACATAAGGTAAGACTAGCTGCCTTAGAATTCAGTGACTATGCCCTAATTTGGCGGGATAGGCTTAACAAAGAGAAATATAGACCCTTGAGTAAGTGGGAGGAAATGAAGCATATCATGATGGCAAGACATGTACCTCCCCATTACTTAAAAGAGATCCACAATAGGTTACAAAGGCTCTCTCAAGTTTAAGAAGTGTAGATGAATATTATAAAGAAATGAAAGTCGTAATGATTAAGGCCAATTTGAAAGAAAGTGAGGAAGCCACCATGACTAGGTTCCTAGATGGGCTTAGACATGACATTAAGGATGTGGTAGAACTCCACCAATATCTATGTCTTAATGATCTTTACTGCCATGCTATAAACGTAGAAGCCTAAATAAATAGGAGGGGTAAAGGAAAATACACTACATACAAACCATCTACACAAGACACTTGGGAAAACAAGAAAAAGTATTCTAGTTTCACACCTAGGGAGTTTAAAGATACCAAAGACTCCAAAGAGTCTACAATCAAAACTCCAAAGAGTCTACAATCAAAACTCCAAAGTTACTTTTAGAAAAAGAGTCATTAGTCAAATGTTTCAAGTGTCTAGACAAGGGGCACAACGTTTCTCAGTGCCCAAATAAAAAGACCATGATCCGTAAGGATAGTGGTAATTATTCATCCTCAAAGTCGAAAGACTTTACTTCATCTCCCTTCTCATCTGATACCTTAGAGTATGCTCTTGAAGGTGATCTCCTAATGGTTAAGAGGTTTCTAGGGAGTCTCGTTAAAGGGGAGGAAGAGGCTTAAAGAGAGAACATCTTCCATAGTAGATGTTCAATCAAGGGGCACACTTGTTCCTTTATTATTGATGGGGTTGCTGCACTAATATAGCTAGTACTAGGATAGTTACCAAACTAGGATTGGTAATCACCCCACATCCTAAGCCATATAAGCTTCAATGGCTTGGTGATAATGAAGACTTGTTGGTTGATCAGCAAGTCCTCCTCACATTCACCATTGGGAGGTATGAGGATAACATTACTTATGATGTTGTCTCCATGAAGGCCAATCATATGCTATTGGGAAGGAAGGATTCCACCTCTCTTGGTCAAGATACACCCTCCACAGATTGGTGGATATCATAGCCCACCTAGGGCAATGCTTAACATGAATCCATCAAATAAAATCCCAAGAACTACCCTAGATAGAAACAATTAGGGACAAAAACTTATAAACCTAATTGCACTCTTTGTTCTTCTTTTTTACTCTAATAAGGTTATGGGTTTGTTACTTTACCTTTTGTGTCTCGTTTATTATAATTACATATTATTGAGATTATTTGGAAGATTCAAGAGGTTATTATATTGAAATTATTTGGAAGATTCAAGAGGTTATTATTTGACCCTATAATTCTTATTGTTTGCATTCATTAATAACATCTCTTTTACTCACTCGTGCCCTTTTTTGTAAATAAAGTTGAGCTTATACATTCAAGGACAAATGCTTTCAAAGGGGGAGGAGTTGATATAAAGGTCCCAGCAGCAGAGAAAGACCAACTGCAGATACCTACTAGGCTTATTGGACCTCACATTAGAATAGGATGATTCATTTGAATGAACTGAGAGTTTTCCACTAAAAATTTTGAGAGCTTTTCTCTCTCTTTTTCTCCTCTAGAACTAGACTTGGGGTTGAGGAACCTCCTCATCTATGTCAGCTCATGGTGACGAAGAAGAAACTTATCCTCCTCTAGAGGTGGCGCTTCCAAGTCAAGCTTGAATTTGGCTCCACTCCTTCTCCAAAGTGCAACCCCCCATTGATTCAGAAGAACCACCTCCTTCCACCTCTGCATCAAGAAGGTTGGGAAACTTGGAAATGGGAATGAGATGGTTCTTATCAAGGTTGTGAAGAACAAGCTTTACCCTAAATTTAAAAATGTTGAGTTTGAGCTTCAAATTGGCAAAGGTATATGTAGACAAACAGAAATTATAGAATTGAGCATAAAACACAAACTCATCTTAAAGGCTGGTGCAATTTATTACTACAAAGAACAGAAACTCATCTTAAAACACAAACTCATTGTTTTAAGCATTGAAACTAAACCATATATTCTTTTAGGTATGTTGCTGAACAGGTCATACATAAGTATGCTAAGTCCGCATAATCATCAGCATTCAACTAGAGCCTATCTGAAGAATGTAAATGAAACAAAAGCTTTCTCAGATGTGGGAGCGAAGTAATACAACTGTCAATGATGGACTTTGCCCTAATCGTGAATGAAGAATAACGGAAGAGGGAATGTGAATGTGAATGGAGATATTTTCTTTTTATTTTGCAAAGTAGAGAAACCTACAATGTAAAAAGATGCATGTAAAAATTTGTTCTCAAAATTCATACAAATAATAGAAAACTTAGGTCAAGCTTACCAGAATAATAATGCAGATGAGGAGCACTTAGAGGACTTAGCCACTTAATGAATGATGCAAAGAAGAACTCTAAATCAGAGAACAATGATGACAACAATAACAAGCACAGTGTAGGAAAGAGTAACATACAAAATATTAAGCCTTTCTACATTGGTTACAACTAGACTTGATGTAAAAACTTGAATATTCTACATCAATTGCTATGTAAACCAATGTGAAAACTAGTTTTTACATTGATTTAGTTAACAACCATTGTAAAAAATAGTTTTCGCATCGATTTATGTAGTAACTGATGTAGTATCTTTAGTCATTAATTACAAAATTCCCATCATCTTTCTTTTAAAATCGGTTCCCACACAACTAATGTAAAATCTTGTTATAGAATCCTATTTTTACACTAGTATTCTATATTAGTTCTCTATACAATCCATGTAGAAATTACTTTCTACATCGATTTCGAAGAAACCTATGTAAAAAGTATTTAGTGTATTGGTTGTATGGAGAACTGATGTAGAAAGTGTTAATTTTATTCACAAAATTGTCATCATATTTTTTTATATCAATTCAGGAACAACCAATATAATATTCTGTTATAAAATGTTATTTTTCTCATAGTGGAAGCTATTAAGAAGCAAGATGTCAAGGTGCTTACGAGAGTTGTTTATGTTGCTATGACATCATGTTTAGGTGCACTACAAGGAGGAAGTTGAAAACAAGATTTCATGTGTGTGGTTGGAGTTTAACCATAATGTTTAAGATGTTGCAGTGTTTTGATGTGATTGATGTTAAAGATGGAGACTAAGCTTGTTTAGATGGGAAAATTACATAAAGGAAGAAACGAATTGGGAAATAAATTAAAGAGGAGGCAAGTGAAATTGATGGTTGTCATGGAGAATGCTCGCATGTCTTAAGGAATTGATGGCATTGAGGGATCTCAATTCAAGATGTGGACATTCATTGATGATTATCAAGTTGACATTGAATGTGGACCACTAAGTAGCAAGATTATTGTGTGGGAGAAGCAAATGATGTTATGTGAGAATTTGAAAAATAAATAACTAAAAAAGAAAAAGAAAATCCAAAACACTTTCGAGAATTTCTTAAACTATAGTTTTAAAAAAGTTTGTTTATCAATTTTTAAGTTTTCAATTTTTTTAAAAATTGAAAATAGTCTAAATTTTCAATTTCAATTTTTGAATTTTGAATGTTTAAAAAATTATGGCAAATTAAAGATGAGAGAAGTTTAACTTGCTGTGATTTAATTTAACTCTAACATCAACTTGTCTTAGATAATATAAAAATATAATAAGTATAAATAAATATAATAAAAAATATTAATAATAATAAAACTAAAAAATTAAACATATATTAAAAATATATGAAATAAAATAAAATAATAAAAATATAATGTAAAGCTAAAAATAATAAAATATAATGAAAATGTAAATAATGAAAAATATAAAAGTATAATAAAAAATAAATAAATGTAAATAATTAAATTAAATAGTTAAAATAATGAAAATAATAATGTAATACATATCATATGACAAAGGGCAAAGCTTAGTATATAAACTCAGATCTACAACACATACCTAAGCTAGGATCCCTTCCTTCTTAGGCTCTGATACTATAGGTTTACAGGCAGAGGTTATGATGGGAAAATAATTTAACCAGCTATGCAAGAATGTCCATAAAGCATGCAGATACAAAAGACAAAGATATAGTAGTCCACCAATATAACAAATTGCAAGTATAAATCAGCAAAGACCAAGATAATGAATATAGTTCGTAACATGTACTTCATATTATTGATGGAAGATATGTAAAGTTGATAACTTATAAATATTTCTTTAAAAAGTACTCGTAAAGGCATTTTCGGTAAATGATATTCTTTTCTAAATTATTACAAATAGATGGGGAAAACTAGTACAAAAGAAGCACAAGATGTTTGAAGAGAAAAGTAAACAAAGGTTTTCTTTGCTTCTGCTTTTTTCTGATGCCTTCTAATGGTTGCTTCTCCGCTTTTTATAATAGATGATTCCTCCTATTGGTGTTTACCTGTGATACTTCATAACGATAGTGTAAGTACTGAGGTTTGCGTGCTCTACTTAGTTCAAGTTCTTATGTCTGTTATTAATTGATTGGGATTTCTCCTTATTAAAAGGTGTCTGCATACTTAAAGGTGTTAGGTGGCTGTTTTATTTATTTGAAATGCAAAAGACAGGTGTCACCAAATAGTACGCAAGTGGACCGATGGTTTTCTGTTTGTCTATCTTGTTTTTGCCTTTTCGCTCTCCCCCCTTCTTTTTATAGATTGGTTTATTTTAATCTACATTCTTGTATTAGTCTTCTAAGTCTTCATAATAATTTCCTGGGCTGGATCCTACTTCTTCATCTTCTTTAGATTTATCGAAAATTGCTTTTAATTGTTGTTGAAATTCTTCTTTTGATGTTGCTGCTGCTAGGGCTGCTATTATCTATCTCTTTTTGGGTAAGAATTGTGATTCATGTTGTACTTATTTTCTTATAGTAGAAGTATAGCTTATAGGTGAGCTTATATTTTTTGTTTGCGAGTATTTTATCAAGTCATCGATTGCTTTCTTATTGATTTATTTGAGGTTGAAATTATTCCACCACTTTACTCTTATAACTCTTCCCAGAATTGTACGCTTGTATTTTCTACTAGTTCTGTCAAATCATTGTCCCAATACATGGTCCAACAAATGTCCATAGTTTCTTTATATGCCATAAATTGATATTCTTTAATAAATATTGTTTTTCTTTTAAAACATTCGAAGCTCAAATAGGCTTGTTTTGGGAGAATGTCGAGGATTGGCCTGACATCTATAAACCACTTTATTAACCATTTTGAAAATTGTAATGAAATCCCACAACGGTACTAGAAGAACTATGAATGTAGGCTGGGAGATAAGTATAGTACGTGATGCCAAGCATCTATTTAATTGTAGTAATTATAATTTTGAAGTAAAAGTTGTCTACCAAAGGCTTTGGTTTCATACATGTTTTGGTTCCATTCCTTGAGGGTAATTACTTTCATAATCTTGATTTTTGAAAATGACATTTCATGGGTGATTAAATCTTCATGATGATGAAGTTTTGTGGATTCCAGGTCAAGTAATATGACTTCGTAAAAAATTTAAGTTTTATGGGTTTATTTGGATGTAATGGAAGGGCTTTGGAAAGATATTTTTATACATAACTTTTTTATCAATGTTGAACCATTCTTTCTCTATGGCACATATTGGCCATGATTCTATTTTTTCATGATACTTGTTGTCTTCTTTTGAAGGTGCTCTTGTATACAATCTGGAAGGTTTTAATGGTTGTGAAATTGAAAGCTTGTTTTGGGTTAGTATAATTGATTTTGACAATTCATTTGTATTTGTTGTTAGCTTGCTTTGAATTACCTATGACATGATAAGAGACTTAGATGTTGATGGGGAGGATTTTACAGAGGGTCTTGTTTTTGCATGGTCTATTGGTAGACCATAATGTTCACCGGTAATGGGCTTCATGCTCATATTGGGTAGTTCCCAACAAAAATTCTTAAGTAAGAAAGTTAGGTAAAGCATTTTTTCTCCTCTTATATGGACAATGTCAAAATAAAAACAAGATAGAATAACTTGCATCTTGCAAAAGTATGCTTTGAAACTAAATTTTTAAAATCATTCTAAAGGACATTGGGTGCTACTTTATAATCAGTTCTTACAAAGAATATTTTGTTGAATAGGTTATCTTTAAATTTAGTAATGCATAGTACTATTGACAAGATTACTTTTTTAATTGTTGAGTATTTTTGATGGGTAGGATGCCATGTGCCCAAATGGTATTTAATAATCTGTTCTCGTGTGGATTGAGAGAGGATTTGTTTAAGGATGCCCTCATATCCAGGGTTAGAGGCATCAATTTCTACTATCAATGATGCTCATGGGTTTGAAATTCCAAGGCATGGAAGACTCTTAACTATGATTTTGAATTTTATTATTATTTGGGTCTTTTCTTCATTCCATGGGGAAGATTTTTCTTGATTCATTTATATAGTGGGGTACATATAGTTCTAATATTAGGAATAAAGTCTCCAACATAATTAAAGCATCGTAGAAATCTTTGTAATTGGATTTTATCTTTAATTTTGTTTGGAAAATTTTCTATAAATTCTAGTGATCTTTTAATTGGAGTGATTGTTCTTTGTTATATTTCGTTTCCTTAAAATATTTTGTTTGGAATATACTCATTTTTCTAGTTGATACTACTAATCTAATGGTTTTTATGATTTCTATAAATTTTTCTAGATGTAGTATATGTTGATTAATTCCATTAAACTAATACATCATCAAGGTATACGATGGTAACATCCACGTATGGATAGAAAATATTGGTCATGATTTCTTGGAATTCATTAGGAGCATTTTTTAGCCCTTGTAGCATTACATTCCACTTGTAATGTTCAAAGGGGACTATGAAGGCAGTTTTGTATTTATCTTTTCCTTTGATGAAATTTGGTAGTATCCATATTTCACATCAAACTTGGAAAATATTGTGGCATGTATTAGTCTTTTAATCAAATCTATTTTATTTGGTAAGGAATATCAAATCCATTTAAGTACTTTATTTAGTGACTTGTAATTAATTACTAGTCTTGGGGCCCCTCATTCTACTTCTGAGGCTTTCATAACATGAAATCCTGAATAGCTCCAAGGGAATTTTGAGAGTCTAATAAATCCTTTATCTAGATATTCTTGAATTTCTTGTTTACAATATTTTAAATATTTTTGATTCATTGGAATTGGTTTAGCTTTTGTTGGTATATTTTTTTCATTAAATCCTTCTTCATAAGGCAATACTTCATACATTTTCCTATGGTGAAATGTTATGGGATTAGTATCACAAATTTCTTTTAGAATTTTCTCCTCTAAGAATTTTACCCTATCTTGGATTTTTGGGGCTTGTAATTGTTCCTTTATTCTTTTGTATTAGATTTCCTTATTTAACATTTTTGTATGTTCTTGTTTTTTGTTGATTAGGTTTATTTTAGTTATTGAAGCTTCTTGTAGGAGATTTAATTTTATCTTGGGTGGTTGTAGGAATTCAAAACAAATATGGCTTCCCGATATTACATGGGTGATTATCCCCTTTTCTTTTATTTCTAATGGGTATAATAGAGATAAGAAAGGAGTTCCTAATATTATCTAATTGGATATATTTTTGACTAATACCAAAGTGATGGTGAAACAAATCTTATTTTTACATATTTTTCCATTTGTTAATTTATAGTTTATTAGCATTTTTGATCTGTTTACCCTAGTAAGCCTTTCTTCCGTTTTCTCATAATATATAGTTGGGACTAGGCCTTCTTCTACACAATTTACATTTTCTCTTGAGTTTATCAATGTTATCATATTAAAATTTTCTCCTTTTATTACTGAGGTGATTTTGCACCACCATTCATGGAGTGTTAAGCTTAGTAGGTTAATAAATGATTTTGTTTTTGTAGTAATGTCCTTTTATGTCTTTTCTTGTTCTGAGATTATTTATTCCTCTTCTAGTCTAAGTAATCTATATTCTAAAGAGATACTTTGTTGTTTTATGTCCATTATTTCTTACTTTAGTGTTTTTATTTTATTTTTTAGTTCTTTTCTGGATACTTCCTCTTTGTGTTGTTTAAATCTTGCGTATACTTCTTTTATTTCTATTGGCTTAATTTCTCTTACATTTTGTTTTCTCTTTTCTGATTAATTCACTTAGTTGTAGCAGGAATTCTTCTCTAAGTGGGGAATCTTCTAATTTGTCTATAATGAAGATTAGGATAGGGGTTTAGTCTCGTGTTAGCATATTTACTGTTTTTGTTATATAATTTTCACAACTACATAATCCTAGTTCTAAATAGTAATTTCCGTCTTCTTCAACGTTGTCATACTCCTTTGTTGAATTATTATCTATTTGGTATATTTGATTATCATGTGCATTTTCTTCTAGGTTCTCATCATCTTTTATTTAGGTTCAGGGTCAAAGTTTATCATAATGTTTAGTAATGTTTGACATTAATTCTTCATCTTTTATTTCATTGATTTTTTCATGTACCCGACAATTTCTGGAATAATGACTTGGCTTTCCGCATCTCTAGCATACATTGTCTTTTTTAGTAGTTCTTCTAGGATTGTTCTTTTTATAATTGTTGTTTTGGTTAAAAGTTTTATTTTTCCTAAAAGTAGATGTATTTTAAAAGTTAAAAGATTTTTGTGGCCTACATGTTGGTCTTTTCATTTTCCTTTTATCTTTCTAACTTGGGACTTTTAACGGTCCATCCCATATTGTTGGCAAAATGTTCCTAATTCTTTTCTATTATTTAATTTTTCTTTTCTTATACCATTTTATAATCTTGCATCTGTACATATTTGTATTCCTCTTTCTATTATGGTATTGTGGAGTTTTTCGAAAGTCAATTGTTCATATGAAATTTGTGATCCAAAAAGGCTTTGTAATTTTTGAATCACTTTTTCTACAAAAAGTCTTGGTAAGGCTGTTACAAATCTTTCCTTCCAATATGGTGCCAATGCATCTTCTCTTATCATGACTTTTGATATAAATACATCTTTATACCATCTATAGTCTCCCATTCTTTCTCAGAAAACACTTGGGTCTCCTTTGAAATTTTTAATTTGTAAATATTAACGTTGTGGTTACATCTTCTGCATGGGATTTGTTTTTTATGTTGTTTATTATTAATTCTTTTTCATGTCCTGATAAAAAATTATACCACCATCCTTCTAGTTAACCTGTAAGTCCTTGTAAAACGGCTTGAGCAGCACTTCCATCAGACAACCCTTTAGTCTTGTAGGTAATTGCTTCCATAGGCATTTGACATGTTATATCTCGTATAGATTGTTTTCTTAATTCATCTAGATTCTCATCTTCTATGTCAATTCCTAAAAATCTATTTTGGACAGATTGTGTTCCTTCTTCAAAACTTACATCGGTTGGAGTAGGTCTTGGATAATAATTTCTAGTTTTTGAGTAATTACTATTTTTAAAGTTTATTTTATTTATTTGAGTCTATAACATTGATGGTCTGTTTTTCTAGTCCTAATTTTTTTATTCTTTATTTTAGCTCATCTATGTCTAATTCTAAGGTGATTTTTAATTTGAATGATTCAGGGGTACTATTAATTTTGTATGTAGGTTTGTTTATTTTGGGGCCTGATATATAGTTTCTAATACTACTAAAGCTGCTAGTTTCAGTTTTATGTTCCATCCTCATCAAGTGTTTGCTCATAGTCTTTACATAATATTAGAATAGTTCAATTGTTCATGTACCTTTTTTATGTTCCTTCTTTTCAACCTTCCTTTCTATTCCTATGTCTTTATAAGGTCCTCCTTCTACTAAAGTATTTTTTCATAATTATATTTTAATATTTTTCTGGGGAGGATATTCAGCCTCTACTACTATCTTTCCTGTTAAGATTTTCCATACAGTAGTAGTTTTATTTATAAGACATATTATAGTACTTTTATTTTTAAAATAATTCCTAAGCAAGTCAAAGAAGTAAAGGTTGACTTCATTTTCTTCTGGGTATTCATAAAATAGTTTTCTAACTTGTATAACTTTATTTTCTAAATAGGATTTAAAAACTTCTTCTCTTTCTTTCTTATTGTATTATGTTTCAAAGTCATTTCTTATCCATTCTTTGTCCATTTGAAATGGTTCACTTTTAATGATGGTATTTAATACTTATGAAGCTATGGGGAGTAGTCTGATTTGTCTTCATATATCTGAAGTGCTACTTCAGGTGTCTGGTTACTTATTCCTATTAGGTCTATATTGAATGAAAAGTTATTTACAAAATGGCGTGAAATTTATACTTAATATAGTTGTGGTTCTGTTATTCTTATGGACGAAGATATGTTCATCCTTATCCTGACATCATTCCCTTCTTATATTATTTCTCTAATTTTGGTATTGTTAACTTTCGATTGTTCTATCATATCTTGTAATAAGCATTTTGGGGAAACCCTTGTTATTATTTCTTCATGTCTTAGTTTATGTGGGACTTGGAATTTGGTTTTCCTAAGATTTGCTTCTAATAGAATTGCTTGATCCATAGGTTATTTTCTTAAAGCTCTAAAGTTGGAATATAATTTTTTAACCTTATAATAAATTCTATAAATTACTTGATACGGGTTACAATTTTCTTCTAGTATAATTTGAGGGTTTTATATATAATTTTAGAACTTCAGGAGTATATTCACTTTTTATGTTCATTGAAAAATTTGGATAACAATTGAAAAATACATGTCTATCATAACAATTGCTTTCTAGGGTGGTTATGAGTGAATCTTTAAATTGTTTAAAAATTATGTCTTTTAAAACTATTAGTACGAGAGTATTGATTCCTAACATAATATTTGGTTTTACTGCAACTTAGATAAGTCCTATATGTATAAAATTGAACCTTTATCCTATATGTTATTTTATTTTATCTTCTAATATATTGATAATACTGTCATTTCCAGTTCTAGAATAGCGATATTCAAAATATGAATTTCTTCCTTGTTTTGGGACCAAAAGTGTTGACTTTTGTAGAATTCACTCTTCTTAATGATTGGTATAGACCAATTATGTTACCTTTCTTCTATCTTGGCTATTTTTAGTCCAGATGATGAATTTTTACTAGAGGAGGCTTCTTCATTTGTTCTTTGTATTATTGAATTATGTTTCCCTAGATTTGGATTGCTTAAAGTTATGAGAATATTGTCAATTTAATCCTAATAGAGTCTTATGCTACGGGAACACCCTAGCTAACCAATGGTTATAAGAAAAATATCCTTGCTACCGAGACCACTACTTTGCCTAGAACCTAAGCTAGGAAACCTCCCTTCTTGGGCTTTGATACCAAAGGTTTATAGGAAGAGGTAATGATAGGGAGAATAATTCAACCAACTATATAAAAGAAAAACATATAACAATCCGCTAATATAACAGATTGCAAGTGTAAAGCAGCAAAGACCAAGATAATGGATATAATTCATAACATGTACTTCATATTATTGATGGGAGATATGTAAAGATGATAGCTTACAAATTTTTCTTTAGAAATTACTCATAAAGACTTGTTTGGTAGATGATATTCTTTTCTAAATTATTACAAACAGAATGGGAAATCTAGTACAAAATCAGCATAAGGTGTTTGAAGAGAAAAGTAAACAGTCTTTTTTTGCTTCTCCTTTTTTCCGATGCCTTCTAAAAGTTTCTTCTCCTCTTTTTATAATGGATAATTCCTCCTATAGGTGTTTACCCGTGATACTTCATAATGGTGGTGCAAGTACTGAGGTTTGCGTGCTCTACTTAGTTCAAGTTCTTATGTTTGTTTGTAATTGATGTGGGATTATTTTTTTATAGGTGTCTGCATATTTAAAGGTGTTAGGTGGTTGTTTTATTTATTTGAAAACCAGAAGACAAGTGTCACCAGATAGTACTCAAGTGAAGGGGTGGTCTTCTGTTTGTCTATCTTCTTTCTGTTTTTCGTTCTCCCCCTTTTTTTTATAGATTGGTTTATTTTAGTCTACATTCTCATATTGGTCCTTTGAGTCTTCATAGTAATTTTCCGATCTAGATCCTACTTCTTCATCTTCTTCAGATTTATCAGAAATTTCTTTTAATTGTTGTTGAAATTCTTCTTTGGATGTTACTGCTGCTAAGGCTGCTATTATCTATCTCTTTTTGGGTAA
Organism: Canavalia gladiata; assembly: GCA_037954105.1. Classification (NCBI taxonomy): domain Eukaryota; kingdom Viridiplantae; phylum Streptophyta; class Magnoliopsida; order Fabales; family Fabaceae; genus Canavalia; species Canavalia gladiata. Next base: position 13,901,797 of record CM075662.1, on the reverse strand, counting down.
AAATTATGATTCACGTTCTACTTTTTTTTTTCTTGTAGTAGAAGTACAACATACAGACGGGTTGACCTTCTTTTTTTGTGAGTATTTTATCAAGTCATCGATTGCTTTCTTATTGATTTTATTTAGGTTGAAATTATTCCACCACTTTGCTTTTATAATTCTTACTAGAAATTGTACGCTTGTATTTTCTGCTTGTTTTTCCGAATCATCCTAGACATGATCCAGCAAATTCCCAGAGTTACTATATATTCCATAAATTGATATTCTTTTAGAAATGTTTTTTTGCTTTTAAAATATTCAAAGCTCAAAGAGGCTTGTTTTGGGAGAATGTCAAGGATTGACTCAACATCCACAAACCACTTTATAAACCATTTTGAAAATTGTAATGAAATCCCACAACAGAACCAGAACAACCATGAATATGGGCTGGGAGAGAAGTATAGTACATGATTCTATGCATCTACATAATTGTAGTAATTATAATTTTGAGGTAAAAATTGTTTGCTAAATGGTTTGGTTTCATACAGGCTTTGGTTCCACTCCTTGAGGGTAATTACTTTCATAATCTTGATTTTTAAAAATGACATTTCATAGGTGATTGGATCTTCATGATGATGAAGTTCTATGGATTCTATGTCAACTAATATGAATTCATAACAAATTTGTGTTTTTGTGGGTTTACTGGGATGTAATGGAAGGGTTTTAGAAAGATCTTTTTATACATAACTTTTCTATTAGTGTTGAACCATTCTTTCTCTATGGCACATATTAACCATGATTCTGTTTTTTCATGATACTTGTTTTCTTCTTTTAAAGGTGCGCTTGTAAATAAATTGGAAGGTTTTAATGGTTGCAAAGATGAAAACTTGTTTTGGGTTAGTATAATTGATTTTGATGGTTTGTTTTTATTTGGTGTTGGCTTGCTTTGAATTACCTGTGGCATGGTAAGCGGCTTAGATGTTGATAGGGAGGCTTTTACAGAAGGTCCAACTTTTACGTTGTCTTTTGTATCTGCTTGCTCTACGCATATTCTTGCATAGCTAGTTGAATTATTTTCCCCATCATAACCTATGCCTGTAAATCTCTGGTATCAGAGCCTAAGAAGGGACGAATCTTAGCTTAGGTTCTGGGCGGAGATTGAGCCTTTGTTCCCAATAACTAGATGTTGCAGTAGCAAGGATACTTTTCTTATAGTCGTTGGACAGTTAGGGTGTTCCCGTAGTATAAGACTTTATTAGGATTAAATGGCCAATATTCTCATAACTTTAAGCAATCTAAATCTAGGGAAACATAATTCAATAATACAAAGAACAAAAAATGAAGAAGCCTCCTCTAGTAACAATTCATCATCTAAACTAAAAATAGACAAGATAGAAGAAAGGTTACATAATTGGTCTAAAGCAATCATTAAGAAGAGTGAATGCTACAAAAGTCAACACTTTGAGTCCCAAAAGTGTTGAGTATCGCTATCCTAGAACTAGAAATGACAGTATTATCAGTATATTAAAAGAAGATAAATAAAAGAACATATAGGAAAAATGTTCAATTTTATACATATAGGACTTATCCAAGTTGTAGTAAAACCAAATTTTATGGTAGGAATTAGTACTCTCGTACTTAGGAGACATATTGTTTAAACAATTTAAAGATTCACTCATTGCCATGCTAGAAAGAAACTATCATGATGGACTCCTATTTTTCAATTGTTATCCAAATTTTTCAATCAACTTAAAAAATGAATATACTCCCTAAACTTTAAAATTATATATAAAAACCCTAAAAATAATATTAGAAGAAAAATATGACCCGTATCAAGTAATATATAGAATTTATTATGAGGTTAAAAAATTAGATTACAACTTTAGAGCTTTAAGAAAGTCACCCAGGGATCAACCAATTTTAATAGAAGAAAATCTTAATAAAACCAAAGTCCAAGTCCCATATAAAATAAGACATGAAGAAATAATAAAAGGGGTCCCCCATAATGCTTATTATAAGATGTGATAAAACAATCAAAAGTTAACAATACCCAAATTAGAGAAATAATACAGGAAGAGAATGATGTTAGGATAAGGATGAACAGATCTTCGTCCATAAGAATAACAAAAATACAACAATTTAAAGTATAAATTTCACGCATTCTGTAGATAACTTTTCAATCAATATAAACCTAGTAGGAATAAATAACCAGACACCTAAAATAGAACTCCGCATATATGAAGACACATTAGACTAGTCCTCCACAACTTCACAAGTATATTAAATACCATCACTAAAAGTGAACCATTTCAAATATACAAAGAATGGGTGAGAAATGACTTTGAAGCAAAATACAATAAGAAAGAAAGAGAAGAATTTTTTAAAGCCTTTTTAGAAATGAAGCTATACAAGTTAGAAAACTATTTTATGAATACTTGGAAGAAAATGAAGTCAACCTCTACTTCTTTGACTAACTTAGGAATTATTTTAAAAACAGAAGTACTATAATATGTCCTATAAATAAAACTACTATTGTATGGGAAACCTTAACAGGAAATATAATAGAGGCCAAATATCCCACCAGGAAAATATTAAAATATAATTATCAAAAAATACTTTAGTAAAAGTAGGACCTTATAAAGACACGGGAATATAAGGGAAGCTTGAAAAAAACAGAACATAGAAAAGGTACATGAATAATTGAATTATTTTAATGTTATGTTAAAGACTATGAGTAAATAGTTGGTGAAGATGGAACATAAAACTGAAGCTAGCAGCTCTAGTAGTATTAGAAACTATATATCATCCCCCATAATAAACAAACCTATATACAAAATTAATAGTACCCCCGAATCATTCAAATTAAAAATCACCTTAGAATTAGACATAGATGAGCTAAAATAAAGAATAAAAAATTAAGACTAGAAAAACAGACCATCAATGTCATAGACTCAAATAAATAAAATAAATTGTAAGAATAATAATTGCTCAAAGACTAGAAATTATTATCTAAGACCTACTCCAGCCGATGTAAGTTTTGAAGAAAGAACACAATTTGTCCAAAATAGATTTTTAGGAACTAACATAGAAGAGTGGAATCTAGATGGATTAAGTGAACAAGCTATACTATATATAACTTGTCAAACAACTATGACAGGAACTGCTTACCAGACTAAAGGGTTGTCTAATAGTAGTGCTGCTTAAGCCATTATACAAGGATTTACAAGTCAACTGAAAGGATGGTGGGGTAATTTTTTATCAAGACATGAAAAAAAATAATAAATAGCATAAAAAATGAATCCCATGAAGAAGACGGAACCACCATGTTAATATTTACAATCATTAAAAATTTCATAAGAGCCCAAGTACTTTTCAAGAAACAGTAGGAGCAAAATTAGCCAATCTAAGATGCCCAACTATGTTAGACTATAAATGGTATAAAGATGTATTCATATCAAAAGTCATGATAAGAGAAGATGCATCAACACCATATTGGAAAGAAAGATGTTGAGCAACCTTACTATGACTCTTTGTAGAAAAATTGATTCAAAAATTACAAATCCATTTTCGATCACAAATTCCATATAAACAGCTAACTTTCAAACAACTCCACAATACCATAATAGAAACAAGAATACAAGTATACACATTCAAAAATACGAAATAGTATAAGAAAAGAAAAATTAAATATTAGAAAAGAATCAGTAACATTTTGCCAACAATATGGCATGGACCCATTAAAAGCCCCAAGCAGGCAACATAAAAGATGTAACACCCGAATTTTCTATGAGGAACTTTTGCAACTACAAATAATCCCTAGAGTGAAACTATGTAGGATTAGGAATCAAAAACAGAAATTAGAGAGTTTGGTGCAAATGATGAAAATGCCCCTGCACTTGGGCAACCCAAATAATGAACCAAATAAATTCAAAACTTAAGTAAAAAGACATTCTAAAGGTTTAGACAACATCAAGGATGACCAAAAGTAATGAGAAAAACTTAGAGAACCAAGAGGGATGCCAACACCCTTAGAAAACCTCAAAAATACCCAAAACACCCCTAGGAGCTTTGCTTTCTGCATAGAGCTAGTCAGTTCCTAGAAAAATAGAAAATGACCTTAGATTAACATGGGAAAAAACCAAAAAGAGTTAGAATTGTTAGACGAATCATTTGATAAATTTTCCGACAATGCTGAGAAAAATTATGAAAATGCTTCTAGAAGGCTAAGAGGGCAAGAAAGTGTGAGAAATAAGCCAAGAGTGGCCCTACAATGGGCTGCATGAAAAATCAGCATATGGAAGACTTGGTGGTGACTCACCATGTCAATTCAACCTAAGTCAACCATAAAAGCCAAAATTTAAGAAAAAGATTCTTTTAACCATGGTTAAGCTTGATTAACCTTGATCAAATAAAAGTTAATCATGCTTAGGGTAAGTTAAGCATAATTAGAGAAAAACTCATCCTAATTAACACTAAACGAATTCTAAAATTATCATTTCTTAAATTTTTAATTATTTTGAAAAATAGGAAAATCCATACAAAATTACCAAAATACCCTTAAATGTAAAATTAATCCAAACATGTCCTAGACTTGGCCGAACCCACTAAACAGCCTTTGGACCTCATTTGCTTCAGTTTTTACAAAGCAAAACACTTAGCCAACTCTCAAAATTCTCTCTAAGTCAATCTAACTCCAAAAAATCCTAATCCTACACATTAAGCCTAAGTCTCCAATTTTGAGACATGAGCTAAAACAAGGCCTTAAACACTAAGCTCCACCACTTCCATACAGGGAACCTTGTGAACCAGCCAAAGGGGGACAAGGAGCAGCCATCACAGTCCCACCATCATTACATAAATTTAGCATCAAGTAGGATCTTTTTGCTTGTCTTTTTAAGCTTTAAACTTGTTCTTTATGGTTTGATTTCTTTCTTTTATGGATCCTTTCTCTAAAATTCATGTATCTCCTTTTTTTTCACTTATGAAGGCTCAATACTGTATTTGAACCATTGAAAATCATCCCCACCATTTTTAGTGATTTTTTAAAAGAAAAAAAAAGTTTAGTTGGTTTAAAGTGCTTCTAAGGCACTTAGAAGAAATTTAATTGGTGGAATTTGTTTAAAACCCATTTTGAAGCTTTGGGAAGTTTTGAGAACTCATGAGAAAAGTTTTTGAATCATTCTTGGTAGGAGATATATGGATCTTGGAGTAGATAAGGAGAATCTACACTTTTTTATATTGAAAAAAATGTTATGTTGCATGCTTTTATGCTTAAGTTTTTAAAGTTGTGATTTTTCTACTTGTGGTTGATTTGTGCAATCTCTAGTCAAATTTGAACCCATGAACATAAGTGTTAAAAAGTGAAAGAAAAATTATTTAATAAGCCTCAAAAGCTTGCTTTGGGCAAAGGTTTAAAGGTTACTAAGTAAAGGTTGAATTTTTGGAACTAGAAATGGCATAAGTTTGTATCACATCCAAGGGAAATAATCTAAGCTCTGGACTTTGGACGAATCATGTAAGGACTAAGAGCTTGAGGTGCTGCAAGGGTACAAAACTAAAGAACCAAGGTTGAGTGAGAAGAAAATTTGGAAAAGTGACCTTAGCAAGCCAAGGAGGCATTTGGCCACGCTACCATAATCATGGATAAACTTTGTTCAAATTTTTATATGTGACCAAAACTTTGTAATTATATTCTAAATGAATTAAATAAACCTTTAAATGAATTTAATTGGAGAAAATATGGTTCAAAAACCTCAAGGTGTGCATTTGGCTATCCTAGAGTAATTTAACAAAAAAATAGGCTTAAAAATTGATTAATGATGTATTAAGAATTTTCATTAAGTAAAGAGGTTAATTGGCGGTTTAATTAACAATTGAAAGTGACAAATTTCATAATAACCAAAATAGGTCAATTAAGGTGAAATCCATATTTAGTATTTGATCTAAGCTTTAAGAAAGCATGAAAATGGCAACTAGAAATAAGCCATGATCTAGGTGAAGGAGAAATGTAATTTTCGGCCAAGACACTTATTGGTAGTAGGGTTAAGAATAGAAACCCTAAAATCTTAGAGGTAGCATTCAGCCACTTGTAGTTAATTAACCTAAGACTAGTTTTAATTTCTAAACTGGTTTAATTAAGGATTCTTAACATGAAAACATAATGGGTTAAAAGTGTGAGAAATCCTTAAGATAGGTAAAGGATTCATTCGGCCACTTTAGGTATACGGATCTAGGGTTAGAAATATGGTACCCTAAGTCTAAGGAGTGGCATTCAGCCACCATGCGATCAATTAACCATAAATGAGTTTTAATTCTTAACTAGGTTAAATTAATGATCCTAGGCATATAATTTATAAGGTAATAAAAGTGTAAGATGGTTAGGACATAAGGTAAGGGGTCATTCGACCATTTTAGGATAAATTTACCTAGGAGGACATTTAATTTCTAACTACCTTAACTAGACATTCTTGGGTCTATAATTAGAAGGGATCACAAGTGGGGAGTAAGTATTAGAAAGGTTAGATTCATTTGGACCTAATGGCTAAGGTAGTAAAAAGGAATAAAAAAGTTATCATAATTCAAGCCTAAACCTAAGTATGCTTAAGATAGATGGTTAGAAATTAAAACATAAAGTTAAGAGTTAAGTTAAGCCATTTGGTCATGACTGCCAAAGATGGAAAGGAAATTTTAAAAATTTGTAAGTTAGATAGCAGTTAATGAATGTCTTTAATTGACAAAAAATCAACTCATAAGATAAAATAAAATAAACTAGAAGGTCTTAGAAACCTAGGGTTGACATTCGGCCACTCTAGGTTAAATAAGAATAAAAGAACTTGAAATCTTGGTCTAGGTAACTTAAGAAAACTTACAATGTTAAATGAAGAATTAAAAGCTTAAAAGGAGCTTGGCAAAGACATAGACAACCATTTGGCCATGTTCAAATAAAATGTATTAAACAAGTTAAAAACTTGTTAACACTTAACATTTGAACTTAGTATAATTAGCACATGTATAAGACTTAAACAATTGAAGAGCACAAAGAATAAAAACTTAAAAGGTGTCATTCGACCACCTACAATAAACTTCTAGGTTGTAAACATCTCATGGAACCAATGTAACTTTGAGAAAAGGAAATGAGAAGCAACTTAGAAGGTTGATAGAATTAAGTGCCTTGAGTGATTCAACATCAAAGGCTAAAGTGATAAAAAAGTTGGACATGTACTCTAAACTTGCAATGATGTTATGTGATTTACCAATCAACTTGTACTGCTTTCATGAATGCACACTGTTTATGAATGTTGAAATGTTGAATTCTCATAAGGAAAGAATGATGTTATGTATGAGGAGTATTTATGATTGATAACATGTTAGAAGTTAAGATCTACTTTCGCATATATTTATTGAACATGCATGATTTTTTGGAAGCCTTTAAAATGAACCTAAAGGGGTTTAAAGGATCACTAAAGAAATTTATGTGAAAAGTTAATCTACTCTTGTGTGCCTTGTGCACACTAGTTCCAGAGGGCACCCAGAGCTCTACTGAAGATGAGGCCAAAAGGGTTCTCCAAAAATCCTTCTATTATAAAGATAAATCTTCACCAATTATAAGATGGTGACAACCATTTAGAAATAATATCATATCTTTAAAATAATAGGAGGTAGAGTAGTAGATTGTGAAAAGATATTGTTTGACAATTTTAATGCATGTCCAAGTCTAACTGTTTCTAAAAGTTGTGGAACTAGATCTATAAATTCCAGAAAGTTATGGATAGAATAAAGACAAAGATAAAGTTTCCTAAATAGAATAATCTGAGTCAAATAATATCTTTAGTGTGATCACAGATTTATGAAGTTAGGACAATTATATGTGCATAAACAATAAGATGTTTCTGTATAAAAATAACCCACTTTAGTAAGATGTTTTGAAAAGATTAAAAGCAACCTTCCATGCAAGTCATCATTTTTTTAATAAACTGAACTGGCTTGGATAAAAGTGATGACACTAAAAATATAGTAGAAAACTTACTGAGAAACCTAGTTTCTCACTCCTTCTCTTCCCACTTTCTTCCCATATAACGTCAATGTCCTTTGCGACGGTGGTGGTGTTTGTCGACATTAGCAACATTGATTGGTCAGCAAACGCATATCAAAACATTTATGTCATTAGATCCGAGCATGTAGTTGGAGCGGTTCCACCGTTAAACTAGTAGAGGTTCGCAAATACCCTAGTTTCTCTCAAGGAACTAGAAAGGTTTAAATGTCATGCTAATAATATGTATATGTTTGTAAATAGGTGGATGAAAGCATCCTAAATACTAGTAAGAAATAGGATTCTATGTTTGTATGATATATGTATAATAGTGTGTAGTAAAAATGTATGTAAATAAGGAATGTAAATTAGGGCTTGTAATAAATTATATGATAAGGCCTTTGTGCCTAAGACTTCTGAGATATGTGAATAGACTGTATAATTATGTAATGTTATGTGTTGTATATTCAAGTTATCTCTAAATGTTTACTACAAATTAAGAAAGCAAATGAAACAACATAAGCATTACATATCCTGAACATTCTGTATGCGTGCAAGAACATCTAATATGTTATTTACAATCACGCATGTTAAATTGACGAGACTTGTAATTTATAACAAACAGTTTTTTTAAAAAAAATTACTATATTTTCCATACAAGTACTTTTTAAAAGAATTTCACATCACGATATAACAAACTAAAAAGGGAATTGAATGAACGACTTAAGTATAAATTCGGTTATATAAAATTTGGCCTATAAATAAGAAGAAAAGAAAATCTGGTGGGCGGGCCTTTGGCCTTTACGAAAATTTTTAGAAAATCTTCACTCTCATAGGTGCAATGCAGCAAGGACCTGCCATTTTCTTGAAGCATTTTCTTTGCAAAAGGAAGCTAAAAGAGGAGTGGTAGGGAGGGCTCAACGAAAAGCATCCAGATTGGGGATTCTTTGGAGGTAAAAGGAATTTCGTAGCTGAAGTCTCATTCTCTTTCTCTTTGAGAACTCAAATTGCGGAGGCTTGTAAAGGAGACTCATCCACGAAATTTTCAGGTAAGAGCTTGAAACTCCAATATCCCTTGTTGTTCAATAAGAACTCAAATTAGAGATGATTGAGGTTGGTCCAAATTACATTACTAGGGTTAGCTTCCATATTTCTGCTCCTAATTAGAGTACAAGATTCATTTCTTTGGTAAAAAGAATTTTAAAGTATTTATTGCTTCAATTGGAGATCATATGTTCATAAAATTTCCACTAAAATTTCATAAATATTAGGTGAAATATCAATTAATTAAATAATCTCAGTAGGTATGAGGGCAACACTGCATGAAGCCTCAGAAGTCTAGTTAGCCTTCTGTCCTCATTACTTGAACCTTGACAATGCTATGTGGAGAGGTGCTGGAAATAGAAAGTCTAAGGTAGTGGTCAGCCTCTGAATCTTGACTTGAAATCCTTAGTAGAATAGTAAGCCATGTAGGTATCCATGGATTCAAGTTCATGAGGTTGTGGAAGAAAATTTCCATAAAGAGGTACTATGGTTTGATTTTTATACAACTTCTAAGATGTGTTAGAATGCTTTCTGTCATGATGAAAGTCTTAAGACCAAAACCTCCTCCTCACAGCATATGCATTTTGAGTAATAGTTCATCAAAGAGGATCATTAGAAGTAGTCTCAAGAGAGGTGACTCTAGCACCTGAAACTAAACTAGATGATTGGAAGATATAAGCATGAGAGGTATCTGCATAATGCCAAGAAATTATAAAGAATTCTACACCTGCCAATCATCTCTAGTAATCTTATTCTAATTGGTCTACAGAATTTTGCAAATTAATCCCTCGGGTTGAGGCCTTCTCTTAACCAATGAAAATAGAAATTAAATAGGCCTATGAGTGGCTTGAATTTAGGAATTCAAGAGCTTATCAAATAGTACCTATATCACCTTCAAGAACGTAGGGTGGATATGATTGAAATTTTGTAAAAGTCTTAATAACAGAGATTAGATCAAAGAAGGGTTAATGGCCTAAGCTGCTGTAAGGAGAGCCAAATCCATATTGTTAACCTTGGACCAGTACAATTAGCTCAGAAAAGAAACAATCTTAGTGCATCAGACATTCGTACAATAAAAGTACGACCCGATGTTGACCATATAAGGCGTAGGATCATTGGAAAAAAGGAAAAACCAGTTTGTCGTGCTTGATGTGTTCTTGTTTCAAAATACCGTTAGACTAGCATAATGAGCCCACCCCATTAATTTGAATTAAACCTTTCATAATAAATATGGTCTAGCCCACCTTCATTCATATTATTACTTGTTATTTCAAAAAAATAAAGGGAGAAAATAAAATAAAAAAAGTAAAGTAAAAAAAATATAATAATAAAGTAATGATAAAATAATAAAGATAAATGTAAATTATTCATTCCTCTAAACAATCAATTTGGAATTATACCCATCGCCTTGCCATTAAATATGGGTCAAGCCCAATATATGTCTTATGGAACAAAATTAGCCCTTTCTTAAGAATAAATTTATCAAAGCCAAGAACGTTAGTAAAGTCAAAATACTATTCATCTAAGGGATCAAATCCTTTGCCTTTAATTTTGGATCAAGCCCATTACCTTTGACTCCAAGTTCTTTTTTATCCCTAATTTGGGTCAAGCCCAACATACTTCTTAAAATCAAATTAATCTTTCTTAAAGTAAATTTCATCTTGATCAAGCCCACCTTTTCTGTTAATTTTCGGCTAAGTGCCAAACGTAACTCATTTATTCCAAACCAACTCAATTCTCTTAAAACTAGTTTTTGATAATTAAGGATTAAAATTCTAAAAGATATATTTTAACCCTAAATCTGACGCAATGCCTTGAATGCGAACTAGTAGCATACCCTACTGTTTGACATTCAGAGAGTCATATGAGCCTCAGTGCAACCCTGGCTTGCCTTAGGCTCTATGCATATGTGGATCCGAGATAAAATCTAAAAATCAAAATTTTCAAAATACCGCCAGTATTTTAATAATCCTAGATCTCACACAATGAGCTTTGAATGCGAACTGGTGGCATACATTACTGTTCGACATTCAGAAAGTCATATGAGTCTTAGTCCAACCCTCACTTGCCTTAGACTTTGTGTATATGTGGATCTGTGGTAACATCTAAAAATCAAAATTTTAAAAATACTTCAAGTATTTTAATAATCCCAGATTTCATGCAATGAGCTCTAAATACGAACTGGTAGCATACCCTACGGTTAGATATTTAGAAATAATATGGGTCCCAATGGAAGCCTCGCTTGTCTTGGATCCTGTGCATATGTGAATCTAGGAAGTTATCTAAATATTACTTTGTTACCACCCTCAAAAGAAAATTTCAAAAATACATTTTCAAACACTTCGTCTCACACGATGAGCTCTGGAGACGAATTGGTAGCATACCTAATTGTTCGGTATTTAGAAATCATATGGGTCCTAGTGCAACCCTCGTTTTCCTCGAATCCTATGCATGTGTGGACTAAGAATATTTCAGAATAACCTAAAAACACTTTCAACCTATCTCTCAATTCAATGCAAACCTTACTCCTTTTAATTACCTCCAAAGATCAAATCTTCAAAACCAGAACAACGTAATCTTGAATTTCCCATTGCACTCGGGAATACGTAGGAGCAGGATCAAGTCTTATCAGGCTATTTTCATACAAACCTATTTATTTCTATTTAAAGGGATTAAACAATTTTCAAAAATATCAAAATCACACACTCAGTTTAAGGATACCGTTCTTTGGAACGGGCGAGTACGGTGCCTAATACCTTACCTACTAGTAACTGACTCCTGAACCTAGAGCTCTTCCTCAAGTTAGGATTTTTCCAAATATTTTCCCTTTAAAAATAAAATTTGGTGGCAACTCCATGATCAAAACTAATTCTTTTTTTAAAGTTTTAGCAGGTTCATCATTTGATTGTAATTGCGGTTACGACAAATGGAAACTCCATGGAGGACTTTAGAGAGTCAAGCTTGTTTATGATTGAGTGTGTATTCTATTAATCCTTTTTCTGTTTATTTATCAGTTTATTCATTCCACAACCCTAGGATAGAGGAATTGTAAATTCGCTCTATATATACTTGTTGTGATTCCCCCAATTGCAAGTAGCCCAATTATTTGTGTACCCTCCACACACTACATTAATGCATTAATATCATGAGTGGGGCCCTATACCCGGGCCTGAGCGAAGCCTAGGATAAAGGGGCCTAGTGGTGTCACTTTAGACGCACGTCCTATTTGACTATCACGAAAACCCCAGCTAGAATGCATCCTATTCATGTGCCTTGCAACTGGTAGCATTTCCTGTAGTTGTAGCGAGCATTATGAAGTAGAACTTGGCTCTAGTGACCTTTTACACCTCAAGATTACTGACCATCTTTGGAGAGGTTCATCCATTAAAGGCCATAGATTCATAGGACAATTTACCCACAAAGGACACAAGGAGGGCATGCATTCCTTTCATGATACTTGGTTTATATGTTGTTCATAAACACTTATTTGAACAAAATCATCCAAAACGGCAAACAAGAGATGAAATTTGAAAGTTGGGGAGATAAAGAAAATCGAGAAGGAAAAATAAAAAAAATAAAAAATATATAAAAAAATAAAAAAAAACAAAAAACAAAAAAATAAAAAATAGAATAAGGAAAATTGGAAAATTTGGAAAAATTAGAAAAAAAATAAAAATTTTGGAAATATAGAGAATATAAAAAGATTCAAAAAAAAGAGAAAATAAAAATTTGAAAGAAAATCTAAAAAAAAGATTTCTGATTGAAAGAAAAATTGGGAAAATTTTAACAAAACTAAAAAATACTAAAAAATAAAATTGCTGAAAATCAAGTCGAAATAAATTTAGCAACACATCATTCAATTATGTAAATTTTCAAAATGATCAACTTTCAAACCTTTAATTATTTGTGCATTTCAACATTCATTCATTCATTCATTAAATAAATTTATCATTGAAAAAGGAGATTTTGAAAATCGTCCCATACTTTTATACTCATTGAAGCACAGACATTTTTATCACTCATGATTTTTGCATTCATATTGTTTCTCAAAATTAATTTTAAATTTAATAGAAAAATTGAAGAAAGATAGCTTTCTAGGCACCCTTATAGAACCTAGTTACAATCAAGAATCATGGATGAGTTGGAACGGAAAAATGAGGAGCTGAGAAAAAAGGTGAAAACTTTGAAAGATCAAATGGCCAGATTAATGGAGGCCATACAGCTGTTAAACAGAAGGATATGGGGGGATCCTTTCCAGAAGAACCAATTAACCCATCATACCTTCCCGACCCCAATCCACAAAGCTCTTTGCCATTGACCATGCCCCCACAAGCAGAATGGGTTCATTATGGGTTCCCTCATGCGCATACACCTTCATTCCTGAGACATACACAAGCCTAAACACAAAACCTACCTTCAAACACCATGGAAAACCCTCATATTATTCGAAACACCACCTCACAAGAAACTGTCCAAGTTCACCAAACAACCGCTAGAGGGATAAATCCTATGTTCACATAGGGATCTAATCCTATACACATATCACCTTCTCATCCTCATAACATGACAGGAGAACACCCTTTTGAGGGAAGTGTTGAAAAATGGAAAATCTTGGAAGGAAGGATTCAAGTAATTGAGGGAAATGCATATGATGTCACAGACATATCTGATTTGTGTCTAATCCCAGACATGGTCGTTCCTCCCAAATTCAAGGTTCCTGAATTTGAAAAATATCAAGGAACTAGCTGTCCAAAGAACCACTTGACCATGTATTGTAGGAGGATGGCTGCATGTGCTCATGCGATAAGCTGCTCATCTACTTCTTTTAAGACAGTTTAACTAGGGCAGTTGCCAACTGGTATACCCAACTGCAATGGATGTATATTCGTTCATGGAGAGATCTGGCTAACACTTTCCTAAAATAGTACAAGTACAATCTAAAGATGGCTCCAGATAGAACACAACTGCAAAATATGGCCAAGAAAGGAAATGAGACCTTCAAACAATATGCACAACGATGGTGGGAGTTAGCTGCTCAAGTGCAACCCCCGTTATCTAAAAAAGAATTGGTCAGCATGTTCATTGATACACTCCAAGATCCTTTTATGACAAGATGATTGGCAGTATGACCGCCAGTTTCTCTGATGTCGTCATCATAGGAGAAAGAGTCGAAGGTGGCATGCGCAGTGGAAGGATTATGCATAAGTCTGTAGGGACGATTAATGCTTCCACTGGGTTTAGGAGAAAGAAGACAGGAGGGACTTATAATGTGGCTTTTGGTCAAGGCCAATATGTACCTCAGATGGCACCTTATGGACCAGCCGATTTCCAACCACCACCTTATACTCTTTATAAACCATATCCCTACATTGCCACAACCTACCAAACACCTTACCTTCCAACCCATAACTATCCTATGCAAATTCAACCACCAACACCATTCATAGCCCAAATACAAGTCGTAAGCCAAAATCCAAATCAAGGCTAGAAAAAAAAGAAAAAACTTGTCCAATTTAATCCCATCCCAATGACCTACACCGAGTTGTTACCTTGCTTAATCCATAACCCTCTGGTTGCTCCTTATCCTTTGAAACCTTAAGAACCACCATATCCTAAATGGTATGATACAAATGCCAAATGCGACTACCATGCTGGGTTCATTGATCATTCCATAGAAAATTGCCATGATCTGAAGCATAAGGTGCAGAACCTAATTGATGCAAAATAGTTGGATTTTGAGAGGTTTGCTCCTAATATAGAAATAATCCACTGCCAAATCATGAGAGTCCATCAACTAGTTGAAAGCAAGTGGCCCAAGATGGTGCCTCGTGAGAGCAAGGTCTAAATAGTGAGGAAAAATCATCCAAGATTTTCATACTTTTCAAAATCAATCTTTTGTAATAAATCTCAATAAGAAATAAAAATTACATTTGTCATGTTTCTTGTGCATGTACCTTACAATATTGACTTTATCTCTAGAATTTTCCATTCTTTTCATCATTTAAACTACTACTCATCCTATATCTAAATAATAAATACCTGTTGGTGACAGTGCTAATGTTGTAATAAACAATTTTGAATGTCTTATTAATCGATTTCAAAGAGGAAAATTAAATGAGGAAGCAGAATAAACAAGATTGAAATGCAAGTAGGGATTTCAAATCACAAGAGACCATCCATTGTAATTCCTC
This sequence comes from Canavalia gladiata, assembly GCA_037954105.1. Taxonomy (NCBI): domain Eukaryota; kingdom Viridiplantae; phylum Streptophyta; class Magnoliopsida; order Fabales; family Fabaceae; genus Canavalia; species Canavalia gladiata. The sequence continues at coordinate 13,886,554 of CM075662.1, read as the reverse complement.
TCAAGAAATAACTCGCTGGATCAAAAGTTCAATCCAGGAAAAATTTAGGGGTGCAAAATAAATCTGCTAAATTGAGAATCAAAACAATTCAAGCAAGACTAAATAAAATATCTGACTAGGAAAAAATAAAAGAAAAAGGAAACTCACTGGATTAAAGTCAAAGAAATAATCCGGGCAAGATTAGGGTTAAAATTCAAAAGAATAAACCATACAAAGTCTTGATCAAAAAAGGTCTTACTGGATTAAAACTCCAAAAATAATTAAGGCAAAAATCAGGATAAAAACAAAAGCCTGCTAGGTTGAAAACCTGCAATGGCACCTAGGCAAAAGTTAGGGCCACAGACAAAAAGCCCGCTAAGTCAAAAACCTGCTAGCGGCCTAGGAAAAAGTTAGGGCAAGCAGACAAAAAGGCCCGCTAGGTCAAAAACCCATAAAGGTGACCTAGGTAAGAGTTAGGGCCACAGACAAAAAACCCACTAGGTCAAAAACCAGTAAAGGCGACCTAGGTAAAAGTTAGGGCACACAGAAAAAAAAGTCCACTAGGTCAAAAACCCCTAAAGTTGACCTAGGAAAAAGTTAAGGAACATTAACAAAAAACCCGCTAGGTCGGAAACCCGCAAAGGTGGCCTAAACAAAAGTTAGGGCCAGAGACAAAAAGTTCGCTAGGTCAAAAACCCGCAAGGGCGGCCTAGGCAAAAGTTAGGGCCAAAGACGAAAAGCTCTCTAAGCCGAAAACCGACAAGGGTGGTCTAGGAAAAAGTTAGAGTGACCTGCTAGGTTAGTTAGAGTGACCTGCTAGGTTATGAACTTAGAAGAATAATCCAAACAAAAGTTAAGGTCAATCAAAAGAATGACAAGTCGAAGGTCGCAAATACAATTCGACAATTCTGCACATCAAAGATATAGTTCCTAAAACTAGGGAAAAGTTTTGTCATTTATCAAATTTGGTTAATCTAATAATCAAAATTATGAAAAGTAGTATTGGCATTTTTCACTAAAAGGTGCCATTTGGCCAATCAAACCTACATTCTTCATCTTTCATCTAATTATATTACCGTAAATCTCACCTATAAAATCCCCACCTATCTCCTCTCATTAACCATCCAAAATTACTTTGCGCATCTCATAAGTATATATGCCAAAAGTAGATATGAAAAATGTAAAAATGAAAAGATTAATTTTTAAAAATCATGATAAATTGGATGAATCCTCAACCATCGCAACATAGCATGATTATTTTCCAGAGAAACATCCTCTTACTATCCACAATTCCACCAAAATGAAAAGGAGTATATCTTATTCAAGAGTCTAATCTCCACGTGGCCTTGTAAAGATACTGAAAAGGAAAATTTCAATGCTGACCAAGGAGTAAAGAAGGAAAGTCATTCTAACTCATCCGGAATCTTGATTCCGCATACTATGAAGTTTTCGAGAAAAGAAAATGTCAAAAATCAAGTGGAACAAAGTTTTTAAAACATCTCATGGCATACATTCATCCCATGACATTCATTCCATGATCAAATAATCATTTCAAGCATCGTCAATTTTTAATGGAAAAGTCATAAATGAGTTAAAGCATCTTGTCATCTCACACTCATTCAAGCATTGCATTTCAAACTTTTTTCAAAAATGTTAAAACTGGGGAAAATTGTCAATTGCCCAAACTAATTGTCGCAACCGTAATTCCGACGAGACGATGAACTCGCTGATATTAGATTTGATTGTATGAATTTTGTAGATTGTGGAGCCGCCACCAAATTTTATTTTTAAGGGAAAACATTTGGAAAAAACCCTAACTTGTGGAAGAAAATCTAGGTTCGGGAGTCAGTTACGAGTAAGGAAGGTATTAGGCACCCTACTCGCCCGTTCCAAGGAACGGTACCCTTAAACTGAGTGTGTGATATTTTGAAAAACTATTTGATCCCTTAGAACAGAATAGAAAAATAGGAAATAAATAGGTTCATGGAAAATAACCTGACAGGACTTGATCCTGCTCCTACGTATTCCCGGGTGCAATGGGAAACTCAAGGCTACGTAGTTCTGGTTAAGGGACTTGATCTCTTGGAAAGGAAAGGAGTAATCTTAGGTAAGAGCTTTAAAGCAATTTTTCTTAAGAAAATACAGAATTCAGGGAAACAGTCGTGCTTGCGTAATTCAAATCGTCGTAAGCCGTATTTGAATTAGCACGAATTAAAATACGCAACAGTAAAGAATGTTACTTGCCCGTATTAGAACCCGTTTGCACAATCTGAGAAAAATAAAATAAAAACAGACGTTCTGGAAAAACAGAAAAATTTTAGAAAGACAGACGTGCTTGCATAATCCAAATCGTCGTAAGCCGTATTTGAATTAGCACGAATTGAAATACGCAACAGTAGAGAATGCTACTTGCCCGTATTAGAACCCGTTTGCACAATCTGAGAAAAATAAAATAAAAACAGACGTTTTGGAAAACAGAAGAATTTTAGAAAAAACAGACGTGCTTGCATAATCCAAATCGTCGTAAGCCGTATTTGAATTAGCACGAATTAAAATACGCAACAGTAGAGAATGCTACTTGCCCGTATTAGAACCCATTTGCACAATCTGAGAAAAATAAAATAAAAAAAAACAGACGTTTTTTATAAGATTTTATTGAAAGTAAAAATTTTCAAAAAAATTCATGCTCGCGAGATCCTAAACCGTCGTAAGCCGTATTTGGATCCTACACGAATTAAAACACGACACGGTAGAGAATGCTACTCGTTCGCGTCAAAACCCGTTTACATGAATTTCGAAAAATTAAAAGCAATCAGAAATTTGAGTTAGAGAGTGAATTAAAAAGGTTTAAGACAAAGACTTAGTGAAAACAGAATCATGAACCAGAAAATTAGAATGAGAAAGCACAATGATATATTCTCCCATTACTTGTTTGGTATAAAACACTACTATTTCTCTTAGTCTTCCAAGTTTTATCCGAAATGCCATTGTACCTCTTAGAGAAGAATATTATTGAATCAAGCAGAGTCAAGGAGTAATATAAAACTACGGTTCCAGTCTAAAACAGAAATCTGTTAAAGTCTGGTACCTTTTGACTTTCTCAAGATATCTTAGAAGTCATAGAGTGTACGTCCTCAATGGTAGGACCTAAGAGGGGTTGCTTTGTAAATTTATAGAAGTCAGGTTCCGACAAGCCTTAAGCACAACCTGAGATTAGGTGTTGTTACTAACTAGTAGAAAAAAGAGGCTTTTAACAAGCAGAGATACTAGCATAACATACCATATCTCACAGACCTTTAGCAAGCCAGATTCTGTTTTTTGAATTCATGGTTGGTATTAGCAAGGCATTAAACCTCTAACCCACTCAGTTTGAAATATGACGTCAACAAAAGACTAATGTGCAACCTTTGTGGCTGAAACTGTCACCACAACAATAAGGTCCCAGCACCTATACTAGCCTACTGAGTCTGGTGTGTTTTATTTATCGTGCTATCTTACAGTAGTTAAAGTGACCTGAACCTTATGCCAAATAAAAAAATCAATGGCCTGATCTGGTTGCAGCTAATTCAATGTCTTTGGACTTTCCTAATTTATTTAAACACATCCCCAGCCCTTAAACGCAGACCCTGACAGGTTAATATAACCTTGGTTTGACTGATTTACTTCCTTACTAACCAAAGGATTAGAGGATGCTATAGCCAAATCAGAGCCTTAGGAAGATAAAACACCAAAGTTGCTACCATCACCTCCTAATCTTCATGACAGGCTTCAGTTCTCAAATTTACGCTCTTATAGACTGATTCGAAGTCTTTTAAGATCTAATTTTTACTTATTCCTGCTGATAATGGTTTTAAAGGACCCTAGGTTATTGTGAAACCAAACTATCTTACTTGGCACCAAGTGCAGCTCTCTCTATAAGGCAGGTTTTGATTTTAGTTTGTTGTTTGGTTTATGAATCATAGAACTCAAGTCCTATATTCGGCCTAATTGTTATGACAGTAGCAAACAAATGATCATGCAGATTAGATGCAATATACAGAACTGTATTCACCTTTGTTGTTATAGTTAACTCTAGGATTGGCAGTCCTAAGTTCAAACTTTTAAAGACTGAGTTACCCATCACTTTGTTCTCTACCCTTCCCTAAATATGAAATATACCTCTTAGTGTAATTTGAGCCAGGTTTGGAAGCTTTTCAATCCAATTCCTAGCATAACAGAACTACAACCAAGGCAAGACAGCATGTAGAATGAAACTGCCACTATAAACTGAAATCCTAACAGTCATGACCAGCTGCAGGGCGTTTCAACAGTTGAAAGCCACAACTCCTTTAAATCTCCACTCGACTATTTCCTTGTTCAGACTGTAGCTTTCTATACCTTTCAATCTTCTTTGCATCAGTTATAGATGGTTAAGGGAAATTGAATTCTTACTGATCCAGTTAACCATGCACAAAGCTTATTTTAGCAGAAATCATAATGAACTTAGCTACGAACAGAGAGGACCTATGTAGGCTGACACCGAAAAAACCTATACTGAACCTGCAGAGTTCAAATTGTAGCATATGAGCCCTTCGGGAGTGTTACTGCTATGGGTAAAATTGCATTTGCAGTAATGACTCATCCCACATCAGATTCAACATCAATCACTATCTTATGACTTGTTTCTGCATTGGGAGGGTTAATAAACAAACAATTTTATTGTTCTTGGCCAAAGCAACCAGCAACTGGCCTTGCATTTTACACCACCTAACACTCACTTACTCTCACACACAACATCACCACTGTGATTATTGAATTCTGAAGGTACGGATCAAGCCTCCAACTAGTTTTTCAAATTTAAATCAGTAACACACCAAGCGCAATCCTCCAATTATTGATTTATGACATTAATGACTTAAACCAGTAATCAGCTTCTATTATAGTCCAGAACTAAGCTTTGAGGCTCAAGATCTCACGTTGGTTACTTTACAGGTCATTCACTCAGAGAAAGCAACCTAGTTTGTCAAAAACTTATGAAAAGTGCATGATTCCTAAACCTGTACCAGATGCCTGACTTGGTTGTGGTTTCAGTGACTCAAGGTTGGAATCTTAGTGGCTTGCTGTCCCAGACTTGGACAAGGATCCTAAATCTGGATCTGTGCCTAACTGAATTAGAACCTGGTTGGTCAACCCAGCTGACTGCTAACTTTGATTTGTGACTGGAACCTCTGAGTATATGCCTAGTTGGCTCCTGATCAGAATAACCAATTGGTCCTTAAGCCTGCCAGTAGCTCAGAACCTTAGTAGCTTGCTATCCTAGGCCTGGACAAGGATTCTCAATTAGGATCTGTACCCAGCCGACTCAGAACCTGGTTGGTCAACCAAACTACATGCTGATTTTGATTTGATCCTTCATTACCTAAACTACTGAACATATACCCTAATTGACTCCTATTCTCAGTAATCTAACACCAATTCTGAAATTGATGTGATTCAGATCTATCTACCCAAATCTGATAGGAGTTGTCAGACCAATTTATGTTTAGTTTTAAGTATAGTTAATGGTGATTAGGAACTCTGTTCATGTCTAGGTGCCAAGATGAGACCAAGCATCTAAGGTCTGTCCTAACAGCTAAGCCCTTAGTATCCCTTACAAACCTTAATGCAAAGCTCCTACCCCTGCCATGCTCTGAAACTAGAGCCATTGACCAATTGTCTGGTTTAGGCTTCTACTATAGGTATGCAGGCCTGAGAATAAGAGATCATTATGCAGCAAGGTTGCTGCTACAATTTTAGAAAATTAAAGGGTAAAAGTTGCCTAGTCCAGAGCTCCATCAGGACTCTTATCTGCCTGACAACTCCTCTCATTTAGTGTTCAATCAGTTTCAGGTCCTATTAGCCTGATGCAAGTCATGTGTTTAACTAGTTCCTGGCCTGATTACTCTAATATAGAAGATAAATGAATCTATTTTGTAGGCCTGATTCATAAATCGATTTCAGGTAATTGAAGGCTGGAGTTTCCAGGGGTTCTATTATTATCTAACACAGTATTTGCCACAAATACTGGAGCTGTGACTCAATGGAAACCAATTCTAGCCCATGGTTTCTAAAGAATATAGCTGTCATGACTAAATGTCAAGACTTACAGTAACTTTGGTTGTCAGGTGGTGAACATTTGTCTGCATAATTGTGCTATACCAGGGTAACAAAATTAATACTTTGCCCATCAATTTAAATGCTAGCCTGGTAGCCCCTGGAGCTCTTGATCTCTTCCTTAGATTGAGGTTGCTTGAAATTTTAGAATAGGATGGAACTGAACAGCTCATAGACACGTGATCTCTAAGGGATACTTACTGCTTGTAAATTTTAACACCTAAATCAGACTCATCCCTAATTCCCAGATGAACTAGACTCCCTGATTTTAAAGGTTTTCATTTTAATCTCAAAGTCAGCATCTAACTCAAAGCTCTCAACCGAATGTATAGGGTAGGAGATAAAATCATGATGAACTTCTGTATACATTTTATGGATCCAAACCTGGTTTGTCAGCTCCTATTTATCAGACATTAAATGATATGAGGCTCCACAAGAGGTGTACAGCCATAAGCAGTCTTTAGGTGTTTCTGCAGCCAGAAGTTGTGTTCCTCATAGGATACCAGGGAATTTAGGATAAGCTTACCAGTAGATAGGAAGCAAAGCCATTGGAGATTTCTTTAAATATCTCTCATCATTCAGAGCAATCATCTGATATCTGGACAGGATTACTATCTTATTTGGTTAACTAGAAACTCCTTGGTCACGGTATATGTTTTGATTCACTCATGTAATCCTTAATTGATGAATTGGTCTGGTTAGGTAAGGAATAGGATCTGGGATTTGGAGGTTCTAGGAAGCTGTGTTTTTAAGTCCAGTTACACATAGTATACAGTCAGCAATCATTTTTCTTGCTTTTCAATTTCCTTTTTGGCTTGCAAAGCAAGATATCCTAGAGTCTCTATAACAGATTATTCAACCAAGAAAATACTAGCAAATAAATGCATCACGCATTCCACAGATTCCATTACATTCGGGAATTTCTACTGTAAATAAACAACCAGCCAATTGCAAACACAACAAGTATATGGTCTCTACACTACAACTGATAGCAGATAAGGTGTGGAGGCGTCATTTATACTGATTTACCACAGCAAACAATATAAGGATCAGAGATTGAATAGAGCAAATACACATGGACCGAGTAATGAATCAGTGTATTATTACCAAGTAACTCAAACAGAAATTGTGCAGCACAGCAGAGATAAATTATCAATCACTTGCTCAGTTCCTCTCATGATTAAGCAGTTAATTTATATTTTAGGCGTACATTTCTCTAGATTTTAGATCCCAAACCTAGGTAACTTGACCAATCTAAACCAATTTCTATGCAGACTCAAACACATTCAAACTGAAGGTCAGTAGACGCATACTTGCCTTAACCTATATCAATCCTTCACCTATAATTCATTACTTTCTAGTTTGTAAAGGCAAAGTATTCAATGCTTTTGCCTATATACTGACAGACTATTAAACCTGGTAGGCCTAAACATGGATGTTGCAGAGTTTGATGAACTAACAAAAATAGCAAATCCGTTTATCACATAGTGACACACTGTTATTCGGCATGCGAATTAATTCCAAGATTTACAGCGGTGAACGATTTTATAGCATGTTTTTTTTTTAAGAGTTGCGTCTTTCAAGTGAAGAGAGAAAATACAATAGGTGAATGTGACAAATAATTTTATCGTTACCTTTTCTAGAATCCTACACGAATTTTAACCAGAATTCCTGAATCAAAGCTGAAACTAGGGATTGCAATTTCTTAGAGCTTCGTTTCCTTGATTCAGTTCCTCCCTAGCCTAAACTATTCTTAAAAAGCAAAGACAGAGGATATTATGCAGCCTCTGGAAATTCGATTGATCATTAAGAGAATAGCAAGAATCAAGAATCTAACCTGATAGCGTGAAGCGGAAAGGATGAACAGAACCTGAAGCAAGAACAAACTGATTTCTCCTATACGAATACCGCAAAGTTCGACCGAACAGAGCACAATTTCCAGAATACTTGCTGAAGGAAAGCCCAAGGAACCGAGAACAGAGAAGAATTTAAGGAGAATTCTTCAAGAATCCAGCAAACGAACAGAGAGCAGAAGGAGCACTTGAGAGCAATTCCTCCAGAACTCAACCAAAGAACCGAGAGTAGAAGCAGAATTTTTCCAAGGATTCTTTTTGCAACTCTCTGAGACTTCTTCACAAAACCAACGATCCCCCCCTTTTCTTTTCTCTACCAATTCCCTTTATACCCCTAGCTTAACCATGGTCTCTTAACCCTATGGAAGTTAATTTCTAACCCTAGCCTAACTAACTCTATAACTAACCCCTAACTGAATTTTGTTTGTTTCAGCTCTATAACTAACTAATTCTTATTTACTCATTTATTTAATTTTTTTGCAACTCCTTCTTTTTCTTTTGACCATGTGAGCTTTTATTCCCTAAAGTTATTTAATAAATTAAAGAAAATTTCTATCCGGACAAAAATTGGTGCTCACAGTTTGCCCCTCTTTACCAAGTTTTTACTAGATAATGCGAGAATGCTTCTTGTATTATCGAAGTAAGAAATTAGTAAAGACGTGAGCCAATTTTGTCCGACCCTAGTAAACAAAAAGGAAATCAAGACCCATGGATAAACATACAGGGCTCTATGCGATAGGCCAGAATGCAAGAAAGAAAAAATACAACGCCTGATGTGCTTAAAAAAACTTAAACATGAGGGGCCTGATGTGATAGGCCAAAATGCAGGAAAATAAAATGTAGCGCCTGACGTGATAGGCTTTGAACAAAAATTTAAACATGAGGGGCCTGATGTGATAGGCCAAAATGCAGGAAATTAAAATGCAGTGCCTGATGTGATAGGCTTGAGACAGAAATTTAAACATGAGGGGCCTGATGTGATAGGCTTAAGCAGAAATTTAAACATGAGGGGCCTGATGCGATAAGCCATAATGCAGGAAATTAAAATGCAGTGCCTGATGTGATAGGCTTGAACAAAAACATGAGGGGCCTGATGTGATAGGCCAAAATGCAGGAAATTAAAATGCAGCGCCTGATGTGATAGGCTTGAAACAGAAATTTAAACATGAGGGGCCTGATGTGATAGGCCAAAAATGCAGGAAAATAAAATGCAGTGCCTGATGTGATAGGCTTGAACGGAAATTTAAACATGAGGGGCCTGATGTGATAGGCTTAAGCAGAAATTTAAACATGAGGGGCCTGATGCGATAGGCCATAATGCAGGAAATTAAAATGCAGTGCCTGATGTGATAGGCTTGAACAAAAACATGAGGGGCCTGATGTGATAGGCCAAAAATGCAGGAAAATAAAATGCAGTGCCTGATGTGATAGGCTTGAACGGAAATTTAAACATGAAGGGCCTGATGTGATAGGCCAAAGTGCAGGAAAATAAAATGCAGTGCCTGATGTGATAGGCTTGAGCAGAAAATTAAAACATGAGGGGCCTGATGTGATAGGCCAAAATGCAGGAAATTAAAATGCAAGAAGACTTGATTTGGAGAGATTTTAATCTTTATTTATTTAGCGGACTTCGAATTCACAGCTTCCCTATAGCACGATTCTTATGACCTTTAGAATGAGCTAGAGCCTGCGACTGGCCTTCCCTTTCTGATTTTGTTGGCTAACTTTATGCATCTCACTGCTTATTCTGCGGAGAGAAGAATCATTCAATGTTATTAAATGACTATCAATTGCGAGATTCTCGTTCTAACCATGATTCAAACAGTCTTAGTATTTAATAATTGCTGTAGTATACTTAATTCGATACATATGCTTGATCAACAAATACAATTGAACGAATAAAATGGCTGAATTTCAAAAGTAAACAGAACGAGGAATTAGAGGAGTATGTATTTGGGGATGGAATTTTGGATGGTCTTGTGCCTTCGAGACGATCAACGCTAGTATTGTATTTCCATAACCTTTCCTGTCTTATCGCCCATGCTTATTAGGAAACAAAATTTTGCCCCAGTATCAGCCTACTCAAAATTTTGCCCCAGTATTAGCCCATTCAAAATTTTGCCCCAGTATTAGCCCAGTCTTATTCTGATAAGCTCCGAACTGATTTCAATATTGGCCTATTTCACTTTTATCCACTCACTGTCCTTTCATCAATCTGCTCCAGTATTTGCCCAATACTGGCCTGACTGCTTTTGAATCAATCCGCTTTATTCTTTGCCCCAGTATCATATTCTTGTTCCCACCTATTCTTGAGGGCCATCTTACGACGATATGAATTTTCCTCACGTTTGTCTAGGTCGCCCTTGTGGGTTTTCAACCTAGCGCATCTTTTGGATGCCCTAACTTTTGCCTAGATCGCCCTTGCGGGTTTTCGACCTAGCGGGCTTTTGGATGCCCTAACTTTTTCCTAGGTCGCCCTTACGGGTTTTCAACCTAGCGGGCTTTTTGGATGCCCTAACTTTTGCCTAGATCGCCCTTGCGGGTTTTCGACCTAGCGGGCTTTTTGGATGCCCTAACTTTTGCCTAGATCGCCCTTGCGGGTTTTCGACCTAGCGGGCTTTTTAGATGCCCTAACTTTTGCCTAGATCGCCCTTGCGGGTTTTCGACCTAGCGGGCTTTTTAGATGCCCTAACTTTTGCCTAGATCGCCCTTGCGGGTTTTCGACCTAGCGGGCTTTTTGGATGCCCTAACTTTTTCCTAGATCGCCCTTGCGGGTTTTCGATCTAGCGGGCTTTTTGGATGCCCTAACTTTTGCCTAGATCGCCCTTGCGGGTTTTCGATCTAGCGGGCTTTTTGGATGCCCTAACTTTTGCCTAGATCGCCCTTACGGGTTTTCGACCTAGCGGGCTTTTTGGATGCCCTAACTTTTGCCTAGATCGCCCTTATGGGTTTTCGATCTAGCGGGCTTTTTGGATGCCCTAACTTTTGCCTAGATCGCCCTTACGGGTTTTCGACCTAGCGGGCTTTTTGGATGCCCTAACTTTTGCCTAGATCGCCCTTATGGGTTTTCGACCTAGCGGGCTTTTTGGATGCCCTATCTTTTGCCTAGATCGCCCTTGCGGGTTTTCGATCTAGCGGGCTTTTTGGATGCCCTAACTTTTGCCTAGATCGCCCTTACGGGTTTTCGACCTAGCGGGCTTTTTGGATGCCCTAACTTTTGCCTAGATCGCCCTTATGGGTTTTCGACCTAGCGGGCTTTTTGGATGCCCTATCTTTTGCCTAGGTCGCCCTTGCGGGTTTTCGACCTAGCGGGCTTTTATTACGCATAATATTTCTTTACAGCATCAGCGTTGGTTGGATTTGCCAGATCATTCCCATCCATATCAGTTAAAATCAACGCTCCTCCCGAGAAAGCCTTCTTGACTACATATGGCCCATGATAATTTGGGGCCCACTTCCCTTGTAGCGATTTTTGCATAGGTAATAACTTTTTGAGAACCAAATCTCCTTCTTGAAATACTCGGGGACGGACTTTCTTTTCGAATATTTTCTTCATTCTTTTCTGATATAGCTGTCCGTGACATAACGCTACCAATCTTTTTTCATCAACCAAATTTAACTGATCGACCCGGGCTTGAACCAATTCTGCCTCTTCCATCTTTGTGTCCATTAACACCCTTAATGAAGGGATCTCTACTTCGATAGGAAGGACGGCCTCCATTCCATAAACAAGTGAGAATGGAGTTGCTCCAGTAGAGGTACGAACTGAAGTACGATATGCATGGAGGGCATAGGGGAGCATCTCATGCCAATCTTTATATGTGTGCACCATCTTTTGGACAATTTTCTTGATGTTTTTATTAGCTGCCTCCATCGCTCCATTCATCTTTGGTCTGTATGGGGAGGAATTATGATGCTGGATCTTGAACTGGTCACACAATTCATTCATCATTTTGTTGTTAAGATTGGTACCGTTATCTGTGATGATTTTGTTGGGCAAGCCATACCGGCAAATTATCTCTCTCTTTACAAATTTTACAACCACACTCCGAGTTACGCTGACGTAGGAGGCAGCCTCGACCCACTTGGTGAAATAGTCAATGGCAACCAATATGAAACGATGCCCGTTAGATGCTTTAGGCTCAATTGGTCCAATGACGTCCATTCCCCACATAGCGAATGGCCATGGTGAAGATAATACATTCAAGGACGTAGGCGGCATGTGGATGTTGTCAGCGTATACCTGGCATTTATGACAAGTCTTAACATACTTATAGCAATCAGTCTCCATAGTCGACCAATAGTATCCTGCTCTGAGGATTTTTCTTGCCATCGCGTGTCCATTAGCATGGGCACCAAAAGATCCCTCATGGACTTCTTTCACAATTTTCCTAGCCTCTGCTGTATCTACACACCTGAGCAGGACCATATCATGATTTCTTTTATATAAAACTTCCCCATCGAGAAAGAAACTGGCAGCTAATCTCCGTAACGTTCTTTTGTCATTTTCCGAGGCATGGTTGGGATACTCCTTGTCTTTCAGAAAGCACCGGATATCATGATACCAGGGTTGCCCATCTTGTTCCTCTTCAATTGATTGGCAAAAGGCTTGTCGATCTCGGCGTTGAATCTGGATAAGGGGCATATCCTCCTCTTTACTTATTTTAAACATGGACGAGAGGGTGGCTAGGGCGTCAGCCAATTGATTGTCCTCTCGGGGTATATGTGCAAAAGTGACATCCTCAAAGTGCTCCAACAATTCCTTAATATAAGCTTGGTATGGGATCAACTTTGCATCTCGAGTTTCCCATTCACCTTTAACCTGATGGATAACTAGAGCTGAATCACCATAGACCTCCAAGCTCTTGACATTGGCATCGATGGCTGCTTGTATTCCCATGATGCAAGCCTCATATTCAGCCACATTATTAGTACAATCAAAACCCAACCTGGCTGTAATAGGTACATACTGTCCTTCTGGGGAGATTAATATGGCTCCTATGCCATGACCCATCATGTTGGACGCCCCATCAAACAACATCGTCCACTTTTCTTTTACTTCCTGTACCGGCTCACTAAATACTGCCATTAGATCCTCATCAGGAAACCCTTGTCTCATCGGCTGATAATCACTTAGAGGCTGTTGAGCCAAATAATCTGCCAACGCACTACCTTTAATTGCCTTTTGTGTAACATACATGATATCATATTCTGATAGCAAAACTTGCCATCTGGCAATTCGTCCAGACAAAGCGGGCTTTTCGAAGATGTACTTAATTGGATCCATCCTAGAGATCAACCAAGTAGTATGGCTCAACATGTACTGTCTCAAACGATGGGCGGCCCATGCCAATGCGCAACAGGTTTGTTCTAACAAGGAATATCTTGCCTCATAATCGGTAAATTTTTTGCTCAAATAGTAAATGGCATGTTCTTTCTTTCCAGTTACATCTTGTTGACCGAGCATACATCCCATGGCGTTACCCGTCACTGTCAAGTATAGAATTAATGGCCTCCCTGGGACTGGGGGAACTAAAACTGGAGGGTCTTGTAAGTAGAGCTTAATCTTTTCAAAGGCTTCTTGGCAATCCTCATTCCAACTGATGGGCTGATTTTTGCGCAAGAGTTTGAAAATCGGTTCGCATGTAGCTGTCAGTTGGAAAATAAACCTAGCGATGTAGTTTAGCCTTCCAAGAAACCCTTGCACTTCCTTCTCTGTTTTTGGGGCTGGCATCTCCAAGATTGCACGGACCTTATCAGGGTCAACCTCAATTCCCCTTTCACTAACAATGAAGCCTAGCAGCTTTCCTGACTTCACACCGAAAGTGCATTTAGCTGGGTTCATTCTCAACTTGAACCTTCGAAGCCGTTCGAATAGTTTTTGCAAGTTATCGAGGTGATCCTCCTCAGTTCTCGACTTGGCGATCATATCATCCACATATACTTCGATCTCCTCGTGGATCATGTCATGAAATAATGTCACCATAGCTCTCTGATATGTTGCCCCAGCGTTTTTCAACCCAAACGGCATGACTTTGTAACAAAAGGTTCCCCAAGCCGTAATAAAGGTGGTTTTTTCCATATCTTCTTCAGCCATCTTGATCTGATTATATCCAGAGAAACCGTCCATGAACGAAAAATAAGAGAACTGGGCAGTATTGTCAACCAATACGTCGATATGAGGTAAAGGAAAGTCATCCTTTGGACTGGCCCTATTTAGATCCCTGAAATCTACACACATTCGTACCTTTCCATCTTTCTTGGGAACTGGTACTATATTGGCAACCCACTCCGGGTATTTTGCTACGGCCAGGAAACCCGCATCGAACTGCTTTTTTACTTCTTCTCGGATTTTTAAGGACATCTCAGGCTTCATTCTTCTCAACTTCTGTTTCACCGGTGGGCAGTCAGGTTTTAAAGGCAATTTATGTTCCACAATCGACGTGTCTAATCCCGGCATATCTTGATACGACCAAGCGAAAATGTCGCTATATTCCTGTAATAGTGACACTAATCGAGAGCGATTTTTGAACGCGCCTATTTTCACTTCTTTTTTATCCTCCTCAGTCCCCAGATTTATCAATTCAACAGACTCTTGGTGAGGCTGTATCAATCTAGATTCCTGCTCAACCAGCCTTAATAATTCCCCAGATGGTTCATATTCAAATTCTGTTTCCTCATCCGCTTGATTAATAAGACAGTCAAAACTATTCAATACAATACTAGCGTGATCGTCATTAGGCAAGTTGTTTTCGGATCTGCAAATATGTGAAAAGAATAAGATATATGGATGTATTGGAGGAAGGAAGAGAGTATTTCTGAAAGAAATCAATGGTATTTATTGATCAATCATATGTACAAAATATTGTTTATTCACAAAATTTTACAGCAATTACAAATTACATGTAGACTGAATTTAAAATCACGGGAAGCTCGATGGTTTCCCAATTGTTTAGCTCATGTCCTGGTGGACAAGCTATCACCAAGTCATCCATATTGAGCGGCTCTTCTTTATCAACTGCCGCTATCATATCCGGGGTCTCGAACCCAGCACTCCAAAAACTTTCTGAAATATGGAGCAGAGGGACCCTCTTTATCTGGGACTTTCGCTTTTCCAATCTAGCCCGTTTCTTTTCTTCCATTTCTTCCCTAATTCTTCCCCTCTCCTCCTCAGTGGGTTTGTACCCTAACCCAAACCTGTGCTTGTTCTTAATTAACTGCAAAGGCTGAGTTAATCCTCCATTGTTTTGCCCCAGTTTGTCTCCGGGCTGGAATCCATTTTTCAACATTATTTTAGCCATCATTAACAGAGCTCTTGGGGGCCGATGCTGGTCCACCACCTCTCCCTCCTTAACAGTGGTAACATTAGCAATTTCTAGAGCCTGGAAGTGAGTTTCCAAGGCTTCCTCAGCAGCCTCGATGTAGGGAGTATCGGTGGGTTTACTGACCAGAAAATCCTCTTCAGCAGAGACAATTATCAGCCTATCATCTATGATGAATTTCAATCTTTGGTGAAGAGTGGATGGCACCGCTCTAGCAGAATGGATCCATGGCCTTCCCAGGAGACAACTATATGCAGGCAAGATGTCCATCACCTGAAAAGTCACCTCAAAAATAACCGGGCCAATCTGTATTGGCAGATCAATCTCTCCAATAACTTCCCTTCGTGATCCATCAAAGGCCCTAACCACTATTGAACTTGGCCTCAAGTGGGATGCTTCATAGGGTAACTTTGACAGGGTCATCTTAGGCATCACATTTAAGGAGGAGCCATTGTCTATTAAGACCTGGGCTAAGATATGGTCCCTACACTTTACAGATATGTGCAACGCCTTGTTATGCCCAGCCCCTTCTTCGGGGATTTCGCTGTCGGTGAAGGTAAGGAAGTTATTGGCGGTTATATTATTCGCAATCCCTTCAAACTTCTCTACCGAAAGGTTTTGCACCACATGTGCCTCGTTGAGTATTTTTAGCAGCACCTTTCGATGAGGCTCAGAATTCATCATTAGTGCTAATAGAGAAATTTTCGCTGGCATACGGTTCAATTGTTCAATTACTGAATATTCATTTTGCCTGATCATCCTTAGAAATTCACAGGCATCTTCTTCAGAAACAGGCTTCTTCAGTTCTCTTCTTTCTTCTTCTCTATTTGCTTCTGGCTCAGGACCAGCCAAAATTGCCTCCCCGCAGGGCCTTCCTCTCCTCTCTTCCATGGGGGAATAAATGCGACCGCTCCGGGTCATACCCCCGATTCCAACTATATTCACCACATCAGTAGCGGCACTAGTGGTGACTTCGGCTTTTTCTTCCTTTGTCTTGCCTCCAGACACCTCAGCATCATACTTCCAGGGTACCTCCTTGTTGCTTTTATATGGGAAAGGCCCCGGCACCTTTATAGTAATCGGTCTCAAGCCGTTCGGTGTTGGGACAGCTGGCTCTTCGAAATATCTGATAACTAAAGGCCTTGGACAACCAGGGAAGGCCTCATTAAGCATATTTACCTCAAACTCTACGTCTAAGCAATTCACCGTTGGCCCCCCATGATTTGGCAGAGGATTATTTCCTACATTAGGAGCATCCTTCTCAAAATTTAACCACTTGGCGTTTATCAAGTTTTGGACTTTATGCTTTAAGCCTTGACAATTTTCAGTGGAATGTCCCACTGCCCCGGCATGATAATCACACTTAGCAGCCGGGTCGTACCATTTGGGAAATGGTGGTTCCAGTGGCTTCATAGGACAAGGTGCGATCAAAGAGTTCTGTATTAGGCGGGGTAAAAGCTCGGTATAGGTCATAGGGATAGGGTCAAAGTGTATAACTCTCTTTTCATTATTTGGCCTTCTTTGAGTTTGGTTAGTGTTTGGGCCAGGGTTTTGACTCCAGGCTTTTTGTGGAGGTTGGGGTATGGTTGGTTGTGGTTGCGTCATGAGCGGGGTTGTTTGTTGGAAGGCTGTGGGGGGTGTGTAAGGTGGTTGATAGTTAGGTTGGGAGGCGGCCACCATCGGAGGATATGGTGCATACTGAGGGTGGTAAGGTGTTTGGTAATTAGGTGGTGTAGGGGTGGAGTGATTTGGATCATATGTGACATGGTGGGTTTCCCCTTCCCTCTTTTTCCAGGAATTATTGGTTGGCTTCTTCACATTTACATTGCCAACCGTATTATGCACAATCCTTCCGCGACGCAGGCCGCTTTCAATTCTTTCTCCAATTAATACCATATCGGAAAAATTGGCCGAAACGCTGCCCACCATCTTATCATAAAATGGTGCAGGGAGAGTATCCATAAACATCCCTATCATCTCTCTTTCAAACAGAGGAGGTTGAACTTGAGCTGCTAGTTCCCTCCATCGTTGAGCATATTCTTTAAAGGTCTCATCTTCCCTCTTGATCATATTTTGCAACTGAGACCGATCTGGTGCCATCTCTATATTATATTTGTATTGCCTAAGAAAGGCATCTGCCAAATCCTTCCATGATCGGATATGGGTGCGTTCCAACTGAGTATACCAGTTGGCTGCAGCTCCCGTAAGACTATCTTGGAAACAGTGGATCAGGAGCTTATCATCATGCGCATGTGAAGCCATCTTTCTACAGAACATAGTTAGATGACTTCGAGGGCACCCCGTTCCTTTATATTTTTCAAATTCGGGCATCTTGAACTTGGGCGGGATTATCACGTCAGGGACTAGACACAAGTCAGAAGCGTCTACTAGTCCATAGCCACTTCCTTCAATGGCTCTAACTCTTTCTTCTAGGTGTTGCCATCTACCGCTGAGAGGGGTCTCCTGACTAGGAGTATTTGACCACTGTTCATTCACTACTGGTCCCGCTGTATGAGGCCCCACAGGTCGGATAGTCTGGCCATAGGCATTTGGTAGAGGGAAAGGGGGTTGTTGGGGGTTTAGTGGGCAGGTAGTCATAGGGATGGAATTGGTGGGATTCTCGATGGTAGTAGTGTTCATGTATGTATAGTTGGGATTAGTGTTTTGTGGGTAAGAAATTGACGGACCCGTGTGTGGAGGATAAGCAGTAGGATTTGTGTTATAAGTAGTTGGTGGATTTGTATGTGGTGGGTAGGTAGTAGGATTTGTATGGTAGGTAGCTGGTGGATTTATTTGTGGTGGGTAGGTAGTAGGATGATTTGGGTATTGAGTGTGAGTGAGAAGATTCTCAGCAGCAAGGTTTGTGGGAATACCCTGTGCTGAGGGTGCAAACCCAGGTGGTATCCCGTAAGGAGGCCACTCTCGATCAATTACCACCTGCACAGGGCCTGATGTATCTGTCACAGCTGCTGTTTCTGCCCCAGAGGGTCCCTCTGCATTCTTCTCTAACAGCTTCATCACTTTTGCCAGCTGATCCCTCAGATCAGCCACCTCATTTCTCAGTTCTTCATTTTGTGCTTCTAGCTCATTCATCATTCTGGTTTTTGAACGTGTGCTATAAGGATGCTGAGGAATGCGTGAATCCGCTATTTTGTTTTCTGGAAAATTCAATATTTATTAATTAGTATTAAAGAAAAAACATTCTCAAATTTTAAAACATAAATTAAATATCGGGGATCAGATATCTCGATAAATTTGTTATTGGATGAGCTTGCTTGTGAGACGAAGTGTGAAATGGAAATTAGTGCGACATCAAGAACTGTAGAGAGAAGTAGATTCTTTATTCATAATATTCATGGTACATCCTTTTCTTCTTTTTCAACTAGAGCAACATATCGATTCATTCTCATGATTAACTCTTTACAAAAGTTGATAAATTCTTCAACTTCAGCTGGCGTATGGAGTGGATGAAGTGAAGCTTCCGCTCTTTTGAGTAACTGAGGTACTTCGGCGATAGCAGTATTAGCCAAGCTAGCTAATCTCCCAAAACATCTAGTCCAATGATCCGCTGTGTCTTGATACCATTTCATTTCATCTTGCAGATCACTTATCCCCTTTTGTTGCATCCTAATGACTTCAATGACATTCCATTTTTCTTCATTCACTTCATTTTCGCATGCCACTAACAAGTTCTCTATTTGTTGTTTTAACTCTTCTACCCATTGGCGTAACTCATTTCTTTCGTCAATCAGTTGATTCTTCTCTGCCAACTCTCTATCCCTTTCACCCAAGGCTTGACCTTTCTCTCGTCTGATTTGGCGAACTCGACTTCTCATCTGTTCAATAGTGTCCCTCATTGCCTGATTTTCTTGGAGGGCGGCATCTCTTTCTTGTGCTCTCAATCCCAGCTCCTTATTAGCAGCTTGAAGGCTTATGTGGACCTTAGCTGCGTACTCTCGCTCAGATTTTTGCTGTTGACGAATTCCCTCCAAGGCGGTATCTTTTTCTTTGCCATCTCTCTTAAGCGCGGCAATTTCCTGTTGGGCTTTTAACAACTCTTCTTCCAACCTGCTGTTTTTGACAGTCATGCCCTCCAACTTTGCTTTTAATTCTTTGACGGCCTCATCTTCAAATGTTTCAGGCAATGGTTGACTTCCTGAAGCTACAGCTTGTGGTTTGAAGGGTAACTTGATTTGTTGCACCCGTTCCCTTACCCATTGTCGGTATTCTTCCTTTGCTGCACAACTTCTAACTCCTAACTCTTTTCCTTTTCGTGTTACCACCTCCCAAGCTTCTCGCACCTTTCGAAGAGGTTCTGCGAAGTTCCCTTCATAATATATAGTGACAGGAGTCAATAACTCTTGGGCTGGAGGACTTCGAATAGGATAGGCTAATTGACGTTGCCCCAGTATGGGGTTATAGCTGATACAACCCCTTATTCCCATCAGGGGGACATTGGAGAAACCCTTGCAATGATAAACAATCGTTGTCCTTTGTTGCCAAGACGGCTGCCATCTAATCTTTCCCTCTGTCAGACCAGCCAAATGTTCCGCCCATTCCCTACCTGTCATGCTTCTAATCTGGTAACACAGTAAATCTGAGATTGGACACTGGATCTTAACTTCTCTTTTGAACACATGTGCAGTGATCCAGATGTACAGTATTGGTAAGCAACATGTTATCTTCCTTTTTTTATTTTCATAACAAAAATCTAGAGCACAGTAGGTGTCTGCTAGCAGGGCGGTAACCGGATTCTCAAACCTGTTTTTCCGAGATAAGAAAGCACCAATGGCCGGCATGTCAATGAAGTCCTCGACTTGAGGAAACAATACTAAGCCATAAATGCCCAAGGCAAGCACATCCATGAAGATATCCCAGCTGTTATTATCTACCAAGTACTGCAGATAGTTCTCCAAGAAGTCCCTTGTAAAACCCCTAATATGGTTTCTTTCTTGGAAATCAGAAATGAAGTGGTTTTCTAGTAACCCTATAGATTGAGCTACCGTCTTGAAGGAAGGGCTGTGCTCCAAGTGGTTGTATGGCTTACTTCCTTCCAAGGGCAAACCTATGATCTGTTCGTATTCTTCCAACATCGGAGCCAACTGAAAATCTGCAAACGTAAAGCACCTCAGGGGAGGGTCATAATATTGTACCATAGCCGTGATAGCTTCCTCTTGTACTTTTACCTCTAGCAACTTCAATATGTTCCCGTACCTCCTAACAAAGGCCATCTTTTGTACTGTCTGTAGCTTCCTGACAAAAGAATCTATACTGGACAAATCAGTCATCTTTGCCCCAATCCTTCTTTTCTTCCTCAATTCTGATCCCACATTAATTTCCATTTCACCTTCTTTGGATATTTAACCAGAATCTGATCCCCTTTAAAAAAACAGAAAAGAAAGAAAAAACAACAAATAAAACGGGTCAGTTATATGAATAAATAAACCTATGCATGATAAAGAAACAAATGATGCATGGTACAAAAATATTTGAAGAAATGTTGTTCCCTTGAAAGTTTTATCTTGTATCATACTTTTGGTCCTTAAAAGCTTAGCGCCGATCCCTCTTCTCTCTAGATCCCTTTATTTTGTTTTTCTCATCTTCCTTCTATTCTTTTCTTTTTCTCTCTTCCTTTTGTGGACTTTTACTCTTTTTCCTTACTTTTCCTTACTTTTCTTCTTCTTCTTTTTCCTTTCTCCTTTTTTTTTTTTTTTTTTTTTTTTTATACTGGCTTTCTCAAAGCACGTTCTAAACAATATTCTCATAAATCAATTAACAACATTATAACAGGAAAGTGCCCTCCGCAGGTCCTATTTTGAGGTTACCTGTCCTACGGATCTAGGATATCTAATTTGTTTCTCACCAAGGGTTAGCCATAAGCCTATGGGATAAAGGTCACTAGAGCCAAGTTCCAATTCTTAGTACTTGCTGCAACCGTAGAGAATGCTACTGGTTACAGGGTACTAAGAAAGGACGCACTCTAGCTGGGATTTTCGTGATAGCCAAACGGGACGTGCATCCCAAGTGACACCACTAGATCCCTCTATTCCTGAGTTGCTCTCGGACCCGGGTGTAGGGCCCCTCTCATGTTCATATGCATATATGTGGTGTGTGCGGAGGGCATGCAAACCTCTTATAACTGTTGGTGGTTTTGATTTACCTGCAATTGGGGAACTTGCAACAGGTATATATAGCAATTAAAAATCATCTATCCTATGGTGGGATAACAAATAATCAAATAAATACAGGAACAACTAAATAGTACAAGGATCAATATAGCATACACACTCAAATATAAATGGGCTTGACTCTCTAAAAAGTTTCCCCAGTGGAGTCGCCATCTGTCGCAACCGTAATTCCGACGAGACGACGAACTCGCTGATATTAGATTTGATTGTATGAATTTTGTAGATTGTGGAGCCGCCACCAAATTTTATTTTTAAGGGAAAACATTTGGAAAAAACCCTAACTTGTGGAAGAAAATCTAGGTTCGGGAGTCAGTTACGAGTAAGGAAGGTATTAGGCACCCTACTCGCCCGTTCCAAGGAACGGTACCCTTAAACTGAGTGTGTGATATTTTGAAAAACTATTTGATCCCTTAGAACAGAATAGAAAAATAGGAAATAAATAGGTTCATGGAAAATAACCTGACAGGACTTGATCCTGCTCTTACGTATTCCCGGGTGCAATGGGAAACTCAAGGCTACGTAGTTCTGGTTAAGGGACTTGATCTCTTGGAAAGGAAAGGAGTAATCTTAGGTAAGAGCTTTAAAGCAATTTTTCTTAAGAAAATACAGAATTCAGGGAAACAGTCGTGCTTGCGTAATTCAAATCGTCGTAAGCCGTATTTGAATTAGCACGAATTAAAATACGCAACAGTAAAGAATGTTACTTGCCCGTATTAGAACCCGTTTGCACAATCTGAGAAAAATAAAATAAAAACAGACGTTCTGGAAAAACAGAAAAATTTTAGAAAGACAGACGTGCTTGCATAATCCAAATCGTCGTAAGCCGTATTTGAATTAGCACGAATTGAAATACGCCACAGTAGAGAATGCTACTTGCCCGTATTAGAACCCGTTTGCACAATCTGAGAAAAATAAAATAAAAACAGACGTTTTGGAAAACAGAAGAATTTTAGAAAAAACAGACGTGCTTGCATAATCCAAATCGTCGTAAGCCGTATTTGAATTAGCACGAATTAAAATACGCAACAGTAGAGAATGCTACTTGCCCGTATTAGAACCCATTTGCACAATCTGAGAAAAATAAAATAAAAAAAAACAGACGTTTTTTATAAGATTTTATTGAAAGTAAAAATTTTCAAAAAAATTCATGCTCGCGAGATCCTAAACCGTCGTAAGCCGTATTTGGATCCTACACGAATTAAAACACGACACGGTAGAGAATGCTACTCGTTCGCGTCAAAACCCGTTTACATGAATTTCGAAAAATTAAAAGCAATCAGAAATTTGAGTTAGAGAGTGAATTAAAAAGGTTTAAGACAAAGACTTAGTGAAAACAGAATCATGAACCAGAAAATTAGAATGAGAAAGCACAATGATATATTCTCCCATTACTTGTTTGGTATAAAACACTACTATTTCTCTTAGTCTTCCAAGTTTTATCCGAAATGCCATTGTACCTCTTAGAGAAGAATATTATTGAATCAAGCAGAGTCAAGGAGTAATATAAAACTACGGTTCCAGTCTAAAACAGAAATCTGTTAAAGTCTGGTACCTTTTGACTTTCTCAAGATATCTTAGAAGTCATAGAGTGTACGTCCTCAATGGTAGGACCTAAGAGGGGTTGCTTTGTAAATTTATAGAAGTCAGGTTCCGACAAGCCTTAAGCACAACCTGAGATTAGGTGTTGTTACTAACTAGTAGAAAAAAGAGGCTTTTAACAAGCAGAGATACTAGCATAACATACCATATCTCACAGACCTTTAGCAAGCCAGATTCTGTTTTTTGAATTCATGGTTGGTATTAGCAAGGCATTAAACCTCTAACCCACTCAGTTTGAAATATGACGTCAACAAAAGACTAATGTGCAACCTTTGTGGCTGAAACTGTCACCACAACAATAAGGTCCCAGCACCTATACTAGCCTACTGAGTCTGGTGTGTTTTATTTATCGTGCTATCTTACAGTAGTTAAAGTGACCTGAACCTTATGCCAAATAAAAAAATCAATGGCCTGATCTGGTTGCAGCTAATTCAATGTCTTTGGACTTTCCTAATTTATTTAAACACATCCCCAGCCCTTAAACGCAGACCCTGACAGGTTAATATAACATTGGTTTGACTGATTTACTTCCTTACTAACCAAAGGATTAGAGGATGCTATAGCCAAATCAGAGCCTTAGGAAGATAAAACACCAAAGTTGCTACCATCACCTCCTAATCTTCATGACAGGCTTCAGTTCTCAAATTTACGCTCTTATAGACTGATTCGAAGTCTTTTAAGATCTAATTTTTACTTATTCCTGCTGATAATGGTTTTAAAGGACCCTAGGTTATTGTGAAACCAAACTATCTTACTTGGCACCAAGTGCAGCTCTCTCTATAAGGCAGGTTTTGATTTTAGTTTGTTGTTTGGTTTATGAATCATAGAACTCAAGTCCTATATTCGGCCTAATTGTTATGACAGTAGCAAACAAATGATCATGCAGATTAGATGCAATATACAGAACTGTATTCACCTTTGTTGTTATAGTTAACTCTAGGATTGGCAGTCCTAAGTTCAAACTTTTAAAGACTGAGTTACCCATCACTTTGTTCTCTACCCTTCCCTAAATATGAAATATACCTCTTAGTGTAATTTGAGCCAGGTTTGGAAGCTTTTCAATCCAATTCCTAGCATAACAGAACTACAACCAAGGCAAGACAGCATGTAGAATGAAACTGCCACTATAAACTGAAATCCTAACAGTCATGACCAGCTGCAGGGCGTTTCAACAGTTGAAAGCCACAACTCCTTTAAATCTCCACTCGACTATTTCCTTGTTCAGACTGTAGCTTTCTATACCTTTCAATCTTCTTTGCATCAGTTATAGATGGTTAAGGGAAATTGAATTCTTACTGATCCAGTTAACCATGCACAAAGCTTATTTTAGCAGAAATCATAATGAACTTAGCTACGAACAGAGAGGACCTATGTAGGCTGACACCGAAAAAACCTATACTGAACCTGCAGAGTTCAAATTGTAGCATATGAGCCCTTCGGGAGTGTTACTGCTATGGGTAAAATTGCATTTGCAGTAATGACTCATCCCACATCAGATTCAACATCAATCACTATCTTATGACTTGTTTCTGCATTGGGAGGGTTAATAAACAAACAATTTTATTGTTCTTGGCCAAAGCAACCAGCAACTGGCCTTGCATTTTACACCACCTAACACTCACTTACTCTCACACACAACATCACCACTGTGATTATTGAATTCTGAAGGTACGGATCAAGCCTCCAACTAGTTTTTCAAATTTAAATCAGTAACACACCAAGCGCAATCCTCCAATTATTGATTTATGACATTAATGACTTAAACCAGTAATCAGCTTCTATTATAGTCCAGAACTAAGCTTTGAGGCTCAAGATCTCACGCTGGTTACTTTACAGGTCATTCACTCAGAGAAAGCAACCTAGTTTGTCAAAAACTTATGAAAAGTGCATGATTCCTAAACCTGTACCAGATGCCTGACTTGGTTGTGGTTTCAGTGACTCAAGGTTGGAATCTTAGTGGCTTGCTGTCCCAGACTTGGACAAGGATCCTAAATCTGGATCTGTGCCTAACTGAATTAGAACCTGGTTGGTCAACCCAGCTGACTGCTAACTTTGATTTGTGACTGGAACCTCTGAGTATATGCCTAGTTGGCTCCTGATCAGAATAACCAATTGGTCCTTAAGCCTGCCAGTAGCTCAGAACCTTAGTAGCTTGCTATCCTAGGCCTGGACAAGGATTCTCAATTAGGATCTGTACCCAACCGACTCAGAACCTGGTTGGTCAACCAAACTACATGCTGATTTTGATTTGATCCTTCATTACCTAAACCACTGAACATATACCCTAATTGACTCCTATTCTCAGTAATCTAACACCAATTCTGAAATTGATGTGATTCAGATCTATCTACCCAAATCTGATAGGAGTTGTCAGACCAATTTATGTTTAGTTTTAAGTATAGTTAATGGTGATTAGGAACTCTGTTCATGTCTAGGTGCCAAGATGAGACCAAGCATCTAAGGTCTGTCCTAACAGCTAAGCCCTTAGTATCCCTTACAAACCTTAATGCAAAGCTCCTACCCCTGCCATGCTCTGAAACTAGAGCCATTGACCAATTGTCTGGTTTAGGCTTCTACTATAGGTATGCAGGCCTGAGAATAAGAGATCATTATGCAGCAAGGTTGCTGCTACAATTTTAGAAAATTAAAGGGTAAAAGTTGCCTAGTCCAGAGCTCCATCAGGACTCTTATCTGCCTGACAACTCCTCTCATTTAGTGTTCAATCAGTTTCAGGTCCTATTAGCCTGATGCAAGTCATGTGTTTAACTAGTTCCTGGCCTGATTACTCTAATATAGAAGATAAATGAATCTATTTTGTAGGCCTGATTCATAAATCGATTTCAGGTAATTGAAGGCTGGAGTTTCCAGGGGTTCTATTATTATCTAACACAATATTTGCCACAAATACTGGAGCTGTGACTCAATGGAAACCAATTCTAGCCCATGGTTTCTAAAGAATATAGCTGTCATGACTAAATGTCAAGACTTACAGTAACTTTGGTTGTCAGGTGGTGAACATTTGTCTGCATAATTGTGCTATACCAGGGTAACAAAATTAATACTTTGCCCATCAATTTAAATGCTAGCCTGGTAGCCCCTGGAGCTCTTGATCTCTTCCTTAGATTGAGGTTGCTTGAAATTTTAGAATAGGATGGAACTGAACAGCTCATAGACACGTGATCTCTAAGGGATACTCACTGCTTGTAAATTTTAACACCTAAATCAGACTCATCCCTAATTCCCAGATGAACTAGACTCCCTGATTTTAAAGGTTTTCATTTGAATCTCAAAGTCAGCATCTAACTCAAAGTTCTCAACCGAATGTATAGGGTAGGAGATAAAATCATGATGAACTTCTGTATACATTTTATGGATCCAAACCTGGTTTGTCAGCTCCTATTTATCAGACATTAAATGATATGAGGCTCCACAAGAGGTGTACAGCCATAAGCAGTCTTTAGGTGTTTCTGCAGCCAGAAGTTGTGTTCCTCATAGGATACCAGGGAATTTAGGATAAGCTTACCAGTAGATAGGAAGCAAACCCATTGGAGATTTCTTTAAATATCTCTCATCATTCAGAGCAATCATCTGATATCTGGACAGGATTACTATCTTATTTGGTTAACTAGAAACTCCTTGGTCACGGTATATGTTTTGATTCACTCATGTAATCCTTAATTGATGAATTGGTCTGGTTAGGTAAGGAATAGGATCTGGGATTTGGAGGTTCTAGGAAGCTGTGTTTTTAAGTCCAGTTACACATAGTATACAGTCAGCAATCATTTTTCTTGCTTTTCAATTTCCTTTTTGGCTTGCAAAGCAAGATATCCTAGAGTCTCTATAACAGATTATTCAACCAAGAAAATACTAGCAAATAAATGCATCACGCATTCCACAGATTCCATTACATTCGGGAATTTCTACTGTAAATAAACAACCAGCCAATTGCAAACACAACAAGTATATGGTCTCTACACTACAACTGATAGCAGATAAGGTGTGGAGGCGTCATTTATACTGATTTACCACAGCAAACAATATAAGGATCAGAGATTGAATAGAGCAAATACACATGGACCGAGTAATGAATCAGTGTATTATTACCAAGTAACTCAAACAGAAATTGTGCAGCACAGCAGAGATAAATTATCAATCACTTGCTCAGTTCCTCTCATGATTAAGCAGTTAATTTATATTTTAGGCGTACATTTCTCTAGATTTTAGATCCCAAACCTAGGTAACTTGACCAATCTAAACCAATTTCTATGCAGACTCAAACACATTCAAACTGAAGGTCAGTAGACGCATACTTGCCTTAACCTATATCAATCCTTCACCTATAATTCATTACTTTCTAGTTTGTAAAGGCAAAGTATTCAATGCTTTTGCCTATATACTGACAGACTATTAAACCTGGTAGGCCTAAACATGGATGTTGCAGAGTTTGATGAACTAACAAAAATAGCAAATCTGTTTATCACATAGTGACACACTGTTATTCGGCATGCGAATTAATTCCAAGATTTACAGCGGTGAACGATTTTATAGCATGTTTTTTTTTTAAGAGTTGCGTCTTTCAAGTGAAGAGAGAAAATACAATAGGTGAATGTGACAAATAATTTTATCGTTACCTTTTCTAGAATCCTACACGAATTTTAACCAGAATTCCTGAATCAAAGCTGAAACTAGGGATTGCAATTTCTTAGAGCTTCGTTTCCTTGATTCAGTTCCTCCCTAGCCTAAACTATTCTTAAAAAGCAAAGACAGAGGATATTATGCAGCCTCTGGAAATTCGATTGATCATTAAGAGAATAGCAAGAATCAAGAATCTAACCTGATAGCGTGAAGCGGAAAGGATGAACAGAACCTGAAGCAAGAACAAACTGATTTCTCCTATACGAATACCGCAAAGTTCGACCGAACAGAGCACAATTTCCAGAATACTTGCTGAAGGAAAGCCCAAGGAACCGAGAACAGAGAAGAATTTAAGGAGATTTCTTCAAGAATCCAGCAAACGAACAGAGAGCAGAAGGAGCACTTGAGAGCAATTCCTCCAGAACTCAACCAAAGAACCGAGAGTAGAAGCAGAATTTTTCCAAGGATTCTTTTTGCAACTCTCTGAGACTTCTTCACAAAACCAACGATCCCCCCCTTTTCTTTTCTCTACCAATTCCCTTTATACCCCTAGCTTAACCATGGTCTCTTAACCCTATGGAAGTTAATTTCTAACCCTAGCCTAACTAACTCTATAACTAACCCCTAACTGAATTTTGTTTGTTTCAGCTCTATAACTAACTAATTCTTATTTACTCATTTATTTAATTTTTTTGCAACTCCTTCTTTTTCTTTTGACCATGTGAGCTTTTATTCCCTAAAGTTATTTAATAAATTAAAGAAAATTTCTATCCGGACAAAAATTGGTGCTCACACTAATCATCATCAAAGAATTGAAAAATCTCAAAACTGGGGCAAACATTTTCCCAAAAAAATTCAAATTGGGGCAATCCCCGATTTTTGAAAAACCAAAATTCAAACTAGGGGCATTCGTTTGCCCAAAAAAATTCAAATTAGGGCAATCCTCGATTTCTGGAAAACCAAAGTTCAAACTGGGAAAATTTTTTTCCAGAAATTACTTCAAATCGAGGCAATCCTCAAGTGTTGAACAATCTCAAAACTGAGGCAAACATTTGCTCAGAAAGATTCAAATTGCGGCAATCCCCGATTTTTGAAAAACCAAAATTCAAACTGGGGCAAACGTTTGCCCAGAAAAATTCAAATTGGGGCAATCCCCGATTTCTGGAAAACCAAAATTCAAACTAGGGCAAAATTGTTGCCCAAGTTTCTTCAAATTAAGGAAATCCTCAATTGTTCAGAAATCTTCAAAACTGGGGCAAAATTTTTGCCCAAATTACCCCAACTGGAGGTAATTGTCAATTACTAAAACTTCAAAACTAGGACAAAATGTTTTTCCGAAAATTACTTCAAAGGAAGGTAATTGTCAATTGCCTAAAAACTTCAAAACTAAGGCAAAATTTTTGCCCAAACCGCTTGAGCTAAGGCAACCAGCAAATTACTTAAATTAGTTCAAAATAAAAACTGCTTCAAAATAAATTGTTCAAAACATCTAACATAGGAACCTGTATTCCTTCCTCACCTGTTCAAGTATCAGGCAATATGTTTGGATTTTTGGGACACATCATTGTCCTAACAAATAATTTGTTAACACTCTCATACACTTTCTTTTCCAACTCATCTCACCTATCTTTACAGGTCATTTGTCTCATTCCTGTCTTAACAGATCGTTCCCATTTCACTTTACCAATCTTAACAGGCCATTTTTGCTTCGCTTGTCTTAATAGATCATTTTTTCTTTTCCTGTCTTAACAGGTCATTTTCATTTAACTTTGGCTATCTTAACAGGTCATTTTCATTTAACTTTGGCTGTCTTAACAAGCCATTTCTGCTTTTCCTATCATAACAAGTCTTTTTCATTTCACTTTGCTTGTCTTAACAGGCCATTTTTGCTTTGCTTATGTTAACAGGTCGTTTTCATTTAACTTTTCCTGTCTTGATAGACCATTTCTGCTTTGACTGTCTTAACAGGTCATTTTCATTTAACTTTTCTTGTCCTAACAGGCCATTTCTATTTTTCTTGTCTTAACAGATCTTTTTCATTTCACTTTGCTTGTCTTAATAGGCCATTTCTGCCTTGCCTGTCTTAATAGGCCATTTTTATTTTTCCTATCTCAACTAGTTGTTTTCATTTCACTTTGCAAGTCTTAACAGGCCATTTCTTCTTTGCCTGTCTTAAAAGGCCATTTCATCTCACCTGTCTTAACTGGCCATTTCTGCTTTGCGTGTCTTAATAGGTTGTTTTAATTTCATTTTGCGTGTCTTAACAGGTCTTTTTCATTTTTTCTTTTCATGTCTTAACAAGTCTTTTTCATTTCAATTTGCCTGTCTTAAAAACCCATTTCTGCCTTACCTGTCTTAACAGGCCATTTTTACTTTGTCTGTCTTAATAGGTCATTTTCATTTAACTTTTCCTGTCTTAACAAGTCTTTTTCATTTTACTTTGTTTATCTTAACAGACTATTTCTGCATTGTCTGTCTTAAAAGGCCATTTTTGCTTTGTCTGTCTTAACAGGTCGTTTTCATTTAACTTTGCTTGTCTTCACAGGCCATTTCTACTTTTCCTATCTTAACAGCTCGTTTTCGTTTCACTTTGCTTGTCTTAACAGGTCATTTTCATTTAACTTTTCCTGTCTTATCAGGCCATTTCTGTTTTTCCTGTCTTAACAGGTCTTTTTCATTTCACTTTGCCTGTCTTAACAGACCATTTTGCCTTGCCTGTCTTAACATGTCGTTTTCATTTAACCTTATCTATCTTAACAAGTCATTTATACTTTTCCTGTCTTAACAGGTCGTTTTCATTTTACTTTTCCTATCTTAACAGGTCGTTTTCATTTAACTTTTCTTGTCTTAATAGGCCATTTCTGTTTTGCTTGTCTTAACAAGTTTTTTTCATTTCACTTTGCCTGTCTTAACAAGTCATTTCTGCCTTGCCTGTCCTAACAGGCTGTTTCATTTCACCTGTCTTAACAGACTATTTCTGCTTTTCCTGTCTTAACAGGTCATTTTCATTTCATTTTGCCTGTCTTAACAGATTTTTTTCATTTTTGCTTTTCCTGTCTTAATAGGTTGTTTTCATTTCACTTTGCCTTTCTTAATAGGCCATTTCTACTTGGCCTGTCTTAACAGGTCTTTTTCATTTCTGCTTTGCCTGTCTTAACATGTCTTTTTTATTACACTTTGAGTGTCTTAACAGGCCATTCTTTTCCATTCTTGTCTTAACAGGTGTTTGCATTTTAATTTCTGCATTTTGGCCTATCACAGGAGGCCCTGCATGTTTAAATTTATGCATTTTGGCCTATCACACGAGGTCCTGCATGTTTAAATTCATGCATTTTGGCCTATCAATGTTTAAATTTTTGCATTATGGCCTATCACACAAGGCCCTGCATGTTTAATTCTTGTATTTTGGCCTATCACACGAGGCCTTGCATGTTTAAATTTCGGCATTGTGGCCTATCACACGAGGCCCTTGTATTTTTAAATACCTGCATTGTGGTCTATCACACGAGGCCCTACATGTTTAAATTTTGTCCCCCTGTCTTAATAAGTTTGCATTTTTCCTGTCAACAACATGACGTCATCTATATGTTTAAATTATATTTGTCTGTCTTAACAGGTCTTCATTTTTCCTATCAACAGACACCATCTGCATATTGCCTATCTTAACAGGTTTTCATTGAACTATCAACAACAAGACCTCATCTGCATGTTTAAATTCTGTCAGCCTATCACACAAGGCCTTGCATTTCAATCTCTGCATTTTTGTCCTATCACACAAGGCCCTGCATATTTTAATTTCTGCATTTTGGCCTATCACATGAAGCCCTGCATGTTTAAATTATGTCAGCCTATCACATATGGTTTTGCATTTTAATTTTTACATTTTGGCTTATCACACGAGGTCTGCAATGTACTATAACTTATTAGGCTCCTCCGAAATTTCTCCCAAGACTCGGGACTTTCCAGGTAGCCTTGAAGCATCGCTCAACTCCCATATCCTTCTAACATCTTCAAACCTTGCCAATAGGGCTCCCCCTCATGATTAGTCTTTAATCCTTATCTCAGACATAATTTATTCACATCTTTACGCATTTCCTACTATGATAATCTAGAAAATTATTTCTCATATTATTTGGTAAGAAAGTGAGGAAAGAGGGGCAAACTGTGAACACTAAATTATGCCCGAGATTAAATTATTGTTTAATTAATCAAATTTAGCAAATAAGAATAAATAAGTAATAAAAATAAAAAAATGAAAAATGAAAAATGAAAAATAAAATTAATAGAAAAGAAGAAAGAAGATGAAAAGAAGAAAAAACAAACAAATAAAAATAAAAAAAAGGCTAAAAAAAATAATAGTAACAGTAGCAAAAAAAATAATAAATAATAAAGTAAAGAAAAAAAAACTATTTCAAAAGTTAGTTAGGGCGGTTAAAAAATTTGGTTAAAGACAATTACATAAAATATGGCCTATAAATAAGAAGACAAGAAAATCTGGTAGGGGGACCTTTGGCATTTTTGAAAATTTTCTGAAAATCTTCACTTTCACATGTGCATTCCAGCAAGGACCTGCCATTTTCTTAAAGCATTTTCTTTGCAAAAGGAAGTTAAAAGAAGAGTGGCATGGAGGACTCAGCGAAAAGCATCCAAATCGAGGATTCTTTGGTGGTAAAAGGAATTTCACAGCTGAAGTCTCATTCTCTTTCTCTTTGAGAACTCAAATTGCGAGGGCTCGTAAAGAAGACTCATCCACAAAATTTTTAGGTAAGAGCTTGAAACTCCAATATCCCTTGTTGTTCGATTAGAACTCAAATTGGAGATGATTGAGGTCGGTCCTGATTGCATTACTAGGCTTAGCTTGTATATCTTTGCTCCTAATTAGAGTACAAGATTCATTGCTCTGGTAAAACAAATTTTAAAGTATCGATTGCTTCAATTTGAGATCATATGTTCGTAAAATTTCCATTGATATTTCATAACTGTTAGGTGAAATATCAATTAAGTAAATAATCTCAGTAGATATGAGGGCAGCACTAAATGAAGCCTCAGTAGTCTAGTTGGCCTCCTATCCTCGTTACTTGAACCTTTACAATGCTACATGGAGAGGTGCTGGAAATAGAAAGTCTGAGGCAATGGTCAGCCTCTGAATCCTGACTTGAAATCCTGAGTAGAATAGTAAGTCATGTAGGTATCCATGGATTCAAGTTCATAAGGTTGTGGAAGAAAATGTCCTTAAAGAGGTACTGTGGTTTGATTTTTATACAACTTCTAAGATGTGTTAGAATGCTTTCTATCATGATGAGAGTCTTAAGAACAAAACCTCCTCCTCACAGCATATACATTTCTAGTAACAGTTCATCAGAGAGGATCATTAGAAGTAGTCTTTAGAGAGGTGGCTCTAACGCCCGGAAATGAACTAGATGATAGGAAGATGTAAGCATGAGAGGTATCTGCAAGATTCCAAGAAATTATAAAGACTTCTGCACCTGCTAATGATCTCTAGTAATCTTATTCTAACTGGTCTGCAAAATTCTGCAAATTAATCCCTCTGGTTCAGGCCTTGTCCTAACCAATGAAAAGAGAAATTAAAGAGACCTGTGAGTGGCTTGAATTTAGGAATTCAAGAGCTTATGAAACAGTACCTATATCACCTTCAAAAAGGTAGGGTGGATGTGATTAAAATGTTATAAAAATCTTAATGACAGAGATCAGATCAGAGAAGGGTTAATGACCTGAGCTGCTGTAAGGAGAGCCAAATCCACATTGTTAACCTTCGACTGGTAGAATTAGCTAAGGAAAGAAACAATCTCACTGCATCAGATGCTGGTAGAATAAAAGTACAACCTGATGTTGACCATATAAGGCGTAGGATCATTAGAAAAAAGGAAAAACTAGTTTGTCATGCTAGATGTGTCCTTGTTTGGAAAGGGATTAGGATTGAGCTCCTTGATGTTATGGATGGCTCAGCTAGAATAGGATTAGATGTACTTATGAAACATTAGGCTGATGCAATTGGTTGACATTACCTTTTTACTGCCTAAGGGTGAAGATGAGTGTGTGTTATCTACTGGAAATTCTTCGCTATCTTAGTGCTAAAAACCATGTTGGTGTTGCTAAAGAGGTTGAGAACACCACTTTATTCTTGATGCCTCATCCTAATTTCCTAAAAAAGGTTTGGATAGTCACTGGACCTAACCATCCATATGGAATGGTTCTTGAGTTTCCTGCAATACCAAATAATACCCCTATGCAATAAGCATCACATTTAGCTCAGTATATGCAATAGGGCCCTCCTTCACAGACCAAGCATAGCTTCCTACTAAACCACACTATCCACCTACAGATATGCCTCCAAATTATACTTTCATTAGTATTACCGTTGCAAGCTTTGACCATCATTTAGCTTGAGGCAATTCTGCAAAGAGATGACAGTATACTTGGTAGTCATAGGTTCGGTCTGGATTCTGCAGATTATGGTCCCCTATTTCAATTGGTTGTGTAAAGCAAATACTGTTAAACATTGAGAAACTATAGGAAGCTATTTGGGTGATTGATTCACGTGTACAAGTCTGTCATAATAGATGAGTCCCCTACTACGACTATATATTTGGGTTGAACCTTGGTTAGATGGCATGAAACCAGCCCAAGACTGATCAAGAGCAAAAGTTTGCCACTAATTCCAGAGCATCACTGATATAAGGTACTAAAATGAAGGGAAATATTAGTACCATCTATGCTGCAAAGACCAGTAGTAGTTGGTAAATCCTAGGCAATTTTATAGTGAGCAATAGATTTTCCAAAAGCCAATTATGGTCTAAGAGTTAAAAACCTGCAAAGCATTGGGTTCACATGGAAATTAAGCAAAAGGCTATCATGTTATAAGAACGAAGTCTTGACCAAAGCAAAAAAGAGGAACGTGGCAGTAGCAAGTGGCTTTTGAGACACCTTTTGATAGACATATATGTGCGAAAAATTCTCTGCATCAAGTAAGAAAGAAAGCAATCTGAGAAAAGCATCTGGGTATTGGTACTTAGGTTGAAACATATTAAACAATTTTCATGAGCAGTAAATTACCACCTGAGGGTTCAGATTAGGTGGTCAGCTCATTGAAGCGTGAGGTGGGAGATGCGAGTTCAAATCCATCCTAGGCCTTTTTTCATTTTTCTCAGCATTCCTCTAAACAATTAATTTGGGAATTAAACCCATCGCCTTGCCATTAAATATGGGTCAAGCCCAATATATATCTTATGGAACAAAATTAGCCCTTTCTTAAGAATAAATTTATCAAAGCCAAGAACGTTAGTAAAGTCAAAAATACTATTCATCTAAGGGATCAAATCCCTTGCCTTTAATTTTGGGTCTAGCCCGTTGCCTTTGACTCCGAGTTCTCATTTATCCCTAATTTGCCCAACATACTTTTTAAAATCAAATTAATCTTTCTTAAAGTAAATTTCATTTGGGTCAAGCCCACCTTTTTCTGTTAATTTTGGGCCAAGTGCTAAACTTAAATCATTCATTCCAAACCAACTCAATCCTCTTAAAACTAGTTTTTGATAATTAAGGATTAAAATTCCAAAAGATATATTTTAACCCTAGATCTCATGCAATGAGCTTTGAATGCGAACTAGTATTGTACCCTACTGTTCAACATGTAGAGAGTCATATGAGTCTCAATGCAACTCTCGCTTGTCTTAGGCTCGGTGCATATGTAGATCTTGGGTAACATCTAAAAATCAAAATTTTCAAAATACCTCAAGTATTTTAATAATCCTAGATCTCACACAATGAGCTTTGAATGCGAACTGGTAGCATACCCTACTGTTCGGCATTTAGAGAGTCATATGAGTTTTAGTGCAACCTTCGCTTGCCTTAGACTCTGCATGTATGGATCCGGGGTAGTGTCCTTTCTTTCTTTTCTTGTTGAGATTATTTGTTCCCCTTCCAGTCTAAGTAATCTATATTCTAAAGAGATATTTTGTTGTTTTATGTCCATCATTTATTGCTTTAGTGTCTTTATTTCTTTTTGTAGTTCATTTATGGATATTTCCTCTTTGGGTTGTTTAAATCTTGCATATACTTCTTTTATCTCTAGTGGTTTAATTTCTCTTGCATTTTTGTTCCTATTATCTGATTAATTCACCCAATCATAGAAGGAATTCTTCTCTAAGTGGAGAATCTTTTAATTTATCTATAATGGAGATTAAGGTGGTGGTTTGGTCTTGTGTTAGCACATTTTTTTTTGTACAGTTTTCATAATTACATAATCATAGTCCTAAAAAGTAATTTTCGTCTTCTTCGGGGTTGTCGAATTCTTCTATTGGATTATTATCTATTTGATATATTTCATTATCTTGTGCATTTTCTTCTGGGTTCTCATCATCTTTTGTCTCAAGTTTAGGGTTAGAGTTTATCATAATGTTTAATAGTGTTTGTTTTAATTCTTCATCTTTTATTTTATTGATTTTTTATTGTACCCGACAATTTCTGGAATAATGACTTGGATTTCCGCATCTCCAACATACATTGTATTTTTTAGTAGTTCTTTTGGGCTTATTCCTTTTATAATTATTGTTTCAGTTAAAAGGTATACTTTTCTAAAAAGTAGATGTCTTCTTAAAGTTAGAAGGTTTTTGTGGCCTACTTGTAGGTCTTTTCATTTGTCTTTTATGTTGCCTACTTGGGGCTTTTAATGGGTCCATGCTATATTGTAGGCAAAACATTTCTAATTCTTTTATATTATTTAATTTTTTTTTTCTTATACTATTTTTTATTTTTGCATCTGTACATATTTGTATTCTTGTTTCTATTATGGTATTGTGGACTTTTTAGAAAGTTAGTTGTTCATATGGAATTTGTGATCCAAAATGGATTTGTAATTTTTGAATCACTTTTTCTACAAAGAGTCTTGGTAAGGTTGCTACAAATCTTTCTTTCTAATATGATGCTGATGCATCTTTTCTTATCATGACTTTTGATTTAAATACATCTTTATACCATTTATAGTCTGACATAGTTGGGCATCTTAGATTAGCTAATTATGCTCTTATTGTTTCTCGGAAAATACTTGGATCTCCTATGAAATTTTTAATGATTGTAAATATTAACATGGTGGTTGCGTCTTCTTTATAGAATCCATTTTATATGTTGTTTATTATTAATTCTTTTTCATATCCTGATAAAAATTATCCCACCATCCTTTTAGTTGACCTGTAAATCCTTGTATAATGGCTTAAGTAGCACTTCTATTAGACAACCCTTTATTAGTCTTGTAGGAAATTGCTGTCATAGTCATTCTAAAGTTTATTTTATTTATTTAGTTGAGTCTATAACATTGATAGTAGTCCTAATTTTTTTATTATTTCTTTTAGCTCATCTATGTTTAATTCTAAGGTTATTTTTAATTTGAATGATTCGGCGGTACTATTAATTTTGTATATAGGTTTGTCTATTGTGGGGACTAATATATACTTCTGATACTATAAGAATTGTTCGCTTTAGTTTTATGTTCCATCCTCACCAACTGTTTACTCATAGTCTTTAACATAATATTAGATAACTTCTATTGTTCATGTACCTTTTCTATGTTCCTTTTTCAACCTTTCCTTCTATTCTCATGTCTTTATAAGGTCCTACTTCTACTAAAGTATTTTCTAATAATTTTATTTTAATATTTTCTTGGGAAGGATATTCAGCCTCTATTATCTTTTCAATTAAGGTTTTTCATAAAGTAGTAGTTTTATTTATAAGACATATGATAGTACTTCTATTTTTATAATAATTCCTAAGCCAGTCAAAGAATTAGAGGTTGATTTCATTTTCTTCCAGTTATTCATAAAATAGTTTTCTAACTTGTATAACTTAATTTTTTAAAAAGGTTTTAAAAAATTCTTCTCTTTCTTTCTTATTGTATTATGCTTCAAAGTCATTTCTTATCCATTCTTTATTTATTTGAAATGGTCCAATTTTAGTGATGGTATTTAATACTTGTGAAGTTGTGGGAGAGTAGTCTAATTTATCTTCATATATCAGGAGTGCTACTTTAGGTGTCTAGTTATTTATTCCTGTTAGGTCTATATTAATTGAAGAGTTATCTACAGAATGACGTGAACTTTCTACTTTATATTGTTGTGGTTCTGTTATTTGTATGGACGAAGATCTATTCATCCTTATCCTAACATCATTCCCTTCTTGTATTATTTCTCTTATTTGGGTATTATTCTTGTAATGACCATTGTGGGGGAACCCTTGCTATTATTTCTTCATGTCTTAGTTTATATGGGACTTGGACTTTGGTTTTCTTAAGATTTGATTATATTAAAATTGTCTCATCCCTAGGTGATTCTTAAATCTATAAATTTATGATCTAATTTTGTAACCTTATAATAAATTTTATAGATTACTTGGTGTGAGTCACAATTTTCTTCTAGTATATTTTTTTGGGTTTTATATATAATTTGAGAGCTTCAAGAATATATTCATTTTTTAAATTCATTGAAAAATTTGGAGAACATTTGAAAAATATAAGTCTATCATGATAGTTGCTATCGAGGATGGCTATGAGTAAATCTTTAAATTGTTTAAATCTTATGTCTCTTAAAACTATTAGCACTGGAGTATTGATTCCTAAGATAAAATTTGATTTTATTGCAATTTGGATAAATCCTATATGTATAAAATAGAACCTCTTTTCTATATGTTCTTTTATTTTATCTTCTTCTAATAGACTGATAATAGTGTCATTTCCAGTTTCAGGATAGCTATATTCAAACATACGAATTTCTTTCTCATTTTGGAATTAGAAGTATTGATTTTTATAAACTTCACTCTTCTTAATGATTGGTATAAACCAATTATGTAACCTTTCTTCTATCTTGTTTATTTCTAGTTCAAATGAATTGTTATTAGAAGAGATTTTTTCATTTATTGTTCTTAATATTATTGAAATATTTTTTTTTTAAATTTAAATTGCTTAAAGTTCTACAAAATTGACCATTTAATCTTAATAGAGTCTTATGCTATAAGACCATACCAATTGTTATAAGAAAAATATCCTTACTACCAAAATTATTATTTAGACGGACCAACATATGAGCAGCTTCTGTTACTACAATAGACCGTTATTAGAAACAAAGGTTCAATCTTTTTTCAGAATCTAAATTAGGATCCCTCGCATTTTAAACTCTAATACTTAGAGGTTTCCAGAATTAGTATCCCTCCCTTCTTAAACTCTAATAATATTAGAGGTTTACAGGCAAGTTGCGCAATGAATTAAAGAGGAGGCAAGTAAAATTGATGGTTGTAACAGAGAATGTCCGCATGTCTTAAGGAGCTGATGGCATTGAGGGATCTTAATTCAAGATGTAGACAATCATTAATGAATTAAAAAGGAGGCAAGTGAAATTGATGGTTGTAATAGAGAATGCCCGCATGTCTTAAGGAGTTGATGGCATTGGGGGATCTTAATTCAAGATGTGGACAATCATTGATGATCATCAAGTTGACACTGAATGTGGACCCCTAAGTAGCAAGAGTGTGGAAAAAGGAAATGATGTTATGTGAGAATTCGCAAAATAAATAACTAAAAAGGAAAAAGCAGACCCAAAACACCTTTGAAAATTTCTTAAACTTTAGTTTTAAAAAAGTTTGCTTGTCAATTTTAAAATTTTCAATTTTTTAAAATTAAAAACAGTATAAATTTTCAGTTTCAATTTTTTAATTTTGAAATTTTAAAAAATTATGGCAAATTAAAGATGAGAGAAGTTTGTTAACTTGCTGTGATTTAATTTCACTCTAACATCAACTTATCTGAGATAATATAAAAATATAATAAGTATAAATAAATATAATAAAATAATATAAGAATAATAAAAATAAAAAATTAAACATATATAAAAAGATATGATATAAAATAAAATAATAAAAATATAATGAAAATGTAAATAATGAAAATGTAAAAGTATAATAAAAATGACATAGATATAAATAATTAAATTAAATAGTATAAAATAATGAAAATAATAACGTAATACATATCATATGATAAAGGGCAAAGCTTTCTATATAAACTCAGATCTACCGATTAACTAAAATATTTGGCGTGTTAAGTGAGTTAGAAGTAAAAAAATATATTGTTTTTAAATATGGAATTTTTCGCCCACTTTATTTAAACCATTGATTAGATGGGTTGAACACACAAGTTAACAATCAAGCTGTTGGTCAATTTTACTTTTAAAAGGATATCTAATTTGTTATTTATTATTATTTTCCTTATATATGTACTTAATTATTTTAATATAATTTATTAGTTAAATAGGTCGGTTTGCTAACTTGGGGCCAACCTGATCAAAATTGTTTATTGTGGTTCGTTATGAACGTGACTTGGAACAGAATCAATTGACTTGTATACCTAACTTCTAAAGGGTGATGTTAAAAAGAGTGATACAACATGTTTAAAAAAACAAAATTAGAAACAACTTTGTTTCTTCAAAACTAGTTAGAACAGTATTTTAAAGTTAGATTAAAAATGACTTCAACACTAATTTTTCGAAATAGAGTTTGTTTTAAAATTTTTATTTTAAAATTAAAAATAAAAAATTTACAACGACTTTGTGCATATGACATTAAAAAAAAAAGATGTCCTTTAAAATTATTTTCAAAAAATGGTGTTACAAACAGGGTTTCTTGTTTCTATTTTTTTACTTTTAAAAAAGAAAGTAATTTCTGAAATAGTAAAAAATAAAGTCTATATATTTCAACTTTAGTTTTATTATCACAAGCTTATGTTTTATCCTTATAAAATAATATGTATGGTTTTCATATCTATTGAGATAATGAATGTGGTGCCATCTTCATATGCATGCCAACATGTTATGGATTGGTCTAGGATCATCCGTCAACGTCGTGTATTAATATACTAGTCAACAGCTTCATATGCCAAGCTTTTTCAATATTCTTGAAAGAAAGAAAGAAAAATAATCAAGCTAAACACGAAAAAAAAAAGTATAGAAATTAAAAACCAGAAAGATTTATTCCATTTAACTCAACCTTAAAATTAAAATAGGAAAATTCAATAACTACTCTTCTAAATAAAAACCTTTTGTTTTAAACCTTGATTTCCCCTATTAATTAGCATCCAAAAATAATTTTGACTTTTGTGCCAGCAAAAAATTAGCAAAATTTTATAGTCTGAAAATAATCCAAGTCTTCATCATCCATATAGCTCTAGAGTCTAGAGGCATTTTCTTCCCTTGAGAACCAAACTAGCCATGGCTGCTTCCACAATACCATCAAGTAATTACGCTTCCAAAACCAAAACCACCATAAACAATTTGTTCGATGATTCCCTCACGGAAATCTTTTGCAGACTCCCTTGCAAATCCCTTTTCACAAGCAAGAGTGTCTCAAAGCGTTGGTTTACGCTCATTTCTGATCCTAATTTCCCTTCCTTATACCTCACTCACCAACATACATTCTTCCAAAGCATGCAAACCCAAGAAGAGGACCTTGATCAACCTAGCTTCATTCTAAAGCCATACAACGCACTTGTGATAACGCCAAAGGTACCATCTTTACAACTAGGCCCTCTTGAAAAACACCTTTCTTTGAGTTTTCTAGGCTCAAATTTTGAACCCACCAATGTCATTCCACAATTAAGGTCTGTTTTGAAGTTTGTTTTTGGTAGTTCCAACGGTTTACTCTTATGTGGAAACCCGCGTCCACGTCACAAATGTATATACCACGTGTGCAACTTACTCACCAAGGACACATTGGAACTCCCTTGTGCTCCATCCCTTTGTGATCACACTGGGGTTCTTGTGGGTTTCACATGTGACCCTTATTATCGTCTTGAAACAGACAATGTTTCTGTTGTTTCATCTTCTCAACGCAGGTTCAGAGTGGTGCGCATTCCTGCTTTTAGTGACGTGAGGTTTTCCTTCAATGTTGAGGTTTTCTATTCTGAGACAAGGGAATGGAACCAATTTGTTGTGTCATGCCCAAAAGGGTTCACTTGTGGGTTTTTTCTCACGGCGTCAAGTGTTGAGCATGATGGGAAATTGTACTTCACTGGTGGAGGGAGGATTCTTGTGTATGATCCTTACAATGATGAACAAGTGGCTTCTGTAATTGAACTTCCTAGTGGCTTTGGTGAAGCGTACAAAGGGTGCCTTGGAGTTTCTTGTGGACGGTTGCAGTTATCAGAGTTTCCAATTTCACCCTCTATTTCCACTACCAATGTGGGTGCTTACAGTGGGAGAGTTTGGGAATTGCAATGTTGTGATTGTGAGAAAGGAGAAGAAACAATGTGGAAATTGGTGCATGAGTTTTATATACCTGATATTGTTGGGCCAATCTTTGAAGAGTTGAAATCTATAGAGGGTGCATATGTAAAGGGTTGTAGTAGGATTCTAGCTTTCCATCCATATGTTAGGGACACTATGGTTTTTATGTTTGGCGATCGCATGCTTTGTTGCAATTTGTCAACTCGTAAGTTTAAGGCAGACAAGTACAATGGTCTCTCCTTAGTTTTCTATCCGATAATCCCAGTTGTGCTCCCTTGGTGGCCAACTCCGATTCCTTAACTACCCTTCTTGGTGCAAGTATCCCAACCCCTCATTCTTATTGAAAAATTGTTGTTGTACATAATAAAATAAAACAAAAAGGGGAGAGATAGAAAAAAAAGATATAATATGATATAATAGAAAAATTATTGTTGTACATATTAAATAAGGATGTGATAGAAGAAAAATATAGAAATATATATATATATATATATATATATATATATATATATATATATATATATATATATATCTAGAGGTAGAAATAGAGATAAAATGTTGTTAAAATGTATGATACTTAGAATTCATTCTTATTCCATATTCAAATTCTTCAATTTTTTTTGGCTATTGTGTGAATATCAAGTTAAGTAATGATGTTAAGATCCCTGTTATTATAGCGTGAATTTCTATTGTGAATACAAATTTTATTTAAAAATAAAATTTTGCAAATCTT
The DNA here is from genome assembly GCA_037954105.1 of Canavalia gladiata. NCBI lineage: Eukaryota > Viridiplantae > Streptophyta > Magnoliopsida > Fabales > Fabaceae > Canavalia > Canavalia gladiata. The sequence continues at coordinate 13,843,834 of CM075662.1, read as the reverse complement.
ATTTAATATGAAAATAAGAAAAAGTTCCTTTTGGATATACTGGCTAAAGTGGCAATTGGAATTTTGTTTTGGAGCTCGAATAATCTTGTTGAGCCACTAAAATTTATTGAAATAATTTTACAATAATTTTTGTTTCTTGTAAAATTGATAAGTATTCAAATGGTGATATACATTATGAACTAAAATACTTTAATTATAAAAATTATCTTATAAGAAGAATTTTAGAATCGGAAAATGGAAATAGAGCACGTTAATACCAATTTTATTATTATTCACTTAAAAATATAAATTTTTTATCAATATGTTTTTATAATTATATAAATTATAAAAATATATTAAATTCTACCGATTATATAAATTAATATAAACTATATTAAATTTTAGTGGTTATACCATTTAAATAGTTATTAACATATTTTTAATAAATATAAATTTGTCATAAATTTTTTTTTAATCAAAGTTAAAATTATTACTATTAATTTATCTTTTAAAATTGTTGCTAACATTTTTTTAGTGATTCCATTACTTTATAAAAAGATTAATGTTTAAGACATTTACTTATTATGTTAAAAGAATGCACACAAATTATATATTTTAGTAAAGCTTAAGCAATATTAATACTAATGTATATTTGACACTTCTTATAAAAAAAATTGTATATTTAACACTCCAAGTTCATTAACATAAGCTTTCAAATATGTTTTTTACCTTGTATATATGCATATAAATTAATGATGTTAAAAACATTTTTTCCAAAGCTTATTTGGAAGAGCTTATCTAATCTTATAAAAGTTGTTTAGAGCATCTCTAATAGAAAATGTATATTAAATTCTTAAATTTTTTTTATCATTGGAGTTTGCTGAGCTAGAAGGAATGGTTCATAAAATTAAGAATTTTTTATATAAGGAACAGTTCCTTATAGTAAAAGTGGATCTAACCTCAAATTTATACTAATGAAAAAGTAATAGAATGAACAAAATCTAGTCAATTAAAAACAAAGTACAAAATCATAAAATAAGATGCAGTAGATGAAACCATCAGAAAACAATTTTTACAAGTATAAAGCAAACCAAAAATAAAATATAAATCAGAAAGAAGAGAAAAAAAAAAAATACAAGGACAAGGAGGGAAAATAAAAAAAAGAAAGAAAAAAGAAAAAGAAAGAAAAGGTAATAATGGAGGGAGGGGTTGCGTGGGGCTTATGGAAGGGGGACTGGATGGGTTGGGTTTTCCGTTGGTTGAGGGAACATTGAGGAATTGTGAGGGAAGGGATTAGGTGAGGGTAGGGAGAGATAGGTATACGGGCATGTGATTTTACCATAGGGCAAGAATGGCAAAAATGGAAGAGCATGCTTGCAGATGTTAAAGAAATGGAAGAAAAGAAAATTAAAATCACAAATGAAAAGGAATTTTGGAATGTAACTTAAAAAAATGTTTAAATAAATAAATATAAACATTTAATAAATTATTTAAAAATAAAACTATAATTTTCTTTATTATTTAATAATATGTTATAAATATAAATTATATTTATTTTAAATAATTTATATTTTGGGTATACATTATATTTATTTTAAATAAAGTTTATTTTAAATATTTTCTTTAATAATTATAATTTATTTTATTTTACTTTTGAAAAATTTTAAGTATTTTTAAATACCTAAAAATAATTATTTATTTTTAAATAATATTTATAAAATATAAATATTTTTAATATAGATATTTTTAGAATTTAGATTTATCATATTTTCTAGATATTTATTAATTTTAAATGAATAAAATAAATTTTAAAATAAAAATATTATAAATATTAAATATAAGATGGTATAAGATTCATTTAAAAGTTCTTATTAAGTTATGTTTGTAACCACCTCTTAAAAATGCATAGGTTGAAGATGCTTTTATAACATTTTTATAAATTATCTTTTCATTTTATTTTAATATGTTTTATAAAAAAAATTATCAAAATAAGTTATTTTCAATTTATTTTAAAAGATTGATAATCAAGCTTCTACATAAACTCTTATTTAATAAAAATTTATTGATAAGTATTTATTAAGTTAGTAATATAAACACACTACTAGCATTTATGGCAGACTCTTTAATTAAAAGTCATGTTAAAGATAAAAGGTATGATATTACATGGAAAGAAATTGTGTAGGTTTGATTAAGTGCAAAATTCCACAAATTTTTTTAGTTGTCTATCATATTTTGATTAGTTATAGATTAAAAATATACTAAAAAAATTGTCATATATCTATAAACACTTTCGACGGTAGTCGTTAAAATTCTAGATATAGGAATTAATATATATCTACAAACATATAATATATGGATATTTTATACGTACCGTTATAGTTCTATCACCATTTGCTAACGATGAAATTATCATATACTATTATTTATATATATATATATATATATATATATATATATATGTATGTATCTATATATATGTATATATATTATTTATAGTAATAAGAAATTTAATATATATATATTATCTATATAAATTTATAAATATAAATAACATACACTTATTGATGTATGAGTTTATTATTATATCATTTAATGAAAAATTTATAGGTATAATATAAATATTAAAAAAAATTTAATAAATATTTTATGATAATGATAATTGTATAAATTTATCTAAAATATATTAAATTTAGAAAAATATATATTAAATTTTGATAATTATATTATTTAAATTATTGTTAAATAATTTTTAACAAATAATTTTTGATAAATAAAAATTTGATAAAAAAATATCTAATAAAAAATTAAAAATATTATTTTCTATTATTTAAAATTATCATTAAAAAATAAAAAAATGAAATGTCGTATACTTATAAAGGAAATGTTAGTAATACATTTTTTAATATATTTTTACGGTTAAATTTTTAAAAATTTAAATAAAAACTGAGTATAAATGTTTTCTTTGTTATAAAAATTAAAATTTTAAATTATTTTAATTATTAAAATTAATTATTATTATTTTGATTTGAAAAGCATTTATTATTTATTGATTATTACCTTTAAAATAGGTTAGTTATCCATTAATTATCAATTTTAAATAAAATTTTTATTAATAAATTTAAATTATGATTATTGATTTTTTTACAATATAAAAAATGATAAAATTTAAATTTAAAATTTTATTTTAAATTATTTTAATTTCAAATTTCTCAGATATACTAATTTAAATTCTATATATTTAATGACATATTTATAACTTTCCAATTATGAATTATAATATTGTTAATTATTAATTACATGTTATATTCTCATTACTAATATTTATTAGCATTTAAATTTTAAATTTAAATTTAAATTAATCCATTTAATTATTGTAAAACATATAATTATATCTTATTTATTAGCCAATTATTTTTAATCAATTTTATATTATGCCATTAATTTTGTATTTCTATATATAATATAGAAGGTTTTTTTTCATTTTTGAGAACATAGATACTTTACATATTTATCTTTTAAGTATACAAATTTTCTTTCTTATAAATTCTGTTTTCTATCTTATTATAGAAGAGATTGTTAAATTGTAAAAAAATATATTATAAATAAAAAAAATATTGAAAATAATATTATTGCATATTTTAACCTATAAGATAATATCAAAATTTTTTAACAGTCTTTTCAAAAAATTAACCAATCATAAAAAATATTATTTCCATTTCTCATAATTACAACGACATTTTTCTAGTACTATATATTTTAATGATAATTTAAAATTATAGAAAATAAATAAAATACATAAACTACAAATATTTATTACATCTTTCTAAATTTATTGATACTTAGATTAATTATTCATTTATTTTATTTGTATTTATATTTTTTTCTTTATATCTTATGTTTTGATTTAATTATATTTTAGTTTTCATCATTCTCAGACCGAACATAAAAATATTAAACTTTAAAAATCTCAAACCTAGCATTAGAAATATCTATAGGTAGAAGAAGTATGCATAGTTAGTAAAGATACCTCTACATGTTGCGATTTGTGTAATTTATTATTCTACTTGTGTAACTTGTTTCTTAGAATCTTGGATAAAAAAAATTATAAATTATTTTATTATGATTTTATACGAGTTTGTCAATGAAATTCACAAGTTAAATGAATTTGATCAATTTAACCATAAAATTAAACAAAGGCATTGAACACTAGTCCATTCCATTTAAATGTAGGTCAATTAGTTGTCCTATTTAATCATGAACTTATAGAACCAGCATGGACCAGAATGACTAGCTCACGTACGTGCAACTATTAGTGAAGAATGATTTTACTTGTGTTTCCTTTTACCTGATCCATTATTTGATTTGAGATTATATGATTACTATATATTTTAACTTTCCTTTTCTTAAATCAGGTTCGGGATATTGACTTTAACGGTCAATTCAAACATTCTTACATCCACATAAATAAAAGTGGATATATAGGTTTACTAGTTTAAAATTATATTCTATAACTAGTTATTACAATGGTTATTTTGTAATTGATTTAAAAGAAGATAATGGTATTTTTGAAATTAAATATTTAATATATTATATCAATTATTAAATAGTCAATATACAAATATTTTTTATATTATTTAAATAAATAATTTATCTAAAAAATATTTTTTTCATCAATTATTAATATAACTGATGTATAATATAAAAATTTTCACGCTGACTACATTAAAAAAAAGTAAAAAATTTTATTTGTTACCAGGATTTTCTTTTTGCGTCGTTCTCCTTCTTCCAGCTAAGCATTGCCATACAGATAATGTCGATTGTTCCCTCCTTCTTCTCTCTTTCCTTTTTCTACTCTTCACTAGTGCAAAAATACGATATTATAACAGGATTTTACATCGGTTCTTCAAAAATCGATATAAATAAAGACGCGATGGTATTTTTGTAAATAAATGTAAACTTTCTACGTCGGTTACGAAACAAGCGATGTAGAAAGTACTTTCTACATCGGTTGTTCTGGAACTGATGTAGAAAGTGGATTTTTTTAAAACTTTCTACATCGGTTGAGAAAATAACTGATGTAGAAAGTACTTTCTACATTGGTTCTGAGAAACAACCGATGTAGAATGTCTTCCCCTGTCACTTATTTTTCGACGCTGTTCGTGTTTAACCTCATTTTCCAAAATCCCAGTTTCTTGTTTCGGCTTGTTCTCTCTATTTTCGTTTAAGTCTTAGCCATTATCGACATCCTTGTTGCTCGTCGTTTCACTCCGTGCTTACGTTCGTGGTCGTCATCGTCGTTGGAACGATTTCGTTCGTTCGAAGTCGTCGTCGTGCACCGTAAGGTTCGAAGTTGTCTTTGTTGTTATTTATGCATCTCATTCTATTATTATGGTTGAAATTTACATTTATTTTGGTTGTATTCTGTAAATTTTAAGCTTCTTATTTGGCTACCATGTTGTGTCGTCGTTCAACCACCGCTGTGCCTCTGTTTGGACACCGCTTGGCCGCCGCTCAACCATTTTGTGTTGACTGTGAGGTATGTTCTATGCACCTCTACTTTGTGATTGCAGATGTGAAAGTTTGCTTAGGGTTTATGTATGTTATAGTATTGATTTTGAGTTTAAATATATTGGTTTGTTTTCTTGAGTTCAAATATGAGCATACCCTTAGCTTCCCGTTCAAGGTTGAATATAATGAGTATATTATTAAATAAGTAAATCATTCATTATATTAAATCTTGAATTGTCCAAGTTGGACAGTTTGGAACTAAAGTTTTTTATTCAGTGGTTAACAATTTCTTCATAAATCTTGTAAATTGTACTTGATGAAATTTTGGTTTAGTTTATTTTGCATTGTCTCTGGGTACATGCTTCATTATGGTAAATGAAACCATAATCAAGTTATGTACTTGGAGACTGATGCGAAATGCTGCCGAAATTTCACCAAGTATGATATTCAAGATTTTAAAAATATGTTAATCGATGAATAAAATACTTTTTTCTCGAATGGGATAGGGTCTTACCAATAGTGAGGATAATAAATTAACAACAATGAGTGACAAGGTTAATCCTGAATCATGTGTTGATGATTCTTGTATAGTATGGATCGTAGTTGGATAAACGCTAAACGAACAAGCGATGAGTACGAGAATGGGGTCGAAGAGTTTTTGAACTTTGCGCAGACAAATCTACCTCAGAGTAATGGACAATTTTACTGTCCGTGTGTTAATTGTCTAAATGAGAGACATTTGGGTGTTGGTCAAATTAGAGAGCATATTCTTTGTGATGGATTTTGCAAAAGTTATACAAAATGGACATGGCATGGTGAGTTATTAGGCATACCAAGTGTGTCACAAACGGTGGAGGTTGATATAAATATGGAAGATTGGGTAGAGGATATGATTCGTGATGTAGGGAATGCGTCATTTGAGCGGGAAAATATGTATGGTAACTTGTCTACTGATTCAGAGAAACCTTTGTATCCGGGATGTACTACCTTTACACGATTGTCAGCAGTGTTAAGATTATTCACTCTGAAGGCAAGGAATGGGTGGAGTGATAAAAGTTTCACCGAATTACTTGAACTGTTGGTAGAGATGCTTCAGGAAGGTAACACATTACCAAAGTGTAATTATGAGGCGAAGAAGGTGTTGTGTCCGATGGCTATGCAGTATAAGAAAATACATGCCTGCCCCAATGATTGCATACTATACAGAAATGAGTTTGAAGGATTACATGAATGCCCTGTGTGTCAAGTTTCACGTTATAAACTAAAGGATGGTGATTCTATTTGCAATGACAGCACAAAGCGGCCTCCAGCCAAAGTGTAGTGGTATCTTCCAATAATTCCAAGGTTCAAACTATTGTTTTGTAATAAAGATGAAGCAAAGAACCTTAGATGGCATGTAGATGAAAGACTGATTGATGGAAAACTTCGTCATCCAACTGATGGTTTGCAATGGAAGATGGTTGATCAACTATATCCCGATTTTGGGAATGAGCCAAGAAACCTAAGGCTTGGACTTGCAACAGATGGAATGAATTTGTACGGTAATTTAAGTAGTAAACATAGTTCATGGTCTATACTTTTGACAATTTACAACCTTTCTCCGGAGTTGTGCATGAAACGTAAATACATCATGTTGTCCATGATGATTTCAGGTCCACAACAACCTGGAAATGACATAGACGTTTTATCTTGCTCCTTTAATTGAAGACTTGCAAAATCTATGGGAAGAAGGTGTGGAGGTGTTTGATGCGTATGGTAATGAAAATTTCAAGATGCGGGCAATGCTTTTTTGCACTATTAATGACTTTCCAGCATATGGAAATTTATGTGGATACAACGTTAAGGGGCACAAAGCATGTCCCATATGTGAAGAAGGCACAAGTTACCATCAACTGCATCATGGAAGGAAGACAGTGTATCTTGGTCATCGAAAATTTCTCAGGACTAATCACCCTTATCGTACATTAAGGAAAGCTTTTAATGGGTTTATAGAAAATGATGTTGCTCCAAAAGCCTTAATTGGACAACAAGTCTACGATCGGGTTAAAAACATCAAAACTATTTTTGGAAAGACTCAGAAAAAGGTCACTGAGACAAGGATATGGAAGAAAAGATCAATATTTTTTTATCTTCCATATTGGTGAAAACTTGATGTGATGCATGTGGAAAAAAATATGTGTGATAGCATCATTGGAACACTTCTCAATATACAAGGCAAGACTAAAGATGGAGTCAATTCTCAATTGGATTTGGTTCACGTGAGTATACGACATCAGTTAGCTCCACAGTCTGTAGGAAAACGAACATATTTGTCCCCGACATGTCATACATTGTCAAAAAAAGAGAAAATTTCTTTTTGTCAGTGCCTACTTGGGGTTAAAGTGCCACAAGGGTATTCTTCAAATTTTAAAAGACTTGTCTCGATGAAAGATTTAAAGTTAGTTGGGTTAAAGTCTCATGATTGTCATGTGTTGATGCAACAACTACTTCCAATGGTTATTCGCGATATTTTACCTAAAAAAGTTAGACATACAATAAGTAGGTTATGCTTATTTTTCAATAAAATATGTAGCAAAGCCATTGACCCTCTAAAATTGGATGAGTTGGAAAATGAAGCTTTTACTATCTTATGCCAATTGGAGATGTATTTTCCTCCATCATTTTTTAACATTATGGTTCACTTGGTTGTTCATATAGTGAGGGAGATCAGATTATGTGGTCTAGTTTATCTGAGGTGGATGTATCCAATAGAACGATACATGAAAATATTAAAAGGGTATGTGAATAATCCACACCGTCCCGAGGCATCTATGATTGAAAGATACATTGCAGAAGAGGCCATTGAGTTTTGTAGAGTATTTGTCAGAGGTGGAACCCATAGGAGTTCCTAAGTCTCGTCATGAGGGAAGACACGGAGGTAAAGGTACACGAGGCATAACTGTGAAAAGCATGGGTCGTGCAGAATTCCTTCAAGCACATTTGTATATTTTCAATAATACCGATGAGGTTCAACCTTACTTATCTACTCACAAAACTATGATAAGGGAGGAGAATGTTCGAATGAACGAGAAATGGTTGTTGAATGAGCATAACAAAACGTTCTTAAACTGGTTTGATGAAACAATTAAGAAGGATGATGGTGCCTCTGATACATTGAAGTGGCTAGCAAATGGCCCAAACTTTGATGTCATATGTTGGACTGGATATAATGTTAATCATTTTTCATTTTACACAAAGTCTCAGGATAATAAAAGTACCATGCAAAATAGTGGGGTTATGGTGGTGGCAGAGTCGATGCATTTTGAAAGTTCTAAAGATAAAAATCCTGTTAAGGCTTCCATATCTTACTTTGGAGTGATTGAAGAGATTTGGGAGATTGATTACACCAAATTTAGAGTGTCTGTTTTCAAATGCAGATGGGTTGATAGTAACAGTGGTGTGCAAGTTGATGAATTGGGATTTACTTTGGTTGACCTTCAAAAAGTAGCTTACAAGGATGACCCTTTTATCATGGCCCACCAAGCAAAACAAGTGTTTTATGTTCAAGATCCTTGCTCCAAAAGGTGGTCAGTTGTTCTTCAAGGAAAGAAAACAATCGCTAGTGATGACACCAATGATCTTTCAAATATTGATATTTCTCAAACTCCCTTATCATCAAGGATATCTAGTATCAATGAAGAAAATGAAATAGATGATGTACATGTTATTCGAGATGATCATCATGAAGGAATATGGGAAAATGTTACTACATGATACAAGTTAGTTATTTATTTAATTATTTCATCATTGTATGTTTATTTTTAACTTATTTTAAAATGTTTATTACGTTTTTTATGTTTAGTAGAGTTTTAAACATCTTTTCTCTTTGCTTTCAACAGGTACATGGCTGATTACTACATTTCTTTTCAACTTTCAATACTTGTTTGATGTAATTTTAAGTTATTTCATTTGTAAATTAAAGTTTGATAATAAATAATGATATATTTAGTTTAAATATATAGATTATATGAATTCTGTGTTGTCTGTTTAGTGATTCTCTATCGTCTGCCTGGATTTTGTGTGTATATGCAGGTATGCGAATAAATAATACGATAGTATGCCTAAACAAAATGAACATAAAAAAAAAGGACTTTCTACATCGATTACGACCATAACTGATGTAGAAAGTACACTTTTTACATCGGTTGTGGGCAGAACCGATGTAAAAAGTGTACTTTCTACATCAGTTCTTTTCCCAACCGATGTAGAAAGTCATACTTTTTACATCGGTTCTAGAACCGATGTAAAAAGTCTTATTTTCTATATCGCCCGCTTCAACACCGCCTGAATAACCGATGTAAAAAGTGCTTAACAACCGATGTAAAAAACCCATTTTCCACTAGTGCTTCCATTTCTTTCTCCAAATTCATTCCTTCCTTTCCATTAACAGAATGTCTTGGGGTATGAATATGAGAGTTTTTTGGATGTATCAAAGAGGGTAATTTAAATTTTAATATAGGACTTATATCCAACCATAGAAAATGGTTCCAAGAGGTTCTCCTATCTGCTTCCTCCAAATGTGACTGCCTAGGTGGATAATTTTTGTTGTTGTTAGGTGTGTATGGAACATTAATGAAAAACAATGGTCAATGACAACATTCATAAAATAAAAGAGGAATGGAAGGCCATTATCGCCTTAGATCAATTTCAAATCCTTCGCCAAAAAGGAGATGAGTAAATTTCCAATCAAAATTTCTTCCTATCCTTGTTTCTGATTCTATGCTTCTTAGGCACAATCATCAAATTCTATTATACCATGATTTGAAATTTGAAATTTTAATTTTTTTAATTTTCTTCTTTATATTTATGCGAACGACAAGGTGGGATTTCATATTTTTAAGCATAAACGGAAATGCAAAGTGCAAAGTTGGATACTTTTGTGGGATAAAAAAATGTCAATACTTACATGCCTGCCTGGAGATTTGTTTCTACTTTGTGTTGCTTTTTCTTCCATGTACTATCTTGTTGGTATTTTTTCATTAGAAAATAAAAGTGTTATATACCTTTCCTTGAGTAGTTTGTCTTTTTTGTAATGTGGTTTTAAGACATCTACGATAAGCTTGATTATCTCAATGTGAATTATGCTTGATTTTAGGATACATGAATTATTCAAAATCCTCATTTAAGCATCTTTAAATAGTTATGTTTGTAGTTCACGCTATCCTACATAATTCACATATTCTATTTCTTATTTATATTTTAGGTTATATGTAATACTCTAATTTTTTTTATTTGAATTCATGATTTATTAATTAATATTTTTAAGAGAAAAGATAAAAATAGAAATTAAAAATTAGAGATTTTAATAAAATTAAAAATCTTTTAAAAAATAACAAAAATACCTCTAAATTGAGATAATAACAAATAAAGTGTAAGAATTTCCAAACAAAAATGTAGAAATTATCTAAGAAACTAACTCACCATAAATTACTAGAATATCACGAGAATAAGTTAGTAACAAAAAAAAGTCAAAAATTTTGTTGTAAACATTCATAACACCAATAAAAAATTCTAGTTCTTGTATGAGGTAAACTATCCTAGGAAAAAAAGTAAATAGCTTAGAAATGAATTGGAAAGTACTAATTATGAATTAAGAACCTTAAGGATGAAGTTTAAAAGCTTTTCTAAAAAATTTATGAAAAATAATCAAAATGCTATTAACAGTTCAAACAGGCTAGAAACTGCTGGTAGAGACCTATAGGCTATGCTTATCTTTAAAAACAAATTTTTAGGAGATTATACAAGACAAATGGAATGCCATTGTGGAGCTAATGAGTTGATGGCCATAAATACACTAAAGACAAAAACATTTATGAAGAAAGAGAAAATTAATCATGATTAAATTAAAATATATAATTTTCGGTTACATAAACTAGGATTAGGTTAAATAAATCATGATTAAGTTGAGAAGATGAGTTTTCATAATTTACAATCAAATTAAATAAAGATAAATTATAAGTGAAATGATTAATTTTCACTTAGTTAAAAATTTAATTCTTAAGTAACCAACCATAAGGTGGACGAAATTATTAAGGTGAGAGTTATCTTCATTTTAGTAAAATCACTCATCCAAACACTTAGCAAGCTCTCCAAGATCAAGAACTAATCAAGTTTAGGTTTCCAATCTTGACGCTTAAGCTAGAAAATAAAAAAAGAAAAAACTTATTCATTTCTCTTCGAGGATTTTCATTTTGGGAGCACCAAGGAGATGTAGCATCATCACTAAACCTACCAAGCACTTTTCCTTCGCTTCAACAAGTAGGATAATCTACCTTTAAAATTTTCTAAGCATATTTTTTTAGTATTCTTGCCTAATCTTCTTCATCTTTGTGGATCTTTTCTCTAAACTTCAACATCCAAAATCTTTGAGTATTTTATTTTAGTTTAAAACTACTCTAAGCTCTTAAAATAAGTATTTCTACCTTTAAAATAATTTTTAAGAGTCCAAAACAAAGTTTTAATGTTTTAAAATGCTTATTGGAACTTAAGCATTTTAATAGGTTAAATCTTCTTGAAAGTGATTTTTAAATATTTTAGGCAGGTTTGAGAAGTTTTAACTAAGTTTTGAAATATGTTCAAGAGAAGGTGGATTTTGAGATTTGAGAAGATCTTGGATGTCTTGTATAACACCCTAAGAATAAATACTAATTTTACGCTTAAGTCGTTCATTTGATTCCATTATTAATTTTTTATCTCATGATGCTGAATTCTTTAGAAAATGCTTATTAGAGAAAATATGGAAAAAAAAATTTAAAAGTAGTTTGTTATAAAATGCGAGCTTCATTGTAGTAGTAAATAAATAAATGAATGTCCTCATCTGTATAAAATTAAGCAATACTTAGGTTTCTTTTACAGTTTTTATTCGTTCATTTTATTAAGTAGGCTCAAGCAGTAGTAAAACTATCACATTTCATAAACATTCCTTCAACTTCTAATTATACAGATAATATTTATATATACATAGTGTAGTTAAGGCATTTGAGCCTTTTAAAATTTATTTACATATATCCATAGAAAATTTTCCTAATACTATCCATCCTCGTATGGTTAACCAACTATTTACAGATTATACATCGCCGGTCATAACATTAATTCCTTCTTTTTCAGGAGATCTCGTAATACTTCAAGTCTGGGGCTCTCTGTCTTCACGAACAACCTTTGGATCATTTGGGAAGAAAATAACGGGAGTACGAGTGAGAAACTAAGTTTTTTAGTAGAATTCTACCCTAAGCTAAGTCAATAACTCCACTTTCATCCCAACCACTTCAGTTTTATTATAAAACATATCATGCATACAAGATCACTTTTAGTTTTTACAAAATATTTAGTTGAAGTGGATTTTTTTTACTTCAATATCACACAACATACAATTCACACATATTTGAATTGTTCTTTACATATAAACTCTCTTGGACATCAACCTCATGCATCTTTTAGTTTTCTTTCTTATCACAACTTAAATATTATCTAACTCTTATTCATTTCATGCCTTAATCGTAGTCATACTTATTATCTAACCATCCTCTCAGTGACAGTTTCTTTTACGGCGCAACATTAACAATTTAATCAAATGATATCTTTCACTTATTTACTACACCACTTGTCGTCATAGAAAGACCTATTGCCTTTCAGTTATTATTGAAAGACCCACTATCTTCTAGTCTCCTTAAGGATTCACTGCTTTTTGGTTGCCATAGAAGGGCCTATTGCCTTCTAATTATCATAGAAGGGCTCACTACCCTCTAGTTGCCATAAAAGGATCCACTGCCTTCTAGTCGCCATAGAAGAAACACAAAACTTAGTGATTGGTTTTTGGTGGGGCTTCTTGGGTTGATCTTTCCCTCCTTAGATGGTACGCAAAACTGCTCCCAAGTTAATCTAAGGCATTTGATATATTTTTTTGGGAACTAACTGGCTATATGCAGAGAGTAGAGCTTTTTAAGAGTGTTCTAGGTGTTTTCGAAGTTTTCTGATGTTGTTTTCGTCTCTTCCTTATTTTTTAAGTTTTCCTCATCACTTTATCATTATTTGATGCTATCTAATCCTTTATAATGTCTTTTACTCTTGTTTTATGTTTCTCTGACACATTGTTTGAGTTGCCTAGGTGTAGGGGCATTTTCATCATTTGCACCAAACTTTCTAATTTTTCTGTTTTTGCTTCCTAATCCTTTCATTCTAGGGATTATTTATGGCTTTAACAGTTTATTATAGAAATTTGGGGGTGTTACATCTTGTCTTATTTGAGCTTAAAATGAATGTGTTATCATATCTCTTCCAAAAGTGCAAGCTTGTTCTTTATTTCATAAAAATCCAAAGTCTTTACTTTAAAACTTAAAAATATTATATCTAGATCATTATGGTCATGATCTTAAAATCTTTAAGTGGAATCCATAAAGATTAAACTTAAAACATAAAGGTTAGATATTTATGACTAAAAGACTATGGAATGGACTTATGGACTTGGAATGTGTGAGGAAAGTTTCAAACTTTACATGGACAAAAACCATGGACTAAGGATAAGCACTCGGTTGAATTAGAGATTAAAGTCATTCACTAAGTGATTATACTTTGGATCTAGGTACTAAGTTAGTAGAAAAATGATAAAAATGTCATCTTAGGCATTCTACCAAGTACACTAATAAGGAAAAATAATGGCTTAAAATTTATTAGAATTTAAACTTCACACTAAAGACAAGGATCATTAACTAAGGTCAAATACTTGGTTTACCTTGAGACAAACCATGATTACTAAGTCCTAAGACCATAGATCTAGAAGTTAAGATGGAAAAAGATTGTTAAAAAATGTCACCTTGAGTGTATGGGAACAATTTGGATAAGATTTCATCTATGAGGAAGAACAGACTTAAAATTCATAAAGATGTAAAATAAACATTATCCATAAAAGTCGACATTAAGGACATACACATAAATCCAAGAAAAATAAGTTAAATTTCCATAGAAGATCTCAATAGTTATTCTACCAAGTGTAAACACTCAATTATGTCTAAGGCTCCATTTTTTTTTTAAAATTAATAAAATTAATTTAAATAATAAGTAAATAGTAAGGCTAAAAAATAGAAAAGAAGATAAATAGACTGAAAGCAGAAAAAAACAAATAAACAGAAACTAACAAAATAAAAAGTAATACATAAAGAAAATGAAAGAAAAAGAAAAAAGAAAAAAGAAAAAATAAAAAAGAAATAAGGAAAATATAATATAAAATTGAAAAAAACAAACACAACAAAAAGAATAAAAGAAAAAAAGAAGAAGAAGAAAAAAAAAATAATAATAATAAATAATAATGAAAAGGAGGAAACTAAAAAAATAAATAAGAAGAAATAAACAGAAAATAAATGAAAATATATAAAGAAAACTTAGAGAAATAAAAAGAAAAACCAAGAACTAGAAAATAATAGAAAGTAAAATAAAAAAACAAAAATCTTGAAATAAATTAATAACAGAAAAAATAAAAAAAATAAATAAAGAAGAAAAATAAATATGAATCGAAAAATGAAAAAAAGGGATAATTTAAATAAGAAAAAACAAAAAAAGAGACAAAAAATAAAAAAAAATAATAAAAAATAAAAAATTACACAAAAAATATATAAATTAAAAACAGAATCAATAAAAATATAAATTAGATATAGAAAAATAGAATTAATGAAATTAATAACAGAAAGATAGAATTAAAAATAAATGAAAAAAAAACTGAAAAAAAAACGAAAAATAGAAAACTAAATTAAAACAAAAGAAAAAACAAAAAGATAACGAAAAAAAAAAAACTGAAAACAATAACTAAAAGGAAAAAATAAAAAAAAGAAAGGGAGATTTGGAGCTAAAAGGGGAGTTTCTTGAAAGTTCTCCTGATCTTTGTTATCATCTCCGAGGAAGCAGACCATTTTTTGGCTCCCTCACAATTCTGGAAGCTTAAAAAGAAGGAACACACTGAGTTTCTTGGAGATAGTTCTAAAAAGGGTTCAAGAGAGATTCAGTAGAGTGGGGGCATTGGTTTCTTGCACTTCCTCTCATTTTCTTCCAGTGGGGATTGGAACTCTGTTTTGGGTAAAAATTCTCCTCCAAAAGAACTTTAGCATGGCGTTATCTTCTGGACTGGCCAGCGTGTTCTATGTCAAGCAGAGGGAGTAGCTATATCCATAGATTCTGGCTTCAAGATTCAAGCTAAGAGATGGCTTTAATTATTGGTTTCATACGGATTCAGCTCACACTATAGAGAGAACGTATTTGATCGGTTACAATTGTATTGCAGATTTCTATCATAAATGATTCCCAAACCAGAAATTTGCATGAGCAGAAAACCAGGTAAATTCTGAGGATTTCCTCCTATAAATCATTTCAGTAACATCCCAAATATTTTGTCTATCTGTTAGTGTGATTAAATTTTAATTGAAGATCAGTGAATCTGGTCTTGATCACAGCAATATAAACACTTGTAATATATACTTCTGCTAAGAACTTAGGATTGTGTTGTACAAGCCAAAATTAATAAGGCCTCTTAGCACACGGCATATGTTCTGACCTGTAATCTTATGAGACCATAGAATGGATGAGTAGGAGAATTAGCTCCGCTTTCTGCTGAGATGCTATACAGCTTGGTGACCTTGTTTAATGAAAGTAAAGAACCATACATGCAGAATTTGCTACAAAGCCTCTGGTCAGTTACCAGGTTCAAGCACAGTTGTAGTCAATGGAGTTTCCTTGGGTAGTTTTGGAAGCTGTTGAATGAACTAGAGAAGGTTACTAGTGTCTTAACTCTTTAGTGAGTTCTTGAATTACTCTTTTGCCTAAGTTACTGATACCTTAGGGGCCTTAGGTGTGACTCTTATGATACTGTAACTCCAGCCAGACTAACTGACTTGTCTGGATTGGATCAGCGAACTGTTGGAGTTATCAGTGAAATTGGCCAAGCTGCTTCAGAATTAAAAACCTTTGCAACGATGCAAGCTTTCTTATTAAACCAATGACCCCCTCAGTGGCTTGGTCCATGCAATCATGTTAAACCCCCTAGAGGTTTCACTTTTTGAATAGGGAATCAACGCTGTCATCATTACTGGTTCATATCTGAATTTTGGTTGCCTCTAGCCCTTGAGTTAAGATAGAGGACCTTAAGACTATTACTTCAACTAAAAGCGAAACTGTATTTTGTGACTCTGTAATCTGGCTAAATGATATCCCAGTTGAATTTAGTGACGCACCAAATCCGATCCCCTTGGATTGCAAGGGACAGCAAGCATTCCGCTGATAAAATTCTGTTACTAAGGCCCTCGAATGAGAGTTTGTACATTAGGATTAAGGAGGAAATTCTTAACTAGGATAATACCTATAGAAGGAAACTTACTGATCAAGTTGCATCTACAGCTCTGCCCGAGAGCCAGAGAGCCCTGGATAAGTATATGCTTATGATTAAAGGGTTCATGACTACTGATCAGTCTCATAAATTTATTAAGTTTCTGGAGAGAATGGTGCCTCAGAATTTTGCCTTCAATGGAAGCTTCACTCTTATTTTAACAACAACAACACTGACCCATCTAGAGTTACAGTTATGCTAATGAACTAGATAATTTTGGTGGGCCTGCGAATTGGTGAAATGGCTATTGAAGCTTAATTATATGATGAATCTTTTGCAATCTTCAAGAGCGTTCACCTAAATATTCAAGAAGTAAAGTTCTCGCTAGATAATGTTCATAGCGTTGATAGAGCTGTAGAATTTGCTTTCAGAATTAAGAAGATACTGATGGGAGTAAGATCACCAAGGGGAAAGAATCTTCATGTCACAAGTGAAAATGTCATTACTTGCCAATCATCACTCAAATTCCCAGATACGTCAACCAAGTTCTTATTTCCCGAGAGGATTTAGTAACTTAGTCAGAAGGATACAATTAATATGTTCAATAAGCATGTACTTCAGCTTCTGATATCAGGATCACTGGATAGCTTGGATTTTGATGATTTACGATTGCAAACAAACCATGCCAGAGGTTATCAGGGCGAGCATACTGTGATTGAGATGTTCTGGAAGTTCTTAAAGGTTTTTAATTAGGAAACAAGAGTGGGGTTCCAAGCTCCATGCATCTTGTATACAAGAGAAAATTCTATGTAACGACAACATGCTTCGAATTTAATTGTGAGCACTAAAATCACAATCGAGCGTTTAGCCTAGTGGTTACATGCCGCCTGGTACCCTGTAGTCCAGTATTCGAATCTTGCCTGGAGCATTTTTATCCTAACATTGGTTTACTCTTGGGCGTACAGGTTAGGTCAGCTGCACCTGGGCCTCGCATGTAAATAAGATCATGTTTGTGCCATAATTGCCAGCCCATAAGCTAAGCAGCTACTGCCCTCAGTTGATCTATGCATACTAATTGTTGGGTCCAAATTGGGCCATCTCCTAGCGCCAGTAGGAAATTAAATTAGGCCATGAGCTACTGTTTTCTAAATATGATTCTACATGAGCCAATAACAACCTTCTTCAATTTGGGACCAGCTTCAAATTCTGAATTGGGCCATTTTGGGCCAAGTCTCGTGTCCATTTTCAATCCGCTTACTGCAGCCTCATTGCTGATCAAAATAGACTAGCAAGCCACAATTAATCTAACATTTTTTTTAATCCAATTCAAACATAAATTTTAAATCAAGTCAAGTCTTATTTTTAAAATTAAATCCAACTCAAACCAGATTTATCAATCCAATCATCAAATTCATTTCATTTCAATTCTTTTCCGCCATTTCCATATAAATCAAGCTTAAATATTTTTCTTTTTTTCGAATAAATCAAATCTAATTCTTCTCCCCAATTTCAAATCAAGCTCATTTTTTTAAAACCAAGTTTACCTCTTTTCCCAAATCATCAAATCAAGGTTCATTTCACTCTTTTCTTTCGGATCCCAAATCAAGTTTAAATCTTTTCCTTCATTTTATTTCAAATCATGTTCATTTCATTATTTTCTTCGAATCCCAAATCAAGTTTAAATTTTTCCTTCATTTTATTTCAAATCAAGTGCATTTCATTCTTTTTCCTCAAAATCAAATAAAGTTTAATCCTTCTTCCTTTCAAGTATTTCATTTTTAAATCAAATTCTTTTTCCTTAAAATCAAATCAAGTTTAATTCTTCTTCCTTTCAAGCATTTCATTTTTAAATCAAATTCTTTTTTCTCAAAACCAAATCAAGTTTAATTTCTTAAATCAAGTTCATTTCAAGTATTTTTTTTATAGAAAAATCAAGATCATTTTAAATCAAGTTTAATTTCTTAAATCAACTTCGTTTCAAGTGCATTCTAAACCAAGTTCATTCCAAATCAAGTGTAATTTTCTAAATCCGGTTCATTTCAAACCAAATTCATTTTCAATCAAGCTCAATTCTTTTTCTGCCTAAGCCCATCTTCTTTTTTATCTTTGTTATTCCCAAATGAAGTTCATTGATTCTAGGTCTCACGCAATGAACCCTAAGCATGAACTAGTAGCTTTTTCTGCTGTTCGGTGTTTAGGGATTCATGTGGGTCCCAATGCAACCGTAGTTGTCTTTGGACCCTCTGCATATTTGGACTAAGAATCCTTTTATAAATAATTTCAAGAAAAACTTCATTTTAGAATCCTTAGCCTCACGCGACGAACCCTAAGCATGAACTGGTAGCTTTTTCTACTGTTCGATGTTTAGGGATTCGTATCGATCCCAGTGCAACCGTAGTTGTCTTGGATCCTATGCATATGTGGACTAAGGATTTTTTTCAAAATATTTTCAAAATACTCTACTCATCTTCAAACACCTTAAGAGATCAAGTCTCCTAGGAACCAGAACTATGTAAGCCTTAAGTTTCCCATTGCACCGGGGAATACGTAGGAGTAGGATCAAGTCCTGTCAGGCTAACCTCCATCAATCTATTTATCTTCACTCTAATGAAAGGGATAAAAAAGTTTTCAAAAAATCACACACTCAATTTAAGGGTACCGTTCTTCGGAACGGGCGAGTAGGGTGCCTAACACCTTCCTCACTCGTAACTGACTCCCAAACCTAAATCTTTTCCTCAAGTTAGGGTTTTTCCAAGTATTTTCTTTAAAAATAAAATTTGGTGGCGACTCCACATTATCAAAATAAATTCTATTTTCAAATTTTAGCAAGTTTGTTGTCTCGTCATAATTACGGTTGCGACACCAAGCACTTAGAAAAAGAGTAAGAAGAAACTATAAAATAATAAATTAAGGTCTTTAAGTAATTAAAGTTGCAAAGATAATCCCAAGTAAGTGGATACAATTTCGGAAGACAAGACATGAACATTTTGACATTTATTAGTAAGAATATTAGTAAAGTCGTTCATTAGGTAAAGAACCAAAGATTCACTTTTAATAATATTTAATTTTAACATATTGGCCATAAGGACATAACTTTTAATAATATTTAATTTTAACATATTGGCCATAAGGACATAGAAAGATGAACAACAACTCTTTTGAAGCTCACAAAGACATTCAGCCAAAGGAGAAATAATTATGCATAATTAGATTTCAATGGGAAAAATTTATGTGTTCATCTCTCCAAAGAATAAATTTTGAGAAACAAAAATGTTTATAAGGTTTAGATGAACATAAATTTGATGAAATTAGAAAAGGATCATTCAGATAAAGAGGATTAAAATTAGTTAAATAAGACTCATGCCTACTTAAGAGGTATAATAGCCATTATACCACCATAAAGTTAAACATTAGAAGAACATAAAAAAAATCTTTGACGAAACGAAAGCTTGAGAGAAACCTAGAAAGAATAAGCAGTGTAGGTTTCTCTTGAGAAACTTATTATAAAATATAATGAATAAGGTTAAGTTGAAAATTTTAGAAAAAATTGCATGTTGTCCAAAATTTAAGGATCATGCTTAAGTAAATATTTTTATTAAGAAAGTATTGGTAACTATTAAGGTCCTATTTATCATGGTGATGCTTGAGCATGTTCCTATATGTGTAAATATGCTATGTGCTCTCCTAAATGAGATAATGACTTGTGTGATCTCTTAGATGACATGATGACTTATGTATGACTATAAGGTTCCATGATTTGATATTAAATAGATGAATTAGATGTTATATGTACATAACATTTTGATTTAATATTGAGCATGCATCCTATTTTAAAGTCTTGAAATTGAACCTATAAGTTAAGGGATTACTAAAGAAAATCCTATGTGAAAAATTAACAAGCACATACTTGTAAAGTGCCAAGTCAAGGACTGGTGCATGTGAGGAAATCTAGGACTATCCATGTTACAGATCATAAGGCTTCAAGCTAAGGTGGTTACGACCATCAGGAATGAACTCGTATCCTAAATAAAGTTGAGTTTGTGTATAAATGAGAATATATTGCTTGACAAATAATTAATAATGTGCCATTAAGAGTATAATGGTGGGTCATATGTTAAAGTGTCATTAAGAGGATGACTAGCGAATGAGAATGTGTATGAAAAAAGATGTTAATGTGTAGTAGTATGTTTGATGTTATGAATTATTATATTAATATGGTGACCCAAAGAATTAACAAGCTATATGCTTGTATGAGATTTAATCTCTGCCATTATTAAAATGGATTCACTTCATATAAGTATTATTATAAAGAGCAATAATTGAATGTGTATGCCTATCACCCTTCTCTTAATAAACTAAAGTGGCTGGGTTAGAAATGATGACCCCAACCTTAAGGTAAACCACTGTAAACACTCAATTATGTCTGAGGCCCCTAATTATTAAAATTAATCAAGTAGCCCTACTAATTTAAATATAATAATAATAAATATAACATCAAACTTAAAAACAAAAAAAGAAAACAGAAATTAAAATTCATGAAAAAACAAAAAAAATAAAAAGAAGAAAGTAGAAGTAAAGTTTTTGAAAAAGAAGAAACATAATAAAGGAAAAATAATAGTAATAGAATAATAAAAATAAAAATAAAAAACTGGAAAAATAAATATATAAAACAAAAAAAAAGGGAAAACGAAAAAACATATAAATAGTGAAAAAAATAAAATAAATAAAATAAAAAAAAAGAGAAAAAAAAACAACGAATCTGAAAATGAAAAAAGAAAAAAGCAAAAAAATAAAAATGACATAAATGAAAAAGGTAAAAGAGCGGGAATTTCGAAGGAGTATAAAAGAAGAAAAATGCTTTGAAAAAGGGATTTTTTTTTTCTGGATTTTGCAGGGTAGCATTCTCTTTTCTTCTCAGCTAGATCTCGGGGGAAGGGGGAAATTCAAAAGGATGGGAGAGCTCTCTTGGTTTTTCCCTGAAATTCTCCACTGAAACTTTGAAAACGATCTCTCTCACGCAGCAGATCCTAGTTGTCTTTGGTCTAAAATCCTTGGAATCAATCCACCAGAAATTTTCTCAGCAAGATTACAAGGTAAAACCTCAAAATTCTTCAATTAATTTCATGCATGGAAACGAACTGCTTGAATTGTGATTTAGAGTCCAACTTGCATGTGCAAGAGTTGTTTCAAAAAAATATTAGAATCGTGCATAGGATAAATTTAGAAATCTCTTGAGTGTATGTTACAATTAGATTCACTGAGTGGTAAGAGATGTTGACAAAAACGATCATGAAGTGAACACTGAAATTGCATTGTGTTTTGATTAACATTACTTCTTTTGGTTTTCGGTGCTTTCTCTGTTATAGGAACACTTCCATTTTTTACTGCCAAGAAAGCATACATTCCACTTCCATGTGTACCAAGAAGTTGTTTTAGGATTGCTGAGGTAGATCGGCACAAGTGAAATCAATTTCTGGATTGTTGTTAAAGATTAATCGTGTCTTGTGGAAATGTTGCAAACAATTTGTGAATATATGCGATTGAAAGAAACATAGTTGACTCGTGAAACCATGATTTTGCCAAATTAGTAAGGACTGCGTCATTTGGAATGACCGACTGGAATAATTCCTGGAAAATAACAAATTCTTGTGAAATTGGTTGGTCAATATAGGCCCTGAGGAATTTGAGCCATAACAGTTTCACTACTCAATTAAAATCAAGTGAGGACTAGTGCGGAGTCAGGCTTTGTGAATTCCAAAATCCCTTGGATTTGCATAAAGGTAGAAGGAAGGCCTTTCTCTGTATGAGTGTAGCCATGTTCTGTGAGTTCAACCAAAACTGTTTGGTCTAGCTCTATACGAATTAAGAGTTGATAATGGGAATGGTCGTATTTAAAGCTAGGAGTCCAGACCTTTGTGTTGAGAAATTTTGACAAGTCGTTCTGCTAGCACAACGAACGCCCAAGCATCTATGACTATGGGTATAGCTTTTATCACATAAGAAGGTGAGCTAACTGCCATAAAAAACGAGACAAGATGAGAGCGACACAGAAAAAATGCAGAATGCACTTCAAATTTTGTTTGGACCTTAAGAGATGGAGGTGAATATTTCAAAATGTGACCATTCTTTTATGGAAATAGCTACTGGTTCTCATAGGTCCAGTACCTTGACTAGAGAAGGGCGGTTCCATGATACATAGGCGCATCTTCTGATCTTGACAGATAGTCAGTATGAACTGGTGAAGGAAATGAACGTATTATTGGCTAACAGATGCATAGTTGAGTCAGAGCATGCAGTTGTACGCCCACGCCCATTCATGCATGTGTCATGCAAACTTCTCAAGCATAAGGCCACTAGTCAGGAAACGGGTTACTGCATTCTGCAAGCTGCATAGCCTTCATGGTGAGGCAAAGTTTGCCTGCACAAGATGAGGTGGAATGGGGCTGCTCGGGATGACACCATTACAGGGAAAGCCAGGTCCGATTATATCACGTGAATACATTACGCTGGACAGTCACAACGCAGGCACTTGAACATGATGGATTCGTATGCTTGCATGAGTATAAGGGTCTACGAACTTGCATGGCTTCAATAAAGTGGGGTGGTAACTGCCTCTGATATAAACGTACCTGGTTTCTTCGTCAACAATTTTGTTGGCTGAAACAAATTCGAACAGACTTTGAGTCTTAAATGGCAACATAGCTAGGCAGTTGGCTCCTCGCGCGTTCATGAACGCACCCTGGGTTTGAATCCCATTGATGACATTTTTCTATAAACCATCACCTAGCCTTGGGGCCTTGATATAAACTCAGTGAGGCAAGTTCATGGTTAACCATTAGCATAGCCTAGTGGTATTACGGGTGATACGTAGCTTCTAGGGCACGAGTTCGAGCCTCCTGGAACCCGCTTTGATTTTTGAATAAATCAAGACCTTAGGTAAGCTGTGAGCCACCCGAGCCAGCTGCGAGCCAATGAAGAGCTCTCCCAAGCCAAACGAGCCATGGGCCACCTGAGCAAGCTCCCAAGCCACAAGCTGCCTAAAAGGATTTCCTAAGCCGCATGAGCCTACCATGCAAGCCAGCTCCACAATTCTTTTAATTGCAGTTTAGCCCCTACATTTCCCCAAATTGAAAAATTGACCCCTGCACTTCTCAAAATTTAACTTTAACCCCCTTACTTTCCATTATTCAAATTTAACCCTCGCACTTCTCAAAATCCCAATTAACCCCTGTACTTCCCCAAATTCAAGCTCTCCAAAATCAATCCTCTTCCCAAAAGTAAATTTTTTGTCCAAAATTCAAAACAAATGCTCTTTTTAATTATTTTCCTCAAATGAAATCAAATTAAATGCAAGTTTAATTCTCTTTCTCTTAAGTTTCCAAAACAACTTCAATGTCCTTTCTCAAATTAAATTCGAGTTAGAATCTTTCAAAATTGTCAAGTCCGAGTCAAGCTCATTTTTAATTAAATCAAGTTTAATTTTCCAACATTCAAAATCAAATTTATTTCTTATTTCAAGTAAAATTCTTTTCAAAAATGCTTCGGGAACTACGGTCTCACGCGACGAACTCTAAATGGGAAACTGGCGGTCTACATTGTTGTTCGATGTTTAGTGGTTCGTATAGGCCCCCGTGCTGCCTTAGCCGCCTCGGACCTTATGCATGAGTGGACTAAAGGTCCTTTCAAAAATAAAATTCCTTTCAGAATGCTTAGGGATCTACGGTCTCACGCGACGAACTCTAAACGGGAAACTGGCGGTCTACACTGTTGTTCGATGTTTAGTGGTTCGTATAGGCCCCCATGCTGTCTTAGCTGCCTCGAACCTTGTGCATGAGCGGACCGAAGGTTCCTCTGAAATAAAAGAGCTTTTCAAGACGACAAGTTCATCTTCGAATCCGTTTCAAGCACTTTCGAAGGTCAAGCCTTCAAACAAACCAGAACTACGTAAGCCTTGAGTTTCCCATTGCACCGGGGAATACGTAGGAGCAGGATCAAGTCTTGTCAGGCTAACCTCCATCAATCTATTTATTTTCACATTAATTAAGGGATCAAAAAAATTTCAAAAATCACACACTCAGTTTAAGGGTACCGTTCTTCGGAACGGGCGAATGGGGTGCCTAACACCTTCCCCACCTGTAACCGACTCCCGAACTTAAATCTCTTCCTTGATTCAGGGTTTTTTCCAAGTATTTTCTCTTAAATAAAAATTTGGTGGTGACTCCACATAATCCAAATAAATTTATTTTCAAATTTTAGCGAGTCCGTCATCTCGTCGTAATTACGACTACGACAACCACCTACTGAGAAATTATGATTTCTTACTCCCTACCTCTCATTTTTCTCCCAGAATCTGATCATACTCTCCGCAGTGATAATGGTCTCCATGGAATCAAATAATATGGACTAGAGATTAATGATCAAAAAGTGGAATACGGGAAGAGCTATAGAGGACCACATTTTGTTTTGCACAACTTTATACTTTCTGCTTTGGATGATTATAACTTATAAAAGACCTTGAAGTCTTTGTTTTATTTAAAGGACTCACTAGGAGTTTTTAATTTACTATTTTCTATGTGTTGTATTACCTATAAAACTAATAATGTAAATAATGTTATCAAAATTAATGTATAAGATGACAAGTAAATAAATGTAAGTCTTCAAAATCAATGTTAATGACAATGTCATAACGTTTATTTTCTACTATGTTAATTACCATGATAAGGCTCACACTTTTAACAATGTTTCAAAAGAAAACTTCTATCGTATTTTGAGTACAAGTATTCTCCAAAAAAAGTTTTGCATCATAAAAAAACAAATTGATAATAAACATGTTATATAACTTAAGCATAAAACAAGTATCATTATTAGGATGTTACACCATCTAAAGCAAGTGTCTAATTTCTAATTGGAGTGTTCCTAAATGCTAAATTGTGGACAGGAAATGAGTTCAAAATATTTCTATTTAGTTATCTTGTGATTAACTGAAGGGCTCTGTAATTTGAGGTTTCCATATATTTTTGTTTTGTTTCATAAGCTATTAAGGTTTTCTAGTAATCAAGTTTTGGAATTAATAACTTTGAATGTTTCTAGTTAATATAAAATAATCTTATGATGGTGAATTCTGGTTTAAGGTTTTAATGAATTTTTGTTTCTATAACATTTTGATCAATAAAATATATTCCTATTCTCTCTATATTGCAACGAACTTTGATAACATCCTAGCTTCAATGTTTACTCATTCTCTAGTACTAAGATTAATAAAATAAGATGAATTAAGAATATAGAAGTTTAACAACATATATGGTGTCCATTTTTGTTAGATGTTGATTTCCAATAATAGTAAATTAATAGATAAGCTAATGTTTCATTGGTTAGACTATTCATTAGTCATGTCGACGAAGATTATTTGGTCTAATATTAAATTATTTGTGGTTGCTATTGGAAATTTATTTTCTATTTATGGTGGTTTACATAATGATAAGTCATTAATCTTATTTTTGATAGATTTATGAAAATGAAATTTGTTATTTATTTTCTTGATATTGCATGATAATTTGATTAATATAATTTCTTAGATGGATCTTTCTAGTAGGAATAATGTTATTCTGTTATATTGGATTTATATATGAGCTTTATTTTTTTATATACATAATAAAAATTAGTGGCTATTAAAATCATTACAAAATTATATATATATTTCTACTTATTGTATTAGTTACTTTTATATAAAAATTAATTTTTATATCAATTATAACACTTAAATAATGTAAAATATTGATTTTTTTTTACATCAGTTATTATTACAGTTGATAGAAAATGAACTTTATATATGAATTAAATGGTATAACCAATATGAAAACTTAACTTTTTACATCGATTCTTTAATCGATCTAAAAACTCATTATATTCTATTTCAATTGTATTTATACCAATTTAAAAATTGGTGTAAAAAGTTAATAACAACCAATTAAAAGGTATTTTTCCACTAGTGTTTCATAGAAAAACTGGATATAACTCAAATTACGTTGGCCACACCACCTTGCATAGTCTTGCAGATAAAAATGCTAACTTGCTCAAGCTTGCATTCTAAATGAACTTGTATCCTTAAGGTGTAACATCCTAATATGAAACTTGTCTTATGTTTAAGTTGTATCATAAATTCACTACTAGTTTGTTACTTCATGATGCAGAACTCTTTATAAAATGTTATTACTGAAAATAGGGTACAACTTGTGTTTAAAACATTTGTTGAAAGTATAAGTCTTTTCATAAAAAAATAATGCAACAATGAATAAACGTTTCGGGGACATCATTGCTCATGATAAGTTTGAAAACTTACAAAAATGTATCCATAATAATACACATTAATTCACATAACAATATTTACTCTATTATTTATATAGAAGATAAGACATATAAGTGATAGAAAGTAAAGGCTCTCTGTGAGTCCTTTTGATTGAGACAAGGGCCTCAATACCCTTTTATAATTACAGTTATCCCAAAACAGAAGACACATATGATACAAGCAACATTAATATAAATTCTCTTCAACCAATATAGTATGCCCATATAGCATCCAAATAGTCAAATTTTTACACAATCCATCAACATATGGAACCATATATCCACACACAATTCATTGCATCATTACCCTCTTCACTAACTTACTAACCTATTATGTAGTCTCTTGACTCAAAATTATGTCCATTTGTTTGAGATCATACTTATAAGTTAGATTACCTTAGTGACCTTTTCTTAACAATTTTTTTTTAACTCCATTACATCATTCCTTTAGTGTATGATTGAATGGCCTATATTACATTCTAAAGGCCGCTTAATTTATTGTTCTTACTTCTAAAGATTATTTCTCTTAAAGTCTTATCTTAACAGAGCTAAAAAATTAATTCTAAAAACTTTTCAATATTTTTTCCCCTAAGTTAGGAGGTAAGCTCAAATGGCCTTTTTTTCCATCGAAGTTTCTTAATTTAATTTTTCCTACTTCCATGTGGGAATCTTTTATGTTAAGAATTATGAAGGATATTAATTATTATGTCTTTGTAAATTTTAAGCTTTTCCTTCCTCATGGAGGAGGCCATGGTTGAATGATCACTCTTTCACCAAGATAACATTTTTACCTAGCTTTTACCACAATAACTCTTAGATCTAAAGTTAAGGAATTGAATAAATGTATTTTTGTCTCAAGTCCTTTTAAGTTTTTATCCTTAGTCCATGGTTGATAAACTTCAATTCTATCAATATATTTATGAGAATTTAGGCATAATTATTGCATGATTCATGATTATTCATTGATAATTATACATAACTTCCTTTATTTTTACAAAAATTGTCAAGCAAGTAGAAAATAAATAGGCAAATTTTGGGGAAAAAAAGGCACAAAAAGACAAAGGAGTAGTAAAATAATAATAAAAAAAAGCTCTAAAACATGCCCCATAATAGGGCTAGGCATCTAGCATGGTGGTCCAGACTTGAGCACGGTCATGTCAACTAGATGTAGCATGCCCATGCAGAGTGAGTTAGCACAACAATGCCAAATTTAGCACAACCATGCCAAGATTGGGAAGCGTTGACCAAGTAGCCATGCCAGTCGTAGTGACATAGAAGATAACCTAGTCATCCCTATGGTGTTGTAATGTGACCTAGAATGACTATAACGATTGAGAAAGCAATTAGGTCAACTTGATCTACGACAACTAAAGCCTTAATTTATGCTAATAAAAGGGAGGCACCAAGGAGAGACCTAGACACACAGAGATCACACTAATGAACACCACATTCAACCATCTCAAATTACTCTTGGTACAACCCTACCTTTCCCCACTCTCCATCTCTAACCTCTCCATTCCCATTTCCTCCTTCAAGGTAGGATTCTAGTGGGAGGAATGCCTTCACGGTGCAATCATAAAGTTGATTATTGGCCTTGCTGGCAACCAAATTTTCTATCTCTTATCTTAGGGCTAGGTTATGAATATTTTTGGATTAATTTTTATCACATGTAACTATTCCTCAATTCATAAGGCTTCGATGAATCTTGTAATGTAATTGCATGAACCCTAGTTTTTCCTATTAATGATTATTATCCCATTATGTTGTTGATGATGATATTTTGATTACTTAATTATGTGCCATAACGTTGTTGAAAGATGGTATTATGGTTACCCTATTGTGTTGTCTTATCATACTTAATTCATAAATAGAAATTAGCCACTCTTGTTAATATGTGAGTAGGTTGGAGGGTAAGTGATCGTACCATTTTTCGATTGATAGAACTATAAGGTAATTGAATTTAAGGGTTTTTTGAAATGTTAGGTTTCTAACCAATTAATTGCCCATACGGTAGTTGACTGCCTTCTATAATTTATGCTTCTCTTATCTATCTGTCTTGCATGACCATATAAGGGCAGAGGATGTTGCTAAATTGTATGCCTCTACTAATAAGGGCCTAAGAAGCACTATTTCCATTCCAGTATTAAAGGGTGTTTAGAACTTTGACTTGAAGCCAACCCTTATTAGCATGATCCAAAATTTATTTCAATTAGAAGGAACAAACTCTAGATGACCCACATCTCCACATCCAAAAATTTGAGGCTAATGAACTCTATTAAGATGAATGGAATCTCATAGGACACCATTTGATTATAAATGTTTCCCTTCTCCATCATTAGGCAGATGAATGAATGATTGAATTCTCTACCCGAAGGATCCGTTACAACCTTGGATCAATTACAACATATTTTCTTGATGTAATAGCTTTTATAATCCATGTAATCTATGATTATAGTGGAGATCATTAGCTTCACACAGTATAAGAATGAGTCTCTATATGAAGCATGCAATTGGTTCTAGAATCTTTTATGGAAGTGCCCACACCATGTCTACAAGATATCCCATCTTGTGCAGATCTCTTACAATGGTCTATTAATAAACACATGAAGAAAGGGGACCCTAACTGGTAGGAACGTACCAGGTGGACTATAAATACCTTCTTGGTCAATCAGATGGAGGCTTTAAACAAGAAGATAGAGGTGTTAATGCAAGAAAAGAAACAACCCACTTCGCTTGTTTATACTCAGGCCTCACCTGAGCCTAGCCCCTATAATCTTTATGGCTCCACAAGCCATGGTATTGAAGGATGTGAAGTTCAAGGCTACATAGCTCAAAAAAATAAGGAGGAAAAATTTATGGGGAATACCTACAACCCCACCTAGAAGAATCATCCCAATCTCTCTTGAGGAGGGCATCAAGGTAATAATTCTAACAGTGCTTCTTATAACACCCTAAAAGTGAAGCCCATTTTACGTTTAAGTCACACTCACTGTTTCATTATTAGAATGTTACTTCATGATGTGGAATCCTTTTAGAAATTACTAATATTGAAAATACGATAATTTTTTTAGTTGAAGATTGCAAGCCTCATTGTAGCAGAAAATAAATTATTGAGCATTGTCACTCACGTCTTAACTTTCTTTGGCTATCTAATGTATGATAGAATAATGGATATAGTCCTTACTATTACATGTTCTTAAGATCATAGGTTAGTACTCCAATATTAATCCCCTTTCATAAATCATGTACATGCATTATACAAATATTTCACACACTACATACTATTACACATAACTAATTTTATCATACCTAATACATGATTATTTACAGCATATACATTATATTACAATCCTACATATTACTTATTTATATTACATTCATCCTTGACTATAATACAAAAATGTACATTATCGAGTGGGACATAAACTTTAACTTCTTTAGGTCCATATAACGCTTCAGTGGTAAGGGCCATGATGCTCTAATCACAAGCTCTCATCCAGGGCGTAATAAGGTCTATCTCCCATCTCTTGAAAATCCTGGAGTGGGTACGACCTAGGAAAAGGGGAGCTACCCTGTGACGGCCACATATGGAAGGGACCATAGTAATGTGAGGGTGTTAGCGGATCATTCTCTCCTTTGGAAAAAGAGGAGTTTTCCATGGTTGCTACCAGGGGTGTCTGATACCCCGGTGGCAGAGGAAAATCCATGTTAGGGTGAAAGGCCACCAGAGGTATGGTGAAGCCAATCACAGAAAAGTTTGGGCTCAAAACTGCAAACTTGAAAAGGTGACCCAAAGAAAAATAAACTCCCTGTTAGCTTGAGCTATGATGACTAGCCCATGAGCAATGGCAAACTAGTTATCATTGTTATGTTCAACAAATACTACAATTGTCACAAATGGCATCTTCAACGTCTAGGAAGAAAATTGCTAGAGAGGGGTGAGAAACTAAGTTTCTTAGTAGGATTATACCATGTGGTTAGTGTCAAAATTTTCAACCTAGGAACTTCAATTTATTAAGAAATGTGACATGTATACAGGTTCACTTTCAATTTTTAGAAAATCTTTAGTTGAAGTGGATTTCTTTTTATAGTGGTAGGAACTAACTTCTATCATAAGCATACAAGTTACTTATTCTGGATTTCATACATTTTGCATACTTTTAAGTTTACATTACATCATATCACATATATCATTCGGTTATGATTTCATTCATGCCTTAATCATAATTTTTCTCATTTTCCTATCACTTTCTTAGTGATAATCTATATCACAGACATATTATACATTTAGTCAAATAATATATTTTCACTAGCTTTGCTACTCTACTATCTATTCCTAAGACATGAGCACATTCCTTAATGGTCATCACCATCATAACCATTAAAGACCTAACACTTCATAATAGAAGGATTTTTGGAGAATCCTTTTATCTCCACTTAGAAAGACCCTTTGGCCTTCTGAATGTCAACAAAACATATTAAGAGTAGTATTAACTTTTCACATATGTTTTTCTTTAGTCATCTCTTAATTAATTTAATTCCTTTTTAAGGTTTCCAAATAATAAGCATGCTCAAATAATTCAACTAATATGGCATGCATATATAGTTTCTAATCCATTCAAGCTTCACATTTATCATTAACTGTTAAACCACCATTCAATTAATTTATCTGTAGAAAATTAATTATAATTTCAATATATTTTAGGATTATTTAATTGTAATTCTACCTAATTTTTCTTATTTTTGAAAGAATGGTCACACAAGCAAAGAATCTAAAAATAGGCAAGTTTTGGACCAAAAAGAAGGTAAAAGAAGTATAAAAAGATAATACATATAATGCAACAATGACACGTTTGCCCTACAGTGCTGCAAGATTACGTAGAATGGTTGCGATAGCTAAGGAAGCAACTAGGTCAAGCTCGGTCTACCACATTGAAACCCTAATCCACACCTATAAAAGGAAGGCTCTGCTACACCACATAACACCACCCTAGGCCCTAAAGGCCATACCACTTTAGTATCCCTCGATATCCTTCCGTAGGATTTTGGATATAGAAGCTCTTCCACAGTACGAGTTGCCACGTCCTATTGTCAGCTTTGTTGACACTACGATTTTGTCATTCTTTTTCTAGAATTAGGATTATGGATTGTTTTTTTGGATTATTATGTTTTTGTCTGTCTTATCTCTTGATGTGTAACTAATCCCAAAATCATGGGGATTTGGTGAAACTTATAATGTAATCAATTGAACCCATTTTTCCTTTTTATGAATGATTCGATATTTCTATTCAATTGTGTTTTCCTTATTATGCATAGTTAATTAATGATAATTAATTTCTAAGTTAATTGGGGATAGGCAATCGTACCATTGCTTAATTAATAGAATTATAAGGTAAACTGAATCTAAAGGTTTTAGAGGATCAATCGGAATCCTTGATTTCTAATTAGTTATTAATTTAACAAGTCCGCATCTTCTTTATGCTTCTCTTAATTATATACCTTGCATGATCATTTGGGGTAGTAACTTAAGGGAAAGAATATTGCATGATCATTGAGTAGTAATAGAATGAGAACGGATGATTAACAATTGACTCAAATCATTCATAAGGAAGTTGGGGTGAAATTGGATAAAGTTATAAGGGAAACCAAAGTCCCATGTCTTTCCATAATTGAACTTGTATTGTGCCCTTTTGTCTTTAAATTGGTTACTCTCATTTTGTTCCTTTTTTACATTCACTTTAAATATTTCTAAACAAACCATTTTTTTGGTCAGCTCAAAAATTAGGATTTAATCATAATTTAAGATTGTTGAAATAATCTATGTGGGAACGATATTAAGGGTTTTAAATACCCCTTTCTACACCAACGAGTACACTTGCCCGTGGGTAAAACTAAAACTTTGTATGCACAGTAAACGCACAATAAGTTTTTGGTGCCATTGTCGGGGACTATTTCCCAACGATCTTAAAAGTTTGAATCTTAATTGCTTGAGACATGTATATATTTATAAAACAAAATTAAAATAATTAAATTAAATTAAATAAATAAATAATTTTATTGTTATATCTTTGTATGATCTTTTGTTTGTTTATACTAACTCACTCTCGAGCTCCATAATTATAGTTTAATCCTAAGATAGAGAAAACAACTAGAAGATTTAGACGAGAAATCAAAACAAGAAAGATGGTAGCACAAAGATGAAGGACATTATTGGATTATATGGCCCCAAGTCGTGAGGGCATACAAAGTAGTATATCAATCTCATCATTGGAAGGTATTCCTAACTACGAATTTAAGCCTTCCCTTACGTACATGATTCAGAACTCATTTCAATTTGGAGGGACAGCCTTGGATGACCCACATCTCCACATTAAAAAATTCTTGAGGCTCACAAATACCATTAAAATGAATGGCGTTACACAAGATGACATTTGATTACAATTGTTCCCCTTTCCATCACTAAAAAGGTGAACGATTTTCTGGAAGCATCCATCACTACTTGGGACCAATTACAACGTCTATTCTTGGCTCAATACTTTCAAAATTCAATGAAGTCCAGGATCATAATGGAGATTTTCAGCTTCACTTAGTACGAGAAGGAGTCCCTGTACAAGGCTTGGGACAGATTTCATGATCTTCTCTGGAGGTACCCACATCATGGGTACCAAATAACTCATCTTGTGCAGTTCTTCTACAATAGTCTTTCCTATGCCAATAGAGTTGTCATAGATGTAGCATATGGTAGGGGTATCCTACATATTCCCCCGGAGGACACATGGACGATCATAGGAAATTTAGCCATTAATAGCAAATAATGGAAATCTGCCGATAGATATGTAAGGAAAAAGGATTTGCAACCAGCAGGAATGTATCAAGTTGACCATACTGCTATGATAGCTGGTCAATTAAAGGCCTTAAATAAAAACATTGAGACACTTATGCAAGTATAGACACAACATACCTTGCCTATCCAAACTCTAGTTGCATTTGAATCTAACTCGTGTAATCTTTGTGAATCCATAAACCACGATGATGAAGGATGCATGGGTGAAGCTATTATAGTCCAACAAAATAAGGAGGCTAAATATGTGGGAAACACTTAACCCCACTTGGAAGAATCACCCAACCTTTCTTGGGGAGGGCATCAAGGTAATAATTATACTAATTACAGGCCCTCTCGCGCACAGAATTAGGGAGGCTATAGGCAAGAAAGGAAGGAGCCAACATTTTTAGAATCCCGAGTCCAAAATATGGAAACCTAATTTCAAAATATAGAGAATCAATTGGGACAGCTTGCTAACCTTTTGGCACAACATGTGTGTGGGACTTTACCTAGCCAACTTGAGGTGAACTCAAAGGAGCAAGTTAATGTGGTTACTCTTAAGAGCGAGAAAAAGTTGGAGATGCTTATGGAAAAACAGAAGGAAAAAGAGCATGTGGTTACTGACGACCACCAACAGGTTACTAATGACCTCTTAACCCCTATGGATGAGAGCGCACAAGAAAAGAGGAAGGAGGTTGAGAAGACTATAGAAAAGGCTCTAAAGAAATCCTATGTGGAGCCTTACTAACCCATAATACCCTTTCCTCAAAGATTGAAGGCTAATAAGAAATGTACAATAAAACTAATGGCCTTAGAAGCAGACACACTTAAGGAAGTTGAAGATAGAGGTAATAAATTTGACCGTATAGAGGGTTATGGAACCTGTAAGCCTAAACCATCAATTGAAGAACCTCTAGTGCTTGAACTCAAACCTCTTTCCTTAAATCTAAAGTATGCATTTCTACCTTCGACTTTTTCTCTTTCTATTATTATTTTTTCTAATCTTATAGGAACAATGGAAGAGAAATTGCAAAGGGTCTGATGGGAAAATAAAGAAGCCTTTAGATGGTCCACTCATGACATCAAAGGCATAAGTCTTACACTCTACACCCATAAGATTCTTATAAGGGAAGATATGAACCAAATATGCAACCACAAAGGAGGCTTGACTCAAATCTTAAAGATGAACTTTGTATTAAAATGCATGAGAATTTGAGGTTCCACAAACAGAGGACAAAAATAGGACTTCCCAAACACTTTTTGAAATGTGAGTCCCAAATAGGTAAGAGATTATTGATTTATAACTTATAATTTCATGTGTTTCCAAGAAAACATAAGTTTAGGGGAGCGGCCCTTACAAGGTGAATAAAGCATTCCCATATGGAGTGATGAACTTTTTCAAAAAGAATGAGGAAACCTTGAAAGAGATGAAGGTTAATAAATGTATCAATATGTTATTGAATCCTAAGTAGCCACCTGTGGTTTTGCTTAGACACTGGTAAAGGTACGTCAGGCTCATGATAGAAAACAAACGCTTTTAGGAGGTAACTTGTTTTTCAATAAATTATTATGATTAATTATTTTAGGAAATTAGATAATTCTTATTTCTTTATGTATTCGTATATTTTAATTTTATTTTATTTTTACATGGATGTATAGAACCTATTTTTAAGACATATTAGTATCTTTTGCCTCTAGCATGTGTGTTTAGTATGAGCAGGTTAATCTAATGTAAAAGAACTTCTCCAACCACTAACATCCATCCACCAAGAAAAGTATTGAGAGTACTGATGGTCTCTAAGTTTGAGGAGGGAGACCTTCTCCCTCCTTGGTGTTATTTTTCAGGGAAGTTCACTTTTACTCTTCGCTATAACATATAAGTGCACTTAAGTTTAAGGAGGGAGACCTTCTCCCTCCTATTCATTTCTCAAAATTTCTTATCCTTCCTCTTATTTTGTTTTTCTTTCTACTATGGTAATTAATTTTTCCAGCGAATTAAGAGAATGGTAGAAGATTAAGTTTGAGGAGGGATACCTCCCTTCTCATGTTTTCTAAAAATGCTTGTTCCCTTTGATATTCCTATATGCTTAACTATTTGGAATGCTAGTGAATTTAGGATTTAGGGATCTCTAATATTTTATAGCAAACATAAATTGAATCTAATAAGGACATGAGAAGTTTTAATAAAAATAATTGATAATTAGTCATGTTCCTTATTATGTTATCTCACATTAGAGTAGCTATAGTGAGGATTGAACCTAATTGAGGTTTCACCCAACCTCTCTCTTTATTGAGTGATTCTCCTTGTACATTCTAGAACTTGCCCTGTAACCTTGTCAAGACTTATGTAAGTTGATTGCATAACAAGATAATGATAAAGGAAAAATTAGTTTTTGTGAACACCGAATTATGTCTGAGGATTCAAAACCCCAAATAAATTATTTTGTTTTTAGCCAAAAGGTGATTTAGTGTAAAATAGTTCAAAACATCAAAATAAAAGTAATGGAAAAAATAAAACAAAATAAATAAATAAATAAATAAAAACAGAAAAAAAAAAGAATCAGAAAATGTAGAAGAATAGAAAGAGGAAAAAGGAGAGAACCCGCCAAAATTAAAGAAAAAAAGAGGTATATATAAAAGAAGGAATTCAAAATTTTCTAAGCGAGGACCTAAGAGACTTTCTACTTCTGCATCCAATTTAGCCCTTGGCCTCCATTGAACCAGTTCTTCATCACCTTCCAAGGTGCTATCAAGTGGCATTCGGAGCACACAATGGAGATTAGATCCAACTTTTATTCCGCTTAATTTTCTTGCTTCTTCTTGGATTTTCGAGTTCATCTTCATATTTCTTTTTCATTTTCATTTTTGATCATTCAAATAATCTCCAATTTTGGTTATTTTTATTGCGTTCTCTTCATCTTTCTCTCTGGTTTCTGGAATGATATTATTTTTCAAATTTGGATTTGAACTGGAATTTCTATCGCCTGATTACCAAAGCATGGTCATCCTCATGCGTAAACGAACCTAGTTTGTTTGATTTGTGCATAACTTACCCATTTCTGGTTTGATTTTTGTCAAACTTATTTTTTTATTCCTATGATCCATATCTTTCAATTGGTTAGTTTTAAATTTTCATATCTACCAAAAAATATTTTCAAAAAATTCTGAGATTTGAATTCAAATTTTGGCGCCAAAATCTCTTGTGTTCTTGAGGTTCATCTTCATCTCTATTTTTCGTTTTCATTTTTGATCAGTCAAATGATCTCCAATTTCAGTGATTTTGGTTTATTTCTCTTATTATTTCTCTCTAGTTTCTGGAATGATATTATTTGTCTAATTCGGATCTGAAATGGAATTTCTATCGTCTGATTACTGAAGCATGGTCATCCGGGTGAGCAAATGAACCTAGCTTGTTTGATTTGTGCATAACTTTCCCATTTATGGTTTGATTTTTGTCAAACTTATTTTGTTTGATTTCTATGATCCATATCTTTCAATTGGTCAGTTTTAAATTTTCAGATTTACCAAACAATATTTTCGAAAAATTCTGAGATTTGAATTCAAATTTTGGCTCCAAAATCTCTTGTGTTCTTGAGGTTCATCTTCATCTCTATTTTTCATTTTCATTTTTGATCGGTCAAATGATCTCCAATTTTGGTGATTTTTGTTGATTTCTCTTTCTCTTTCTCTCTAGTTTCTAGAATGATATTATTTGTCTAATGTGGATCTGAAATGAAATTTCTATCGCCTGATTATTGAAGCATGGTCATCTTGGTGTGCAAAGGAACCTAGCTTGTTTGATTTGTGCATAACTTGCCCATTTTTGGTTTGATTTTTTTCAAACTTATTTTGTTTGATTTTTTTCAAACTTATTTTGTTTGATTCCTATGATCCATATATTTCAATTGATTAGTTTTAATTTTTCAGATCTACCAAAAAATATTTTCGAAAAAATTCTGAGATTTGAATTCAAATTTTGGTGCTAAAATCTCTTGTGTTCTTGAAGTTCTTATGTAGATCTTGTTCTTTTAACCTTGTTCAGGTATTAGTTTTCATGTGTTGATCCTTATACATGTATTCCTTTCTGATTTTTTTTTGTGTTTATATATCCTCCTTTCTAAATCAAATCTTCAAAAATTTAGTTTTTCTCGAAACACTTTTCAAAGCCTTTGGGAATCTTAAGTCTCACGCAATGAGCTCTAAATAAGAACTAGTGGTTTCACTGTTGCTTGATATTTAGATATTCATATGGGTCGCAATGCAGCCTTAGTTGTCTTGGACCCTGTGCATATGTGGACTAAGAATCCCTTGCAAATAATAAAATATTTTGGAAAGAACATCGTTTTGGGAATCCCAAGTCTCACGCAATGAGCTCTAAATAAGAAATGGCGGTTTCACTGTTGTTAGATATTTAGAGATTCATATGGGTCCTAGTGTAGACTTGGTTGTATTGGACCCTGTGCATATTTGGACTAAGAATCCCTTGTAAATAATAAAATATTTCGGAAAGAACATTGTTTTGGGAATCCTATGTCTCACGCGGTGAGCTCTAAATAAGAACTAGCAGTTTCACTGCTGTTCGATATCTAGAGATTCATATGGGTCTCAATACAGCCTTAGTTGTCTTAGACTCTGTGCATATGTGGACTAAGGATTCCTCCACGATATCGCAAATGCTTTCAAAATCACCCCTCGAATTCTTTACCTCCGAAGGTCAAGCCTTCAAACTAGAACTACGTAGCCTTGAGTTTCCCATTGCACCAGGGAATACGTAGGAGCAGGATCAAGTCCTGCCAAGCTATTTTCATATGAACCTATTTATTTTTATTCTAAACTATAGGGATCAAACGGTTTTCAAAAATATCAAAATTGCACACTCGGTTTAAGGGTACCGTTCTTCAGAACGAGCGAGTAAGGTGCCTAACACCTCCCCTGTAACATCCCAATATTTCTATGATAAATTTTTTAGGCTACAAATAGTTTCTAGAATAAAACTATGTGAAATTAGGAGTCAAAAGTAGAGAAAATAGGAAGTTTGGTGCAAATGACGAAAATGCCATTGCACTTGGGCAGCTTAAATAATGAGCCAGAAAAATGGAAATACAAGTATAAGACATCTTGGAGGGATTATAAACATCATGTATAGTTAAAAGTAGTGAGAAAAATTTAGAAACTTGAGAAGGGACGAAAATGCCCTTCGAAAACCCCGAAAATGACCAAGATGCCCCTAAGAGCTGTACTTTTTGCACAAAGCTAGTCAGTTCCCATAAAAATAGCAAATAACCTTAGATTAACATGGGAACAAACCAAAAAGTCTTAGAATTGTCGGAGGAATAATTTGGAAAATTTTTCGACAATGCTGCGAAAAATTACGAAAACGCCCCTAGAAGGCCGGGAGGGCAAGATAAGGTGATAAGCATGCCAAGAGTGGGCCCCACACCCATGTGCATCACATGCAACAGCTGGAAAGGTGGTTTTGAGTCACCAAAATGAAGTCAACCAAGTCTTCCACAAAAAGACAAAAGTGAATAGTAAAAAGGTTACTTTAACCATGGTTAAGACTAACTAACCTTGGTTAATTAAAAATAAAGTATGCTTAGGTTAAATTAATCATAATTAGAGGAAATATCAGCTTAATTAATACTAATCTAAGCCTAAAAGGATATTTCCTTTAATTTTGATTTATTTTGAAAAATAGGAAAAATCTAAGCAAAATTACCAAAATACCCCTAAGTACAAAACTAATTCCACTTGGCCCATAAGAGTCCGAATTTTTTGGGACCCTTGGAACCCCATTTGATTAATATTTTTTTTCTTATAAACTCATCAAAATCCTCTCCATTCTCTCCAAGCTTGTTATAACTCCAAACACCCAAAACTTACACTTTAAGCCTAAGTTTTCATCTTTAAGACTTAAGCTATATTAAAGCTATAAACACTTAAGCCCCACCACCATCCTTTGTCCACATCCAAAGCAGACCAAAGGGGACCTAAGGAAGCCTTTAAAGCGCACAAAAACACTAAGGAGGTCTTCAACAAGTAGGATCTTTCTACTTGTCTTTTTTATGCTTTTAACTTGTCTTTTATTTTCACTTGTGAGAGTTTAAAATTTTATTTTAACCATTGAAAATCAGCCCCAGCCATTTTTAGTGATTTTTTAAAAGAAAAACAAAGTTTGTTCGGTTAAAAGTGCTTCTAAGGCACTTAGAAGAAATTTAATCGGTGAGTTTTGTTTTAAAATTATTTTTGAAGCTTTGATCAGTTATATGCTCTCATGAGAAAGGTTCTTGAAGCTTATTTGAAAGAGTATTTGTGGATCTTGGAGTAGATCATGAAAATTTACTCTTTGTGGCTTGGAAAAATATACTATGTTGTTATTTTCATGCTTGTTTTTATGCTTAAGTTTTAACCTTGTGATTTTCTTGTGTGATGAATTTGGTATGACCTCTGTGCTGGATCTGCACCTATGAGTATGCATGTTAAGAGGTGGAATAAAGTTTTGTAATAAGTTCCAAAGGTTTTCTTTGGACATTAGTTAGAAAGCTACCAAGCAAATGATGTAATTTGTAGCCAAAAGTGGCTAAAATCCTGGTATGGCACCCTAGACTCATCATGGCCAGCACTTAAACATCAAGACATGGATGAAATAAGCATGGACCAGAGGCAAGAGGGGTTGCACAAACCTAACACAACTGAACCAAGTTGGTGTGAGATGGAGGATTTGAAGAAATTACCTTGGCTAACCAAGGAAGGCTTTCGGCCACAACTTCCGAGCAAGCTTTAGTCTCGTTAAAATTTTTTCTAAGTAACTAAAGCATTGAAATAAGGTTTTAAATGAACTAAATCAACCTTTAAATAAAGTTAAACAAAAAAAATGAGTTAAAAACCTCTAAGAGTTCATTCGGCCACCCTAGAGAGATTTTGGCAAAAAAAAAAGATGCGCTTAAAATGTGATTAAGGAAAAATCAAGTATTTTCAACAAGTAAATAACTTATTTGGAGGTTTAATCATTATTTAAAAGGTTAAGTTTCATAATATGGCCTAGGTAAGCTAAGGGAAAAATCTCAAAATTACTAAGTGATAAAATTTCCAAATAAGCTTAAAATGGGTAACTAGGAAATTTACCATAACTTTAGCAAGGGTAAATGTCAACTTCGGGCATGCCACTAAATTTTGGGTAAAAATACTTAAGATTACCTTATAATATGTAAATTATAAAGTTTAAACTTGGCCCCTAAGTAAAGGTCAACTAGGGTTAAGAAATGGTCAACTTAAGTTAACTAGGGTTAGGAAGAAGGAAACCCTAAACCTAAAAGAGTGGCATTCGGCCACTTAGTAGTTAATTAACTTAAAGGAGGTTTTAATTTCCAATTAGGGCTAATTAAGGACCATTTCTATGTAAATAGGTCATTCGTCCATTTAGGAATAAATTTTCCTAGAAGATTAATTAATTTCTACTTAGATATTATTTGGTTTGGAATAAAAGAGACTTTAAAAGTTTAAGAGTCAATTAGACCTAATTATTAAGGTAGTACAAAGGTGAACATAAGGTAATATATTTCAAAGGTTTATTAGAGGCATGATTAAGAAGGGTGGATATGACTTAAACTTGAAGTTAGAAGTTCACTAAGTAATTTGATCATAACATACCTTAATGAGAAGAAGTTATAAAAGATTTGTAAATACTTAATACTTGAACTTAGAATAATTAGGACATGCATAAGACTTTAACAAAAGAGAACACAAATAGAAAAGAACTTGAAAGATGCCATTCGGCCACCTAGATTAAGATGCTAATACGTAAAATCTTAATGAACAAATATAAATTTAAGAAAAGGAAAGGATGAGAGGTAACTTAGAAGGATGAGTGATGTAAGTCCTTTGTGTGATTTCAACATCAAACCGAATTGAAGCATTAGATTGGTGGTGTAAATGTGACATTATGCTATGTGATTTACCAATCAAATTTCATTATTAGTTATGAATGCTCACTATCTATGAATGAATAAATGATGGATACTCATGAATGAGAAAGGATGATGATTATGTATGAGATTGGTTTATGATGATGATTGAGATGAAAATTCGAAACCTATATGTGCATTTCATATTGGTTGGAAATTTGTTTGAGCATGCATAATTATTTGGAAGCCACTAAAATGAACTTAAAAAGATTAAGGGATCACTAAAGAAAACATTATGTGAAAACGTAATGCTACTCTCTTTGTGCCTTATGCGCACTAGTATCTAGAGGGCCCTAAAAAGCTCTACTGAAGAGAAGCCAAAGGTTGCTTCTTGAAGTCAAAGGTTGCTTCTAGGAGCCAAAGGTCGCTCCAAAAATCCTTCTACTGTGAAGGCATTGAGTCCTTCACCCCTTATGTGGTGGTGACGATCACCTAGGAATGAGCTCATATCCTTAATTTTTAGTAGGAGGTAGGAGTAGAGTCAGTGAGAAGATATTGTTTGACAAAATTTAATACATGTCTATGTCTATGTCTAATTGTTTTCTCCCAAAGGTGGTGAAACTAGATTCATAAAGTGTCCCAAAGGTTGGACAAAGAAATGATAAAGACAAAGAAAAGTAGTAAAGAACAAAGTTTAAGACGTAGAATAATTGTATGTCAAATGATATCTTATTTGTGATCCCAAAGTTATGAATGTTAAGAAGAATGTATGGTGAGATACTAAGTTGTATGTTTTGAATAAAATTGATCCACTTCAGAGAAATGTTTTCAAATAATTAAAAGTAACCTTTTATGTAAGAAATGATTTATGAAATAAACTGAAGTGGCTGGGACTAAAGTGATGACATTAGAACTAAGTAGATAGCCTATTGAGAATCTTAGTTTCTCATTTCTACTTCTTCCCACTTTTTTCGCAGACACCTTGGATGCTGATCATTATGGTAGCAGTTCACGTACTTGAAGCAGATGTGAGGTGCTCTCTCTAGGAGGTGTACATCGCACTAATGTCAAAAAAATAATTGGATGCGAGCATCCTAACTACTAATATGTAGTATTAGCTAACTTATGTATAAATATTGTATAATAGTTATAATTTTATGGTTTGTAATAACTACATGATAAGGCCCACAGGCCTATGACTTATGGTATGTATGAAATGTTATGTATAATTATTGTGTGACATGTGTGTTATGATTGAATCTTGTTTATTTATTATAGGAAAATGATAAATGAAAAGAATAATATAAACGCTTAGTATTCCTAAGGTTTTAAACGTATGTAGAAATCCACTTAATGATTTATTTTACCGCTACGCACGTTTTATCGACGAGGCTCGCAATTTATATCAAACAGTTTTAAAAAAAAAATTTCCTGTATTTTCATATAAGTATTTTCTAAAATGAATTCCGCATCATGAGATAACAAACTAAAAATGGAACCGAATGATCGACTTAAGCGTGAAATCGGTATTCGTTTTTAAGGTGTTATATTCCCTACTCGTAACCGACTCCTGAACCTAGATTCTTCCTCAAGTTAGGGTGTTTTCCAAATATTTTCCCTTAAAATAAAATTTGGTGGCGGCTCTAGTAATTAAATTAAATTCTTTTTAAATTTTAGCAAGTTCGTCATCTTGTCGTAATTACGATTGCGACAGGTTTCTTTGATTGGACCCAAACTTAGATATCATTTAGTGTCCCTTTGAGCCTAACATACTAAAAATTATATGCTTTGGTTCCCTTAATTAATTGTGGTAATTTTAGATACCCTTAAATTATAACTAAAGCAAAATAAATATTTGGAAAAGTACAAGATAAAAAGATGAAAAAAAAGGAAAAAAAAATTTCAAAACATAATACAAAAAATAAAAACAAAAATTGTCAAATCATAAAACCCAAGGAAATATGCTTAAAGTTTAAGGGTAAAAGTTATTAAAAATATAATGAAAAGAAAACCTTTGTGTTTCCTTCCTTCTTATATCATACCGAAATATATAATTTCCTTGGC
Source organism: Canavalia gladiata (assembly GCA_037954105.1). NCBI lineage: Eukaryota > Viridiplantae > Streptophyta > Magnoliopsida > Fabales > Fabaceae > Canavalia > Canavalia gladiata. The sequence goes on along the minus strand of CM075662.1, from coordinate 13,799,868 downwards.
CACGTTACAACCTTGATGAAGACCTTTTAATTATTATGTGCAATTTGACTTTCGGTAGAGATTTGAGGTTTACAGGCAAGCTGATGGTAATGTACAGTTGCGAGGAGTAGAATGTTAATGATCTATACCCTTATACATTTGAGAAATGGTGAAAAGAGTGACCACATCTATGTGTGATACTTGATTTCAAAGAACTAAGGTCCTAATTGGATTATGGTTAATTGCCCTCATGATGGTAATTATACTTGGTTTACATGCTTAATATATGAGGTTTCTAGATTTTGTACTTGCTATATTCCTATTCTTTGGGATATTGCTTGAGGACAAGCAATGTTTAAGTTTGAGGACGTGATAAACCACCATTCTGTTGATTTATCTGTGGAAAATTAATTATAATTACAATATAATTTATGATTATTTAATTGTAATTCAACCTAATTTTCCTTATTTTTGCAAGAATGGTCACACAAGCAAAGAATATGAAAATAGGCAAGTTTTGGACCAAAAAAAGGGTAAAAGAAGCATAAAAAGATAATACATCTAATGCGACAATGACACGTCAGCCCTCCGATGCTGCAAAGATTACGTAGAATGGTCATGATGGCTAAGAAAGCGGCTAGGTCAAGCCGGATCCACCATATTGAAACCTGATCCAGACCTATAAAAGGAAGGCTTTGCTACAACACATAACACCACCCTAGGCCCCAAAGACCACTCCACTTTAGTATCCCTTGATATCCTTCCATAGGATTTTAGAGGCAAAAGCTCTTCCACAGTACGAGTTGCAACGTCCTATTGTTAACTTTTTTTATACTACTATTTTGTCATTCTTTTTCTAGAATTAGGATTATGGATTATTTTGTTGGATTAGTATGTTTTTGTTTGTCTTATCTCTTGATGTGTAACTAATCCCCAAATCGTGGGACTTTAGTGAAACTTATAATTGTCACAACCGTAATTACAACGAGACGACAAACTTGCTAAAATTTTAAAAGAATTTTAATTTGATAAGTGGAGCCGCCACCAAATTTTTATTTAAGGAAGAAGATTTGGAAAAAACCCTAACTTGAGGAAGAATCTAGGTTCGGGAGTCGATTACGAGTAGGGAAGGTGTTAGGCACCCTACTCGCTCGTTCTGAAGAATGGTACCCTTAAATTGAGTGTGCGATTTATTTGAAAACTTTTGATCCCTTTAACTGGAATAAAAGATAAATAAGTTGATGGACTAATAGGACTTGATCCTACTCCTACATATTCCCTGGTGCAATGGGAAACTCAAGGCTTACGTAGTTCTGGTTTGAAGGCTTGACCTTCGGAGTGAAAAGGAAGATGATTTTGAGAGTATTTTTTATATTTTTGCATAATTCTTAGTCCACATATGCACAGAATCCAAGACAACTACGACTACACTGGGATCCATATGAATTTTTGAACATTGAATTAAGACGATATTTTCTAAAAGGGGATTCTCAAAACGATGTTTCTCTGAAATATTTTATTATTTACAAGAGATTCTCAATCTATATATGCACAGGGTCCAAGACAATTAAGGCTGCACTGGGACCCATATGAATCTCTAAATACTGAACAATAGAAAAAGCTACCAGTTCGTATTTAAAGTTTATTGCGTGAGACTTAGAATTATAAATGGACTTGATTTCAAATAAAATAAACTTGATTTAAATTTGATGAAAATAATTGGACTTGATTTCAAATAAAATTAACTTGATTTGAAATTTAGGCTTCAATTGGACTTGATTTAAAATAAACTTGACTTGATTTGAAATTGAGAAAAAGAATTGTGAACATGCTTAAGTAATCAAGTGATAGAAATTTCATTTCAGATCCAAATTAGACAAAAAAAAATATCATTCCAGAAACTAGAGAGAAATACAAAGAGAACACAACAAAAATAACTGAAATTGGAGATCATTTGACCAATTAAAAACGAAAATGAAAAACAGAGACGGAGATGAACCTAAGAACACAAGAGATTTTGGCGCCAAAATTTGAGTTCAAATCTCAGAATTTTTAGAAAATATTTTTTGGTAGATCTGAAAACTTAAAACCTAAAAATTGAAATATATGGATTATAGGAATCAAACAAAACAAGTTTGACAAAAATCCAACCATAAATGAGCAAGTTATGCACAAATCAAACAAGCTAGGTTCATTTGCACACCAAGATGAACATGCTTCAGTAATCAGGAGATAGAAACTTCAATTCAGATCCAAATTAGAAAATAATATCATTCCAGAAACTAGAGAGAAATAAGAAGAGAACACAAGAAGAATCACTGAAATCGGAGATCATTTCACTGATTAAAAACGAAAACGAAAAACAAAGATGAAGATGAACCTCAAGAACACAAGAGATATTTGCGCCAAAATTTGAATTCAAATCTCAGAATTTTTAGAAAAAATTTTTGGTAGATCTGAAAAATTAAAACTGACCAATTGAATGATATGGATTATACAAATCAAACAAAATAAGTTTGACAGAAATCCAACCAGAAATGAGCAAGTTATGCACAAATCAAACAAGCTAGGTTCATTTGTGCACCAAGACGAACATGCTTCGGTAATCAGGTGATAGAAATTTCATTTGATACAAATTAGACAAATAATATCATTCCAGAAACTAGAGAGAAATATGAAGAGAACATAACAAAAATCATCGAAATTAGAGATCATTTGATTGATAAAAAATGAAAACGAAAAATATGGACGAAAATAAACTCGGAAATCCGAGAAGAAGCAAAAAACTTAAGCGGAATTAAAGTTAGATCTAATCTCCATTGGAAGGTGATGAAGAACTAGTTCCATGGAGGCCAAGGGTTAAATTGGATGAATAAGTAGAGAGTCTCTTAGGTCTTGTCACTTAGAAAATTCTGAATTCCTCCCTAAGACTCCAAGTGCCCCTCCCCTTATATAGACCTTTTTTTTTTTGAATTTTGGTGGGTTCTCTCCTTTTTCCCTTTTCTATTCTTCTGCTTTTTTCTGATTCTCTTTTTTTTTTCTATTTTTCTATTTTTATTTATTTATTTATTTCTTTTATTTTATTTTTTTCATTACTTTTATTTTTATTTTTGAACTATTTTAGACTAAATCACTTTTTGGCTAGAAACAAAAGAATTTATTTTGGGTTTTGAATCCTCGGACATAATTCGGTGTTCACAATAATGTAACCAATTGAGCCTCTTTTCCTTTTTTACGAATGATTCAGTATTTTTATTCAATTGTGTTTTCCTTGTTATGCATAATTAATTAATGAGAATTAATTTCTAAGTTAATTGGGGATAGACGATCATACCATTGCCTAATTAACGAAACTATAAGGTAAACTGAATCTTAGAGTTTTGGAGGATCAGTCGGAATCCTTGATTTCTAATCAGTTATTAATTTAACAAGTCCACATGTTCTTTATGCTTCTCTTAATTATATATCTTACATGATAATTAAGGGTATTAACTTAAGGGAAAGAATATTGCTATTGCATGATCATTGGGTAATAATAGAAAGAGAACGAATGGTTAGCAATTGACTCAAATCATTCACAAAGGAGTTGGGGTGAAATTAAGTAACGTTATAAGGGAAACCAAAGTCCCATATCTTCCCATGATTAAACTCGTATTTTATGCCCTTTTGTCTTTAAATCGCTTACTCTTATTTTTCCCCCTTTTTACCTTCACTTTAAATATTTCTAAACAAACCATTATCTGGTGAACTCAAAAATTAGGATTTAATCATTATTTAAGATTATTGAAATAGTATATGTAGGAATGATATTAAGGGTTTTAAATACCCCTTTCTACACCGACGAGTGCACTTGCCTGTGGGTGAAACTTTGTATGCATAGTAAACGCACAACATCCACTCATGAACATCATATAACATATCACTTTTCTAAGCAATCAAGAGTATTTCATATACTTTACACACTTAGATTTAGACGATGATTTGTACTGGTTAGGACTTAGGCTATTAACTAAACCAACTTAGAAATTTGGAATACTTTTCCTTCTTACATACTAGGCATGATCGAATGGTCCTTCACACTCTCATAACCTTATAATTGATTTCTAATCCCCACCTTATGCATAGTTGAGTTTACTTTTAAGTCTTAACAAGATTTTAACTTACTTTTACCAAGTTTCTCTAAGTATGGCCAAATGGTTACCCAAACCATCACCAAGTATCTTTTAAAATTATAATTCTTTTCTTCTACATGGTTAGACTTCTCATTATATCTTAATCAACATTTTAAACTTTAATTAATGGAGAGTGGCCAAATCCACACTTTTCTAAGTGAGGGTCTTTTTTCTCAATTTCTTCCCACTTGACCTTTGTGTCATAAATTTTAGCATTTGTTACATCAATTGCTTTTAGGTCTATCAAGAATTTTCTTTTCTCCATATCTTTGGTCATGATCATGGAGTGTTTTAAGTGTCTTGTTCAACTTTTAGTCCACAAGTCCACCCTTTCTATTACTAGTTTTAAGGTCTAATTTTTAGTTAAATTTGTAACTTTCGAGATTTAACCTTTTTCAGTATTTTAGGATTATTATGATAATATGGGTCCAAATGTAGAATTTTATCAAATTCTACGTTCAATATTAAAGATTTTAAAAGAAGACATAAGTAAGCTTACAATTTTTATCATAAAGACCATAAAGAAAGAATTATTCAAGACAATCAAGTGGAGATCTACTAGATCTACTCCAAGTTCGATACATCTCTTACTTTGAGAATCTCAAAACTCTTAACAAAAACTTTCAAATCTTCCCAAACTATTAAAAACTATTTTTAATAAATTTTAACTGATTAAATGGCTCCAAGGATTCCAAGAAGCATTTTAATCCATTAAAATTTCTTTTTAACTTCCAAAAATCACTAAAAATTTGGTGATGCTCATTTTTAACAATCAAGGGAAGTTTTTAACTCCATAAAACTCAATAAAACGGGATCCATAGAACTTAGAGGGAGATCCACCAAAAAGAGAAGAAAAACAAGTCATAATCTCATAATTAAAAACTTAAAAAAAGTTTTGGTCAAGACCCTACTTGTTAAAGACTTATGTAAGAATTTGTGGGTCTTTTGAAGTTGGTTCCCCTCTCCTTGGTTGTCCAAATGAAAGCCTGTCATGATGGTGGTGAGACTTTGTTTGTTTGGCTTGCTATAACTTAAACTTCAAAGATGAAAGTTCAAGCTTAGTGTAGGTTTTGGTGTTTTAAGAGAAGTTGGAGTTTTGGATGAGTTTAGAAAGATTTCTCAAGTGTTTATAAAGATGATAATGAAGAAAATTAGTTTCCCCTTGGCCTATAGCAAATTCGGACACATAAGGATACATGGGAACTATGTTTAAAGGTTATGTGTTAGCAATTTTTTAACTTATTTATATCAGTTTAGTTATGCATGGCCGAATGATACATATGTTATGTCAAGCTTAATTTAAACTCTTAATCTTTTACTTTTACATAACAAAGCTTCTTAATATACCTAGACCAAGTTTTCAGATTAATTCCAAATTACTCATTTTATGCATGCCTAGGTTTAGACTTAAGTCATAGTGAAAATTTTAACTTTTTTTCACTAACTTAGCTATCATGGCTGAATGAAATTCCTACCCTTTTCTAAAAATTCTTATACTTTTAATCCTTTATACTTATAAGCCAAGGATTGTTAATTAACCCTAGTTAAGAATTTAAATCACTTCTTGTCTAATTAACCCTTAGGTGGCCTAATGCCACTCCTAGTGTTTAAAGCATCAAATTTCACCTTTATTTGACCTAAGTTGATGAGTCCTTCAAGTTATAATTTAAGCCATAAATTATACCAATTTTAGTTAATTTCAATACTTCTCTTCTATTCCTAAATCTCATAGTTGAATGTTCCTTTTTCCTCCACACAAGTCCATGACTCATTTTTAATTACCAACTTGTGCATCATTAAAATTTAGCTTAAGCTTTAATTATGGATTTCACCTGATTTCATCAACTTTTATTACTATGGACCTAGCCACTTCTAAACCTTTCTTATACACTCAAATCTTCCTATCTACTTAATGAAGGTTCTTAATGCAGCATTAACCAAATTTTAAGTTCACTTCCTTTTATTGGTCTAAGGTGGCCGAATGCACACCTCATAAGTTCCAGGACATTTAGCTCCATTTTTTTCTCTTCAAAGTTGGTTTACACCATTTAGGCTTAATTATATAGTTTGTATCATTTTTAGAAATTTTATCCTTAACTTAATCCATATGGCCAAATGTTCCCCTTTGAGTTTCCAAGGTCCCCTTTTAAAATTTCTTCTCATAAAACCTTGGTTCCATAATTTATATTAATGATAGAAATGATGACTTACAAATAGATCTTTAAAAGGTACTTTCAAGGACCTTCTTCAGTCTAAATTATTACAATAAAAATGGAAACTAGGATAAGAAAATACAAAGTGTTTTGAGTGAAAAGTAAACAGAGATTTTCTTTAGTTTTGCAATTTCTTCCGGTGCCTTCTAATGGCTCCTGATTCTCATTTTATAATGGATGATTTTCCTGTGATTTTTCATAATGGAGTGCAAGTATTGAGGTCTGCATGTTCTGCTTGGCTCAAGTACTAAGGTATGTCCATGAATGTCATAGGAACCCTACCTTCGAATAGACATCTGCCTTTTTTTAGGTATTAGATGGCTGGTTTTATTTTTTGGGAAAGCAGAAGACATGTGTCAACCAAATTTTATTTATATAGGGCGGAGGGTTTTGTATGTCCGTCTCTTTTCTTTTTCTTTTTCTCTTTCTTTTTAATCTACATTCTCGTATTGATCTTCTACATCTTCATAATAGTTTCTTGGACTGGATCCTATTTCTTCATCTTCATCTGATTTACTGGAGATTGCTTTTAATTATTGCTGGAATTCTTCTTCAAATGTTGCTACTGTTAATGTTGCTATTATTTGTCTCTTTTCTGCTAAAAATTGGCATTCTCGTTCAACCTCTTTTCTTGTTGTTGAAGTGTAGCTAGCAGGTGGGCTAATCTTTTTTGTTTGTGAATATTTTAACTAGTCATCAATTTCTTTTTTATTAATTTTATTGAGGTCAAAGTTGCTCCACCATACTTTTATAACTCTCACCAAAAATTGTACGCTTGTATTTTCTGCTAGCTTTGCCGAATCATAATCCCAGGACGTAATCCCAAAAATACCCATAGTTGCTATATAAGCCATAAATTGATATTCTTTTAAAAATGTTGTTATGTTTTTAAAGTATTCAAAGATCAGAAAGGCTTGTTTTGGAAGAATGTCGATTATTGGACCAACATCAACAAACCACTTGATAAACCACTTGGGAAATTGTAATGAGATTCCACGATAGAACCAGAAAAACCACGAGTGTGGGCTGGGGGATAAATATAATACATGATGCCATGCATATATGTAATCATAATAATTATAGTTCTGAGGTAAAAAATTATCAGCTAAAGGATTTGGTTTCGTACGTATTCTGATTCCACTATTTAAGAGTAATTACTTTCATAATCTTGATTTTTGAGAATGATATTTCATGGGTAATTGGATCCTCATGATGGTGAAGTTCTATGGATGTTGTTTCTACTAATATAAATTCATAAAATATTCGGGTTTTTTGTGGATGTATGGGATGTAATGGAAAGGTTTCGGGAAGATCTTCTTATACATAATTTTTCTATCAATGTTGAACCTTTCTTTTTCTATAGTACAAATTGGCCATGATTATGTTTTTTCATGATATTTCTTGTCTTCTCTTAATGGTGTGCTTGTAAACAAATCGGAAGGTTTTAATGGTTGCAAAACAGAAAATTTGTTTTAGGTTAGTATGATTGATTTTGATGGTTCTCTTGTATTTGCTGTTGGCTTGTTTTGAATTACCTATGACATGGTAAGGGGCTTGGGGGTTGATGGAGGGGCTTTTACAGATGGTCCAACTTTTACATGGTCTGCTTTTACATGGTCTATTGGTAGACCATAATGTTCACTTGTAATGGGTTTCTTGCTCATATTGGGTGGTTCCGTGCAAAAATTCTCGAGTAAAAAAGTCAAGTAAATCATTCTTTTCTCCTTTTATATGGAAAATATCAAAATCAAAACCAAAGAGAATAGCTTTCCATCTTGCAAAAATATGTTCTGATACTAAATTTTTAACATCATTTTGGAGAACATTTGGTGCTACTTTACAATCTGTTCTTACTAGGAATTTTTTATTAAATAAGTCATCTTCAAATTTAGAAATGCATAGTACTATTAATAAGATTTCTTTTTTAATTGTTGACTATTTTTTTTGGGTAGGATGCCAGGTGCCTGAGTGGTATTTGACAACTTGTTCCTTTGAAGATTGAGGAAGGATTTGTTTGAGAGTGCCTTTATATCCAAGGTTAGAGGCATGGGTTTCTACTATTAGTGATGCTGATGGGTCAAGAATTCCAAGGCATGGAAGGTTCTTAACTATGGTTTTAACTTTTATTATTATTTAGGTCATTTCTTCGGTCCATGGGGGAGGATTTTTCCTAAGACATTTGTATAGTGGAGTGCATATACTTCTACTATTGGGAATGAAGTCTGCAACATAATTTAAACATCCTAGAAATCTTTGAAATTAGGTTTTATCTTTAATTTCATTTGGAAACTTTTCTATAAACTCTAATGATCTTTTAATTGGAGTTATTGTTCCTTTGTATATTTCATATCCTAGAAATCTTACTTTTTTTTGGAATATGCTCAATTTTTTGGTTTATACTACTAGCCCTTTTGTTTTTATAATCTCTATAAATTTTTCTAGATGTAATATATGTTGATTAATCCCTTTGGAGAATACTAATACATCATCAAGATATACAATAGTAAAATCCATGTATGGATAGAAAATGTTATTCATGATTTCTTGGAATTCACTAGGAGCATTTTTTAATCCTTGCGGCATTACATTCCACTCATAATATTCAAAGGGAGCTACAAAAGTTGTTTTGTATCTATCTTCTTCTTTGATAGATATTTGATAATACCTATATTTCATATCAAATTTAGAGAATATTGTGGCATGTATTAATCTTTTGATTAAATTAATTTTATTAGGTAGGGGGTATTGTATCCATTTAAGTACTTTATTTAATGGCTTATAATTAATTACTAGTCTTGGAGCTCCTCGTTCTAATTTGGAGGCTTTCATAACATAAAACCCTGAGCAACTCCAAGGGGACTTTAATGGTCTAATAAGTCTTTTATCTAAATATTCTTGAATTTCCTACTTACAGTATTTTAAATACTCATGATTCATTTGAATTGGTTTAGCTTTTGTTGGTATATTTTTTTTATTAAATCCGCCTTCATATGGTAAAGTTACTTCATACATTTTCCTATGGTGAAATGCGATAGGACTGGTATCGCATATTTCATTTAACATTTTTTCTTGTAAGGATTTAACCTTATCTTGAATTTTTTTCAGCTTGTAATTGTTCCTCTATTCTTTTATATTGGATTTAGGCACAATCGTTACCCAGAACCTAAGCTAGGATCCCTCCCAACAAAGGCTCTAATACCAGAGGTTTCTAACAAAGGTTATCATGGGGAAAAAAATTCAAACAGTATTTGACAAAGTAGTAAGCAGAAGTAAAATCAGAACTTTATTGGTGGAATAATATAATAGATTGTGAAATTAAAACAGCATAGACCTAGATAATAAAAGTATTTCATAACATGTAATTTATATTAATGATAGAAATGATGACTAGGTTCTGGGTAACGATTGTGCCTTGGTTTATTTGTAACTATCTAAGTGTAGCAGCAAAAGTTGTTTTTATGTTGGTCAGCCCAAGTAGTGGTCCCAGTATCAAGAACGTTTGTAGATAACCGTTGGTCAGCTAGGGTGGTCCCGTAGCACAAGACTTTACTTAAATTAATGGTCAATCTTCTCAGAACTTTAAGCAACCTAAATCTAGGGAAAAATAATTCAATAATAGTAAGAACAAGTAATGAAGAAGCCTCCCTTAGTAAAAATTCATCATCTGAATTAAAAATAGCCAAGATAGAAGAGAGACTACATAATTGGTCTATACCTATTATTAAGAAAGGTGAAGTTTATAAAAGTTAGCATTTTTGGTCCCAGAATGAGAAAGAAATTCATATGTTTGAATATAACTATCTGGAACTAGGAATGACATTATTATTAGCATACTAGAAGAAGAGAAAATAAAAGAACATATAGAAAAAGGGTTCAATTTTATACATATAGGACTTATCCAAGTCACTATAAAACCAAATTTTATGCTAGGAATCAGTACTCCTGTACTCAGTTTTAAGAGACATAAGATTCAAACAATTTAAAGATTCACTCATAGCCATTTTAGAAAGAAATTATCATGATGGACCCGTATTTTTCAATTGCTATCCAAACTTTTCAATAAATTTAAAAAAGGAATATACTCCTGAAGCCTTAAAATTATATATAAAATCTCTAGATAATATATTAGAAGAAAAATATGACCCATACCAAGTAATCTATAGAATTTATTATAAGGTCACAAAATTAGATTATAGCTTTAGAGCTTTAAGAAAATCACCCAAAGATGAGACAATCTTAATATAGGCAAATCTTAAGAAAACCAAAGTCCAAGTTCCACATAAACTAAAACACGAACAAATAATAACAAGGGTTCCCCCAGAATGGTTATAACAAGATGTGATAGAATAACCAAAGGTCAATAATACCCAAATTAGAGAAATAATACAAGAAGGAAATGATGTCAGAATAAGAATGAACAGATCTTCATCCATAAGGGTAACAAAACCATAACAATATAGGGTAGAAAGTTCCTGTCATTCTGTAGACAACTCCTCAATTAATATAGATCTAGCAGGGATAAATAACCAAACTCCCGAAGCAGCACTTCCAATATATGAGGATAGATCTAACTACTCTCCTATAGCTTCACAAGTATAAATACTATCACTAAAATTGAACCATTTCAGATAGACAAAGAATGGATAAAAGATGACTTTGAAGCAGAATACAATAAAAAAGAAAGAAGAATTTTTTAAAACCTTTTCGAAAGAAGAAACTATACAAGTAAGAAAACTATTTTTATGAATACTTAGAAGAAAATAAAGCCAACCTTTATTTCTTCGATTGACTTAGAAATTATTATAAAAATAGAAGTACTATAATATGTCCTATAAATAAAACCACTACTATATGGAAAACCTTAACAGGAAAAATAGTAGAAGCCGAATACCCCCCTCAAGAAAGTATCAAAATATAACTATCAGAAAACACTTTAATAGAAGCAGGACTCTACAAAGACACAAGAATAAAAGGAAAAGTTGAAAAAAGTGATATATAAAAGGTACATAAACAATTAAACTATTCTAATATTATGTTAAACACTATGAGTAAACAATTAGTAAGAATGGAACATAAAACTGAAGCTAGTAGTTCTAATAACATTAGAAATTATATATCAGCCCCTACAATAGAAAAACCAATATACAAAATTACAAGTATCCCAGAATCATTCAAATTAAAAAGCACTCTAGAATTAGACATAGATGAACTAAAAGAAAGAATAAAAAAATTAGGATTAGAAAAACAAACTATTAATGTTATAAACTCAAATAAATAAGATAAATTTTAGAAACAATAATTATTTTAAGACTAGAAATTATTATCCAAGACCTACTCCCATAGATGTAAGTTTTGAAGAAAGAACCCAATTTGTACAAAATAAATTTTCAGGAACTGACATAGAAGAGTGGAACTTAGATGCATTAAGTGAACAAGCTATACTAGATATAACCTGTCAAATGACTATGACAGCAACTGTTTATAAAACTAAAGGGTTGTCACATAGGAGTGCCACCCAAGCTATTATACAAGGATTCACAAGACAACTAAAAGGATGGTGGAACAATTTTTTATCAGGTATAAGGAATTAACAATAAACAACATAAAAAATGAATCACACGAAGAAGATGCAACCACCACATTAATATTTACAATTATTAAAAATTTTATAGGAGATCCAAGTATCTTTTGAGAAAGAATGAGCACAATTAGCCAATTTAAGATGCCCTACCATGTCTGATTATAGATGGTATAAAGATGTTTTTATATCAAAAGTTATGATAAGAGAAGATGCGTTCACATCATATTGGAAAGAAAGATTTGTAGCAGCCCTTCCAAGACTCTTCGCCAAAAAAGTAATTCAAAAAAATTACAAACCCATTTTGGATCACAAATTTCCTACGAACAACTAACTTTTGGACAACTCCACACCACGATAATACAAACAGGAATACAAATATGCATCGATGCAAAAATACAAAATATTATAAGAAAAGAAAAACTAAATAATAGAAAAGAATTAGGAACGTTTTGTCAATAGTATGGAATGGAACCCTTAAAAACTCCAAATAGGCAACATAAAAGACAAATGAAAAAACCCATAAGTAGGCAGCAAAAACCTTCTAATTTTTCAGTAGATATTTAATTTTAGGAAAAATAAACCATTTAACCAAAATAGGAATTATAAAAAAGAACAAACCAAAAAAATGACTAAATAAAATAATGTATGCTAAAAATACGAGAAATCAAAACATTATTTAAAAAATTATAAGGTGCAACAGAAATAAAAAATAAAAAATTAATTTATATTAAAAAAGAATCAGGACTTGCTGAAATTATAAGTTAAACTAAACATTTACATTAATCTAATAATTTTAAATATTTTTATGAATTTTATTCAATTATTAATATTTACATATATTTAAATAATATATTATATATTAAAATAAAATATAATAAAATATTTATTAAGTTTTATAAACATAATCTAGTTAATAAAATCTTTTAAATAATAATTATTAATAAATCTTATATTTTATAAAAAATTATTAAATTAATATAAATATTAAGTTACACTAAAAAAAATCCCGATTCTTCCTTTTCATTGATCATATATCTAACATCTTTTTAATTATTATTGTTGAGGTGGGTTATTGCATCGTCTATTGTTTGGGCTTAAGAATATCTAACACAATTGTTGATACTCTTTAATTTTGGGCCCAAATTTTCAAATTCGAGCCGTGCTCAATGCATTCTTAAAGGTCTAATTTCGATACATATGGACCATCATAGGATTGCCATCCTATCCAGAAAAATTTTAGAATCATAGATTATATTTGGTTTTTTTTTTTTTTTTTTTATAATTAAGATAGTCATATTTCTTTGTACACTCAATTAAATTTCTACTTCGAACCCAGCAGAATCGAGGTTTGGACAAAGTCTTGGGCTTCCGAATTTGAGCTTATTTTCAAGTTTTTCATTTTTGTTTTTTTGTCTTTACTGAACTTAAAACATATATATAGTTTTCGTTCCTTTCATGCAATTTAGTGAAAATAATTGTCGGCTTTATTATAAAAATAATATTAACAACATTTTTTATAATAATAGTTTTCTGTTTACTATCATATACACAATTTTTTTAAATTATTTTAAAATTATACATTTAACTTAAATAATAAACTAGATAATCAATATATTACTTTCATCAATACATTCAATCTATAATAATAAATATTATTAATCAAAATTATAATTAAATTTAAAAATATAATAAAATATAATACATTTTATGTGATATTATTAATAATATTATTATCTTATCGATTCTTACAATAATTTTTTATCCTTGCATATGTTAAAAAAACTAATCAAATAATATTAGAAACTAAATAATTCTCAAGTGATCACGTACTAGAAAAAATAAAATAAACTTGATCTTGATGAACAATGTTAATTTCGAAATTAAGATTCTAATAACACAATAACTTCCGGTCAAGTTTTCAACTACCATTAATGCAAATTTCATTTAGACTATTCCCCATAAATTATTGATTAGCTTCGTTCCACACAAGCCTCTTAGATTCCATTAAACTAACTCTTAGATTCATGAACGTCATGCAACATACTAACTCAAATATCCTTATCCTGCAGCTACTTTTTAATTAGTGTAATGGCTTCTTTGTCTCTATCTTCATAAGACAAACCCAAGGCTCGGCTTATTTCCCAATTACACTTCGCTTGCTGATCTATATTGAAATCATGGGTTTGTCTCCATTTAATGAAGATTCATAGTTTTTGTATTTTATTTTACACCTCCTCTCCATTTTTTAAATATTTATTATTTTTATTTTATCTTTATTTTTTTAAAATATATTTCATAAAATACTTTATAAAATATATATTTTAAAAAATATATAAATATACATTTTATAAATTAGTTTATAAGATGAATCAATATATATTCTATAAAAATTTTATAAAATTTAAAAAATTTAATACTTTATTAAATAAATTTAAGTTAATGGATATTATAGAAAATATTTTATCTTTTAATTTGAATTTATTTTTTTAAATATCAAATCTTTTTTAATTTTATAAAAAAATTTTAAGATGATTTATATAATTTAAGAGTTTAATCGATGAAATCTAATTATTTATAAAAATTATTAAACGGAATAGTTTTAAATAAAATTACTTCTAAAATAACTTATCCCTCCTTTCTATATATATGGTAAACTAATACGTTTTTTTAGTATAACAGTTGTAAGACCCTACTTTCTTTGTGAAAAATTTATTTTTAAATTTATCTTCTAAAATTTAAATTTTAGAAGTATATTTTTATATTTGTAGAATTTAAATTCTAAAAATATATTTTCATGTTTTTGTATTTTTATAATTTAAATTTTAAAAATATATTTTTATATTTTTAAAATTTAAATTGTGAAATTATACTTTTATATTTTTTACATTTAAATTTTAGAAGCATTATTTTACATTTGTATAAAATATGCTTTCAAACTTTAAATTTCAGAAGTATATTTTTATATTTTTAAAATTTAAATTTTAAAAGTATTATTTACACTTTCAAAATATAAACTTTGAAAGTATTATTTTATATTTATTATAAAATATACTTTTGATGTTTAAATTCTAAAATTCTACCTTTTTACTTCTAAAATTTAAATTCTCAAAGTATATTTTCTATTTATGAAATTTAAATTCTAAAAATATCATTTTACATTGGTATAAAATATGTTTCTAAAATTTAAATTTTTTAAATTTATTTTTATACTTTTAAAATTTTTTAAATTATAAAATATATTTTATGTTTTTGGAACTTATATTCTGAAAATATTATTTTACATTTATATAAAGTATTCTTCTAAAATTTAAATTTTGAAAGTATACTTTTATGTCTTAAAAAATTTAAATTTAAAAATTATATTTTATTTATTTATATTAGGATATTTTTAAAATTATAAATTAAAAAATAAAAATTTATAATAAATAAAAAAGGGGTGTAAAAAAGTAAAGCCTACGAATACATTCTTATCTCTTCTTTTTATTTAAACCACCCAATAACCACTTATTTTTGAGGCCCAACCTTCGTTCTTTTGTTCCCAAACGGCCCATCTCTAATGTATATTTCTTCCCCAAATCCCTCAACCTCGTCGTTCTTCTTTTTACATATTATTTTATAAACTGAATTTTGTCTCCTTTATGACATTCATTATCTATTGAATGGCCCAAAATTCCAAGCTCAATATCCCTTTTCCCTTCATCATGTTCTGTCATTTGAATTTTTCTCTATCATCTCTTCCTAAATCAAAATTTTGACCTTCATTTTCTAAATAATGATACTAAGGAAAAGAAATTTAAACTTAAAGCATAAAAGTTGTCTAAAATAAATGCTAAAAAATATTTTATAATTATGCAAGATTGTTTCTAATTTAATGATAAATTTTTTCTATTACATTCATGATTAACTTAACATTATAAAATTTATTGGGTTAAAAATCTTAGATTAAGCTTGAACCTTTATATACATTAAAAAATTATGTTTGAGCCTATCAACCTTTAATATTATTTTATAAAATAAAAATTGTTCTCATTTTATATATATTTGATAATTATATCTATAATCAATGTGCGATTCTAATGTAACATCTTTTCAAATCTAAAACTTAAAACTTGACATTAAATGTAAAGTTTACATGCTAAACAACTACAATAAAATTTAGTACCATCTTAAAAATAGATCTGGATTTAACTTAATCTTAAAATTTAATTTATAATATAATAATTCTCTTCACCTTAAATATATTTGGTTAGTTATATTTTCAATTAATGTGAAATTTTAATAAGGAACATGCAAAAACATATTATTAAAAAGAGTAATATTGAAACAAAATTAAAATTATTAGATGTTATAGTAGATAAGTTTAGTTTATTTTGAATCATTATCTCGAATATAAAATTTTTCCAATTATCTATAACATGGTGAATTGATATTTTTTAGTTATCATTGGTGTAAGGTATTACCCCGTCAACTTAACTTATATATTTAAAAGATAACAGGGGAAAGTATGCAAGAATAGATGTGCATGGTAAAAAAGATCTCCTTCATATAAGTATCTTAATTAGAAGAGTTGGTCCTTTCGCTTTTCATTAAACCTACCTTGGATTTATGCTCTTGAATATAAGTTTATTGGTGATGGTGAAGAAAATTAACCCCGTGTTAGAATTTAAAATTTAATTAAATATTTATTACAATAATTCAAGCAATTTCTAATATCTTAGTGATGATAAAAATATATGCAAAAATACTTTTAGATAAGCACACAAGAAAAATACTATTAGATGAAAAACTTATCTAATCTGGAAAGAGTATTTAACAAGCTCATCCAGGTATTCTAGACAAAAGGGACAATTAAACATTTAATGAAGAGTTGACTTAAACTCAAAGAGGAAAGAAATTTGTTTAAAATAAAGATAAAGGAAAGTGGAAAAGTACACATGTCACAAGACATTTGTTTGAATCATAGTAGTAACTTTTTCATCTAATTCAAGGTCATGCATTTATGGACATGTACAAGACGTTGGAAATCCTTCTTACTATCTCAATGATTGACATAACTAAGTTGAATCCTACTTGTCTATTTGTCTACTCGTCTACTTTGTTCATAACCTACACTGTAAATTTTATAACTTTTTTGTTGTATCATAGTTGTGTTATGAGTATAGCCAGATAGAAAGTGTCCAGTCTATGTTCCTAGGATATATTAAGCCTGAAGAGACTTGTACAAATATACAAAAATAATAGGGTTTGGATTTTTGGCTAAGTTTTTATCTCTTTTCTTGATAGTGAAAATACCTGTTGCATGATAATAGAGACTTGATGTAACAATTAGGTTGATAAAGGTGAACTGATATAATATCTAATTTGAATCTTTCTTTACCTTTCTTTCTTCAAACTCGTATAATATTTTGAGCTATTTGAGAAACATATTTTTTATATGGTTCTAAATTTGGTATTAAAGTCCAGCCTCTTGTATTGAGAACTCTAACAAGTCAAAAGGAACAAAAGATCCTATGATAAAATTGGAAAAACAACTTATCCTTGACGAATCCTTAGTTACCTGGCTTCCAACTTTTCTTGGAGAAGATTATCTCTGCTAGAGAGATAGAATGGAGATGGTCATAAAATGCACTTAGTATAATCTCTGGAGTGTCATCATGATATGTAAAGTATATGCCTTTAAATGCATAAGGAGAAAAGATACTTGAAAAGCAATGGACACTAGAACAAATTGTCAAAATGAAAAACATTGTTAAGGTCAGGTTTCTTCTAACCTATGGACTATGTACAAGTAAATACAACAAATTATTTGGATGCAAAATTTCCAAAGAGATTCAATAAAATCTTACTGTCTTCTATGAAGGGACATACCAAGTTAAAAAAATCTAATATTAGTTATCTTGTTTCACAATATGAAGTCTTCAAGATGAAAGAAGGAGAAATGATAAACAACATGATTGGAAGACTTTAGACGATCATGAATAGACTGAAAGCTTTTTAGAAGGAATTATGGCCATGAATACTCCATGAGAAAACTTCTCCAAAGTCTCCTCCCTCTGTGGAGGCTAAAGAAAATAACCATTGAGGAATCCAAAGATTTAAGCAAGCTTAAGTTTGATGAACTTCTTGGATCCCTTGGGATACATGATTTTAAGTTAAATGAAGATGATCTAGACAAGAAAGAAAAAATTCTTGCTCTGAGATCTAAATGTCATGACCAAGGAACTTTTACCAAGGTTATGAAAGCAAAAGAACTTACAAGATCTGAAGAGATAAGTGATGTTGATGGAACTGATGAAGAGTTATCTCTCATACCCAGAAGGATGAAAATATCATGCACAAGAAAAAAAGAGATATAAAACCTTTAAAAATGAACAAAGGAAAAAGGCCTTCATCTAATAGTTATCAGAAAATTGATATAATATGTTATGAATGTAGGAAACCAAAACACATAAAGTTGAGTGTGCAAATATTAACAATGAAAAAAAAAATTAAACCAACAAGAAAGAAGGATTTTGTCTCAACATGGGATAATCTAGATAATAGTAGTTTAGAAGAAGCAATAAAGATAGCTCAAATATGTTTCATGGTACACATTGAACTTGAGGTATCATTAGAATTTCAAGATCTTGAAATTATGTATGAAAATCTTTCAATTTATCACTTTATTAACAAAATATACTATTTTAAAAAATAAAAAATATTTAAAAAGTTTTAGAAGAAAATAAAAAGGTTCTAGAGATGAACAATAATTGAACTAATAAAATTCTAGAACTATAGAGAAAGGTAGACGAGCTCATAGACTTGCCTAAGTTTACAAAAGAAATAAATAAACTTAATGTAATATTAAGAAATGACAGACACCCAAAAGGTAAAATTGGTATTGGATTTCAAGACCAACATAAAAAGATTACAAACTTTAGTTCTTGTCCACATTCTTCATGTACTACCTGTAGCAAGTATGAACATAACTTAAGGATATGTTGATATAGACATAGGGAAACTAACATGCAGGGACCTAAGAATATATGAGTACCTAAAAGCCTGATTATTCTTCTGATAGACATCCTTGGTAGGAAGGAGAAAAACACCAAAAATGGTACCTAGACAATGGTTTCTAACAATACATGATAAGAAACAAGTTTAAATTCCTAAACCTGGAACCATGTGACAAAGGAAGTGTGGCCTTTGGATACAACCAACAAAAAAGGTGAAAGGAAAAGATATAATTGGTAAAGATTATCTACCTTCTATGGAAAAATGATTTATATGATGAAAATATAAAATATAATCTAATGAGCATTAGTAAAATTTGTGATAGTAGATATATTGTTTCTTTCAATAAAAATCAATGCATAATAAAAATAATGATAAGTTAATACTATTCTCTGTGAAATGATATTATAACCTTTATAAGATAGATCTTGAAGAACTATATGATCCAAAGTAACTTGTTTATTTTCAAAAGAGGATGAAAGATGGATTTGGTACAAAAAAACTAGGGAACATAAATGTGAAGAATATTTCTATGCTTCATAAATATGGTCTAGTTAAAGGACTGCCAATTGTATCTTTTAAAAAGGACATCCTATGTGAAGTGTGTCAAAAAGGAAAACAAATCAAAATCTCATTTAAAAATAAAAACCTTGTTTGCATTATTGGACCACTAGAGTTACTTCATTTGGATCTTTTTGGACCTACTAATTACAAAGTCTAAATTACAAAAATATGGATTTGTTATTATGAACGACTATTCTAAATTGACATGGATATATTACCTAGCTCACTAAGATTAATCTTATTAGGTCTTTAAAATTTTTACAACATAGTTCTAAACCAAAAAGGATTCTATATTGCATTTATCAGATGTGATCAGGGAAAAGAATTTGAAAATGGAAAGTTTAGTAAATTTTATGATAAATATGTCATTTCTCATAATTTTTCAACTCCTCGAACTCCTTAATAAAATAGAGTTATTGAGAGAGAAAAAACATAATGTTATTAGAAATAACTAGAACTATGCTTTGTGAAAACTCCTTTCCTAAACAATTTTGGAAGATATAGTAAATAATATATGCTATGAACATAATCATATTTTAATAAAACCTAGATTAAACAAGATCCCATATGAATTGTGGAAAGGAAGAAGATCCAATATATCATAGTTTTTATATTAAATATAAAATATCAACTTGTCAAGTTTGACTTAAAAGTAGACAGGGAAATACTTCTTAGCTACTCATAAACTTCTAAAGCCTTTTGAATTTATAATACAAGAAATTTAGTGGTTGAAGATCTTATTGATGTGAGATTTAATGATGAAAAATCAATTAATAAGAATTTATCAAATCTAGAAGATGAACTTGTAGGTCTAGACATCAATGACAAAAGGCAAGCAAACCAGTCCTTATTAGAACCAAAGGATGTATCCTTACACCAACACTCATCTAATTCTATCCAAGGTCCATCTACCAGCATAAAATTTGTAAAGGATCTAAATTACAAGCCATATCATCCTTTAGGTCAAATTTAGGACAACACTCTAAAAAGATCAAGTTTCAAAGACCAAGGAAATGTTGCCTTACAGTCTGAGATAGAGCCAAAGATACTAGACGATGCTATCCTTGATGATGAATGAATTTTAAATATGAAAAAATTAGCTCAGTTCTACAAACACAAAGTATGGACAATTGTTCCAAAACCCATTAGAAAAACCATTATTGGTGCCAAATGGGTCTTTAGGAACAAACTCAATGAAGAAGGAAAAGTTGCAAGAAACAAATCAAGGTTAGTTACTCAAGGGTACCATCAACAAAATGGTATAGACATTACTGAAATCTTTATGGCTATATCTAGACTAGAAGTAATTAGAATAATTCTTGCGTATGCATCCTAACACAATATTACCCTCTTTTGAATAGATATGAAAAGTGATTTTTAAATAGAATTAATGATGAAGTTTTTGTAAAATAACTCCCTAATTTTATAGATGAATCCTTTCCTTAATATGTCTATAAATTGAAAAGGCTTTATACGATCTTAAACAAGCTCCTAGAGCTTGATATGATAAACTTGGTTCTTTTCTTATGAAAAAAATTTTCACAAGAGAAAAATGTAGACACCACTCTTTTTAGAAAAAGTTATCAAAATGATCTTATCATTGTTCAAATATATGTAGACAATATTATCTTTAGGGTTATTAATGACAATCTATGTAGTGAATTCACTAAGCTTATGAAAATCAAATTTGAGATAAGCATGAGAGAAGAATTTAAGTTCTTTGTTGTCCTTTAAATCAAATAAAAGTAAAGTGTATATATGTTGACCAACACAAATACACTAAGGAGCTTCTTCAAAAGTAAAAGATGGCAGGCTCAAAGCCTATGCCTACATCTATGCATCCATATACTATTCTGAAAAAGGATGAAGATGGACAACCTATAGATAAGAAAGTATATAAAGGAATGGTTGGATCTTTCCTTTACCTAATTATAAGTTTTCCATACATCATGTTTACCATTTGTCTTTATGCAAGATTTTAGAGGGATCCTAGAGAGTCACACTTAAAAGCTATTAAAATTATTTTAGATATTAAGTTAGAACTACTAATTTTGGACTTATCTATAAAGTACATTGAATCCTTCAACTTAATTAGCTACTGCGATGCTGACTATGCTAGAAATAGAGTGGAAATAAATAATACCAATGAAAGATATCACTTCATTATAGAAAATCTTATCTCCTAAGCTAGTAAAAAGTAAAATATGATTTTCTTGTCTACTATTAAAGCAGAGTACATCTCAACATCAAGTTATTACTTATAGTTACTATGGATAAAATATCAATTAGAAGATTACAATATATTTGAAAATAATATTCTTACTTTTTTTTATAACATTTCTACCATTAGCTTGTTTAAAAATTATATTCGACACTCTCGTGTTATACATAAAAATTAGACATCATTTTATTAGAGATAATATTAAAAAGGGATATTTAATATAAAATTTGTAAATGCAAAATATCAATTAGCAAATATATTAATAAAACACTTTCCTAAAGATTAATTCATCTTTATTCAAAATTTATTTAATTTAACTTCATTAGTGTCTAATCTATGCGACCTATCCAATATGTGTGACTTGTCTAATATGTGTAACTTGTCTATTACATGTGAATCTTTTTTTATATATAAATTTTGCCTAACATGTATATTGTCTAAAGCTTTTCATTTGTCTATTATACATTTTCTCTAACCAAAAAGTGAATTGGTACCCTTGTATGCCACATGTCATTTTGCTTTAACTACCTTGTCGCATTCATTATCACCTTTTTTGAATTGTAGAAATAGTTTCTAATGATGGGACGTGTCACATTTATGACACAACATTCATTCTCTCCCCTAGTAATAGAGTTATCCCACATGTCCCTCTTTCCCTCTTTCTTGAACTTTTCATTTCCCACTCTCCAATAATTCAATCTCCTTTTCACTCTCTTATCTTTTTTTCACACTTCTATTCTACTCTCTTACTTGCATGAAAACTTTTTATCTTCCTCATACATATAACCTTAGTTATCAATAATGGAACTCATAAAATACCCTTTATATCAAGTAAGTTACAAACACATTCAATGCAAATAAGCTTCTCCCTAACTTAGGTGTGAGGAAGACATTCCTCTCTTTGATTATGCACATGCTGATGGATGGATGAATTTCTTCGATGTTACTGATGCAAATTGGTACGAAGATGTTAGGTGGATTTTTGGAAGAATGCTTTCATAATGTCTACTAAGGGTCCATATCCCTATCTCCCAAGAGTTCTTAAGCAAGGTTCCCAAGTGCAAGTTTGAAGTGTGATGTAAAGTTAATTAGATGAAGATCTATATAAAATGGAGGTTTCACTTCATAGAGGAGAAATGGAAGAAAGATTCGATGAAAGTGCTTCAAGGAGAAGATGCCATCTTAGAGTAGGATAAGGCCCCAGGAATTCGCCACCTTGGTCATACACGTGGTTAAAATATTAGAATGTTACTTCATGATGTGGAATTTTTAGAAAATAACTATTAGTGAAAATACTGTAATTTTTTTTTTTGTTTAAAACATTTTGGTATAAAATGCAAGCCTTGTTGAAATAGCTCTTGTATCAAAAAATGAATAAATAGACATCCTCGTTCCCGTTTAATTCATTAATGGTCTATGTTACATTTACTAGTTTTCTACTTCTCTTTGTTGAGTAGAATTATAAGTTATCACAATAAAGACATGTTAGAAATTATACATACTTTATAGTTACACAGTCCATATTTATACATAGTTAAGTTAAGGCATCTATGTCTTTGCACACCTAGCTACATATATAGATATAAAACTACGTACTAAATAATTAGAGTACAATCATCCAGCTATGTTTACAAAATATATATTATTAGGTGAGACTAAGTTCTCATCAATGCTTTGGACATAAATATTTTCTATAGCTGCAACCTTCCCGGTTACATTGTCAATCACTACGAATACCACTGCTTTCATGAGCAATATTATCAGGGGCTAGGAAAGAAAATGGTGGGAGAGGGGGTGAGAAACTAAGTTTCTAATTAGGATCTACCCTAATCATAGTGTCAACATTTTCAACCCAGCCACTTCAATTTATTTAGAAATATGACATGCATCCAAGTTCACTTTTAAATTTTTAAAAAATCTTTAACTGAAGTGGATTTCTTTTACATTTGTAGAAACTAACTTCTGTCACAAACATACAAGGAACTGATTGAGTTTCAAACATCTTTCATTCTCTTGAGATCATATTATATTACATCACAGATATCATTTGACTATCATTTTATTCATGTCTTACTCATAATTTATTCTCATTCTCTAGTCACCCTTTCCGTGACAATTTAGTTTAAGGTCCATTCTTAAAAATCTTAGTCAAACAATATCTTTCAATTTCCACATACTTTACCTTCTATTCTAGGATATAAGCTCATTCCAGATGGTCGTCACCATCATAAATTCTCGAAGCCATGTGACCTTCATATGTACACAAGCCCTATGACTTGGCATGATAAGAATAGTGTCTTAAATTTTCACATAGAATTTTTCTTTAATGGTCTTTTGACTTATTAGGTTCCAAGAGAGCATATATAGCCTCAAAACCAATATATCTTTACATTTATCATCCACACATGAAAATCATGTAATACATCACTCTTTAAACAATCAAGAGTATTATCCGTACCCTTCACATTTATCTTTGTGTACTCATAAGACAATATAACAAGTTAGCATAATTATTCTAACTTACAAATCCACTTTCTACTCAATATTTCCTAATTATGTTTGATGTAACATTTCTTGAACAGCATGTAGCCTTCCTTCACAAACTTGTCCACCTTGTCTTATTTCATAAGATTAATGATAAATCTCTCATAGGAACTTAGTCAACTCATCCTTCTACTTTACCTCTTAACCTTTCCTTTTCTCCAATATTAAGTTCTTCTTAATATTTTTAGTGTAAGATTATGGTATATAGGATTTCTTCTCTATTTGTCTGAATAGCCTTTTTAGTTATTTACTTTTTTGTTTTCCTTAAGTTGAATGTCCTATGAACAACTTACTTAATTCAAGCTCAAGTATTATAAGTTTTATGTTTTTTTCCTAATAACTTGGATATTTAAGTTTGGTCCATCAATGAACTTACTTGTTTGCTTCCTTGCTCATAAATTTGAAGTTTTCTACTCATGTCTTATTTAATTATCTTTAAACATCCAAAATAACGTACTTGCCTATTTCTTACCTAATTGGTGAAATTCACCTTCTCTAGTCCTAGGGTTTTATGGTTCAATTTTTTCTTTCCTTAAAAAGGTGATTTACACTAATTAGGATTTAGGATATTAATTAACGCCAACCTTATAAATTTTTAGTTCTTCTCTTCCTTGTTTAGCAAGCATGGCCAAATGCCCTTGTTTTCACCTCTACTCCAAATGGTACCCAACCATTACCACATCTCTTTCAACTTTAAAATTCATTCCCTAAACTTTCTTAGACTCCACTATACACCTTAATTAAAATTTTAACTCAAGTTTTCCTAATTAATTGGAGAGTGACCGAATGTTCTAGGTGGTTAAAGAAAGGTTTTTTCTTTTTCCTTAGTTTATGCTCTCTTGGTCTTGGTGTTATAGATTTTAGTGTGTTTATACCCAAATCAACCAAAATGGCTGAATGAGGACTTTACTAATTTCAAGTCCCTTTCAAATTTATAATTCCATAGTTATACTTAATTATGTTCCTCTTTATACCCTAGTCAAAATTTTAAACTCAAGATTTCTTAATTAACTAGAAAGTGGTTGAATGCTATAGGTGACTTGAACAAAGGTCCTTTTTCAATTTTATTTCCATATGACCTTGGTGTCATGAAGTTTCGCACTTGGTTTATATTATATCCTTAGATCCATCCATAAATGTCCTTACTCCACAGATTTGGTCATGGTCATGGAAGGTCTGAAGTGTTTTATGCAACTTCAGGTCCAAAATTTAACCTTTACACTTGTAGTTTCTAAGTCCAATTTCAAGTCCAAGTTAAGTTTATGGATCTTATAGTATAATCTTTCATAGTATTTTAAGGATTTTAATCTATGAGTCTAGATCTGGACTCTTAACAAAGACAACTTCATGATCAAAGATTTTAAGAAAAGACATAACCAAGTTTTCTAACTTTGAGCATAAAAATCTTAAAGAAAGCACCTTTCGTGGCAAACAAATGTAGATCTACTAGATATACACCAAGATCTATCCATCCCTTACTTTGAGCACTTCAAAAATTTTCTCATAAACACTCAAATCTTTCCCAAGGCATCAAAAATTGATTTTTAAGAAATTTTAATCAATTAAATTGCTTCTAAGGTTGCTAGAAGCACTTTAATCCACCAAAACTCTTCTTTAGCTTTCAAAAATCATCAAAAACCTTTATGCTCATATTTAACCATCAAGGACAGTTT
This sequence comes from Canavalia gladiata, assembly GCA_037954105.1. Lineage (NCBI taxonomy): Eukaryota > Viridiplantae > Streptophyta > Magnoliopsida > Fabales > Fabaceae > Canavalia > Canavalia gladiata. The sequence continues at coordinate 13,773,928 of CM075662.1, read as the reverse complement.
TGAGCTCTAATAAGTTCAAATAGAAAAGGATCCATATATCGTAGAGAGGGATCCACGAAGAAGAAGAAAATCAAACCATAAATACAAGATTTAAAACTTAGAAAAACATATGGTAAATCTTGTTCTCCTTTGATGGTCACAAGATTTCCTAGTGGTGATGATGAGGCTTTATGGTTTTGTCTTGATTTAACTTAAATCTTAAAGTTGGAAGTTTAAGCTTAGTGAATGATTTTGGGTTTTTCGGGTAGATTAAGTTTATAGAGGATTTAGAGAGTTTCTATAGTGTTTAGAAGATGGAGAACGAAGAAAATGATCCATCCTAAGGTCAATATGGAATTTGGCCATTTAAGAGTAACTTGAGAATTAGTTTTCCACTTAAGGGTATTTTGGTACATTTGAATGTAATTTTTATTTTCTAAAATAAATATAAATATAAGGAATTATCCTTTTAGAATTATATTAGTGTTAATTTTTATGAATTTGTCACTAATCAAGATTAACATATCATAAGCATGATTAATTTTAATTAAACAAGGTTAATTTATTTTAATCATGGTTAATTTTATCTCCCCTATTTATTATTTTTGTCTTATATAAATTTACTGGAGTGATCAATCATATAATGAGTCACGATCACATTTCCCACATGGTAATTTCATGCATAAGGGGTGGGGCTCACTTCTTGATTTTTGCTTTGTATTTTATTGCCCTGCCAACCTTCTAGGGGAATTTTGGTTTTTTTTCTTAACCTTTCCTAGGAAGTTTCCAAATTGTTCCTCCAATGTTTCTAACACTCTTTGGTTCATTCCTGAATCATTCTAATGTCATTTTCCATTCTTCAAGGAACAGTTTAGCCTTTGCGGAAAGCAAATATTCGTAAAGGCATTTCAGACATTTTCGAAGTTCTATGATGGATTTTTTTCTCTTTATTCCATTTTTTTTCATAAATTTTGAATCATCCTTTTTATAATCTAATTCCTTATAATATCTTTTACCATTTGTTTTAGAATTTTCCTGCACATTTTTTGGGTTATCCTCATGCAGGGACATTTTCATCATTTGCATAGAATTTTCTAATTTCTTTGTCTTTTGCTCTAATCTCTACTTTTTTTTTCTTATTAAAGGGTATTTATAACCTATAAAGTCCATTATGAGAATTTATGGGTGTTACAAATTGGAGGAGCCAAAGATAAGGGAGAAAAAAACACTTACTCTAGCTTAGAGAGGAGAGGAAAATTGAGAAGGAGAAAGCTTTCACAAAGTCTAAAATCTAAATTATGATATATAGTGCGAAAAATGATACATGGCATGCCTTTATATAGGCTAGTTTAGGCACCTAAAAGGAAGGAAAGGGATTTGACTTTGAAGCTACATTTGGAGATGAACTTAGGCTTGGTTTTGAACCCAATAATGGCCCCTTATTCCTCCTTTAATACAACCTCACAAATGGGCCAAGGTAGGCCCATAAGTCTATCCCAAAAGTATAGAGAAATTGGGTCCAAGCCTATACAAATTGAACCCACTAAGAACCTATAATGTAAGGAAAATATCTTAGTTCTAAACTAGGATGTGCAAAGCCATGTGATGAAAAGAGAGATGGTGGCCTGAGGAAGACCATCATGAAGGCTCAACAGTGCTTCCACCTCTTTCTACAACTTTCTAGCTCTAACTCTCGCTCTAGTGATGAGCCCAATACTCTTGCCTGATGGTGTCTTTGCAACAGTTCTTTCCAAAGTGATCTCTGCATTATCTTTTCCCCTTCGAAGGCATTTATCCTTATATGTGAATCTTCTTCATTTATTCCTACAAAGAAAGGAGATAAGTCAAACACATTAAATGTAGCACTAACATCATTATCATCATGTAAGTCTAAGCGATAAGCAATGGGTCCTATTTGCTCAAGAACCTAGAAAGGGCCATCACCCCAAGGTTTTAGTTTAGATTTCCTTAGAAAAAGGAATCTTTCCTTTCTAAAGTGTAGCACACCTAGTCTCTAGGTTCAAATAGAACCTATTTCCTTCCTTCATTGGCTAAACTAGCATAATGACTCATTTTCTTCTCAATAATGGCTTTGACCTTGCCATGGAGGTCTTGATGAATTTAATTATTTGAGCTTTATCCTTACTATGGAATTTAGGTAGGTCAAGGATGGGTAAAAGATCTACTATAGTGAGATGGTTAAACCCATACAGTACCTGAAAAGGCAAGTGTTGGCTAGTAGAATGAGTTGTCCTATTGTATGTCAACTCTACATGAGATCGATACTCCTACTAGGTCATAAGATTTTTATCCACCATAGTTCTAAAGAGTCAAAAAGGGTCCTATTTACTATTTTTGTCTAGCCATTAGTTTGGGGATGAAAAGTGGTTGAAAAAAGGAATTTTAATTTGTCCTAGAGGATACACCAAAAATGGTTGAGGAACTTAGAGTCTCTATCAAATACTATACTCTTAGGGATGCCATGTAGCCTCACAACTTTCTTAGAGAAGTGTTTGGCCACTAGATTATCATCATCTACTTTGTGGTAAAGAATGAAGTAGGCCACCTTGCTAAAGCGAACCAATACCACAAAGATATAATCCATTCTCATTTAGGTTCTAGGTAGCCCTATGATAAAGTCCATACATACGTTTACCTAAGGGGAATCTGGGACAGGTAAGGGGTATACAGGCCATGGGGTTTAATAGTTGACTTGGCTTGTTTGTAGATAATGCATCTTTGGCTATACCTTTGGAAATTTTTGTCCAAGTGTGTCTAAAAGAAGTTCTATTTTAAGATTGTCAAGGTTTTTTAGGAGCCAAAGTTCCTCATTAGTCCTCTTCATGAGACTCCTTAAGGGAAAGCTGCTTCACGGAGCATCTAGGCACACACAAACAATTGTGTCTAAAGAAAAGTTTTTGGTGCTTGAAATACTCATTATATGCCTTATGAGCATAATCTTTATAGATTTTCCCAAACTCCACATCCTTTTCATAGAGTTCTTGGAAGTGCTCAAACCCTAACAGTTTGGCACAAAAGGAAGTTAGCAAGGTATGACTCCTAGAGAAGGCATTAGCAACTTGTTTTTATCTCCCTTCTTATGTATAATAACATAGGGGAATTTTTCAAGAAAATCTACCCACTTGACATGTCTTTTATTGAGCTTACGTTGGATCTTAGGGTACTTGAGTGACTCATAGTCACTGTGAATTACAAATTTCTTGGACAATCGATAGTGTTGTTAATTTTGTAGAACCCAGATAAAAGCATAGAGCTATTCATCATATATAGGATAATTAAGAGCTCCCTACTTTAACTTCTTAATAAAGTAGGAAATGGAGTATTCTTCCTAGAGAAGGATTTCTCCTATCCCTATGTATACCTCAGCAAGCCTCTATTTTAGAGTATCAAAGGCTTTTTGTTGGTTCTCTCCTTAGCTAAACTTAACATTTTCTTAACAAGGTCATTTAGTGGAGAAGTGACTGTACTAAAGTTCTTAATGAACATCTTATAGAATCTTGTTAGGCTATGAAATCTTCTATCTACTCCAACAGTTTAGTGAATTGGTCACTCTTGAATGATCTTGACCGTCTCTTTGTCAAATTAAACCCCTTGTTTACCTATGACAAACCCTATAAAGACCACATGGTCCAAGAAAAAAAAATATTTTTCCAAATTAACAAATAATTTTTCTTCCCATAAGACCAAGACTACATGCCTAACATGTCCTATATGCTCTTCTTGAGTTTTAAAGTATACTAGGATATCATCAAAGTATACTACAACACATTCATGCCTAACGTGTCCTATATGCTCCTCTTGAGTTTTAAAGTATACTAGGATATCATCAAAGTATACTACAACACATTCACTTATGAGATTTCTTAGCACATAGTTCATAAATCTCACGGACATGCTAAGAGCATTGGTTAGCATAAAGACATGACTAATCATTCATACAACCTAAACTTAGTTTTGAAGGCTATCTTCCATTCATCCTCTCCCTCATTTTGATTTGGTGGTAGTCAAATCTAAAATTGATCTTAGAAAAGATGCATGACTCATGGAGATCTTCCAAGAGGTTATCTAACCTAAATATAGGGTGTCTATATCTAATGGTTATCTAGTTAATAGTCCTATAGTCTAAACACATTCTCCAGCTACCATCCTTCTTGAGGTAAAAAAAGGACAGACATAACACATGAGTTGAGGCTTTCCTTCCCTCCATCCCTTAGCTATAAGTTTCCTTACTTATTTTTCGCTCTCTTTGGTCTCTTCAAGGTTACTCCTATAGGTTGACTTGTAGAGGAGAGAGGAATCTAAGATCAATCTACTTGGTGCTCTATATCTCTCAAGAGATAGCATCTCCTTTGGCAAAATATCTTCAAATTCAACTAGAAGTGGTTGAATGAACATAGGGATAGATTTTACCTCTTGGAATAAGATTTAATCCTTCTGAAACATTAGGTAAATGGTATTCCTGACCACTAAGGCTTACTTCATTATCCTTGGTTATACTAGCCAGTTGTTAAGGATAGAGATCTCCTCTCCAGAACCTTTAGTCTTTTTCCCTTTTAGTTCCTTCCTCTTTTCAACCTTTTTCTTCCTCATGTGCACCTGGTCCTTACATACCTCATTAAGGCTTAGGAGAACTAAATTTATCTTTTAGGGAATTAAATAAAAAGGAATACCTACAATAGTATTACCTTCATAATGGACATTCCTATCATATTATCATGACCTTCCCAATATCACATGGTTGGCCTCAATGCGGACAACATCGCAAGTGACATTGTCCTCATACTTTCCAATGGTGAAGGTGAGGAATACATGTTGGTTAACCAACAAATCTCTTTTATCGCTAAACCATTGAAGTTTATATAACTTAAGATGAGGTGTGATCACTAACCCTAATTTGGTGACTCACCTAGTGCTAGCCACATCAATGCAACTATCCCTTTCTATAATTAAGGAGAATATGTGTCCCTTGATAAAAACACCTAGTGTGGAAGATTTCTCTATTTAAGTTCCTTCCTCCCTTTAGCCACACAAACCAATAACCTCTTAATAACTAGAAGGTTTCTAATAATGATGGAGTTCTAGTATGTCTCTATTTCATGCCTAAGCCCATCTAGAAATCTAGCCATGGTAGCCTCCTCATTTTCATTTAGATTAGCACTAATTAAAGCTACTTCCATTTCTTTGTAGTATTCATCTACACTCTTTGTGCCTTAAGTGAGTATTTCTATTATGCACTTCCCTTAAATAATAGGGAAGGATATATCTAGTCCTCAGGATGTGTTTCATTTCTTCCCACTCACTTAATGTGTGATATTTTTTCTTATTAAGCTTATCCTACCATATTAAGGCATAGTCACTAAAATCCAAAATTGCTAGTTACCTTATGCTTTTCCCTAATGGAATAGCTTGAAAATAATTTCTCAACCTTAAGCTCTCAATATAAATATACCTCTGGATCATTTCTCCCTTGAAACCTAGACATTTTTATTTTTGGTACTTCTAGAGGTTCTAGGTGTTCCTTCCCTACGGTCCTATTCCTAGAACTATGTCTATGATGTATACCCTCTATGATATTCGTAGAAGAGATTCTATCCCAAATCCTATGGTTTGTATTCCTACGGTTTCTATTCCTAGAGGGTTCTCTAATCCTAGAGGAATCCTTATTCCTATTGTGACCACCCCTATGCCAATCTACCCTTTGGGAGGTTTTTTTAGGTGTTGGCGATTTTCATGTGAATGAGGCCTATCGCTTGATGATGATCTCTATCTTTTTGGTGAGTTTTCCTTTTACTCCTATGATCTATGTTTTTTTTAAAGAAGTTGATTTCCCCTCAAATGTCTCTTCGCTGTGGTAACCCCTTTCCTTGACCTATTATCTTAATTTCTCTTTGGTTTCTTTGAGTCATATTTTAGCTTGTTTTTATAATTTATCTAGGCATTGTTAAATGTCCTTAGCTTGGGCTTGAAATAACCTTTCTAACCTAGGGAAGTTATCATGGGTACTCATTCACAAAAGAAAAATCCTCCCCATACTTGAATTGCTTACACTAGATTTAGGTAAAGCAACCATAACAAGTAGCAAGAAATTGTTAGCATCTAAAGCACATAACACACAAGGATTAATATATGATACATAGCCCCTTGATCTTGAAAAAGAAGACAAGTTAGTGGTAACAATTATACTAAGAAAACACTCGAGCAATTAGAACTCCTTTATACTTCTTTGCATGCAACAAATCACCACACAAAGTGCCTTTTTCATTAGTGAGTATCTTACATCAAAGACAAAGTTTGAATGTCCTTTACATCCAAATTACAAATTGAAATTTGATGTACAACACAAAATAGGACCTACTATAATATGCTAACTTACAAGTTCAAAGTTCCTAAGTATAAAATTTTGAGCCTAAAATATTACAAGGAGCCGAATACAAAACTACACATAAATGGTCTTGAAAGTTTCCATCAACTTTAAGCATTCAAGCTCTAAGCCTTCAAAATTACCCTAGGCCTCTTTCCCTTGAGTTTTCCTCCTTCAAATATGACCTCCAAATCACACAAAAGAGGAGAGCCTTGCTGCCCTTACTTTTTTAGGTGATTCAAAATTAAAATAAAAGTCCTCACACCTCACCAAGTGTATTTCTCATAGCCTTCAAATGACTTTACAATTTAGGCCAACCTTATCTCACACCATATCACTAAAAATTAGCCTCTAAGGGAGATATTAACTCAACTTATAGACTTAATCCCTTGATGCTTCCAAGGTGAAGAATTGGAGGTTTAGAGTAGAAATAGGTAGCACATACAAAATCAAAGAAATTTGGAGACAAGCAAGAAAAGCTTAAACAATAAAAGCACACTCATATAGGATTTAATCAACACAAGAAAAAGGTCAAAAATAGACAAATTAGAATTAAAGGCAAAAAGAAAACAAGCACTCAAAAGAACTTCTAGAAACTTAAGAGTGTGCATGCACATGCTTATGCATAGGTCATGATGCTAGCCAAATTTAAAGAAGCTTAATTATGCATCAAATAAGCAATTGAGACCTAAAATTTAAGACCTAAATCCATAGCATAAACATCACAAATTTAGCATACAGTTAACTCAAACAAATAAGGCCTTATATGCATGCCTTTTTTATGCAGAGGTAGAAGGAGGTGGTTCTTCTAGACGAATAGAGGTTTCTTTTGCATGAAGATGGAGGAGGAATGGATCTGAATTCAAAGCTTGACTTGGAAGCACCACCTCTTGAGGAGGATGAGCTGTTTTTCCACCATCATGAGATACCACGGATGAGGAGGTTTCTTAACCCTAAGTCTAGTTCTAGAGGAGGAAAAAAGAGAGAAAATATCTAAAAAATCTGAGTGAAAAACTCACGTCCATTCAAATTAATCTTATGATGCAAATTACACATAGAAGGACTTTATTTATAGGTAAGGGTGGTGCCTAGTGCAGCTATGGATCCACCTCTAGGATGAGGTTTTGGGCTTGGATTACAAGCCCAAAGAGTGCCTACCTTCCTCCATATGTGCAACCCAAATTAGGCCAGGAGAGGCCCAAAAAGTGTCTTATGCTAAAATATAGAGAAATAGGCATGGTCCTATACATTGTGTTGGGTCTACTACTTATATAATACAAAAAGAATCTTAAATCTATTCTAAAATGTGGAGGGCCAATCGGGAGGTGGATTGACCAAAGTGAGTCTCCTAAAGGCCTAAAAAGGTCTCTAGTATATGTCCAGATGTTCTATGAGGTTATCTTTGCATCAAGTCCTCTCCCTTGGAGCGCATGTTTCCTCGAATGAGAGTCATCATCATCTATAAATTCTAAATATTCTAATAATTTGTAATAATAAATAGGTATAAATAACCATGTTTAAGAGGTAGATTATATCCAACAAGCCATAATTATCATCATAAAAAGTATGAACTTTCATTAGTGGGATGATGGCCTTCTCTTGTTGATGCTTTAAGGAATTATTAAAGGGATTCATGTGTTCAATTGCCCAAGCTAGTGATGATGGCCAAAACAACTATGAAGGAGTTACCCTTGTTGGGAACTCCTAACATGATAAATGAGGATGATTTAAAAGATTACTTTGTAGTATCTCAAGTGTCGTAATCATGCTATACTTTGTTGGTGGGTAAGTTATGCCTATAACACCCATGTGTTAAAGTAAAAATTTGGTATTCTACCTTTTTATCTAGTCTTCCTAATGTGAGCTGGTAAGGAACCATAACCTTATGGATATGGGGATCTAAGTTCAAGGTCTGGGTCTTAGATGCATTATGATAATTTAAGTAGTGAGTCATGCTAGAAAAATGATGAGACGACCATTTGTGACTATGAGGCACATAAGCTGAGGATCCTAAGTGAATCAATCTAGTCATATAATCCTTATTATGCAACATAATAATGGTGCCCCTAGTACCATGGGTGATTAATGAGGGATAACTTTTGACCTCCTCCCAGATGAAATGGTTATTTAATTATAAGGGTGGAAGAAACACCAAACCCTATCCCAACACTGATGTCCAGGTAATGGGAATGATAGGAAGAGGTTTCTAACTAGGAGGATCTTTCTCATCTTATCCTTTCGTACAAGCCTACCCTCACCTTTTTTTATAAGAGAGGTACACTCCCCACTTACCTTGCCTTTTATCTTTTTCTTTTTATTTTTATCATTTTTTTCCTTTATTTCTTCAATCTTTTTCTTTTTCAAATCTTGTCTCTCAACCTCCCTTTTTGGGCTCATATGCATCTAGTCTCGATAGACTTCGCTAGGGGACTAAGGCACCAAGGTAATTTTCTAGGAGTTGAATTCGAAGGAATACCTATTGGTATGCCCATCATGACGAACATCCCTATCATATTTCCATGACCTTTCCAATAGCACATGGCTAGCCTCCATGGGGATAGCATTACAAGTAACATTGCCCCCATACCTCCAAATAGTGAATGTGAGGAGGACTTGCTAATCAACCAATAAGTCTTTGTTATCACTAAGCCATTAAAGCTTATATGGCTGAGGATGTGGGGTGGTTGCTAACCATAGTTTGGTAACTAGCCTAGTACTAGCTACATTAATGCAAATGCCCTGATCAATAATTAAGGATCAGTTGTGCCCCTTGATAGAACACCTAATATGGAAGATGTTCTCTCTTTGAGTTTCTTTCTCCCCATTAACAACACTACCCGGTAACCTTCTAACCACTAGGAGGTCACCTTCAAGTGCATACTCTATGCTTCATTATTAGATGAAGAGGAAGAGGAACTAGAGCTAGTGAACTCTAGTGATGAATAATTATCATCGTCCTTAAGGACCATGGTTTTCTTATTTAGACATCGGGAAGCAATGTGCCTCTTACCCTTACCCAAACACTTGAAATACTTTACTGCAAACTTTTTCCAAAGGACAAATTAGGAGTCTTGCCTTTAGACTCTTTGAAGACTTTGGTCTCTTTGGAATCCCTAGATTTAAAACTAGAGTATTTTGAAACCCTTTTTCTATCTTCTTAAGTGTTTTGTATAGGTGACTTATATGTAATGTATTTACCTTTACCCCTTCTATTTATTTGGGCTTCTAACTTTATAGCTTGGTGGTAAAGATCATTAAGGCTTAGATATTGGTGGAGTTCTACAACATCCCTGATGTCATGCCTAAGTCCATCTAGGAATCTAATCACGGTGGCCTCCTCACTTTCTTTCAAATTGGCCCTAATCCTGCTTCCTCCATCTCTTTATAATACTCATCTACATTTCTTGAACCTTAAGAGAGCCTTTGTAACCTTTTATGGACCTCTCTCAAATAATGGAGAGATACATGTCTTGTCCTCATGATATGCTTCACTTCCTCATGATATGCTTCATTTCCTCTCACTCACTCAATGATCTATATCTCTCTTTGTTAAGCCTATCCTACCAAATTAGGGCATAGTCACTAAATTCTAAGGTAGCTAGCCTTACCTTATGTCTTTCCTTAATGATATGGCTAGCTAAGATCTATTCTACCTTGAGCTCCTAATCTAGATATTCCCTCCTTGGAACATAGGAATTTTAATCTTAGGTAGCTATATGGGTTGTAAGGTATCCCTACCCCTTGGATTTATATTCCTATGACTAACTCTATCATCTAAGCTATCTATAGAGGAACTCTTACTCCTATGTTTGTTAGACCTATGGGATCTATGCCTGAGTCCTAGGCCTAGAGGGTTCCCTAGTCCTAATTGCTTCTCTATTTTCATGATCTCTTGCTCTTTCTCTTTTTGGTGCATAGTCATTGGAGGGTAGTGTCCTCATTTGTGCGTGTGACCTCTCTCTTAAGGAAGGTCTTTCCAGTTGGGGAGAGTTTCTTGTCTTTCCCCATGCCTTCTATGTTCCCCAAATAAGTTGAAATCTTCTCCAAATGTCTCCTCCTCATGATAGTCATCCCTATTCCTTTGACCCACTAGTCTCAATTACTCTTTGATTTGTTTTTTTTTATTTTCTTCTTTCAAGGTGATTTAGTCTTTATTCTATTGCCCTTGTTTGGGTTTGGAAAATCCTTTCTAATTTATTGGCCAATTTTTCCATTTGGATTATAAGGAATAGTTCGTGGGTATTCATTTATAAAATAGGAAAATACTTCTCCACACCTAGATTGCTTATGGTAAGAGATCAAGTCACACAAGTCAAAACACTTAGCATTCAATCTAAGCTCTAAGGCATACATAAACACACAAGGGTTAAATGATTTGCCTAGGCCTTTTAACCTTACAAAAGAAGATAAAGTTTAGTGCTACTCAAGATAGTTCTATAATATTCAAGAAGCACTTAGCATAGAAACTAGTTCTAAAGCGCGCACACACACACACACACACACACACACACACACACACACACACACACACACACACATACATAAGAAGTTATAACTTGACCTTATGTGAGTATCCTACACCAAGGTCCGAAAGTCCAAGTCCTTATTACACACAACTTACAAAGGTAAATATTAATTACACCATAATTAAATCCTATTAAAATTAATTAGGATTTACAATTTAAATCAATCCTAATTCTAAGGTTCAATCTAAATTTTACAAGTTCAAAACCAAATGCAAGTTTACAAAATATCTTCACTTTGATCTTCAATTCGGGTTAGCTCTTAGACCTATACTTTGGTCTTGATGTTTAAGTTTCAAGCCTTAATTTCTTGAGTCCTTTAGCACACCTTTCCTTAGGCTTAAGATTCTCCAAGTCCCTACAAAATCAAGAAAAAACAAAAAAGGACACTTGCTTCCCTAGTTGGTTAGTGTTAGAAAAAATCAAGTTAATTTCACTAGACCTCACCAAATGTTTATGCTTTCCTCCCTCTAATGTTATTACTGAGAAACCAGCCCTCTCACACTAATTCACTCACATAAGTTAGCCTCCAACTGAGTTGGAAACAAAGAATAATCCAACTCAACCTAGATGCTCTAGTGATGCTTAGGTGGTGAAGAAAGTGCTCATGCAAATAGGTGAGGGGTGACAAGACATAGTGAAATTTTACATACAGGTAAGAAAAGCTAAAAAAAATAAAAGTATACTCAAAAGAAAATTAAGTAAGACAAAACTTTAGAAGCTAATAAAGAGACAAACTAGAATTGAAGCAAGTAAAGAAGGAAGACACACAAAAGTAGTCCTAGAAACTAAAATAATCCAACTCAACCTAGATGCTCCAGTGATGCTTAGGTGGTGAAGAAAATGCTCATGCAAGTAGGTGAGGGGTGACAAAACATAGTGAAATTTTACATACAAGTAAGAAAAGCTAAAAAAAATCAAAGTATACTCAAAAGAAAATTAAGTAAGACAAAACATTAGAAGCCAATAAAGAGACAAACTAGAATTGAAGCAAGTAAAGAAGGAAGACACACAAAAGTAGTCCTAGAAACTAAGATATACACAAGTATACACACACACACACACACACACTCATTTTAGTGCTAGTAAGTAAGGAAAGATTATACATGCAAAAATAAAAAATTAAACCCTAAGTTCTACCTCCTACTTCTGCACGTATATATAACATGCATACTCAACAAGATGAAGGAATGAGAGACCTTATGTATGCCTTTTTTTACACAAATAATTTTCTTTTCTTATGTTCTTTTTCTTTCTTTGTTTTATTTTATTTTTATTTTTATTTCTTTAGAATTTCTTATCCAAGGTCCAGAGGTGTTATGTTCCTCAAAAGCCCCTTTACCTAGGCTTTTCCTCAAGATCTCAATTCCTATGTCCAATTTTTCCAATTTATCATAATTATCCACTTTTCCTTTACATAGGGTAATATAAGTCCTCAAAGAGTCCAAAATTTTCCAAGTTTAAGTGTCTTTTTAGGTGTTTAAAGATGGATTTAAACTTTCACTTAAAATGAGACTTAATCACTTTTCATGCATAAGCTAAGCTAGCACCTTATGAATATAAACATATAATCATGCAACTCTTAAGAATTTAATTGGAAAAATGGAGACTACAATTAAAACATATCAAGACTTGAAACAAATGAATGATACATAATGGAAACAATCCTACACAAATCCTAACAAGATCGGATCAAGAAAGGGAACTTAACTACATACATTCTTGGCGCCAAAATTTAATTCAAATCTTAGAATTTTTTTCAATTTTGTTTTGGAAGATCGAAAAGTTTAAACTAATTAATGGAAATATATGGATCATAGGAAGCCAAATTTTTTTAACAAGATTCAAATAAAAAATGAGTAATATATGTATGAATTAATCAAACTAGTTGCATTTGCACACCAAGATGAACATGCTTTGGTAATAAGGTAATAAAATTTTCATTTCAAATCCAAATCACATAAATGATACCATTCTATAAATTAGAAATAAAGGCTAAGAGAATGAAAAAATAATCATAAAAAATAAGAATCTTTTGACTAATAAAAAATGAAAATGAAAATAGAGATAAGATGAACTCAAAAATCTGAGAAGACGCAAGAAAATGCATATAAATCAAGAAATGGATCTAACTTCCATTGTTGGAGCTTTGATGTCAGTTGATCCAGAGGTAGAAAGAGGTGGTTTTATGAATCAATGGAGGCTTCACTTGGGTGAAGATGGAGGAATAATGGAGCCGAATTCTAAGCTTGACTTGGAAACGCCACCTCTTTAGAAGGATGAGTTTCTTCTCCGCTACCATAAGTTGCCACGGATGAGGAGGTTCCTCAATTCAAAGTATAATTATAGAGGAGGAAAGGGAGAGAAAATCTCTCAAAAATCTGAGTGAAAAACTCTCAATTTCATTCAATTGAATCTTATGATGCAAATTACACATAGAAGGCCTTTATTTATAGGCAAGCGTAGTGCCTCATATTGCATGACTATGGATCCATCTCTAGGATGAGGTTTTGGGCTTGGATTAAAAGCCCAAAGAGTGCCTAGCTTCCTCCACATGTGCAGCCCAAGTTGGGCTAGGAGAGGTCCAAAAACTGTCCTATGCTAAAATACAGAGCAAAAGACCTAGTCTTATACATTATGTTAGGTCTACTACTTCTATAATAAAAAAAATCCTAAATCTATTCTAAAATGTGGAGGAAAATGGAGAGGTGGATTGGCTAGAGTGTGAGTCTCCTAAAAGCCCAGCAAGGTCTCTGGTATTGGTCCAAATATTCTCTAAGGGCGTCTTGACATCATTTTTACAAGTTTTCTTTCCTTTTTTCTTTCATTTTTATTTTCTTCCTTTTCTCTTCTTTTATTTTTTTCTTATTTTTTCTTTGTTTGTTCTTAATTTCTGTAGTCCTCAAGTCTAGGTCATTTTGATCATCAAATTAATCCTATGTACAAATATATTTTTTTATGAAATTATGCACTCTTCGTTGCTTAGGCCATGGTTCAAAGTCCAAATCAATTGTCCAACATTCTCAAGGTCCAACATAGATCAATAAGATCCAAAGGTAATATTAAGAATCTTTTAGAAACTTGATTAAGGTGATTAAGCATAATCTTAATATTGAAGTCTTAAGCTCTTAATTCATGCATGAATTAGGCTAATTCAGCATCAATATCATGCATGCACATGATCATGCATATAACACCCTAAAAAATGAATGTCGAATTCATGTTTAATTCATTCATTCGATTCTATTATTAGTTTGTTATCTCATGATGTGAAATCTTTAAAAAATACTTATTAGATAAAATATGGTCAATTCTTTTAAAACAATTGCTTTCATATAAAATGCAAGCTTCGTCGGTTCAGCGTACATAGTAGAAAACTAAATTACTAAGCATTCTCGTACGTAGATAGTTTATTTTGATCACTTATCATTTTGCTTTAATTCACTTGTCTCTAATCAATAATAAACAACCAAACAAATACTATTCATATAGTATACAAACTTTGCATAACTATACAGTCCATCTTACATGTTCATCATAGTCTTTGGCACCAAGGCATTTACATACACATATTATACACCTTAATGCACATATTAAAACTACACATTATAATACATTATTTATACATAATCAAGCTTAATACTACATATTAATAGCTAGGATGCTTACATCCATCTATTTACAAACATTTACATTATTAGCATGACTTCAAACTCTTCTTTTTCCTTGAGAACCAAACTTTGGGTCAGCAAACCTCCCCAAGCCTAATTGTGGAAGCACTCCATTCACATACTCAAATCCAACGACATGAAGGTTCTATTAGGCATCTCCTGGTAGGTTTGGAAAGGGTACGACATCGGGTAAAGTTAGCTTCCCTAAGAGGACCATAAGTGTGATGAGCTATGGTAGTGAGATGGAGTTTGAGGATTAGTCTCTCCTTCTGAAGAAGAGGATTTTTCAACAGTGGCTGTCAATTGCCTACGGTAGCCAGGATGGGGTGGAAATACTCTATGAGGATGGATAATAGCAAATCCCGTTGTTGAAAAAGCTTGGGCTCAATACTTCTAAGATGAAAAGATGACCTAACGAGAAATAGATCCTGACGTTGGCTTGCACTATGATTAGGAGACCGTGGCGGCTTGCCGACCAATCAACATTAATAATATCGAGATAGAATACTACCATCACAAAAGACATGGTTGTTGTCTAGGAAGAAAATGGGGAGAAAAGGAGTGAGAAACTATGTTTCTCAATAGGTTTCTACTCTATAACTAGTGTCATCACTTTCATCCCAGTCACTTCAATTTATTACAAAATGATGACATGCTTACGAGGTTGCTTTTACTCTTTTAAAAACTTCTACTAAAGTGGGTTACTTTTATACATAGAATAACCTTTATTACATAAGCATACATCTATCTTAAACTTCTTAAATTTGGGATCTTAATACAGATATTATTTGACTCACATTTTATTCTATGTCTTATAGATTGTCTTATTCATTCTCTATTCCATACCTTCAGAGAATTTTAATTTCTATTCTACACCTCTAGAGAACTCTCTATACATAGACATACACATTATAAATAATCAAACAATATCTTCTCACTGGATCTACTACCCTACCTTCTATTCTTAAGGATATAAGTTCATTCCTAGATGGTCATCATCATCTCATAATAATGTAAAGAGCACCTACGATCATTCAAAATAGAAGGATTTATGATGGACACCATTGATCTCTTATTCAGTAGGACGTTATTGCCCTCTAGATGTACACAAGGCACAAAAGAGTAGATTAACTTTTCACATATCTCTTTACTTTAATGATCCCTTAAGCTATTTAGGTTCATTTTAAAGGCTTCAAGATAATTATGCATGCTCAAACAATATCCAGCTAATGTGCTATGCACATTCAAATCTCAACTTATATCACTTCATCATTCATGTATACTCATCATACATAGCATCTTATTCCATACATTTATGAGCATTCATCATTCAATTCACAGTAAAAAAAGTGCATTCATAAAACAACATAAGTTGGCTTATTAATCACACTTGAATAACATAACTACTTGCATCCATACATGTCCAACTTATGTAACTCATTAACATGACATGATAGATCACTCAAGGAACTTAATTCTCTCAACCTTCTAAGTTACCTCTCAACTATTCCTTTTCTCAAAGTTACATTTGTTTCACATGATTTTTACAAACTTAGAATTTTTTCTCTAGATGGATGAAAGACACCTTTTAATTTTTTATTCTTTGTGCTATTCAATTTGCAAGTCTTATGCATGTCCTATTCATACTAAGTTTAGAGATTAAATGTTAGCAACTTCTTAACTTCTTTAAGTCAATTTAGTCATGCATGACCGAATGATGCACATGTCATTGTCAAGCTTCTTTTAAACTTTTAATCCTTTATTTTTACAAAACAAGGCTTCTTAAGATACCTAAACCAAGTTTTGAAACTCATTTCTTCTTGATTAACTTGGAGTAGCCGAATGTGAGTCCTTGGTTCCAAAGGCCTTCTAGTTCATTTTTCCTTGTCATGTGAGCTGATTTTTATCAATTGAAGACTAATTCTTTTATTGATACCAACCTTAGAAATTTTTAAGACTTCTTCTCCATTTTTGAAAATCATGGTCGAATGGTCTTGATTAGTTTTCCAACTTCATGGTTCATTCCTAGTCACTTAATTTATGCATGCCTAGGTTTAGTCTTGAATTTTATAGTGAACTCTTAACTTCCTTTTATTAACTTAGCTAAAATGTCCAAATGATTTCTTTAAACCTTTCTAAACTTACTCTCAATTTTAATCCCTTCTACTTATATGTCAAGGATGTTTAATTAATACAAGTTAAGAATTAAATCTCCTTGATCAATTTTCCCTAAGGTGGCTGAATGGTTCCTTAATTATTTTTATAATCTCCTTACACCTTTACTACCTTATTTTTACATGAAAAGGATCCTTAATTAAACCTAGTTAAGGATTGAAACTCCTCCTTGACTAGTTAACATCATAGTGACCGAATGCCACTTCTAAGGTCTAGGATTTCAAATTCCATCCCTAGTTGACCTAGGTTTACCAATTAATATAGTTAAAGTTTATGCTATAAGTTTAATCAAGTTTAGTTAATGCTTAGGTCTGCTTCTCCAATCCTAAGAGTCATGGCCAAATGACACTTTTCTCCACTTAAATCCATGGTTCATTTTTAGATACTAATTTATGCCTTTTTGAAATCTAGATTAAGTATTAATTATGGAATTTACCTTATTTTATCTATTTTGGTTATTATAGACTTAGCCACTTTTAGACTTTACTTACACCTTTAAACCATCCATTTACCTAATAAAAATCCTTAATACACCATAAACCAATTTTAAGCTCATTTTTCCCCTAAGATACACTAGGGTGTTCGAATGCACACCTAATGAGTTTTAGGTCATTTTAGGTCAAATTTTCTTATTAAAAAAAATTTATTCTCATCATTTAGAGCCTAGTTACATGGTTTACATTACTTTTAAAAATTTTAAGAAGTTTTATCCTTAAGTTCACAAGTATGGCTGAATGCACACTTTGACCTTCCAAGGTCACCTTTTCCAAATCTCCTTCTCACACAATCTTGGTTCCTTGATTTTTTACACTTATAGAACCTTAAGCAATTGATCCACACAAATCTTGTCCAAAAACCACAGTTTGGATCATGGTCAAAATGAGTCTTAAGTGTCTTGTGAGGCTTGTGCCATTTATGGACCCAAAGTTTCAACTTTTACTTTGTAGTTTCTAGATCTATGCGCAAAGCAAGTTTTCGGGACTTACAAATTAATTTTTCTTCCACTTTTTAATATTTAAGTCCATGGATTCAGATCTGGATATAATAATACACATATCCACCATAAGAAGAAAAATCACAACTTTCAAGATTTAAACATAAAAACATGCAAGGTATCATTTTTTTTTCAAACAACAAAGTGTAGATCCGCAGGATCTACTCTAAGATCCATTTATCTCCTCATATGATCACTTTAAAAAATTTTCTCATGACTTATAAAAACTTCCCAAATATTTAAAATGGATTTTAAAAGTATTTTCACCAATTAAATTCCTTCAAAGTTACTTAGAAGCACTTTAAACCAACCAAGCTTTATTTTATTTCTCGAAAATCAGTAAAAATATGGTGATGCTCATTTTAAACCATTAAAAGACATCCTTGAACTCTCATGAATAAAAAAAAGGAGATCTATATATTTTAGAGAAATAATCCATAAAAGAAAGAAAACCAACCATAAAAAGTAA
Source organism: Canavalia gladiata (assembly GCA_037954105.1). Taxonomy (NCBI): domain Eukaryota; kingdom Viridiplantae; phylum Streptophyta; class Magnoliopsida; order Fabales; family Fabaceae; genus Canavalia; species Canavalia gladiata. Next base: position 13,755,735 of record CM075662.1, on the reverse strand, counting down.
GATTAAAGCTTAAAAAGACAAAGTAAAAAATCCTACTTGAAGGTGACTTAGTGTGGGGTTATGATGGGACTGTGGTGGCTGATCTTGGTCCCCCCCTTTCTAGTCCACAAAAGTCTCTTAGTAAAAATGGTGGGGCTTAGTGTTTAAGGCTTGATTTTAGCTTAAATCTCAAAGTTGGAGACTTAAGCTTAAAGTGAAAGGTTAAGGTTATTGACTTAGTTCAACTTGAAGAGAGTTTGGAGATTTTTTCTAAGTGTTTAGGAAGTAAAATCTGAACCAAATAAGGTCTCCCATGAAGCTTAGTGAATTCGGCTAAGTAAGGGTAAAGTTGGATTAATTTTTCACTTAAGGATATTTTGGTAATTTTGCATGGAATTTTCATTTTCCAAAATAATTCAACATATAAGGAATTATCCTTTTAGACTTAGATTAGTGTTCATGAGGCTGAGTTTGTCGTTAATCATGTTTATCTTACTCTAAGCATGGTTAACTTTTAATCAAGGTTAGCCTTAACCATGGTTAAAGGAATCTTAGTATTAATTATTTTTATCTTTTATGGGTTTACTTATGTTGACTTCATTTGGTAACTCATCACCATGGTTTCCACATGGTAATTTTGTGCACATCATCTAGGGCCCACTTCTAGCTTGTTTCTCACACTTTCTTTCCCTCCCAGCTTTCTAGAGATATTTTCATAATTTTTCTCAACATTACCTAAGAAGTTTCCAAATTATTTCTCTAACAATTATACACTTTTTGGTTCATTTCCAAGTTAATCTAAGGTCATTTTATATTTTTGTTGGAATTGACTATCCCTAAGCAGAAAGCAAAACTTTCTAAGAACGTTTTGGGCGTTTTTAGAGTTTTTCGAGGGCATTTTCGTCCCTTTTTTGTTTTCTAAGTTTTTCTCATTACTCTTGATCATTCTTGATGTCCTATAATCCTCTAAAATATATTTTAACTCTTTTTTTATTTTTATCTTACACATTATTTGATTTTCCCAAGTGTAAGGGTATTTTCATCATTTGCACCAAACTTTCTAATTTCTTTATTTCTGATTCCTAATCTTACTTAGTCTCTTTCTAGAGATTATTTGTGGCTTCAAAAGTTTATTATAAAAATTTATAGATGTTACAATGCACCTCTGAGAAAATTTTTGGACAAGCACTTACAATTCAAACAAGATCAAGATAGTCTTATAAGGATCTAAACATACAAAATCAAACCTATACAAGAGAAATAAGATAGGATGATACAAAGATTTGGAATTTAAATTTCACCAAAATTGGCATGAAGAATATATTTAAAAATTTTAAAAAATTAAAAATTCTTCAAGATCTAGATAATTTGTACCTATTAAAATGAAGATAGCATTCAGATCATGCAATTCAAAATAAGAATGAAGTAGATCAAATTTAAATTGAAGCCAAAAATAGATTATTAATGTACTGGTTAGCTCCAAAATACACCAAAAATGGATCATGTGATTTTGATGCAATTTTCAAGCAATTTATCTTGCATAAAAGATGGATCTAATATAGATTAGTGATGATCTAACATGAAATGATACAACCTCACAAACAGATCAAGGCAGACCCAAAAAGCTTACCTAAAAGTAAAGAGATATTAGGCCCAAGCATATACAAATTGGGCCCATTAAAAACCTAGAATGTAAGGAAAATATCTACGTTCTGAACTATGATGTGCATAACCATGTGATGAGGGGAGAAGTGGGGCCTAAGGAAGGTCATCCTAAAGGATCAATAGTAATGGGCCCAATTGACACAATACTCCTGCTTGACGCTGCCTCTGCAACAATGCTCTCAAAAGTGATCTTCACATCAAGGTGTCACCCAGTCTCTCACTGAGGAGAAAGACACTTTTGAAAACATCAATTCTATATTGTACGTTGACCTGACGACTACCAGTTGCAAGAGCTTCAAAGTAAATGACAAGGCTATGGTCATTCTTGCAGTCCTTCGAAGCATGGTTCTTCCCTATGCTAGCTCCAAGAACCTTGTTTCATCCTTGGAGAGATTTTTCCTATTTCACCTTTTGATGAAGCATTGGACCAACTGAACCATCACCAAATACTGCCCTTCACCTCTCCCACCCTTCCCATCAAAGAAAACCCTCTGCCCATCCCTATAAAAAATCCCCCCACCTTCTCTACTTATAGAAATCCCTTCACCTTCCCTGCCTATAGAAAACCAACCACCTATACCATCTGCTCCAACCTGTCTATTTCCTCAAGCCATCTCTCCCATTATTGATGATGTTTGTTACCTTTACTGCTTTGTTACAGTTTGAAGAGTTCTTCACTAGCACTGGTGAAGCGGCCCCATCATCTCCCAGACCATCCTCTCTAACCAAACCATCGTCTGATGTTGCCCACACATCCTCCCTGGTTTTTTAAATGCTTCATTCTACTCCTCAAGGACCAACGCCCTTAATCACTTTTCCCAATCTACCATTTCTCCATCCCCACATATCTCACACTCCCCTTTACCAATACAAAAAAATTAGGATCAGCACCTCATTCCTTGACCCCTTTACACTTTTGAGGTTAATCTTATTTTGAATGACATTTTGTCATGGCTATCATCCTAGGACTTGAAGGCCATTACAAGGTCGTGTAGTGAATAAGCACTCATCATTATTTTACAACGCATCAGCGTCCTAATCTCACTACATGCATGTCTCCCTTCATGGAAATAAAGATTCAACTTGATCGTCTATCCCTTCAATTTCATATGGAGCCTAAGCTCAAGCTTAAGGCTCCAATTGTTTGGAATACACCATCTCTTATTCTTGGCACTATGTCGATGATCAGCAAGATAAGTTTTAGATTTGCAGAGGCCTTACTGACTCAAAGCATACATGATGGCTCTATAGCTACTATAACTAGGTGAACCGTAACCAATGTTCTTCCTTAAGAATCTCAAATGAGTAAAAGGCTAACAAGTGGCATGCCTAACCTAGATGCAAACATTGTTTCATCATCACTTCCCCTATCCATCAATTCCGTTCCAACTATATGGCCCCTACCATTTTTCCACATGTTTATAATACTCCCTTTCTCTTATTATGAATCCTAAGTCTATCTTTGTTTTATTTACTGAGGCTATACTTTTTGTTTATATTGTTGATGGGACCCTACCCATTTTTCTTTGATATCTTCTACATCTTTTACTTTTTGATCGATCCTTCATTCTCTAGTTGCAATTTTAGCATTGCCTACAAACCCATCTATTTCACAGTATGTCTTATTCCCTGATTACCTTTTTCCAATTCAATGTCCCCACTTACCACTGGTTTTCCTATGAGGACCGCATACCTTCTCTTAGTAGATATAGAACTTATTAAAGGAGAATTATGCATCTTATCTATCGTTTATTAAATAACGAAAAAGGTGTAATCAACAATAACTTCAGATACAGGATCAAACTCAAATGAGTCTTTAAAACAAGCTGCGTCACTTTGGAAAACATGTGGACTGCATTATTTAAGAACTATATGACAACATGGTTCATATGGTCAACGTGTAGCTTGAAAGCCATAGACATTAGATTTTGTAGTTTGCAAAATTAGGGGAAGTTTTTATGTTTTAATTTTTGAACTATGAATCCTTTTGCATTGAAATTTTGGATAATATTTTAACTCAATGGATTTTATAATCTTTAATGAAAATTCTATGGATATTATAATATCTTATTTGATTAATTACTATGTTAATCTATGTACAAGTTGTTTGGTTGATTATTACGTACTGAACTTATCTTATATCAGAACCTATCTAATGTTTAAATGAAAACACTTAAGGATTTTTTCCATCATAAAAAGGAAGAGACTGTTGGAACATAAAATTTAATCAAACATTTATTAAAATAGTCCAAACAATTTTTAATATTTTAGTAATGACAAAAATATATGCAAAAGTATTTTTAGACTAGTATCGAAGAAAAATATTATTAAATGACAAACTTGTCTAATCTTATAGGAGTATTCAACATGCTCGTTCAACTAGCCTAGAGAAAAGACATGTCTATTTTTAGACATGTCTAAACAATCAAAATTTAATGAAAAGCTAACTTAAGCTCAAAGAGGAAAGAGAATTGTCAAAAATAAAGTAAAAAAGAAAATGAAAAGTACACCTGACATAATCTAACATCTATAATTTCTCATAATGGACTTTCTAGGCTACAAATATCCTCTAGTAAGAAATAAAGCAGAAATAAGAACAAAAGCTAGAGAAATTAGAAAAATTTTAGCAAATAATGAAAATACTCATACACTAGGATAACACAAATAAATATGTAGGAAACCAAAAACAAAAGTTAAAAGACATTCTAAGGGATTATAATACCTCAATGATAGTTAGAAAGTTATAAGAAAAGAATAGAAATAAAGAGAGGACAAAAAAGCCATAAGAAAACTCTAAAAATATCCAAAACACCCTTAGAAAGCTCCATCTTCCACAAAGGATAAATTGTTCTTGAAAAATGGAAAATGACATAATAATTATCTAGGAACAAACCAATAAGTGTTAGAAATATTAGAGGAATAATTTGGGAACCTCCCGATAAATGATGAGAAAATTACTAAAATTCCCTTAGAAGGCCGGTAGGGCAAGAAAATGTGAAGCAAAAGCTAGGAAGTGGGCTCCATCCCTTATGCACGAAAATAGCATGTGGAAAATATGGTGGTGACTCACCATATGAGTCATCACTCCATTAATATCTATATATATAACACCCTAAAAACGAATATTGAATTCACGCTTAAGTCAATCATTCGGTTCCATTTTTAGTTTGTTATCTCATGATGCGGAATTCATTTTAGAAAATAATTATATGAAAATACGGTAAATTTTTTCTTTAAAACTGTTTGATATAAACTGCTAGCCTCGTCGATAAAATGTGTGTAGCGGTAAAATAAGTCATTAAGAGGATTTCTACATACGTTTAAAACCTTAGGAATACTAAGCGTTTATATTATTCTTTTCGTTTATCATTTGCTTATAATAAATAAACAAGATTCAATCATAACACACATGTCACACAATAATTATACATAACATTTCATACATACCATAAGTCATAGGCCCATGGGCCTTATCATATAGTAATTACAAACCATAAACTTACAACTATTATACAATATTTATACATAAGTTAGCTAATACTACGTATTAGTAGTTAGGATGCTCGCATCCAATTTTTTTTTTGACATTAGTGCGATGTACACCTCCCAGAGAGAGCGCCTCACGTCTGCTTCGAGTACGTGAACTGCTACCATAATTATCAGCATCCAAGGTATCTGGGAAGAAAGTGGGAAGAAGTAGGGATGAGAAACTAAGTTTCTTAGTAGGCTATCTACTTAGTTCTAATGTCATCACTTTAGTCCCAGCCACTTCAGTTTATTTCAGAAATCATTTCTTATATAAAAGGTTACTGTTAATTCATTGACAACATTTCTCTAAAGTGGATCAATTTTATTCAAAACATACAACTTAGTATCTCACCATACATTCTTCTTAACATTCATAACTTTGGGATCAGATATCATTTGACATACAATTATTCTATGTCTTAAACTTTGTTCTTTACTACTTTTCGTTGTCTTTATCATTTCTTTGTCCAACCTTTGGGACACTTTATGAATCTAGTTTCACCACCTTTGGGAGAAAACAATTAGACATAGACATGTATTAAATTTTGTCAAACAATATCTTCTCACTGACTCTACTCCCACCTCCTAAAAGTTAAGGATATGAGCTTATTCCTAGGTGATCGTCACCACCACATAAGGGGTGAAGGACTCAATGCCTTCACAGTAGAAGGATTTTGGAGCGACCTTTGGCTCCTAGAAGCAACCTTTGGCTTCTCTTCAATAGAGCTTTTTAGGGGCCTCTAGATACTAATGAGCATAAGGCACAAAGAGAGTAGCATTACGTTTTCACATAATTTTTTCTTTAGTGATCTCTTAATCTTTTTAAGTTCATTTTAGTGGCTTCCAAATAATTATGCATGCTCAAACAAATTTCCAACCAATATGAAATGCACATATAGGTTTCGAATTTTCATCTCAATCATCATCATAAACCAATCTCATACATCATCATCATCCTTTCTCATTCATGAGCATCCATCATTTATTCATTCATAGATAGTGAGCTTTCATAACTAATAATGAAATTTGATTGGTAAATCACATAGCATAATGTCACATTTACACCACCAATCTAATGCTTCAATTCGGTATGATGTTGAAATCACACAAAGGACTTACATCACTTATCCATCTAAGTTACCTCTCATCCTTTCCTTTTCTCAAATTTATATTTGTTCATTAAGATTTTACGTCTTAGCATCTTAATCTAGGTGGCTGAATGGCACCTTTCAAGTTCTTTTCTCTTTATGTTCTCTTTTGTTAAAGTCTTATGCATGTCCTAATTATTCTAAGTTCAAGTATTAAGTATTTACAAATCTTTTATAACTTATTCTCATTAAGGTATGTTATGATCAAATTACTTAGTGAACTTCTAACTTCAAGTTTAAGTCATATCCACCCTTCTTAATCATGCCTCTAATAAACCTTTGAAATATATTACCTTATGTTCTCCTTTGTACTACCTTAATAATTAGGTCTAATTGACTCTTAAACTTTTAAAGTCTCCTTTATTCCAAACCAAATAATATCTAAGTAGAAATTAATTAATCTTCTAGGACAATTTATTCCTAAATGGACGAATGACCTACTTCCTCAAATTCCACCTTTCATACACCTTAATTATATTTTGCCTACATATTTAGGATCCTTATTTGGGCCTATTTAAGGATTGAAACTCATTCTTAGTTAATTTAAAACATGGTATCCGAATTCCAACCTCCTAGACTTAGGTTTCCATAATTTCCTTCTTCACCAAAGGACCATTTGCCTAAAAAAAATCAATAGGTCTCTTTACCCTCCTCAAAAATTTTTCATACTTTAATTTCATCCTATATACATAGAAATGGTCCTTAATTAACCCTAATTGGAAATTAAAACCTCCTTTAAGTTAATTAACTACTAAGTGGCCGAATGCCACTCTTTTAGGTTTAGGGTTTCCTTCTTCCTAACCCTAGTTAACTTAAGTTGACCACTTCTTAACCCTAGTTGACATTTACTTAGAGGCCAAGTTTAAACTTTAGAATTGACATATTATAAGGTAATCTTAAGTATTTTTACCCAAAATTTAGTGGCATGGCCAAATTTTACATTTACCCTTGCTTAAGTTATGGCAAATTTCCTAGTTACCCATTTTAAGCTTATTTGGAAATTTTATCACTTACTAATTTTGAGATTTTTCCCTAAGCTTACCTAGGCCATATATTCTGAAACTTAACCTTTTAATTAATTATTAAACCTCAAAATAAGTTATTTACTTGTTGAAAATACTTGATTTTTCCTTAATCACATTTTAAGTGAATTTTTTTGCCAAAATCTCTCTAGAGTGGCCGAATGCACTCCTAGAGGTTTTTAACTCATTTTTGTTTTGTTTAACTTTGTTTAAAGGTTGATTTAGTTCATTTAAAACCTTATTTCATAGCTTTAGTTACATAGAAAAAATTTGAACGAAACTAAAGCTTGCTTGGGAGTTGTGGCCGAAAGCCTTCCTTAGTTAGCCAAGGTAATTTCTTCAAATCTTCCATCTCACACCAACTTGGTTCAGTTGTGTTAGGTTTGTGCAGCCCCTATTTCCTTTGGTCCATGCTTATTTCATCCATTTTTTTTATGCTTAAGTGCTGGCCATGATGAGTCTAGGGTGCCATACAAGGATTTTAGCCACTTTTGGCTACAAATTACATCATTTGCTTGGTAGCTTTCTAACTAATGTTCAAAGGAGACCTTTGGAACTTATTACAAAAATTTATTCCACCTCTTAACATGCATACTCAGAGGTGCAGATCCAGCACAAACTTCATACCAAACCCATTACAAAATAAAATCACAAGGCTAAAACTTAAGCATAAAAATAAGCTTGAAAACAACAACATAGTATATTTTTCCAAGCCACAAAGAGTAGATTTTCATGATCTACTCCAAGATCCACAAATCCTATTTCAAATAAGCATTAAAAACCTTTCTCATGAGAGCATAAAACTGATCAAAGCTTCAAAAATAATTTTAAAACAAAACCCACCGATTAAATTTCTTCTAAGTGCCTTAGAAGCACTTTTAACCGAACAAACTTTGTTTTTCTTTTCAAAAATCACTAAAAATGGGTGGGGATGATTTTGAACGGTTAAAATACAGTTTTATACTCTCACAAGTGAAAACAAAAGAAGACAAACAGATCTTAGAGAAAAGATGCATGAAAGAAAACAAACACACCATAAAAAGGCAAGTTAAAAGCATAAAAAAGACAAGTAGAAAGATCTTACTTGTTGAAGACCTCCTTAGTGTTTTTGTGTGCTTTAAAGGCTGCCTTGGGTCCCCTTTGGTCTGCTCTGGACGTGGACAAAGGATGGTGGTGGGGCTTAAGTGTTTATAGCTTTAATATAGCTTAAGTCTTAAAGATGAAGACTTGGGCTTCAAGTGTAAGTTTTGGGTGTTTGGAGTTATGGCAAGTTAGGAGAGAATGGAGAGGATTTTGATGAGTTTATAAGCTGAAAAATATAAATAAAATGGGGTCCCAAGGGTCCCAAAAAATTCGGACTCTTATGGGCCAAGTGGAATTAGTTTTGCACTTAGGGGTATTTTGGTAATTTTGCCTAGAGTTTTCCTATTTATCAAAATAAATCAAAATTTAAGGAATTATCATTTTAGGCTTAGATTAGTGTTAATTAAGCTGATATTTCCTATAATTATGATTAATATAACCTAAGCATGCTATACTTTTAATTAACCAAGGTTAGTTAGTCTTAACCATGGTTAAAGTAACCTTTTTACTATTCACTTTTGTCTTTTTGTGGAAGACTTGGTTGACTTCATTTTGGTGACTCACCACCATCTTTCCAGCTCTTGCATTTCATGCACATGGGTGTGGGTCCCACTCTTGGCATGCTTATCACCTTATCCTGCCCTCCTGGCCTTCCAGGAGCATTTTCGTAATTTTTCTTAGTATTGCCGAAAAATTTCCCAAATTATTCCTGACAATTCTAAGACTTTTTGGTTCGTTCCCATGTTAATATAAGGCCGTTTTCTATTTTTATGGGAACTGACTAGCTTTGTGCAAAAAGTACAACTCCTAGGGGTATTTTGGTCATTTTCGAGGTTTTCGAAGGGCATTTTCGTCCCTTCTTAGGTTTCTAAATTTTTCTCACTACTTTTAACTATACATGATGTTTATAATCCCTCCAAGATGTCTTATACTTGTATTTCCATTTTTCTGGCTCATTATTTGAGCTGTCCAGGTGCAAGGGCATTTTCTTCATTTGCACCAAACTTCCTAATTTCTCTGCTTTTGACTCCTAATTTCACCTAGTTTTATTCTAGAAATTATTTGTAGCCTCATACATTTATCATAGAAAAATTGGGATGTTACAATATAAGACAAAAATAATAAATAAGAGAGATAAAACCAACCATGGTTAAAGTAAATTAACCTTGTTTAATTAAAATTAACCTTGCTAAGAATAAGTTAATCTTAACTAGTGACAAGTTTAGAATAATCATCATTAAAGTAATCATAAAAGGATAATTCCTTACATTTACAGTTTTTTAGAAAGTGAAAATTACATGCAAATTTACCAAATGCCCTTAAGTTGGAATTTAATTCCCACATGCCTTAAAGTGCACAAAATTGATCTAAGGGCTATGAAGGTTCATTTGATTCATATTACATATCCTAAAAACTTATAAAAATCAGCTAAACTCTCTAAACTCAAACTACTCCTAAAATCCAAAAATTTATATTAAGCTTAAACTTCTATCTTTGATGTTTAAGTTAAATTAAGACAAATCCACCAAGCCCCACCACCAAAACTAAGAGATCTTGTGTAGACCACCAAGAAGGAGGAAAAGCAGCCATAAAGACCCACTAAAATCATCACAAAAGTCTTCAACAAGTAGGATTTTACAATATGTTTTTCTAAGCTTTAAATCTTGTATTTATGGTTTGGTTTTTTTCTTTTTGGTGGATCTCTCTCTAAGATCTATGGATCCTTTTTATTTGATTTGGTTGGAGCCTAAAACTGTCCTTGATGGTTAAATATGAAAATCATAAATTTTTTGTTATTTTTGGAAGTTAAAGAGAATTTTTTATGGATTAAAGTGCTTCTAGCCACCTTAAGAGAAATTTAATCGGTTAGAATTTTTTAAAACCAATTTTTGATGTCTTAGGATTGATTTGAGAGTTTATCAGAAAATTTTTTAAATGTTCAAAGTAAGGGATGGATAAATCTTGGAGTAGATCTACACTTGCTTTCCATAAAAAATGCTTTCTTGAAGATCTTTATGTTCAAAGTTAGAAATTTGTTTATTTCTTTTCTTAAAATTTTTTATCAAAAAGTTTAATTTGATAAGAGTCCTGATTTGGACTCATATTAAAAGTATTAAAAGGATAATAAAGATTATGTAATATGATCCATAGGGTTAACTTGGAGTTGAACTTAAATTCTACTAGGAGTAAAGGTGGAATTTTAGATCAAAAGTTGAACAAATCACTTAAGATCTTCCATGACCATGAATAAAGATATGGAGTAAGGACAAATTATGAATGGATCTAGGAAAAAATGCTATACCAAGTTCTAAATTTCAAGACACCAAGGTCATGTTGCAAGAAATTTGTAAAAGGACCTTTGTTTCACCTATAACATTCAGCCACTTCACACTTAATTAGGGAATATTGAGTTTAAAATTTTGTTTAGGGTATAAAGAGGATTCCAATCAAGTATAATTATTGAATTAAATATTTGGAAGGGACTTGAATATAGTGAAGTAGTCATTTGACCATATTGGGTGAATTAGGTGAAAACACTAAAAAATCTTGCTACAACTTAAGAATGAATCTAAATATACTTAAAGAGGTGATTAGGAATTAATTATGGGATAGGAAAAGAAAAGTGAGCATTCTTCCACTCACATAAAGCAAGGAGGAAAAATCCTAAAAATTTCAAAAGGTGGCATGAACTAATAACCTAGATCCTATTAAGTGTAAATCAACTCTTAGGAGAAGAGAAAAATGAACCATAACACCTTAGGATTTTGGCATGCGAATTCAACCACCTAGGTTAGAAATAGGCAAGTAGGCTATTTTTGGAAGTTTAAATATGACTAAATAAGTCAAGAGTAGAAAAATTTAAGTTCATGAGTGGGGAGGCAAGCAAGTAGGTTCATTCGTAGAATAAATATAACTAGCCAAGTTATTAGTCAAAAATCATAAAACAAATTAACATTTAAACCTAAGTTAAGTAAATTGTGCATAAAACATTCAATTTAAGGAATACAAAGACTAAACAACTAAGAAAGGTCATTTAGCCAACTAGCGAAGAAGTTCAATATACCATAAACATATATTAAAAATATTAAGAAGAACTTAACCTTTAAGAAAAGGAAAGATTGAGAGGTAAGTTAGAAGGATGAGTGGACTAAGATCCTATGAGTAATTCATCATAAATTTTATGAAATAAGCAAGTTGGACAAGCAATAGGAGTAAGTATACATGCTGCCCAAGCTTAATCAAGAAATTCTTGATTAAAAGATTAGTTTCTATTTAGAAATATCATGCTAACTTGTATGAATTTATGAGTGTACAAAGATGTATGTAAAGTGTATGTTATATACTCTTAGTTGTTTAGAAATATGGTGTGATGTTCATGTGTAGATGATAAATATAAAGGTAGATTGTATCAGGGACGATATGTATTCTTTTGAATAATGTATGAAAATTGGTGTGAATTGTGGTTCCATGAGTAGATGAATTGTATGGCCAATTGGATGATTTGAATGTTATTTGTGCATACCATTTTGATTGAATATTGAACATGCATCATATTTTAAATATTTGAAATAGAACCTAATAATTCAAGGGGTTACTAAAGAAAATCTTATGTGAAAACTTAACAAGCACATACTTGTAAAATGCCAAGTTAGGGACTTGTGTATGTGCGGAAGTTTGGAACTATCTATGGGCTTCAAGCTAAGGTGGTGACGACCTCCATGAATGAACTCATATCCTAATGAAAGTTGAATAACTGTGGAAGTGAGAAGATATTACTTAACAAATGATTAGTAATATGTCATTAAGAGTATAATGGTGTGCCATATGTTAAAGTGTCACTGGAAGGATGACTAATAAATGAGCATGACTATGAGTATGGCAAGAGATGTTAATGTTTCAAGTAGTATCTTTGATGTTATGTTTCATCATGTTAATAAGGTGACCCATGAAATGAATGATTAAGTTTAACATGAACTCTTTTATAATTAAAATAAAACCACTTTAGAAAAGGGAATTTTTGAAATTGAGAAATGAACTTGTATGTTTGACACACTTTCATAAATAAACTGAAGTGGCTGGAATAGAAATAATGTCATCAACCTTAGGATAGACATCTACTGAGAAACTACAATTTCTCATTCCCTACCTTCTATTTCTCTTTCAAATCCTGATTATGTCATTATGATGGTAGTAATTTACCTCAAATTCCATAGTACAGACTGACTCTATAGTGCTCATGGGTTGGAATAAATGAGAAGGAGAAATGTCATCAGTTTGTGAGGAGATATTGATAAACCGTCATTTTGTTGATTTATCTATGGAAAATTAGTTATAATTATAATATAATTTATAATTATTTAATTGTAATTCTACACAATTTTCCTTATTTTTACAGGAATGGTCATGCAAGTAAGAAATATGAAAATAGGCAAATTTTGGATCAGGAAAAGAGGGTAAAATAGGCATAAAAGAATAGGGCATCTACTGCGACAATGTCACGTTTAATGCGACAATTTCATGTCAGCCCTGATAACGCGACAATGTCATATTTTGGTGTGACAATGCCACGTCAGCCCTACAACATTGCAAGATGGCTTAGAATAGTCACGACGATTAAGGGAGTGACTAGGTCAAGCCTGGTCCACTACATTGAAACCTTAATCCATGCCTATAAAAAGAAGGCTTTACCACACTATTCAACACACCATTTTTAGTATCCCTCGATATTCCTCCGTAGGATTTGGAGACAGAAGCTCTTCCACAGTACGAGTTGCAACATCCTATTGTTAGCTTTGATAACATTACGGTTTTGTCATTCTCTTTCTAAAATTAGGATTATGGATTGTTTTTTAGATTAGTGTGATTTTGTTTGTCTCATCTCTCGATGTGTAACTAATCCCCAAATCATGGGGCTTTGGTGAAACTTATAATGTAACCAATTGAACCCCTTTTCCTTTTTATGAATGATTCAGTATTTCTATTCAATTGTGTTTTCCCTATTATGCATAATTAATTAATGAGAATTAATTTCTAAGTTAATTGAGGGATAGGCGATTGTACCATTGTCTAATTAACGGAACTATAAGGTAAACTGAATCTAAGGATTTTGGACGATCAATCGGAATCCTTGATTTCTAATTTATTATTAATTTAACAAGTCCGTATAACACCCTAAAAACGAATACCGATTTCACGCTTAAGTCGATCATTCGGTTCCATTTTTAGTTTGTTATCTCATGATGCAGAATTCATTTTAGAAAATACTTATATGAAAATACGGTAAATTTTTTTTTTTAAAAATTGTTTGATATAAATTGCGAGTCTCGTCGATAAAACGTACGTAACGGTAAAATAAATCGTTAAGTGGATTTCTACGTACGTTTAAAGCCTTAGGAATACTAAGCGTTTAAGTTGTTCTTTCTGTTTATCATTTGCATATATTGGATACACAAGACTCAAGCATATCATACATATCATAGAATAATTATACATAACGTATCATATAGACCATAAGTCTTAGGCCCGTGAGCCTTATCATATAGTTATTACAAACATAGTTAACCTTCCTTATTTACATACATATTTACTATATTCTATCATACACATTATATATGTAAATACATAGCAAATTTCCACTAACTAATATCTAAGATGTTTGCACCATTCTATTGCTAATATTCGTACGATGTAAACCTTCTTCAAAATAGAGTGCCTCACATCCTCTTCAAGTACGTGATCTGCTACCGTGACGAACAACATCCGGCTGGAAAGAAAGTGGGAAGAAGTAGGGGTGAGAAACTAAGTTTCTCAGTAGGCTTTCTACTTAGTTCTAATGTCATCACTTTAGTCCCAGCCACTTCAGTTTATTTCAGAAATCATTTCTTGCATAAAAGGTTATTTTTAATTCTTTATAAACATTTCTCTGAAGTGGATACATTTTATTATCAAACATACATCTGAGTGCTTAAATATGAATTTCTTTTATCATTCATAAACTGTGGCTGATAAGTGTCCAATAAGACACTTATTTGGAACATAATTCAATATAATTGCAAGTAATTGAAGCATAAAACACCATTAAAACATGAGAAAATGACATAAAACTGAATAACTCATGCACAATCTGGAAAATACAGTTTTAGATTCTTTTAGGTGATAAATTATCATAAATCTGATGTATTTTAATTTCTGCAATCTGTTACAGGGTTCCGCGTTGTCAACGCAGTTGGGCCGCGTTGGACACACGACACTACAGACCAGTAACTATAAAAAGTCCAGAACAGAACGAAAATAGGGCATCATTCACTCTATCCACTAATATATCTCCAGAGTGCAGACCTAGAGGATAGAGTCGTCGTTTCCCCATACGCTGGTTCTATTCTGGGTGAAGGAGGAACCCTAGGACGGAAGACGAAGTGCATCTGCAGCGTGCTGCCATGATCATGACTTTCTCTTCTTCCTCTGTTTTCTTCTTCTTCATTATGTGTAACTGAGCCCCTGTTGGGGAAGGATGAATCCTTAAATGATCTTATGTAACCTAGATTTTGCATTTATTTAAGATTGTTTTCCTTTAACGTTGATTATTCATCTTTGCTTAATGTTTTTATGACTTGGCCACTTATAAATTGAATCTAAATTCTTCTTCACAATTGGGAAATTGGTTTAAGAATTGGAACTGGGATTGAATAACACAATTGTGAAGGCTCTAGGGATAGAGGTTTGCAATTGTGAGATCGTTTGAATTCTTGAACTTAAGGCTCACGTCAAATTAGGAATTGCTAAGGGATTAGGATTCCTAATTTGAGTGAAGAATTGATGAGTCAAGGGATTGACCTTCAATCAATAATTGTGAATTCGATCTTCAACCACATTTTATCTTGAATATACGTAATGATCAAAGGTTACACAGGGGAAGTTTTGGTGAAATCCAACCCTAACATCTTCCATAATTTGAATTCTTACACATTTATATAAGTTGTTGAGTGTTTGATAGTTTAGATATTATTTTGAAGTATTCTTTGCGTACTGGACAGAATTCCAGATTTGTGACAAATTCTGTGAATTCTTGTTGATTTCTGTTTGCGTTGCCTACGCGCTTAAATTTGTGTTGCCTACGCGACCCCATAACTGAGTTCAATTAGTGGACTAGTAGGAATTTAGTATTTGAACCAAATCCCTGTGGAGACGATACTCTTACTCATTTTTTACTTCATAAAACGATAAGGTGCACTTGCCTTCATACGGTTTCACATCAACAATGGCATCTCAACATACATTCTCATTAACATTCATAACTTTGGGATCACACATAAGATATCATTTGACATACAATTATTATATGCCTTAAACTTCATTCTTTATTACTTATCTTTGTCTTTATCATTCCTTTGTCCAACTTTTGGGACACTTTATGAATCTAGTTCCACCACCTTAAGGAGAAACAATAAGACATAGGCCTGTATTAAATTTGTCAAACAATATCTTCTCACTGACTCTACTCTCACCTCCTACTAAAAATTAAGGATATGAGCTCATTCCAGGGTGGTCGTCACCACCTTATAACATGGTGAAGAAACTTAAGTCTTCACAGTAGAAGGATTTCTTGGAGAAACTTAAGTCTCCTAGAAGCAACTTTAGGCTTCTCTTTAGTAAAGATTTTTAGGGCCCTCTGGATACTAGTGCACATAAGGCAAAAAGAGAGTAGCTTTACGTTTTCACATAATGTTTGCTTTAGTGATCCCTTAAATTCTTTATGTTCATTTTAGTAGCTTCCAGATAATTATGCATGCTCAAACAAATTCCAACCAATATGGAATGCACATATAGGTTTCGAATTTTCATCTTAATCATCAACATATAACAATCTCATACATGATCATCTTCTTTTCTCATTCATGAGCATCCATCATTTATTCATTCATAGATAGTGAGCATTCATAACTAATAATGAAATTTGATTGGTAAATCACATAGCATAATGTCATATTTACACCACCAATCTAATGCTTCAATTCGGTTTGATGTTAAAATCACAAAAAGGACTTACATCATCATCCTTCTAAGTTACCTCTCATCCTTTCCTTTTCTCAAATTTATATTTGTTCATTAAGATTTTACGTCTTAGCATCTTAATCTAGGTGGCCGAATGGCACCTTTCAAGTTCTTTTCTCTTTATGTTCTCTTTTGTTTCAAGTCTTACGCATATCCTAATTATTCTAAGTTCAAGTATTAAGTATTCACAAATCTTTTATAACTTCTTCTCATTAAGGTATGTTATGATCAAATTACTTAGTGAACTTCTAACTTCAAGTTTAAGTCATATCCACCCTTCTTAATCATGCCTCTAATAAACCTTTGAAATATATTACCTTATGTTCTCCTTTGTACTACCTTAATAATTCGATCTAATTGACTCTTAAACTTTTAAAGTCTCTTTTATTCCAAACCAAATAATATCTAAGTAGAAATTAATTAATCTTCTAGGACAATTTATTCCTAAATGGACGAATGACCTACTTCCTCAAATTCCACCTTTCATACACCTTAATTATATTTTGCTTACATATTTAGGATCATTATTTGGGCTTAGTTAAGGATTGAAACTCATTCTTAGTTAATTTAAAACATGGTAGCTGAATTCCAACCTCCTAGACTTAGGTTTCCACAATTTCCTTCTTCACCATAAAATCATTTGCCTAAAAAATCAATAGGTCTCTTTATCTACCTTAAAATTTTCATACTTTAAATTCATCCTATTCACATAAAAATGGTCCTTAATTAACCCTAATTGGAAATTAAAACCTCTTTTAAGTTAATTAACTACTAAGTGGCCGAATGCCACTCTTTTAGGTTTAGGGTTTCCTTCTTCCTAACCCTAGTTGACTTAAGTCTTAACCCTAGTTGACCTTTACTTAGGGGCCCAAGTTTAAACTTTAGAATTGACATATTATAAGCTAATCTTAATTCTTTTTACCCAAAATTTAATGGCATGGCCAAATTTGACATTTACCCTTGCTTAAGTTATGGTAGATTTCCTCGTTACCCATTTTAAGCTTATTTGGAAATTTTATCACTTAGTAATTTTGAGATTTTTCCCTAAGCTTACCTAGGCCATATATTCTGAAACTTAACCTTTTAAATAATGATTAAACCTCCAAATAATTTATTTACTTGTTGAAAATACTTGATTTTTCCTTAATTACATTTTAAGCACATTTTTTTGTCAACATCTCTCTAGGGTGGCCGAATGCACTCCTAGAGGTTTTTGACTCATTTTTGTTTTGTTTAACTTTGTTTAAAGGTTGATTTAGTTCATTTAAAATCTTATTTCAGAGCTTAAGTTACTTATAATAATTCTAATGAAAGTAAAGCTTGCTTGGGAGTTGTGGTCGAAAGCCTTCCTTGGTTAGCCAAGGTAATTTCTTCATATCCTCCATCTCACACCAACTTGGTTCAATTGTATTAGGTTTGTGAAGCCCCTCTTGCCTCTGGTCCATGCTTATTTCGTCCATGTTTTGATGCTTAAGTGCTGGCCACGATGAGTCTAGGGTGCCATACAAGGATTTTAGCCACTTTTGGCTACAAATTACATCATTTTCTTGGTAGCTTTCTAACTAATATCCAAAGGAAACCTTTGGAACTTATTACAAAACTTTATTCCACCTCTTAAGATGCATACTCAGAGGTGCAGATCCAGCACATAGGTAATACCAAACTCATCACACAAGAAAATGACAAGGTTAAAACTTAAGCATAAAAACAAGCATGAAAATAACAACATAGTATATTTTTTCCAAGCCACAAAGAGTGGATTTTCATGATCTACTCTACGATCCACAAATACTCTTTCAAATAAGCTTCAAAAACCTTTCTCATGAGAGCATAAAACTGATCAAAGCTTCAAAAATAATTTTAAAATAAAACCCACCGATTAAATTTCTTCTAAGTACCTTAGAAGCACTTTTAACCGAACAAACTTTTTTTCTTTTCAAAAATCACTAAAAATGGGTGGGGCTGATTTTGAAAAGTTAAAATACAGTTTTAAACTCTCACAAGTGAAAATAAAATAATACAAACAGATCTTGGAGAAAAGATGCATGAAAACAAACAAGCACACCATAAAAAGACAAGTTAAAAGCATAAAAAAAGACAAGTAGAAAGATCCTACTTGTTGAAGACCTCCTTAGTGTTTTTGTGTGCTTTAAAGGATGCCTTGGGTCCCCTTTGGTCTGCTCTGGACATAGACAAAGGATGGTGGTGGGGCTAAAGTGTTTATAGCTTTAATATAGCTTAAGTATTAAAGATGAAGACTTAGGCTTCAAGTGTAAGTTTTGGGTGTTTGGAGTCATGGAAAGCTTGGAGAGAATGGAGAGGATTTTGATGACTTTCTAAGATGAAAAATCTGAAGCAAATGGGGTCCCAAGGGTCCCAAAAAATTCAGACTTTTATGGGCCAAGTGGAATTAGTTTTGCACTTAGGGGTATTTTGGTAATTTTGCCTAGTTTTTTCCTATTTTCCAAAATAAATCAAAATTTAAGGAATTATCCTTTTAGGATTATATTAGTGTTAATTAGGCTGATATTTCCTCTAATTATGATTAATTTACCCTAAGCATGCTTTACTTTTAAGTAACCAAGGTTAGTTAGTCTTAACCATGGTTAAAGTAACCTTTCTACTATTCACTTTTGTCTTTTTGTGGAAGACTTGGTTGACTTCATTTTGGTGACTCACCACCACCTTTCCAGCTCTTGCATTTCGTGCACATGGGTGTGGGTCCCACTCCTTGCATGCTTATCACCTTATCCTGCCCTCCTGGCCTTCGTGAGGCGTTTTCGTAATTTTTCTCAGCATTGCCGAAAAATTTCCCAAATGATTTCTCTGACAATTCTAAGGCTTTTTGGTTCATTCCCATGTTAATCTAAGGCCTTTTTCTATTTTTATGGGAACTGACTAGCTTTGTGCAAAAAGTACAGCTCCTAGGGGTATTTTGGTCATTTTCGGGGTTTTCGAAGGGCATTTTCGTCCCTTCTTAGGTTTCTAAATTTTTCTCACTACTTTTAACTATACATGATGTTTATAATCCCTCCAAGATGTCTTATACTTTTATTTCCATTTTTCTGGCTCATTATTTGAACTGCCCAGGTGCAAGGGCATTTTCGTCATTTGCACCAAACTTTCTAATTTCTCTGCTTTTGACTCCTAATTTCACCTAGTTTTATTCTAGAAACTATTTGTAGCCTCAAACATTTATCATAGAAAAATTGGGATGTTACAGTCCGCATGTTCTTTATGTTTTTCTTAATTATATACCTTACATGATCATTGGGAGTAGTAACTTAAGGGAAAGAATATTGCTATTGGATGATCATTTTGTAGTAATAGAATGAAAACGGATGGTTAGCAATTGACTCAAATCATTCATAAGGGAATTAAGATGAGATTGGGTAAAGTTATAAGAGAAACCAAAGTCTCGTGTCTCTCCACAGTTAAACTCGTATTTGTGCCTTTTGTCTTTAAATCGCTTATTTTCTTTTTGTTCTTTTCACATTCACTTTAAATATTTCTAAACAAACCCTTTTTTGGTGAGCTCAAAAATTAGAATTTAAAATTTTTTAAGATTGTTAAAATAGTCTCTGTGGAAACGATATTAAGGGTTTTAAATACCCTTTTCTACACCGACAGGTGCACTTGCCCGTGGTTAAAACTTTGTACACACAGTAAATGCACAACAAGTTTTTGGCGCCGTTGCCGGGGACTATTTCCCAACGATCTTAGAAGTTTGAATCTTAATTTCCTGAGACATATTTTATAAAAAAAAATTAAAAACAATAAAATTAAAAATTAAAAAAAAATTGAAGTTTTTATTATTATATCTTTGTGTGATCTTTTGTCTGTTTATGCTAACTCATTCTCGAGCTCCTCAATTGCAGTTTATTCCTAAAATAGAGAAAAGAGCTAGAAGATTGAGACGAGAAATCAAAGCAAGAAAGATGGCAGCACAAAGACGAAGAACACTATTGGATTACATGGCTCCAAGTGGTGAGGGTCTACGAAGTAGCATATTAATCCCAGCACTTGAAGGTGTTCCTAACTTCGAATTGAAGCCTGCCCTTATCAACATGATTTAGAACTCACTTCAATTTGGAGGGACGGCCTCAGATGACCCACATCTCCACATTAGAAAATTTCTGAGGCTAACAAACACCATCAAAATGAACGGTGTTTCGCAAGATGTCATCAGATTACAATTGTTTCCCTTTTCCATAACTGAAAAGGTAAACGATTGGCTAAACTCTTTGCCAGAAGCATCCATCACTACCTGAGAACAATTACAGCATCTATTCTTAACGCAATACTTTCCACAATCGATGCAGTCCAGGATCATAGTGGAGATTTCTAGCTTCACTCAATATGAAAATGAGTCCCTGTATGAAGCTTGGGATAGATTTCAGGACCTTCTCCGAAGGTGCCCACATCATGGGTACCAAATACCTCACCTTGTGCAGATATTTTATAATAGTCTTTCCTATGCCAATAGAGCTGTTATAGATGCAGCATCTAGTGGAGGTATCCTACATAACCCTCCAGAGGACACATGGACAATCATAGGGAACTTGGCCGGTAACAGCAATCAATGGAGATCTGCTGATAGACATGTAAGGAAGAAAGATACTCAACCAGCAGGAATGTATCAAGTTGACCATACTGCTCTACTAGCAGGTCAGATAGAGACCTTAAATAAAAAGATGGAGGTACTTATGCAAGCACAGACATGACGTACCTTGCCTATCCAAACTCCAGTGGCATATGAACCTAACTTGTGTAATCCTTGTGGATCCATAAGTCTCGATGATGAAGGATGCATTGTTGAAGCTGATATAGCCCAATAAAATGAGGAGGCTAATTATGTGGGAAACACTTATAACCCCACTTGGAAGAATCACCCCAACCGCTCTTGGGGAGGACATCAAGGTAATAATCATACTAACAATGCTCAACATTTTTACAGGCCCCCTCACACACAGAACCAAGGAGGTTACAGGCAAGAAAGGAAGGAGCAAGCATCTTTAGAATCACAATTTCAGAATATGGAAACACGATTCCAATATATAGAAACTCAACTGGGTCAGCTCGTTAACCTTTTGACACAACAAACTCCTGAGACTTTACCTAGCCAGCCCGAGGTGAACCTAAAGGAGCAAGCTAATGCAGTTACTCTTCGGAGCGTAAAAGAATTGGAGATGCCAGTGAGAAAAGAAAAGGTAAAGGAGACCAAGGATATTGATAACCTTTTTACTCCTACTGATGGGAGTCCAAAAGAAAATAGGGATGATGTTGAGGAGACTATAGAGAAGGATCCTGAGAAACTTTCTATAAATTCTTACCAACCAATTGTACCTTTTCCTCAAAGGTTAAAAGGAAATAAAAATGACCATCAATTTGCCAAATTTTTAGACATCTGAAGGCAATTAAAAATCAAAATCCCCTTTGTGGAGGTCATTTCCCAGATGCCTAAGTATGCAAAATTCTTAAAGGATATTTTGGGTAATAAAAAGAAGCTTGAGGAGTATATGACTGTCAAGCTCAATGAGGAGTGCTCTGCTATTCTTCTTCGAAAACTACCACCAAAGCTGAAAGATCCAGGGAGTTTTACTATACCTTGTACTATTGGTGACTCATATTTTGATAAAGCTTTGTGTGACCTAGGAGCTAGTATTAATCTAATTCCATTGTCTGTCTTTAGAAGGTTGGGTATAAATGAGCCCAAACCTACCACTATTTCTTTGCAGCTTGCAGATAGGACTATCACACACCCGCGAGGGATAGTGGAGGATGTTTTGGTGAAAATGGACAAGTTCATTTTCCTTGCTGACTTTATTGTGCTTGACATGGAGGAAGATGAAGATATTCCACTTATTTTGGGAAGACCTTTCCTGGCCACAGGGAAGACTATTATTAATGTGC
Organism: Canavalia gladiata; assembly: GCA_037954105.1. NCBI lineage: Eukaryota > Viridiplantae > Streptophyta > Magnoliopsida > Fabales > Fabaceae > Canavalia > Canavalia gladiata. Next base: position 13,733,345 of record CM075662.1, on the reverse strand, counting down.
AACAAGGAAAACTCACGTTGAGGCTTGATAATGAAGAAGTTGTGTTTAGGGTTTTTGACTCCCTAAAACACCCAAAAACATTTGACTTTTGTAATATTATAAATTTTTTTGAACCCTTTCCCTCTTTGAGTTTGCCTTTTGTGCAAGATGTATTAATTAAAGATACATTGGAAAAACTATTAATGTTTAATGTTGATACCATGAGCAACTTTGAGGAATGTACAGAGGAATTGATGATGTTAGAAGCTGGCATACACAAGAAAATTGGAGATCGAGGCGACAAGTTTGATGTTATAGAAGGCCTTGGAACCGCCAAGGCTAAGCCATCAATTGAAGAACCTCCGATGCTTGAACTCAAGCCTCTTCCTTCAAATCTTAAGTATGCCTTTTATCTCCTTCGTCTTCTCTCCCTGTTATTATCTCTTCTAACCTTACAGGAACAATGGAGGAGAAATTGTTAAGAGTCTTGAGGGAAAATAAAGAAGCTTTTGGATGGTCCATTCATAACATTAAAGGCATAAACCCTATGATTTGCACCCACAAGATTCACATGCAGGAGGAATTTAAATCTATGGTGCAACCACAAAGGCGACTCAACCCCGAACCTCAAAGAAGAAGTTAGGAAGGAGGTTATCAAACTTCTTGATGCAGGTATAATATATCCTATTTCTGACAGTCCTTGGGTGAGTCCTGTACAGGTTGTCCCAAAGAAGGGAGGCACTAAGGTCATGGAAAATGATAAAAAAGAGCTAATCACAATAAGGAAGGTAACTGGTTGGCGGGTATGTATTGACTATAGAAAGTTAAATGAGGCTACCCGTAAAGATCATTTCCCTCTTCCTTTTATTGATCAAATGTTAGAAAAATTATCTGGTCATGACTTTTATTGTTGTTTGGATGGTTATTTTGGTTATATGCAAATACCTGTGGCTCTTGAAGATCAAGAAAAAAACCACGTTTACATGCCCTTTTGGTACTTTTGCATATAGGAGAATGCCATTTGGGTTATGTAATGCTCCCGCTACTTTCCAAAGATGCATGATGTCTATCTTTTCTGATTTACTAGAGGATTGCCTAGAAGTTTTTATGGATGACTTTTCTGTCTATGGTCCCTCTTTTGATAGATGCTTACAAAATTTAGAGCAGGTATTGATAAGAAGCAAAAGAACTAATTTAGTTCTTAACTGGAAAAAATATTAATTCATGGTAAGTGAATGTATTGTCTTAGGACACAAGATCTCTAAAATGGATATTGAGGTTGATCCAGCCAAGGTTGAGGTAATTTCTAAACATCCCCCTCTGCAAAATATTAGAGCTATTAGGAGTTTTCTTGGTCATGTAGGCTTTTATAGAAGATTCATAAAAGACTTTTCAAAAATTACAAAACTACTTTCCAATTTATTGATGAAAGATGTCTCCTTTGATTTTAGTGATGCGTGTCTCTTTGCTTTTGGAACTCTTAAAACCAAATTGATAAATTCTCCTACTGTAATTGCCCCTAATTGATCTTTACCTTTTGAACTAATGCGTGATGCTAGTGATACAGCGGTAGGAGCAGTCTTGGGACAAAGAAAGGAGAATGTGTTTTGCGTCATCTATTATGCAAGTAAAACATTAGATGAGACTCAAAGAAACTATACTACCACAGAGAAAGAGTTGTTAGCGGTAGTATTTATCTTCGATAAGTTTAAACCTTACTTGATTATGTATAAAGTAACTGTCTATACTGACCATTCTGCTATCAAGTATTTTCTCTCAAAATAGGATTCAAAGCCTAGGCTAATTAGATGGATATTCCTCCTTCAGGAGTTTGATTTGGAAATCAAAGAAAAAAAAAAAGAGCAGAAAATGTGGTTGCAAATCACTTATCTAGAGTGGATCCTTCTATACAACTCCCTACGCAAGAAGTGATCAAGGAGACGTTTCCAGATGAACAATTGTTAGCTGTTTCACATATCCCCTGGTGTGCAGATTTGGTAAATTACTTGGCTGGTAATGTCCTTCCTCCAGATCTTTCATATGCACAGCGTAAGAAATTTCTTTGTGACGCTAAACATTATCTTTGGTAAGAACTTTTTTTGTTTAAAATATGTGGGGATAAATTGATTAGGAGATGTGTGCCTGAGGAGGAAACTCATGATATCTAGACTCATTGTCATTCAAGAGAGGCTGGAGGCCATTTTGGTCCCAATAGAACTGCTCAAAAAGTGTTACAATGCGGTTTCTTTTGGCCCACTTTATTTAGAGATGCTTTCAATTTTGTAAAATCTTGCGACCGTTGTCAAAAGAGTGGTAGTATATCAAGAAAGCATGACATGTCTCTGTAAACACCCAATTATGTCCGAGGACCCCAATTATTAAAATTAATCAAGAAACTAATATTAATTTAATAAATAAACAAAGAAGCAGAATAAATAAACAGGAGTAGAAAGTAGAAAAACAATAAATAAAATTGAGGAAAAATGAAAAAACCTGAAAAAAAAAAAAAAGAAAAGACAAAATCTGAAAATGAGCAAAATATTACAAAAAAAACTGAAAACAAAAAGAATTAAAAATAATAATAAAAAAAATTTGAAAAATAAAATAAAAAGAAATAAAAAAGAAAAATCTGGAAAAGAAAAATTTTAAATCTGAAAAAATTAATAAAAATTTAAAATCTGGAAAAATAATAAAAAATTAAAACCTAGGAAAAAGGAAAAAAGATTAAAATCTGAAAAATAAAATAAAGGTTAAAATCCAAAAAAAAAAAGCAAAATCTACAAAATAAAATCAAAATTAAAATCTGGAAAGTTAGATAAAATTTAAAAATCCGAAAAAGGAAAAAAATAATAAAAAATCAAATCATAAAAATCAAAAAGAAAATTACAAAAAATGAAAATTCTGGAAAAATAGAAAAACTAGAAAAATAAAAAAAGATATAAAAAAATACAAAAACAGGAATAAAAAATAAATAATAAAATCTGAAAAAATAGAAATTAAAAAAATAACTAGAAAGTAGATATAATCAAAAATTAGAATTAATAAATAAAGAGAATAAAAATGGAAATAGAGAAATTAATAAAAAAAAAAGGAAGGGTGACTCTTGGGGGTTCCTGGGGGCCTTTTGGCTTTTGGCCAAAAGGATGAGGCTGACTCTTATGGCTCTGGAAAAGACTTGGCTCTTGCCAAGGGAGAGAAGGCAAGAAAGGATTCAAGGGAAGAGAAAGAGGAAAAGCAGAGGCAAAAAAGGAAAAGGCAAGTAAAACAGGGGGGACTCTGGGTTTTGAGGGAAAAAGGTGGAGGTACGTAGCACTTTGAAGAGTTTTCGAACGAAGTAGATAAAGGGGGATTCCCTCTCAGCCTCAAGGTTTTTTTAGGGGGAGATCAATCACGACGCTCTCACGTCAAGCTATACACAAGGATCCAGGGAAAAGAATTCGGAAGAGGGGTTCTTCTTGCGTCGTGAAAGTTCGAGGCAAAGGGAAGACCAGGTTCTTTAGGTTCCGATGCCATTCTAAATCCTGTTAACATCTTGAAGGCTAGTCATAGCTTATTGTTCTTAAACGATTGTGCTTTAATTTGACATGTAAGATCCTGCAATTCTGCAGATTGGACCCTGATTCATAAGAAATAAAACCGCATATGCTTGGCTAATCCATCATGCTAGCATATGAATGAAATTCTATGAATAAAGCATGAATGGAACCAAATCAATCTTGTGTGTATGCTTATTGTTTCGGTCATTAAACCTTAGTATGGAATTCAGTGTGTATCAATTCAACCATAGATAGCACGGTCTTTTGCTCACTGAAGGTTCAGGATCTGTATGTAAGTTCATGCAGTGTATGGTCGTGGTCCATGTATCAATTTATGTTTCGTTCTTAGCTATCATAGGGCATGCATATAACACTGACCGATGTAGTGGCTAAGAGTTAATAATTATGTGGTATTGAGGGTGTGGTTGTTCCCCCCCCCCCTACGACTTTGAAACAAATCCCATGGCGAGTGGTTAGAATACTATTTGTGAAGGTAATGATGCTAGGAGAGCCACCTCATTGAACCCATACCCATGCAAGGAGAAATGACCACCTTAATTGTACTCCTCCTCATGGTGCCAACTATCCCACGTGGGAACCGACGCGTGCAAGCCCCCTCATGCAAGGGTAAACAAGATTTTGGTGGGTTGCGGGAATTACCAAACCAATAGAGGAAAATCTTATAAGCAGGGAGAGGTTAACACTATGGTTTAGAGTAACTTCACGTTCTACAAGATCTGACAGAGACGTTGGAACGCCTATCTGGGACGGAAAGGAAGGCTTTATGAATGATCCCTCATTTCTCGTATTTCATAGCACTGGCTACATGGCTCCCTGATACCTTCTCCCAAGTCAACCTATGTGTAGGGGCATTCAATCGTCAATGGGCTTACCTCCATAGGTTTGAGTGCAGGCACGTGGATGAAGCGTAAAAAAGGCCATGCATAGCCACGCATAATCTAGCTCATATGGGACCAGCAATCACAGCCTAGTGTGCATACATGGAGTCAGGCTCAACCAGACAAGATGATGAAGATACTGGAATCCTAATTGTTTGGTTGGTTGTCTCATGGCATCCCCTAACCGCATAAAAACAAATCATACATTGATTTCTCTTATGATCGTGGTGCATCCCGTTTTGATAATATAATCCTAAAATTACTCTACATCTCGTGCATACCACGAACTGAAAGAGGTATCTCCCAAGAGAAGGATTACCTAAGAGTCCGGCCCTTATATACTTCAGCATTCAATATGGAAGCATGGGACCTTCCTAAAGCAGCACGGCCAGGTCATTAGCACGCCCTAAATTGGCATGAAGTCTGGCGATTCAGTCAAGGCAATGGTATTAAGTCAGCGTGTAGGCCGGCCTATCAACCGGTCCCTTCCCTGTGCCTGGTTCAATCAATGTTACTTCATCAAGTTAAAAGGCTGGAAGCACATGCTAAAGGTCACCACCTTAGCTCCAGCAAATTGCTAAAATTGTGAGGTTACGAGTACATAAGGATGAAGCCTTCTCAGGATAATTTCCTCCATACCTTAATTAACCATACCTGGTATCCACGTGGTCAAGGTCGATGGGCCGAACCCTGGGTTCCTTGTGAAGGTGAGGAGGAGGCTCCAACCACCATATAGAGAAGGTTAGGAACATGGCAGCAACAGAGATGGTTAGTAGTATGGGTAGCCATAAGTTGACAATACAAAGGAGAAACACCAGGAATGCCCTTGTACGTAAGCCTTCTCATGCGATTTAGATAATCTCTACATCCCCATACATGCATAGGTCCAGCACATGAGATGCCTAATTTATTGGGCCACTCAGTTCCGCTTCCCACCAGGCCGTCCATGGCAAGTCTGCTAAATAAGCCACCAAGGAACAAATAAGCCCCAAGCCACCAAGCCGACTCCCCAAGCCACAAAGCCGAATGAGCCCTTAGCCATGATAAGCCATGCAAATCAGCCAGGCAAGCCAGCTCCACTTTGCCAATAAATTACCAAACTGCCCTCAAAATTCCCAAAATTACAGAATTGCCCCAAAACCACCAAAATTACAGAATTGCACCTAAGCCCCAAAATTCTATAATTGTCAATAACCCCAAAATTTCCATAATAAAATTAATAATCCAAAAATTTCCATAATAAAAATAATAACCCGAAAATTTCCTAAATTCAACAAATAATTCCAAAATTTTCCAAAAGTTTCCATGATAAAAAAAATAATCATCCAAAATTTCCATAATTCAAAAATAACCCAAACTTTCCACGATTCCAATTGTACCCCATACCTCCCTGAAATTCAAACAAAATTTCCTCCTCTTCAAGAATCAAGCTCTTAGTCTAAGAGTCAAAATGAATTCTCTCTTTTAACCCTCTTTCAAAAAAAAAATTTAAATATTTTGGGATTCTTAGTCTCACGCAATGGGCTCTAAACGAGGAACTGGCGGTTCACCTACTGTTCAACGTTTAACAGTCTGTATAAGCCCCCGTGCTACCGTAACAGCCATGGGTCTTGTGCATGAGTGGAGCAAGGTCCTTTCAAAAATAAAAAAGGTTCTTTTTCAAATATTTTGGGATCCTTGGTCTCATGCGACGGGCTCTAGACGAGGAACTGGCGGTTCACCTGCTGTTCAGCGTTTAACAGTCTGTATAGGCCCCCGTGCTGCCGTAGCCGCCTCGGGTCTTGTGCATGAGTGGTCTAAAGGTCCTTTCAAAGATAAAAAAAATAATAAAAACCTTTTCAAAATGTCATCTTTTCCTTTAACACCTCTAAAGGTTAAGCCTTCACGAACCAGAACTACGTAAGCCTTGAGTTTCCTATTACATCGGGGAATACGTAGGAGCAGGATCAAGTCCTGTCAGGCTAACCTCCATCAAGTTATTTATTTCACATCAATTAAGGGATCAAACTATTTTCAAAAATCACACACTCAGTTTAAGGGTACCGTTCTTCGGAACGGGCGAGTGGGGTGCCTAACACCTTCCCCACTCGTAACCGACTCCCGAACCTGAATCTCTTCCTCAAGTGAGGGTTTTTTCCAAGTATTTTCCCTTAATTAAAAATTTGGTGGCGACTCCATACATAATCAAATAAAATTCAATTTTCAAAATTTTAGCGAGTCCATCATCTCGTCGGAATTACGGTTACGACAGCCCCTAAATAACATTCTTGTGTGTGATATATTTGATGTTTAGGGTATTGATTTTATGGGACCCTTTCCTAAATCTTTAAATAATGCATACATTCTAGTTGCAGTTGACTATGTTTCCAAGTGGGTAGAGGTTGTGGCATTACCAACTAATGATGCTAGGGGAGTAATAAGATTTCTAAAGAAAAATATTTTTACGAGATTTGGAACCCCTCGAGCAATCATTAGTGATAGTGGCACCCATTTTCTTAACAAACAATTTGAAAAAGTTTTGAAACACTATGGTGTTACCCACAAGATTGCTACTCCTTATCACCCCCAAATTAGTGGTCAAGTAGAGATTTCGAATAAGGAGTTAAAAAGAATTTTAGAAAAAACTGTTAATACTTCTAGGAAAGATTGGTCAATGAAGATGGATGACGCCCTTTGGGCTTATAGAAATGCATATAAAACTCTCATTGGTATGTCCCCACATAGATTAGTTTTTGGAAAAACTTGCCATCTTCTTGTTGAGTTGGAACACAAGGCTTGTTCGGCCACAAAATTTCTTAATCTTGATTTGCAGCATGCAGGGGAGAAGCGTCATTTTCAACTCAATGAGTTAAAAGAATTTAGATTGGAAGCATATGAAAGCTCAAGGTTATATAAAGAGTGAACAAAAAGATGGCATGACAAACACATTCGGAAGCATGAATTCTCACCGGGGGAGAAGGTGTTAGTTTATAACTCACGTCTTCGTTTATTTCCAGGGAAGTTAAAGTCTAGGTGGAGTGGCCCATATGAAGTACACAAAATACTCCCCTATGGAGTATTAGAACTCATGAAGGAAAATGGGGAGACCTTTAAGATAAATGGACAGAGGGTCAAACACTATAAGGAAGGTGCATCTAAGGAACACATCATTATGTGATTAGAAGAACCACAGGTAACCACCCATGGTTCTTCTTAGTTGTTGGGTGAAGGTACATCAGGCTCGTGATGTAAAACAAGCGCTTTCAGGAGGCAACCTTTTTTTTAATAGATTATTATGATTAGTTATTTTAGGATATTAGGTAATTTTTATTCCTTTATGTACTCGTATAATTCAAAAAAATAAAAAATAAAATTCTTCTTTCTTTCTTTCTCTCATGGATGTATAGAACCTATTTTTAGGATGCATTGTTATTGTCTTCTGCCTCTAACGTGTATGTTTAGTGTGATAAGGTTAATCCAATGCAATAGGACTTCTTCTCCAACCATTAGCACCCACCAGGAAAAGTATTGAGGATATAGATGGTCTCTAAGTTTGAGGAGGGAGACTTTCTCCCTCCTCGGTGCTACTTTTTCAGGGAAGTTCTTTTTTACTCTTCACTACAACATATATGTATGTGTATACAAGAGCTTAAGTTTGAGAAGGGAGACTCTCTCCCTCCTGTTCATTTATCAAAATTTCTTATCATTCCTCTTCTTTTGTTTCTTCTATCTATTGTGGTAATTAATTTTTCCAGTGAATTAAGATAATGGTAGAAGATTAAGTTTGAGGAGGGATATCTCCCTCCTCATGTTATCTAAAAATCTTTGTCTCTTGTGATATCCCTATATGCTTAATTTTTATTCTTTTTAATGCTAGTGAGTTTGGGGTTTAGGGATCTCTAATATTTTATGGCAAACATTAATTGGATCTAATGAGGACATGAGAACTTTTTATGAAAATAATTGATAATTAGTCGTGTTCCTTGTTGTCTTGCCTCACACTAGAATAGCTACAGCGAGGATTGGACCTAATTGAGGTTACACACAACCTCTCTTTTTGTTGAGTGATTTTCCTTCGACTTGTACACTCTAGAACTTGCCTTGAAACCTTTCAAGGCTTATGTAAGTTGATTGCATAACAATGATATGATAAAGGCAAATTAGGTTTCTTTGATTGGACCCAGACTTAGATATCATTTAGTGCCCCTTTGAGCTTGACACCTTGAAAATTATATTTTTTGGTACCCTTAATTAATTATGATAATTTCAAGTACCCTTAAATTATAACTAAAGAAAAATAAATTCTTGGGAAAGTACAAGTAAAAAAAAAAGAAAAAAAAAAGAAGAAGAAGAAAAAGTTCAAAAACAAAATAATGAAAAAAATAAAAATAAAAAAATTGTCAAATCATGAAAACCAAGGAAATTTGTTTAAAGTTTAAAGGTAAAAGTTATTGAAAATATAATGAAAAGAAAGCCTTTGTGTTTCCTTCCTTCTTATATCATACCTAAATATAATGAAAAGAAAGCCATTTTATTCTTGTGTGCAATTTGACTCAGTGGAGATTTGAGGTTTATAGGCAAGCATATGGTACTGTACAGTTGTGAGGAGTAGAGTGCTAATGATCTATACTCATGTACAGTTGAGAGATGGTGAGAAGAGTGACCATATCTATTGTGATACTTGATTTCAAGGAACTAAGGTCCTAATTGGATTATTATTAACTGCTCTCATGGTAATAATGCTTGGTTGCTGCATGCTTAATATGTGAGGTTTCTAGATTCTATTCTTGATACATTCTCATTCCTTGGGACATTGTTTGAGGACAAACAATGTTTAAGTTTGAGGATGTAATAAATCGTCATTCTGTTGATTTATCTACAGAAAATTAGTTACAATTATAATATAATTTATAATTATTTAATTGTAATTCTACCTAATTTTCCTTATTTTTGCAGGAATGGTCATGCAAGTAAGAAATATGAAAATAGGCAAATTTTGGATCAGGAAAAGAGAGTAAAATGGGCATAAAAGGATAGGGCATCTACTGCGACAATGTCACGCTTAATACGACAATACCACGTCAGCCCTGATAACGCGACAATGTCATATTTTGGTGTGACAATGTCACGTCAGCCCTACAACATTGCAAGATGGCTTAGAATAGTCACGACGATTAAGGGAGCGACTAGGTCAAGTCCGGTCTACTACATTGAAACCCTAATCCATGCCTATAAAAAGAAGGCTTTACCACACTATTCAACACACCATTTTTAGTATCCCTCGATATCCCTCCGTAGTATTTGGAGACAGAAGCTCTTCCACAGTACAAGTTGCAACGTCCTATTGTTAGCTTTGCTAACATTATGGTTTTTTCATTCTCTTTCTAAAATTAGGATTATAGATTGTTTTGTTGGATTAGTGTGTTTTTGTTTGTCTCATCTCTCTCGATGTGTAACTAATCCCCAAATCATGGAACTTTGGTGAAACTTATAATATAACCAATTGAATCCTTTTTCTTTTTTATGAATGATTCAGTATTTCTGTTCAATTGTGTTTTCCTTATTATGTATAATTAATTAATGATAATTAATTTCTAAGTTAATCGGGGGATAGACGATCGTACCATTGCCTAATTAACGGAACTATAAGGTAAACTGAATCTAAAGATTTTGGAGGATCAATCGGAATCATTGATTTCTAATCAGTTATTAATTTAACAAGTCCACATATTCTTTATGTTTTTCTTAATTATATACCTTGCATGATCATTGGAGGTAGTAACTTAAGGGAAAGAATATTGCTATTTCATGATCATTGGGTAGTAATAAAATTAGAACGGATGGTTAGCAACTGACTCAAATCATTCATAAGGGAATTAGGATGAAATTGGATAAAGTTATAAGTGAAACCAAAGTCTCGTGTCTCTCCATAATTAAACTCGTATTTGTGCCCTTTTGTCTTTAAATCGCTTATTTTCCTTTTGTTTTTTTACATTCACTTTAAATTTTTCTAAACAGACCCTTTTTTGATGAGCTCAAAAATTAGGATTTAACATTTTTTAAGATTATTAAAATAGTCTCTGTGGGAACGATATTAAGGGTTTTAAATACCCATTTCTACACCGACGGGTGCACTTGCTCGTGGGTAAAACTTTGTACGCACAGTAAACGCACAACAGATATCCCATGAATCACTAAAGAGGATTGTGTTTTGTTTATGTACACTTTGTATGTCTTGTCATGGACGACTGTAACTTATAATGGATACTAACGACCTTGCCTTGTTTTAAAGGACTCACTAAAATCCTTGACTTACTATTTCTTATGTGTTGTAATACTTATGTAATTAATTATGTAAATATTGTGATGAAAATGAATGTATTAATATGATAAGTTAATAAATGCAAGTTTTCAAAATTAACATGGATGATGTTATCATAACGTTTATCTTCTATTACATTAATCACTACGACGAGGCTTGCACTACCAATAAGTGTTCTTTTTTAAAAAAAATAAAATTTATACCATATTTTCAATACCAATAATTTTTACAAAAAAAAAGTTCATATCATGAAGTAACAGTCTAATAATGGAAGTGTGTCCAACTTAAGTGTAAAAACAAACTTCATTTTTATGGTGTTATATTGTTTGACTCACATTAGCAACTTTTCACCTAATTCAAGCTCATGCATTTATGGTATAAGACGTTGGAAACCCCTCTTAACGACTATTTTGTTCCTACTATATAAAGAGAGAAGCTTATAAATAAAAGACAAGAGACATAACTAAATTGAATCCTACTTGTCTACTTTGTTCATAACATGCATTGTAAATTTTATACTTATCTATTGTATTAAAATTGTATTCCAGGAAATCGTATATATAAATAGAAAGTGTTTAATCTATATCATTTGAATATATTTGATTTTGTTTTTGGCTAGATATTTGTATCTTTTCTTGATAGTAAAAATACCTATCGTATATAATAATAATAGGAACTAGATATATTCCTTAAATTTAAAAAGCTGAACAAGTATAATATCTTGTATTAATATCTGTTTATCTTTTCTTTTTAAACTTATCTAATATTTCAAGCTGTCTAACATATTTTTTATTACAACATACTATTCAATCCTTCAATATACTTTCTATAGTCTACAATTTGCATTTAAAAATTTAAAAGAATAAAATAGGATAGAAAATAAATTGATTTCTCGCTATGCATCAATCTGCAACTTGAAATAATAGACACCCTTCACTCTTCACTCTACCAACAATTTATTAACTAGTTCATCTACCAACAATTTATTAACTAGTTCATCTAGCTAGCACCACTTAACCATTACATATCTCAATAGCTAATATCTATTTATAAATAATCTCTTATTATCTAAAATGTAAAACCATAAACCTCAATTTATGAAAAAACTAAGCTAAGTTTATCTTATAATCATTAGCCTTGCTAGACATTATTACAATCACAGTTAAATTCAGTCCATCTTATATTGCTAAGGTTGTTTTAAAAAAATTAAGTCAAAGACTCAAAACTACTTAAAACTTAAAAGTTTAAGATTTATATTATTTATATAATTTTTACATTTTCATTTTTTTATATTGCTTATTTTATTTTGAATTTTTTTATTTTTTTATTGCATATAGCTAATATAAATTTATTGCATAAATACAATTAGTTAAAGATTAAATTATAATCTTAAATACTCCTAAGAATTAAATGTAAAAAAAAAGATTGAAATTAATAACGAAGACACATTATAATAGAACCGATTAAAGGATTGATTTTTAATCTTTTTGACTAGGAAAATCCATCGCTAAAACTTCTCACAAGCACTCCTTTCTCGTGTAAAGAGAGAATAAGAGAAAAGAAAAAAAATAAAAAACTATATACACAAAAGAATTATCAAATAAAAAATTATTATTGATCCAATATATTATGAAAATATGTAGATGCCATTTTTATGAACATTATATATTCATAAGTGAATAAACTATTTAATCTTACAACTTTTATATTGAAATGAAACACAAACTTATTCAAACATTTATATACATTGTTTCAATTATAGATTTTTCTAAGATATTTTATGAGATAAACAACCTTATCCAAAATGATAAGTAAAATTTTTTATTAAAAATTACATTTATTTTCTTTTTAATTTTTTAATAAAATCTCATTCATTCCAATAGGATAAAGTTGTGTATGTCTTAAAATAATTTAGACGACCTGTTCAATTTAATAAAATATGATAAACCTTTGTTAGATTGAACTATTTTTAATTTTTTAGTTTTGTTTTATATAAGAATGTCAGTGAAATGTTGTCAATTTTGTTTAATACACTTTTCTAGCATATGTTTTACTGTTACATGAAATTATTAAAAATCATGGGTAAAATTCGTTAACCAAAAAGTAAAAGCTATGTAATTTTGTGAATCTAAATAAATTTAATAATAATAATAATATGTTCTAAAAAAAGTGTATCAAAGGTATCCCATTGATTTCTGATGAAAGCATATGAATAGCACTAAATGAAGGCCAGGAATGAAAGAAACTCCTATCTATTTAATGTTTTAGTTGTTGTGGGCCTGAAATCATCACAGGCAACACAATATATTTGCGTTTCATGCATAATTCAAAATTAAGGTTGTACATCACCAAAAAAATATGCCATGAACTATGTTTGCTACTCAAATTACCATATGGTTCATTCCACCTGTAGCAAGTTTAAGTCTCAGGTTTCTTGACTCATTTGCAAACTCTGGAAACAATTAATTGATTATCTTCCGTTGTAAATGTTGCAAACATAATTCCGACGAGACGATGAACTAGCTAAATTTTTTAAAAATAGAATTTATTTTGATCAATGTGTGGAGCCGCCACCAAATTTTTATTTAAGGGAAAAATACTTGGAAAAACCCTGACTCGATGATGAGATTCAAAGTTAGGAAGTCGGTTACGAGTGGGGAAGGTGTTAGGCACCCCACTCGCCTGTTCCTAAGAACAGTACCCTTGAACTGAGTGTGTGACTATTTGAAAGTTGTTTGATCTCTTTACTTAGAGTGAAAATAAATACTTGATGGAGGTTAGCCTGACAGGACTTGATCCTGCTCCTACGTATTCCCCGGTGCAATGGGACACTCAAAGCTTACGTAGTTCTGGTTTGTGAAGCCTTGACCTTTAGAGGTATTTAAAGGACAAATGGAATTTTGAGGAGATTTTCATTTTTTGAAAGGACCTTTGGTCCACTCATGCACAAGGTCCGAGGCGGCTACGGCAGCACGAAGACCTATACAAACTGTTAAACGTTGAACAGCAGGTGAAACGACAGTTCCTCGTTTAGAGCCCGTTGCGTGAGACCAAGGATCCCAAAATATTTGAAAAAGAGTTTTTTATTTTGAAAGGACCTTTAGTCCACTCATGCACAAGACCCGAGACGGCTACGGCAACACGGGGGCCTATACAGACTACTAAACATTGAACAGCAGGTGAACCGCCAGTTCCCCATTTAGAGCCCATTGCGTAAGACCAAAGATCCCAAAATATTAGGAAAAAGAGCTTTTTATTTTTGAAAGGACCTTTAGTCCACTCATGCACAAGACCCGAGGCGGTTACGGCAGCACGAGGGCCTATATAGACTGTTAAACGTTGAACATCAGGTGAACCGCTAGTTCCTCGTTTAGAGTCCATTGCGTGAGACCAAGGATCCCAACATATTTTAAAAGAGTTTTATTTTGAACGGACCTTTAGGCCACTCATGCACAAGACCCGAGGCAGCTACTGCAGCACGAGGGCCTATACAGACTGTTAAACGTTCAACAGCAGGTGAACTGCCAGTTCCTTGTTTAGAACCTATTGCGTGAGACCAAAGATCCCAAAATATGTAAAAAGGGATTTTTATTTTTGAATGCAAATGGGGAGAAAAGGGAGAATTTACTTCGGCTGTTAGACAAAGAACTTGATTTTTTGGAAAGAAGGAAATTCTGTTTGAAATTTGGGGTAGAATTAGAATTATGGGCAATTTTAGGGATCATTTTGCAATAATGGAAATCCTAAGGGAAAATCTGTAATTAAGGAGGTTTTGGGGGGCAATTCTGTGATTTTGGGAGCAATTCTGTAATTTTGGTGGTTTTTGAGGGCCATTCTGTAATTTTGGTGATTTTGGGGGCAATTCTGTAATTTTGGTGGTTTTTGAGGGCCATTCTGTAATTCTATGATTGATCCTGGTTCCAGCTAACTTATTTTTTGCTTTGCCAAGAGTTCATATAGTACATAATTGATCATTGAACTTATGGCTGTAGCAAGTTCTAAAACGATTTTGGCCCCTCCTTTGATTAAATTTCCTATCAATCTGTTGGTTCTTACTATGGAGTTCAGAATTTGTAACTGATTTGATCCCTAGCTACTTTTAAATTTTACAAGCTCATCTACTAGCTTCCAAGCTAAGGGATAATGCTGCAAACAACCTATGACTAAGCTTACTTTTGCACAGCTATGACAACCTGACTTCTGCAGCTTACTAGTTCCCATACTTATTTTTGTTGTCAAGTGAGCAGCAGTGACTCATAACTCCCTTCTCTGAATTTTCCAACTAATTACCAGCCTTTAAATAGGCTCCTACTTTCCATTGAAGGAAGACTCAAATTTTTCTTCCCAAATCATTCGGTTGCTCCTATAGTTGACCTAGGACTAATTTGTTCTATGCATTGACCAAGAGTCCCATGGGATGTTGATTTGTCTCTGGTTTTCTGTCTACGAGCTATAGAAAAATATGAAGAATCTGGCGCTGGGTTCATTATCAAAACCAGTCTGCAAATGGAACTTAGATCCCTACAAGATCTAAATAATTCTTATGCTGACCAAGCATCAACACTCAGGTTCCCTTGTAAGACTCACAATGATCAAATACTGACCCCTACTTACTCCCATGCTGCTGGTACTTACATAAGAGGGAGAATTAGAGCATGAGTGAAAGGGAAGATGCGGTATCATTATCCATGACCTGGTCTTAGACTTAGGATTTCAAAATAGTTTCTCAGTAACCTGTACGGAGGAATAACAGGTCTCTAAGGGTGTTTCACGGGTCAGAATTATATCCTAAAGGCAGAAATTTGTGACGAATAGCAGGATGTTTTATAGGTCAGTTTGACTAGGGAGTTTGCAGGTTCCTAGGCATTTTCCAATCTAGAATCAGCTCTATCATGTTTGCATCAGTTCAAAAGAAATTTATGTAAAGAACCAGAGAACTCTTAGGCATATTTCTCAGATCAGTCTATCAGCAGCCTATTCAAATTAGTTGAAAGTTTCTAGACCAGAATCAGGTCTTAAGCATAGGGTCCCATGTCAGAACTTAGTGTGGATGATCAGCATACTAGGCTATATCAAATTTAGGCTTCAACTCCAGGACTTAGACCAATTGATGGAAATTAATTGACAAGATTTCAACACAAGGTTTGTCTCACATCATCACTGAATACATTGTGTGATACTTAACTTATTCATTTGTGCAAACTAACTCAAAATGGATGATTCTGAGTATAGTGTAGAATTTGAATCTGCATTAGCTACCATAACAGATTTATGCATCAAATGTTATTATCTTAGATTATGGTCAAGGACCAACAACCTTGGCTTACAACTGCCATAGTCAATCCATTCTGCTCAGTTTCATGTTTGCTCTATTTCTTCTCTGGCTACTCTTTCTGCCACTAGCTGAGTTACTGCCCCAAGCTCTGGTTCCAAGGTTTGGATAATAGAATTTTTACCCCCTGGAAACCAACTGTGCAAACTGGTCTTAGAGCACTATTCCTAACTGAACTATACCCAGGCCCTCTACTGATTGATTTTTACAAATCCAGAGGTAGGCTTCTTTCCTGAAGAGTATGCTATTATGACCTTGTGACAGGCCACTGAGGCTACAACATAAGAGGAATAATGAAGACTAAGGCTCCTATGCCTTATGGAGGTGCAAAACTAACTTCTGCAAGAATAGGTGTGACCTCACACAGGAGAAATTTCTTGTAACTTTTGGTTCTGTAATCCTTGCAGCTAAGCATCCATAGACTAATGTTCTAAGGCAGAGATTTAAACAGCAATAGCATTTTGGTTTTAGGAGTATACCTGTTTCATTAGGTCTTATCTCACAGCTAATGGTGCAGCATTCTGTTACCTCCCGTCTATCAGGGTTTCAGCTAACCTCTCTAGCCTATTCCTAACAGTTAAACTTTTTAAATGATGAAACTGTTCTCAAATCGGCTTAATCATTTACTCTTTTATGACAGATTTCGCATCTTGACTCAAGATCAGAAACAACAAAACTCAAGAATAAAGGATTCATTTAGGACCTTCCGCCCAATCTGTGGTGTAGTTTTTGACCATCCTGTTACAAGAAGTTAGCAACTAAAATTATCTGTTTTAACCTTCCCATACCTCAAAGGGTGAGGCCTATAAGAGCCTCTTTCCATGGACCTCCTACTTCAGACCTCCCTACATCCATCCTTAAGGAACTTTTATAGGCAATCCTCTAATTGATGGACCTTGTTTAGGCAAATGCTATAGTCTATTGCAATGGATACTCTGATATGTAGGCTTATTTGCTTATTACAGAATCTGTCAGAGTTTCAACAGCTGAACTCTTTGATGCAAGGTCACTAAATTTCATTTGCCTAGGTTATATATATCATGCACCCTTGAACTACAGACCAGACCATATGGACTACAGCCTTGCCAATTTTACCGAACCTAAGAGTCAACTTACACAGACTTTGGCTGAGTATTTTCAGGTCGAAAGATGAGGCTACCATTACTATCACAACCACATTTTGACAGATTATACAAGTTTACTGGGCTGAAAGTCCTAGCAGAATGTAGGGACCTGGTTGCATTTTCAGAACTATTTCATAATTCAATCAGTTACAGTATATCAAAGAATCTTCCATAGCGGCATGCATTGGGTTCTATATCAGCATTTAAGGTCTCTTTCACTAGAAATGATTCAAAACAATTAGGAATTCAACCAAGTTGAGCATACATAACAGAAAACTCCCTAACTCACTACAAAATTCATCAATCAATGCATGCAGTGACACAGTTTTTAGTTATCACAAAGGAACGCCTAAGTCTAGATCGGATTAAAGTGAATTTCAAATTCAGAAACGTTAAGAGAAGACCTAGAAACGACGAAACTGTAAGGAGCTACTTGTTGAATCAGAGTATACAAACTAGAATGCAGCGAATCTACTTGTAGCAGAGGAGCAGCCAAAGAAACCAGCTCTACTTCCCCAAAATCTTCCGAAGACGACGATCAATCATCAGAAAACCGAATGAAGTCAGAAAATCGTGAGAGATTCGAAGAAATTTTTTCGAAGTAATCAATCTCCCCTCCAATAATTTCTTTTCTCTAATTTATAGAGAGCTTTCAAGCTTTTCCCGTTTCTTTCAATTTTTACTTTACAGTTTTCCGATTTTCTTTTTTTCTTTTTTGGATTTTTTTATTTTTTATTTCTTTTCAGATTTTCTTTTTGATTTTTTTATTCTAATTTTTTGTTTTTAATTATTTTTTCAGTTTTATCATTTCCTTTTTATCTTAATTTATATTTATTTTTATTATTTGTATTTTCCTTTTACTATTTTATTTTTTTTATTAATTTCTTTTCCCTCTTTTTATTAATTTATTATTTAAATTATTTGAAAGAGGGGTCTCGGACATAATTGGATGTTTACAGTAAACAATTAGAAGAATGACACTACTTCCCATCGTTTTATCTTTCATCTATATACCATCTAAACCTTTTTACATGATTTGCATTAGCAAACAACTATTTGAACCTTGAAATTATTGGAAGATACCATAACATTTTCGCTGGAGGCCTCTTTATGCTCTCATCAAAATTAGAATCATCTTCCTTTAACTTATAGTGTGAGACTTAACATATGGAACATTGATGAAACCCTTCAAACTCTTTTCTGTACAATATGCAATCATTTGTATATGCATGTATTTTCTTATACTCCATATCCATCGGACAAAATACATTTTTTGCATTATAATTATGTTTTGGTAATGTATTTCCTTCTAGAAGCATATCTTTAAAGAACTCAAGCAATTTGGTGAAGTTTTTATCACTCCACCCATTTCTTGCCTTCATATTGAATGACATTAACATTGCTAATAGTCTTGCAAAATTAGTACAACCTGGATACAACGGGTTATCTGCTTCACTACAAAAATTCTCATACATGTTTGCTTGTCAAAAAGGCTCATGTTCATTCCTCGAATCATGTCCTCTAGTCGATCTTCTATATCTACATCAACCTCCATACTTTGGGATTGACTTTGAATGTCTAACAATTTACCATGCCAAATCCATCTTGTATAACTTTTGCAAAACCTATCACAAAGCATATGCTTCTTGATTTCGAAAATTCTCAACTGTTTTTCATTCAAACAATCAACACAAAGGACAATAAAATCTTCCACTATTATTAAGAATATTTCTTTATGAAAATTCCAAGAAAGCTTCCACGTCTTTCTTATACTCATCACTTGTATGCAGTGTATTTATCTATGTATGATCCATACTAGACAAGATCAAATTGCTAAACATATCACAACCCAAGATACCCTTTGTAATTGGTAGGATCCTATTTCATTCGAGGATGGAGTTTTCCAGTCAAAGGTTAAATGTTTCTTCTCAAATCTTCAATATTATACTTGATGAAATTTTGACAGTGTTTTGCATTAGTCTTCAAGTACACAACTTGATCATGATGTTGTTACACTGCGATCTAACATGCAACCAGAGACAATGCAAAATATACTAAATTAAAATTTCATCAAATATAATATAGAAGATTTTAGTAGAAACTTTTAACTAGTGAATAAAAAATTTAATTCCCCAAACTGTCTAACTTGAAAAATTCAAGATTGAATATAATAAGTATTTCATTCATTGAGTGATTTACTTATTATATTTAATCTCAAATAGGAAAATAAGGTTACACTCATTCATACTAAGGCTACCCAATTTACCCTCAAGTGTCTAATTTATAAATTTATGAAATCAAACATATTATGATCATAAAAAATGTATGAATAAAAAGAAAACGACTGCATAGATATCATAGCAATAAACATAAGAAATTCATTGGATAAAAAACATTGTATCCTATTTATTGTGATGGATATTCAAGTGCATAATGGAATATAAGTCCAAAATGTTATTCTTCACTATTTAAGCCTAAAATGTTATTCTTCATCATCTAATTTTAAAATGTCATTCTTCACCATCTAAGCCTAAAATGTTATTCTTCACCTTTCTAAATCTAAAAAATTCTCTTCAAAACTTCTAAGTCTAAAAAATTCTATTCTTCATCATTTAAGTTCAAAATGTTATTCTTCACCATATTCTAATATTGGTATTGATTACTAAATTGTCAGTTTTATCACCTAATTATTCAAGTACATAATGAAATATATATGAAATAAAGCAACTTAAATTAAGCTTGATTCACTAATACATACATCCAAGAAAGCAAATTAAGCATCAAATAGAAATTAATAGCATAAATGAAATACTATGAACCAAAATACCTTGAAATTGCAATGTGAATAGGTAATTACAATGATGCTTCGGAGATGGAGAAGATAATGTTAACCAAGGCACAAGAAGAGCAAAAACACTAAACAAGGACCAAAAACAATACTCACAAACATAACAATAGTGAATTCAATAGCAAAAAAATGAACAAAAAGAATGCTTACATACCTCTTTTTTCGAGTAGGACCAAAAATGCAACAATGAAGCACAATAATGGTGAATGCAAGCATAAGAAAACACAATCATTGAACCAACACACAAACAAAACTCACGACCACGAAAATGGTTAAGGACAAAGCCACAAAGAAGAAGAAAACCGAAGCTTACCTCTACTCTCTCGCTTTGGACAAGAAACCAACAATGGAGCACGATAATGGAGAATAGGGGAGCAATGGAAAAGCATGTTAAAATTATTCTTAACCGCAACATTCGCGTGGGAGCACGAAAAATAGCGACAATGAAATAGAAAATAGATGTTTAAACTAGAATGTCGTGGGGAAGACTAAAACCTAGCTTTAAAATTAGATTTTCTACTTCGGTTGCAAAAATAACCAATATATAAATTACTTTTTACATCGATTAGATAGAACAATCAATGTAAAATCTTCACATTCTATATCAGTTCTTACATAATCGAGTAGAGAATCGATGCAAAAAGTGTCAATTTAATTTAAGATTTTAAAAATCAAACTGGTTAAGGTATCGGTTTAAGGTTCAATTGTTTAATCGTGGTTGAACTATGGTCGAACTTATATTAATTAAATATTATTTTTAAAATATATAAAATATATTATATTAAAAATATATAAAATGTATATAATAATAATAAAATACATCAAAATCATACTTTTATATAATTAAAATTTAAAAATTATATATTTTAATTTTTTAAATTTAAATTATACAAATAAAAAATAAAATAATTTATTTTTATTTTTATTTATTTAAAAAATATTAAAATAATATGATTTTTTTATAGAATCGATGTTTGGATAATTTAGCCAATTTACCATTTCGTTAGATTCTTTGTTAAAATAGTTTTATAGTTTAATTAACTTAAAAAAGCATTAGTTTCTAGTTCAACCAATTCGACTGATTGATCTTGTCTGATTTTCATAATATTAATTTTATTTATAAAAATACCAATTCTAAAATAATTAATATAAAAATTTATTATAAAATATTATTTTTTTAATATAAAAATACTTGTCATATAATAATAATAGAGAGTAAACATAATCCTTTAATTGATAAAAGAATAAATTATTATAATAATTGATATAAATTTATTTTTATTTTTTTAAAATTTGTTTAATATTTTACATTTTTATATTTATTTCTTTAAATTTATTTTTTATAATTCTACAAGTTGCATGTAAAATTTTGAAAAAAAAAATAGAATAGAAAAAAAAATTGATTGATCATTACATATACATCTATAACTTGAAATAGTAGACACCCTCAAATCTTGACTCTAACAGCAACTTATTAATTAGTTCCTATAGCTAGCACTACTTCTTCTCTCCACCATTTAACCATTGAATATCTTAATATCTAACATCTCTTAGCAAGTCATCTGAAAAAAACATAAACCTTAATTTATGACCAAACCAAGCTAAGTTCATCCGCAAATCATTATCAACCACCCCTTAACATCCAAACTCTCATTTTCTCCATCATCAACAGTATTGTAAGTATTGTAAGAAACTGTCAATTACAATTAAATTCGGTCCACCTAACATTGTTGAGGTTGTTTTAAAAATCCAGTTAGAGAATCAAAGCCACTTAAGACCTAAAGGATTAAGATTGAAATTAATAACGAAAACATATTATAATAGGTCTGGTTAAAGGATCGAATTTTAATCTTTAAACCTTCCCACAAGCACTCCTTTCTCGTGTAAAGAGAGAATAAGAAAAAAGAAAAAAAAAAATACCAAACATAAAACACAAAAAGTTGTCAAATAAAAAGTTCTTATTGATCCAATGAGTTATGCAAATATGTAGATACCGTCTTTATGAACATTAGATATACATATGTGAACCAACTACTTGATCTTACAAGTTACAGAATTTTTATATTAAAATGATACACAAACTTATTCAGGCACCTATATACATTGTTTCAACTAAAGATTTGTCTAAGCTATTTTATAAGATAAACAACCTTATTCAAAATGAACCAATGTGATAAGTAAAATTTTATATTAAAAATTACATTTACTTTTTTTAATTTTTTAATAAAATCTCATTCATTCGAATAGCATAAGGTTGTGTATGTCTTAAAATAATTTAGACTTTAATGATATATGACAGAACTTTGTTGGGTTAAACTATTTTTAATTTTTAATTTTTAATTTTTTTTAAATAACAATGCAGGTGAAATGCTATCAATTTTCTTGGATACACTTTTCCAGCATATTTTTATACTATCAGATGAAATTATTAAAAATCACAAAAATCATGGGTAAAATTTGTTAAACAAAAAATAAAACCCATGTAATTTTATGATTCTAAATAAATTTCATTAAATAATAAAAATATGTTCTAAAAAAAGTATATCCATATGAACAGCACTCAGTCAAGACCAGAAGTGAAAGCGACTCCAGTAGAAGGAATCCAAGAATTTCCAGCGATGAAACTACCAACTGTGAACTTAACAGCCTCATCCGCACCCAAAACATGAAAACCAGGCCACTGCACCCTCTTGGTTGTTCCAGCACCAGGTCCTTCATTATTATACTCTGCAAAATACAAAGTTCTCAAAACAGAGCTTCCATAACCAGGCCACTCAATCCAACCTCTAGCCACAATAGCATCATCTATTATAGATTCCATCACCACGGATCTAGAATATTCCTTCCAAGGCCTCCCTAGAAAGGAACTAAACGATCTTTTCACTGGTAAATAATCAGAGCTTGGTGTTATGCTACATTTATGAACAGAAAAACCCGTGTTCTGTCCCGGGTCTGTTCTTCCATTTGCTAAAATTGCATTATAGGCTCCCCCGCGGGGGCGACGGAGGACCAAATTGCAATTTTGGAAAACTGCGGCTGCGTTTCCAAAGATAAAGTCTATGGTGCCGTGGATGTCACATTCTTTATAGAACTGTCGAAGCGCGTGAGCGTAAAGTGTGTCTTGGTACCCTGCGATGCTGCATCTGTAGAGCACTGAACGATCTGAAGCGATGTTCAATGCCACGGCTTGTTGACCTTCAGGTCCCGCTGTGTTGTGGAAACCAATATCACGTGCGATAAATCCATCGCCTGTGATTGCTGCAAAAAGCTTGACATAAGAAGAGGATTTTGATACATATGTGATCATTTCATTTCACTTCTCTTATTAATGTTGATGCATCATCCATGTGTATATTGGAAAAGTTCATTATTCATGTGAATTATTAAATAGAAATTATATTGTATAAAAGGAGTTAGCTAGGGATTGATATTTCATATGATATACAAGACTTCGATATAATAAGAATGTGTTCGTTAAGATGAGCGAGCTATTGCTATCAACTTTCGACACTGAACGTGGTCGCAATTAATTCACACCAATAAAGGTCTGATCAGTTCATCAATTTCCTAGGCCCGATGTGGATGCATGTCACACTAATCACTCTGTAATGACATTTACACTTTTTCTCTTTTTGGGGTAACCTGTGCACTTTATGTTAGGTGTACGTAATTCAATGATTTTGATATTTTATATTTTATAATCAAGGAAAGCAATATTTTAAAGATTTCATGAATATTATTTTAACTTCTGATGCCATATGAATCAAAGGTTTAATTACATAAAATTTTAAATAATAACAAAATTTAAATGCATTTTCATAAGTGTGTTGCTGTGATATTATTTAATTAAAATTGAAGTTTTATTTGACTAAAAGATATTATTTTTAATATCTTTATTAAAAGTTTAGATTAACAATTAATATTAAATATCAAAATAAAATTATTTTTAATTGAAAAATAAAACCAACAATATGATATATTATATTTTAAATTTTCAATTTAAATAATTATTTTTTAAAGTTTGTAGTTTATTAACATTATATTTGACTGAAGTGTTTTTTTTTTGTTTAATTCTTTAACTAGTGTTATTAAAGCATTCATTATGTCAAGATCCTTTATGCATGTTCGAGAGCATTCATATTAAATAATTGGACCAAATTTATAATTAAAACTTAACATCAAATAATTTGCCAAAGTTACTCTTTAAACAATTAGAGTGAGAAGGAATTTAATTAGAGTACCACCTCTTCTATTCGTATTGGAAGAGGTTTAATTTAAACAATATATATATATATATATATAATTCGTTAATATTAAATGTTAAATTTAAATTATTATATTATTAATAGATTTTTACAAATATAAAATTTATTAATTTAATTATTAATTTAAAAAAAAAAAATTTAGACATGATAACATTATGGAATTAGAAAGGAAACGGCTTTTACTTTTGCCTCTTTGCCGCACTAAAATGAAAATAAGTGCAGGTATAGATCTACATAAAATCAGGATGAATAATTAAAACTCCACTCCAACCCTTTCAGGGTCAAATAAATTTGCGAGAACCCATGTCTTATTTTTAAAAAAATTTACAATTTTTATTTATTTATGTATATATTTTTAAATAAATAATATATCAAATATATTTTAATTTAAATAATATATAAAATAGATATTAAAAATATAAATAAAATAAAAAATTTAATAATAAAATTATATTTTAATAAAATATAATAATTTAATAATTTTATTTAAATAATATTATAGTTAATATAGAAGGTTTAAGAAAGGCATAGATTTTTCTTAAACCGGCATTTAAAATCGATTCTTTTTTATCAAAATCGGATTTTCATTAATCGGATGGGTTGGGCAGTATCCATAAATATAAATTTTATTGTCATGGATAAGTAAATTATGTTTATAAAATTTAATATCATACAAAAATTAATAAATATTTTAGAGGATGATTTAATTTTAACATATAATATATTATTAAATTATAAATAAATATTAGTTATTTGATAATATATTTATAAATTTTTTAATCATTTAAAATTTATAATATATGATTGTAAATATATTATTATACATAATTTAATAATTTTGTTGATAAATTTTAATTTTATAAATATTATTAAATGATGTAAATATTTAATTTTAATATCTGATATTAACATATCTTAATATATATATATATTATTAATTATTATTTAAAACTGTAAAAAAAAAATTAGAAAACTTAATGCTTATGTTTTCAATATATATTTACTAATTATTTTTGTCAAATATAATATTTATTAATTATTATTTTGAAAGAAAAATATTGAAGTATATACGAAAAGTTCTCAAACCAATGTGGGTATAAATCACTTTATGCCTAAAGTCAATTTTAAAGGAAAATTTAACGTATTTATAAATTGGGAACTAACTAATTATCACCATATCTTTCTAAGATAAAAAAAAAATCCAAATTTAGTAAAAAAGAAGTTCAGTTTGGGAATTGGAGCTTATATGTTTATGAACCCTTATATACGTGACATATGCAGTATGAAGGAAGGTGTGAGAGCTAGAGAAGTAATGGGAAGGGAAAAGGAGGAAGAGAACTAACTAAATGTGGCGGATTCAGGTAAGGTAGCACCATTTGCAACACTGTCATCACCGACAATAAGAGTAGAATATTTGCCATCTCCAATCAAGGTGATGCCATCCTTGTTGGTGCGAATCTTCTCCTTATACAACCCTTTCTTAACATAAATCACGAACCGTGTTCCCGAAGCTGCCTCAATGGCTTCAGAAACTGTCTTATAGTTTCCCGAACCATCTTGTGCAACTATTGCATTTGCTTTTATGGTGACTACTTGAAGCAGTTTTCGTCCCTTGGTTGATACCCACATGGGGAATTCCTGTTCTTTTTCTTTGACACCAAGTTTGTGATTACTTATTGTGGCCTTTGCCATGGTGTTAACAAGAGCCAATGAGTTGCTTCCCAAATGGGAAAGATAGTCCATCTTCTTGGATAACCTTTCCGTGAGGTTGTCTTCAGAGAGTTTAGAGCTGTGTGCAGCTACATGGTCTTTGCATGATTGTTGGAAAGTTAGAGAAGCACTTAGCCATGTTTGGATGTCATTTTTGTTTCTTTTTGCGGATTTTAGTGCTCTATGGGATTGGTCCAGTCTTTTCAGTGACATGCCTATTAGCTCTTCACAATAGTCTGCGAATATGATAATAATTATCAGAATCAATACGATGTAAGCGATGGAAAAAATGTTAAGGAGCATATAAAAATGGGTAGAATAGGATGGATATAACATTGAGATATGATATGATGTGATATGTAAGAAGAAAAATATATAAAAAAAAAATATTGTTAAAATATGTGCTAATTAAAAAATTATATAACAGATTGAATTTGATTCATGAGCAACAGTATTTTTAAGTTATTTAAAAATAAATATAAAGAACATATGTATATAATGCTGAAATTTATTTTTTAACTAATATTTGTGATATATTTTTTTTTAAAGTGTAACTTCCTACTTTAAAAAATCAATATTACATCTATATCTGTATATTTTGCTTCAAAAGTTGCCCCTGAAGCTGACACTTGGGCTAAGCGATAGCTACGAGGTAGAAATTTAGTTTTAATCACGTTGTAAAATAGAAATAATATCTAAATAAATGCAATATGAAGAACATCAATTTTGTTTATTTTTCATGAATGGTGTATCAAACATGCATGATAGCACAAATAAGCTTAATATAATTTTCATTTTGCAGTAAAAGCATAAAAAAGCACGATTTAATTTGGTCCAAAACGAAGATGTATAAGAATATATTTTACCTGCGACGGAATGAGCTTCTTGAACATCCTGAGTCTTGAATTCAGAAAAATATGATCGTGGCAAGTTGGTCTCATATATGGTTTTGTTAACAAGAGCCACAATCTTATCAACATTTTGGTTTCCTGAACCCAATACCGTCAAGGTTTCAGCACATAGTTTAGGATATCTAGTAAGATTGCATTCAGAATGAGCATGCTCTGTGTAACCTCCCACGACTGCTTCTGCCATGGAGATCCATGTTACAACTCCTAATACTAAAATGGTCATCACAAATTCTTGTGTTTTCATTCCCACTTTACCCGAAGGAAAACAATGGCAGGTTTTACTTGTCATCCTAAAATGGAATATCCCTTGCTTGACAAGTTTGAGAGGAAGGTGTTATCTATTTATAATGTGAGGATTGAAGAGAATGTTAAAGGAGAAATTGTGTAGAAATTTAACCCAAAATAACATGTCATAATATAAATAAAAGGTTTGGTGGCATGTCATAATTTCACGTTATATAAATAAAAGGTTTGACATGCATGTTTGTATAGATAATTATATTATATTTTAAATTATATTTTTTATGGTGAACCGAGGAGGGATTACATGTGAAATAATGATACCTCAACATTTTATTGGTTTTATGTATAGAATTCCTTCTTATGTCAATAAATGGCATGGCGTATTCAACCGCATGGAACATTTTTTGTGGCCGTTTCTCGTTTGGTTGTCTATTTCAGAATAGTTAACAGGGATAGGCTGAGACTATTCGAGAAAATCAGACAAATGATGATATTACAATATTTTTATACTACAAAATTTATAAAAATAATAGATTACAATAGAAAAAAAGAGATAAATATATGATGTAATGATAATACCACATAAAGAAATAAAAAATATTGAATTATTATATAAATTATTAGTATAAATTATATGACTCGGTCAATAATGGATAGGATGAATGCGAGTCAGCCTGTAACTAATTAAGTGTGTTTCCATTAATTAGGAAAATAGTTATGATTCACCAGGATGTGTATGCACCTAGTGAGACATAAAGATGGAAATATATTAAGCCATTTGATGGAGGCTTATAACCTAACTTATGTAAGATGTAGCGTAGATTAGGTTTATTTACTAAACTAGTTAGATCTAGTTGCTTTCTTTTAAACTTTATTCTGTTAAAACGGTTAGATTGGATCCATAAAAAAATATTTCAAACTTAATTAACAGATCGACCTATTTAAATAAACATAAATAATATAATATTTGGTAAATTTAGTGTTTTTATTTTTTAAGTTTATGATAAATTTTATTTTTATAATTTTTATAATTTAAGTTAGTCCTTCAAATTTTCTTCTTATTTAAAGTTAGTTATTTTATCATAATAATGTTAAATCTTGTTGGAAAATCAATGAAAACTAAATTTCATTTTAAGGATTCTTGAAATTGATTTAGAAATTTCTCTATACACTAAATTTTAACTAATTTATCAAAGTTATATGATTTTATTGGTTAAAATTATATATCAATATGTAAGAATCAATATCCCTTTCATCAAAAGCATCCACTTTTTTATTTTTTTATTGATTATTAAAATTAATTGAGAATTTTTTTTAAATGTAAGGATTTGACTAAAACATAAAAAAAATTAGTTCTTTCGACAATTAATTTTTTACAGTTATATTAACATAAAATATATTAAATTTTACCAGTAATATCATTCTAACTGTTGCTAAAATATTTTTTAATTTATTAAAAAAAATTTAATAAAAAATAACATTGTTATTATTTATTTTTTAAAAATGTTAATAATTTTTTTTTGAAATATCAAAGTTTTATATGATATTATTGACTAAAATTAGAGATCAAATTAAAACTTTTTCATTCTATTTTAATTTTTTATTTAAAGTTCATCATTTTATAATAATAATAATAATAATATTAAATTTTGTTGAAAAATCAATAAAAACTAAATCCTCTTTCAAAGATTCTTAAAATTGATTATGAGATTTTTTAACAGACTAAATTTTGACAAAAATTATTAAAGTTATATGATTTTAATTGTTTAAATAAGAGATGAAAGTATAAGAATTAATAGCTATTTTATCAAATCTGATGTTAAGCATCCCTTTCTTTTATAGGTAAGGATTTGATTAATATATTAAAAAATTGAGTTATTTTAATAGTTATTTTTTTATTATATAAATTAATATAATATATTAAATTTTAGCGGTTATGTTATTTAAATTATTATTAAAATATTTTTTGATAAATAATTTTTTATAAATAAAAATTTATTAAATTTTTTTAATAATAATTAAAATTAATGTAAACGTGAGCACCATATTAAATAAAAAAAATAATTTATTTATTTTTTGAAAAAATAAAAAATTTTATTAAAAAATAGAATTAAACGTATGGAACAAATATTTTAAGATATATAATACATAAAAATAAAAAATATAAAACGTAAAAATGCTAAATTTTTTTATATTTTATAAATTTATTGTCTTAATAATAAAAATAATAATAATATTATTATTATCAAAATGTAATATTTTAAAATTATAATTTTATTATATTTAAAAAATTTAAATTTGTTCATTATTTTATTTACGGATAATTTTTTTTTTACATAAACTTTATGTGAAAGTGACTTTTTAAATAGATTAGATTAGAGCATTTAAAAAGATTATGACAAATCTTAAATTTAAAAATTAGATTTTAAATTTTATAGGTGAAGTTGTATAAGGTAAACAGCTTAACATTAAATTTTAAATTTAAAAATTAAACCAGCTTCAAGTCTTGCTAGGTGTAATTTATCCTAACATATTTTTTGTTTTTAATAAAAAATAAAAAAATTAAATTTATAATAGGTGAAAGAAAAAGACAAAAAAAATTAAAAAAAGACAAAGATACTATATAAAATTATAAGAATCAAAATTTGGTTGATTAAGTCTTTGAAAAATAAAAAAATTGATTAAGTATGCATTAAAATAAATTAATTTTAGGAAATAAATAAACTTTTATCATTTGTTTTCTTTAAAATTAAATTGAAAAGAATAAATAGAATATTTTTTAATAAGCTGAATCAAACATATGTTAAATTTTTAATTTGTCCAATCTAACCTTAGGCAAGCTACAATTATTTATATTTTATTTATTTTCTAATTTCTGTTTTAAAATAGTAAATATATTCATTTAATTAATAATTAGTATGAATAAATTTTAATTTATAATTTAAAATAAATATATTAAAATAATACTTAGGTAAACTTAATTAATGAAAATTAATAGTTATAAAAATAATGATAATTCTTTTAAAACTTTTAACAAAACAACAATATTGTTTATTTTAATCTTATTGACTCACACACATAGAGTTATGAGGACCACATAAGCCATTTTAATAGCCCCCAGCCAAGATAAAGACGTACCGGTATGTTGTCCATTCCATTGATTTCCCTCGGCCACTTTTAAATCCTATGTGGGCCTCATAATCCACTTAAATCTTACCAGTAACAATTAGAATATACGCATATATACATAGATGTACGGTTGTCGGTGTATGTTTTTCACGGTACGTACATACTCTCCAATACGATAAGGGACAGCAAGTAGGGGACATGATATTACCATAACTTCACTTTTAAGATAATGCTCATCTATTTGTGAATGTAGAAATTTGACAGCTCAGAAAACGAAAGGAAGACATGAGCAATGAGATTAGGTTTGTGGGCTTTCTCTGCTAGAAAATTGTCTATAGTTTACACAACTGTATATGGGACACAAAAATAACTGTATCGAATATAATTAATTTGACTGTACAAAATTAAATCCAATAGTGCAATGTATTAATATTTATAAAATAGATTTAAAACATATGTTTAGTCATTGTAAATATTACAAATTTTGTTTTAAATTATGAAAATTTTAATTTTTTCTGCTTTCGTTCCTAATCTTTTTACACTTTTGTTTGTAATTCTGGTGGATTTTGCAGTTAGATATTTGTTGATTAAGTTAACGGTTGTTTATTTAAATTTTCTAATGTGTATTAACTTATTATATATATTGAATTTTTTTATACAAATAGTATTATTTATATGAAAAATATGTGTTTAATCAAGATTAAATGGCTTCTCACATACTTATATAAGATAATTTCCGATTGGATTGATATTTTAATTGTAAGTTCTAATTAATTATAATTAATAGTGATAGAAAAATTTCAAGAAATAAACGATAATATAAAAATACAAATTACATATTATTTTATACTTGTAAATTTTTTTTGAATAATCTTAACTTTAATTTATATGATGTGATGATAATAATAAAAAATGATAAGATCTATATTAAAAGTAATCTAATATTTTTATAAAATATTTTTTTATATATATCCATGTAAAATGAAATTTAATCTATTTATAAGCATTGTTTACAAAATAGTTATTTAATGGCTCTTTTTCTTAAATCCGACATGTGTAACATAAGACAACATAATTTACATATATGTATATTTATAAAAGCTTATATAACTACTTATATTCTAAGCATAATAACCATAAAATATTTTAAATACCTACATCTTCATATCTTCTCAAACTCTAATAGTTAAAAACTCTTCTTCGAATGAATAGTCTATCTTCAAATCATGGAGAGTCTAAAATTAATTACTTTAAGTGTTAAAACAAAGCTTATCTTGCTACAATCAAAGAAAAATCTATCTTTATATGTTGAAATCAAATTCCACCATTTTGATAATAACAGAACTCCTTTAACTTAATCAATTCAAACTTAGTATTTTTTAACACTCATTTAGCATGCAACCTTTTAATTCTTTTTAGGTGGGAAATACATAATACTTCCCTCTAATAATTGATATATGAAGTCTACTATCAAATGTTTATAATGGTAGGATTTTTCTTGGATTGAAAACTTCGTAGCCATCATCAAGACCCATGATCTTATAGGCCCATAGAGAATGATCACATCACTAACTACTCCTATCACAACTTCGATCACGTTGCACATGCCGCTTGCATGCCCCATCATCATTAAAGCAGAAGTAATTGTAAGATCATTGTTTGCCCATTATAAATACATGATTTTGGAAATGATTTACTCTCCTTACTATTCCAGAATTTATAAACTCCTTCAACTGCAAACACCTTTTACACTTTGAACATTTGAGAATCTCTATTCAAACTTTTTACTTGTCTTTTGCAAATATTTCCTTATCTATTCTTCAATGGCTTCCTCTTCTTACAAGAAAGAATTTCCACCAACGTACCAAGGAAATCCTATACATGAAGGCGACTCAGTCTATATACTCGACCCCTCAATCACTAAAGAAAAGAAAACCATGTACCTATTTCAGGTATTAGTCCCTTTTCAAATGAAGGACAAAACATACGTTTTTCTAAGCCTTATCCCCTACCATGAAACCAGTTTTTCCCAAGGTTCCAAACGAAGAAATCTATGCTTTTCGTAAAAAATTAAACCTTAGCTTTTTAGAAGATTCTCAAAGAATATTTTGAGGAATTCCACTAGTCATGAGGAAACTTTACTTCTCATGACTCGATAGAATTAAAAAAGAAAAAGGGAAGGCCAGAAAGCGCATAGGGATATACAACCTGATTTAGCTCTCCAAGTACCCTTTACTATAATTTACTTCTCTTAATTAGTTCTTTCTTTTTCTAGAATCGAACAACCAGTACCTTTCACATCTTCTATGGGATGACAACCCCTACTTTTTTCGAGGTTGTTGCCATTACTAACCTTTTCCCAACTGGGTTTACTTTTCGATCAAGCCTTTGCCCAAAAAATTTCAAAAACCATCCCAACCTCTCGACACTTACTTACCAGCTTCTTATTAACCACAATAAAATGTCATTTGGCCTTACATCAGATGTTAAGCATAATCCTTCCTTCAATATTGGCTATCTACCTTCATCTTTTTTGCACCAAGTCCTTTCAGGTGCCAAAATCCATGCTGCCACTATCTTAACTACTTTATGAAGGCACCCTTATGTGCCTAAGCAAGCTACTATTGAGAGCTCTTTAGGACACCATTTCAAAGGCATTTCAAGACTTCTGTTCAACCTATAAGGAATTAAAAAATCTTGAAGGCCCTTTCTGGATGTTACAATTATGGCTAAATGTCATCTTCAAGCCACACTTGAGTGGGTAAACTCTACCAAACATCTCTTGAGCAATGGAAGATTATTGTATGTCATCTTACAGGGAGTGTGACAAAGAAGAATGCTTTTGATGCATTCTTCTAATACTACTTCATGTTTCTTGATACAGAGAAGCATAAGCCTAGCCTTGCCCCTTTTAGTGCTGACACACATGACCCATAAGGGTTTACGAGGCCATTCCCTTATAACACACCTGGTAAACAAGTCGAGAGCTTGTTTAACTATGGTTAATTTTATCTCTCCTCATAAATATTTTTTATCCTATATGCCATAATAGCTTTAATGAATCATGAGGTGAGTTACCTCCTCATTTATCACATGGATAAGCTCCATGTTCCGAGCCTTTGCTTCATAGTTTCTTGCCCTCCTGACCTTCTAGGGAAATTTTGGTAATTTTTTGAGAATTTCCTAGAAAGCTCCCAAATTGTTCTCCCAATGTTTCTAACACTTATTTGTTCATTGAATCATTCTTATGTCATTTACCATTTTTTCAGTAACAATTTAGCCCTTATAGAAGATAGAGCTCTCTAAGGGTGTTTTGGAC
The DNA here is from genome assembly GCA_037954105.1 of Canavalia gladiata. Taxonomy (NCBI): domain Eukaryota; kingdom Viridiplantae; phylum Streptophyta; class Magnoliopsida; order Fabales; family Fabaceae; genus Canavalia; species Canavalia gladiata. Next base: position 13,699,749 of record CM075662.1, on the reverse strand, counting down.
ATTTTCGGTGACGTTTTTGTTCTCTCTTTGTTTCTAATCTTTCCTTGTAACTTTCAAACCATAATTGATGGATTATAAACCTTCAAAGTGTCTTTTAACTTTATTTTTGAGTTATCTACACATTTATTTGTGTCACCCTAGTATAGAGGCCTTTTCATTATTTGTTAAAAATTCTTGAATTTCTCTCATGTTTTGTTCTTATATATGCTTTACTTCTTACTAAAAGATATTTGTAACTTAAGGAGTTTATCGTTAGAAATGGCAGGTGTTACAAAACAAGCCTCTTGACTCACCCATTAGAAGACTAAAACACTTATTTGAGGTGGCATATAGTCAAAACCTTTTAAAAGGTTGGTTGAGGATCTTGCTTCCACTAAAGGATTCAAGAGGGCATTGCAAGAGGTAAATGATAAGCTTGATCTTTACAGTCTTGACCAATAGGCGACCATATCATTAATCAAGCATATTTACGTTTAGAGCCTGAAGGCGATCAACCAAGTTGCCTAACTCAATGTAAGGAGATAGACAATTAACCAAAAATGGCAAGAATCTTAAGATTAGCTAAAGCAAGATTGAGATCACTTCTCGAAACTAATTGACTTAACTACTGTGGCTGAGAAAAGGTCAACTGCTATTACTTTAGAAATTACATAGTTGGAAAAATAACTAGAAAAACAAGAAAAATCATCTCTTTATTGAGAAGGTCATGAGCTTATGTAATGAAAAGAAGTAAAAAGAGATTGAGAAAGTTAAATGCATGAATGTTATGATGCTTTTTAGGGAACATGAAAACATCCTACAAGCAGCTTCGGTCTCAACGTCCTTTTTAAATTTGTTTGGCCATTATTATAATATATTGTCATTATTATGATTATATTTTTTTTCTGTAAAAACAATTCTTATTCTTTTAATACATATATTTTTATTCAGGGAATTCCAATATTTTCTACATCCTTTATTGGTCGATACTTATTTAAATATTTTTTGTTTATAGATGATACTTGAGAATCATTTGACAATCTTGTGATACCCTGAATTGAATACGCATTATTCAATAATACTTTAATTATTTCGAATGGTCCTCCCCAATTTTTAGACCATTTCCCAAAGTTTCTATGTTTTTTATCAACAGGAAATGTAGTTTTCCAAACCAAATCTCCTTCACAAAATGAATTTCTCTGTACTCTTTTATTATAGGACCTGCTATCTTTCCTTTTTGTTTAATTATATTCTCCAACGTGTATATTCTTTTATAATCCAATTTATTTAATTCATAAAACATGAGATTCTAATAATCTAAGACTGGTAACTCATTTTATTATTGAATCCAAATAGACTACAAATTAACTTCGAGTGGCAAGACCGTATCATGGTTATAAGACTTATTTTAAAGTTTCATGCTGTTTTTTTTTAGATTTTTATCATGTGTTTTTTTAATCAAACTAGTTATGATTTTATTAAGCCTCGACCTGGCATTAACTTATGTGTAATGAATAGAAGTTATCATTTTGATTTCAAGATTTTCTACAAATCGACGTATCTTTGGTCTAAAAAAAACCATTACTTGATCGGTATTTAATGTTTCTAGAATCCTAAAACGAAATATTAAATATTTTTCTATAAAACTAATAACTTCTTGATCAACATTTTTTAATGCTTTGGCTTCAACCTACTTGGTGAAATAGTCAATAGTTATTAAAATGTACAGGTGTCCCTTATAAAAAGGTAGATGTATTAAACCTATTATATCCAAAGCCCAGGCTCTAAATGGACAAGGTTTGATGAATGGATGGAAATTTGAAGTTATTGCATGTTGTATGTAAACACCCAATTATTTCCGGGGCCCCATTTTGAAATTAATTAAATATATGCATAAATAAAAAACAAGAAAAACAAAACAAAAAATAATAAAAGTGAAAAGACGATAAAAAGAAAGATAAGATAAATAAAAATTTTTGGAAAAGAAAAGACAAATTAGTAAACAAAAAGAAGAAGAAGAAGAAAATAAAAATAAATATTAAAAAACTAAAAATAATAATAAAAAGAAAATAGTAAAAATTTTGGTTGAGAAAGAAAAACAAAAATATATACAAGTGAAAACAAAAACAATAAGCAAAAAAAATTGAAGAATAAAAAATAAAGAATAAAAATAAAAAATAAAGAATAAAAATAAAAATAGTAATAATAACAAGAACAAAATAAAACAAAAAAGAAGAAAAAGGGGGAACAAGAGACAAGAAAAGAAAATCTAACAAAATAATAATAATAAATAAATAATAACAAAAAATAATAAAAACAGAAAATCAAAAAGGAAAAGATAGGAATTTTGAATTTTTGAAAAGGGGGTATATAAGAACACCCTATTGAAAACAGGGGAGGGGGGGTTCTCTTTTCTTTTTTGGGATCTCTCGGTGGTGCAATGGATAGATTTTTGGGCATCTTCTTAAGGTTCTTCATGCTTTCCCATCGTCGATAGCCCGAGGAGGAGGAGGATCTCAGCTCGAAGCATGGTTCAATATTCTTGGTATGGAGGAGGAGCACCCAGGCTCTGCAAGAAAAGAAACAACAAAATTTGAGAGGGAGAAATCAAGAATTCCATTTCAATTCTTCACAGCACTGTGAAAGGAAGTTCAAGATCCGTTTTATTTGCTATAGAGTAGCCCTTGGTGGATCGGGAATTGGCCTCAGGGGAAAAGGAGATCGCACCTCTCGATTTCAGGTTAGTGCCTTATAATCCAGCACGGTTCATCGCATGAAGCACTCTGGTTCGTAGCTAAGTAGATAATGTAAAGTGAATTCAAGATCTTAATCCCTAGGTTAAAATCAAATCCATAATTGTTGTCCATGTGCTTGAAATAAGTCGTGTCGCGGTGTAAGTAGGCTCCAAAACGAATTCAAGATTTTGTTTCAGTTACGCTTGAACTTATAACTGTTGTGCATGTACGTTAAGTTGATTCGAATTGATTCTGTCTTGAAACGAAGACCTTGGCACCTTCGTCAAAGTTGAATTTAGATTCGCTGCATGCATTGATTTGAAACCAAACCCGATTGGCACACGAATCTGTTCATCGATTTTGGCGTCGTACCTGATTGCAATAAATCGAAACTCATCCTGAAAATAAACATACGAAGAAAAAGAAAATCTCGTGGTTCTTTAGTTCTTGAAAGAAGAAGCCTCACCTTCCTCGAATACATCTGTCATATTGCCATCAGCTTGTTGTTGGCCTCGCATGAAAAGGAAGATAAATCACAGGCGCGGGGCGATAGACCAATCAGGTTATAGCAGAGCTGCTACCATAGTTCTGAACATAGCATTAGGAAGATCACGTTCTGGATCCGTACACCGCTCCTAAGAAGCTACACGACACTAGGTCTCCTTGGTGGCTTAGGTTCCGTTACTGGAACAGGCATTGCATGGTAGCCAACGCGAGCTTCGCATACGTATAGGAATCTGCCTCTGGAGTTCTTAAGAGTCGTTATAGGTACCCATTGCAATCGGAGCATTATGCATCCGACCATGTCCGCATGCAGAGGAGCTTCTCTATTGTGATATGCTTATAGAGAGTTTATGTTGGCTCATTTAGAATGGGTAAATGCTGAACGCTCCCAAGATATTGCAGGGGTTCATTACATGGTAGTAACCGAAATAGACTCAGACCTTTTCCTCAAAGACGGCACTTATGGTATCATGGCATTCATAAGAACGAGCTTGATACAAGATAGACGTCACTACCGTGCGTTCGATTCATATGTGAGTTAAGCTGGTGGTGCATTATTCTTTTGAAGCCGTTATCGAGTACAATAAGAGTTGACTGGTGGCTTTGAGCAAATTTGTCCCTTCCACGTTGAAAACTTTTTAGTACTCAAGTTCTCAAACCAAATGCCCTTGATTCATGCTACCCCTAGCCTATGTCAGTCGACACGACGTGCTTCATTTTCCGGACAATCTCAGGATAGATCAGGTGTTAGCAAACTCCAGCCTACGACTCAAAGAAGGGCAGGCAATGTATGTGAACATGACATTTGGTACGTTCACTGTTTGGTGCAACATTCATAACCATCAAAATGGCAAGCGGTCAGAGCCCATAGGTTCTAGTCCACACACGTCTAATACTATATGGGTCAGACATCCCCGACCAAAGAACTAGCTGTAGATGTTCAATACCCATGAGCATAGTTAGTAGAAGTTGGCGAGGGGAGAGCGAATCACACCGGAAGAGAGAAAGCCCATTCAGGTCTCATATCTTAGCCATGCCCCTGAAATCGACTCTCTCACTAGCCATTATTGGAAGCACCAGGATGAGACGATCCCTTACATTTGCATGTAAGGAGCAAGGATCTTGCATGGCTTTAATGCTGGTGGGGACGTACGTATTAAGGCATGTGATGACCGCATTTGATATAAACCCACGTGCTTCCTGCATTGCCTAAATGAGCTTGGACGAGCGCCTAATCTTAAATGGTGACATAGCCAGGTGGTTAGCTCGCCACACGCTTACAGTCGCGCCCTGGGTTCTAGTCCCACCGGGGTCACTTTTGTTAATTTAATTTTCAATACTAACTACTGCTGTTCAACTGGTTAAATAAATGCCCTTGTAGGTTAATGGCAAGTCGATGACTTGGCTCAAGTGGTGAATTGTTTGGCCTGCTACCTCACTACCCTTGCTTTGAATCCCACGAACGGCACGTTTGTTTTAATTAAAAAGAACATCTTCCCTTCTTTGCAAAACCAACCCATACATACTTCTCAAACTCCTAAACCAATCCCTATACTTCAAAATCAGTCCTCTTCCCATTAACTCCAATCCAAAATCGAATTCTTTTTTTTTTAAATTCAAATTAAATTCTCTTTTTAGTTCTTTTTCTTCAAATAAAATCAAATTAAATTCAAGTTTAATTCTCTTTCTCTGAAGTTTCCAAAACAACTTCAATGCCTCTTCTCAAATCAAATTCAAGTTTGAATCTCTCAAAACTCTCAAGTCCGAGTCAAGCTCATTTTTTATTAAGTCAAGTTTCATTTCCCAAAAATCAAGATCACTGCAAAACAAATTCATTTTTCAAATCAAGCCATTTCATAAAATTCTCTTCAAATGCTTTGGGATCTATGATCTCACGCGACGACCTCTAAACGGGAAACTGGTGGTCTACACTGCTGTTCGATGTTTAGTGGTTCGTATAGGTCCTCGTGTTGCCTTAACTGCCTCAGACCTTGTGCATGAGTGGACTGAAAGGCCCTTCAAAAAATAAAATTCTCTTCAAATGCTTTGAGATCTACGGTCTCACACGACGAACTCTAAACGGGAAACTGGCAGTCTACACTGCTATTCGTTGTTTAGTGGTTCGTATAGACCCCTGTGCTGCCTTAGCCGCCTCGGTCTGTTCATGGAAGGATCTGGCTGAGGCCTTCCTCAAATAGTACCAGTATAATATGGAGATGGCTCTGGATCGAACTCAACTTCAGAATATGGCCAAGAAGAAAGACGAGACCTTCAAGCAGTATGCTCAACGATGGAGGGAGTTAGCTGCTCAAGTACAACCTCCACTATCTGAAAAAGAGCTAGTCAGCATGTTCATTAACACACTTCAAGATCCTTTCTATGACAAGATGATTGGTAGTGTAACTTCTAGCTTCTCCGATGTCGTCATAATTGGAGAAAGGATCGAGGGTGACATGCACCGTAGAAAGATTGCGCAAAAGCCCACAGACGAAGTCAACGCTTCCAATGGATCTAGGAAGAAGAAGACAGGCAAGACCTGCAACATGGCTTCTGCTCAAGGCCAATACCCTCCTCAAGTGGCACCTTATGGCCTAGTGGGCTTCCAACCACCACCATATATACCCTATATACCATATCCTTACATAGCCAACACATACCAAACACCATACCCTCCAACTTACAACCATCCAACACAAGTCCGGCCACCAACACCATATACGGCCCAAGCACAAACCATGAGCCAGAATCCTAATCAAAGCTAGAAAAAGGAGAAGAAGCCTGTCCAATCCGACCCTATTCCGATCTCCTACACCGAGCTGCTACCTCGGCTGATTCAGAACTCGCTAGTTGCACCTTATCCTCTAAAGCCTCTAGAACCACCATATCCTAAATGGTATGATGCAAATGCCAGATGCAATTACCATGCAGGATTCATTGGTCATTCTATAGAGGATTGTCTAGCATTGAAACGAAAGGTACAAAGCCTAATCGATGCAAAATGGCTGGATTTTGGGAGGCTTGCTCCTAACACAGAAAACAATTCGTTGCTAAACCACGAGAACCCATCAACTAGCTAAGAGATGGGAGCAGCACAACAGGTTGCCTTGTGCAAGTTGAGACTAAGGATATTCATCCAAAAATTGCCATAATTTTCAAAGTCAATCTTTTGTAAATAAATCTCAATGAATAAATACAAAAAATACATTTTTCATGTTTCTTAAGCATATGCCTCACATTATTGGCTTTACTTTTAAAATTTACCATTCCTTCTCATCATTCAACCCGCTTCTTATCCTATACCTAAACAAATAAATACCTGTTGGTGACAATGCCAGTGGTGTAATAAATAATTTTGAACGTCTGATTAATCAAACTCAATGAAGAAAGCCCATTGAGGGAGAAAAATAAGAAAAGTATAACCAGGGATTCCCAAATCACCATGCATTCAATACCTTGTCTAACAATAAATACCCTGCTGGATCGAAATTTAAATTCAAGTACAATTTAGGGATGCAAAAATGGATCCGCTAAGTTGACAATCAAATAATCCAGGAAAGATCAATATCTGACCATGCAAAATTCAAAAAAAAAAAGAAGAAAGAAACAGAAACCCCGCAGGATTAAAATCAAGAATAATCCAACAAAATCAGGGTCAAAATCCAAAATTCAAGAAGAAGTGTAACCTGCTGGATTAAAACCCATAAATAATCTAGGCAAAAGCAGGTTTCAAGTGAAAAAGATTAAATCAATACAAGCATGATTAGAAAAGGTCTTGTTGGATTCCAAAAACAATTCAGGCAAAATCAGGATCAAAACAGAGCCCGCTAGGTCGACAAGCCTAAAAAATGACATAGGCAAAAGTTAGGGCACAATCAAACAGAAGGCCCGCAAGGTCGAAAACCCTCAAAGGGTGGCCTAGGAAAAAGTTAGGGCGCAGTCAAACAGAAGCCCGCTAGGTTGAAAACCCTACAAAATGACCGAGGAAAAAGTTAGGGCACGATCAACCCAAAAGCCCGCTAGGTCGACAACCCTCAAAGGGCAGCCTAGGCAAAAGTTAGGACACGAAAACAAAAGCCCGCTAGGTAAACAACTCTCAGAGGTGACCTAGGAAAAAGTTAGGGCACGATTAAACAAAAGCCCGCTAGGTCAACAACCCTCAAAGGCGACCTAGGAAAAAGTAGGGCACACAATCAAGAGCTCGCTAGGTTGAAAACCCGTAAGGGAAATCTAGGCAAAAATTAGGGCAAAACAAAGGACCTGCTGGGTGGAAAACTCAAAGGAACAACCCAGGCAAAAGTTAAGGTCAAACTAGGAATTCCAGGATAATCTAACATTTCTGCACCTCATCTTTCCTAAAACTGGGGAAAAATTTTGCCATTTCTCAAGTTTGGTTAATTTGACCATCAAGATTATGAAAAACATCATTAACATTTTTCATCAAAAGGTGCCATTTGGGTAATTAAACCAACATTCTTCGTCCTTTCCCTTCAAACACACCCTCAAAATTCCCTATTTCCTTCCTTTAACTAGCCAAACTTATTTTGCACACCTTGATAGTGCACATGCCAAAAAGAAATGCGAAAAATGTAAAACAAAAAAGATCAATTTTGAAAAGTCATGACATGTCGGATGAATCCTCGACCATTGCAACACGACATGACTATTTCCAAAAAGGTCATCCTCTTACCAGCCATAACACTGCCGAGACAAAGGAATGTGTCTTATTCAACAATGCTGACTATTGATGGGTCTCAAAGATCTTGGAAAGAAGGTTCCAAAGTTGACCAAGAAGCCAAGAGATTGAGTCAATCCAGCTCGTCTTGATTCCTGATTCCCTTCCACCCATTTTGAGGTTGTCGAGAAAGGACATGTAAAAAAAAAATCAAAAATCAAGAGAAACGAAAAGTTTTTACACCATCTCATGGTTTGCATTCATCCCACAGCATCCATTCCATCAAATAATTATTTCAAGCATCAAAAGGAAATTAATAAGATTAAAACATTGCATCCTCTCTATTCAAGCATCACAAACATTGCATCCTTGATCATTCAAGTATCGCATTAAGAATTTATTCATTCAAGCATTTCATAACTGATTTTTCCAAACTAATTAAGACATGGGTAAAATTGCCCGAATCAGTCATAATTAAAAGACTTCCAAAGATCAAGTTCAAACTGGGCAAACGCTTGCCTACCAAAATTCAATTTGGGGTCATCCTCAAATTCTGAGTCAAGCTCAAACTGGGGGCAAACGCTTGCCCACAAAAATTCAATTTGTGGTCATCCTCAAATTCTAAACCAAGTTCAAACTGGGGCAAACGCTTGCCCACAAAAATTCAATTTGAGGTCATCCTCAAATTTTGAGTCAAGCTCAAACTAGGGCAAATGCTAGCCCACAAAAATTTAATTTGAGATCATCCTCAAATTCTAAAACAAGTTCAAATTGGGGCAAACGCTTGTCCAAAAAAATTTAATTGGAGGTCATTCTCAAATGCTGAATCAAGTTCAAACTGGGGCAAACGTTTGCCCACGAAAATTCAATTTGAGGTCATCCTCAGAGTCTGAATGAAGTTCAAACAAGGGCAAACACTTGCCCACAAAAATTCAATTTGGGATCATCCTCAAATTATGAATCAAGATCAAACTGGGGCAAACGCTTGCCCATAAAATTCAAGTTGAGGCAATCCTCAGTTCCTCAACTCTAGAAAATTTCAAAGAACTGGGACAAACATTTGTCCAGATAATTCAAGTTGAATCAATTGACAATTTAGAGACAAAGTTTGAAACTGCGGCAAAAGTTTGCCCAGAAAAATTCAAGTCGAGGCATTCCTCGGTTATCAAGAATTCTCTAAACTGGGGAAAAATGTGGTTGCCCGAATTTCTTTAAGAGAAAATAAATACTCAAATGTTCAAGGAACCTTCAAGCTCAAGGTAGAATAAGCTATTTATTTTAATTCAAGAAAAATAAATTTCAAAATAAGATTGTCCGGAGTAGCTGGTGAAGAAGTCCATATTCCCTCCTCACGTGCCTTCACAAGTTATCTTGTCTCAACAAGACAGTTCGTCTCCATATTTTCCTGTCTATCTTGAAAATTCTTCCTTACTTGTCTTAACAGGTCTTCATCATTCTATTTTACCTGTCTTAACAGGTGTCTTTTTATTCCATCCTGTCAACAGTAGGACCATTACATTTAACCTGTCCTAATAGGACATTTTTCACTCTCCTTTGCCTGTCTTAACAGGATTTCATCTTACCTTTTGCCTGTCTAGCAGGCTTGCATTTTTCCTGTCAACAAAAGGAATCCATCTACATTTATCCTGTCCTAAAAGGTTAGTTTTCCTCACACATTTTACCTGTCTTAACAGGTTTCCTTCATTTTACTTTCCTGTCTTCACATATTCTTTTCATTCTCTTTGCTTGTCTCAACAAGTTTTCACCATTCCGTTGCGCCTGTCTTAACAGGCGTCTTGCTTCCATCCTGTCAACAACAGGATCTTTTACATTTTTGCTTGTCTTTACAGGTCATTTTCATTTTCCTTTGCCTGTCTAGCGGGCTCGCATGTTCCCTGTCAACAACAGGACCTTATCTGCATCTCAATTGTCTTAACAGGTCATTTTATTGCATTTATCCTGGCAACAACAAGATCTCATTTGCATTCTTCCCGGTAACAGCGGGACCTCATTTGAATTCGTTGTCAACAATAGGACTTAAAGCATGTTTAAATTCTGTCCGCCTGTCTTAACAGGCTTGCATTTATCCTGGCAATAGCAGGATTTCATTTGAATTCTTCCCGGCAACAGCGGGACGTCATTTGCATCCTCTTGTCAACAACAGGACTTCAAGCATGTTTACATTCTGTCTGCTTGTCTTAATAGGCTTGCATTTATCCTGGCAACAGCAGGATATCATTTGCATTCTTCTCGGCAACAACAGGACCTCATTTGCATTCTCCTGTGAACAACCAGACATCAAGCATGTTTAAATTCTATCCATTTGTGGCACATGTGAAAGCAACGTTTTTTAAAAATGCTGGTATTTATGTTTGTGGCGGTCTTAAACCACCAAAACTTACATTTTAAACTGTTAAAAATGATAATTTTTTTTTTGTAGTGTGTGAGGTTCACACCCCCTTTTCTAACTACCTCATTAGTTAATTCTTAGATACGTTTATCCTAACTGATCTTAAAAGATTATGTGTACAAATACTATAGTTGTTTTATTTGAGAAGCTAATCTATTTAGTGAGAGGTTAATTGGAAAACTTCATGGGTTACAAAAAAAAACATTTCAACTAAGCTACTATTTTATTTGGTGTATACTTTATGGGATGCCTCCAAAGTGAAAGCGAACCCTTCACCCCACAAGCAGATATTAAGAATACCTCAATCCATATTTTCCCCATATAGGGTGCAAAGAAAAAAGAAATAGGAAATGAGACAAGGGTTGTGTTTTGTGTTCAGGAAAATAGATAGTGTGAACGGGTTTTGCAATGTTTTAAAGGCTACTTTACTTGCTTTGATAATGAGAAAATTCCTATATCTATAAGCGTCATTAGGGGTACCCTTATGCTAACTTTTTTAATTTCCCCTTTATTTAAAGTGCATCACAACCAAGCAGAATTTGTTAACATCTTTCAACATGTACATTGGGATAAATAAAAGCGTTTGTAGAAAGAAAATTGTTCATATAAGGCTAGTCTAAGTTGTTCATATTCCTACAGGTTAGGTCCTAGTAATATACCCAATGCTTGATAGAATTTGAAACAGAACTAATATACCCATATTGTGATCTTTTGTTTTGATTTCATAATGCTGCTAAGCTAAAGGAATCTTGTGAGAGCTAGGATGATTCATTCATGCCTTGTTAGGAAGCTAGCTTTTTAATTCTAAATATAAATCGATGGGTTTATTGTAATCTCTCATTTCCAAGCCTTGTTAGGAAGATAGATTTTCAATTTCATCAATCTTATTCACAAGAAAATTAAGAAAAAAGGATTGAAGTGCTTCAACTGTCAAATTGATCCATCATTAAATATCTTAAGTTTCAAATTAAGCTATCACAAGCAAATGTTTCATTGCGTTCATACATTATGTTGCCCCAAATTCCAATGAGGAACAACTTGGTCTTGTGAAGACTTAATTTCGGTACACTTTATTTTCTTTTTCCTTTTTGCCAAAGATTTTGTATGCTTAACAAAATTATGAAATAAGTTGAAGTTGTATGTATTTAAATCACGAAAATTTGCTGAATGTAGGATCCCACTTCTGCACCTTCATTTGTACTTTCACTTGTGAATTATTTTGTTTCTTTTTTCATTTTATGGTTAAATGGTGTCGATTTTTCTCTTGGACCTTAAGTTTTATAGGCTCCATATCAATTTTTTGAAAAATTAGAGATTACAAGAATAGGCCCCTCATAAAATTTTAAGATTACAAGAATCCACCAACCTAATTACACTTCAAAGATCCTATATTTTGATTGTGCCTCTTATCTCCATAATCTCTATAATGCAGTTACAGCTTAGATAAATAAATTTTAATTGCCTAAAGCTATCTACAGAACTGGAATATCAGATTTGGAGTAAGACTTAAATAGCTTAAATCATGAGGACTAAACTCAAGATCTTAAACTTTTAGGCTTGAACCTTAAAACTTGCACATTTATGACCTTTTCTTAAACATAACGGACTATTTGAGGATCTAAGAAGAACCTTAGCCCTTGAACCTTAAAATTAACCATGCCTCTCTATATAAATTATCAAGGGAATATTTTTAATTCATAAAGAATCCATAACTAAATTTATTAAGGTCATAATAATGAGAATCTCCATATGGATGGACTTAGAAGGCTCAAAATTTTAAATATGAGTATGTTAGTCAAACTCTAAGAAAGATTTAAATTAGAAGAGTTTACGTTGTAATCTCTGAATGAAGGACTTGTGAATGAATCTGTATCTTAAGGTATCAACTCATGTATCTAAATCACCAAGATTAGTCTCTATCTACAAGCTCTCCAACTCATAATAAATTTAAGAAGCATAGGCAGCCCCTATAACACAACACTAACCATTCACATTGTGAGCGGCCACATCTCTCATTCTTAACTCCTAAACTCTCATAAATGACTTGGTCTTGCAATTGGCCAACCCCTCTCTTCTTTCGTATAGCATCTCACATGATCATATTATGAGCCTAGCATCTCATAAGGGTGTGATTCTAGAGTTAGAGATCTTTCGTAGACCATGACCTAATGTTTTATATCATAAGACTTAAGAGAGAGGTTACTTACACTTGATTGTCACTATTGTTGATTATTAAAATAATAATTTGCATTATTATACATGTCTCAATTGTTGTTGATCTTTCCAAGTTAAGTTTCTTTCTTTTCATGAATTGAGCATACCCTTAGTTTCCTGTTCAAGCTTGAATACAATGAGTATATTGCTGAATAATTAAATCATTCATTTTATTCAATCTTGAATTGTCCAAGTTGGATAGTTTGGGACTAAGTTTTCTTATTTAGTGGTTAACAATTTCTTAAATCTTGTAAATTGTACTTGATCAAATTTTGGTTTAGTTCATTTTTCATTGTCTCTAGGTACATGCTTGGTCATGGTAAATGACACCACAGTCAAGTTATGTAATTGGAGAATAATGCAAAATGTTGCCAAAATTTCACCAAGTATGATATTCAAGATTTAAGAAGTCTGTTAATCAACGAATAAAAAACATTATTCTCAAATGGGATAAGGCTTTACCAATAATGAGGAAAAGAAATTGTGATTATGAGTGACTAGGTTAATGGGTATCCTAAATCATGTGTTTATGATTCTTCTATATTATGGATCGTAGTTGAATAAATGCTACATAGACAAGTGATCAACATGAGAATGGGGTGGAAGAGTTTTTGAATTTTGCGTAGACAAATCTGCCTCAGAGTAATGGATCATTTTACTGTCCGTGTGTTAATTGTTTAAATGAGAGATGGTTGAATGTTAATGAAATTAGAGAGAATGTTCTTTGTGATGGATTTTGCAAAAGTTATACAAGATGGGCATGGCATGGTGAATTGTTAGGCACACCAAGTGTGTCACACACGGTGGAGGTTGATATAGATATGGAAGATCGAGTACAAGATATGATCCGTGATATGGGGCATGAGTCTTTTCAACGAGCAAATATGTATGGTAACTTGTGTAGTGATTTGGAGAAAAATTTGTATCCAGGATGAACTAATTTTACACGATTATCAATAGTGTTAATATTATTCAATTGGAAGGAAAAAAATAGGTGGAGTGATAAAAGTTTCATAGAATTCCTTGAGTTGTTGGTAAAGTTGCTTCTACAAGGTAATACATTTCTAAAGTGTAATTATGAGGTGAAGAAGGTATTGTGTCCGATGGGTATGAAGTATAAGAAAATACATGCCTGCCCCAATGATTGCATACTATACAAAAATGAGTTAGAAGGGTTACAAGAATGCCCTATATGCCAAGTTTCATGTTATAAACTGAAGGATGGTGATTCAAGTTGCAATGAAAGCATAAAGCGGCCTCCAACCAAAATGCTGCGGTATCTTCCAATAATTCCAAGGTTCAAACAATTGTTTTGTAATAAACATAATGCAAGGAACCTTAGATAGCATGTAGATGAAAGACAAATTGATAGAAAAATTTGTCATTCAACTGATGGGTTGCAATGGAAGATGATTGATAAACTATTTTCATATTTTGTGCATAAATTTGTATGGTAATTTAAGTAGTAAGCATAGTTGTAGCCTATTCTTTTGACAATTTGCAACCTTTCTCTGGAGTTATGCCTGAAACATAAATACATCATGTTGTCTATGATGATTTCAGGCATGCAACAGGCTGGAAATGACATAGATGTTTATCTTGCTCCTTTGATTGAAAACTTATGAAATCTATGGGAAGAAGGTGTCGATGTGTTTGATAGGCATGCTAATGAAAATTTCAAGATGCATGCCATGTTTTTTTTGCATTACTAATTGACTTTCCAGCATTTTAAAAATTTTTATGGATATAGTGTTAAGGGGCACAAAGCATGTCCTATATGTGAACAAGGCATAAGTTACCATTAATTGCATCATGGAAGAAAGACAGTTTATCTTGGTCATCGAAAATTTCTCAGGACTAATCACTTGTATCATAAATCAAGGAAAACTTTTAATGGGTTACTAGAAATGTGGGTTGCTCCAAAGACCTTAATTGGACAAGAAGTTTATGAACGGGTTAAAAATATCAACATTGTTTTTGGGAGAACTTAAAAGAAGGCTACTAAGACAAGGATATGGAAGAAAAAATCAATATTATTTTATCTTTCATACTAGTGCAATCTTGATGTTAGACATTGTATTGATATGATGCGTGTGGAAAAAAAATGTGTATGATAGCATTATCAAAACACTCCTCAATATACAGGGCAAGACTAAGGATGGTGTGAATTCTCGACTAGATTTGGTTTAGATGAGTATACGACAGCAGTTAGCGCCACAGGCTTTTGGAAGCAGACATATTTTCCCTCGGCATGTCATACATTGTCAAAAATAGAGAAAATAAGTTTATGTCAGTGCCTACATGGGGTTAAAGTGCCACAAGGTTATTCTTCAAATTTCAAAAGACTTGTCTCCATGAAAGATCTAAAGTTGGTTGATTTCCATGTATTGATGCAACAACTACTCCTAATGGTTATTCATGACATTTTGCATAAAAAGGTTAGACACATCATAAGTAGGTTGTGCTTCTTTTTCAATGCAATATGTAGCAAAGTCGTTGACCCTCTGAAATTAGATGAGTTGGAAAATGAAATTTTTACTATCTAGTGCCAATTAGAGATGTATTTTTCTCCATCATTTTTTGACATTATGGTTCACTTGGTTGTTCATATAGTAAGGGAGATTAGGTTATGTGATGCAGTGGAGTGTCATATGTTGGAGTGGATATGATATCAATTATTTTTATTTTACACAAAGTCTCGGGTTGATAAAAGTACCATGAAAAAAAGTGGGGTTATGATGGTAGCAAAGTCGATGCATTTTTCAAGTTCTAAAGATAAAAATCCTGTCATGGCTTCCATATCTTACTCGGGAGTGATTAAAAAGATTTGGGAGATTGATTACACCAAATTTAAATTGTCTGTTTTAAAATGTAAGTGGGTTGATAGTAACAGTGGTTTGCATGTTGATGAATTGAGATTTATATTGGTTGACCTTCATAAAGGGCTTATAGGGATGACCTTCATAAAGGGCTTATAGGGATGACCTTTTTATCATGGCCCACCAAGCGAAACAGGTGTTTTGTGTTGGAAATCCTTCTAACTAAAGGTAGTCAGTCGTTCTTCAGGAAAAGATGACAATTGGTAATGATGACGTAAACACACAATTATGTCCGAGGCTCCCGGTCGCTAAATTTATTAATTAACCCTAATTTAATTATATTAAACATAAAACTGAAAAATAAAAATTTTTTGAAAAAGAATTAACAAATTAAAAAATTTGAAAAAGAATTAAAAAATTAAAGTTGGAAAAGAATTAAAAATAAAAAAAATCTGAAAAAAGAATGAAAAATAAAAAATCTGAAAAAGAAAAAATAAAAATATGGAAAAGAATTAAAAATTAAAAAAATAAAAAAAGAATCTAAAAAATTTTAAAATCTGAAAAAGGAATTTAAAAATAAAAAATCTGAAAATAGAAATCTAAAAAATTTAAAAAAATATGAAAAAAATTAAAAATCTGAAAAAATAAATTTAAAAATTAAAAATCTGAAAAAAGAAATTTGAAAATTAAAAATCAGAAGAAAGAAATTTAAAAATAAAAAATCTGAAAATAGAAATCTAAAAAATTAAAAAATCTGAAATAGAAATTAATAATTACAAATTTGAAAAAAGAAATTTGAAAATAAAAAATCTGAAATGAAATTTAAAAGTAAAAATAAAAAAATCTGAAAATAAGATTAAAATAAAAATGTAAAAAGAAGAGAAAATATAATATATATATATATATATGAATATTAATAAAATAGATAGAATAAATAAAAGTAAAGAAAACGTAAAAATAAAATAAAAAGTATAATAACAAAAAAATAATAATAAACACTAAGAAAGACCAATGAAGAATAAAAAGGAAAAGTGGGGGGAAACAAAGAAAAAAGGATAACAGAGGTATAAATAGAGGGGAAGAGGGGATCCCGAGGGAGGTTTTTTGGCTGTCGGATTTTGGCTGGCTCCCACTCGCTGCAGACCTCAAGGAGAGCAAGTGAAAGATTCGTCCATCCCTGAGGGAAGTCGAATTTGCAGAGGGCGTTACAACGAACCCTCGCAAGCTCCACTGTAGATCTCTGGCCCCCAGCACCGTCGATCGGCCAGTCCAGGTTTGTCATGTTCATTCCTCAGGTTCTAAATCTGAAAGTTATTGTAATGAATAACATGATTCCTAGCCAAATAGCATAGAGATCGGTTCTGTTAGTGATGAAATCCATGCAGTAATACCTGTTGTGTGAGGATCGGGTTATTAGGATAGATTGCTTGAAATTCTAGATCTCCAGGTGTTTGAGTAGCATTCGATGAGAAACCAAGCATGCGTAAGAAGCTATGCGTCATTGGTCGCAAGATAGGGGAGATCCTCCGACGCATGGGTTGCAACTTCAAGTCGTGGCACGAAAACCTGACCCTACCGAGTACGTTGCGAGGAGTGCATCCTGGTGTTATCGGTGTGCTGGTAGATAGAGCAGGCTGGCTTGAAGTGTTAAGATGTGGAGTCCTTGATGAGATCGACCACCAGAGAGCAGAACAAGGAAGGGCACTACAGACGATGGTAGCAAGGATCGGTCGAAGCCGAGGTCTGGGAACCAGTAAGGAGACTAGCAACGCGCCTTACTTGTGCATAAGGGCGGTAGCAGGGATACGTTGCATGCTGAAGACGCTTGAGGCCCCAATATGCACGTTGCATGGACCGCTAGGCAAGACTTACACACATGTTGTTGGCCACATACTCCCCAGCGTAAGCTAAGAACTAGACCAGCTCAGTCCCCCAAGCCTATATAGTTTACCACGAGTTGAACCCCTATTTGTAGCTCACCTTAGGTATTCCTTAGCGTAAGCTAAAAACTAGACCAGCTCAGTCCCCTAAGCCTCTATAGTTTACCACGAGTGGAACCCCTGTTTGTAGCTCACCTTAGGTAGGGTCTCACGCTATAGGAACCTGGTTTGGCTAGAACCGGATAGTGTGTCCACATACCCTTCCTTGTTGTGTGCTCTCGACCGAGTAGCAACCTCAAGCTAGCTGGACCCACAAGCGACTAGAGTCGCAGTGGAGAGCAACAGAAGCCTGATCACTCGTGCATGGAGTTTTTCTACACATAGGGACCGAGGCGAGTAATGAGAAAGTCTCACGAGGTGTAGGCGTGGTTAAGGGATGGACATTATTGACTCGGGGGACCTGAAGCACAGGGGGAGGCCGAATGAGGACGAAAAGAAAGGGTGCGGGGTAGCCAACCAAGGACCCCGTCAAAGCCATGCTCGTCGGAAATACGATCAGCACGAACGATACCCGGGTCCACACGGCGAGGGGTGTTGATTCGGGCTCGAAGCTAGCAAGGCAGGGCCTCGGGCTTGGCTCAAACGTCGCGCCTAAATCCAGTCTTTCCTGGGTTCCCAGTTACCTCACGCACAGAGTATGACCAACAAGCATCACTCCGAGGTGAAGACACCTAACCAAAGGCGGATCGGACACATTGTTCCATCAACGCAATCTATCTCGATTAGGCGGGCAGTGAATGGGAAAAGAGCCGATGCTGCAAGGAACCTTAGGGTGATTCAATGGAGAAGAACCCTTCCTAGCAATTATCACAAACTTCCCAAACTTTTAAAAATTGCAAATCAGTCCCTCCAATTTTCCCTATTTGCAAATTAGTCCCTCCAATTTTCCCTCAAATTTCCATATTTACTTTTTTGGTCCCTCAATTCTTCCATAATTACAAATTAGCCCCTCAACTTTTCGAAATTGCACTTTGGACCCTTAACTTTTCATATTTGCAAATCGGTCCCAACCATTTTTTTTTCAAATAACATCAAACCCTTTTCCCAAATTGAGTCCAATTTCTTTTAGATTCTCTTTCTCTAACTAAATCAAGTTTAACTTTCCATAAAATCACGAGTCAACTATGTCTTTTCAACAAATTCCTTTTCTCTAAAAGTGTCCGATTAAGCCCACGTGCTTCCAATATTTACAAATCAAGAAAATGAACAAATAAAAACCCATTTTGCATTCCTTAATCTCACGCAATGGGCCCTAAAAACGGACTGGTATCTTTTTCTGTTGTTCGTTGTTTAGAGGTCTGTATGGGTCCAAGTGCAGCCATAGTTGTCTTGGGCCCTGTGCATATGTGGATTGGGATTGCCCCTCCTTTACTTTGTTTTCAGTTAAATAAAAATCTCATTTTTTCTTTCTTAATCTCACGCAATGGGCCCTAAAAATGAACTGGTAGCTCTTTCTGCTGTTCGTTGTTTAGAGGTCTGTATGAGTCCAAGTGCAGCCATAGTTGTCTTGGGCCCTGTGCATATGTGGATTGGGATTTCACCCTCAAAATGTTTTCTAAAAAACAACAAAACATTCTCTTTTCAATTTAAACTCCATTCGAAGGTCAAGCCTTCGAATCAACCAGAACTACGTAAGCCTTGAATTTCCCATTGTATCGGGGAATACGTAGGAGCAGGATCGAGTCCTGTCAGGCTAACCTCCATCAAGTATTTATTTTCACGCTAATTAAAGGGATCAAACAAGTTTCAAATAATCATACACTCAGTTTAAAGGGTACCGTTCTTTGGAACGGGCTAGTGGGGTGCCTAACACCTTCCCCATTCGTAACTGACTCCCGAACTTCGAATCTCATCCTCAAGTCAGGGTTTTTTCCAAATCTTTTCCCCTTAAATAAAAATTTGGTAGCGACTCCACACATATCAAATAAATCTATTTTTCAAATTTTAGCGAGTTCGTCATCTCGTCGGAATTACGGTTGCGACCATGACACCAATGATCTGGCAAATATTGATATTTCTCAAACTCCCTTCTAATCAAGGATAACTACTATCAATGAAGAAAATGAAATTGATGATGTACAAGTTATTCGAGATGATCATCATGAAGGAATATGAGAAAATGTTACTACATGATGCAAGTTAGTTATGTATTTGATTATATCATAATTCTATGTTTATTATTTACTTATTTAAAAATATTTATTACTTCTTTCATATTCAGTATAGTTTTTAACATATATTTTTACATGTTTCAATAGTCACATGGCTGGCCCGTCAAAGAACCCTCTTTCCCAAAGTGGGTCTGATAGCCATTCTCAGTAGAAGAAGGGAAGATAAGCCACACGACTAAAGGAGTTAACCCTTAGCTGGAGTGGTAAATAGAGGATTCTCATAGAGTTTTATCAGGTTACTGGAAATCCTTTATGCCAAACAAAACAAAGGTTAAGAGTTATGTGGCCCTCCTTGAACAAAGCAAAGCTAGTATTTTGAAGAATGATTGGAATGATGTAGAGCTCCAAGTGAAATATCAAATTTGGGAGATTATCATGGTATTTAACTTTAAAGCATTAAGTTTCTCCATGTATTTATGATTCACTAACAAATTACATCTCTTGTTTTATACAGCTTACATATGATGTGTCAAATATTAGCTTGCTGAAGAGGAAATGGCTTTCATTTGTTGGTGAACATTGGAGGGACTTCAAGACACATCTCACAAGTATATATATATATATATGGGTTACTGAAGGATGTTTCTCCTTGTGAGGAGTACCAGTTCCCTGATGATGAAACTTGGCAAAGATTTTTTGACACGAAAGGATCTTTTATTTGTTGTATGTATCTTTATAAACTTTGTGTTTATTCTTAATTGACTAATATAAGGTGTATTATGTATAATTGATTTGATTTCTTATAAAAGGAGAAAAGAAAGAAGGCTCAACAAATTTCTACAAATAACTATTACCCCCACAAATTATCTCGTGGGTGTTACAAGTTGCTTGAGAAAAGACACATGGAGAAAAAGTTGAAAGAACGTCAACAATCATCTGAAGCGGACCCATCTACACTTCTATCTCCACCATCTCCACCCCACAAACCATGAGAAATAGAAGAGAGCGCACCAAAAGGCTTCTAGAGAGTATACATCAAAGTCTTCTCGCATTGTTGTGGAGAAGATTGTAAGTAATTAGAAAATTTAACATTTTTTTATTTAGCTTAAACCATGTATATTATTGCTAACAACCAATTTTTATTTTGTAAGACTTTGGTTGAATAAAGCTCACAGGGATTCTTTGATCTAGCTGGACGAGTTGATATTTTGAGTACTGTTATTGGCCAACTAGAGCATCCATGTCGTGTTCGTGTTGCTGAACGAGGTGTTGGCATTAGACAGTATTTTGGATTGTCTTCCATTACACATGCCTCCAAAGAAGGACTGGTGTCAAGAGATGAGTTGGAGGCAAAGAGAGAAGACATGAGGCAAGCACTGAGGCAAGAACTTCAAGAAAGCTAAGACAGGAACTTCGACAAGAGTTCAAACAAGAGCTTAGGCAAGAGCTTGCATCTTTAGGACTTTCCCAAACTCAGACACAAGATCACCATTCCCTTTCTCCTACATGTAGCAGGAGGAGAAGATGTTTTTGATGCTGTAGACGATTATGAGTTATATGTTGAAGATCCATATTGTTTGGTAGCCGTTGGAAAAGTCTATAATTTGGGTTCAACCATCCATAACCAACAAATTGATGATGATAATGTAAAAGTGGTGGTTGAATAGGTTGAAGATGCAAATGCTCCTAGTCCTATGCCTATTGAGGAGGTTCAGGTCGTGGGGCAAGCCCCCAATCATTTTATTTTATGGCCAAGAGGACTTATGCAACAAGCTGAACCTAAGGTATTAATAATTTTATTCTATGTTACTAATTTATAAATACATTTCTTAATATTTTCTAAATTCATTTTAGGTTCATAGGGAAGATCTTGGGAAGGATATTAATGTTAGTGCTAAAAAAAGATCTTCCCTCCCAACCATAGAAACCTGAAGTTGATTTCCTTACACGCCTGTTTGGTATTGTTGTTAACTTAGGAAACCAACCTTTGCAAATGATTATAGAACCAAATATCATATGGAAGCCCACTACTATCCCTTTCTATATTACTAAGAAGGATATCTTGGAGCTAGTTGTGGGTAATGATCTCCTGTGTATTGATTCTACAATTATGGTTGATGTAAGTAAATTTTTAAACCTTAGCTAAATTAATTAAGTATCAAAATCTAACATATGGAAATTATTCACAATATTAGGTTCCTATATCGCATCTATACGGAAAGAGGGAACTTACACCTCTATGGATTCCTTGACCCAGTTCATATGTAGACAACTAGGAACAAGGTAGCTGACATATAGAGGTAACCTCAGAGTAGATTGGAAACTGAAAAAGATTATTACTTAGCACCTTCTTTTCAATCGTAAGTCAATACTTAAAAGTTTTATTTAACAAATTTAATTAAATGCCTAATTTTGGTTCATCTTTATCCATATTTTGTAGAGCCCATTAGCAATTAATCATTATTTATCCAAAGAAGAATGTAGTTGTCTTTCTATGTTCTGCTTGGCAAAAACTGAAGAAAGATATAAAAGATATTATAGAAGTGTAAGCTTTTAGGATTTATGTATTTATATTGATTATTTTTATTTTCAAAGGTATTAATTTGGTTCGTATTTTATTGTAGAGCAATGAATGCTCGACTTCGATTAAAAAGGACGCATTCATCAAATATTAAAAGCCTTTATGGATAGTTTCACGTGTAAGTACTTTTTTAAAAATTATTCAATTATTTTATATTCTTTTATCATTATATCATCATCTCTAATTATATTTGATATTTTTTCTATTTTCTTGAAGTGCCCAAGACAAGCTAGAGGAATTGAGTGTGGATATTATGTCTTAAGACATATGTTTCACATTGTCTCAACATCCATTGTTGATTCTTGGAGCGAGGTAATTACAATTATCACAATTTAATTATTTCATTTTAATTTATAACATGATATTTTCTCTAATTTTACTGAAAAATATTTTGTAGACATTTCAAAATCTTCACCCTTTAACCGATGAAGAATTGATGATGTTAGAAGACGTTGGGGGAATTTATGATAGAGGTTGCCAATTTGGGTTGATTTTATGTAATTTTAAGTTATTTCCTTTGTAAATTTAGATTTCATAATTAATAGTGATATTTAGTTTAAATAAATAGATTCTATGGTGTCTGTATTGTCTGCCTATCCATTCTGGTTGTATATGCATGTATTGTGAATAAGTGATATGGTAGTATGCCTAAACAAAATGAACATTAAAAAAAAAGACTTTCTACATCAGTTAAGACCATAACTGATGTAAAAAGTGACTTTCTACATCGGTTGAGACCATAACCAATGTAGAAAGTATCACTTTTTACATCGGTTCAGGTTACAACCGATGTGGAAAGTGTGTCTTTTACATCAGTTGCTACATCGGTCCAACGCCTTTAACCGATGTAGAAAGTCAATTTTTAACATCAGTTCATAGTCCAACCGATGTAAAAAGTCTAACTTTCTACATTGGTTGTAGAACCAAAGTAGAAAGTATTACTTTCTATATCCCCCACTTTTATACCGCTACCGCTCAAATAACAAATGTAAAAAGTGCATAACAATCCATGTAAAAAGGTTACTTTCCACCAGTGAAAGTTGGAAACTTGTTTATATCTTCTTTTAAAATTTTTAATCATGAAGTTGTCTTGGATAAAGTCCAGATCTAGACTCATATATTAAAAGTCCTTAAAGACTAAGAAAGATTATGTAATAAGATCCATAAACTTAACCTGGACTTGGGCTTAATAACTTCTAAGAGTAAAGGTGGAATTTTGGACTAAAAGTTGAATAAATGACTTAAGACCTTCCATGACCATGACCATAGCTATGGAGTAAGGACAAATTATGGATTGATCTAAGAACATATGATGTACCAAGAGCTAAACTTCATGAAACCAAGGCCATGTGGCAAGAAATTGATAAAAGAACCTTTGTTTAAGTCACCATAGTTTTGGCCACTTCCTATTTAATTAAGAAATTAGGAGTTTAAAATGTTGATTAGGGTATAAAGAGGAGCCTAATCAAGTATAATTATAAATTTTGAAGGAACTTGAATTTAGTAAAGTGCTCATTCAACCATATGGGTTGAATTGGGTGAAAACATACAAAAATCTTGCTAGAACTCAAGGATGAACCTAAATATTCTTAAGGAGATGATTAGAAATTCATTATGAGATAGGGAAAGAAAAGTGAGCATTTGGCCACTCACATAAAGCAAGGAGAAAAACCCTAAAATTTTGTAAGTGTGGTTTAAACTTGTAGCCTAAGTCCTAAATTAATGTAAATCAACTTTTGGAAGAAAACAAAAATGAACCATAACACCTTAGGACTATGGTGTGTGGACTTGGCCAACTAGGTTTGAAAAAGGATAGTAGATTATTTTGGAAGTTTAAAGATAACTAAATAAGTCATGAGTTGAAAAACTTTAAATTCATGAGCAAGGAGGCAAGCAAGTAAGTTCATTAATGGAACAAATTTAACTACCCAAGTTATTAGTCAAAAGCATAAAACATATAACACTTACACTTTAATTAATTATGTTGTGCATAAGATATTCAATTTAAGCAACACAAAGAGTAAACAACTAGGAAAGGTCATTCAGTCAACTAGAGAAGAAGTTCAATATACCATAATCATACATGAAAATATTAAGAAGAACTTAATCTTTGAGAAAAGAAAAGGTTGAGAGGTAACTTAGAAGGATGAGTGGACTAAGATCATATGAATGATTTCATTATAAATCTTATGAATTAAGTAAGTTGGACAAACTATGGGAGTAAGTATACATGCTGCCCAACATAGTAACATCAAACTTAATTAAGAAGTCTTGATTAAAATATTAGTTTCTATTTAGAAAGAGCATGCCAACTTGTTGTATGGTTTTATGAATACACAAGGATGTATGTAAAGTGTATTGATAACACTCTTGATTGTTTAAAGAGTAATGTATCATGTGGTGATCATGTATGAATGATGATGTGAAAGAAGTTTGGAAATAGAGACTAAATGTGCATGGCACATTAATTAGATTGTTTAAGCATGCATGATCTGAAAGCTTTTAAAAGGAACTGAATTAACTAAGGGATCATTAAAGAAAGAACTTATGTGAAAAGTTAATACTATTCTTAATGTGCCTTGTGCACATTCAAAAGGCGCAAGGTCCTTCTAAAATGAAGACAAAAGAGTTCTCCAAAAATCCTTCCATTATGAAGCGTTAGGTCTTCAATGTTTATGATGGTGACAACCATTAAGGAATGAACTCATGTCCTAATAATAAAAGGTAGTGGTAGAGACAGTAAGAAGATATTGTTTGACTAAGTAATATTGTATGTCTATGTCTTGAATTATCACTAAGAGAGTGATAGAGAAAAGAAGAGAAATATGTTGAAACATAGATGAAATGATAGTCAAATGATATCTATGAAATATGTCCTAATTTGTATGCTTAATTAGAAACTAGTTTTTATTTATGTAAAATAAATCTACTTTAGCTAAAATTTTTGAAGGATTAAAAATAAACTTGTATGCATGACATGTTTTCTAATAAATTGAAGTGGTTGGGATGAAAATGATGACACAAACTTTAGGGTAGAATCCTACTGACAAACTTAGTTTCTTACCCTATCTCCCACCATTTTCTTCCTAGACTCCAATAATGTCATTCGTGGAGGCGGTGATGTTCATAGAGAGTGACAACTCAATCTAAGTGGTTGGAGCCTTGAAGTCATCACAGCTAGACTGCTACTAGGAATTTTATCTCACCAAATAAAGTACATTTTGTAATATAGCTATGGATAACTGTATACTAAATAAGTAGTACTTAGTTTGTATTTTATTGTAGGTATTGTGAATATGATAGTCGTAATTATATATGTAAATAAGTATGTAAAGGCACTAATGCCTTAACTTAACCTAACTAAGTATGTATAAATATGGATTGTATAATTACAAAGTTTTGTATAACTTTTGGCATGTTTGTATTTGTGATAAGTTGCATTATTACTTATTAGAGAAGTATAGAATAGTAAAAGTAATATAGACCAGTAATGAATTAAACATGAACAAGGACGTTTGTTTACTTATTTTCCGCTATGACAACTATTCCAACAAGGCTTGCATTTTATACCAAAGTGTTTTAAAAAAATTACCATATTTTTACCAATAGTTATTTTCTAAAGATTTCGCATCATAAAATAACAGTTTATTAATGAAAGATCATATCATAATTAGTTTTATCCATCCATTTATTTTCTAATAGATGGTAAGACATTACTTATAAATGAAATTGAAGGAATTTGTTCTTTCATAATGGATTGAAAAAAAGATGTTCTCCCTATATTTAAAGCATTAGATCCTAACTTTAACATATAATCATCTAATCCTTTAAAAATTATACAAGATTGGTCATAATCAACAAATGAGTATATGTTAATTATGCTCCATCCATTTATTTTCCAAAATGGCTTGAGTAACAATTGTCTAAGTAATAATCATAGAAAAAGTTGGTACAATAATATTACCAACATATTGAATAACATCATTAATAGATGTCATTGTAGTATTACTTTCATTTTTAAGACTTCAACGGTAACACTTTAAAAATGAAGTTTGTTTTTATGTCTAAGTCGTACACATGATTTCATTAATAAACTGTTATTATCTATTAGAAAATAAATGGATGGATAAAACTAATTATGATATGATCCATTACGAAAGAACAAATTCCTTCAATTTCATTTATAAGCAATGTCTTACAATCTATTAGAAAATAAATGGATGAAAAGAATTATGATATGATCAATATATTATCTCAACAAATAATTAATGTTTTTAATTCATTTTTAACATCACTCATAATAACTATTAGTTGTTGGCACCACAAACAGGTTAAATTACTTAATATTTTTTTAGATGCTCTAAGAAGACCTAATTGTTCAACAAATAATAAAAGTAATCCCTTTTAGAAAAAATAATCCCCTTAAAAGTGAACCTTAGAAATAATCCCCTCTCGGAAAGTTAGTCATGTACTTGTTGAAAGTAGAAAAAAATGTTAGAAACTATACTAAATATGAAAGAAGTAATAAACATTTTAAAATAAGTTAAAAAATAAACATGGAATGATGATATAATGAAATAAATAACTAACTTGTATCATGTAGTAACATTTTCCCATATTCCTTCATGATGATCATCTCGAATAGCATGTACATCATCAATTTCAATTTTTTCATTGATACTAGATATCCTTAATGATAAGAGGGTTTGAAAAATATCAATATTTGACATATCATTGGTGTCATCACTAGAGATTGTTATCTTTCCTTGAAGAACAACTGACCACCTTTTGTTAGAAGGATCTTGAACATAAAACACTTGTTTTGCTTCTTGGGCCAAGATAAAAAGGTTATCCTTGTAAGCTACTTTTTTAAGGTCAACCAATGCAAATCCCAATTCATCAACTTGCACACCATTGTTACTATCAACCCACCTACATTTGAAAACAAGTACTCTAAATTTGATGTAATCAATCTTCCAAATATATTCAATCACTCCAAAGTAAGATATGAAAGTCATTACAGGATTTTTATCTTTGGAACTTGCAAAATGCATCAACTCTGCTACCACCACAACCCTACTGTTTTGCATGGTACTTTTATCATCCTGGGACTTTGTGTAAAATGAAAAATAACTGATATCATATCCAGTCCAACATATGACATCAAAGTTTGGGCCATTTGTTAGCCACTTCAATGTATCAGAGGCACCATCATCCCTCTTAATTGTTTCATCAAACTAGTTTAAGAACGTTTTGTTATACTCTTTCAATAACCATTTGTCGTTCGTTCGAACATTCTCTTCCCTATAATGGTTTTGTGAGTAGATAAGTAAGGTTCAACCTTATCGGTATTATTCAAAATATACAAATGTTCTTGAAGGACTTCCGCACGACCCATGCTTTTCATAGTTATGCCTCGTTGTGAACACCTAACTATGTCCGAGACTAAAATTATAAACAGAATGTAAATTTTTGCTTCAAAATCAGTTAAAATATAGTAAATAAAAACAAAAAATAAAAAATAATAAATAAAAATAAAAATAATGATAAGCAATAAAAATAATAATAATAAATAATAATAAAATAAAAAATAAAAGAAAAATAAAAATAATAATACAAAAAAGAGAGAGTAAAAAGTAAAAATGAAAAGAAAGTTGTTACAAATTAGTTAGACAAGTTAGTTAGGAATAGTTAGGTTAGTTAGGTTCTAAAAAATAAATAAAAAAAATTGAAAAAAAAAGAAGAGAGAAAGAAGAAGGGTATTGCAATACTCGCGGAAAATTTTTAAAGAAAGGCATAGAGGCAGGGTATCAATAGAAAAGCCTAAAGGAAACAGGGTTTTTTTTTCAAAAACTAGAAATTGAAATCGCCAATTTTCTCTACTCGAGAAAACTTTTTTGGCATGTCGGAAAAGAGATCAAAGGATCGGAAAAGGCTCTCTGACGTTCTCTCTCTCCATTACTAGCCAATCTCAATAAGGAATATTCAAGGCCTTTTTCTTCTCGGATTGAAAAGATCAGTTACTGGATTTTGAAGAAAGCCACAATCAACCTTCTACACGTCATTTCTTCATCACGATTTCAGAAATACTGTGGGACAGAAATTGCTGATTCTAGAAGGGATGTTCACTTGATCTCATCATCTAAATAATTATGTTTTAATTAAGGTGTTTATTTATGATTTCTATTTTTAGGCAAAAAATTTTTACTATTCTTTATCTAATTTTGTTTCTTGATGATTAAGAACTAGAGTCCATGCCATATCCACACGTTCATTTCTTTATCTCTTCGTAATTATGTTACAGATTTATCTTTCATTAATCATTACAATAATAATAATAACTAAATGAAAATAACAAAAAGCAATAAATTATTTTTGCTTGATGATTCCCTCTACCTTCACCGGAATCCTCCATTGCTGGCAAGAACAGTCCTGTAACCACCGCGGTGCCACCAACCTTTTCCTCTATTCTCGTTGCTTTGGCCTCACCACTAGATCTCAATTAGAAGCCACACCACCTGGCCAAAATTCCTTGCTCACGGTTAGCATCATCAAGGCCATTGTTCAACGTTGGCTACCTCGTCCGTACATGACGACGATAAGAGAAATCCTTCACCTTCAAGTTACATCACCTTGCTGCCATCTATAAGCATGAGCAACATCGCGTTGCAACTTACAACCCCTCGCTCTCGGCTTGCAGTGTTACAACTAACCAATGGCCTAGACCTCCACAGGAAAAGCTAAATCAATGCAGGCTAATATCACTGATATTTGAGAGCCTATGAGGTTCAGTTTAATACTGGTGTGAATGGGTCTTGTTCAATTGTTCTGTAACCGCTGATTGGTTGAGTGTTTTCACACTGCTTTATGTCATGCTTAGCATTGATAAGGAAAAAATCCTATGCTAAACCTAAACCCAATTAAGGCAAGGGAAAAGTTCCTTTTAGCCACTGTGAGTTTAATGCATAGTGATCTTGGGGTGTCATCTCTGGATGCTTTGCCTGTCACCCCTCAAAATTCTGCTCTCGAAAGTAGTAGCAGTCTTAGTAGTGAAAATGCCTTATTGTGAATATCAGCTTCCATGAGAACATTAGGATAGAGTCTATCAATTTTGCTGATTTTGGTTTTGTTATCGTTAGCCACTAACCTGATAGGAACTAGACGAACCTGAAATAAAACTCAAGATGGAAGGTAAGTATTGGCTCTAGTCTAGTGTGCCAAAAACATGAGCCTTGAAGCGCATAAAGGCTAAGAAGATGTTTAGGTGTTGAGCTCCCTCGGATTTGACATAGCCATGTTCTGTTTTGTGGCTTCCTAGTCTGATGGTGGACAAACTGATATGCAGGAAGCCCGTGACTTGTCAATGCCATTTGGCAGCATGCACTTTGGCAAAAATAAAAACACCAGGTCAAGGAGTGATTCTGTGGGTCCTATAGTTTTTAGTTTAAGTTGTTGTCCATGAATACTAGGCCTAAGCTGGAAGCCTAGCTTAGTGGTTAGCTCACTGCACACCAATACTAGGTCCTAGGTTCGATTCCTGCTGGGGGCTTTTTATTCTAATCTCAGTTTATGACTGATTGGGAACCAAATGGTTAATGGGCCCACTGTTCCTCAATTTATGATCCTCAATTTGGGCCAATGCTCCTTTCCAATTTGGACTACGCTTCAAATGGGCCATTCCAATTTGGACTACGCTTCAAATGGGCCATGCTAGTTGCGTGCTAGTTGCCTTTCAAACCTCTCAATTTAGGTTATGTTTTGATTCATTCAAAATGGGCTAGGCTACCTCTTCCACTAGGCCATGCTGAAATTAGGACCATGCCAGCTCCCCTTTCAATTGAGCCATGCTAATTGGGCTGCCTTCCAATCGGGCCATGCTAAGGGGGTTTAAACCCATGATAAAAAATAAGTTGCTAAATTATCAAATAATGAATACCAACACCATTTTTTTTAACAAGATAAATTCAACTAACATAAATTCCTCTACTTAATTTTTTTCAAAATAATCAATTTGGGTCAAACTCATTGCCTCTTTTTTATTTTGAAATCAAACTTACTTTTTCTTAATTTGGATCAAGCCCAATTCCTTTTTTTTTAATTTGAGATCAATTCCATTTTTTAATTTGGGTCAAGCCCAATTCCTTTTTTTAATTTGAAATCAAGTCTTTTTTTTTGTCAAGTCCAATTCCTTTTTTTTTAATTTGGATCAAGTCCAATTCTTTTTTTCTAATTTAAAATCAAGTCCATTTTTTTATTATGGGTCGAGCCAAATTTCCTTTTAATTTGAAATCAAGTCTTTCTTTTTGGGTCAAGCCTAATTTTTTTTAATTTAAAATCAAGTCCATTTTTTATTTTGGATCGAGCCCAATTTCCTTTTAATTTGAAATCAAGTCTTTTTTAATTTGGGTCAAGTCCAATTCCCTTTTTTAATTTGGGTTAAACCCAATTCTTTTTTTAATTTAAAATCAAGTCCATTTTTTTTATTACATTAGGTCAAGCCCAATTTTCTTTTCTTAATTTGAAATCAAGTCTATTTTTTTTTAATTTGAGTCAAGCCAAATTCCTTTTTTTAAATTTAGGTCAAGCCCAATTCTATTTTTTTAATTTGAAATCAAATCCATTTCTTTTCTTAATTTGGGTCAAGCTCAATTCCTTTGTTTTTATTATTTTAAAATCAAGTCCATTTGTTTTTATTTTACATTAGATTTGGGTCAAGCCCATTGCCATTAATTTTTTATTTTCTTTTATCTCTAATTTGGGTCAAGCCCAATAGGTTCCATAGGCCGAAATTAATCATTTCTTGAGGTAAGTTTGATTTAAAAGTTGATTTACAAAGCGACTTTTTCAAGAAAAAAGAAAAATATATCTTTCAAATTTTCTGAAATTCTTGTAACGGATTATAATACAAAGAGGTAGCGTTCTCTACTGTTCCGTATTTTAATTCGTGCAAATTCAAATGCTGCTTATAATGGTTTGGATTTTGCAAGCACGTAATTTTAGAAAATCACTGTTTCAACTAACTCTTTAAAAACCATCTGTTTTAAAAATGTCTATTTTTGTATTTTCTAAAATTCATGCAACGGGTTCTAATACGAACATGTAGTGTTCTTTACAATTCCGTATTTTAATTCGTGCAAATTCAAACGTAGCTTACAACAGTTTGGTGTGCAAGCACGTAATTTTAGAAAATCACTGTTTCAACTAACTGTTTAAAAAACATCTGTTTTGAAAATGTTTGTTTTTGCATTTTCTGAAATTCGTGTAACGGGTTCTAATACGAACAAGTAACGTTCTCTACTATTTCATATTTTAATTCATGCAAATTCAAAAGTGGCTTACGATACTTTGGATTTTGCAAACATATGATTTTAGAAAATCGTTGTTTTTACTAACTCTGTTTAAAAAACATCTGTTTTAAAAATGTTTGTTTTGTATTTTCTGAAATTCGTGCAACAGATTCTAATACGAACAGGTACCGTTCTCTACTGTTCCATATTTTAAATCGTGCAAATTCAAACGCGGCTTACGATGGTTTGGATTTTGCAAGCACGTAATTTTAGAAAATCACTGTTTCAAGTAACTCTGTTTAAAAAAACGTCTGTTTTAAAAATGTCTATTTTTACATTTTTCTGAAATTCGTGCAACGGGTTCTAATATGAATAGGTAGCGTTCTCTACTATTCCGTCTTTTAATTCGTGTGGATTCAAACGCGTCTTATGAAAGTTTGGATTTTGAAAGCATGTGATTTTAGAAAATCGTTGTTTTAACCAACCTCATTCAAAAACCAATTTTCCCTGAAATCACCCTTTTATTCTCCATGAGATCAAGTCTCTTAACTAAAACTACATAGCCTTAAATTTTCTATTGCACCAGGGAATACGTAGGAGCAGGATCAAGTCCTGTCAAGCTATTTTCCACCAACTTATTTATTTCTATTCAATTTAAGGGGATCAAACAATTTTATCAAAATCACACACTCAATTTAAGGGGACCGTTCTTCGGAACGAGCGAGTAGGGTGTCTAATACCTTCCCTACTCGTAACGGACTCCCGAACCTAGGTTTCTTCCTTAAGTTAGGGTTTTTCCAAATGTTTTTCTTTTAAAAAATAAAATTTGGTGGCGGCTCCACAATCAAATCACATTCTTTCTAAATTTTTAGCGAGTTTGTCATTTCGTTGTAATTACGATCATGACACTCATATACCTTTACCTCCATGTCTTCCCTCATGACGAGACTTAGGAACTCTTATGGGTTCCACCTTTGACAAATACTTTGTACAAAAATCAATTTCCTCTTCTATAATGGATCTTTCAATCATAGATGTCTCGGAACAATGTGGATTCTTCACATACCCTTTTAATATTTTCATGTATCGCTTAATTGGATACATTCACCTTAGATAAATTGGACCACATAATCTGATCTCCCTCACTATATGAACAACCAAGTGAACCATAATGTCAAAAAATGATGGAGGAAAATACATCTCCAATTGGCGTAAGACAGTAAAAGCTTCATGTTCCAACTTACCCAATTTTACAGTGTCAATGGCTTTGCTACATATTGTATTGAAAAAGAAGCACAACCTACTTATGGTGTGTCTAACTTTTTTAAGGAAAATGTCACGAATAACCATTGGAAGTAATTGTTGCATCAACATATGACAATCATGAGACTTTAACCCAACTAATTTTAAATATTTCATGGAGACAAGTCTTTTAAAATTTGAAGAATAATCTTGTGGCACTTTAATCCCATGTAGGCACTCACATAAACTTATCTTTTCTTTTTTTGACAATGTATGACATGTCAGGGGCAAATATGTCTGCTTTCCTACAGACTGTGGTGCTAACTGATGTCGTATACCCACCTGAACCAAATCAAATCGAGAATTGACACCATCTTTAGTCTTGCCCTGTATATTAAGAAGTGTTCCAATGACGCTATCACATATTTTTTTCCTCATGCATCACATCAATACAATGTCTAACATCAAGATTGCACCAATATGAAAGATAAAAAAATATTGATCTTTTCTTCCATATCCTTGTCTCGATGACCTTCTTTTGAGTCTTTCCAAAAATAGTTTTGATGTTTTTAAACCGTTCATAAACTTGTTGTCCAGTTAAGGCTTTTAGAGCAACATCATTTTCTGGCAATCCATTAAAAGCTTTCCTTAATCTACGATAAGGGTGATTAGTCTTTAGAAAGTTTCGATGAGAAAGATAAACTGTCTTCCTTTCATGATGCAGTGTCAACACTCAATTATGTCCGAAGCCCCCATTTTAAGAATTAATTAGTAAATAAATGATAATTTAAATAATAAATCAATATTAGGATTAATAAACAAAAAGCAGAGACACAAATAAACAGAAAACAACAAAATAAAAAATAGGGAAAATCAAGATAACAAAAAATAACAAAAAGAGACAAAAATAAAATACAAAAAAGAAAAAAATTGGATTAGGAATATATAAGGAAAAATCCAAAAGAGAAATTTGTAAAAAAAATTTGATATTAAAAAGAAATAAACAAAAAATATATAAATACTAATAGTTGAGGAAAGAAAAAAAACTTAAAACAAAAATTGAAAAAAGTAAGAAAAGACATAAATTAAAAAATAAATAAATAAATCCTAAAAAATAAAATAAAAAAACATAGATAAATAAAAAAATAAAAAAAGGAATAAAATATGAAAAAATATAACAATTTAAATAATAAAATAGCAAAATAAAATAAAAAAATTTAATAATTAAAAAAGGGAGAAACAAAAAAAAAGAGAAGAAACATAACAAAAATAAAAACTGAAATAACTGAAATAACAAAAATAAAAACAAAAAGAAAAAAAAGAAAAATTAAAATAACAAAAATAATGGAAAATAAAATAAATAAATAATAATAATGTAATAGAAAAGGTGTATAAAAGGGTGCATGCATGCACGAAAAGGATTTTTTTTTTGGGAGGGGGGATCGGCCATTGGCTTTCGATATTGTACCTTAATAAATAGAGAAGAAGAACCTTCTCCACATCTGGGATCAGGGGAAACCTTTTCTGCTGAAAAATGTCTTCATCTCTCTATATTGCTCACGGTGTCAGGATCTTTTGAGAAGATTTTGTGGTGTTCAATAGGCTGCTTCCTCCGCTATGATCTCGCTTGGCCAAAGCTACACCCAATCTTGATATTCTCTTGCAAGCTTTCAGGTAAGAATCGAGAACTCCTCTGCATGTTGTCATGACATGATTTCTGTATACATTCATCTGCATATAGAGTCTAGAATTCACCACTATCACATGAATCTTGAGTTATGAATAACATCTGTTTGAATTTGATTAAGTGGTCCGTAATCATATGTTCGTATAAGAATCAATTTGAATGAGGTAACAAAGTCATGATTATGCCATCCCTCAAGAATCCAGAACTTGAACGCCTCTAATAAACCCCATTGGAGCCATAAGAGCTGAAATTTGGTAAATTCACGCTTGGAGTGTCACGATTGTTACCAAGATAGAGGTCCAGAGTTAGATGAATCCATTCCTGGTATTGAAACAACGGGAGCCGGTTATTCTAAATGTCTGAGTTAGATTCTTGAGTTGTAGACTTAGTCTTGATCTATGATATACTCTGCTCTTCTGTGCAAACTTCTTAACCTGCAAGTTTTGATTGTTCTTCTATACAAAACTCAAATCGGAGAGTGCTACTAGCAATTTTGAGTTTGCAACCGCGCAACAATTGCTTTAGAGGTTCCTTTTTTTTATGTCTTTGATCAAGTTGATACCATTGAACTTAAGAAGGTTTCTCTAATACAGCGGCTCTAAGCAATGATTAAACAACGACTGTAACCAGGATAGTTAAGGCAACGACTGATGAAGTTTTGGCAAAGCCAATGTGATCCAGAGTCAGAGCGACTTGTAAGATTGAAGTGGATTCTTGCTTGTCCCCTCTGAGCACCAATTCTATTTCTACAAGAGGTGTTGTTCCAGAGGTCTCTTCTTCTCACCATTGGATAAATGCATAACCCGTGGTTACTATAAAGCAAAAAAAAAACTGATACGCATCTTTAGCCATTGATTACTCCTTGGTTGGTCAAGAAGCTCAAAGCATGTCGAGACTCACGTATTTGCTCAGTGATCGGTCGGTCGTTAGGAAATGGACTCAAACGATACTCCATAGCACTCGTGATCGTAGAAGACAAGAGCCATGCAAGCTAGACCCCTTAGTATGGAGTGCGGCTCCATGCAAAAGGCCAACACTTGTGGTTTAAGTATGCATGGCAGGCCTCCATAGCCACTGGGACCTTTGTGAACGCATTGTGGGGGTGATACCGTCGGGCTTCAAATAAACAACCCTAGAAAGCCTACATGCATACGTGATCCCTGAGTCTGAAACTCTATTGAAGTAACAACCCTCTCCATGGCATGTCCGATCCAAAAAATGCTAAATTATTTTCAACAAGGATAAAGACACGCCTTGCCATCGTTGTAGTTGTGAATTTAAGGGACGTCAACTTCTACATCAAAGTCGACGATGATGTTTATACAGTGGTATCATTATTCATGCTCCCCATTCGGTCAAGGCTGGAACATGAAAATCCCTTCTTCTCAACGAATGGATTAGTACAAGGTACTTTGTTCCCTATGCCAATGATTATGGAAGAATGGTACCCCAGTTCTGAATCTTTTCACCACGAGCAAGACAGGTCCGGTGTACACCGAAGCGTGGTGCATGGAATTGTTTGAAATTGATAACCAATTGCTAGACTCTGTGTGGCTTCTCTTCTTCAAGATACCGTGAGAGTTTATTCAATATCAGGAATAGAAATTGTCCCAGGGTTCTCTCCTTAAAGATGTTACTAATACTACTGTATAAATGCACATAATATACTAGCCACCAGGTTTCGACCCTTATTAACATGTGTGTTCATCACGCCTCGTTCTCTAATAAAGGGGGGTACTGTGAACTGGGAAAGACGAAGATGGCACTACATATTTGGTGGTTTCTCTTGCATCCAAGAAGGCTGGGACTGGTCATGTCTCCATAGAAGTAGTAGACATTCGAAAGTTTTGGGTTGAAGTCGCTATTACCTCTGAGTGGCATAGTCCTGGTGTGAGTGGGTACCCTACTCCTAACACAAGTGCATTGAGAATTATCCTAGACTGGGTCTGCTTCCTGGTTTCAGATTCAAATGGTGTTCATTCTTATGCTACAAGTTACACGAAGAAAATTTCATGCTCGTGAACAATCTCTTCGGTGCATTAAGGCTACTAGAGTCTGACGAGAATCAATACGTGATGACATGTATTATAGGGCGTTTGGGGTTGCAGGTCTTTTTGCTGAAATTTTCTCTAGTTTTAATTTGGTCTAAGCAGTGGATTCGTCCATGTAGAATCCATGCAAATCCCACGTGCCCTGAAAACATTGGCTTAAATCTGATTGTGAGCGCTATATACCCAACCAGGCGCTTGGCCTAGTGGTTGGGGCGCTGCTGGACTTCCATAACCTAGGTTCAAACCCCTCACACACCACTATTTTGTTGCAAAATTCCTCCTCTCTGTCATCGCACCTCACGTGCTAGTAGCCAAACTAAGTCATGCGAACTGCCAAATCGAGCCATGCGAACAACTCAAATTGAGCAGTAGCTAAATTGAACCATGCAAGGAGCAGCAGCACATCCCCAAATAGGCTCTTTGCAATTAAGTTAATCTTTTATTTAATTCATTTAAATTAAATTTAATTCTTTTTTTTAAATCAAAAACAAATTCATTCAAATTAAATTTAATTCTTTTTCTCAAATTTTAATTCAAAATCAAGTTTATTCCAATCAAATAAAATCAAATCCTTTTTTCTTTTTCCTAATTAAGTTTGATTCTTTCTTTCAAATAAAATCAAATTCCTTTTTATTTCCAAATTAAGTTTGATTCTTCCAAATAAAATCAAATTCCTTTTTTTCCCTAATCAAGTTTAATTTCTTTCTTTCAAATAAAGTCAAACTCTTTTTCCCCA
Organism: Canavalia gladiata; assembly: GCA_037954105.1. Classification (NCBI taxonomy): domain Eukaryota; kingdom Viridiplantae; phylum Streptophyta; class Magnoliopsida; order Fabales; family Fabaceae; genus Canavalia; species Canavalia gladiata. The sequence goes on along the minus strand of CM075662.1, from coordinate 13,662,781 downwards.
AATCAAGTTTGATTCTTTCAATCAAATTCCTTCCTTTTTTTCCCTAATCAAGTTTAATTTCTTTCTTTCAAAGAAAATCAAACTCTTTTTCCCCAAATCAAGTTTGATTCTTTCTTCCAAATAAAATCAAATTCCTTTTTTTTCCCAAATCAAGTTTGAATCTTTCTTCCAAATAAAATCAAACTCTTTTTTCCCAAATCAAGTTTGATTCTTTCTTTCAAATAAAATCAAACTCTTTTTCCCCAAATCAAGTTTGATTCTTTCTTCCAAATAAAATCAAATTCCTCTTTTTTTCCCTAATCAAGTTTAATTTCTTTCTTTCAAATAAAATCAAACTCTTTTTCCCCAAATCAAGTTTGATTCTTCCTTTCAAATAAAATCAAACTCTTTTTCCCCAAATCAAGTTTGATTCTTTCTTTCAAATAAAATCAAATTCTTTTTCAAATCAAGTTTAGTTCTTTCTTTCAAATCAAATACAATTCTCCTAAGTTCAAGTAAAGTTCATTTTTAGCCAAATCAAGATTCAACCCCAATCAAGCTCAATTTCTCAAGTTTTAAATCAAGTTTATTTCAAATCAAGCTCAATTCCTCAGGTTTTAAATCAAATTCATTTCAAATCAAACTTGTTTTTTAAATCAAGCCCAAGTATTTTCTTATCTTTATTACTTTCAAATTAAATTCATTTTTAAATCCTAAGTTTCACGCGATGAGCTCTAAAATAGAACTGGCGATTTCACTGCTGTTCGACATTTAGAGATTCATATGAATCCTAATATAGCCCTCGTTTGTCTCGGATCCTGTGCATATGTGGACTAAGGATTTTCTCTAAAATACTTTCAAAATACTCTACTCCTTTTTTTAAGCATCTCCTAAGGTCAAGCCTTCAAACCAGAACTATGTAAGCCTTGAGTTTCCCATTGCACCGAGGAATACGTAGGAGCACGATGAAGTCCTGTCAGGATATCTTTCACCTAACCTATTTATTTACTTTTAATTAAAGGGATCAAACAGTTTTTGAATAAATCACACACTCAGTTTAAGGGTACCGTTCTTTGAAACGGGCGAGTAGGGTGCCTAACACCTTCCCTACTCGTAACCGACTCCCAAACCTAAGACTCTTCTTCAAGTTAGGGTTTTTTCCAAATCTTTTTCTCTTAAATAAAAATTTGGTGGCGACTCCACATAAATAAAAATATTGTTTTAAAATTTTTAGCGAGTTCGTCGTCTCTTCGTGATTACGGTTGCGACATGCAGTTGATGGTAACTTGTTCCTTCTTCACATATAGGACATGTTTTGTGCCCCTTAACACTATACCGCATAAATTTCCATATGCTGGAAAGTCATTAATAGTGCAAAAAAGCATTGCCCGCATCTTAAAATTTTCATTACCATACCCATCAAACATATCCATACATTCTTCCCATAGATTTTGCAAGTCTTCAATCAAGGGAGCAAGATAAACTTCTATGTCATTTTCGGGCTATTGTGGACCTAAAATCATCATAGACAACATGATGTATTTACGTTTCATGCACAACTCCAGAGAAAGGTTGTAAATTGTCAAAAGAACAGGCCATGAACTATGCTTACTACTTAAATTACCATACGGATTCATATCTATTGCAAGTCCAAGCCTTAGGTTTCTTGGCTCATTCTCAAAATCCATATATAGTTGATCAACCATCTTCCATTGCAAACCATCAGCTAGATAACGAAGTTTTCCATCAATTTGTCTTTCATCTACATGCCATCTAAGGTTCTTTGCATCATGTTTATTATAAAAAAATCGTTTGAACCTTGGAATTATTGGAAGATACCACAACACTTTGGCTGGAGGTCGCTTTGTGCTGTCATTGTAACTAGAATCACCATCCTTCAGTTTATAATGTGAAACTTGACATACAGGGCATTCATGTAATCCTTCAAACTTATTTCTGTATAGTATGCAATCATTGGGGCACACATGTATTTTCTTGTACTGCATACCCATCAGACACAACACCTTCTTCGCCTCATAACTACGCTTTGGTAATGTATTACCTTTCGGAAGCATCTCTACCAACAGGTCAAGTAATTATGTGAAACTTTTATCACTCCACCCATTCCTTGCCTTCAAATTGAATAATCTTAACACTACTAATAATCGTGTAAACGTAGTGCATACCGGATACAAAGGTTTCTTTGAATCAGTAGACAAGTTACCATACATATTTTCCCGTTTAAATGATGCATGGCCCATATCACGAATTATATCTTCCACCCGATCTTCCATACCTATATCAACCTCCATCGTCTATGACATACCTGACATGCCTAATAATTTACCATGCCATGTCCATCTTGTATAACTTTTGCAGAACCCATCACAAAGAACATGTTTTCTAATTTAATCAACAAACAACCATCTCTCATTTAGACAATTAACAAATAGACAATAAAACTGTTCATTACTCTAAGGTAGATTTATTTGCGCAAAATTCAAAAACTCTTCGACCTTATTCTCGTACTCATCACTCGTCTGTTTAACATTTATCCAACTATGATCCATACTATACAAGAATCATAGACACATGATTTAGGATTAACCTTGTCACTCATAATTGGTAATTTATTTTCCTCACTATTGGTAAGGCCCTATCCCATTCGAGAAAAAAGTTCTTTATTCATCGATTAACATACTTCTAAAATCTTGAATATCATATTTGGTGAAATTTTGGCAGCATTTCGCATCAACTTCCAAGTACATAACTTGATTGTGGTTTCATTTATCATAATCAAGCATGTACCCAAAGACAATGCAAAATGAACTAAACCAAAATTTCATCAAGTACAATTTACAAGATCTAAGATGAAATTGCTAACCACTGAATAAAAAACTTTAGTCCCAAACTATCCAACTCGAACAATTTAAGATTAAATACAATGAATGGTTTACTTATTTAGTAATATACTCATTTTATTCAACCTCGAATGGGAAACTAAGGGTATGCTCATATTTGAACTCAAGAAAAGAAACAAACTTAACTTAGAAAGATCAACATATTTAGACATATAATTATGGTAATTATCATTTTAGTAATCAACAATAAGTCGTGACCAATTGCAAGTAACCTATCTCATATCCATTATGACCTTAATAAACTTAGTTATGAATTCTTTATGAATTAAAAATATTCCCTTAACAATTTATCTATAGAGCCTGAATTTAGGTCATATTCTTAAGCTATGAAGATTGTTCAATGTTTCAAAACCAGGTTCATGCACTCAATTATTAGCTATATTTAAAACGAAATCAATACTAACATACACATCACCTAACAAAGCAGAGGTGCAGAGGCTTCTTTGTTCAAGGTAACACATGTAAACTCTCATATATGCAATGACAAAGTAGAGGTGCAGAGAAAATACCTCCCAGTCAAACAACAATGATAGAGCAGTGGCAGAGTGATGGCCGAGCGGAGGCACAACGATGGCCAAACACAAAGCTTGCAAATTATAAAATACAACCAAAATGAACGTAAATTTCAACTATAATAATAGAAGGAGATGGATAAATAACGACGACGACGATGATGGAGGTTGCTCATACCTTAGGGTGTGCAACGATGACTTTGAGCGGAGGCAATGGTCACAACGGTGACGACAACGATGGAGGTAATGACGAAGTGTAACGACGGACAGCAGCGATGACGGAAATGGCTGAGACATAAACAAGAACAGAGAGAACAGGTCGAGACGAGAAATTGGGGATTTAGAGAATGAGGTTGAAGATGACCAAGGTTGAAAACAAAGGGAAAGGGAACCACATTCTACATCGATTGTTTCTCAAAGCTGATGTAAAAACAACTTACTACATCGGTTAAACGAATAACCGAAGTAGAATCTTTATCATTTTATTTACAAAAATGTCATCGCCAACTTTTTACATCGATTTCTAAAAGACGATGTAAAATATTGTTATAAAAAACCTACTTTTTACATTGATTGTTTTGAGAACCGATGTAGAAAACTTTACATTTATTTATAAAAATGCCATCATATTTTTATTTACATCAGTTCATAAACAACCGACTTAAATTCTTGTTATAAAATATTATTTTTCTACTGGTATATCCCTAATTATATCTTTAAATAAAATAATCTTAAATTCAATCAACTCCGTAAAAATAAAATCCACTACAATCAAAAGAACTTTTTTTAAAAAATAATAATAATTTGCATAAAATTGATGAGAAAGATAACTTCGACTTTCCTTAAAAACCTTTCTTACCATTCTTTTCGATTATGTAGTAGTTGCGGTTGCAATAGGGATATCTTATAGCCCGTTCGGTTATTGCATGTGGCGACGTGACTACGTCGATATAAAACTTAAGTTAGAATGGGATCCTGCAAACGAAAAAAAAAATTAAATATTCTTGTTTTATTTTCATACAACGGAGATAGACAAAAATCTCAATTGGGAAAGAAACAAACCCCTAAATATTCTAGTTTCTAGTAACGGTTGTCCTTGATGCTCTACAATTGTACATATCATTATGTCACTGTACTCGTACGGGGACACTAGTGTAAAAATAGCTTTTTATAACAGGATTTTACGTCGGTTATTTGTCAACCGATGTAGAAAAAAGGCGGTGGCATTTTTGTAAATAAATTTGCCACTTTCTACATCGGTTGCTTTATAACCGATGTAGAAAAATAGGCGGTGGCATTTTTGTAAAAAAATTTAAACTTTCTACATCGGTTGCTTTATAACCGATGTAGAAAGTCACTTTCTACATCGGTTGATTTATAACCGATGTAAAAAGTAACTTTCTACATCGGTTATAAAGCAACCGATGTAGAAAGTAAGACTTTCTACATCGGTTGAGTAGTGTAACCGATGTAGAAAGTTCTTTTTACATCGGTTCTCTGAAACAACCGACGTAGAAAGTCTGTTTTCCCTCCTCTTTATCTGATGCGACCGTTGTCGTCCTCATAAGTTAAACACTCCATTTACGAGCTTCTGCCCTAACTCATCGCTGAGCCTCCACAAGTGTAAACCTAAGAACGCCGTCGTCGTCGTCGTCGCGAAGAGCCCTGTCGTTCTCTGAAACAATCGTCGTCGTCGTCGTCTACACCGGTATGTAGCATTCTAGCTCTCTGCTTAGGGTCTCTGTTCCTGTTTCTGCATTAGTGCATAGCCTTAGGTTCTCTGTTTTGTTAAATCACTATGTTGCTTAGGTCTCTGTTGAATGCTTTGACAATGCATATGACGTTCAATCTGGTTGACGACTGGAGCGGCAATCTAGGTTCCCCATCCAATTAGAGTAGTAAATCCAAACCAAGCGTTGCCCTTGTAACCTGCATAATTTTACAAGATTACCTTAGTAGCATAGGGCCCGTCTTAGCCGTGAAACATGAGAATGAATCTACTGATATGTTTTTGGAACACATCAGTTCATCTACTTACCTAGCAGAATAATTTGCAAAATAGAAAAGGGCACCTAGGATGCATAACCAGCCTCTTCTAAACTGATCTTGAAAACATCCAGTTCTGTAGTCACCATTGATGCTGCTTCCTGTAATTGCCACCACATGACCATTTAGTTTCATGCATTTTCGAGGATCACTATAATTAGTTCTATTACTATTGGAATTGTTGCTTTGGGACTAGGCGCAGAATCTGGTCATATATATCTCCATAGATTGATCTTGCTTGCTGGCCTTTATTTTCACTTCAAGCACTTGTCAAAAGTCATTGCAATTATCAACAAATTTTTCCCCTGACCATGCCACAGTAAGTTTGTTGGTCCCACTGTTGCGTTGAAGATAGCCACTGATTTGTAGATGAAATTTGGGAAGGTAACCCATAGAGCACAGGAGCAGTTAGATGGTGTTAAGAGGACGAAGTAGAGTTGCAATCGATACTGGTCTAGACATTCCAAAATGTGTGGCTCTGATATTGGGAGTGGTAGTTTGGTAAGGCCAAATTCTATGATCAGATTCACAATCGGAACTAAAATATATTCAAAGCTTAGGTCTCTGTTTCTTGTTTCTATTTCTGCATTAGTCTTAGTCTTTGCCTGTTACTTTGTATGAGGTAAATAGCCTTAGTCTTTGCTTGTTTAGGTCTCTGTTTCTGTTTCTGCATTAGTTGTTGTTAGCCTTAGCTTGTTTCTGTTTAGGTCTCTGTTTTGCCTGTTTCTGTTTTTCCTGTACCCTTAGCCTGTTTCTGTTTCTGTTTCTATTTCTGTTTGTGTTAAGGTTGAAATTTGCAATATAAATATGAATTGTATTTATTGTTTCTATTTAATAATTTTTTCATATTTGTTTTCTCTGCTTTTAACAGATACATGGCTGACCCTTCAGAGGTTCCTCCTTCACAAAGTGGGTCTAAGAACCCTTCTTCTCGGCAAAAGAAGGGAAGACGAGCCACACGGTTAAGGGAGTTAACCCTTAGTCGGAGCGGTGAGCAGAGGATTCCCATAGAGTTTGATCAGGCCACTGGGAATCCATTAGGGCCAAACAAGACAAAGTTTAAGAGTTATGTGGCCCTCCTTGGACGAAGCAAGGCCAGTATTTTGAAGAAGGATTGGGATGATGTTGAGATGCGAGTCAAGGATCAAATTGTGGAGACTATCATGGTATTTAACTTTAAAGCTTTAAGTTTTTCCATAAATTTATCATTAACTAACCAATTACATCTTCTTTTATGTAGCTTACATATGACGTACCAAACACTAACTTCCTGAAGAGGAAGTGGCTTTCATTTGCTGGTGAGCGCTGGAGGGGCTTCAAGACACATCTCACCAGCAAATATATATATGGGTCACTCAAGGATGTGTCTCCTTGTGAGGAGTACCAGTTCCTTGATGAAGACACTTGGCAGAGATTTGTTGAGTCTCGAATGGATCCTGCATTCGTTGTATGTATCTTGCTAATATTTTATTTTTTTAATTGACTAATATAAGCAATATTATGATTAATTTATTTGCTTTCTTATAACAGGAGAAAAGAAAGAAGGCTCAACAAATTTCTGCTAAGAACTTTTACCCCCACAGATTATCTCGTGGGGGTTATGAGTTGCTTCAGGAGAGGCTGATGGACCAGAAGTCGAAAGAACGTCAGCAATCATCTGAAGCAGACCCCTCTACACTTCTCTCTCCACCCTCTCCACCTTCACGCCATGAGAAATGGAAGAGGGCACGCCAAAAGGCAACTGGAGAGTACACATCAGAGCCTTCTCGCATTGTTGCTGAGAAGATTGTAAGTAATCACAAAATTTTGTAAATTTCCATTTTATTTATCTTCAAACATTTACATTACTGATAACGGTCATTTTTTGTTTTGTAGGATTCTTTGGTTGAACAAAGCTCACAAGGAGTCTTTGTTCCAACTGGCCGGGATGACATCTTAAGTACTGCTATTGGCCAACCGGAGCATCCAGGGCGTGTTCGTGCAGTTGGCAGAGGTGTTGGCCTTAGACAGTACTTTGGATTGTCTTCTAGACAGACATCCAGAGAAGGTTTGGTGTCTAGAGATGAGTTGGATGCCATGCGTGAAGACATGAGGCAAGCATTGCGGCAAGAACTTCGAGAAGAGCTCAGACAGGAGCTTAGGCAGGAGCTTAGGCAAGAGCTTAGGCAGGAGCTTGCATCTTTGGGACTTTCCCAAACACAGACACAGGGTCACCATCCATCACCTTCTCCTAGGCGCGTGAGCACAAAGGGAAGTTGTGCTCCGACGGAGGAACAACTACAGGGAGAAGAGGATGTGGATGCAGCGGCAGACGATTATGAGTTATATGTTGATGATCCATATCGTCTGGTAGCAATTGGGAAAGTCTACACCTTGGGTTCAACCATCCATCACCAGCAAATTGATGATGATCATGTTAGAGTGGTGGTTGAACGGGTTGAAGATGCAGATGCTCCTGTTCCTGTCCCTACTCAGGAGGTTCATGTCGTGGGGCAAGCCCCCAACCATTTCATTATATGGCCGAGGAGACTTGTGCAGCGAGTTCTACCTCAGGTATTAGATAATTTTAGCCTATGTTACTAATTTTTTAATATATATATTGTGTGTGTGTATATATATATATATTTCTTATTATTTTGTGAATTTATCGTAGGTTTATAAGGAAGATCGTGGGAAGAAGATTGATTTAAGTGCTAAAGCAGATCTTCCTGAGCCTTCTCCAAAGAAATATGAGGTTGATTTGCTCACACGCCTATTTGGTATCGCCATGAACTTGGGCGACCAAACTTTGCAAATAACAATGGAACCGGATATCATAGGGAAGCCCACACCTATCCCCTTCTACATTACTAAGAAGGATATATTGGAGTTGGTTGTGGGTAACGATCTCCTATGTGTAACAGTTCTACAATTATGGTTAATGTAAGTAAATTTCTAAACCTTACTTGAATTATTATTTCATTATCAAAAGCTAACATATGAAAATTATTCGCAATATTAGGTACCTGTATCGTATCTGCACTGAAAGAGGTAACTTACACCTATATGAATTCCTGGACCCAGTTCATATGCAGAAAACTGGGAACAAGCCAACTGAGATACAGGGATGTCTTCAGAGGAGATTGCAGTCTGATAAAGACTGTTACCTAGCCCCCTACTTTCAATCGTAAGTCAATACTTAATTGCTTTATTTCATGAATTCAATTAAATTCCTAATTTTTGTTCATTGTCATCTTTATTTTGTAGGGCCCATTGGCAATTAATCATTATTTGTCCCAAGCGGAATTTAGTTGTATTTCTATGCTCTGCTTGGCAAAAACCAAAGAAAGACATAAAGGACATTATAGATTTGTAAGTTTTTATGATTTTGGTATTTATATTCATATAACTTGTTATTGTCAAAGGTATTCATTTGCTTTTTATTTTACTGTAGAGCAATGAATGCTCGACTTCGGTTAAAAGGGACACATCCATCAAATATTAAAAAGCCTGTATGGATCATTCCAAAGGTAAGTACTTTATTAAAAGTTATTCAATTATTTTATATTCTTTTATCAACATTTCTAATTATATTTCATACTCTTTTTATTTTTTGAAGTGTCCAAGACAACCCGGAGGAACCGAGTGTGGATATTATGTGATGAGACATATGTTTCTCATTGTCTCGGCTTCTATTGTTAACTCTTGGCACCAGGTAATTACAATTGTCTTCAATTAATTATTTAATTTTAATGCATAACATGACATGTTCACTAATTTTAATAAAAAACATCTTGTAGATATTTGACAATCCTCAACCTCTGTTAGATGAAGAAATTGATGATATCAGGAGACGTTGGGGGGAATTTCTGATTGAGGTTGCCAATTTGGGTTGAATTCATGGGATTTTTAGATTTTTAGTTTGTTTTTATTATATTTTATAATAAACATTGATGTATTTACTTTAATTATATAGACTCTGTAATTTCTGTATTGTCTGCCTGGTATTCTGTTTATATACACAGGTATTGTGAATAAACAATATGACAATTTCGTTAAACGAAAATAATATTTAAAAAAATATATAAACTTTCTACCTCGGTTGTGACCATAACCGATGTAAAAAGTTACTTTCTACATCGGTTGTGACCACAACCGATGTAAAAAGTCAGACTTTCTACATCGGTTGTCGTTTAACCGATGTAGAAAGTTCATTTTTTACATCGGTTAAAACTTCAACCGATGTAGAAAGTTGACTTTCTACATCGGTTATGGTCACAACCGATGTAGAAAGTATGACTTTCTACATCGGTTGATGTTTTAACCGATGTAGAAAGTGTATTTTCTACATCTGTTGTGGAACCGATGTAGAAAGTCTAAGTTTCTATATCGCCCGCTTCAATACCGCATTTATAACCGATGTAAAAAGTCCATAACAACCGATGTAAAAAGCTTATTTTCCACTAGTGGGAGGACAATTTTTCAGGTTTTCCCCTGGACACCACCGGTATTCTATTATATAGGAGTGAGCAAGAAAATATGATCCAATTAACATCTGATTAATCTAAAACAATCTTTTAAATTTTAATGGATTAATTTATTTTTTGAATAAAAAAATAAGAAAAAACGATTATTAATGGATATATATGATCAGATGTGAATCTTCATTTTTTGTTCCATTGATATTTAACCAGCTTAAAGCATTCAGTATCGTTTCATTCAAACTCTAGTTTCTGGTTGTAGCACTCTGTTTGTCTTATTTTTATGTCATAATATTCTTTGATAAGTTGTTATTTTCATAGATGATATCTCTTGTTTCAGTTTGTCTCCTTCCTTGTTTTGCCTGTTGAACCTATTCTGCTTAGAAATTAACTCTAATTTTTTTTTTTTATATAACCCACCATAACTCATTCGTTCAACCTGTAATTCGACAAACTCGTTATCTATCCAAATTGATGTAAAATCAGGACAAAATCAATCTATCAATTAACTTCGTATTCAGATTTTTAAATTCGAACATGTCCAATGAACATTCCTACTATTATTATTAATATATTTCTTAGTTTATTTTAGAAAAAAATTATAGTTTATCGATTACGAAATATTTATTTTATATTGATGTTATTTAATAAAATATTACATATTTTAAAATTTTATAAAATTTGGTAAATATAATTTATGCCTAATTGTATATATAAAATTAAAATATGAAATATTTGCATGTAAGATTTAAAACAAAAAGCATTGTTATGTGTAAGATTAAATTTTATTTTTTATATTTAATCAGAATCAAATAACTTACAAAACCTACATGGCATAAATAAAAAGATATTATATTTAAAAAATTATAAATAAATTCAACTCTTATATTAAATCAATAATTAACAAATATTAATCCAGTTAATAAAAATTAAATTCAATGAGATTATAATTTTAACTTTCATTGCCATTATAAAGATCTTGTAAGTTGGTAATTTGTAAGTATAGTTACATGTAGGGATAGAAGTAGGTCGAGCCAATTAGACTTTGAGTGTTTACGTCTGTCCTATTTAAAAATTTTGAGGTCAGAGTCTGAGTCTGTTACCTATTAAGGCTTTTTTTTTTTTTTTCTTTTTTCTGTAAAGGTCTGGCCTAATTTAAAATCTACAAGACCTACAAGCCTATTAAAAACCTACATTACAAATAAATAGACTTAAAACCTATATAAATAATTGATTAAAAAAGTTTGCAAACTTAAAACTTACAAGATAAAAAGACCATTAAATAGGCCTAAAACATATATATATATATATATATATATATATTAATATTATATAAATAAAATATAAAATAAATGTTATACAAATATAATATATTAAAATAAAGATAAATATAAATATATAATATATAAATAGGCCTCAGAATAGGTTAAATAGGCTTTTTTACAATTCTAGGCTTGGCTTATTTATCTAAAAATATTTTTTAACAAGTCTGAGTCTGTCTATTTATTAAACGAGCCGAGCCAAATTAGGCTTTAAACAAACTGAATCATATGCCCCTCTCAAACGGTTTTATTCACTTCCATCCCTAGTTACATGTCTTCTTTGAATCCTAAGATTTATCATAACCTAATAAACTTCTGAATCCCAACTCATCTAAAATTTAATGTAAAAAAATAATTCCTAAATTAACATTACTTAATTTTAAATAAGTTTGCATAAAAATTAATATAAAGGAAATCATTTTTTTTAAGTTTTTTGATTATTTTTTAAAATTAGATTCTTCTAGTTCATTATTATATATATATATATATAGGATTTGGATGATTGAAAAAAAATAATATTACTTTTAAAAAATTTACTAAAATGATTTTTTTAATTATATTATTAAATTTGAATAATCTTTTCTTTCATAACGATTCAACCACCACAAAATTTTGTCCATGATTTTCGAATGGATTTAGACTAAAAAAAATCTGCTACAAGGATTAACGATTAATATGATAATTTTTTTTTCTGATTTAAAAACGTTTTAAAATTAATTTTTTTGCTGTCTTAAATCGTTAAAAAATTATTTTATCACCAAAGCAACCCGAATTTAGTAATATATTTTAAAATAATATTACTTTTAGACTAAAAAAAATCTGCTACAAGGATTAACGGTTAATATGATAATATTTTTTTTCTGATTTTAAAACTTTTTTAAAATTAAATTTTCTGCTGTCTTAAATCGTTAACAAATTATTTTATCACTAAAGCAACCCGAATTTAGTAATATATTTTAAAATAATATTATTTTGATGATAATTTATTTTTAAAAGTATATTATTTTGTTAACCACCCACAAAATTTTACATCTTTCAGATTTTTACTCCTGGTTTGCTTCATGGATAAGTCCAATTTAGGTCCCATATGTTGTTGTAGCATTTAAATTACAAGTAATAATACTAGCACATACACAGGTGATCCTCCAAAATCCTTGATTGGCGCACAAAAATTATTGAACAACTTAATTTGACTGTGTCTGTTGTGAAAGGTTTCGATGACTCTTATCTTATTGTCTGCTAAAGGTTTGGAATATGTTGTTGCAGCATTTATATTATGAACATTATATATTTCTAATTTTTCAAATCTTTAATTTATTCATTATCACACAATTTATTGAACAATTTAATTTTACGTTAAACTACTTATTTAGTTCTTATTTGTAATATCTGTTTTTGATTTAATTTTTATAATTAAAAAGTTTGTAATTAAATCTCTATATATAAAAATATTTTTATTTAATTGGTGAACGTTATGATATATTATAACATCATTTATTTTCTTACTCGCATAGTTAACAATAGATGAAGTAACAGATATATTTTTATTTTATTTTATTTTTATTTTAATTTTTTTTATTAAATATTTATATGTAAAAATATTTATAATTTCATTTCTATATATATCATGCGTTTTTGATTAAATTTTTATATTTAATTTATTTTTAATTTAATCCTTATATATTACAATATTTAGTTATGAAATAAGTAGAAACATTCGAAACTTGATAAATTAGTTCTTATAATAAAAAAAAATATAATATATTATTATCAATTATGATAATAAAATTTAAACTTATAAATATCTAGTTCAACTTTAACTAAAAAAATTACTATAACTAAATTAATTTTTTTACATATGTGGCTTGAAATAAAATAATTACATAAGAGATTGAAGTAAAAATGCATGATATATATAAAGATCAATATAAAATTTCATAATATATATAAAAATTAAAATATATTTAAATGAAAATATATTACTATCCTATCAACTGTCGTTAACTACATCATCCAAAATATAAACGACTTTATAACATGCTGTAATGTGAGAATTCAATCACAATTTTTTTTAGATATAAAAAATTACAATCTTTTTAGTACATAGATTATATTAAAAACAGATGAAGTATTTAACCTTAATTTTACCGACGGTTTTGATGATTCTATCTTATTGTCTCCTGGTTTGAAGTTTAAAATTTTATCTATACAAATATAGTTTTCTTTATTTGAAATGTGTTAACAGTTAAGACCGTATTGAAGTTATTCGAACGACGAGAAGCACGCAATGTCATTTACGAGCTTCGAGATGAAGTGGCCCAAAAGGGCGAAAGCGTGTTGGGTTAGTATGCAGATTTATTGCAAAATTCAAGTTCCATATATCCAGCACTTGGGTCGATGAAGGAGACAATTGCTTGTGCTGTGTTTGTTAAACGTGGCTACGTGCATTATTGTCTTTGTATTTTTCTTTTTTTCTTGTTGGCGTTTACATCAAGTGAGAAGTCTCTTTAAAAAAGAGGATTTTACTTCATATTAGGCGCCTACTACAGTTTAGACAATTGTAATAATTGTAATAATATATTGTGGGTTATAATTAAATTTTTCAATAAGACGTGTGCCAAAAATACATCAGATGTAGGGACACTTGTTCTCTGAAACAATTCATGTCAATAAATGTATCTGTAAAGCAATCATGAGAATGAATTATGATAGTACTAATATTATTACTAACGTATTCTTGAAGGCATGACATAAGAATAGCGGTATTAAAACAAATACAATTTAAAGTGAAATAAACGACTGAGAAAATAGGATTGGAAATATGTTGTGGTTTTATAGAATTTAAATATAAGGGTAATATAATTTTTAAATTTAAAGTTAATTTTTCTTTTTTATTTAATATAGATATTTTTAATATTTAATATATTTTTTTAGAAGATTGGTCTAGTTTACAACCTTATTTTATTATAAAAAAATTTATTTATTAATACAATTTATTTAAATATTAGGATAATCTTTATTAATATAGATTTTATCTAATAAATTTAAATTGTTAACATAGATTTTATAGATTTGTATTAATATATATATATATATATTATACTAATATTTTATTATTAATAGTATATATTAATATTCTATAGTAACAAAGTTCTTTATTACTGTAAGATATTTTACTTTTAGTATGACAATGATATGTATATTATTAGTTTAATTTTATAAGGAAGAATTAAAAATAAAAAATATTATTACTTGTTTGCTAATTTTATAACAATTCAGATAGTTGTAATTTCTATAAGGAAGAATAAAAAATAAAAAATAATTAAAAATAATATATAATGTGATAAGAAAAAAAAAAGTAAGATATATTGAAATGTAAATTCTATTGGTATATGATGATAATTTTTCTATTTCTATTCATTCCAAAATATTTGTTTCATTTACTTGTGTTTTCTTTTTACAAATAGTTTGGTTATTGGCATTAATTTATCCACATCAATCCTAAGTTTTAAAAGAAGAACATCAGTATTATTATGAGTTGAACCTGATCTCCAACAAAAAATTAGATCAAACAATATTGGTGCATTCTTTCCACCAGAAAACGGAATTATGTGCTAATCATCCAAACTATTTTTTTTAAACTGAAATCAATTCTTCAGAATTCCTTGCATCTGAGGTTATGTAAGAAGAACAAACATTATTTCAGACTAAAAATATCATAACAAATAACAAAATTAGCAAACAAATAACAGCAATAATTCTTTTAATCAATGCACGTACATTCATGTAAATTTGTGATACCATATGATTTTTTATCCATGCCATTTTGTTTCAGAAACATCAAAGTAAATACAACTTTAACAAGATGCACATAATACATAAGATACAACTGTTAAAGGAGGAGATTATTAGTTTAATATATTAATATATTAAACTAATATGATATATCAACATTTAATATATTAATATATGTACTATAGCTTGTATTAATAATTTATTTTTTAGGAAAAAATTATACTAATCAAACATCAAATTGTTAGTAAAAAATTTTTATTTTGTAGTATGATGATATCTCTTTAGGCTTTGACATATGTCGCTGATTAGCTTCAGCTCAGAGTGAAGATTTTTGCTAGATTAGTTTATGAAGCATTTTCATAAATAAAAAGAATAGTTAAGAAGTTTAAGGTTAAAGACTAATATAGAGATATGAATATAGTAATATATTTTTTAAATAAGGATGATCCTAAATATAATTAAATTTCAAAGGATTCACTATTCCAACAAAAATAAGTACCAGATATTTAGGAGTGTGGCTGGTAGTTTGCAATTATTTTTTATTCCTTTTAGAGTGAGATTAATTATTTATTAATCTTAATTTAAATTAAAAATATTAAAACTTAAAATATTATATATATATATATATTAAAAGTATAAATTTTGATGACCCATATATATATATATATATATATATATATATTAAAAGTATAAAATTTGATGGATCTATTAAGTTCGTTGCCATATATATCTGAATAAAAATGAATCATGCATTAGTTTCTTCTTCTAAAATGTGTAATATAAAAAAAAAAGTTTTTAGAATATGCCACATGAAGATGCTTTAGGCTACGTATTTTTAAATAAAATATCTCAAGTCTCAGCGTTTGTTTGAACCATAAAATTTTAAAAAAATGTTACATCAATTTTTAAGATTAATTTTAAATATTTAAAATAATAAATTATTTTTAAAAATATTTTTATTTAATCATATTTTTAATAAAAATTATATTTTTAAAAATTTAAAATCAATTCTAAACTATGAAAAATCAAACCGAGCATAATGATGACATGCAGATTCTCTGGCCAATAGCTAGACATGCAAGTAGCTAGACAACTATCCTTTGTCACACAGTGAACAATTCGTTACTTTGTGAACATACCATACTTACTTCATTTTTTCATCGTAATCGTAATTACGACAAGACAACGAATTCGTTAAAATTTTAAATAAGATTTTAATTTTGATAAGTGGAGCCGCTACCAAATTTTTATTTAAAGGAAAAGATTTGGAAAAATCCTAATTTGAGGAAGAGATTTAGGTTCAGGGGTCGGTTAAGAATAGGAAAGGTGTTAGGCACCCTATTCGCCCGTTTCGAAGAATGGCACCCTTAAACTGAGTATGTTTGATCCCTTTAATTAGAGTAAAAATAAATAAATTGATGGAAGGTAGCCTGACAGGACTTGATCCTACTTCTACGTATTCCCTGGTGCAATGGAAAACTCAAGGCTTACATAGTTCTGGTTTGAAGGCTTGACCTTCGGGGGTGTTTAAAAATGAATAGAGTATTTTGAAAGTATTTGAGGGAGGTCCTTAGTCCACATATGCACAAGATCCAAGACAACTACAGCTACACTGAGGCCTATACAAATCCCTAAACATCGAACAGCAGAAAAAGCTACCAGTTCATGCTTAGGGTCCGTCGTGTGAGACTAGGGATTCCAAAATGAAGTTTTCCTTGAAATTATTTACAAAAGGGTTCTTCGTCCACATATGCACAGGGTCCAAGACAATTACGGCTGCACTAGGACCCATATGACTTCCTAAACATCGAACATCAGAAAAAGCTACCAGTTCTTGTTTAGAACTCATTGCGTGAGACTAAGAACCACAAAACGAGTTTTTATTTTGTTTTGAAAAAAAGGGATTCTCAGTCCACATATGCATAGGGTCTAAGACAACTACGGCTGCACTGGGATCCATACGAATCCCTAAACATCGAACAGCAGAAAAAGCTACCAGGTTGTGCTTAGGGTTCGTCGCGTGAGACCTAGAATTAAATTTGAACTTGATTTTAAATTCTAAAGAAAATAAATGAACTTGATTTAAAATAAAATGAATTTGATTTGAGTTTGAGAAAAAGAGTTAAAATTTGATTTGAATGAAATACTTGATTTGAAATTTAAAGAAAAAAATTAAACTTGATTTAAAATTTTGAAGAGAAGAATTAAGCTTGATCTAGATTGAAAAGAACTTGATTTAAAAATGAACTTAATTTTATTTGAAATTGATTTTTGATGTGATTTAATTGAATTTAAAAGGAATTAAATTTGATTTAAACTCATACTTAATTTTGAATTTGGAAAAAGGGAGTTAAATTGGGGCTAGACAAATTAACTATAAGAGGGTTGATTGGAAATTTTCATTCAACTTTATATGGCCAAAAAAATTGCTTATGGCTTGGAGGCTCGTTTTGGGAGAGCTTCGCTGGTGGCTTGCGGCTTGACGACTCATCTGGTGGCTCGCGGCTTGATTGTTTAATGGGAAAACAATTTCCAAGGGACTCGAACCCGCATCCTGGGGGTCTTGGGTCAGCTAACTAACCACTCAGCCACACCTATATGTTGGCTATAATCTCGCCTCTCTATATTCATATGGAGAACCAAAACTTAATGACCATTTATGGGAAAAAGTCCAGCAATAGGGTTCGAACCCCTAACGAGCACCTTCACTGAGACGGTAGCTACCACTAAACCAACTTGATGCCTTATGATTGATAAACAACTTTATATAATTTTATCCATATCTTTGACGTGCATCTATTTATATGTGTGGTTGCATGGGACGTATACTGATTTTGCAAGGAGGTTTTACATGATCCTTGCATGGTCTTTATTCACCCCTCCAAATATTTTTCTCTAAGGCATGGTGCAAATATATTTACTACACCTCGTATAGCTTTGGCATAAAGACCGGTCCCATCCATTGGTGTAACAATTAAAACATCTAGAAATAGAGAGTGTTACCCTTCTTAGATTTGTGTAAGCACTACCCGCATTCCCCGACCAATATGGACATCACTCGAGAAAGAAGGATCCGTTGTTGAGGTATAACGAACTTTCATTGCAGAACCTGTTGACGTGCATCAGTTTTCATGGAAAGCTCTAGGCATAGTTCGAGTAGTATCATGAGTGCAGATTGGAGGACCAAATGCGCAAATCCCGTATAGCCCAAACTCAAGGTTCTCTTATTCTCTTGATATTTTGCATCTTTTGCACCATGGTAGAAGGTTTAGCATACAATACGTATAAATGGTGGAGTCTTGGAAAGCTACCCACAACTTCCTAAATTCTTTTTTCATTTCATCCTTATCACAGCTCTGAAGCGAAAATGGATCTATTCCTAGAAGAGCAGATACCACAACTGCACTGGGAGGCGATTCATTACTTGGGTACTTTCCAGAACAAAGCTGCCTCTGGAAGTAAACAACAGATGAATTTTAGGATTGACAACAAATCATTGTAATTAATGTCCCTTGATCACCCTTGGAATTTCCCTTTTGAAATTAGAAAATCCTTCTCATCAAGACAAACCAAAATGGAGTGAGAGGAAGTCACAGGTCAAGATGCAGGAACTGAGGAAGGATTTAAACATATACCAGCTGAACTTTGAAACAGATTTGATGGTGAAGGCATGGCTCCCTGCAGACTTCCCCCCAGTATGACTTTCCAGCTTATCGTATGCATGGATCTTTTCTAGGAACCACGTATGCATGGATATTTTCTTTCGTACGATGGTAGGAACCGACTTCCATTAATAACAGAGACCTTTCCCACCACGTTTATTGACTTCTAGTATAACACGACTCTATTCCAAATTCATAGCTATATTAGTATTTAGCATGATACTTTCTCTAGTTTAAGCATACACACGTATGTTGGATCCTTGGGAGGAAAGTGTATGGCATCAGAGGCAATGGCGGTACCAACATGGATATAACGATCGCATGAAAAACTTGAGTATGCGACGTCAGAATAGCCATGCATCGTGAGCCTTTGGTCCCTTCTTTGCAGTCCCAGTCATGAGCACATGCGTCATCACCAGCAAACATATCCTTGAACCATCAATGAGTGATTGCATTGCCTGAAGAAAGAGCTTCATCGTACACCGCATCTCGCTTGACGGGTTTGGAGTCAACCAAGGCAGCCCTACATCTGTACTTCTATTCTTGATCGTCCCTTAGAATACCATACAATCTTGCGACCTAAACATATTGTGGTTCATGGAGATGCTGGAAATGTTGTGGCTTGGCTTTTAATATTGACTTAATTGCACTCCCTTGAAAGAAATTGTCTGATACCAGAATTTGAACGTGACATACCAGGAAGACCAATGACTATTGTTTCACCAAATACTGATTACACATGACTATTGATGATTTCATAAAGATTAAGTGATGATTATAGTGTTACTATCACTATGGAACGAATAAAACAGAGGCTAAGCCTATATGAGTAGCGAGCCAATTTTTGACCAGCAACCATTTTCTCTGATAGCATACATCTACATGAAAACCTTATACATAAAACTCTAATGCAAATTCTAGGTTCAGGAGCAACTGGATATGACTCGGGAGTCTGGCCAATTCTTGGTTCAAGAATGATGAAAAAGAGAGAAAAAACCATGGAAATAACTAACTTGTACAAAGATGATGCTAGGTAGAGTATGTTTGTTGGAGCACTATGCCAAAAACAATAGAATTTGCCTTCTTCCCCGCTCAAGAATTGAGTCTGAATCTTCTGCAAATGTCAATCTTCCTTGGATCGACAGATGGTGCCAAGAGTGAAGGGAACCAAGGCTCCTTCTTCAATCCAACTTTCGTTTTGCCTTTATGCTTGTTGGTTGTACCGTCCCTCCGGAGAATGTGGATATCCTAGGAATTTGAAGACTTCCAGGAGGTTTTCGCCCACCTTTCCTTGGCCAACTCTCTCCCCTCCTTTCCCCTTTTTTTCGCCTTTTTTCTATTGTTTTTTTTTTCATTCTATTATTCTCTCGTTTTTCTTTACTTTTCTGTTTTAGTTAGTTGTTTATTTTTATTTTTCTGTTTTTATTGTATTTTATTTTTTCAAGATTTTTGTTTTTATTTTTAAATTCCATTTATTTATTTTTTAGTTTTATGCTTTCTTTCATTATTTTCTTTTTCTTTTTCATTTTCTTCTTTTTACTCTTTTTATTTTTCATTTTATTATTTAAAATTTTTTATTCATTTATTCATTTTCTTCTTTTCATTCCTTCCTTTTTTTTATTTTCTAATTCTATTTGCTATTTATTTTTATTTTCTCTTATTCGATTTGTTTGTAATTTTTATTTGTTCAGTTTTTTCTTTTTATTTTATTTGTTTCTTTTTGTTCATACTTTACTTTTTTTTCTGTTTTTTAATTTCTTTTCTACTTTCTGTTTTAATTTATATTTTTTCTGTTTATTGTTTTTTATTTAAATTATGATTTATTTGTTAATTAATTTTAAAAATAGGATCTTGAACATAATTGGGTGTTTACACTCATTACAACCTGTTCTATAGATACATCAAGCTAATGCATTTCTATACATCATATGTTACACATATTTGCTTTACCTTTCAGACCATATATTATATATATGTGGATGGGTTTACCGCTTATTAGTTAGTGTGATGCTTTTGAAAAAACTATGATTTAATAACAGCTCCTGATGCCTTGTACATTACTTAGATGAGGATGCCTATGTTTACTTTAACTTTGAAAAGGAACAAACCTAGATCCAACTTTGTAATGCTATTATCAGCAATAAGAAGGTGGATTCAACGTGATCAAATATTAATTCAGGAAAGGACGATGATGTAATGTAATGGCTGTCGTAGAAACCTGACACGCTCGTCGTAAACGCGCAAAAATAATTTCTAGATTTCTCCGAAACTATTGGTATAGTATAAGGTGCAACCTAGGTCATCTCCCAAAGACCATTTCAGATTCTTAAGCAAATAAGGAGAAAATTAGAACAAGGGGGTTTTTGTAAAGATGTGATATCAAATGCTAAATACAAAATACAGAATGAAATTAATTTCACTTAACAATTATCAACTCAAGGAATTCAGAGGCTATTTTCATAACTAATCATTGATCACTAAAATCATGCATTGTGTTTATCAACCTAGGATCATCTGGAACCCCTAAAATGATCCTTGAATTCTCTACTGAGAAACCTCTCAGAATTTAATTGATTATGATCAACAAGATTTAGTAACCACTTAATCTTTTATCTAAACCAATTTTACAATCAGAATTCAGTTGAAGTAAGTAATAAAATGAAAACCTTCAATTCAATTACTTAATTTCTACTCTTCAAACTTTTGGAAAATGATTTACCAATCAAAAACCAATTATAAATCAATTATACATTAACCAAAATACGTCAACCGATCAAACTTTGATTAAAGAATAAAATTGAAGAATATAGTGAAGCAGAGTAGAAACCACTTAATATGCACGTAAATAAAGATCAAGACCTCAAAGTTAAAATGAAAATAGCTTGAATCCTTGAATTGAAACTACAAACCTAGCCTTCCATGAAGGAGGCAAACTAACAACAAAGAAAGAGGCAAACTAACAACAAATAAATCTTAAGCCTTCCATGTAGGAGGCAACTAACAATAAAGAAAAGCTAAGCCTTCCATGTAGGAGGCAAACTAACAAGAAAGAAAAACTAAGCCTTCCATGAAGGAGGCAAAACTAATAAGAAAGAAAGAAAGGAAGAAAGAAAGAAAGAAAGAAAGAAAGAAAGAAAGTGGTATTGGAGTTAATCTCCAAAATGGTGTGTGTCTCCTCTTGCAAACCCTTCTATTTATAGAGGATTTTTGAGGCATCATCTTCAGAAAGTCACCAACTAGGATATTACTTTTCTACCCTTTTCTTGCTTTCACATGGGCTTTGTTGAAATTGCAAAACACTTTTGAATTTTTGCCACCAATGAGCACAACAATTTTGACTTTCTTGCACCGCAATTTCGGATGTTCACATGTCCGAATTAGAGCTTGACTTCTGAACAAAAGTTGTAGCCCTGGATCTTAGCTATCCAACAAAGTTGAGTTCATCTCAATATGACTTCTATATCTCAAGATATGGCCGGATCTTTGCACACTGTTCAAATTCCACGTCAGCAACACTATCTCATCTTTTGAGATAATTTCGGAGTCCTAAACATCCCATTTAGAATCTGCTCTTGCTTTGTAAATATGGACACTTCTTTAAGCTTTCATTCAAGATAGATTTCATGATTTTTGGATGTCTACAACTCCTATTATGCTCAAAATACTATAATAGTGTCATTTTAATCGGGTAAGCAAAGAAATTCAATTAAACTTCATATGAACCCAAACTCATAAAATATGACAAAGATCACTTAATTGAACATATAAGAAGTCTTAATGAGATAAAAGTGAGAGATAATTATTTATGAAATCTATGCTTATCAAATTCCCCCACACTTATCTTTTGCACGTCTCGGGCAAACTTAAGTTAAGGATTGGTGACTTTTTTTTTTTTTTTTTTTTTTTTAAAGAACATCAAAGTTTTGAGTTGATTTCTCAAGAATTCACAAAATTTCATGAAGCATTCTTTCATCACATTTTTGAAATTATTTAGAAAGGCAACTTTAATTTGAAAAACATAGATTGAGAAAGATAAAACCTCACATGATATACTCTGAATCTCTCAAGTGTTTGATTTGGTAAGTGTTTCTCTCAAATTCAATCCATGAAAGATGAACTATCATAGGCTTGCATATCTTCTACTTCTCTACTACTATGTACACATGCAATGCACAAATCAAGAGGTCTTTATTTTGGTTCTAACGGGATTAGAAAGATGAAATGATATATTGAAGAGATACAATGTTAGACCAATAAAAATGGTGAGGATTGAGAATTGATTGTAAGTGCAAGTGTGAGAAACAGATATCACTTCTTCAATTTTTATTTTTTTTTTTAATATAATAGTTTATTTATTAATTTATTGCTTCAGTTTTTTTTTTTTTTTTTTTTTTTTTTTTTTTTTTTCAACCATGATATTGATGAACACAACAATAATCTCCCCCACACTTATTGAAACACTTATGGTATGATAAATCCAGTATTCCTCACCTTCTATGGTCACACAAAGTTGTTTTTTTTTTTTTTTTTTTTTTTTTTATTTGTGGTGAGCTAAAAAGAAGAAAAGGTTAATCGGCTCAAAGGGCTGATCAAAGGATAAAATTATATGGTTTAGTTATTTGGCCAAGTGGTTTGTTCAAGAAAAACAATGCCTCAATCATTTTTGTACAAATCATGTGAAAATGTAGCTTCAAAAAGAATCAATGCAAGTTCTGAAGTAACATATTCCATGGATGAAAATCACACAAGAAAGAAAATAATAATAAGGCTCAAAATCTCACAGGTAATATATTTATCAAATCTAATCTATCCAGTTCAAATATGTGTTGCCAAACTCGAAATGTAAATCATTTTGCTTCAATTATTTTATGAAATCTAAAGAAAAACATACTTCCACATTCAAAATTTTTTTTTTTTTTAAATCATAAGATGCGTATCAAGAGTCAAGTGTAACTCCTTACTCAGCCATCTTACTCAAAGCAAGTTTATGAATCTAACCTAATTTTTTTTTTTTGTTTTTTTTTTTTTTTGTTTTTTTTTTGTTTTTTTTTTTTGGGTTTTTTTTTTTTTTTTTTTTTTTTTAATTTTAGATATCGGACCATCTTCCCCCCAACCTATCCAAGACATTGTCCCCAATGTCTTAGATGAAATTTCATATAACAGGAAAAGAAATGTAAGAAAACCATCAAAGTAAGGAAAAGTTATAACCGAAGAGTGGTATCTGGTTCTCTTTTATCTCTGCCATCCTGATTTGGTTGGTTCACCAGCTGCATTGCTTGACTGAGCTCAGATGTAGGATTTTGCAAAATCTCAAGTAGCTGTTCAACAGTTGAAGCAGATACTATGATGTTGCGCATGGATTGTGGCATGAACTCCTGCTCTACTGCATGATCTAAAAAGGATATCAAACCATTATAAAAGCCATTAATATTCAATAAGCCCAAAGGTTTTTTATGAAAATTCCGATAGGCCCAAAATATAATGGTAAAAATTTCTTCCATTGTTCCAAGACCACCAGGTAATGCAATAAATGCATTAGAATTAACCAACATGTGTCTCATACGGTCATGCATGGTTGCAACCTTCAATTCAGTACCCAGGGTGAAGTAGGAGGTGCTCCCATTTTTTAAGCCAACGCCTAAGACGTTACACCCCTTTGTGAGTGCAGATCCTGCAACACATCCTTTTAAACCCTGAATCCCTCCCCCATAAACAAGATTGATTTTTCTTGCAGCTAATGCCTTACCAAGGGTAGAAGCTGCATGTTGAAATGCTCCATCCTTTCCAAGGTTAGACCCACCAAAAACACAGATAGTATTGATCTTATCCATATACGGTGTTTCTGTCTTTTTTTTTTTTTTGAAAAAATATGTCACAGAGGTGGATAATTTATAGGGACTCAATATCAGACAAGGAGATCGCTTGAATAGTGCGGGATCAGGATTTGGTAGCAAAAGTTTGAATTTTTGCTACAAAAGTTTGAATTTTTGTTGCAAAAGTTTGAATTTTGGTTGCAAAAGTTTGAATTTTGGGTTCAAGGAAAAGGTGAATGTCAGAGGGGAAAGACTTTAAGCAGGGGTGAAAATTTCAAAAAAAACGGTGGCCCAATAAATTGAAAAGACAATGTAAATGACAAACATACACGCATGAGAATGAACAGTAGTTGTGATTGTGGCTCACATCTTCCTCTGGTTTTACGTCCAGTAACGGCTGAAACGCCTTCTAAGAGTCGAGGATGTGCTTCCCATTCAGTTTTCTTGTAAACTGACAACAGGGTCTTTTAAAGTCAGATTCCCAAGACTATAACGTGCTTTTTCCTTACGGAACAGTTCAAACAAATCAAGAAGGACTCCTTGTACATGCCCACTAGGATGCGTCTCAAGAGTCTGAATGATATCATCCAATGACTCCTTACTCAGTCCATCCTTTATGAATTGAATTTTGTCCTCTCGATTTCTTGAAACCATTCCAGGGTTCTTGCATCTTGTGTTACAGGTCCATCTTGCACACCTGTAGCAAACTCCAATTCTTTTTGCCCTTCTCTTCTTTGCATAGGAACTTCTTCCCATACCTGGCATGTTTTTAACAAATGATTCTTGAAATTCACCTGCTAAACGTACCTTAGCTTCAATGATCCAACGGACATCTTCTGGAAGGCCTAAGAGTGTTAATGCTCTCAATCGTTCAAGTCTGCAATTGTAAATGTCTTTAAGAAAATTTCTGGGGAGAGTAGGGAACAAAATTTTGATCCTGGTGAGAGCTTTCTCCATTTTTTTCTTAAAACACTCAAGTTATTATTCCTGCAAGCTCAATGTGGTGTAATAGTTGGGATGATTTAAGAGGTAAAGAAGGAAGTTGAGAGATTAGTTGAAACTTATAAGCGAGGAATGTGAGAGAGGGAGAGGGAGAAAGAGAGAGAGAGAGAGAAAGAGAGAAAGAGAGAGAGAGGGAGAGAGAGAGAGAGACTTCTCTTGAATTTATTGCAGGTATGTGGCATTGTGCAAATGCACTTCTTCTACCGTGTGCTTTTGAAAACCTTCGAAAAATGGTTTAAGACGATGTCCATTCACCTTGAAGATTTTTTCAGTTACCTCATTTTTTATTTCCACTGCACCATAAGGAAAAACATTAGTAACTACAAATGGTCCTAACCATCTAGAGCGTAGCTTACCAGGCATAAGCTTTAGCCGAGAATTGAAAAGGAGAACTTTTTGTCCAACGAAAAACTCCTTTCTTGCCAACTTTTTGTCATGAAAAGCTTTGACCTTTTCTTTGTAAATTTTGGAGTTTTCGTATGCTTCCAATCGAATTTCTTCAAGTTCCTGCAATTGAAGCTTCCTATGGATTCCTGCTTGGTCTAGATCCATGTTGCATTTCTTTACTGCCCAAAATGCTCTATGCTCTAATTCAACTGGAAGATGACATGCTTTACCAAAGACAATCCTGTAGGGAGACATGCCAATGGGTGACTTGTAAGCTGTCCTATATGCCCATAATGCATCAACAAGGCGCAAGCTCCAATCCTTCCTGTTAGGCTGGACTGTTTTCTCTAAGATTTTCTTGATCTCTCGATTAGAAACTTCAGCTTGACCATTTGTTTGAGGATGATATGGGGTGGAGACTTTATGCATGACTCCATATTTGCGGAGTAGGGCTTCCATTGTGCGGTTGCAAAAATGAGTACCTTGGTCACTAATTAGAGCTCTAGGAATGCCAAACCTGCTAAAAATGTTAGACCTAATAAAATCTGCAACAACTCGAGCATCATCAGTACGGGTGGCTTTTGCCTCCACCCATTTTGAAACATAATCAACAGCTAGCAGAATGTAAACAAAGCCAAAAGAGACAGGGAATGGACCCATAAAGTCTATACCCCATACATCAAATACCTCACAAAAGAGAAGTGGTTGTTGGGGCATCTCATTTCTGCGCGAAATACTCCCTATTCTTTGGCACTGCTCACAAGTTATGCATAATCTGTGTGCATCACGAAATATTGTAGGCCAATAAAAGCCTGAGTCTAGTACTTTTCTAGCTGTCCGTTGTGGCCCAAAGTGTCCACCACAAGCTAAGGAATGGCAAAAGGTAAGTACAGACTGAACTTCATGATCTGGAACACATCTTCTAATGATTTGATCACTGCATGTCTTCCAAAGGTATGGTTCATCCCATATGTAGTGTTTGGCATCACTTTTCAACTTGGCAAGTTGCGATTTGGTGAAGTGTTTGGGTATTTCTTTAGCAACCAGATAGTTTACCAAATCTGCATACCAAGGATCTTTCCCGTGCAAATGATAGAGATGCTCTTCTGGGAATGAATCTGCAATTGAATTTTCTTCACAAGGTTGCTGGATCCGACTTAAATGATCTGCTACAAGGTTCTCTGCACCACTCTTATCTTTAATCTCTAAATCAAATTCTTGCAACAGAAGCATCCAACGAATCAGTCTTGGCTTAGCATCTGTCTTCTTCAGCAAGTATTTCAAAGCTGCATGGTCAGAGAAGACAATAACTTTAGATCCAAGCAAATAGGAGCGAAATTTATCTAATGCAAACACAATTGCCAAAAGCTCCTTCTCAGTAGTTGTGTAATTTGATTGGGTTGCATCAAGTGTGCGAGAGGCATATGCAATGACATGAGATCTCTTGCTAACTCTTTGAGACAGTACAGCACCAAGGGCATAATTGGATGCATCACACATTAATTCAAATGGAAGCGTCCAATTAGGTGGTTGAATGATGGGAGTGGTTGTCAACCGCTTCTTTAGTTCATCAAATGAATCCTTGCATGCTTGATCAAACACAAATTTGGTATCTTTTTGTAGTAGTTTAGAAAGAGGTTGTGCAATCTTGCTAAAATCCTTGATGAATCTTCTGTAAAAACCTGCATGACCAAGTAAAGAACGTACTTCTCGCACAGAAGTGGGGTAAGGTAGAGAAGTAATAATGTCTATCTTGGCCTTATCAACCTCTAAACCTTTGCTAGATACCAAGTGTCCTAAGACTATACCTTCTGTTGCCATGAAATGACATTTTTCAAAATTCAAAACCAGGTTAGTCTCAATGCATCTGTCCAAAACTTTAGAAAGGCTTTCTAAGCATGCATCAAAAGAAGAACCATATACAGTGAAGTCATCCATAAACACTTCCATGCAACTTTCTAAGAGATCAGAGAAAATGCTTACCATGCATCTTTGAAAGGTTCCAGGGGCATTGCATAGACCAAAAGGCATCCTTCGATAGGCAAAAGTACCAAAAGGACAAGTGAAGGTGGTCTTATGTTGGTCTTCTGGGGCTATATGTATTTGAAAATAACCTGAAAAACCATCTAGAAAGCAATAGTGAGATTTTCCTGCTAATCTTTCCAAAATTTGGTCTATGAAGGGCAAAGGGAAGTGATCCTTGCGAGTAGCTTGGTTAAGCTTCCTATAATCTATGCACACTCTCCAACTGTTTTGTATTCTGGTAGGGATTAGTTCATCATTGTGATTTTTGACTACAGTCATGCCAGTTTTCTTAGGAACTACTTGCACCGGGCTTACCCAATCACTGTCTGAGATGGGATAGATGATACCAGCTGCCAAAAGCTTACCTACTTCCTTCTTTACCACATCTAGGATGGTTGGATTCAAACGCCTTTGTGGTTGTCTAACAGGTCTGGTGTTTTCCTCTAGCAGTATCCTATGCATACAAGTAGATGGGCTAATACCTGGAATATCAGCCAAAGTCCATCCAATTGCTTGTTTATGGCTTTTTAAGGTTTGCAGTAACCTTTGTTCCTGTTGTGGTAGAAGGTTCTTTGCTACAATGACAGGAAGCTTCTCATTTTCCCCCAAATAAGCATACTTTAGATGTTCAGGCAAAGGCTTCAACTCTAAAGGAGGTGGTTGTATTATGGAAGGAAGAGATCTATCTGAGATTGAAATGTCTGCAACACTTGCATCTAACATGTCATCTTTCAACGAAGGTTGGTCTGCAGCATTAATCCTGGAACACACAATACATGAATCAAATTCATCACATGTGCAAGTAAAATTATCTAAGTAATCTAAATCAAAATCAAAAAATTTAAAAAGTAGATTGTCAATAGAATAATCATCCGCAAGAAGGTCTATGGCATCAAGTTGAAAGAGTGAATGATTCTCTATGGGATGCTTCATGGCTTCAAATATGTTGAATTGGATGATATCATCTCCAAATTCCATAGAGAGAGTCCCCGTATGCACATCTATCTTTGTTTTTGCAGTTTTGAGGAAAGGTCTCCCTAGGATCAAGGTTGCTCTATTGATGGATGACTCATCTTCCATATCCAAAATGTAGAAGTCAGCTGGAAAGATCAGCTTATTCACTTGAACTAGCACATCTTCAAGTACTCCGGCTGGATGTGCTGTACTTCTGTTGGCTAATTGAATCACCACACTAGTTGGCTTCAGTTCTCCCAGATTCAAAGATTTATAAACTGATGAGGGCATAACATTAATGGAAGCACCTAGATCCAGCAATGCATCACCAAATGTAGAGTTTCCTATTGTGCAAGGAATGGTGAAAGTTCCTGGATCTTTACATTTCTGAGGGAGGCTGGGTTGAATTAAGGCTGAAACATTGCGTCCCACACTAATCTTCTCATCCCCTTTGAGTCTTCTCTTATGCGTGCACAAATCCTTTAGAAATTTGGCATATTTGGGAATTTGCTTGATAGCATCTAGAAGTGGTATGTTGATTTCCACTTTCCTGAAAGTATCTAGAAGCTCCTTATCCAATTCTGCATGAACATTGGGCTTGGATTGAACCATTCTATTTGGAAAAGGTAAAGATACCTTCTGATCAGCACAATTTGGGGTTTTCTTCTCATCAGATGCTTCAAGTGCAGATCGTTTATGGAAAGCTTCTTTTTGTTGATCATTCGATGTCTTATCGAAGGCTGGTGTATTTTTTTCATCAGACTTTCCTTCTGATTCAGATGGCTCATCAGAGATATCTCCAGGTGTGGAGATAAATGCTTCTTTTTGGTGTGGATTAGTCTGATTGAAGCTTTGTTGCTTTAAAATTGTAGGGTCTGTCTGCACTTTCTTCCCACTTCTCAAGGTCATGGCATTCACACTTTTGGGATTTATGACAGGTTGAGAAGGTAGTTGACCAGAACCTTGAGATTTCAATTGGTTGACAGTGGTAGCCAACTGCCCAATTTGAGTTTGTAAATCCTGAATGGTAGAACTTACATTTTGTTGAAATTGAAGATTGTTGGTTGCTAATTGCTTCATCAAATCATCAAGAGAGGGTTCAGAAGCATTAGAGGGTACAGATTGCTGCATATGCTGTTGTTGTTGTCTGAATGGCGGTGGTTGGTATTTATTTTGGGAGTCAGATGTTTGAATCCTTTGTTGTTGTGGAGGACCATATCTCAAGTTAGGATGGTTTCTCCAACTAGGATTGTATGTTCCAGAAGGTGGTTCAAACTTCTGTTGCTGATAATGTTGAGGAGGCCTGTATTGTTGTCCTGTGCCAAAAATACCATTTACTGTAGCCTCAGGTGTCTCACTTTCTTGCAATGTTGGGCATGCATCAGTAGGATGATCTGCAGAAGTGCAGATGCCACATGTTTTGGTTTTGTCAACAACATTAAGTTGCTGTTGTTGTCCGATGGCCAACTGTCTTACGATGGAGGTTAGTTCTTCAATTCTGTTCTCCAATCGTGTATGGTCTGTCTTGGTGGTCATTTCATGGACTCCTTTAGACAAGGAATTAGTTCGAGAATTGAATTGCTGAGAATTTTCTGCCATGTTGGCAATCAAATCTCGAGCTGCTGTAGGAGTTTTGTCCATAAGTGCTCCACCACTAGCTGCATCAACCATGCTTCTGTCCATTGGCATGAGTCCTTCATAGAAATACTGAATCAGTAATTGATCACTGATTTGATGGTGTGGACAAGTGGCGCATAGTTTCTTGAATCTCTCCCAATACTCATAGAGAGTTTCTTGGGAGTTCTGTCTGATGCCGCAAATCTCTTTTCTGATAGCTGCTGTTCTGGATGCAGGGAAGAATTTCTCCAAGAATAATCTTTTCATATCATTCCAGCTTGTAACAGATGTTGGATGTAGATAGTACAACCAGTCCTTAGCTCCATCATTTAAGGAGAAAGGAAATGCCTTCAACTTGATATGATCTTCTGGAATTCCTTGTGGCCGCATTGTGGAACACACAATGTGAAATTCCTTCAAATGTTTATGAGGGTCCTCACCTGCAAGGCCATGAAACTTAGGTAGCAAATGTATTAGTCCAGACTTCAGTTCAAATGGTGCATCAACATCAGGGTATTGAATGCACAATGGTTGATAAGCAACATCAGGTGCAGCTAATTCTTTTAAGGTTCTATCAGCCATGTTCTTAGCAAAATATTTAAAACTATCAAAATTTAAAGATGAAAAATCACTACTGTTACTTTCTTGGTTATTACTGGATGAATGCCTTCTATGTGCTCTTTTCAAATGGTGGAATGTTCTATCAATCTCAGGATCATATGCATATAAATTTTCAGGATTGGATCGGGTCATACACAAAAAGGTGAATTCATACAGAAAATCCAAGAATGATATACCTAAAGTAAAAACAATTGTTAGAAAGATTAAAATTTTTATACAAACTCCTAAATGAGCCTAGGAAATTAAAATGGTCCCCGGCAACGGCGCCAAATTTTGACACGCTCGTCGTAAACGCGCAAAAATAATTTCTAGATTTCTCCGAAACTATTGGTATAGTATAAGGTGCAACCTAGGTCATCTCCCAAAGACCATTTCAGATTCTTAAGCAAATAAGGAGAAAATTAGAACAAGGGGGTTTTTGTAAAGATGTGATATCAAATGCTAAATACAAAATACAGAATGAAATTAATTTCACTTAACAATTATCAACTCAAGGAATTCAGAGGCTATTTTCATAACTAATCATTGATCACTAAAATCATGCATTGTGTTTATCAACCTAGGATCATCTGGAACCCCTAAAATGATCCTTGAATTCTCTACTGAGAAACCTCTCAGAATTTAATTGATTATGATCAACAAGATTTAGTAACCACTTAATCTTTTATCTAAACCAATTTTACAATCAGAATTCAGTTGAAGTAAGTAATAAAATGAAAACCTTCAATTCAATTACTTAATTTCTACTCTTCAAACTTTTGGAAAATGATTTACCAATCAAAAACCAATTATAAATCAATTATACATTAACCAAAATACGTCAACCGATCAAACTTTGATTAAAGAATAAAATTGAAGAATATAGTGAAGCAGAGTAGAAACCACTTAATATGCACGTAAATAAAGATCAAGACCTCAAAGTTAAAATGAAAATAGCTTGAATCCTTGAATTGAAACTACAAACCTAGCCTTCCATGAAGGAGGCAAACTAACAACAAAGAAAGAGGCAAACTAACAACAAATAAATCTTAAGCCTTCCATGTAGGAGGCAACTAACAATAAAGAAAAGCTAAGCCTTCCATGTAGGAGGCAAACTAACAAGAAAGAAAAACTAAGCCTTCCATGAAGGAGGCAAAACTAATAAGAAAGAAAGAAAGGAAGAAAGAAAGAAAGAAAGAAAGAAAGAAAGAAAGTGGTATTGGAGTTAATCTCCAAAATGGTGTGTGTCTCCTCTTGCAAACCCTTCTATTTATAGAGGATTTTTGAGGCATCATCTTCAGAAAGTCACCAACTAGGATATTACTTTTCTACCCTTTTCTTGCTTTCACATGGGCTTTGTTGAAATTGCAAAACACTTTTGAATTTTTGCCACCAATGAGCACAACAATTTTGACTTTCTTGCACCGCAATTTCGGATGTTCACATGTCCGAATTAGAGCTTGACTTCTGAACAAAAGTTGTAGCCCTGGATCTTAGCTATCCAACAAAGTTGAGTTCATCTCAATATGACTTCTATATCTCAAGATATGGCCGGATCTTTGCACACTGTTCAAATTCCACGTCAGCAACACTATCTCATCTTTTGAGATAATTTCGGAGTCCTAAACATCCCATTTAGAATCTGCTCTTGCTTTGTAAATATGGACACTTCTTTAAGCTTTCATTCAAGATAGATTTCATGATTTTTGGATGTCTACAACTCCTATTATGCTCAAAATACTATAATAGTGTCATTTTAATCGGGTAAGCAAAGAAATTCAATTAAACTTCATATGAACCCAAACTCATAAAATATGACAAAGATCACTTAATTGAACATATAAGAAGTCTTAATGAGATAAAAGTGAGAGATAATTATTTATGAAATCTATGCTTATCAAAACCTTCGCCCCAAAGACCAAGGAGAGACGTTTTGTACAAAATTTTCTACTCTACCAATCAACAACCATACTGTTTTTCTTTTCTTGATTCCATGAACTTTTCCTCCTCTCAAATTGCCTTAGTTGCGTCCAGATTAATTATTTACACTAGGACAAAAGGGAATTATTTATGAATTAGGTCCTTTATGCTTTTACTACTGCAGCACTACTCGCACTTTTTGGAGTTATTCATATATCAGTTACATATTTGGATTCTGTTATTTGTGAAATAAATACATGGAAGAATTTATATAATACAGTTGAGAGAAAGTTCAAACTAAAAAGGCCTAAGGGTGACATGCAGCAAACATTACACTAATGCTTTGGTCAACTTATACTTAAGTTACATCCATGTTAAGCTATACTCGACAAGCTGGCAATGACTCAAATGAAGGACCATGGATAATTATGTATGCTTCACTTGAAACTGACATATCAAAGACTAAGGAAAGCTTTTCATGTAACAGAAGTTATGGTGAAAAACTAAGCAAAAACTAAGCATCGAGACACCATCACCTCCTAGGGGTCACCACCAGTGATAACTCTATCATGAGTGTGTATGTAGGGTGTCAAATGATGGAGAATGCAAGGTTTTTTCTTCTGAACCATTTTTTCATTCTCTTCTAATGTTATATATCCGTTTTAGATTCTTACTAATAATTTATGTATTTAAAAGGTTTTAATAAGGAAAATAAAATTGCATGTGGAGCATTGTCCCCAAATAAATGGTGTAAAGAAAACCATTAACATTATGATGTGCATAAAGTCTAAATGGTTAAGGAGAACCAGCTCACCTCTTACCGCATGATGTAGGTCCACTTCTTAGATCATGAAACCGAAAAACTGAAGTTGCAGGTCCCCTTCTTGAAATAATAAGGGAATGAGCATAGGAATTTATAAAAACAGAAGCAAATGCAGAATCACGTAATGAAAAATAATTACCAACTAAAACAACAAATCAATAATAGCAACGAGCAAAGAGCATGGACCAGCAATGAAAATAATGAGCACGAGAAAAGAAAACCATAATGTATCAACGAGGAAAGAAGAAAAGGAACAATACAAACGCAACATGGGAAACAGGAAAAAGAGCTGTACGAACGCAGCGGGGAAGCAGGAAAAAGAGCAATACGAGTTAAACAAATACAAACATAAAAACAGTAATAATAATAAACTTAAAAAATTTAAAATATTAATAATAAAAAGTTAATCCTTACTATCTTAAGTTAAAAGAAGTCAAATATTTAAAAAAATTAAAATCTTATTATAATAATTTATAAAATATATTTTAAATTTTAAAGCATTTATTATTATAAATGTTGTAAAAATAATATTATTTATATATTATTTCTTTAAACTAGTATTTAAAAATTTTAAAATCTAAATGCTGTAATAGTTTTTTTTATTTTAAATCTTTTATTTTTACAAATATTTTAAAAGATGTTTTATGTTATTTTTTAAAATATTTTATTTATAAAATGCTTTAAAATATAAGCCGTAAAAAATTCATTTTGTAGCAGTGAAACAATTAAGAAACAATATATTTATCTACCATTGCATAAAAAAAGCAATGTTCGGTCTCTTTGAAGAAACAAATTAAGCGATATATAGTTCAAAATTTTAGTTATACAACAAGAAACAAAATCAAAGAATAATGTAATATCTGTTAAGAGGTGTAAAACAAGTTTGGTATCATCAATTTTGTCTCCAAGAATAGCTTGAATATATGTTATCATCAATTTTATGCCATTGAAATATAAAAAAGCTTGAATTTTGTTTAAATAATTTTAACTTTGATATAATAACTATTTTAATAATTATATAAAATAATTAATATTTTTTAAATATTATTCTATTAGCTTTAAGATTTCAGTGTTAAGTGAATGCTATCCTTTTATTTTATTATTATATAATTAATAATTTTTATTTATTATAAAATATTATTTTTATATTATTATTTAATGTTATAATATTTAATTTAGTTATTAAATATTTTATTTAAATTAAATATAATAAAATATTTAAATTTTTTGATAAAAAAATTATAAATAATAGATACATTATTTAGAATTTATTTATAAAAATTTAAAATGAATATTTTTAATTTCAAAAATATTATCTATTTAAAAATATAATTTTTATTAAAAAAATTATAAAAAATAAACAAAAAAATCATTAAATTTTTTATAACATATAATTCTAAAAATAAATTTAAAAGATAATATCTTTTTTTTTATATACTAATTTAATTTAAATAATAAAATATTAAAATTTATATTTTTATCTGTTAATTTAACAACTAATTTTATTAAACATATTTTACTTTAATTATTAAATTATTTATCTTTTAAATAACTTTTAAACTTTCAGCTAAATTAAGACATTCATGATTAATTTTTCCTCAATTAGCTTCGTCTTTATCATGGCTACGTGGGTTTAGGTTTCTAACTAAATAAAATAAAAATCAAATAACCATAATGAAAATAAAGAGAATGGTTGCTTGAAAAAGATTATGCCGTGGTTAGGAACAGAGCGGAAGAGGAGAAAGAGATGAAGGTGGTGGTTGAAAAAAGCTCTTATTCTTGTTCTGCTAGGCTGAGTTTGTGGGTGTAACTGAGAGGGAAAAACAAATAGAAATAGAGAGAGAAAAAGAAGGATAAAATTGTAATGTTTGATGAAGAGATGATAACTACAAGAGTTACGTTGTGTTGAAGAACCTAGGAGCTGGAGTTTGGTCGTATGCTGGAAAAGGAAGAGAAAGAATTTTTTCAAAACAAAAATGATTTTCGGCAAAAAATAATGAATGGACCTTCAATAAATTTAAATTTTGAATCACAAGAAGAAAAAAGATAGTAGCTTCTCTCAGAAGCTTTGGTTAGAAAATGAAAACAAAATAAAAAGAAAGTATAGAGCGTCAATAGGCTGAACCAACATGAGAACATACAAGATAAATATGAGGAGAAAAGGACAACAAATAAAGAAAGTAAGTAGGAGTTCCTTTTATTTTGAGTGGAAATTTAGGAGAACGGAAGATTTGACACACGTTTAGGGAGGAGTTACTTTTTATAGATTGTAATAGATGCAAGATGTGTTAAGTTACTAACTTAACACATCTTGCATCTATTACAATTTATAAAAACTAACTCCATGATTAAAAAAATTATAAAATTTAAATTTATAATTTAATATAAATTATTTTAATTTTTAAATTTTTTATTAAAGTAAATTTTATCCTTTTTCAAATACTTAATTATTTATAAGATTTAAAACAAATCATGGATCAATATTTAGAAGTTTTTACAATACATTTGTTTTAAAAAATTTCATGTTAAAACTTTTATTTGCTAATAATAGAAATAATAATACTCTTTTCAATAATTAACCACTTGTTAACAGTTATTCATTTGTTAATTTTAGTAAAATGAAAAAAATATTAAAATTCAGAAATTAGAATTTCAATTCAAGTCACACAATGTGTTTTCCACATGTTGTGACATTGAGCTGGTGTGTGCTGTGCCATATTAAACACTGCCACTTGGTAGCTACTGAAATTTTATAATTTTATAATTGTTGAACTATTTCATGCAGCAGAACATTGAAAAAAAAAAATCTAAGGCTGGGCCTATGTAACGAAAACTACTCCAAATAGAAAATACTTTTTTCACATTATTTTGATAAATAGGTTGTAAAATTATACATATAATGAATTTCAAATGATCAATCCCTTCGTATAATTAATTTTAATTGCGTATCACTTAAAAGAGAAAGAAAAAGAGGAAGGTGTTTGTTGAATTTTAATCTAAATGAAAATTTTGAAATATTTTAATTTGAGGCTAAAATTTTAATTCGTGTATCACTTTAGGGTGTATTTTGCACATTTCCTATAGTACAATGGAAAAAAATATCAATTCCTCTCAGTCATATTTTTAAAAGCTTATAATTTCAATGTTTTAAATACAACTTCAGAATAAATCCCTTTTTCTAAAACTAAATAATTAATTCAAGATTCACAACATAGTATCCTTGATATCCTTTATGGTATTTAAGAATTATAATTTTTTTGCAATATTTAATCCTGTAAATAGATTTTTTTATAAATAATTGTGTAAATAGATTTATAAATATAAAAAAGATTAATTTCAATTTATTTTAATATATTAATTAAGTCATCTTTTTATGACCATGAGTACCAAACAAAAATCATGAATGATGAATATAAATCATTGTTATAATAAATCAGATAATGATTAATTTATATATCAAAATTATCCTACATTTTAAATCAACCATTGACAATTTTTTATTTTTTAAAAAAATATAAAAAATAATTGCACGACTATAAATAAGATAAAAATAAATTTAATAATCTTTTGGTAGGTAAGAGAATGATTGGATTTCACTAACGAATCATAATAATAAATGATAAACAATATTATTAATTAGCTCTAAAAAAAGATTAAAGATAAATTAATTCAATGATTGAAGCTCATGAAAAGGCTAGCTACATGTGTAAGAGTTACACTTTAAGCATTAATTGTACAAGCCCAAATGAGCTGGTACGCCTGTGCCATTGATCCATGTCCCTTGCAAAAAAGCCTCTACGGTATATTTGCTAGCCTCATCCTTGGTAATGACTTTGCGGCCAGGCCAATTGACCCTTGCATTGGTGTTAGCACCAACTCCATTATTATTGAACTCACCATAATACAATGTGTTAAGTGCAAAATCCCCTTCCCAAGGAAGCCACCCATCAGTG
Source organism: Canavalia gladiata (assembly GCA_037954105.1). Taxonomy (NCBI): domain Eukaryota; kingdom Viridiplantae; phylum Streptophyta; class Magnoliopsida; order Fabales; family Fabaceae; genus Canavalia; species Canavalia gladiata. The sequence goes on along the minus strand of CM075662.1, from coordinate 13,624,990 downwards.
TGAATCAAGTCACCAATTTCAGATTCCATGATGATGGTTCTTGAATACTCCTTCCATGGTCTTCCAAGGTAGTTCTTGATCGTATCTTTCACTTGAATTAGTTGATCATCAGCTTTGATCACGCACTTTTGCAGAACAAAACCTGTGTTTTCTTGCTTGTCAATTCTCCCTTGTGCGGTTACAATGTTCTGTTGGTTTTCTAGTGGCTTTCTAACCTCCATGGTGCAGTTTTGGAACACTGCAGATGCATCACCGAAGATGAAATCAATGGTGCCAGAAATGAAACAATCACGGTAGAATTGTCTGTGGGTTTGGGCATATAGAGTGTCTTGGAAGCCCTCAAAGGCACAATTGAAAAACGCTGCTTGATCTGCTTGTATTCTGGCAGCCACTGCTTGGTGTTTTTCTGCTCCAGCAGTGTTTCTGAATGCCATGTCTCTGCCTATGAATCCATCTCCAAGTACCACTGTAACGTGCATGGAAGAAAATATATTAGATAAAAAATTCTGACGTAGTTGGGAAGGATGTTATAGTATTGATGTATTTATACAAATAAAGAGAGAGAGAGTTGTGTAAAAAATATATTAGATAAAATTTTGTTGAACCTTAAAAGAACATGGGGTATAATTTATTCTTATTTTTAATGTATTTATTTTTATTATTTGTTAAAATTTGTTGAGACTTGTAAAATGATACAAGTCTTAACTTATTTGACAAACTCTCCGTCATAATATGGTGAATTTAAATAAATTTCATCAAATAATGAACAAAGATTGTGTGGCTAATATTTTTCATATAGGTACGCATTAACTGCCACAAATAATTTAGTGGAAATATTCAATGAAGAGGGAGTTCAGACTAACCAAATGTTGCAGTTTGGAAAGTCCTTACACCATCCACAAAATTTTTGTTGCCTGTGATGATGCTCTTTTGCGGTCCATCACCATACATGGTTAGATTTGCCATTAACCTCGTCACTGTCACTGTCTCATCGTACACTCCTTCTTTTACATAAACCACATACCTGCATTTACAAATTGTCAAAGATATACGCGGTGCATGAGAATGCATAGATAAGACATTAGAAAATATGATAAATCAATGTTATGAGCTAACAAATTGATTTAAAAAATTAATGTATATATATATATATATTTTAAAACTTTAAGTTGTGTTAATAAAAATAAATATTTCCTTGAAATAAGTGAGAGAGCAACATACCTTCCTACATAAGTTTGTGGGATGGCTGCCAAAGCATCAGAAATGGTTTTAAACTGTCCACTGCCATCTTTTGCCACAGTGACATTAGGTTTGGGTTTAACATCTGATCCTTTTATGTCCAATGGGCCAGCCCAAGTAGGAGCAGTGCCAGCCCATGAAGGAACTGGTCCAGCCCAAACCGGAGCTGGGCGAGGAGCAGAACGAGGTGGAAGAGCAGAGCGAGGAGGAAGAGCAGAACCAGAATGAGAAGCAGGAGCAGGAGCAGAAGCAGAAGCAGGAGCATCAGTATCATAAGCATGACCAGAACCACTACCAGAAGAATCAGGGGCAGGGGCATCATTGTTCTCCCATGGAAGATGAAAATTGCCAGCTCCTTGGAATAAATAAAAGAATGAAGAAACCTGTGACACAACAGCAAGGGAATTGCTAACAAGTTCCCTTGACTCATTGAAGAGAGCCTTGAACTCATTCTTTAATTCCCCTTCAGGAAACCCATCAATGCAGGTTTGTTGGTAAGACATAACTGCACTGAGCCAGTTGTTCAATTCAGGAGCTTTTAAAGAAAGCTTGGTCATGTCAATAGACTCAACTTCAGTGATAGAGAATCCAAGTTCTTCCTTGGCATCTCCAAATAGCTGCTTGCAATCTTCATATGCTCCTTTCTCTTCATCTGATGCAAACTTCATGTTGAAGGTTTTGTTGAAGGCCTTGTTAACCTCGTCCTCAGCAATTATCATAGAAACAATGAGAAGACTCTTAGGCTGTGCCAAATCAGGGTCCTTCTCCAATGCCTCCCTCAGGGTGCTTTCACATTTATTCTTGTATTCTGCGGAGCTACAAACCATTTCCACAAGTTTGGAATTATGATCCACTTGTGTGTCGGCGATTGGTGTTGCGGGAGTTATACGCTTTGCATTGGCCTCAGGGCCAGACCTACCGACCACAACAAATGCTACAGCACCAACCACACATGCAACAAGAATGCTGGAAGCTACACCAATGAGAATCTTCTTCTTAACCCTTTGTCTGTTCTCGTTTTTTCGCCGCTGTGTTATGAGTTCAAAATCTTGAAATGCCATTGTTAATTTTGTCCAAGGCAGAGGTGAGACTCTGCCTCAGACTCAAGGGACGATGGATCGTGAAGAGGAAAGGAACCAAACACTTTTGGTTCAATGTTACTCCTTTCTCCCTTACTTTCATGGCAACATCATTTGGGCATTTTATACTGTTCAACCAACCAGGGTGAACAAGAGATATTTTAGCCATTTTCTATTTTTGAAAGTTTGTTAACGGGTGCAAAGATTAATGTGGTGAAAACTCGTTCTGATCTTTAGTAGCATCCATACGTTTCTCTTGCCAATTTTTACCCTTTCAATTATGTCAGTTTTCTCCATTTTCCAAGTGTGGGAGTGGCAACAATAACACCTCACGCATCGCAATAAAAATAGAAAAAAGTTGTTTCACAACTAATAGTCTGTTTTTAGCTTAATTATAACCATTCACTCTTCCTCCAAATATAGTCGTTTATCTAGATAACTTATCCTAAATACAGTAATGGCTAAAAATATGGGTGCTGTGCTTGCCATTTGATCAAGGGCGGTGATTGTTCAATTTTTTTAAATAAAAATTCAGCCGTTGATCATAGGATATAAGAAATTCTAAATTACTGTAAGTATGTATATTGATATTTCGAGTTTGATCAAGAGAGATGTTTTTGGTGTATAATGAAGATACCTCTCATATGTTAGCTGATAGCTAATCATTCAAAAAATGTAAAGATGGTTGAACCAAATTTTATTTCTTCCAACAAAATCCTTATCGTGTATTAATAATAATAAGCTTATACACCACTCAGTATCCAAAAAAAAATTATCCGTATTTGGAATGGGACTACACTAGCATAACTTTCCCTATTTACTAACTGAATTTCCTGCAAAAATAGATCGAATGTAACCAAAAACTCAATTTTTGACTGAGTTGATCAAAATGCGGCATAGAAACCATATTTGGCTACTTATCATATACAAATTTGTTTATAATGATAAAATATTATATATATTGATGTATGTTTTTTAATTTTAACTACATTTAGCATTTTATAGGAGTCAGGAGGCAAAAGTAGCCTTAGTAATGCAGTAATTTAATATCGATCAGACATTTGTTTTTAAAGCGTTTTTCTATAAAAATAATTTAATGATAATGTAAAATAAATTTATTTAAATTATATATCAATTGTTGAAATAACATTAAAATGACTCCTCTGCATGCACATGATGATGTTAGGTACAAGATAATTTTTAAATTAGTTTTCATCGTTTTTTAAATATGTCAATTTAACTTTTCAACTTAAAAAAATAATAAAAAAGTTCTCAAACTGTTTTGTATCCATCATACTAGGTTTTTTATTTTTTATCATATTAATTTTTTTAAAATATTAATATAATTAATAAAAAATATAAAAATTAATTTAATGTACTCTAAAATTAATAGAATCTAATTTAAACGTTTCTCTTCCATATATGAGGCACATTTTTAATTTTATTTTTTACAGTAGACTTTTCTCTTTATTACATATATAAATAAAGTGAAATAGATAATTTATCACATGTTTTTTTTTTATAGTTTCTAAAATAATTTACTTCATTTTTTTTTCAATCACTTAATCCACATGATGTAGTGAAAGTTCTTGTAAAACATAAGTTTCAATTGTCAATTTTTTTTCTAGAATATTATTTTTATATTAAAAAAAGTGTATTTTTTGATATTTTTAAAAATTTGAAGATAATGTACCCAAACTAATAGAAATATGATATGTATATAACTACATTTATTATGATCAATATAATTCTAAAAAAAGTTTATTCACCGTAGATGAACAGAAGTTATAATATTTATATTTTGTAACCTTTTTTTTATGAATAACATAATTTCTAATATTTATATTTTAACTTTTTAAACATTAATGAAAGTTATTTTGATTTTTTCTTTCTGAATTTTGTAAAAAAAAAGTATGTTAAGTAAAGCAGCTAGGTATAAACTCTTGTGTTTTCTTGATTTTTTTTTTTCAAATGCTCTTTATCGTTATCATTGTGTTCTTCGTTTAGTGTTTATTCATCTTGTTAGGTGCTGCATTTGTGTTTCTTCTACATCCTTTGGTTAAACAAAGTAGTTGGGTATAAACCCTTGATTGTTCATTCATTTTTTTTTGCTTAAATGCTCTTTACCATTACCATCATATTCCCCACTTCGTGCTTTTGGTACATCCTTTGTTAATATCGTAATAGCATCATATTTAAGGTTTGGACAGTTATGCTTCCTATTTATTGATCTTCTTCTGAGTTGTAAACCTTGGTTTAGGTTTTTATGATATGATCTATATTGTACCAGTATTTGTTAATAAAGTAGCTTATGAATCATATTTTTAGGATTTTGTTGTATTTTTATTAATTTCATTTATTTTACAATTTGTTTGTCACTTTGCCTATGTGACGGTCCATTTGTTATTTCTATAAATATTTGGTTACAAATTTTGATGCAAGTACTTTAAAAGATTGTTACATCAATTGGTTGATTTGTAATTGATATAAATATTTTTGTTTTTTTTTTGTATTGTTGGTTTTTTTTGGTTGTAGACTATTTGAAATGGATTCTCAATTAGATTCATCTCATATTGATGGTTTGATATCTTCAAAACTCGGGTTTTTTTGTTGTTGTGGAAAACCCACTATTATGAAGACCTTTTGATCTACTAAAAATCCTGGTAAAAGGTACTACAAATGTGCCATGAAAACTGTTTACAACAATTAAGTAGGTAACTTTATTTTAAATTCAATTATTTTTCCATTAAAGTGTTGTCTTTTAACTTGTAGGGATGTACTTATTATGATTGGATGGATCCATCATCTAATCGCGATAATGGACTGCACTTCAATGTCATTGCAATGCAATATGACCATTGCTCAAGTATTAGTAAAAGATGGAATAAAATGTAATGTGGTTTAAAAACCAAAGAATGAGACATTCAAAAATTGGAATTGTTAAGAGCTAAAGCAAATAAAAGTGAAAGAATACATTAGAAGTTAATTTTTATGTTATTTAGTTTGGAAAAAATTTTATTGGGTTCTTTATTTTTCTTCTAATAAGGTCTAGTGTTTGTTGAGATGGAATTTTTTAGTTGAATAACCTTGGACTGATATGGTTCCTTTGAGAGCCTCAACCATAAAGGTTTAAATATGTTTTGCATAAATACTATGTGACAATATAATTTTATACCAAGACTTTACAATATTTGATTGATTACAATTCTATATACTTTATTTACTATAGAATTTCCTAAGGAATTCATTAGTGGAATGTAAGATTCTCTATCAAGCTTTCATTTAGTCATTCATTGAATATGGTGTTTTTAGTTACCTGTTTACATGTGTTCATCATCTTATGTTTTGTTAATTTATAATCGCAAGCAAAAAAAAATACATTTTTCCAACTGGGCAGACAAAGCATGCAGAATCGTAGGAGTAGATATATTAAAATAAACTATTACACCATAAAATTAAAATTTGTCCGACACAAACAAAAAAAATATTAATTTTTCCAACTGAAATGGAAATATAAAAAAATTGTCAAGCATAAATTGTCGAGTAGAATAATAAATTGTCTAACATAGCTTAGAAGTCATACATAATCAAAATGTTTTCATAAAAATGAAATTAATTGGCAGCCTTGTATTTTGGAAGAAATCTATTTTCCTATTGATCTCTCAATGGATCATATGTGCTCATTATCAAGTCAATCGTGAGTTTCAATCTAGTTCCACATCAATCTACATATCGAGAAAATAGTAATATGGTGAAGTTAGATAGCATAAATCCTATTTGAAAAGCCAAATTAATAAATGTGTATCTATTCTCTATAACAAAAGGCCAACTCACATGCATATTGAAATTAGATTTATCATTTTCCATCATCCCCATAGCTACTTATACATCGAAGTCGTTTTAGTGATAATGAAAATTACATTATAAGTATGTAATGAATTCATATGACATGAGATCGCAAATATAATGAATTTATGACTTACAATTCCCTTCCTTAAACATTAAGTCCTTGTGGTATCACTATGTAAAAACTAGACACTAGGGATTTCATGATGAAATCATATTGATAGAAGTTAGGAAAGTTAAACATTTCTTCCAAACACATGACCTGTTTGTATTGAATTGATAATCTCCTTATCAACAGTTATAAAGAGTAGATTCAATGTTTATAAAAAATATTTTGACTTACCACTTTCTTAAAACTCCTTACACTGTGATCCATCTTTTAAGGTGAAGTGTATGAGTCAAGTATTATCAATGCACTGTTTTGAAGATCTATGACAAGAAGGTTTCAGAGGACATTGTCCTTATTGATAGGTACATATATATATATTTTATATTTTAAATAAAAAATTTATATTAGTAAAGTATATTTGAGTTAATAGAAGAAAGAAAACATATACATAATATTACTTATCTTGTTGACATAGTTAATGTATCCCATAAATCTGTCTTAATAATAGTTTGTCATCATCTCTGGTGTAGTATCTCGATTACTGAATTACTCAATACAAATTGCTTAAAACAATGAAAACCTGTATACATACTTTTTATGAATATGAATAATAATATACAAATGAATTACTTATTACAAATTTAATGATATGGAAAAGAACCAATCACTAATAAGATTAAATTTTAAAATTTTCTTAAATGTCTTCAATAAGCCATCCAAATCCAGAACCTATCAAAGGAAAAAAAAAATTATTAAATTTTCAATGAGTAATTTTACTAAAACAAATTTTTCAAGTAGCCTTGAACATCCATTACAATAATTTCAAGGGAAATGGGAATAAATAAAGGTTAGACTATAAGAACTTATATCAGGGACACAAAGAGCATGGATTGTGCTAGTTTTTTTTTAAGATGATTTTACTATTTTTTTTGGCAAAAATAACCTCTTGGTTATCTATTGTTGGGTAGGATGGTTATTAAGTGGGTTTGAGGGTTGTTGATTCAGTGGTTAGGGCAAGTTCAACATGCTTAGAATTATCTTTATCCTTAATTGATCAATTAATCTAGATATTTCGTGATAGAAATAATTTGTAACTCCAACATATTCATTCCTAAACTTTGGTGAGAGTTTTGGTTCAAGATTTGAGTAATCAAAGGAAAATATTTTTTAATTTCTTTTACAAATTTTTTTCAAATATTCAATCTTAAGCAACAGGTTCTGAAAATTATCATAAATAACAAAACAGTAGTGTACCATTATTAAGTATATTATGATCAGTTCAACAAGAACAAAAAAAATACCACATATGATTATGAAGGTTTCATAGGTCATTGAAATGAATTTAGTTGATATATTTTTTAGGTTGTAGATTCTTTCTTTTATGTTAGATGGTTTCTTCTCAAGTTGCTCATTGCCTTAACATGATTACGATATTTTGACGATCGTTAGGGTTAATTATTTTTTTTTAAAAATAGAATACGAATGACTTCGAATACCATGACAATAGGACGATGACTCGAGGGAATCTTTCTACTTTGTCCCGTGTGAAAACTTGGTTTAGGGTTCAATGTAGGTGCGGGTTTAGGGTTGAACACAGGTGTAGGTACCGATGTCGATGACGATATAGACTTGCTTAACATATCTTTAAAGTTCATCTTCTTGGTTGTCTTTCACTTTCGGCAATACCTCCTTCTTGCAACCATGGTCGTCTTTTACATAGGTTTAGGGTTGTTTAACTTTATTTTTATAAAAAGATAAATGATTAATACATGCATTGAAATCCAATATATGTACTATATATAGGAAAGAACATATTGTTCTCTTAAAAAGCTAATGTTTCATAGAAAATTTCAACAATGTCATTATTACTTTAAAGATACCGAAGCAATTGTAGAATGCAAAAGGTTACAGTGCTTAAGGTTTTTCAAACCTTTATTTGTTTAATTTATGGTTGAAAGAAGATTTTATTTTCGCATAAAATTTTATGACACGTTACCTTTAATTGAATCTTTAAAATCTTTATATTTATAAATATAACTGTAAATATAATTGATATTTAATTTTTAAAAATTAATTTTTTTACTTTTAATTTAATGTTTAAAATATAATTATCTCTCGAAAAACATGGCCTAATTTTTCTTTTTCTTTTATTACCTTCCTTATGTATGTATAAGATAATTATTTTTTCTTAAATATTTTATTTTTTTATTTTTTAATTGAATCTTTAAAAATTTATGGGGCTATTATATATGTAATTAATATTTAATTATTAAATATTTAATTCTTTAAATTTTAATAAAATTTTAAAAATACAATAGACCTTAAAATAGCATATAATAACTTTTATTAGTAATTTAGACCTCAACATAGTATATAATAATTCAATTCATTATTTTATTTAATATTTTTAATGAATAAATAATTTTAATTTGTAAATAATAAAAAATTTAACTTTTAATTAATATTTAATTACTAAATATTCAATTTCTTTTTAACAACATTTATTATGACTTAATTAGAGTTTTGTTGTAACATATTTATTTAAACCCAATTATTCTTAATTATTATATAATACTAAAAATTATATTATTTAATTTAATTAATTATTATAATAAAAACTTAATTACTATATATTCATTTCTTTTGTTTTTAACTAATTTTTTTAAAAAAAATTAAATCTTCAACCACATTTTCATTAAACAACATTACACATTACCTTATTAGGATTTTGATATGACATAGTATGAAAGCGATGAGTGTTAAATCCATAATTTCTCACATTGTTATACCAAGTCTGGTTCTTTAAATAATTAATAATTTGTAAGGAATTATTTTAGTTTAATATTTTTAATAATTAATTTTAATTTTTAAATAATCAATTCTTTAACTTTTAATTAATATTTAATTATTGAATCTTCAATTTTTTTAAATAACATTTATTATGATTTAATTACAATTTTTTTATGACTCATTTATTTTTTATATCTTTTTAATGGGTCTCATAATTTTAATTAACATTTATTTTGTGGATCCTTTTAATGGATCTTATAATTTTCTACACATTCACTTATTTTACTTTTGATTCAATCTTTAAAATATGGTGGGTCAAATTTTTACCTCATATTGGATTACCGTAATTAAACCATATTAGAATCATTTCCTCATCTTAATTATTGGGCTTCATTTTTTACAGACCAACTTATAATAGACCACACCTTGTACTAAAAACAGATCTTGTCTAAAAATAAGTTTATATTCAACAGACTGATAAATATTAGATAAAAACATTTCCTTATCCTGAACTACAAATAGGGGAAAAAAAACATTTCAGGACTACGAAGCCCACTGTACAATACACTTTAAGGTGCACCTTTAAAAACTATTCAACGATTGATCACTCTGAAATCATAAACTTCAGCACAAATAGAGGAAATCGGCAAGTGTACATTTCAATACAAAACAAAGCATATCAATCGCAAACATCATCACAAACTTGAAGCAACATTCCATTCACTCCATCATAAGACATTAACCAAAGATATCTAAAACTGAATATTGGGGTTAATTTGAGATAAAAGAATAAAGATACCACCTTAAAGTTAAAAAAAAATACCTCATCAACTTGTACTTGGTCAAACCAATGTTGTAGTCTTATGTTTATTGATTCACTCGATCCTACGTGAATCAAAAAATACTTTAAACCTTTAAATACATACCTTTGGAATGTGTCATAATTGGTACATCAACATTGTTTCCTAACTCATGCAAGTTTTGTGATAGAGATGTGAAATTGGTGTTTAATTGAACACATCTAGTTCCCACAGTAGGTTTAGGATCATCAACTTTCACATTTACACTTACCATTTCCATTAACACTCTACACATGTCATTTTCTTTTTCAAACTATGAAATAATTCTATTTCTATCTACACAAGCCTCCACAAACTTACTCCCATCATTATCAACAACCTTCACTAACCTATTATAAAAGCCTAAAAATGCTCCTTCATGAAGGATAATTGCATTCTTTTTGTCAACATTGACATCATTTTGTACAAATGGATTACAAGAAATCAACCTTGGCAAACTTTGTCCATCTTTTACAAATCAAATTACTTGGAATGGTATACATATGAAACTGACTCATCATACAAAAAATGTGACAGCATGGAATGACATGACCAACAAATAAGTTTCATTCACAAAAAAAAAGTTTCACTCACAAAAAAAAAAATGTAAACTCATTCTTTACAACTACAACTATATAGTCCTTATTTAGGCTGTCAAAAATAATCATCATAAGTTTCACATCACCCTCAGACTCAACTCGACCAACCGCATTAATTCTTGTACTAGAACCAATTTCTTCTTTAACCTCTTTAAATTTTTTACATGTGTACACTTTTGAAGCTACTTGTTCAAACATGTACAATGCAGTTGTCATGAAAGGAAAATAATAGAATGACTTAAAATTTAATACTAACTCATTATGTTGTTATTGTTTCATAGCACGCTATAAATTATGTATCATATTAACGAGAATGCTCTTACTTTGAATATATTTCTTTATGAAAGAATTAATACCTTCACATAACGAAGTCATTCTAATTCTGGCAAAAAAATTGTTTTGCAAGTATGATGATTATCACATATTCTTTATTTTATACATCTTTGTCATCCATTTATTATCCCCAAGCCCATACTTATCATTAGTTTTCTTCCACTCCTCAAATCTTTTTGGATTGTAATTGTAGGAAAGAAGCTGCTTAAAATCTTCCAAAAAATTTCTATTCTTCATATTCTCAGTAGCATTTATTTTTTTGGATATGTCATGCGCATAGTCTATGACAAGAATTAAGGAACACAGCCTTTTTAATAGCATGATTTCCATTAGTTACGATACCTTTGGATGTTTATAAAACATAGCTTCACAAAATATCTGCAAGACCCATTTATAAGTTTCTAGACTTTCATCTACAATCAATGCAAATCCAAAATTATCTTTTTGCCATGATGGTTGTAATCAAAAAATATTACCAAGGATTGGTTGTATCTAGTTTTTTTATATGTTGTATAAAATGCTACAACATCTCTAAAATATTCATAGTTAAATCTGCTACAATCTTCTATCCAAAACAAAATTTTCAACCTACCATCATCATAAGTTGTAAATTTTGAAAAATACATCTCAACATTGTTGGCCTTTGCTTGCAAATAGTAAGGAGCAACAAAAGCATCATCATCTTCTATTTTAGCTCGATTTTACTCGTTAATATGATTGTACAAATCTTTTTTACAAAAATTGACATTACCATGACAACCTTTTTGTCCAACTATCAAACCATAAATATGTGATGTTTGTACACCATTCAAATTCAAACTATTGACTTTTGCTTTATCCCCATAATGAAGAGATTGATACCTAAGAATTAAATGAACACGATTAGCTGGGGTAAGCTCATGGTTATGCAAATCAACAAAGATAAGTACCTTCCATTTACCTAACTTATGGTCTATTTGCACATGAAATTTATCTTCATAATTAGGCCTCATTAAAGGTCTTGGATCTTTCACACAGTCAGTTATAAAATAGTGCTTCTTGTGCTTAGAGCCTTCACTATTGCAAACCATTTGCCTCACAGTTATGTCTCCTAAACAATCTCTACCAACTTCATCTTTCTGAGTAGAAAAAATTTTAATTCTCTCATAAACAATGTAGAAATCAATAGCTTCGCTTTCAGAACTAAATTCCAACCCCTATATGTCATCATATGAAAAATTACCTACTTTCTTGTAAATAAAATTTCCCATTTCTTCATCATGAATAAATTTTAGGTTGCTAAAGGTTAGCTTTTCAACTACCTTCTCATCAATATGTCCCACATTCTTTTCTTCACAAATTTTATCCATTTATATCTACAAAGAATTATATAAAAAATTGACAATAAAATCCCTACATTTCTATACAGACCAAAACAAATATACCACAACTAATTGCTCGCAAAAATATATAAATATAAAAAAAAAATTTGTACCAGTCTTTATGAGAAATCATTGTTCGATGTAGATAAAAACCTTGCCTCAGAGAAATTGTACCTCACAATAACTAGTATTCACCAATGAATCAAAATATTAACGCTTACCAAGATTTATCTCAAGCATGACGAAGAATAAGTTTACCTACCAATAATGTGAAGATAACTATCTTTCCAAATATGACCTACACGTTGCACGACAAAGAAGAACTTCACCTACTAACATCATGAAGATAACTATTTTTTCCAAATATGACCTACATGCTACATTGAGGCTGTCAATCATTTCACCACAAAACAAGTAAACCATGGTTCCCATAACTTATCATAGTTAACCATTATAAATTATAATTATTTCATAAAACAAACATATATAACAATTTTTTTAAAAAAATAGGTTGGATATATTAGGGATCAAAGTATAAATATTAAAATTTATGGTCATGTATAGTGAATAGAAAACATTTTAGAATTATGTTGATCGTAATGAATGGTAGTGTACATATGTCACATTTCTATTGATTTGGATATGGTACCCCTAAATTTACAAAGGTACTGGAGAAAATAACAAAAAAAAATCACCAATATTGTATAAGATGTGTTATGCACCACAAATTCTATTATTTTAATGAATTTTACAAACTAAAATATGGTTTTAGTAGTTGTAAATATACAAAAATATAGTCTTAGTCTTTCAATTTTTTACTAATTTTACTTTTTTTAAATTTTAAAATTTTAAAAATAATCCTTATTATCACTTAATGATGATATAGTATGCATCTATACATGCTACATCATATTATTCCAAAATAGTTGTTAATATGATATGGTTTAATATATGTAGGATCATATTTTAAGTATTGGAGTTAAGATGGTTGACATTCCAAAATTTTGATGATTTTAAAGTAATTAAGATTCAATAAACAAGTTCTTAGTTTACTAATGAATTCTACTTAGTCTTGAAAGAAGGAAGAAAAAACGGTCTATAGAATAGAAGATTCAATGTGAAAATTCATCCAAGTATCTAGGAAAGACTTAAAGTCTATTGAAGTATTGTCTAGTCAAACAATTTTAAGGCATCAAATGTAGTTTTCACTTTAGTCCAAATGCAATGACTATGTTAGTACAAGACTAAAGTCAAAAACACCTTTTTAAAACTACAATCAAACTTAGCATAAAAAAAAGTTACCTTACAAAAAGGATTTCAATCTTTTAGATGTTGTGTTGAGAAAAATAAGGAAATTGCGACACACAAGGTTAATATTCCAAACTTCACAAGTTGATTCTCGATAAAGTTGGTCTTTCGCCTCCACCAACAGTTTAGAACATTAATTACTCAAACTCACACCATCCAACTTGAGTCCAATGCTCTTTAACTTTAGTCTCATATATAAATAGAAGTATCCTTGCTTGAAATTCTAGCAAGTTATGCAAAAAATACTCATATTCTTATTGCTATCATTTCTTTATAATTTATTTCTTTTCATACTCTAATTAAGTTTATATTTTTTCTTATCATAAGTACTTTTTGGGTTTATCCTAAGGAGGATTGAAGAAAGAATGCCAGCCTTTAAGTTAGAGAGACTTGTGAAACAATACTTAGGAAATAATTGGTGGGTATAGACTCTGTGTAAACTCCAACACTTAGTAGAATTCCTAACACAAGTAGTTTAAATGTTTTCCTATCATAAGTTCTTTTTAGGTTTATCCTGAGGAGGATTGAAGAAAGAATAATTGAGTCTTAAACTTAGAGAGGCTTGTAATGAAACATTACTTAAAAAACAATTTATAGGTATAAACTTTGTTGCAACCGTAATTACAACGAAACGACGAACTCGCTAAAATTTTAAAATAGAATTTAATTTGATAAGTGGAACCGCCACCAAATTTTTATTTAAGGGAAAAGATTTGGAAAAAAAACCCTAACTTGAGGAAGAATCTAGGTTCGGGAGTCGGTTACGAGTAGGGAAGGTGTTAGGCACCCTACTCGCCCATTCCAAAGAATGATACCCTTAAACTAAGTGTGCGATTTTGATATTTTTGCAAAACTGTTGGATCCCTTTAGTTTAGAAATAAAATAAGGTTTGTATAAAACTAGCCTGACAGGACTCGATTCTGCTCCTACATATTTCCTGGTACAATGGGAAACTCAAGGCTATGTAGTTCTAGTTTGAAGGCTTGATCTTCAGAGTGAAAAGAAAGATGATTTTGAGAGTATTTTCGATATTTTTGCATAATTCTTAGTCCATATATGCACAGGATCCAAGACAACTACGGCTGCACTGGGATCCATATGAATCTCTGAACATCTAACAACATAAAAAGTTACCAGTTCGTATTTAGAGCCCATTGCATGAAACTTGTAATTATTAAAACGATATTTTTTAAAAAGAAGATTCTCAGTCCACATATGCACAAGGTCTAAGACAACTATGGCTGCACTGGGACCCATATGAATCTCTAAATACTAAATGGAAAAAAAGCTACCAGTTCGTATTTAAAGTTCATTGCATGAGACTTAGAATTATAAATGGATTTAATTTCAAATAAAATAAACTTGATTTGAATTTGATGAAAATAATTGGACTTGATTTAAAATAAAATGAACTTGATTTGAAATTTAGGCTTGAATTGGATTTGATTTAAAATAAACTTGACTTGATTTGAAATCGAGGAAAAGAATTGCAAACATGCTTCAGTGATCAAGCGATAAAAATTTTATTTCAGATCCAAATTAGACAAATAATATCAATTCAGAAACTAGAGAGAAAGACAAAGATAACACAACAAAATTAACCAAAATTGGAGATCATTTGACCGATTAAAAACGAAAATGAAAAATAGATACAAAGATGAACCTCAAGAACACAAGAGATTTTGGCGCCAAAATTTGAATTCAAATCTCATAATTTTTTGAAAATATTTTTTGGTAGATCTAAAAAATTAAAATCGACCAATTGGAATATATGGATCATAGGAATCAAACTAAACAAGTTTGACAGAAATCCAACCAGAAATGAGCAAGTTATGCACAAATCAAACAAGCTAGGTTCATTTGCGTACCAGGACGATCATGCTTCAGTAATCAGGTGATAGAAATTTCATTTCAGATTCAAATTAGACAAATAATATCATTCCAGAAACAACAAAAATCATCAAAATCGAAGATCATTTGACCGATAAAAAATGAAAACGAAAAATAGATACAAAAATGAACTCGGAAATCCGAGAAGAAGCAAGAAACTTAAGCGGAATAAAACTTGGATCTAACCTCCATTGGAAGGTGATGAAGAACTGGTTCCATGGAGGTCAAGGGCTAAATTGGATGCAGAAGTAGAGAGTCTCTTAGATCCTCCCTTAGAAAATTATGAATTCCTTCAATGACTCAAAATGCCCCTCTTCCCCCCTCATTTTGGTGAAGGACCTCTCCTTATATAGAAGAAGGAGGGACTAAAGAAGTCCTTCTCGTCCAATGTGGGACTTCTTTCCCACATAGAAGAATTTTTCCTTTTTTCTTTCCTTTTTTGGAATTCTTATTTTATTTGGTGTGAGATTTCTTTTTCTCTTTTCTTATTTTTTCCTCTTTTCTTTTTCCTCTTCTTTTCTTTTTTCTTCTTTTGTTATGTTTTTATTTATTTATTTTTTCCATTTCTTTTATTTTGATTTTTTGAACTATTTTAGACTAAATCAGCTTTTGGTTAAAAACAAAATAATTTATTTTGGATTTTGAATCCTCGAACATAATTTGGTGTTCACAAACTTTATGTAAACTCCTACACTTAGTAAAAATCTTGACAAAGGTCAAGGACTAGACATAGCGCTTTAATTTGGTTAGAAAGGATGAACTAGTATAATCTTATGCTGTGAATCTTTCTTCCTTTCCCTTGTATCTTAAGCATTTACTTGCTTAACAGTTTGCCTAAACCCTATGTTTAATTGTCATATTTGAAAAAGATTGTAAAACTAATTCAACCCCTTTTTCTTGGTTTGCTCTTTATCTTTTTCACAAAAATTTTAAAATATATGAGGACTAAAAGTAACAAAAAGATATTTGGAGAATTAAAATCAAATTCAACTATACGTATCAAGTTTAAAAACATATCTATGTATATCACCTGTTATGTATAATTTAATTTTTCTGTTATCTTTTGTTAGGGGTAGTTATTTAGTTAGTCTTTATCTCTTTGTATATATAACCTTATAATTTTTAAATAAAATAATTCATTTTCGTTCACTTATACAATTTCATTTGGTATTAAACGTTAGTTCTACTTTTGTTCTTACTTGATTTTATTCTCTCTATGTGCTTGTCTCATAACTCCTATTAGGCACCAATTATAACACATGGAGTTGTTCCATGTTAGTTTCTTTTTCGATAAAGAACAAGTAGTCTTTATTGATTGTTTTATCTCTAAGCTAGAAATTAACTCCTAGTTGTATGTTTTTTGACTATACAATAACAATGTTGTTATGTGATGGATTTTTAATTCTATATCTAAGGACATTGTTTCAAGCATTATTTAATCAATAATGCTTTTTGAAATATCGCAAAATTTGAAAGATTGATTCCATAAAATGGAGCCAAAATCTTCCATCTATGAAAAGAAATGATTAGCCTCTTTGAAGGTAATGACTTAGTGGGTTTATATTTGCGTAAAATAAAAAGAATTTGGGAGAACTGGTTGCATACAAGGCTACATGTCTTTGTTCCTATTGCAATATTGATCCTTTGTTTGAATATTGTTAGTATGAGTATGTCATGTATTTTTTGATGGGTCTTAATGATGCTACTATCGATAAGTATTTAATTTATGCAAAATATTTAAAAGTGATTTTACATAAAAATCCTAACTTGATTTTATGAATAATTACCAATAGATTAAAGTTAAAAAAAGTATATTGACTATTAGGATAACATTAATTAACTAAGCAAAGAAATAATTGAAACTTAAATAAAATTTTTTGGAATGTAGAATGTCAGAGATTTTATATCTATTTTTTTTTAAAATGATATAAACTTTAATGATATATATAACTTTCATATGTTCTTTGTTGATTCAATGTATAAATATCAATATAATTAAGATAAAATGATATAAACTTTAATTATATATATAACTTTCATATGTTCTTTGTTGATTCAATGTATAAATATCAATATAATTAAGATAAAATGATATAAACTTTAATTATATATATAACTTTCATATGTTCTTTGTTGATTCAATGTATAAATATCAATATAATTAAAATAACTAAATAAGCATCTAAAGAGTCCACGTAAAGTATTATGCTTAAATCTCATTTTAAATACTTTATGTCTAAAGTCCCCAAGGGCACACAAAGAAGAACACTTTAAACACCTGATGTTTAAAGTATGAAAGGCTTCATCAATAACACTTTCTGTCATTATAAGTAAACTTAAATCAATAAAAAAAGGAAACCTAAGAAATTTCCTTATGGAGAAACTGTTGAGGAAAATGTTTCTATAATCAAAGTGTTTTAACAATAACAAATCCATCAACTTTTACAAAAATTATGAAACTTTTTTATTAAAATCACTAAAATATGTGTTATGTGTGTAGAACTTAGCTCAAAACTTATGCATCTTTATGAGAAAGATAAAAAAAAATAATAAAATTAATGTAAGAAAAACATATAGTATACCTTGCCGATTCTTCCTTAAGTTAGATAAGAATTCAAGAATAACCATGCTTGCCTTAAAGACTCTAAGTATAAAAAATGTTTCTACAAGATAACTTGAAGCATTAATATTGGAGTTATTTAGAAAGATCAACCCAAAAAAATTAAGCAATTAGCCCCTCACTTTGTCATTTATCTTTCATATTAGTCCCTCATCTGTATTTAGTGTTAGTCCCTAGGATCAATTTTTATAAATGGTATGTTGATCTGTGACGTTAAATGGATCAATGTCAATTCAAGTATACTTTACTTGTTCCACATCAGCTTTATTTTTTTTCTCTTTTTTGATAAACAAACACTTCCACCACTTGCAATCTCTCACTATCATCATTCTCTCTTCCTATCTTCCCCACACAAGTAAAGCACAATCTCTTCACTCATTCATTTCTTTCTCTTTCTCCTTAATATTTTTCAAAATATGATCAAACCACAATCCTTCACATTCAATTTATGGTTATGAATCCTCCACCCCAAACAACAACAAAAACAACAACCCCTTTTCTTCCTCCTCCTCCTCCACCTACAAACCCCCATCATTGTTGCCCTTAAAGCCATTTTCTAACCATCAAGATTCCACCAAACCAAGTCCTTCTCCACCTCTAAGAACGAACCCTTCTTTGGAGCCTTCAAGCCCCAACGAAAGTCCTATAGTGTCAAAGTCTTTAGTGGGATGGGATTATGGTTTTTAGGAGAATTCAATATGTGTAATGTGAACAAATTTTTTGAAAAAGAAGAAGAAGAAGAAGAAGAAAAAGTGTTTCTTTGAAAAATATTATTCTAATTCAACATTTAAGAGAAGGAAGAGTCTTGATAGGTCTAATTCAATTAGGAAAAGTGTTACTTTAAATATGGATGAATTGAATTCTATTTCAAGTGGCAACATTGGCAATAATGGGACGAGGGAAGATTATTGTTTCAAGACCTTTGATGAGTGTGATTGAAAATGTTGACCAAAAAAGATAAAAGAAATTGTGGTGGTGAAGGTGGAACATTTGGAGCTTTATTTACTAGCACCGTGGGAACAAGGATGAGGATGAGGATGAGGATAAGTATAGTAGGATGAATGAGGTAAAGAGATCCTTAATGTATTATACAACATCATTTAGGTATATTTGGACATCCAACATGGCATTTAACAGCACTAATCAACATGCCGTTAACGAAAATTGACCTCAGGAACTAACGTGAAAAAACAAACGATAAAGTAAGAGACTAACAACTTAACTTTTTTAAATCAAGACAAAATTGAAATGTGTTAACAAAATAAAGGATAAAGGTGATAGTTTGCTTTTATATAAATATAATATATGAAAATAAATATAATAAATATAAATATATAACATATGAAGGTAAGTAGATCACTGGATAGGCTAAATAAACTTTTTTTATAAGCTTAAGCATGACTTGTTTATTTAAAAATATTTTTTAACAAGTTTGAACCTATCTATTTATTAAACAAGTTAAGGCAAACTAAGCTTTAAACAAGTTATAAGCTCCTATCGGACCATTTGAGTCTTTCCATCTCCAATTGTGTAGTAATAAGAAGAAATCAAACTAGTTACTCTCTTATGAAAACAAGGAATTTTACATATTAAAAGTCCAAAAACAGAACATAAAAAATTCAAAAATTTCTAGTAAATTAATGGATGTTTTGTTTGGAATATTTTTTCTTTCATATTCCTAAATATTTTTAAAAGTTGTGCAATTATTTTTAAATAATGCTTGCCTTAAACAATGTAAAATACCAAATATAATCCATGTCACCCTAAACTGTGTGAACTATCAAATAATAATAATAATAAGAAGAAGAAGAAGAAAAAGAAGAAGAAGAAGAAGAAGATTAATAAAAAAGAAGAATAAAAGCGAAGAGAAAAGAGATATAAATGTTTTGGTGAGTATGTGGCATTCCCAGTAAACGGTTCGTTTCTACTAGTTCTTGAAGAATGCAACAACATAATATGAAACTTTCAAAATAGGCACAAGCAATGGAAGTCATAGTGACACATTACATACATAAAAAGGTCTACCAACAGAATTCAATAAGCATGATAGCTATGAAATTGGTTGATTGATAACTAAAATAAATTACTAAATTATAATTAAATTTAGAGTAAATTATAAAAATTAAGATAGCAAGTTTAATGAAAGCATCAAAGTCTTAGTCCAAACAATACTAACACATAATGTTACCTATGTGAATTCCACACTCTCACACCAAAAGAAACATAGTTAAAGGAAAAAAAAATCTAGGAAGACCCTTCACATTCTCTCTCTCTGTAACACTTATAATTTCTAATGATAGAATTTCTAAGTTACAAAATGTTTTGTAGCTAGAATCAAAGCATAGATAAGAATAAAAGCCGAGAGAAACTAGAGAACTTTTAACAAATAACGAAATTCACTACATTGGAGTGATACAAATAAATGTGCAGGTAACTTAAAGTAAAATTTAAAAGAAATTCTAAAGGTTTCAAATCCATCAACAATGGTTATAAAGTCACGAGAAAAGATTAGAAATAAAGAGAGAACGAAAACGTCACAAAAAACGCTCAAAACGACCTTAGAGAGCTCTGACTCCTATAAGGGATAAACTGCTCCTATAAAAATGGTAAATGACATAAGAAAGATTTTGGAATGAACCAATAAGTCTTAGAAACATCAGGAGAACAATTTTGTAACTTTCTACAAAATTCTCATAAAGTTACCAAAAATGTTCCTATAAGGCCGGGAGGATAAGAAGTTGCAAAAAACACCTGTGACTTGGAGCTTATCCATGTGCACAAAATTCCCATGCGATAAATGAGGGGTTCACTCATACCATGAGTCATCAAAGCCATTATGGTATGTAAGACAAAAACATTTATGAGAAGAGATAAAATTAATCATGATTAAATCAAAATAACTTTGATTAATTAAAATTAATAATGCTTAAAATAAATTACCATGATTTATACTAAATTAACCTTCATTAGTGTCAAATTAATCTTAAAGTATAATTCATTACATTTACATTTAATTTTTAAAACAAAAATTACATATAAATGGACCAAAATACCCTTAAGTGGGAATTTAATTCCCAAGTGTTCTTAAGTGACCGAATTTGCTATAGACCAATGGGAAGCTTATTTGTTTCATTAACCTCCCTCCTAACACTTGAGTAAAATCCCTAAACTCACTAAACTCCAACTTCTCTTAAAACACATAAACTTCCATCTTTGAAGTTTAAGTTATAACAAGCCAAACAAACAAAGTCTCACCATCATCCTTGGAAGATTTTGTGTGGACCACAAAGGAGAGGTGAATCGACTTCAAAGTACCCACCAAATCCTTATCTAAATCTTCAATAACTGAGATTTTTACCATTCACTTTTTTTAAGCTTTCATTTATGTAATATGGTTTATTTTTCT
Organism: Canavalia gladiata; assembly: GCA_037954105.1. Taxonomy (NCBI): domain Eukaryota; kingdom Viridiplantae; phylum Streptophyta; class Magnoliopsida; order Fabales; family Fabaceae; genus Canavalia; species Canavalia gladiata. The sequence goes on along the minus strand of CM075662.1, from coordinate 13,603,571 downwards.
CCTCTTTTTGGTAGATCTCTCTCTAATTTTATGAATCCTACTTTCTTGAGCTTGATGGAGTTCAAAACTTTCCTTCTTTTTTTTTGTTAAAAATGAATATTACCAAGTTTTTAGTGATTTTTGTAAGTTAAAAGGAAATTTTGATGGATAAAAATGCTTCTTGTAACCTTTGGAGAAATTTAATTGGTTAAAATTTCTTACAAATGATTTTTAGAGGTTTTGGAAACATTTGATAATTTTTTTAAGAGTTTTGAGATGCTCAAAGTAAGGGATGGGTGGAACTTGGAGTAGATCTAGTGGATCTCCACTTGGATGTCTTGAAAAATTCTTTCTTTATGATCTTTACGATAAAAATTGTAAGTTTGTTGAACTTATACTTTGATAAATATCTAGATCTGGACCCATGTGATAAAATCCTAAAATACTAAAAAATATAAGTCCCAAGAGTTTCAAACTTAACTCCAAAATTGGATCTTGAAGTTAGTAAGATCGAAGGTGGACTTATGAACTAAAAAGTTAAACAAGACACTTAAAACTCTTGATGATCATAACCAAAGCTATGGAGTAAGGAAAAATCTTGACGGAACCAAAAAGAAAATGATGCAACAAGTTCTAAATTTATGATACAAAGGTCAAGCGAGAAGAAATTAATAAAATGACCCTTGCTTGGTCAAAAAGGTAGATTCGGCCACCGTAAATTAATCAAGGTGAATTGGGTTAAAATTTTGATTAAGGTGTGATAAAGAGTCTAACCATGTATGAGAAAAGAACCAAAAGTTTTAAAGAGACTTGGTGATGGTTTTGGTAACCATTCGACCATACATAGGGAAAATTGGTGAAAGTAAAATAAAATTTTGCTAAGACTTAAAAATAAACTCAACCATGTATAAGGTGGTGATTAAAAATCAACTATGGGGTTGTAGAGGTTTAAAGGGCCATTCGGCCATGATTAAGAAGGAAAAATCTTAAAAATTTCTAAGTTGGTTTAATTTATTAGCCTAAGTCCTAACTAGTCCAAATCATCTTCTAAATGTAAAAAAATGAACCATAATGCTTTAGGGGCTTAAGGAGTCAATTTGACCTACCCTTGCTTAAATGTACAAGATAAGTTAAATTCGATACTAAAGGACTTTTAAATAGAGCATGAGTAAGAAGCCTTGAACCATGAGTAAGGAGTTAAACAAGTAAATCAATTAATAGCTCAAATTTGATTAGTAAAGTTAATGATCAAGAAAGCATAAAACTTCTAACACTCAAACTTGAAATAAGTATGTTGTGCATAAAACATATAAATTGATGAACATAGAGAAGATTGACCTAAATAGGTCATTCGACCAACTAATCTAAAACTCTACCATTTCATAAACTTACATTAAAAATATTAAGAGAAACTTAATCTTTGAGAAAAGAAAAGGCTGAGATGTAACTTAAAAAGATGAGTGAACTAAGTTCCTATGAGAGATTCCTCATAAAACTTAAGGAATAAAGTAAGATGGACAAATTCTTAGAAGAAGGTTGCATGCTATCTAAGAAATTTACATCAAGCATAATTAAGAAATCTTGATTAGGAGGTAGGTTTCTAATTAAAATAGTTATGCTAATTTGTTATGTTGCTTCTTGAGTATACAAATATGTGCGTAAAGTATATGAAATATACTCTTAATTGTTTAGAAAATTGATTTGTTATATGATGATTATGTTTAGATGCTAAATGTGAAGGTAGATTGGATTAAAGGCTATATGTGCATGGAATATTAATGGGATTGTTTGAGCACGAATGTTATCTAAAAGATTTAAAAGGAATCTAATTAATTAAGAGATATCAACAAAAAAAGAACTTTTGTAAAATGTTAATAATATTCTTAATGTGCCTTGTACATATTCAGAAGGCAAAAGGATACTTTTAAGGTGGAGAGAAGAAAGTTCTCCAAAAAAAAATCCTTCTATTTTGAAGCGTTAGGTGTTCAATGATTATGGCGATGATGACCATCAAAGAATAAGTTTATGTCCTAAGAATAGAAGGTAGAATAGTAGAGCCAATGAAAAAATATTGTTTGATTAAAATGTATGATATGCCCATTATATAGATTGTCACTAAGTGAGTGATAAAGAAATGAGAAAAATTACAATTAAAACATAAATAAAATGATAGTCAAATGATATCTGTGATATAATGTAATATGATCTCAAAAGTATGTAAGATGTATGAAATCCAGAATAAGTACTTAGTATGCTTGTGATAGAAGTTAGTTCTACAGCTGTAAAAAGAAATCCACTTGAACTAAAGATTTTCTAAAAATTAAAAAGTGAACTTGTATGAATGTCATGTTTCTAAATAAACTGAAGTGAATTGATTGAAAATGTTGACATTATAATTAGGTTAGAGTTCTACTGAGACACTTAGTTTTTCACCCCCTCTCCCACTATTTTCTTCCCCAGAAATCAAGGATATCTTTCACAACAACAGTAATGTTCGTTGAGCTTAATAATGTTAATTGGTCAACTAACTCGTGGGCTAACCATCACAACTTAAGCCAACGTGAGGGTTTATTTTTTTTTTTTGGATCACATCTTCGTATCTATGGTTCTAAGCCCATACTTTTCTTTGATCAACTTCATCATACCTTTGAAGGTCTTTCATCCTAATATAGTTTTTCTTCTGCCACCAAGGTATCAGGTGCTCTTGGTAGCATACATGGAAGTTTGCTCTTCTTATAAAGGAGAGAGCTACTCGCATATGCCATCGCATTATAACAGTTCCTCCCATGCATGGTTTCCATAGGGTAGCTCCCCTTTCCCAAAGTCGTACCCACTTCAAGCTTATCAGAAGATGGGTGAAACTTATTGCATCCTGAACGAGAATCTATAATTAGAGCGTTGAGATCTTTATTATTGAAACATTATCTAAATTTAAAAAAATTGAAAGATCAATTAAAAGGACATATAAAAAGCAAGGAAGTTGTTCTTTTTGAAAAAGCTATGTAAGTTTGATAAATAATTATCAAATTCAAATTTACAATTTGTTTTAGCACAAGTTACATGTGTGAAAATATTCTATATTTTGGTTGATATGATTAAGCTAAATTACAATTTTAATTCCATTATTTCTACAAATGCATGGATGCTATGACATTGTTTCCAAAGGCTTATGATATTATAGAATCAAGTTTTTTTCATTGCTCAATTTTTCTATGAGCGCTGGTCTCATGATATATTCCCCTACTTATTAACCTTTATAATTTTATACATGACATTATATACCACAATTAACTAATTAATGCTCGTTCAACTGGATTCAAATTCAACACTAAAGGATCTTCAATTGGAAATTCAATACGTTTCAAAACTTTGAACAATAGGCAGTAGGAGAATTATTTTCACAGAGCACATAGCATAAAGAGTCGAAGGCCAATCTATTTCAAATGAATACATCAAATGCCACATCTATTTAAAGTTATGTATATATTCTAGTTTTGAAGCAAAAGGAAATAAGGGGAAGTACCAAAATAATATACATTATTTTCCAAAGACTAATAAAAAATACAGCTTTCCATGTTGCAACAAAATATTTTGAAACTAACAGCACATCAAAGAAGCCAGTTCATTACAAAGTTCTAAAAAAACATTATTAAAAGTATGAAAATCCAAAATTGAGACTTAGTTTATGACTCACAGCATACTTTACCAAGAAATATAAAATACAATCATAATTAAATTCCATCTTTTTTGTTTCACGTTGCAGAGTAATGAGCCCATCAAACCCTTTTTATTTTTAATTCAAAGACACTTAATGCAATAATACTGCTTCATGCAACAGATTCATTAAATTGCTGAACAAATGTAATAAAACATTTGTTGGGAAAATGGCTACCTAGCTATGTGTGAGCATATGAAAAATTGGTACTAAATTTGTGATATAATTCACATCAATTTTGAGTTTAATAACATCAGCTCCGGTAAATTGCATCCGAGAAATAAAACTCCCCAATGTCTCAATTGATGGCTTCTCTCCATTCACATAGCTATTTGGAACAAGTCGAAGCATAAGTTCTATTGGAACTTAAGTCCTCATATTCACTCCCTCTCACATCTATTTGTTCTTATATCCACTTCCTCTCTTTCTCCCAACAACAGCTCCGTAACAGACCTTTCCCTGACAAGAGGTGAAAATAGAGTGAGAGGCTCTCTCTCTCTCTCTCTCTCTCCCACATACTGAGGAACATCCTCCCTTTCGTTGCTATCTTTGTGTTGTTACCATCGAAAATTTTCCCTCAGTTCGTAATTACTTTTTTCCTTGATTTTGAAAACATAGGATTTGGATTATTTTTTGGTGGACCAAGATCAGGAAAAAATATAAATAAAAAATGAGAATCAGAAAGAAAAGTGTACCTGAGTGACGAAGCAAAGCTCAACAAACATTATTTTTTTCCTAATTTTTATAATGAAAGATGGGAAATTCCATTTGTTTGAGGTGAGAATGGAGCATATACAGATTAGTTCGAAGAGAAAGAAATGGTGAAGAGGTGGATGCCGAATATGAACCATGGAGAGATGCACACGAGTAACGAGTTGAAAATTTTGATATACGTTATTTAGCGTTTAAAATAACCGAACACCGTAAAGTATATAAAATATTACCGCGTGTGATTTTAAAAATAATGTAATAGATTATAAAAAAATAGTAAAAATAATTTTTTTAAAACATTTATTAATATAAATACGGCAAAATATTTTAATTTATTATAGAATTTGATAACAAAATTATTGTAATAAATTAAAATACACATTTTACAATGTTTACAATTTTTTAAAAGTTGTAAAATTGACGTTATAATATCTCATTTTTAACATATTTTAACTTTCTTATTCGCCATCGTTACACATTCATGTATACATGGTATACATGATAACTTCCAAATACTACAACTATAGGTTTGCAACGGCGAATTATAAATTAGAGCATTTTTTGTACTAGTTTGATATTTTCCAATAATGAATTTACTCAGCATACGTTGACTCAATGACTGCCTACTCTTTTACTGAACCATCTTCAAATTCTAAGACCTAATGTTTAGTTAAATACTTCATATTAGTTCCTAAAATTTAGAGTACATAATATTAATCCCTCAAGTTTATTTATCCACACCAAATTACCATGAGGCTAGCATATCATCTTGTCAAGATTGGAAGGGGTTTCATACTTTGCATGTCAAACAACACAAACTCCCATCCACGGTTAGTGTAGTCTCCACGATCATAACGTAGTATAGTTAAAAGCCATGATCAATTAGCCTTGTTTTCTACACCCACAATGGTATATGCAATCACAAAATATGGTATATGCAATCACAAAATTTGATTATTGGCATCCTTCCCAACAGCAGAAAGAAGACAGCATCGAGACCAATGAGAGGTCGGACAGGTCTTTAAAACCTTTCTTCTTACAAGCACTTGAACAAGTATAAATTCTCAAGTCCAAAAGATCTTACCTTATTTATCTTAGGTTTGAATGAGATATTTTAAAAAAAAAAGTAATTTTTGAAAAAATTTAAAATTCTAGCCATAAAAAATTTAAAATTTTAGTTATTAAAATATTTTGTTTGTCTATTATTTTGTAAAAAATTTTAAATTAAATAAATTTTTAAAAGATATTTTAACCAATTAAAATAAAATTTTAAATTTTTCTAGATGAAATTTAAAATTCTTTCACGTTTCTTTCTCTTATTATTTTATATTTAGGCTACTTTATTTTTTATTATTATTTTTTTTATTCTTTCATCTCTCATATCTAAATATAATATTTTTAATATTAAATAATATAATTGTATATTTTTATCATTTTAATTATGTATATTTGTTAAAATAATATTATGATTAAATATGTCGTATAATAAAAATACTTACATATCTAAATTTTGTTATGAACAAAAAAGTAAAAGAAAAATTAAAATAAATTTATGAATATTTAAACGTAAAATTTTATATATAAATTTTTTAAAATATTAAAATTCTCCATCCAAATATAAGTTTACATATTTTAAAATAATATCCATGAATTGAGATAAGTAACTCATGATAATAATCCCACAACGTGATGTATTGGTCCTTCTATTTCCTTCAATGTTCTTCGTTTCCTTTTTGAAACTCCTATCAATTTTTGACTCATCAAAATGAACAATATGAGTCTTCCTTCATGAAATGAAATTCTTCATCGCGTAGTAACAAAGGTTGCCTCATTCCAAATGACCCTTGGGCAAGTGTGTTTATTGTCAAATGTCTTTATTTAAAGATTTTTTGTGATTGAACTTCATTCCTGCACTTGCATTGACACCTCATCTTGTCATTCTTTACCCAATTGATTTGTCTCACATGATAAATGGTGTAATCTTTGAAGAATTTCAAACTCCATTCCAAGTTCATGTTCTGATGGAGGTGGAATAAGCACCTCACCCTTTTCTCTTTTGTGCTCACAATCTATATGCATTAACCAATTGTGCACATATCTCGAACATCATTTTCATTGTGTCCTTCAACCTTTCTCAAAAAATCTTCTTCAGGGATCTGCCAAGACACCTTTTCAAATTCTACGTAACCATGAGCTTTGCATAAATCATCTGCTATCCATCTTTAAATTTTACTAGGGTCAAACCCTTTCCACACATCAATCTCTCCACACTATACTATAGTATCTCATCTTTTCTTAAAAAACGGCCATCGTGTTCAAAAATTAATATTAACTCCAACTCCATCTACACCAAAAATGTCATTATAACACATTATAATTTCATGCATATAGTGTTTAAATGCAACAACCCATGAAACTAAAGACATGAACTATACACGCAATATATAACTATATATAAAACTTTTTCCCACAAAGACCACCAACATCAACATTAACTCAATATATAACTATAAAATATTCACAATATTCCAACTTTTCAGAGAAATCCCTCACTTAGAACCATATTACTCACAAAATTCAACATTAAAAATAACTACCTGATAAAATAAAGTGTACAACATACCTTCCTAACTCTACAATCAGACATTGTCCTTCACCACCAACTCAAGCTTCACTATCTTCGATTTTTCAACCACTATATTAATTCCCACCTCATTATGCAATGGAGTTGGAAAAATAATATAACAAGAATTACAATATAAACATTAGGGACAAATTTGGTGATTCACTCATAAATAATTAGACCTTCCATTCATTTTTTTTCTTTGAAATTAGCAACACCACATGAAATATTCTTAAATGCTAATAACTTTAACATTTTTAATGCTACATGTGAGATGACATATATTGAATGGTACCAGTGTCATAGATTTAACAGATCAACTCTGTATAATTAGCCATGAACTTTTCTTATGGTACATTGTTACTCTAATAACTACCTCAGAGGCATTAAAGCCAGAGGATAGTGCCAATTGTAAGTAGCTTAACAAACTAAAGCTAATTTTTAATCTGATCAAATTCCATCATCATAAGGAAAGGAAGTGGACTCAAGCCAATCATCTCCATTAATGAACTCTGACACTGTGAAATTATAGGCATCAGTATCATCCATTATTTGGTACCCCAACCATTCCACACGATTATCTGTGCTGGAACCAGGTCCATAATTCTCATACTCTCCGTAATACAAAGTGTCCAAGCCTTGATCATTATTATTAGACCACTTTGTCCAACCCTTTGGGTCTATAAAGTTATCAATGTAGGATTCAAGGTAAACAGTGCGAGAATAGACCCTCCATGGCCTCCCAAGGTAGCTCCTGACTCTGCTAGAGTTGTAATACAAATCATTGGTAGCTATGATTTGACAGCGTTGGATTGAGATGCCAGTTTCTTCATCAGGACTATCTCTGGATTGTGCTGTAATAACAGTGAATTGGCCAGGTAATGGCATTCTGGATATAATGTTACATTCTTGGAGAACTACTGCTGCATTCCCAAATATAAAATCTATGGTACCATAAATGTCACACTCTCTGTAGAATTGTCTAAAGGAGTGAACATACAAAGAGTCTTGGTAGCCAAAAATGGCACACCTGTAAAAAGCAGTTAAGTCTGCATTTACCCTCAAGGCCACTGCTTGATGCTTCTCTGGCCCTGCACTGTTCTCAATTGCTATATCACGTGCCAGAAAACCATCACCTGAGACCGCTGAAAAACAAGGAGAGCATAGTCATGTAATTGCCTTTATGGCCATATATGTGAAAAACATCAAAGAAATATTGACATACAAATAAGTACTAATCAGTCTCACTAAACAAAGGTTCACCCCAAAAGACAAAGATTCTTTTTTTTTTTGCTAATTCTCTGCTCTTTGCCAAGTGGCAACCCAATCCCTCGCAAAAATTCATTAGCAAAATATTAAGTGCATTTTATGGAAACGTTTAAATTTAGAGGAATAATTGCTTATTTGTCAAAAACACTCTCAAAAAGAAAGTGATAAAAATAAGTGATTTTTTATTCAAAATAAGGTGAACCAAAATTCATATTAAGACCAGAATCCTATAGTTTGATAAATGTTACCAATTCTGAAGATTCTAAGGCATAAAGAATTTAAGATGATCCCTTAATAGTTGACAGATTATTTTGATTTTGAATCTGTCTAGCAAGCTACTCCCTGTGCTTTTTGGAAAGATACAGCACAAGAAAAACTAAAAGGGTGAAGACAAAATAAGAAAAGGGTCACAAAGACTTCACCTAGAGTTGCAGATCTGAAAGTGGTCCAGCCATCACCAACGCTTCTGTTACCAGTTATAACAGTGACATCACTTCCGTCGCCAAGCATAACAATGTTGGTCTTATAGCTCGGAATTTCCACATTTTCCTCGTAAATCCCTTCTTTGACATAGATCACTGTCCTAACTGTGCTGTTATCTGGAGCAAAGTTGATAGCTTCAGTGATGGTGCTAAAGTTCCCAGTTCCATCTGCAGCCACAACAAGCACTTCATTTGGGTCATATTCTTCCCCATCCGAGCTTTGCAAGAGGCCATGGTCTCTGCTTGATAACCACTTAGGAGCACCCATTGAAGGTTGGTTTTTGTTGCTTTTGGGAGTCCCCATCCTTGGCTTAGGTAGCATTGAAAGAGAGTTACCCACATGCTTGTAAGTGTTGATTACTGACTTCACCAGAACTGGCTTCATGACACCAGAAGCAGAATCTAGGCCTTCTAGACATGTATTCTTGTTGGTGAGGGCTGCACTGAGGTAGGCTCTTGCATCAACTAAGTTCCTGTAGTTGGAAGATTGAATCCCAGATAATGATCTTTCCAAAGAAGCCAAAGTGGATTGGTGGAGTTCCTTGCAGTCTTGGACTGCTCCTCTTTGTTTCTCTATGATGTTTTTGTGTCCAGCATTGTGGAAAAGATTTGACAGCTTTGTGGTTTCAGATATTGCTACTTGGAGGGACTGAAGAAGGTAGTTGATGATGTTTGGACTTATATTTATTGATATGGATAGTTTCAATGAATTGAAGCAAACTTCTGGGTGTGGGGTGGTTCTGCAGAAAGATCTTAAGGAAGAGAGTTTCTTATGCAATGTTGTGGAAGCATTGGAGGAGTGGAAAGCAGAAGAATGTGAGAAGAAGATTACAAGCAGAAGGAGAAAGAGTTTATGAGGTGAAGAAGCCATGAAATGTTCATGAAAATGAGAAAAAAAAATAAGGAAAAGAAAACAAAAGGTGAAGAAGATGCTGAGTATCTGAATCCCTTAAATAAGATAGTTGGAAGTAGTATCTGCCACTGCGATATTGATTTTTCCTCGTGAGTTTTAGGTGGGGCCACATTTTTTCGTTTTCCTTGAAAGAAAACCTCTAGTTTTTATTAGTATTTAGACAAATGAAATAAGATGCAAATAATGAGAAAGTAAAAAATTACATTACTTTTTGGGTGAATTATTAAATAGAAAGTAGCTTTTGGAAGAAAATGTTAAAGATCATCTATACCTCTGAATGATGATAGTCTCAGACAGGAAGACATTGGCTATTTGATGGGTCAATTCTGTTTTCATTTGGGAGCTAGCAGTGAAAATAATGCAAGGCATGGTGCACCACAGCTACTACTAACTAATGATTTGAGGGACCTTATTAAAGTACTTTGAGCTCAGTGTAGTTCAATTAATGTGTTTCTGTGACGTTGTTCAATTACCTATTTGGTTTTCCCTCAATTGGATCATCTTTCGCATAAAATTTCCTTGTTAAGAAAAAAAAAATCAGCCAAAAGGTTGAGTTATGACAGTGGGCAACCTTGTCTGCCATCAGTACTATTGAACCATCTTTGATTAATATATTTTTTTTTCCGTGACAGTGAATGATTGGATAATTAGGCAACCCGTGAAGCGGTTCAGAGACGGGTTTCAACTGAAAAAAGTTAGATGTGTTGCTTTATTTGCTCCCTCTTGATCATAATGCTAATTAATTGATTCTCTAATGTATCCTTTAACAAAATTGCACTTAAATGTGTAAATCATTGCTATAAAATTATTTATGATTCATTAATAGTTAATACTAACAAAGAATCTGCAACTTGACATTGTCTCGTGAAATCACAAGTCAGAATACTCTAGTCAACCGTCATACTCCATTGTCCACAAATCTGCCAAAATCTCACGTGTAGAGAGATTCCGTTTGGTACAAATATAAAATATTTAATTGACAGCACAAATGTTTAAAACAGTATATTTATATTTATATAGCTATCGGAACATTATTGTCTTGTGGTCATTCACATGAAAGAATAGCGAATAAAGAGACGGAACCTAGCGGCGGAAATTGTGCTTAGGTGGAATACTTTATAAGACATGAGTCTTACATATTCATTTGACGTAAACTTTTGAGAATTAAATTAAAATAAAAAAAATATAGTTTAATTTGAAAAATATTTATAATAAAATTTATTAAATAAAACTATTATATACTTTTTAAACAATTAAAAAACCTACATTTATATATAAAATAGTAAATTTAATTTTTAAATAAAAAATATTTAATGTACATTTGCACATTAATTCTATTATATTACATCTAGTTAATACATTTAACTAATTGATTATTAGATGTGAAATTGATTGTTTTGATAATTAATTATTAGTTATAAAATTGATTATATAATTTATTATTGACCACATAAAAGATATAATTAATGATTTAATATAAATAATAAATAGGTAACGTAATTGATATTTTAGTATTCGATTATTATATGTGATTAATATATTACTAATTTGATTAATAGTATAAAAAATTAATAAAAAAATAATAATTATGATTAATTAATTAAAAATTAAAATGTAAGCAAATATAGTTACTCTACGTATGTACCAATATCAACATCCTTTTTAAATAAACTAAGAAGTATATCATCTTTATTTTAATGTATAAATAAAAGTAATAAAATTTTAATGTAAAACGTCATGCAAATTATTTAAATCTTCTAACATTAAGACAATTTTAATGATTTCAATAAGTGTATAATTTTGAAATAGTGTAATAAAAATTTAACATTATAATAAAAAAATTATTTTATTTTAAGAATAATTTATTTTAAAATTATTCTATTTAATAATTTTTTTAACAATTGAATTATATTAATTTAATAATTAAATTAATTTAATAATTAAATTAATAGATTTTAATATGTAGATTAAATTTATAAAATTTAATATTATATTAAATAAATTTAAATTAACATAAAATAAAAGAAGTATATCATATGTTAATATAAAAATGAATCAATTTACATCAATAAAAATTACATTTATTCTTCTATAATAAAATATAAAAGACTTGACTTTTGAATCATATGAAGTTTTTCATTTTTAAATACATAGGATTTTAAAATCTTTTAAATGAATTGAATATTTTGTTTGCATTAAAATAAATTAGGGATAAAAATTAAAAAATTAGAAAAATAAAAAATAGAATATAAAATTATAAAATGTTATTTGTATAAGCAGCTAATAAAAAATTAAAAAATATTTTTATTTATTTAGATGAATAGAAAAAAAAAGTATACGTAAATAAATAATTATATAATTTTTTATAATAATCATAAAAAATTAATTTGTTGAAAAATTAATTCTTTTACCATTTAGATCCAAAATATTTTGGATCAAGTTCAATCCATATACTTCTTTTTGGCTATCACAAAAATATATGAACCTTGTTAGTCAAATTCTAATATAGTCATCTTAGGTAACAAGTAGAACTCATGCACCCTCATAATAGGAAAACAGCTGCATATCTTACACTTACAAAATACAAATAGCTTCGTAATATTGTACAGTTAGAGATGATTGGAAACTTTTCACCAAAAGACAACAGATTCTCTCCTCGTCTTATGGTAATTCATTGACTGTTACTTGAATGAAATTGAGAATGAATTAGACATTAGAGTTTTACTTTAGGTAACATATGTAAACACCAATTATGTTTTAGGTTCTGTTTGCTAAATTTATTAGTGAATTAACCTTAGTTTAAATAACAAGTGAATATTAAATTAAATAGAAAATAAATAAAAAAATATATAAAAAAACAGATAAATAAAATAAAATAATAAAGTAGAAAAAAATAAATAAAATAAAATTAAAATTAAAAAAAGGAAAAGAGAGAAAAAAATTTAAAAATAAGAATAAAAATAAATAAAAAATCTAAAATAAAAACTAAAAAAAATAAGAAATCTAAAAATAAGAATAAGAATAAAATAAAAAAAAAATCTAAAATAATAAAAAATAATAGAAATAAAAATATAAAAATAATAAATAAATAAATAAATAATAAATCAAATAAACAAAATGATTAGTAAATAACATTGATGAAGAAAAAGGAAAATAAGGACATAAAGGAAAAGACAGGAAGGAAAAATTTAGAAGATATGAGATAATAATAAAAACAAAAAAGTTAGAAAACAAAAGAAGAAAAGGGGAGACCTAGTTGATCCTTTCTAAAGCACAATTATGATTCCAGTTTATAGATATATGTCATTGCTAGGATTAAATGTGTGAGTCTGTTAAGCCATTGCATGGTACCACTTACAGCAAATTGGCAAATATTGCCAAAGCACTGCTTAGAATAGAAAACCAGTTTCTACATGTTTAGGTTTCCCCTGCGCCAGGTATGGTAACTTGTATCAAGAGTCTAGGTTAGCAGTCTAAATCCCCATAGACCCATGCAGGCCAAAAAAAACAAACCCCACAGGTTCTGATCTTGAGGCCTCCAATTAACAACTAGACAATATGTGCATCATTTTGACCAGCATTCATGAATCTGCTAGGCCATGGCATCAGGGTTGGCACATCCTTCCAGTTTTCAAAATAGCAGCTTGAATTCAGCCAACAAAAAAATTTTGGGAGCATACTATCTGGGATAGACTTCCAATAATCAGCCACTGAATTTTGGCTCATAATAAGGCTCTCAATGAACGTATACTTTTTCTGACCAATTCTGTTCTAGCTGGCTCAAGGGAAAAGGCTGGATCCAGTCAGTTAATCATGGTTAGGAAACCTGTTGTATTAATGAATTAGGTTGATCTCTTTGGGTAAGAAATCGAAAGAATAAGCTAACTTGAGGTCTTGAATCTCAAGGCTTAACCCATGCCTAAAGTAGATGTTTTAAAGAAAAAGGTTTCAGGAAAACTACGGTTGTTTATACCTATTGTTGTTCCTGTTGGTAATATTTTTAAGTTCACAGCAGAATAAGGTGATCTTTCTCAAATAGGAGCTTAGAAAGGCACAAGGTTCAGCTTAAGTTAAATCTGCATTCTGTGATAGGTACCTGAAAACCTGCCTTCTCCTTTTCTACACAAATCCCAAAGATTTTAAGGGCTGGTACTGATTTAAAATCACACATGATCGCCTGCACCTTAAAACAGTACTTGCCATAACCTGGGAGTTGCAGCAGGATCCTCTTACCTTGGTATGAGATTTGTGAATAACTAGGATAAAAGGCAAGTTGATAGCACCAGTTGTAGCTATGAGATGTAGCAGTAAGGGACCTCAAGCGAGTCAATAAGGATTTCGTCTAGTCTAATTCAGCAAAAAGGAGCCAGGCTTTGTTCAGGCTTCGTGTGAGCAAGCTAGAAAGCCTCTAGGCATGAGTTAGCTTAGGAATAGATGTAAAGGCATAAAATTGATAAACCTTTGGCTAGCATAGGCATGAGATAGTTCCAAGCCAGCTTTGTCAAAAATGAGAACTGTTCTGGACAAGGTAGAGCAGAAAGCCCACACTGCTCCTATGGATCAATTTTTGTAACCTGGAGTAGCTTGGTTCATTGGCTTAGGGCAGTGGTCTAGTTTGACCTCTAAATCATGAGTTGAGAAAATCTTTAAGGCAAGAGTTAAGTTGATAAGAAAGTAAGGTCGGAAGTTGGATATCAACACCTACAAGATTGCATTGGTCTAGGTAAGAGAGATGTCAATCAATAAAGAAAAGAAACCATATCAGTTTTAGGTTCTTTTAATAATCCAATATGGCCTAATTCCCGGAAAGCCAGTTGCAGCCTTACTGCATTGCTGCTAGGTCTAAGATAGAACAAGAATTCCTTGAGTGATCTCTTATATGTCTGCGCCAGCTCTATTACTAGGGAATACCTGGCTGTGTTTAATTGCAAAATCCTGGTAGGATAGAAACATATATAGGGGCATTTGATCCCAATGCATATAACTACACTAGGTCTGTTTAGGACCCTTATATGTTGAGCTAAATTCCTCCTGCCTCTGATAATAGAACAAAATAAAATAGGCCAGTTCAAGTCAGTCTTGTTATAGGGTCCTTGGCTCAACAACACATAGAACTTTTAGGTTCCAAAGCCCTCTTTCCACTCCATTAAACTGGTTCTTGTTTAGCTACAGGTCAATGTTAGCCTAAAAATTTTCCAACCTTAATTTTGTCAAGTTATATGAGATCAGTAGTGTCATTATTACAAAATATCTGATAAACCCACTTGATGAGCTGGTGCAAATTGGATTTGAAGCATTAGGGCCAGAACACCAAGGAAAATAACCGTATAAACAAAAATACACATGGACATTGATTAAGCACTTGAGCTGCACTCATAAGTTTAGCATCGGTCCCTACAGAATTGGGGAAAGGACTGACTCATACTCCCAGTCCCTGAACCAGTAAATGATAAAAAAAGAAAAATAAGACCCCCACAAAAAGAAATCTCAGCTAGTTAACTTGATTGTGTTACTTAGGTCCATTGCTTAAATTCTGAAATATGTAAAACTGAAATCAATTGGGACTGCTGCTTGGTTTCAGTAACAACATTTATAAGTTATAATTTGTTATTTTTTCTTGACCAAACCTGAAATAGATCAGCAAATAAATCTTGAGTTCAAAACCTTGCAAAGTGTCTAAGGAATTCAACTAGATCAAACAACCATAATAATAAGGTTGGCTCAAGAGTTAAAGCCAGCACATATCTATCACGACTACCTAGTGGGTTGGCCTCAGGATATGCCCATAAAAACCAGAGGAATTCAAAACAATAATAAAGGATATGCTTGGCACGTAAAGGAGATTAATAACCTGGAATTATATATCCCATTTGCTCCTCACTTATGCTTGGTTCGCACCACACCCACATCTCTTTTTGTCTCTATTCAAAACTACCTTTTTCTTAAATAATTTTCAAAGCTCTAAAATACCTAAGATCTCACGCAATGAACTCCGAAGTTGAATGTGCAGTATACCCTGCCTTTCGATGTTCAGAGAATCATATGAGTCGCAGTGCAACCCTCGCTTGCCTTCGACTCTATGCACGTGGATCAAAGATCTCTCCTTTTTGTCTCTATTAAAAACTACCCTTTCTTTAAATAATTTTCAAAACTCTAAAAAACCCAAGATCTCACACAATGAACTCCGAAGTTGAAAGTGCAACATATCCTATTTTTTGATGTTCAGAGAATCATTTGAGTTGCAGTACAACTCTTGCTTGCCTTTGACTCTGTGCACGTGGATCGAAGATCTCTCCTTTTGATCTCTCTTCAAAATTACCTTTTTTCAAAATAATTTTCAAAGCTTTAAAAGACTCGAGATCTCACGCAATGAACTCCGAAGTTCAAAGTGCAACATACCCTCTATTTTTCGATGTTTGGAAAATCATGAGTCATAGTGCAACCCTCGTTTGCCTTCGACTCTGTGTATGTGGATCGAAGATCTCCCTTTCTTAATCCCCTCTTCAAAATTACCTTTATTCAAGATGGTTTTCAAAGCTTTAAACGATCCAAGATCTCACGCAATGAACTCCGAAGTTGAAAGTGCAGCATACCCTGTCTTTCGATGGTCGGAAAATCATGAGTCGCAGTGTAACCATCGCTTGTCTTCGACTCTGTGCTTGTGGATCGAAGATCTTCCTTTATAATTTGTCTTCAAATTTACCTTTATCTAAGATAATTTTCAAAGCCTTATACGATCCGAGATCTCACGCAATGAACTCCAAAGTTGAAAGTGTAGCATACCTTGTCTTTCGATGTTCGGAGAATCATATGTGTCGCAATGCAACCCTCGCTTGCCTTTGACCCTATGCATGTGGATCGAAGATCTCCCGTTTTAATCTCTCTTCAAAATTCCCTTTTTTCTCAAAATAATTTTCAAAGCTTTAAAAGATCTGAGATCTCACGCAATGAATTCCGAAGTTGAAAGTGCAGCATACCCTGTCCTTCGATGTTCGGAGAATCATATGAGTCGCAGTGCAACCCTCGCTTGCCTTCCATTCTGTGCACGTGGATCGAAGATCTCCCGTTTTAATCTCTCTTCAAATTTACCTCTTTCCAAAATAATTTTTAAATCTTTTAGACGATCCGAGATCTCATGCAATGAACTCTAAAGTTGAAAGTGCAGCATACCCTGTCTTTAAATATTCAGAGAATCATATGAGTCGTAGTGCAACCCTCGCTTGCCTTCGACTCTGTGCACGTGGATCGAAGATATCCCTTTTTCAATTCCTCTTTCAAATTAAAATAATCCAAACACCTAAAAGCGCTTTTTCCCAGTTCATATAAAACTTTCTTAAAGATAGAATCCTTGAAACCAGAACTAAGCAACCTTGAATTTTCCATTGCATCAGGGAATACGTAGGAGCAGGATCAAGTCTTGTCAGACTATTTTCATACAAACCTATTTATTTTTATTCTATTTAAGGGATCAAACAATTTTCAAAAAAATCACACACTCAATTTAAGGGTACCGTTCTTCAGAACGGACGAGTAGGGTGCCTAACACCTTCCCTATTCGTAACTGACTCCGGAACCTAGAATTTCTTCCTCATGTTAGTGTTTTTTTCCAAATATTTTCCCTTAAATAAAAATTTGGTGGCGGCTCCACAATCAAATTAAATTCTTTTTAAAATTTTTAGCGAGTTCGTTGTCTCGTTATAATTACGGTTGCGACAACTCCTAAGAGCCTACCCAAAAATCTCACAAAGGAACTAGAAGAATAAAGGAAATGGCACAAGGAATGGAGACAAGAAATATGGGAATGGCAACAATAGTTTTGATGAGAAAAGGAAGAAGGTAAGGAGCTAGTTTGAGGATTACACCATCCTTAATACCTTCCTAGGTAGAATCTACCAAGAGGTTATGGTTACAAAATTTATGAATGTTGAAAGGCCACCCCATAAATAATCCTAATAAGAATATAAAGAGATATGAGAAGAGATTATACTTTGCATAATGATATGGGGTACAACATCAATAGTAGTGTCTAGATGAAGGATGCGATTAAGAAACTAACAAAAAAATGTATCTTTTAGTGATACATATAGAGGATTCATAAGGTCAAATATTTCTACTCAAATAATCTTAGAAGATTCCCCATAGGCGATGGAAGGGGGATTAGGAAAAAAGAATAACCTTAGAAAGGTAACTAGATTTAGCCTGAGAAGAGAGGTAGGAAACACCACCACCTAACACAAGGGATCCCATAAGCTTTAAAATAGGAAAGACCGCTTAATGATTCGCTAGAGTAGGTGATTCTGACTATGATATGGAAAGATATTTTAAAGTAGTAAAGATGAAAAAAAGAAAAGATTCATAAAGATGTTATGGAAATTGAAGAAACCAACACTAGTCAATGACCAGTGGCATTGACATCACTTTTCTTTATAGGACTATAACTCATCCCTAGACCTAATCATACATATAAAAATAGTATCCCATGATCAAGGAGAGGGGAGTGGAAAAAGAATTCTTATTGAAAAACCATAATGATGCTCTAGTTAAGGTTTTTACCATCGCTAATGGCATAGAAAATTCCACCAACTTCTAGCCCTAGTTCATTTTGATCCTATAATAGTTCCGTTGCACCTAACATTCCAACGAAATGACGAATCCAAAAAAATAATTTTATAAACTAGTTAAAATCATGGAGTCACCACAAAATCTTACTTTTTAAGAAAAAATTTGGAAAAACCCTAATGAGATCTCAGTTATGAATAGGAAAGTAAAAGCATCCTATTTGTCTGTTTTGAAGAACAATATCCAAAGTTAAATGTGCAATCTTAAAATAATTTTGAAGAAAGACTTATTTGATCATTTTTAATATGAAAATTAAATATTTAAATTATTTATATACATGAACTTATATAAATGAAAGAAGAAAATAAAATATGTACAGAAAAATAGTTTGAAAGAATTTTGATCCTACTCTTACATATTCCCTACTGCAATGGAAAACTCAAGACCACGTAGATCTATTAATTAATTTTCAGGAAAATTTGTTAAGGGATAATTTGAAGAAACTTGGTTGAAATTAAATTTTTGAAAAGGAATTTTAAAATGAGATTATTTTTATTAGAAGATGTTCTTAGATTTAATCAGAAAATATTTTTTATTTTTATATTTAAATTTTTTATATATTTTTAATTAATTTTCTAAACTCAAATATGCACAAAGTTTATCAAATGAAAGTTGCACTAAGACTTATACGATTTTCAAAATATAAGATGGTAAAGTACGTTATTTGTAATATCCCAAAATTTATATGATAGACTCCCAACATCGTAAGTTCATAGTAATGAAAAAGAAAATAGAGATAGAAATAAAAATTTAGAAAAAGTAGAAATATTTTGATAAAATGACAAAAATATTCTTGCATTGGGACAACAACGAATAATGAGAAAAGATAGAAGATATTCTATAGACATAGAAATCATCACTGAGGGTTAGAATATCATGAAAAAAAGTTAGAGTTGAAGTTATATGAACTCACTTAAGGGTAATACCTAGCAGATTATAGGAAAGGAGGATCACCAAGAATGCTTAAGCAAATATTCCTTTCTCAACGTTGTAGTCCCTTGCATGATGAACAGTTGTAGTGAGAATTTTTTATTTGAGAAAGTTCATTTTGATTAATGCAAACCAGCTAGTGATCTTGTATTCACCAAATCAGAAGGTAATTTAAAAATACATTATTGTGTGTTTATTTTATAATTGTCTTGTATTTTTTAGGTCTTGTATAATTGTGAAACAAATATATTCTTAGATGTATATGAAAATAATGTATTAAGTTTGAGTTTTATAGGTCTTGTATAATTGTGAAACAAATATATTCTTAGATGTATATGAAAATAATGTATTAAGTTTGAGTTTTATAGGAAGAAAAAATAGTTTAAAAAAATATTATTTCTTCAATGCATCTAACTAGAATTTTAATTTTTGGACCATAATTTAAGAGATTTTGAATGATTTTTTTATTTTACTTTTCTATAATTTAATGCATGGATATTTACTCATATCGGTAGAATTTCTTAAATTACTGTTCCATATTTTTTTTCTTGCTTTTAGTACATTTCTTTCTCTTTATTTGCCTTTCATTAAAACATGTTCATTCTCTCCAATTTAATTGGAAAATTGTGGCTATTTGAATTAACTTCTTTATATGGTATGGTATTTTTTTTTAAAATCTTTTGGTGGTTCATCAACATTTTGTGACTCTGCTTGGTGTTTTAACATTTAAGTATATACATTTAGTTGCATGATGACACTTTTGGATGTTTCTCATGCATATACATTGTGCATTTTTATTGAACTTTGAAAGATTAAATATTTATTGGTTTATATTATCGGGAGAAAGAGAGAGATCACTTTTCGTAATTTATAATTGAAGGCTTCACATTGTACTGTAAGAGAAAAGGAAAAGAAAAGGAAGAGATAAGGTATGTGACAGTATAGTTGGTATATTTTTTTTTTTGGTTTAAGGAAAAAACCAATAGTTGTTGGACTATTTATGGCTTTAGGATCTTTATGGGATATTATTGCCTTTTCTCTCCCTTTTAATTTTGTATTTATTGTGTGAAACTTTATTTAAAAACTGCTTATATTTTTCTTATTTATATATTTTTGGTAAATTATTTCTATAATAATTTAGAATGTCATATTATCAAACTTTTATATGAGTTTTATGATTAATGTAATGGATGATTGAAACTGCATGCATGCTTCCTATTAATCTGTAGGAGGCTGGTTGTTCACTTGTACTATATTGATTTTGAATAGCTATCTATATCCTATATCATTAATTAATTATTAGTTTAAGAAGCATGACTGTAGTTGTATAGAAATCTCTCATACATGTAGAATTTATGATTTTGGCTATCATAAATAGTAAGTAGCATTAGGTGATCTCTTTTTGGATGGATGTATTGGAGGATACATAAAAAATAAAAATAACCTATGTTAAGTCATCTCAAATCTAGTTCTAGCTACATTATGAAGTTGTCTCAAATTGAAAATCTATATAACTTATACCTAAATCTTAAACCATCTTAACCATCTAAGTGAAATGGTTTAAACATAGTTTTTGAATGATAATATTTTTAAAGCATATTTATAAGATTTTTATAAGTTAAAATATAGGATGTAACTTATTAAAAAATAAATATGCTATAGCAGTGTTACAACAAAATAGTGGAATGGTCCAGAATTGCTATGAGATTCAAATGGTGGAGTAGTTATCAGCAACAACTAAATTTGTATATTCAAATGGCTTAATTTCTTACATCATCATTTTAGTTTAGACATATTTTTTAGGATTAATGTTTTCTTTAATGAAAACGAGCTTCATGTTACTAAAAAAAATCTACAATATAGTTAAGTGATGACTATCACCTAGTTGATAGCATAGCAGATGGAATGTGCTAACGTTGCCTTGGTTTAATGAGCATAGTGCATTTCATTTGTTCTTTTTACTCTATTAGTGTGCATTAGAAGCTCTATGCTACACTTTTATATTTATTGTCTATCATATTCGTCAACCAAAGAAAATTGAATCTAATAATAACATTATGAATACAAATTTTAAAACAGAAACTAAATTAACTATAGTTATCAATTTGAAGATTTTATAGCCACCTTTAATATATTTTTAATTAAATCAAATCATAATGAAATTTATTTAAACTTCAATTTGTTATAACTCTCTCAATAATGATCAAACTCATCTATTTTATTTTTGTGATGCACGAATTTTCTCCCAAAATCTTTGGTATAGACAAAGAAAATATAAAAAAGAAACAAATCAATATAATATGAACCTTTTGTTTCTCCATGATTTGCGGAGGCATTGCGCACCTCAAACTTTGCTTTACTTCTAAGATAATATAATCCATTAATCCCTTCTATAGCATAGCAGTATGCTATTTCATTTACCGCTTTTGATTTAGATTTATTTAGATTTTACAAGTTCCAAGTATTGATTCTAGTATAATACTATTATGTTGACTGGCCTTGTATGCGTCAGTCCAAGATATATCATTCTTGAATGGACTACTGCCTATCATATTATTTTTTGGCCTCTTAATTCATTAAACATTTTAACACACGTAATCATATAATGGAGTATTTTTGGTAAACAATTTATATTTAAGAATTTCTCTTACATGAAATTGTTGAAAGAAGTTATTACAAAATCATAACTCTATCCATGAAAGTGGGTGAGTTGGGATAAAAAAACAATTTAATATTTTTGAAACTTCATTTAGCTTGACCCAAAGTTAGGCTGGGTTGATTTGTTGACCCGAAATTGACATAACTTTTATTCTATGGATTTTTATTCTAAAAGCACAGGGCAATTTTTAATTTGAAAAATTGAAGGTGTATTGACCAATGAACTAACTCCTAATTTGTTTGTCATAGGCCCAAAACTAAGTCATGTGAATTTAGACTAAGTCATGTGAATTTCTAAATTCTCCTGGAAATGATGATAAGCCCATGATCTATGAACTACGATGACAAAATAATGACCCAAAACATACTACAACTAATTTGGTCTATTTCTAGGCTAGATGGGCCAACCTTACATCAGGACTTAGCCTATGCAATTAATTTAACTTAGAGGAATTCCCATGACCTAACAGAGAAAAAAATATTTAATTTATTGGGCCCTGGCCCTCTTGAATGAATAGCCATTCATGATCTGAGGATAACAAATTTGTTCTGATGGAAGCTATTCATTCTATGCTTCAACTTTAATTTGATAATTGATCATTTAAAATTGGTTTAGAATAAGATAGATTAAACTTAAATTAAAATAATAAATTTATTAAATAAATAAATTAAACTTAAACTATATAATTTGTCTTATTTAGTTCATAAATTAATTTATTATATATAAATTAAATTAATATATTTAATTTTTAATTATTTAAATAATTTTGTTAAAATTAATTATAAAACATGAATCTAAAATATTTAATATATAAATTAATTATTTAACTTGTTAATTATTAACAATGATTTAAATATAAATATTATTTTTAAATCAAATTATAATTATATTTATATTTTATTAAAATAATTATTTTATCTAAAATAATAATAAATTATATTTTTAAATATTTAAAATTTAAATCATTTTAATTTTTAATTTATAAATTTTGATCTAACAAGCTAAACTATGCTATTCACTAACTTATATCGAATCCAATCAAATATCTATATCAAACTCGAATTAAATTTGGAATGGAATAAATTCTTATGAAATTGAACAAACCTATTCAGTCACAAGAATTTTCAAAACACAAATTCACTCACGTGTTGAATTAGTTCTCTCTCTCTCTCTTTATATTCTTTCTATTGAATTGAATTCAACACGATAGCAGAGAAGAGAAGATGGTGTCGTCGCAGGTGGTGAATTCGCAGATGTATTGAAAAATTAAAATATTAAATCACCAATTAATTCATCAAAACTAATATTAATGTAAAGGATAAAATTTAGATATTGTATCATTAATTTAAGTATAACCTGTTAGATATATTAAAATATATTTATTATGCACATGTACGTACAAAGAAATTTAGATACTACTAATAAATAATTTTATATTTAAATTTTCGAATAAGTGGCCTTCTATTTACATGTTTTTTATTAATATTGGTTATTTTTTTTTAATTTTGATGGTTTTATATATTTTTATTAATATTGATATATTTTTTTTTTATTTTGATGGCTTTCTATTTTTTTTTAAACAACATCATCAAGTTTCATAAAAAATTTTACCGGAAGAAAGACGTAAGTATATATTAAGAGTTTTTTATATATAAATTTTTTTTATTTGATCTTTTAATTTTTTTTATTAATAATTAGCGTAATTATGCATATTTTAATTATTTAATTCTTTTAAATTTAAGTGTAATCTTAGTTTTTTATTTGAAATTTAATATAATAAGTTTATTATTCATTATATTCAATTTTGAATTATCTAAGTAAGATAGTTTAAGATTAAAGTTTTTTTTATTCGATAATTAATAATTACTTCTCAAATATTGTAACTTGTACTTCATGAAATTTCAGTTCAATGCATTTCAAATTGTCTCTAGGTGCATGCTTGATCATGATAAATAACATCATAATCAAGTTGTGTACTCGGAGACTAATACAAATTTTACTGAAATTTTATGAAGTATGATATTCAAGATTTAAGAACTATGTTAACCAATGAATAAGATATATTTTTTCTCGAATGGGATAGGATCTTACCAACAAGAAAGAAAAATGAATTATGATTATGAGTGAGCAGGTTAATGAATATCCTAATTCATCTATTTATGATATTTTATAGTATGAATCGTAGTTAGATACATGCTAAATGCACAAGTGATCAATATGAGAATGGGGTAGAAGATTTTTTAAAATTTGCGCAGATAAATCTTCCTGATACTAATGGAAGGTTTTATTATCATTACAACATTTATCATATTTAACAACAACAAAAAATTGTAGTATTAGATGAAAAAAATGTGGCTTAAAGTTAAGGCCATAGTTTTGTCAAGGTTTCTGTGTCATGGTCTATGTGGCCGTGGTCTATTGTAATAGACCATGGTTTTTTATTTTCTATCACACTTTCATAAAATCCATTGCCTTTACAAGTTGAATACACCACAATTTTTTGAAATAATTATAAGCCATAGTTTTTAGTATGAATTTTAGAGTACGATTTTAACAATATGACTCTATTTTTAAGCCACAGTTTTTGAATTAGATATAAGCCACAATTTTTAAATGCTATTATAGGCCACAGTTTAATGAATGTAGTCTTATGTATATGCCATGATTTTTAAATACATACTTGGTACAATCATATGTTGAAATCATAATTTTATTTTGTTGCTTGCATATTATTTAAGCAATAATTTTTTTAAGTATTGATTCCTATTATATGGTTCTTCCTATTTAAATCATGATTTTGTAACTTTTTAGTTAGAAGCACTCAAGTCAATTACCATTTCATATAGAATAAAATTAGAATAGAGAAAATATTTAAAAGTATATTGGTAATAATTCTACTATGCACAACCATTTCTTCCACTTATCTTTTAATGTTAAAATTTTTTGAACTCAAAAATGACAACAATAATACAAAAATGATAATAAAAATAGGAAAAATTGGCCTAATAACACCACCATTTTTCTACTTAATTAACTCCATCCTATCTAATATTGTCAAGTAGTATTCCAAAAGTAATATCACTTAATCAACTTATCTAAAATTTAAAATCATGCCTAAGTTCAACATTAGTATTTAAAAATTAATAAGTAAAACAAATGTAGTCATTGTCTCATTCAAAACAAATCATTCAAGGTACATAGAATATCTTCATTTCCATGTATATCATTTGCATCATTCTTCTTGTTCTTGATCTTCTTCTTCTATAGCTTGATGAAAATATTCTTCATCTCCATGCTGCAATTAAGATAACATAATACATAAATCAAAGTGCATAACATCCCACTCATTAAGAGTGTCCTAATATAGTTAATATGAAGCAAAGTCAATGAAATGAGTTCCTTTAAGAGTCTTGATCAAATGTGATCAACAATTATACAACAACAATAAGACCTTATCCCTCTATGTCATCAATTGCTTGAAATGAGCTTCAAATATGGTAACGGGATGATGTTTTAACCTTTCCCTCATGTTTGAGTACTTCAAAAAATATTCTTTCTTGATCTTGTACTTTTAACGCCTCCAAGCATCATTTAAGCGAGAAAATACCCCTTTTCTTCCTTCTTCAGCAATAATGTATTTATCCTAAAATAAAAGAATTGTTGTAATCAAAATTTTATAAACATTTGATCAATTAATAAAATATAAAATGAAATTTGCTATACATTAACATATTCCCATATTTGTGGTCCATTGTCCTTCACCAAAGCTTTGAAGTTTGTGTAAATCAAAGGATAGAAATTTGCATTCCTTGCTATGGTTCCAATGAAGTTTGCTAACTCATATACAATTTGATCGTTTGGTCCATTGGCTCTCCATCATCATCCAAGACAATTTCTTAACAATTATCCTTATCTCTTGCATGCACTTTTAAGCATTGTGTTGGTCCTCGAGTTCTTTTCTTACTTTTTCCTATTTTGAAATAAAACTCATATAATATAAAATAAAAAAAAGGGAAAAACATGTAGAAGACATTAGACATGAGTATATAAAATTTTTACCTTCATTTACATTATTATTTCTTTCACCATCTTCTTCGTGTGAACTTTCTTCTTGTTCTATGACATTTTCTTCTTCATTATAACTTTCATCCCTTAATTCTTCTTCACCAACTTCTTCATTTTCTTTAAGAAATTTATCAATTAACATTGATCCACACATCAGAATCATTTTTGCCTTTTTCCTATGGTTTTCTTCCATTGTCCATAATCTATCATTTTCAAGATCTACCCTCTCTATTTGTAGATTTTTCCTTGAGATGTTATCTCCAACCACTACCCTCTTCATAGGTTGTTGCCTCTTTGGATCTTGGTTTACAGTAGGGACCTTAGGTTAGGTCATTTCTTTTGCAAGATCACTTGCTTGGTTTTGAATATGAGCTTTAGGTTGAGTGATTCTTTTTGCTTGACTACTTGCTTGGTTTTGAGTACAAGATTTAGATTTAGTCATTCCCTTTCCTTGACCATTTGGATTTTTTTGATTAGGAACATTAGCTTGAGTCATTCCCTTTTCTTGGTCTCTTGCTTGGTTTTGAGTAAAAATATTAGGTTGAGTCATCTCTTTTGGTTGGCCACTTGTTATAAAATTTCCTAACTAAAATTGTTGTTGGCCACATCCTTTCTTTTGTTTGGTCACTTCTATTGATGACTTGTTTGGCTTGGACACTTGTCCTCCAATTTTTCTCATTATCTTCTCTTACTTGATTTTAAAATGTTTAAACAATTTAGCACTTGATCTTACTTCAGGTAGATGAAAATTAGAAATACTCTTTTCACTCATATCTTGAGCTTCCATCTTTTTCTTTATGTCTGATCCGTTTTTCATTTCCTGAGAAGCAAAAAAATTAAAATAATATGTTTTCTAACCTAATATTAAAATTATTATGTTAGGCCAAACATTATTTTAGAGATAAAATCAATAATTTCGTAGAAATATCAAACATGTTGATATAAATTTAAAATCATGTTTACATCTTTAAACATAAATTAATTTCAATGATAATCTAAACATGTTCCTACTTTATCCAATAATTTCAATGTAAATTTTCTAACTCTAATGCAAGATAAAAAATAGTTTTTAAAATTATATCAAAAAACCAAAAAATGAAAGAAAGGACAAACAAACCAAAAAGCAAGTCATCATCATGGTAATCTCACAAACTATTCTTAGATTTGGATGCACATAATAGTTACCACTGTTGTAGTCTAACCAAAACTTGAACTCATTGTGTACTTCCCTATTTTTTACCTGCGTAGGAAATAAATAAAAGAGTTAAGTTAATATATTTATCACTATACTGTTGCAACCGTAATTCCGACGAGACAACGAACTTGCTAAAATTTAAAAATAGAATTTTATTTGATTGTTATGGAGTCGCCACCAAATTTTTATTTAAGGAAAAAATATTTGGAAAAACCCTAACTCGAGGATGAGATTTAGGTTCGGGAGTCGGTTACGAGTAGGGAAGGTGTTAGGCACCCTACTCGCCTGTTCCGAAGAACAGTACCCTTAAACTGAGTGTGTGATTATTTGAAAATAGTTTGATCCCTTAATTAATATGAAAATAAATAGGTTGATGGAGGTTAGCCTGACAGGACTTGATCCTGCTCCTACGTATTCCCCGATGCAATGGGAAACTCAAGGCTTACGTAGTTCTGGTTTGAGTTGAAGGCTTGACCTTCGAAAGGTGTTTGAATTGAAAAGCGAATGCATTGTTGTCTTTTTTTGAAAATATTTTAAGGGTGCAATCCCAATCCACCTATGCATAGGGCCCAAGACAACTACGGCTGCACTTGGACCCATACGGACTTCTAAACAGCGAACAACAGAAAAAGCTACCAGTTCTCTTTTAGGGCCCGTTGCGTGAGATTAAGGAACGCAAGGATTTTTGTTTAATTCAAAACAAGGGAAAGGAGAGGCAATCCCAATCCACATATGCACAGGGCCCAAGACAACTATGGCTGCGCTTGGAACCATACGGACCTCTAAACAACGAACAGTAGAAAAAGCTATCAGTTCGTTTTTAGGGCCTATCGCGTGAGATTAAGGAAAGTAAAAATGAGATTTTTATTTAATTGAAAAAAGAGGGCAATCCCAATCCACATATGCACAGGGCCCAAGACAACTACGGCTGTACTTGGACCCATGCGAACCTCTAAACAACGAACAACAGAAAAAGCTACCAGTTCGTTTTTAGGGCCCGTTGCGTGAGATTAAGGAATGCAAAATGATTTTTATTTAATTGTTTTCCTAATTGTAACTATTGGAGACGCAGGGGTTAAGTGGACTTTCAGGGAGTTTAGGGGTCCAATTATAAATACGGGAGCATTGGGGCCGAAATATAAATGTGAAAAGTACAGGGATCAAAATGCAAATATTAATGGTTCGGGGTCAAAATATGAATATGAAAAGTTGAGGGGTCAAAACATAAATATGAAAAGTTTGGGGGGGGGGGTCAAAAGGTAAATATGAAAAGTTGAGGGGTCAAAATGTAATTATGAAAAGTTTAGGGGTCAAAAAGAAAATTCGTGAGGTATAAGGACTTGATTGCAAAAAAGGGTTCTTCCCCCATGGACTTGTCGCTCCCTGTAGCTCCCGTCAACCACCATGTGTGCAGACTCCTTCATCGTTGATGGCTCCAGTGGATGCGGGTCGCTTCTCGCGTGCGCGTTTGGCCATCTCCTAAGGCGTGACCGATCAGACGCCTTCCTTGACGCATTGTGAGACTGGTTTCGGGTAAGCCAGTTTTGAGCTTGATCAACATTTTCCCTTTGAACCCGAGCTTGTTTGGGCCCTTTAGGTCCTGGAACGGAAGAGCCAGCCTCGACGTATCTGGTTCTGCCATCTCCGTCCAAGTCTGCTTGTCGGGGACGCACTTTGGGCTCATCCATGGCTATCGCTACCATCCGACTATGGAGCGCTCGACATAGACCACGCTCCCTGGGAACAACTCGAGTTGGATAGGAGCTTGGTTCATGGAAGAAGGTCCTACTGTGCGTGTAGGGAGGCCACCAAACTGGCACGGCTTCGCGTTCGCTAGAGAGAGGTTAGTGGCTCGCCAACGTTGTGTTATCAAGAGGGAGGGGTTGTGCGAGCTACTCACGATCTCCACCGTTCCGGGCAGAGGCAGAGAATCCGAGCCTAGTCGCTACTACCTGGTTCAATCGGTCCTCGGCGTACTACTTGGACTACGGTCGTAACTCAGGTACAACCTTATTGTGACTTCGTTCTGGATGATTCTCTCTCACAGAGATGATAACGCCCCAGCGACCTCTTATTTTATTCATTGAAATATTAATTGCTCACTAGTTCGTGTCCCTTTTATCGGTCTGTGCCAACTATCCAAGGCGAATTCACACTTCCCGATCGTCATTTTATTATAGTTTTAGTTGCATTATGGTTTGGTTCAATCGTTCGATTTATGGCCTTTCATCATACAACTTAAATGCCTAAACAAAGTCCTCACTACACCACCACTCGTTGAGCCAATCGAATTGACATATTATAGCATTACAGGAATCGTAGCAATACATTCAACAGTCTCATCCCAATCGTGCAATTAAAAGAAACGAAGTAATTTAGGAATCGTTGGTAATTGGACAACGGTGATAGGAAGAACAACTGACCTCAATGACGCCAAAGCTTGTACCGAATTGATTCTCCTCGTCTGGTACTGGATCTGGACCTCTAACGATAACTCCTTGGCTCGCCGAAAATCTAATCCACCACCCCGCGGCTTCGAAAGCAATCGCCTTGAAATCTCAGAGGAAAAACTCTCTCTCTTCCTTCTGTCTCTTCCCCTTAAGCCCTTTCTCTCCCTAAAAAAACCTCCTGAGCCCCCCTACTACCCTCCTTATATATCTAATTTTCCTTTCTCTTAAGAATTTTTATTTTTTCCTTTTCACCCCCGTCTTTCTCTTTCCCCCTTTTTGTTTTATCTTGTTTTTTTTTTGCTTTATTATTTTAGAGCTTCTTATTCTTTTATTTTTTCCCATTGTTTTCCTTCATTAATTCTCGTTTATTTATTTCTATTTTATACATTTGTGTTTTCTCTAGTTTATCATTATTTTCCTTCTTTTTCAATGATCTATATTTTCCATTTCAAAGTTCTTTATCTATTTTCTTTACCGCATGCTTTATATTTTCCTTCGCTTTTCCGATTTTTCGTTTCTCATCTCCCTTTTTACTTTTGAATTTTTGATTGATTTTCTTGTTTATTTATATATTTTATTTATTTTTTCTTTTTTTACCTGTCTTCATTTATTACTTTTTATTTCTTATTTTTATCACTTTTTGCTTTTATGCTTTATTTAACATCGTACATTCCCCCTTTTTGTTTTTATTTTTTTTCGCCGTTCTTTTTATTTATTATTTTTACGCTTTCTGTTTGTTTCCTTATTTATTATTTGATTTAGTGCAGATTTCTTGGTTAATTTTAACCATTAATTGAGAAGTGAGGTCTCAGATCTAATTGATTGTTTACATATACCATGAAGTATATACAAATAATTTTCATTATTATTTAGGTAGAACCATAAAAACAAGATAACAAATTTATATATTCAATTAAGTTATATTATCCTTGACTTAAATCTTGTTAAATACATCCATCATAACATGTAGTATATACAAATAATTTTCATTATTAGTAAAGACATACATTAATCCGTGAAGTCCAATAAAGTGTTGTTAGAATCAGAATCCTCTTCACATTCTATTTATGACATAACACGCAAAGGCTTCTCAATTACTGTTGCATGTATGTCTTCCCTAACCCAATTGGGTTCGTTATCATTGTTTGATGCATTTAAATCACTCTGATAATCATCATGAGCTTCTAAATATGATTGGTCACCCATGTTAAATAAATCTCTTGGAACCATTTCCATAACATAGTGTCTATTTGCATATAAAGGATCTTCAATATAAAAACATTGATGGACTTAACAGGATAGCACAAAAGGATCATCTTGGTAATGTTTTCTGTTGAAGTGTACACACATAAGGCCATACTTATCTTCTTCAACCTCAAACCAATCACACTTAAACAACACAAATTTGAAATGACCAAATAGTATAATTCAATTATATCAACAATTACTCCATAGATATGACAGGTTTTATCTAAGGATTTTCATCCTTAAAGCTTGCAAAACTTGGAGTTAATGAAACCAAAGTGACACCAAAATTTTGAGTTCGACGTTTTGCGTCTCGTTTCATAGTATGGAATCTATACCGATTAATGAGGTAACCTGAATACCTCTTTGCAACATTATTTTGACCTCTAGAGAATTCTTTAAGTTGTAATGGAAAATCATCTTTCAATGCTCAAGTCTTAAACCATTCACTAAAATCTTTACTTTGAGCTTTGGCTTTGCTCCACTTTTGTCCTTTAGTGCTATTATTCACACTATCATCATGCTCTCTACAAACAATCATTGTTATTTGTTAATTAGTATCACTATAAAATATGTTTTATTCACAAAAAATAGTATAAAAATCTATTATTAGTACTTGATGTATATTTCAACATCATCGCAGTTGAATAAGAGATATCGATGAGCTTGAGCTTTCAACTTTAAATCCAAAGAAAAAGGTTTAACCACCCCTAAATGTCGACCAGTAGATACAAAGTAATCAATAAAACTTACATCACACCAATGATTATTATCATCATTTCGACTTTTTTTATTTAGCTTTGTCTTCACATTGCTATGCAAATATCTTGAGCAAAAGGTTAAAGCTTCTTCAGCTAAATACCCCTTAGCTATAGAACCCTCCGGATAAGCTTTGTTACGAATATAAGTTTTTAATTTGCATAAGTTTCTTTCCATGGGATACATCCATCGAAATTGAACTGGACCACCTAATCTGACTTCATTGGCTAAATGAATAGGCAAATGCACCATTATATAAAAAAAAAACTAGGAGGAAAAACCATCTCCAACTGACAAAGTATCTCAGCTGTCTCTATTTCTACATGATCCAAATCTTGAACTTGGATAAATTTCTTACATATAGAGCGAAAAAATGAACTAAGACGAATTAGAGGGTCAACCACTGCATTAGGCATTGTGCTTTTTATTGATATTTGTAATAAGTAAAGTAAGATGAAATATGCATCATGACTCTTATAACCAGATATTTTTTATCAGCAACATGAACATATTTTGAAATGTTTGACGCAGTCCCATCTGGTAGTTTAGCATCCTTTAAAGCACTACAAAAAATAGACTTTTCTACTGAAGTCATTGTGAAACATGCTTTTGCAAACTCTGTATGACCTCCACCAATCTCTCTTGGATGAAGTTCTTTTCTAATCCCCATTTCTTGCAAATCATAACGAGCATTAATATGATCTTTTGTCTTTCCTAGTATGTCCAAGAGAGTTCCAATAATATTGTCAAAGATGTTTATTTCAATATGCATTACATCAAGATTATGATGTAATGTATTTTGAGTCCAGTAAGGTAACTAAAAAAATTGATCTTTTCTTCCATGGCCATCAATTTTCTGTTTATTTTTTTTTGCTTTCCCAAATTCGTTTTTAAAAGCTTTTAAGTTTTCTAGGATTTCCATTCTTTTAACATAGGTGACGGAGGTCTAATCTCCTTATCTCCATTGAAAGACTTTGTATTAGATCTCCTTGGATGATTCATTTCCAAAAAGACACAATGATCCATATAACACACCTTATGACTATACCTTAGGTACATTGAGTTGGTGTTATAATTGCAACATGCACATGCCAAATGTCCTTTGGTGCTCCAACCAGATAACATAGCATACCCAGGATAATCATTAATCATCCATAAAAGAGCTGCTCGCATTGAAAATGTTTGATTTCTTGAAGCATCATATGTCTGTACCCCTAAATCCCATAATTCCTTTAACTCCTCAATTAAGGGTTGGAGGTATACATCAATATCTTTTTCTGGAAATTATGGTCCAGGAATCAATAATGACAATATTGTATATTCAGATTTCATGGACAACCAAGGCAGCAAGTTTTATACCATCATTTGAACAGGCCATGTATTATGTGATATGCTCATAGTCCTAAATGGACTAAATTCATCACTCATTAATCCAAGTCTTAAATTACGAGACTCAGAAGCAAAACCAGGATGAATTCTATCAAAGTCCTTCCATGCTTGGCCATGAGTAGGATGTCTTAATTTCCTGTGAGCATCAATTTTTGTCCGAGTTGAGATAAATTAATTAAATTATTAGGGATAAAATGTAAAAGGTAGAAAGATAGGAATAAAAGGCATACATAAGTAAATAAGCAATAACAACGAGAGTAATAATAAAAAAATATATAATAAGAAAAACAGAGAAGAAACCAAATAAAAGCAGAATTAATAATAAAAGAAAATAACAAGAAAAAACCATCAAAGGAAAAAGAGAGAAAGAAAAGGATGCTGGAAGGTAGTTAAATTAGTTAGAACCATGGTCAAAAGATAACCATTGTTTAGAATAAATAACCTTGGTTAAGAAGGGAGTATAAAAAAAAAATTCAAAAAAGAAGGGGTTCCTTTTTTCGGAGGGGATTTTTCGAGAAGAGGCAAAGAAGAGATTCAGAGAAAAGGGGGCAGGGAAGAGAGTCTTCTCTCTCTCAAAGGTTGAATAGTTTCCTTGAATTCAGATTCTCCGGGACATCGCAAAAGAGTTCAAGAACGACCTTGCACCAATTCCATCGCATCGACTTCCCAAGAACTAGCTTCACAGGAGTCTACTCCTAACCTGAATCGAAAGAGATCCTGTATTCCTCGAGCTTGAATCCTGTCCAGGTCAGTGTTCTGGCTCATTTTCTTTAATCCAAATAGCAAAATCACTAGGAAAATTGTTCGAAAGAAGTCGTGTACGATTCCGTTTGTTAGCTTAGATTTTAATTTGAAGTTTCCTGACAGAAATCCTAAACGATCGATTGAAATCAGCCTAATGACATGTATTAGATAAAATCTGCATGAATTGAATTCAGAATGGTCGCTGCGCATATTTGTTTCATCATGATTTAATTTCTATTCAAATCCCTTGGTGTTTGGTTCAAGGAAAATTAAGAAGCAGAATATTGCATCTCCTAGAGGTTCTTACTTCAATATGAACTGATTTAGGATGGATATAATTAGGCGGTCAAGTGAGAAATGGAAAATATAGATCGGCCCCTTACGTAGGCACGTATAACATAACTTTGAAGCAATAACATAGCATATGATGAAGGAATAAAGGAAATTCTGTAAGGCTTAATCCAGAACAAAAGTTATCAGTTGAATCTGCAATAAGAAATTTCGTGTTAGTCTAGTAAGTGTAGCATTGTACTGTGAAAGGGCCTTGAAACACTCTTCGCTGGTTTAATCCCCTGAAGACCTGCTCAATGATTGGCCTCAAAGCGGTTCTGTGAGGTCCTAGTTGTAGCTACCTCAAGCTTGGGCCTAGGACGAAGTAGAACCTCAAATTGCTATAGTTACAACAGAGCTAGTCCCTATAATGGTCAGGGTAGACTTGGTAAGATTCATTCCAGAAGTGTAGTCGCAAAATCTCTTGTGGCTAGAACCTGTACTCATAGCCTGTCAGCTCTGTACAAGGCCTTTATAAAACCATTCCAAATTCTGTTATTGCCAAGGCCTCGAGGCAGTTTATGCTGCTGAATTGCCAATTGATGGCCCCTGCGCCCAACTGATAGAAGGTCATAAATTTGTTCCTAGGTATAAGGATCAGCCCCCATAGTTTAATCCCCTCCTGCACATGACCTGGTAGCTTCCCCCCCAGCTGAGGATTAAGCCTTTGGATTCTCACACCTGGAATGCTCCGTTGTAAAGGTCTCCGTTGGAGAGCCTGAATATGTTCCTATAAGCCTAAAGCGTCGACCTAAAGCATGACCAAATGAGGCTTGCAGTCTTGGGATTAAATAAGCAACAAATCCTAAACTCATGTCTTAGGCCTATAGGGGATCTAGACTGCTCACAATGAGTTCTGTATTGAGTCCTTAGTTCAAACATGTATGATTGAAGATGCTTCGATATGACTATTAGGCTGAGAACTACACCAGAATCCTAAATGTTCGGTTGAATAATAGGAGTCAGTTTGGAGTCAAGGGATTCAATCTCCATCAGCGAGATTCGGTCGCAGAAAGGCATTACGAAGCTTAGGTGTTCCTGCACAGATTTTGGAAAACTAGTGTGGCCTAGGGATTCTTTAGGGGTATAATGACACTACAAAATTCCTTTGTAGGACTCATGTGGTAATGATAAATTGAGACTGAACAACGTGCTCAAAGCTTAAGTGTTGGCTGAACCGAATGATACCAAATTCTGGTATAGCAATATCATAGGGGATAAACTGCTCCTCAATGCATCCTCATGACTTTAGTCAACTACCTCACCTTAATCTGTGCATTTCTGTAAATCAATGCCCTGACTTAGCTTATTCCCAGTGGAAGAGAGATATTGTTTGAGTTGAGACAATGTTAGCAGAGAATCACTAGCGCCCACTTCACTCTTCAGGCAAGCCTTGCGGGCTGTCTTAACCTCATCTTAGGACATATAGGTACCGATGTGGCAGGGTAGATC
This sequence comes from Canavalia gladiata, assembly GCA_037954105.1. Lineage (NCBI taxonomy): Eukaryota > Viridiplantae > Streptophyta > Magnoliopsida > Fabales > Fabaceae > Canavalia > Canavalia gladiata. Next base: position 13,568,042 of record CM075662.1, on the reverse strand, counting down.
CTGTGAGAAGTAAGATGACCGGAAGCACCCTCACCTACAGTGTCCTAATTCGATCCAGATGTTAAATTGAAACAAAAAAACATAAATGGAAATGTACTATGTCACTAGGGGATTGAGCTTTCTTACACTCTCTTTCGTTGTAAACTGAAATTAGCCCTGTGCGCAATGTCCAAAAACTGTACTTATGTTCTACCCGAGACCTGCACGAACCATGTGTGAGGATGGATGCTATCTTCATCCTGGAAATTCTTAAAGAAACTGGAATTAGAACATATATCAGATTAGGATCCTTACAAATAACAGTTCATTATCATTTGAAAGCATAAGGTTGCAGGTAAATAGCCTAAGATTATCAAAAGGACAGGTAGAATTAACCACTGATCCTGCATTGTGAATTGTTTATTTAATTCCTTTCAATCAATGTGTGGAGATATAGGCTATTGTGGATCTCCTAATCTGGCTCAGCTACTAAATAAAGTAAGTCAAGGAATAAAGAACCGAATTTTTCCCCGGCCCAAGTATAATTGGTATTCTAAGGGATTGGGTGCATGAACATAGTTGTGAAGGGTTCCTGGACTGGCCTGATGCTAACATCTATCAGTATTCCAACTGCAGAGGCTAAAGGGCCAAATAGGGGTTAAGACCAGTAAGATTAGTTTGCTGAACCAAAGAGGTCACGATGTGGACTGCCAAATCCTAACCGCCAACAACCAGGTTTCACTAGGGGACCTGAGCTGAGTCATGGAATCAATTAATTGAATCCCTTTAGGCTTGGTAGAGTTGTAAACTCCCAGTCAAATAAATTCACACCGGACCTCCATAAAACTAGTCTGGTTTCTGATGTCTGGTAAAGTCAAGGGGGAGAAGTCTTGTGTCGAGTCTGGAATATGGGATGTTTGGTGACTGCTCTGATTAGAAGCAGAAAAAATCCATCATTGTATTCAAGAACAGATGCTGCGTTTCAGCACTAGCCTTCTATAGGTCTGTTATGATTGGACCCTTTTCTAGCACTTCTAGATTCGAAATTCGCTTTATTGTGATTCGGATGTAGTAGCTCCTCTGTAATAGCAAGAAACAATGCTACTGACCTCCCTATGTGGAAAGGGTCTCCAATATGCTTTAACTATGGAACAGTTTTGAAAATATGGCTATATCCCCATCTTCTGCTAGTTTATAGGATTTTAAACCAAATCAACTAGTGTAACCTGTCATGATGCCTTAATAGCAGTCTCGTTCCTTGACCTGGAAATATCTAGCCAAGTCTGTATGCATTTAAGGCAAGACCACTGAGTGCAGAGGTCCAGTCGAGCCTGAGACCTGATCTGTGATGCCGAGGTCAGTCATTTGGGATTGGGCCTGATCCCATAACTACCTGTGCAAAACTACCAGTAACTAACTGAGAAATTCATGACTATCCCCAGAGTCTGATATACCTTATGCTTGGTTCACTTGAAACCATATCCGTTCATCAACCATGAAATCAAATAATTATGTTCTATATATAAGAGATTGTAATGAAGTCATGTTCGAGAGAAACTGATCTTTAGTTCCCCTACGCTGTAACAGGTTCAGATAGCTTAACACAGGTAGAGAGCTATGTGGCAAATTAGAAACGGATCCTGCATATAACCTGATCTTTCTTCTCTAGCTGAAGATCGTGCCTTTGAGTCCAGTTCACTCAAGGATCTCCAAGATATGTGCATTCCCTTAGAGAACCTAGTATGGATTCCCACACCTGCGATATTCTGTTATATCTAAGTTGTTGCTTGAGATCCTAAACATAGTTCTCCTGATGCAGCCTTTGGCTATTAAATAGGGTATGAGGTAGATCATTTGCTGGGTTAAGGAACCTAGGACACTAGCCCAAGGCATGATCAGTCATGGCCAGCAGTCATGTTGTTAACTAAGTAGCAAGTTTAAAATTCACACCTTAAGCCTATAAGGTATCCATATCACCCTACTGGTCCTATTTCAAACCATTTGTAGTTGGTAATCTAGTATGTTTAACAACAAGAATCCCGGCCAGAATTAATCCCCCAAAAGGAAAGGGATAAGACTAAATATAAGAATATAGGGGGTACCCTGCGAACTGGATGTTGACACTGTATCCAGGTCCAGTCTTGTTCTTGGCCTGGACTTGAGAATGTGAGGCAAACCAGCAATAGATAGGAGAAGGTCATAATCAAAACGATAGGTGTACAACCAATTCCTTGTTTTCTTCAAAACTACTACTTCCTTTCCCATGGAACCTCATCTGAACGAATTCCAATACGAACAGACAGTCTTCTCTGCTGTTCTGTATTTGAATTCGTGCGAACTCAAGCGCGGCTTACGACGGCTTGAACTACACATAGATGACTTTCCAACCAATTCCTGTTTTCTTCAAAAATTTCTACTTCTTTTCACATGGAACCTCATCTGAACGAATTCCAATACGAACATGCAGTCTTCTCTGCTGTTATGTATTTGAATTCGTGCGAACTCAAGCGAGCCTTACGACGGCTTGAACTTCGCCTAGATGACTTTCCATCCAATTCCTGTTTTCTTTAAAACTACTACTTCCTTTCCCATGGGACCTCATCTGAACGAATTCCAATACGAACAGGCAGTCTTCTCTGCTGTTCTGTATCTGAATTCATACGAACTCAAGCGCGGCTTACGATGGCTTGAACTTCGCATAGATTACTTTCCAACCAATTCCTGTTTTCTTCAAAAATTTCTACTTCCTTTCCCATGGAACCTCATCTGAATGAATTCCAATACGAACAGCAGTCTTCTCTGCATTTATGTATTTGAATTCGTGCGAACTCAAGCGCGGCTTACGATGGCTTGAACTTCGCATAGATGACTTTCCAGCCAATTCCTGTTTTCTTTAAAACTACTACTTCCTTTCCCATGGAACCTCATCTGAACAAATTCCAATACGAACTGGCAGTCTTCTCTGCTGTTCTGTATTTGAATTCGTGCGAACTCAAGCGCGGCTTACGACGACTTGAACTTCGCATAGATGACTTTCCAGCTAATTCCTATTTTCTTCAAAAATTTCTACTTCCTTTCCCATGGAACCTCATCTAAACGAATTCCAATACGAACAGACAGTCTTCTCTGCTTTTCTGTATTTGAATTCGTGCGAACTCAAGCGTGGCTTACGACGGCTCGAACTTCGCATAGATGAATTTCCATCCAATTCCTGTTTTCTTTAAAACTTCTACTTCCTTTCCCATGGGACCTCATCTGAACAAATTCCAATACGAACAGGCAGTCTTCTCTGCTGCTCTGTATCTGAATTCGTGCGAACTCAAGCGTGGTTTACGATGGCTTGAACTTCGCATAAATGATTTTCCAACAAATTCCTGTTTTCTTTAAAAACTCCCATCCTTTTTCTTAGGAAATCTCATCTCAACGAATCCCAATACGAACAGGCAGTTTTCTCTGCTCTTCTGTATTTGAATTTGTGCGAACTCAAGCGCGGCTTACGATGGCTTGAATTTTGCATAGGTGATTTTTCCAATGAATTCCTGTTTTCTTTAAAAAATCCCTACTCTCTCTCTCAAGGAACCTCATCCGAACGAATCTTAATACGAACAGGAAGTCCCCTTAGCTGTTTCTTATTCGAATTCGTGCGAACTCAAGCGCGGATTACGACGGCATGAATTTCGCATGGATGAGTTTTCAACAACTTCTTGTTCTTTAAAACTTCCATATTCCTCTCCTTAAGGGAAATCTCTAAAAAACAAGAACTACGTAAGCCTTGAGTTTCCCATTGCACCGGGGAATACGTAGGAGCAGGATCGAGTCCTGTCAGGCTAACCTCTACCACCCTATTTATTTTCACTTTAATTAAAGGGATCAAACGATTTTTAAAGAAGTCACACACTCAGTTTAAGGGCACCGTTCTTCGGAACGGGCGAGTGGGGTGCCTAACACCTTCCCCACTCGTAACCGAATCCCGAACCTAAATCTCATTATCGAGTTAGGGTTTATTCCAAGTCTTTTTCCCTTAAATAAAAATTTGGTGGCGACTCCACTTAATCAACAAAATTATTTTTAAAATTTTAGCGAGTTCGTCGTCTCGTCGGAATTACGGTTGCGACAGATGGTGACTCCACTGGGGATTTTAGAGAGTCAAACCCATTTCAAATTGAGTGTGTAGTATGGATCCCTTCCCTATTTATTTTCACGATTTATTGATTGTATGATTCATTTTTCTATTTATCTGTTTGTTTGTTTGTCTACTTATTCTTTGTATAACCCTAGGATAGATGAACAAGAAATTATTATGCATATTTTGCGCGATTTCCCCAATTGCAGGTGTCCCAAAAATAACGTGCCCTCCATACATTATAATGCATAATCATGAGTGGGGCCCTGTACCCGGGTCTGAGCGAAACCTAGGACTAGAGGGGTCTAGTGGTGTCACTTAGGATGCACGTCCCGTTTGGCTATCACGAAAACTCCAGCTAGAGTGTGTCCTTTTCATAGTGCCCTGTAACTGGTAGCCTTCTCTACGGTTGCAGCAAGCACTAAGAATCGAAACTTGGCTCTGGTAACCAATTTATCCCAGGATTACAACCCACCTTTTGTGAAAGTGCATACATTAAATATCCTAGTCCCGTAGGATAGGTAACCTCAAAATAGGACACGAGGAGGGCACACTTTCGGCTATGTCGGTAAACCGCACTTGCCTACCCATATCATGTTTAAATTTACATCGTGCATTAGAATGTAATAGACAGCAAAAGGAGAGAGAAGAGAAAAAAAAAGAAAAAAAGAAAGAAAGAAAAAAAAAAGATAAAAAAATAATATATATATAAAATAAATGAATAAATAAAAAAAATGATGATGATGAAGATAATAAAAAGAAAAAAGAGAGAAAAAGAGAATAAAAAGAAAAAAGAGAGGAAAAAAGAAGGAAAAGAAAAAGAATAAGTGATGCCTAGAGTAACTCCCCGGAGTTCACCCACAGCATGCTTGGGTGCATATACGTCATCCCATATCAAGTTCCTGCATTTTAATATCCTTCACATATCATTTCCCCATCCCAAGGCATTATTGTTGCATACCATGCCCAACGCCTATCATCTCACATCATGCATTGATGCATAGCACTCCACACCACGGTGGATGTGCGCCGTCTCATACCATATCATATTTTAATACGAGTCAGGTCATACCCAGCATATCATTCCATATTATGCTCCCATGCATGACTTCACCGTGTCTAAATTAATATTGTATGCTTGAATTTTTTGGCATTAATGCTTCAACTTATGTGGTTCGCATTAAATTATTCGATCACACATCTAATTATTTTCTCTGTGTTTGTTTTCTTTTGAGGGAATCAGATTTTTGATGGCATCTAAGAGAGGTGAAATGGAAATTAATGTGGGGTCAGAATTGAGGAAAAAATGTAAGATTGGGGCCAAAATGACCGATTTGTCAAGTCTGGAGCCTTTGACCAGGAAACTGCAGATAATCCAGAAGTTAGCGTTCGAAAGGAAATATGGGAATATTTTAAACCTGCTGAAGATTAGGGTGCAAGAGGAGGCCATCACAACCATGGTCCAATATTATGACCCGCCATTCCGATGCTTTACTTTTGGGGACTTCCAGCTAGCCCCGACCCTGGAAGAATATGAACAAATCATCGGTTTGCCCCTAGAACGAAGCAAGCCCTACAGTCATTTGGAACACAGCCCTTCTTTTCGAGTTGTGGCCCAATCTATCGGGTTACAAGATAATGATCTCCTCTCGGAATTCCAGGAAAAAAATTCGCTCAAAGGCTTCACCAGAGAATTCTTGGAAAACTACCTACGATACTAGGCTGAAAATAACAGTTGGGAGATATACATGGATGTGATTGCCCTGGTCATATATGGCTTGGTATTATTTCCCCAGGTCGATAACTTCATAGACTTGGCCGCAATCAGCGTGTTCTTAGCTCGGAAGAATAGATCTGAAAACCCAGTCCCCGCATTGCTTGCTGACTTATACTGCACGTTGGATCTATGTTATGGGAAGAACAAGAGAAGGGTAGCTTGTTGCTTACCAATATTCTATGTTTCGGTCACAGCACATGTATTCAAGAGAGATATGAAATTCCAGTGTCCCATTTCCGATTTATTGTGCTACCAGCTAAAAGAAATGAGTGGAAGAGAATGGGTAGAGCACCTGTCCAGCTTAACAGAGGGCAAGATTAGGTGGTAGCCGGCATGGCAACAAAAGACCTCAGTCATCTATCATTGCAAAGGATTCCACAACGTCCCCCTTATGGGAACAAAGGGATGTATCAATTACAACCCCATACTAGGACAGCGTCAACTTGCCTATCCCATCTGGGGTCCCCCATCGGCAGAATTGTTGACCCCTTTCAATGCATACTACGAAGGGGACTTCGCGGAGCCTCTCCGAAAAGTGCGGGAAGCCTGGGAGATAGTCACCAGAAAAGGGAAGGAATTAGGGGTTAGAAGTTGTGCAGCCAAAGAAGGATACAGACAATGGGTTAGAGAAAGAGTGCAACACATTAAATTGCCTTTTAAGCCTCAAATAGCCCCCTCAGAAAGCCAACCAGTACAAGAAGAGGAAATCGAAGATGAAATTGTCAAAGAACTGAAAGCAAAGCTGGAAAGCATGACCACCAAGAGTAATAAGTTAGAAGAAAGATTGTTGAAGGCCCAACAAGAAAATGCTGAATTGAAAAGACAGAATCAAGAGAAAGATGCCGTCCTGGAAAGTCTCCGAGAACAACAAAAGTCAGAGAGAGAATATGCAGCTAAAATCCACATGAATTTGCAAGCGGCCAACAAAGAATTAGGAATAAGAGCACAAGAGAAGGACGCAGCTCTACAGGAGAACCGAAGAATGAGAGATGTGATTGATCAACTTAGAGACTGAGTCCATAACGTCAGGCGCGAAAAAGATCAGGCGACAAACGAAAGAAACCAAGCACGAGCAGAAAAAAGCCGAATAATGGATGAAAGAGGGGTATTACAACATCATATAGAAGAGAGCTGAATCAACAAATCCAAAACCTGGTAGCCGAATGGGGGCACGTGGTGGACGAAGAAAGATGGAAGGTTATCGAGGTAATCAGAATGCAGCAGAGGGGCATCAATGACATCCAGGATGAGATGCAATGGTATAAAGACACAGCCGACCATTGGACTAAATGTTTCGAGAAGTTGGCCAGCCTGGCAAATATGGCCATTGAAGAAATCCCGCCATTGCTCAAGAAGGCTGAGGCTTCATTACATCAGCTCCATACCCCAGTAGAAGTCGAGGAATTTATCCACTTTTGTAAAGAACTGATTTTAAGGATGAAAAAATATATTGTTCTAGCAGAAAAAGCTGGACAGAATAGAATGTACCTTGAAACTTGCACTTTGAATGAAAATTTGACTCTGCATTAATTTCTGACGCTGCATTAATTTCCATTTCATGCTCAAAGCGCTCAGCGAACAAACGATGCCTATCGAGACATCTGATCCTTCATATTTTTAAAAGTTAATGTTTCGCTTGTTTGATTTATAATTTACTAATGTTAAAATTTTTAGAAAACACAATAGCAGGCTCACGCTTTCCTCGGCATCCTTATAGCACGCGCTCTCGAACAAAAATGATGAACGAGCTAGAATCCCAAAACGAAGAGCTGAGAAACGAAGTGGCTGACCTGAAAGAGCAGGTAGCTAAATTGATGAAGATGCTGGAAAAGAACGCAAAGGGACCCTCCGGTGGAGAAGCGACTGATGCGATTAATGTTTCTCGACCTCTGCACATCAATATGGATCAAGAATATGGTGTGCCACCTGGGTTCACACCCACATTCTGTCCCAACACACAACAAGCTCCCGGTATTTCCATAAATCCGGGTGAAAAATCCTCACACCTACCCCTTACACACTTACCCCCCTGTCACTCACCACACAAACCCTCCTGTCAATTACCACATAAACCCTACCACATATCCATCACAGACAAACCCCACTGTCTCTTTCCCTCAAAAAACCATCCCTAATTACACCTACATGAACACTACCACTTTCGAGAATCCCGCATACTCCGTCCCTGTAACCACTTATCCACTACACGCACAACAACCACCACCCCACCATTATGGTCCGGCTACTATTGGACCTAACCTTTATCCTTCCCCGACGGGACAGGCAGGAAATGAAAACCAGGCGAATCCTCCCGGGTAGGAAGCCCATCTCAATGGCAGGTGGCAACATTTGGAGGAGAGAGTCAGGGCTATTGAGGGCAGTGGTTACGGATGACAGATGCTTCGGATCTCTGTTTGGTCCCTGATGTAGTAATCCCTCCTAAATTCAAAATACCGAAATTTGAAAAATACAAGGGGACGGGCTGCCCAAGAAGCCATTTGACCATGTATTGTAGAAAAATGGCTTCTCATGCCCATGATGATAAGCTGTTGATTCATTGCTTCTAAGACAGCCTTACGGGAGCAGCAGCTAGTTGGTATACGTAGTTGGAAAGGGCGTATGTCCGCTCTTGGAAGGACCTGGCCGACGCTTTCCTCAAACAGTATAAATACAACATCGAGATGGCCCCTGACAGGACCCAATTACAGAATATGATTAAGAAAGAAGAGGAGACCTTCAAGGAGTATGCACAGAGGTGGAGAGAACTAGCTGCTCAAGTTCAGCCACCCCTGTTTGAACGGGAGATGATAAGTATGTTTATGGAGACTCTCCCGGCTCCTTTCTACGATAAAATGGTAGGAAGTGTGTCTGCCAGCTTCTCTGATATGGTACTGATCGGAGAACGCATCGAGAGTGGCTTACGCCGAGGGCGTATCGTCCATAATACGGTTGGTAATATGAACACGAAAAAACCAACCAATAATTCTTGGAAAAAGAAAGATGGAGAAACTCACCTCGTCACTCACGACCCGCATCGTTTGGTGAACGCACCACCACCTCCCAACTATCAGATACCATATCCACTATAATATCCATCACAATATCCACCACAATATCCACCCCAGTATCCACCCCAATACCCTTAAATGGTAGCTACAGCCCAGCCTAACTACCAACCACCCTATACACCTCCTGCATCTTTCCGACCCACGACCCCGTTCATAGCCCAGCCACCACAAGCCACGCTACCTCCATCACAAAAAACATGGAATCAAAACACCAACCCAAACACTAACCAACCTCAAAAAAGGACAAATAATGAAAGAAAGGTGGTGCAATTCGATCCAATACCCATGAGCTATACCGACTTGCTACCCCGATTGTTCCAAAACTCCTTGATAGCACCATGCCCCATGAAGCCATTGGAACCTCCGTACCCGAAGTGGTATGACCCAGCAGCAAAATGTGACTGCCATGCTGGGGCCATAGGACATTTTACCGAAAACTGTCAGGGGCTGAAATATAAGGTCCAGAGCCTGATAAACGCAAAGTGGCTCAATTTTGAGAAAGATGCTCCGAATGTAGGGAGCAATCCGTTGCCCAACCATGCGGGGTCATTTGTAAATTGTATCGAGGCCGACCTTGAAATAAATATGCTTAACGAGGCCTTCCCAGGATGTCCCAGGCCATTGGTCATCAAATACACCGAGGGACCCGCTGTTCCAACCCCAAGTGGGCTAAAACCTGTGACAATAAAGGTCCCTAGGCCCTTCCCATATCATAGCAACAAAGAAGTACCTTGGAAATACGATGTAGAAGTTTCTGGAGGGAAAGACGGAGAAGACAAACCTGAAGGTACCATTAACTCGATACCAAATGTTGTAAATATAGCTGGTATCGGTGGTATGACGAGGAGTGGCCGCATCTACACTCCTAGAGAAGAAAGAAGGAAACAATCGTGCGATGAGGCGATCTTGGCTGGTCCGGAGCCAGAAATCAGCAAAAGAGACAAGGTAGAGGAACTGAAAAAACCCGTCTCTGATGAGGAGGCTTGTGAATTTTTAAAGATGATCAGGCAAAGTGAATACACAGTAGTCGAACAGCTCAATTGTATGCCAGCAAGGATCTCATTACTGGGACTTTTGATGAACTCCGAGCCTCATCGGAGGGATCTGCTGAAGATACTCAACGAAGCTCATGTGGTGCATAACCTGTCAGTGGAGAAATTTGAGGGCATCGCGAGCAATATAACAACCAATAACTTCCTCACTTTTGCCGACCACGAAATACCTAAAGAAGGGGTCGGGCATAACAAAGCTCTCCATATATCCATAAAATGTATGGACCACATCCTGGCAAGAGTGTTGATTGATAACGGGTCATCCTTGAATGTAATGCCTAAAATAACTCTGTCCAAGCTGCCGCACGGAATTTCCCAGTTAAGGACAAGTTCGATGGTCGTTAGGGCATTTGATGGATCTCGGAGGGAAGTCATAGGAGAGATCGATCTGCCGGTTCAGATCGGGCCAATCATCTTTAACGTAACCTTCCAAGTGATGGACATACTGCCCGCGTATAGTTGTTTATTGGGCAGACCCTGGATACATTCAACAAGAGCTGTGCCATCAAGCTTGCATCAAAAGCTGAAGTTCTTCACAGACGATAGGCTGATTATCGTCTCGGCCGAGGAGGATTTTTTAGTCAGTAACCCACCAACCCTCCTTATATCGAAGCCGCTGAAGAAGCTCTAGAAACACACTTCCAGGCCCTGGAGATTGCTAATGTCACCACTATTAAGGAAGGGGAAGTGGTAGGCCAACCTCGGCCTTCAAAATCATTATTAATGATGGCCAAGATAATGTTGAAAAGTGGGTTTAAACCCGGAGGCAAACTGGGGCAAAATGAAGAGGGATTGATCCAACCCCTACAGTTGAATAAGAATAAACGCCGATATGGGCTTGGGTATAAGCCTACTAAAGAAGATAAAGAAGGATGGAAGAGGGTCCCTCTGCGTCACCTATCAGAGGATTTTCGGAGCGCTGGGTACGAAGCCCCAGATTTTGTGGCCATGCTAGATAGAGGAAAGATGAAGCCTAGCATTGATGATTTAGTGACAGCCTGCCTGCCTGGGCAAGAATTGAGCAATTAGGAGACAATCGAACTTCCCATGACTTTTAATTCGGTCTCAATGTAATTCTGTAATTTCCATACATTTTTGAAAAAAATAGAACAATATTGTGTACACATTCTGATCATTATAATACAATTGAACTTTCCTATGATTATTTTCTCTTTCTTTTTCCCAATACCCCTCGTGTCTCACTTCCGTTTCACTCATTTTTTCATAACGCAGATCCAAAAATAACCCACTTAATACCAGTCACGCTAGTATTGTATCAAGCAATTTCGACTGTCTCAACAATCAAGCGGACGAAGAAATTGAATTTGACTACGAACCTCCGGAGGAATTGCTCAGGTTGATAGACAGAGAATCCAAGTCTATACAACCTCACAAAGAGTCTACCGAACTAATAAATTTGGGGACAGAAGAAAATAAGAAAGAGGTAAAAATAGGCTCGTTCGTCGGGGGAGATAACCGCTCTCGGCTAATGGCATTACTACGTCAGTACAACGATATTTTTGCCTGGTCTTACCAGGATATGCCAGGGCTAGATACGTCCATCGTCGAGTACAAACTGCCCTTAAAACCTGGATGCCCACCAGTTAAACAAAAATTAAGAAGAATGAAGCCAGAAATGTCCTTGAAAATTAGGGAAGAAGTGAGAAAGCAATTCGATGCTGGCGTTTTGGCTATTGCAAATTACCCGAAGTGGGTTGCAAACATAGCACCTGTCCCCAAGAAAGATAGAAAAGTCTGAATGTGCGTAGATTATAGAGACTTGAACCGGGCAAGCCCAAAAGATTACTTTCCGTTACCTCATATAGACGTGCTGGTTGATAATACGACTCAGTTCTCATGCTTTTTGTTCATTGATGGCTTTTCAGGTTATAACCAAATTAAGATGTCGGAAGAAGATAGGGAGAAAACTACCTTCATTACCGCGTGGGGGACTTTCTGTTACAAGGTCATGCCTTTTGGTTTAAAAAATGCCGGAGCCACCTATCAGAGAGCCATAGTGACGCTATTCCATGACATGATCCACAAAGAAATTGAAGTATACGTGGACGACATGATAGCTAAGTCCAGAACCGAAAATTATCATTTGAAATATTTGCAAAAATTATTCAAAAGACTCTGGAAATTTAAATTGAGACTGAATCGAGCCAAGTGTACATTTGGAGTGAAGTCAGGGAAATTACTAGGGTTCATCGTTAGTGAAAGGGGGATTGAAGTCGACCCCGACAAGGTCCGAGCTATATTGGGGATGCCCGCCCCGCGAATCGAGAAGGAGGTTCGAGGGTTCCTAGGGAGACTGAACTACATTGCTCGGTTCATATCTCAGCTAACAGCTACCTGTGAGCCAATTTTCAAGCTCTTGCGCAAAAATCAACCCAGGAACTGGGATGAAGATTGTCAAGAGGCATTCGAAAGGATCAAGATCTATTAAAGAACCCACCGATCCTCGTACCCCCGGTGTCTGGAAGACCTTTACTCATGTACCTGACAGTGACTGATAAATCCATGGGGTGCATGCTCGTCCAACAAGACACATCAGGAAAGAAAGAGCACGCGATCTATTACTTGAGCAAAAAGTTCACCGATTATGAAGCAAAATACTCCCTGTTGGAATGAACCTGCTGCGCACTAACTTGGGCCGTTCACCGTTTGAGACAATATATGCTGAGCCACACCACCTGGTTGATATCCAGGATGGACCCAATCAAATATATTTTCGAGAAGCCCGCCTTGTCTGGAAGGATTGCTCGGTGGCAGGTTTTGCTATCAGAATATGATATCATATATGTGACGCAGAAAGCGATCAAAGGTAGCGACCTCGCCGATTACCTGGCTGAACAGCCCCTGAACGACTACCAGCCCATGCAGCATGAATTCCCCGATGAAGATCTGCTGGCAGTATACAGTCTGGAGAAACAAAAGACAAAGGAAAAATGGACGATGATGTTCGATGGTGCTTCAAATATAATGGGCCACGGTATTGGAGTTATATTAATTTCCCCTGAGGACCAGTATGTACCCATCACAGCCAGATTAACCTTTGATTGCACCAATAATGTGGCTGAGTACGAGGCCTGCATAATGGGGATCCAAGCAGCAATTGAGGCCGACGTCAAACATTTGCAGGTTTACGGCGATTCCATCCTGGTTATTCATCAGATCAAAGGAGAATGGGAAACCAGGGATGCGAAGTTAATTCCGTATCAAGCCCATATTAAGGAATTGTTGGAACACTTCGAAGAGATCACATTTTCTCACATACCCAAGGAGGACAATCAGCTGGCAGATGCCCTAGCCACCTTATCTTCCATGGTTAAGATTGACCGGGACGAGGATATACCTCTTATCCAAATTCAACATCGGGATCAGCAAGCTTTCTGTCAGTCGGTCGAAGAAGAGTCAGACGGTAAACCATGGTACCATGACATAAGGCGTTTCTTGAAAAATAGGGAATATCCTGTTGACGCCTCGGAGAACGATAAGAGAACCCTGCGCCGGTTGGCCACAAACTTTTTCCTTAATGGCGAAATCCTCTACAAAAAGAATCACGATATGGTTTTGCTTAGGTGTGTGGATGCAGCAGAGGCCAGCAAAATCGTGAAAGAGGTCCACGAGGGATCCTTTGGTACCCATGCAATGGACACGCCATGGTGAGAAAGATCCTCAGAGCAGGGTACTATTGGTTAACCATGGAAAATGACTGCTACAAATACGCCAAGACTTGTCACAAATGCCAGATATACGCTGACAATGTCAATGCACCATCCACCTCTCTGAATGTGTTATCTTCACCATGGTCGTTCGCAATGTGGGGTATGGATGTCATCGGACCAATTGAGCCCAAGGCTTCCAACGGACACCGATTCATACTGGTGGCCATAGACTATTTCACCAAATGGGTGGAGGTGGCTTCTTTCGTCAGCGTAACCTGGAGTGTGGTAGTAAGATTCGTGAAAAGGGAATTAATTTGCCGATATGGGTTGCCAAATAAACTCATCACAGACAACGGTACCAACTTAAATAACAAGATGATGAAAGAGTTATGTGATCAATTAAAAATCCAGCATCATAATTCTTCCCCGTATCGACCAAAGATGAATGAGGCAGTAGAAGCAGCCAATAAAAATATCAAGAAGATCGTTCAGAAGATGGTGCTAACGTACCGAGACTGGCATGAAATGCTCCCTTACGCTCTTCATGCCTACCGCACTTCGATTCACACGTCTACTGGGGAAACTCCATTCTCACTCGTATACAGAATGGAAGTTGTCCTTCCCATTGAAGTAGAAATCCCTTCACTAAGGATTTTAATGGAGGAGAAATTAGAAGAAGCAGAATGGGTTCAAACCCGGGTGGATCAATTAAACCTCATCGATGAAAAGAGCCTGACAGCAATGTGCCATGGGCAGCTTTACCAAAGGAGGATGAAAAGAGCCTTTGAAAAGAAGGTTCATCCTCGGCAATTCCGAGAAGGTGATCTGGTACTCAAGAAAGTGTTGCCGGTACAAAAAGCATCACAAGGCAAATGGGCTCCAAATTACCATGGGTCGTACGTGGTTAGGAGAGTTTTCTCAGGAGGGGCTTTAATTCTAGTAGATATGGATGGAAAAGATCTTCCTAACCCAACTAATTCAGATGCTGTAAAAAGGTATTATGCTTAGGGATGCGAAACAGGCCAACCAGAAAAAGCCCGCTAGGTTGAAAACCCGCAAGGGCGACCTAGGCAAAAGTTAGGGCAAATCAGAAAAAGCCCGCTAGGTTGAAAACCCGCAAGGGTGACCTAGGAAAAAGTCAGGGCAAATCAGAAAAAGCCCGCTAGGTTGAAAACCCGCAAGGGCGACCTAGGCAAAAGTCAGGGCAAATCAGAAAAAGCTCGCTAGGTTGAAAACCCGCAAGGGCGACCTAGGCAAAAGTTAGGGCAAATCAGAAAAAGCCCGCTAGGTTGAAAACCCGCAAGGGCGACCTAGGCAAAAGTCAGGGAAAATCAGAAAAAGCCCGCTAGGTTTTCAACCCGTAAGGGCGACTTAGGCAAAAGTTAGGGCAAATCAGAAAAAGCCCGCTAGGTTGAAAACCCGCAAGGGCGACCTAGGCAAAAGTTAGGGCAAATAAGAAAAACCCGCCAGGCTGAAAACCCGCAAGGGCGGCGTATGCAAAAAGCTAGGAGCAACTGAAAACCCGCAAGAGCGGTCCTGGCGGAAGCAAAGGAAAAATAGCAAGGAAGGCAGGACTAATTGATCAGACCCCTATCGACACTGGGGCAAATCTGTGGAAAGGGCGACAGATTTTAGTCAGGAATGATTAGACCTTGCCGACACCAAGGCAAAAGGGGTAAGAAAGGAAATGATTTAGCGACAGTACGCACAAGTTCGGACCAACACTGGGGCAAATTCCGGTTTCTTAAGAAGTTGGATTGTTGAGATAGAAGATGTTGCAGAAATACGATACTAGCGTGAGCTTCGGTCAAGACCTCATATCTCTCAAATCTGCGCCTTCTAATACATCTCAATATGTCAAGACCCAAATCTTCTCCCTTACTTCCGCTTTTACCCAATGTTTAATTGTATCATCATTGATTAGATATGTGTATAAAATTTAAAATCGCGTTTATAAAATGGCAATTACTTTACTTGAGACTACATTAAAATCATATTTGGTTTGGGAATTTCTTCATGACTGATAATTCTCCAATAATCAAAGTGATGCATCTTGTTCAGCATAGTCGCAGGTTGGCTGAATTCGTAGACATAGAACAAGAGAAGACAAAATCTCCGATTCTTGCTCGTTCCAAACATAGAGTCGTGCTATAAGGAACCTGGGAAATCCAAGTCTGCTAATAAAAAAGGGGAGAATGTTTCCTTTCCGAAACTATCAAACAATGTCTAAATTCTTCCTCAGCCTATTTAGGCGCTGCATTTTAATTTTCTACATCTTGGCTTATCCAAGCCCATCATGTTTAATTTCTGCCTAGCCTATTCAGGCGCTGCACTTTAAATTCCTATATCATGGCTTATTCAGGCCCCTCGTGTTTAATTTTCTGCTTAGCCTATGCAGGCGCTGCACTCTAAACTTCTGCACCTTGGCTTATTCAGGCTCCTCATGTTCAATTTCTGCCCCACCTATTCAAGCACTGCATTTTAACTTTCTGCATCTTGGCTTACTCAGGCCCATCATATCTAATTTCTTGCTCAACCTATTTAGGCACTGCATTTTTGGCTTATTCAGGCCCATCATGTTTAAATTCTTGCTCAGCCTATTTAGGCGCTGCATTTTAATTTCCTGCGTCTTGGCTTATTCAGGTCCCTCATGTTTAATTTCCGTCTAGCCTATTCAGGCGCTGCATTTTAAATTCCTGCATCTCGGCTTATTCAGGCCCCTTATGTTTAATTTTTCGCATAGCCTATTCAGGCGCTGCATCTTAAATTCCTACATCTCGGCTTATTCAGGCTCCTCATGTTCAATTTCTGCCCCACCTATTCAAGCACTGCATTTTAACTTTCTGCATCTTGGCTTACTCAGGCCCATCATATCTAATTTCTTGCTCAACCTATACAGGCACTGCATTTTTGCCTATTCAGGCTTTACCTTTTAAATTCCTGCATCTTGGCTTATTCAGGCCCCTCATGTTTAATTTTTCGCTTAGCCTATACAGGCGCTGCATTTTAAATTCCTGCATCTTGGCTTATTCAGACCCTTATGTTTAATTTTCCACTTAGCCTATTCAGGCGCTGCATTTTATTTTTCTGCACCTTGGCTTATTCAGGCTCCTCATGTTTAATTTCTGCCTAGCTTATTCAGGCGCTGCACTTTAAATTCCTGTATCTTGGCTTATTCAGGCCCCTCGTGTTTAACTTTCTGCTTAGCCTATGCAGGCGCTGCACTCTAAACTTCTGCACCTTGTCTTATTCAGGCTCCTCTTGTTCAATTTCTGCCCCGCCTATTCAGGCGCCGCATTTTAAATTCTTGCATCTTGGTTTATTCTGGCCCATCATGTCTAGTTTTACCCAGCCTATTCAGGCATTGCATCTTAACTTCTCACATATTGGAAGCTCTTACATCTTGGCTTGTTCAGGCCCATCATGTTCAAATTCTTGCCTGGCTTATTCAGGCGTTGCATTTTGAACCCCCATATTTTGGCTCAGGCATACCCAATAAATTAGTGTAGGCCCAGTATACGCAGGCCAAAATCATCATGAAGGACCAAACTCTCTCTCTTCCTTCAATCTCTTCCCCTTAAGCCCTCTCTCTCCCTAAAAAAACCTCCTGAGCCCCCCTAAAACCCTCCTTATATATCTAATTTTCCTTTCTCTTAAGAATTTTTATTTTTCCCTTTTCGCCCCCGCCTTTCTCTTTCCCCCTTTTTGTTTTATCTTGTTTTTTTTTTTGCTTTATTATTTTAGAGCTTCTTATTCTTTTATTTTTCCCCATTGTTTTCCTTCATTAATTCTCCTTTATTTATTTCTATTTTATACATTTGTGTTTTCTCTAATTTATCATTATTTTCCTTCTTTTTCAATGATCTATATTTTCCATTTCAAAGTTCTTTTTCTATTTTGTTTACCGCATGCTTTATATTTTCCTCCGCTTTTCCGATTTTTCGTTTCTCATCTCCCTTTTTAATTTTGAATTTTTGATTGATTTTCTTGTTTATTTATATATTTTATATATTTTTTCTTTTTTTACCTGTCTTCATTTATTACTTTTTATTTCTTATTTTTATCACTTTTTGCTTTTGTGCTTTATTTAACATCGTAAATTCCCCCTTTTTGTTTTTATTTTTTTTTCGCCGTTCTTTTTATTTATTATTTTTACACTTTCTATTTGTTTCCTTATTTATTATTTGATTTAGTGCAGATTTCTTGGTTAATTTTAACCATTAATTTAGAAGTGAGGTCTCGGATGTAATTGAGTGTTTACATATACCATGAAGTATATACAAATAATTTTCATTATTATTTAGGTAGAACCATAAAAACAAGATAACAAATTTATATATTCAATTAAGTTATATTATCCTTGACTTAAATCTTGTTTAATACATCCATCATAACATGTAGTATATACAAATAATTTTCATTATTAGTAAAGACATACATTAATCCGTGAAGTCCAATAAAGTGTTGTTAGAATCAGAATCCTCTTCACATTCTATTTCTGACATAACACGCAAAGGCTTCTCAATTACTGTTGCAGGTATGTCTTCCCTAACCCAATTGGGTTCGTTATCATTGCTTGATGCATTTAAATCACTCTGATAATTATCATGAGCTTCTAAATATGATTGGTCACCCATGTTAAATAAATCTCTTGGAACCATTTCCATAACATAGTGTCTATTTGCATCTAAAGGATTTTCAATATAAAAACATTGATGGACTTAACAGGATAGCACAAAAGGATCATCTTGGTAAAGTTTTTTGTTGAAGTGTACACACATAAGGCCATACTTATCTTCTTCAACCTCAAACCAATCACACTTAAACAACACAAATTTGAAATGACCAAATAGTATAATTCAATTATATCAACAATTACTCCATAGATATGACAGGTTTTATCTTAGGATTTTCATCCTTAAAACTTGCAAAACTTGGAGTTAATGAAACCAAAGTGACACCAAAATTCTGAGTTCGACGTTTTGCGTCTCGTTTCATAGTATGGAATCTATACCCATTAATGAGGTAACCTGAATACCTCTTTGCAACATTATTTTGACCTCTAGAGAATTCTTTAAGTTGTAATGGAAAATCATCTTTCAATGCTCAAGTCTTAAACCATTCACTAAAATCTTTACTTTGAGCTTTGGCTTTGCTCCACTTTTGTCCTTTAGTGCTATTATTCACACTATCATCATGCTCTCTACAAACAATCATTATTATTTGTTAATTAGTATCACTATAAAATATGTCTTATTCACAAAAAATAATACAAAAATCTATTATTGGTACTTGATGTATATTTCAACATCATCGCAGTTGAATAAAAGATATCGATGAGCTTGAGCTTTCAACTTTAAATCCAAAGAAAAGGGTTTAACCACCCCTAAATGTTGACGAGTAGATACAAAGTAATCAATAAAACTTACATCACACCAATGATTATTATCATCATTTCGACTTTTTTTTTTAGCTTTGTCTTCACATTGCTATGCAAATATCTTGAGCAAAAGGTTAAAGCTTCTTCAGCTAAATACCCTTCAGCTATAGAACCCTCCGGATAAGTTTTGTTACGAATATAAGTTTTTAATTTGCATAAGGTTCTTTCCATGGGATACATCCATCGAAATTGAACTGGACCACCTAATCTGACTTCATTGGCTAAATGAATAGGCAAATGCACCATTATATAAAAAAAAACTAGGAGGAAAAACCATCTTCAACTGACAAAGTATCTCAGCTGTCTCTATTTCTACATGATCCAAATCTTGAACTTGGATAACTTTCTTACATATAGAGCGAAAAAATGAACCGAGACGAATTAGAGGGTCAACCACTGCATTAGGCATTGTGCTTTTTATTGATATTTGTAATAAGTAAAGTAAGATGAAATATGCATCATGATTCTTATAACCAGATATTTTTTATCAGCAACATGAACATATTTTGAAATGTTTGACGCAGTCCCATCTGGTAGTTTAGCATCCTTTAAAGCACTACAAAAAATAGACTTTTCTACTGAAGTCATTGTGAAACATGCTTTTGCAAACTCTGTATGACCTCCACCAATCTCTCTTGGATGAAGTTCTTTTCTAATCCCCATTTCTTGCAAATCATAACGAGCATTAATATGATCATTTGTCTTTCCTAGTATGTCCAAGAGAGTTCCAATAATATTGTCAAAGATGTTTATTTCAATATGCATTACATCAATATTATGATGTAATGTATTTTGAGTCCAGTAAGGTAACTAAAAAAATTGATCTTTTCTTCCATGGGCCATCAATTTTCTATTTTTTTTTTTTTTGCTTTCCTAAATTCATTTTTAAAAGATTTTAAGTTTTCTAGGATTTCCATTCTTTTTAACATAGGTGACGGAGGTCTAATCTCCTTATCTCCATTGAAAGACTTTGTATTAGATCTCCTTGGATGATTCATTTCCAAAAAGACACAATGATCCATATAACACACCTTATGACTATACCTTAGGTACATTGAGTTGGTGTTATAATTCCAACATGCACATGCCAAATGTCCTTTGGTGCTCCAACCAGATAACATAGCATACCCAGGATAATCATTAATCATCTATAAAAGAGCTGCTCGCATTGAAAATGTTTGATTTCTTGAAGCATCATATGTCTGTGCCCCTGAATCCCATAATTCCTTTAACTCCTCAATTAAGGGTTGGAGGTATACATCAATCTCTTTTTCTGGAAATTATGGTCTAGGAATCAATAATGACAATATTGTATATTCAGATTTCATGGACAACCAGGGCAGCAAGTTGTATACCATCATTTGAACAGGCCATGTATTATGTGATATGCTCATAGTCCTAAATGGACTAAATTCATCACTCATTAATCCAAGTCTTAAATTACGAGACTCAGAAGAAAATCCAGGATGAATTCTGTCGAAGTCCTTCCATGCTTGGCCATCAGTAGGATGTCTTAATTTCCTGTGAGCATCAATTTTTGTCCGAGTTGAGATAAATTAATTAAATTATTAGGGATAAAATGTAAAAGGTAGAAAGACAGGAATAAAAGCCATACATAAGTAAATGAGCAATAAAAATGAGAGTAATAATAAAAAAATATATAATAAGAAAAAGAGAGAAGCAACCAAATAAAAGCAGAAATAATAATAAAAGAAAATAACAAGAAAAAATCATCAAATAAAAAAGAGAGAAAGAAAAGGATGTTGGAAGGTAGTTAAATTAGTTAGAACCATGGTTTAGAATAAATAACCTTGGTTAAGAAGGGAGTATAAAAAACAATAATTCAAAAAAGAAAGGGTTCCTTTTCTCGGAGGGGATTTTTCGAGAAGAGGCAAAGAAGAGATTCAGAGAAAAGGGGGCGGGGAAGAGAGTCTTCTCTCTCTCAAAGGTTGAATAGTTTCGTTGAATTCAGATTCTCCGGGACATCGCAAAAGAGTTCAAGAACGACCTTGCGCCAATTCCATCGCATCGACTTCCCAAGAACTGGCTTCACAGGAGTCTACTCCTAACTTGAATCGAAAGAGATCCTGTATTCCTCGAGCTTGAATCCTGTCCAGGTCAGTGTTCTGGCTCATTTTCTTTAATCCAAATAGCAGAATCACTAGGAAAATTGTTCGAAAGAAATCGTGTGCGATTCCGTTTGTTAGCTTAGATTTTAATCTGAAGTTTCCTGACAGAAATCCTAAACGATCGATTGAAATCAGCCTAATGACATGTATTAGATAAAATCTGCATGAATTGAATTCAGAATGGTCGCTGCGCATGTTTGTTTCATCATGATTTAATTGCTATTCAAATCCCTTGGTGTTTGGTTCAAGGAAAATTAAGAAGCAGAATATTGCACCTCCTAGAGGTTCTTACTTCAATATGAACTAATTTAGGATGGATATAGTTAGGTGGTTAGGTGAGAAATGGAAAATATAGATCGGCCCCTTACGTAGGCACGTATAACACAACTTTAAAGCAATAGCATAGCATATGATGAAGGAATAAAGGAAATTCTGTAAGGCTTAATCCAGAACAAAAGTTATCAGTTGAATCTGCAATAAGAAATTTCGTGTTAGTCTAGTAAGTGTAGCATTGTACTGTGAAAGGGCCTTGAAACACTTTTCGCTGGTTTAATCCCCTGAAGACCTGCTCAATGATTGGCCTCAAAGCAGTTTTGTGAGGTCCTAGTTGTAGCTACCTCAAGCTTGGGCCTAGGACGAAGCAGAACCTCAAACTGCTATAGTTACAACAGAGCTAGTCCCTATAATGGTCAGGGTAGACTTGGTAAGATTCATTCCAGAAGTGTAGTCGCAAAATCTCTTGTGGCCATAACCTGTACTCATAGCATGTCAGCTCTGTACAAGGCCTTTATAAAACCATTCCAAATTCTGTTATTGGCCAAGCGTCGAGGCAGTTTATGTCGTTGAATTGCCAATTGATGGCCCCTGCGCCCAACTGATAGAAGGTCATAAATTTGTTCCTAGGTATAAGGATCAGCCCCCATAGTTTAATCCCCTCCTGCACATGACCTGGTAGCTTTCCCCCCAGCTGAGGATTAAGCCTTTGGATTCTCACACCTGGAATGCTCCGCTGTAAAGGTCTCCGTTGGAGAGCCTGAACATGTTCCTATAAGCCTAAAATGTTGGCCTAAAGCATGGCCAAATGAGGCTTGCAGTCTTGGGATTAAACAAGCAACGAATCCTAAACTCATGTCTTCGGCCTATAGGGGATCTAGACTGCTCACATTGATTCTGTTTTACAGCCCTTGTATCTGTCAGTTTTGCACGCTTAACAGTAAGAAGCACAGCTAGGATTAGTACGGCACCTATGATTTGAGGGGTATAAATGAGACCTGTATAAGAATATGGGGAAGCCTTGTAAACTTGAGGAGATAGGCGTTGACATTGCATCCAGGTTCAGTCCTGTTTGTTGACGAGATTAGCATAGAACCTTGGGAGATATAGTCAGCATGATAGTTTGGGGGCCCAAATCAGGATCCAGTGTTCTGACCAAGTTGCAATTGCACTGGCTCCCCCCAGCGTCTGAGACTGTCAGGGTATAGCGTTTGCTAACATGGGAGCGCCTTGACATAAAAAGGAAAAGACCCTAGAGGCAACTTGCAATTGCCTTGATCCTGAAGAAACAAGAACAAAGCACAGCAACTCGCAAACTTTCAAGTTTTCACATCTGTGTTTCTAATTAGAAATTGAGATCTTTAACCGTTTCAATGCATGATAGGAGTGTTGTAAAGGATAATTCAAATCTTTGCTTGACTTGGATACATATTATGTGTTGGCCATTTCAATTAAGATTCATCTCGTCAAAATCCTGCACCTAAGGATTAGTAAGGCAACAAGAGGGTGTAGTGATATTAAGACCAGTCAGGAGTGATTATTGGAACTAGAACAGGACGCAGAGGGAGATTCTTACTTTCTAACAAGATCATTTACATGGATCTATAACTAATAACTAGTAGGTATGAAGTTAACTATGTCTTAATTTAGATCCAGAAACCATATCAGAATATGTAACCATATACGCCTAATTTGGGGTAGGAGTGAGAGGACTAGCAAAGAGGCCTTAGGAAATAGGGAAGTAGCAGTGAATATTGTGAGTATCAAGCTCCATAGGAATAAAATAACCTGGATCCTATGCCTATATTGACAGGATTAATAACAGAATAAGATTCGATTCTGGTATGCTATGGCTAGGCACTGTATAGGTTAATCATCAATAATTGAAGTCACTGATTAGAGTCTCCAATCCTTTACACAATGACACCAAGGTCTAAGGAAGTAGACACAGCATATTACCACAATGTGGTGCCCCCTATCCATGTAGATTGTTGTCAACTTTCTTCGTCCCCACCCTAGTCGGTCCTTGATCAAGATCAGATCCAATGGGGGTCACAAAGTTGAGACACATGCTGGTTAAAGTCAGACTCCAGTAGATAACAGATTCTGCAGGACTTGTATTAAGTCAAAACCAAAAGGGCCCTTTGACAAAGTACCAGAGTACTTTGAGCCCGTGACAATGAGTTCTGTATTGAGTCCTTAGTTGAAACATGTATGATTGAAGATGCTTCGATATGACTATTAGGCTGAGAACTACACCAAAATCCTAAATGTTCGGTTGAATAATAGGAGTCAGTTTGGAGTCAGGGGATTCAATCTCCATTAGTGAGATTCGGTCGCTGAAAGGCATTAGGAAGCTTAGGTGTTCCTGCACAGATTTTGGAAAACTAGTGTGGCCTAGGGATTCTTTAGGGGTATAATGACACTATAAAATTCCTTTGTAGGACTCATATGGTAATGATAAATGGTGACTGAACAATGTGCTCAAAGCTTAAGTGTTGGCTGAACCGAATGATACCAAATTCTGGTATAGCAATATCATAGGGGATAAATTGCTCCTCAATGCATCCTCGTGACTTTAATCAACCACCTCACCTTAATCTGTGCATTTCTGTAAATCAGTGCCCTGACTTAGCTTATTCCCAGTGGAAGAGAGATATTGTTTGAGTTGAGACAATGTTAGCAGAGAATCACTAGCGCCCACTTCACTCTTCAGGCAAGCCTTGCGGACTGTCTTAACCTCATCTTAGGACATATAGGTACTGATGTGGCAGGGCAGATCCTGTGAGAAGTAAGATGACCGGAAGCACCCTCACCTACAGTGTCCTAATTCGATCTAGATGTTAAAATGAAACAAAAAAACATAAATGGAAATGTACTATGTCACTAGGGGATTGAGCTTTCTTACACTCTCTTTCGTTGTAAACTGAAATTAGCCCTGTGCGCAATGTCCAAAAACTGCACTTATGTTCTACCCGAGACCTGCACGAACCATGTGTGAGGATGGATGCTATCTTCGTCCTAGAATTTCTTAAAGAAACTGGAATTAGAACATATATCAGATTAGGATCCTTACAAATAACAATACATTATCATTTGTAAGCATAAGGTTGTAGGTAAATAGCCTAAGATTATCAAAAGGACAGGTAGAATTAACCACTGATCCTGCATTGTGAATTATTTATTTAATTCCTTTCAATCAATGTGTGGAGATATAGGCTATTGTGGATCTCCTAATCTGGCTCAGCTACTAAATAAAGTAAGTGAAGGAATAAAGAACCGAATTTTTCCCCAGCCCAAGTATAATTGGTATTCTAAAGGATTGCATGCATGAACATAGTTGTGAAGGGTTCCTAGACTGGCCTGATGCTAACATCTATCAGTATTCCAACTGCAGAGGCTAAAGGGCCAAATAGGGGTTAAGACCAGTAAGATTAGTTTGCTGAACCAAAGAGGTCACGATGTGGACTGCCAAATCCTAACCGTCAACAACCAGGTTTCACTAGGGGACCTGAGCTGAGTCATAGAATCAATTAATTGAATCCCTTTAGGCTTGGTAGAGTTGTAAACTCCCAGCCAAATAAATTCACACCGGACCTCCATAAAACTAGTCTGGTTTCTGATGTCTGGTAAAGTCAGGGGGGAGTAGTCATGTGTCGAGTCTGGAATATGGGATGTTTGGTGACTGCTCTGATTAGAAGCAGAAAAAATCCATCATTGTATTCAAGAACAGATGCTGCGTTTCAGCACTAGCCTTCTATAGGCCTGTTATGATTGGACCCTTTTCTAGCACTTCTAGATTCGAAATTCGCTTTATTGTGATTCGGATGTAGTAGCTCCTCTGTAATAACAAGAAACAATGCTACTGACCTGCCTATGTGGAAAGGGTCTCCAATATGCTTTAACTATGGAACAGTTTTGAAAATATGGCTATATCCCCATCTTCTGCTAGTCTATAGGACTTTAAACCAAATCAACCAGTGTAACCTGTCATGATGCCTTAATAGCAGTCTCGTTCCTTGACTTGGAAATATCTAGCCAAGTCTGTATGCATTTAATGCAAGACCACTGAGTGAAGAGGTCCAGTCGGGCCTGAGACCTGATCTGTGATGCTGAGGTCAGTCATTTGGGATTGGGCCTGATCCTATAACTACTTGTGCAAAACTACCAGTAGCTAACTGAGAAATTCATGACTATCCCCAGAGTCTGATATACCTTATGCTTGGTTCGCTTGAAACCATGTCTGTTCATCAACCATGAAATCAATAATTATGTTCTATATATAAGAGATTGTAATGAAGTCATGTTCGAGAGAAACTGATCCTTAGTTCCCCTAAGTTGTAACAAGTTCAGATAGCTTAACACAGGTAGAGAGCTATGTGGAAAATTAGAAACGGATCCAACATATAACCTGATCTTTCTTCTCTAGCTGAAGATCATGCCTTTGAGTCCAGTTCACTCAAGGATCTCCAAGATATGTGCATTCCCTTAGAGAACCTAGTATGGATTCCCACACCTGCGATATTATGTTATATCTAAGTTGTTGCTTGAGATCCTAAACATAGTTCTCCTGATGCAGCCTTTGGCTATTAAATAGGGTATGAGGTAGATCATTTGCTGGGTTAAGGAGCCTAGGACACTAGCCCAAGGCATGATCAGTCATGGCCAGCAGTCATGGTTTTAACTAAGTAGCAAGTTTAAAATTCACACCTTAAGCCTATAAGGGATCCAGATCACCCTACTGGTCCTGTTTCACAACATTTGTAGTTGCTAATCTAGTATGTTTAACAACAAGAACCCCAGCCAGAATTAATCCCCCAAAAGGAAAGGGATAAGACTAAATATAAGAATATAGGGGGTATCTTGCGAACTGGATGTTGACATTGTATCCAGGTCCAGTCTTGTTCTTGGCCTGGACTTGAGAATGTGAGGCAAACCAGCAATAGATAGGAGAAGGTCATAATCAAAACGATAGGTGTACAACCAATTCCTTGTTTTCTTCAAAACTACTACTTCATTTCCCATGGAACCTCATCTGAACGAATTCCAATACGAACAGGCAGTCTTCTCTGCTGTTCCGTATTTGAATTCATGCGAACTCAAGCGCGGCTTACGACGGCTTGAACTTCGCATAGATGACTTTCCAACCAATTCCTGTTTTCTTCAAAAATTTCTACTTCCTTTCCCATGGAACCTCATCTGAAGGAATTCCAATACGAACAGGCAGTCTTCTCTACTGTTATGTATTTGAATTCGTGCGAACTCAAGCGCGGCTTACGACGACTTGAACTTCGCATAAATGAATTTCCATCCAATTCCTGTTTTCTTTAAAACTTCTACTTCCTTTCCCATGGGACCTCATCTGAACGAATTCCAATACGAATAGGCAGTCTTCTCTGCTGTTCTGTATCTGAATTCGTGCGAACTCAAGCGCGGCTTGCGACGGCTTGAACTTCGCATAGATGACTTTCCAACCAATTCCTGTTTTCCTCCAATATTTCTACTTCCTTTCCCATGGAACCTCATCTGAACGAATTCCAATACGAACAGGAAGCCTTCTCTGCTGTTATGTATTTGAATTCGTGCGAACTCAAGCGCGGCTTACGACGGCTTGAACTTCGCATAGATGACTTTCCAGCCAATTCCTGTTGTCTTCAAAAATTTCTACTTCCTTTCCCATGGAACTTCATCTGAACGAATTCCAATACCAACAGGAAGTCTTTTCTGCTGTTCTGTATTTGAATTCGTGCGAACTCAAGTGCGGCTTACGACGGCTTGAACTTCGCATAGATGACTTTCCAGCCAATTCCTGTTTTCTTCAAAAATTTCTACTTCCTTTCCCATGGAACCTCATCTGAACGAATTCTAATACGAACAGGCAGTCTTCTCTGCTGTTCTGTATTTGAATTCGTGCGAACTCAAGCGCGACTTACGACGGCTTGAACTTCGCATAGATGACTTTCCATCCAATTCCTGTTTTCTTTAAAACTTCTACTTCCTTTCCCATGGGACCTTATCTGAACGAATTCCAATACGAACAGGCAGTCTTCTCTGCTGTTCTATATCTGAATTCGTGCAAACTCAATCACGACTTACGACGGCTTGAACTTCGCATAGATGACTTTCCAACAAATTCCTGTTTTCTTTAAAAACTCCCACTCCATCAGGCAGTTTTCTCTGCTCTTCTGTATTTGAATTTGTGCGAACTCAAGCGCAGCTTATGACCGCTTGAATTTTGCATAGGTGATTTTTCCAATGAATTCCTGTTTTCTTTAAAAAAAACCCTACTCTCTCTCTCTCTCTCTCAAGGAACCTCATCTGAACGAATCTCAATACGAACAGGCAGTCCCCTCCACTGTTTCATATTCGAATTCGTGCGAACTCAAGCGCGGCTTACGACGGCGTGAATTTCGCATGGATGACTTTTCA
The DNA here is from genome assembly GCA_037954105.1 of Canavalia gladiata. Classification (NCBI taxonomy): domain Eukaryota; kingdom Viridiplantae; phylum Streptophyta; class Magnoliopsida; order Fabales; family Fabaceae; genus Canavalia; species Canavalia gladiata. The sequence goes on along the minus strand of CM075662.1, from coordinate 13,540,101 downwards.
ACAACTTCTTGTTCTTTAAAACTTCCATATTCCTCTCCTTAAGGGAAATCTCTTAAAAACCAGAACTACGTAAGCCTTGAGTTTCCCATTGCACCGGGGAATACATAGGAGCAGGATCGAGTCTTGTCAGGCTAACTCCTACCAACCTATTTATTTTCACTTTAATTAAAGGGATCAAACGATTTTTAAAGAAGTCACACACTCAGTTTAAGGGCACCGTTCTTCGGAACGGGCGAGTGGGGTGCCTAACACCTTCCCCACTCGTAACCGACTCCCAAACCTAAATCTCATTATCGAGTTAAGGTTTGTTCCAAGTCTTTTTCCCTTAAATAAAAATTTGGTGGCGACTCCACTTAATCAACAAAATTATTTTTAAAATTTTAGTGAGTTCGTTGTCTCGTCGAAATTACGGTTGCGACATTTCCCATCCTTTGAGCGTTCTTCTTCATGCCATCTCATTGATTCTGCTGTTGTTGAACACATAAATAGCCTCTGAAGCCTAGACATCAATGGAAAGTGTCTTAAAATTTTTGCAGGAACTTTATGACCTTCCTTCAATTGGTTAAACTCACAATCTACTTATCCAAATTCCTTCCATCGGGATGCTTGACAAATTTTGTAGGAATCATCATTCTCATTCTCTTTCTAGTATAGCATGCAATCATTTGGACACGAATGAATCTTTTTATAATCAAGGCCTAAATCTCTAATCATGGACTTTGTCTTGTAGAAAGATTTAGAAATGTTCAAATTTGGCATCGCTTCTTTCAATAATTCTAAAAGAGTGGTGAAAGAAGCATTGCTCCATCCATGAAGATACTTGAATAGGTATAATAGAAGTATGAATGATAAAGTAGAGAAGCTTTCACATCCTGGATATAGTTCTTGTTTTGCCTCATTTAGCAAGTTATAGAATTTTTTAACATCGTCACTTGGACCTTTGCTAACTCCTTCTACTTCTGCCACATTTATAAATGTATCATGTAGTAAACCATCAATGTTATTGTGTAAGTTCTCTTGGCCTTCCATGTCATCATCAATTATCATGGGTAGTTGTATTTTCTCTCCATGGTTGACCAGACATTATAGCCTTTTAGAAAACCTTTAGCTATTAAATGATCCCAAATCACATTTCTTTTTCTCTAACATAAATTTCTACACTTAGTGTAAGGATATAATATTTCATCTCCTTAAAGTTTTCCTCTGGTGTAGGCAGATTTTAAAAATAAAGTGACACCATCGATATACTCTTTATTAAATCTTGGAAGTTTGGTCCATTTTTTATCCATAACTTTTAAGCTAATTCTTGAATAAAATAAAAATAAAATAAGTAATATAATAGATAACACACTAAACATTGTTAAATAGAACTTTAACAAGCACAATATTATAGTGTTCAATTTATGTTCAAATTTCACAAGTGTAAATTTTTTATTCATGCATAATATATTACATGAAAGTTCCTAGATAGTTAATTTAGCTAATGTCAGTTTCACTTTGTTCTCTTTGAAAATATATATATAAATAATTTGTTAGAAAAATAGAAATAGTGTTATATCAAATAAATTTTGATTAATAATTAATATTTCTCCTATCCAATTTTTCACTCTTTTAAACATTTAGCTATATGAATAGAAAAAAAATCATTTATTCATAATTAAAAAATTAAGAAACACAACACACATCTAAACTAAAAAAATAAAAAAAAAATTATTAAAAATAAAATATAAAATAAATCTATATGTTTTGATTACAAATATATATATATATATATATATATATATTAAACTGATCACCATTAATTTTATTAAATAATTTAATGTAATTTTTTATATTGAGATGACGTATACGTATTAAAATGTTAAAATTTTTAAATTTATAATTCAATTAAAAAATTTCTTAATTCTTACGTATATCCTATATAAGTATTTCAACATAAGTATGGATCATCTTACTTTGGATAAAAAAAAATAAGAATAAGAGAAACTATTTTTTAAAAATTTATAAAAATTATTTATAAACTAAATTTATTATTTTTATTTATTAAAAACTAATCTTTTTAGTATCAAACAATCATTATTGGATGAAAATAGAAAACTTTTGGCCAACCACAAATTGTTAGAAGTAGCCATATATGAAAAAAATTAAGAAAAAGTGAAAAATAAATATATAACTATTAATTACTTCCCTGAGTATTGTACACTCAAGATGCCACATTATTTTCATATATAACCATAACCACAGAATTTTGTAGCAAAAAAATTGTACAATTTCTCACACACCTCATACGTAATATTAACTAAGGTAAACATATATAGAATAATAAACAGGTAATTAAAATTGAATCCCCATTTTCAAGTCTCACCATGGGTTCTTATATATATGTTACCCCTAATGACATAATATACCAATTTTCTTTTACTCATTCTAAACAGTTAAGTAATTATTAATGGAGCTTGAATAAGTATTATTCATTTTGCACTAAAATATCTCCTAATTTTTTCACTTTCCTCTACATATTTATATATCTAGTAGAAATATTTTATCAAAATCTTTTAAAATTTTGCGAATGTCCTTCATTGAAAGCATAAGAAAAAAAAAGCTTCTAATTTAAAATGTCATTGAAAGAGCCATATTCTATTTGAATAGAAACAATACTATAATTAACAAATGGTTGTTTTAAGAGCGCTGTAAAAGGGTTTAATAATCAATACACTTTCCAACAATTTAGACTATTATCTACCTATCCTTCCAAATTTGACAAAGAGGGTTCTATAACTAGCAAGAGTCATAATGATAAGTGAAAACCAACAAAACAAAATAGATAAAATAGAAAGCATAGACTGCACAGAGACTCAATCATCTTTTTAACTTTTAAACTATTTAAAAAGCATATACTTATATACGCAAAGATGAATTTCTTCCCAAATTGAAAACAACGAAAAATATACATGAATTCTAAAACTAATTTTATAATACAAAGGAATAATACGTGTTTTCATAAAAGAATAAATCACCAACAATGCATTCAATTTCATTCCTAAATGTTATAATTTACTAAAATATATTTAAATGAGATGAAAGATACAAGATTTACCGGTTTCTTGAAGAAATTTTGTTTGTAGGAAACAGGATATGTGGAATTTCTAGAAAACCGTGCCAAACGAATAAGATTGCAAAGTTTAAGCAAATAAGATTGGAAAGTTTCTTCCACGCACTTCACAGCACCAAGAGAATGGGATTTCGCAAAAAGTGAATCTAGAGAATAGGGTTTCGTAGAAAGTGAATCGAGAAAGAGAGGGAGAATAGTAGAATCAGAGATGAAAGGGGTTTTAAAAAGAAGGTGTCGTAACCATAATTATAATGAGATGACGAACTCGCTAAAAAAATTTAAAAGAGAGTTTAATTCGATTTGTGGAGCTGCCACCAAATTTTATTTTAAGGAAAAATATTTGGAAAAACCCTAACTTGAGGAAGGAATTCTAGGTTCGAGAGGCGGTTACGAATAGGGAAGGTATTAGGCACCCTACTCGCCCGTTCCGAGGAACGGTACCCTTAAACTAAGTGTGTGGTTTTTGATATGTTTGAAAATTGCTTGATCCCGTTTAAATATAAATAGATAGGTTAGGAAAATAGCCTGAGAGGACTTGATCCTACTCCTACGTATTTCCTGGTGCAATGGGAAATTCAAGGCTACGTAATTCTAGTTTGAAGGTTGACCTTCAAGGGTGATTAAAAAAACAATGTTCATAATGTGTCAAAAAACGAGTAAAAGTATTTTGAATATTTTAGAAAAAATCCTTAGTCCATATATGCATAGAGCTGAAGGCAAGCGAGGGTTGCACTACGACTCATATGACTCTCCAAACATTGAAAGACAAGGTATGCTGCACTTTCAAATTCGAAGCTCATTGCGTGAGATCTAAGATAGTTTAATATTTTAAAAAGAAGGATTGAGAAGCGAAGATCTTTAACCCACATGCATAGAATCAGAGGCAACCGAGGGTTGCACTGCGACTCATATGACTCTCTGAACATTGAAATACATGGTATGCTGCACTTCCAACTTCGAAGCTCATTGCGTGAGATCTAGGATCGTTTAAAGCTTTGAAAAGAATTTGGAAAAGTTAAATTTTGAAGACTTGATTGAAAAAGGATGATCTTTGATCCACATGCACAAAGTCGAAAGCAAACAAAGGCTGCACTGCGACTCATATGACTATTCGAACATTGAAAGACAGGATATGCTGCACTTTCAACTTCGAAGCTCATTGTTTGAGATCTAGGATTGTTTAAGAAAATGGAATTAATTTTAAAATAACAAAAATAAAATAGAATTGGGCTTGACCCAAATTAAGAAAGAATGATTTTGATTTCTTAAAACAGGAGAATTGGGTTTGACCCAAATTGAAAGAATGGATTTGGTTTCAAATTAAAAGGAAATTAGGTTTGATTCAAAATAAAAAAAAATTGATTTCAAAATAAAAAGGAAATTGGGCTTGACCCAGTAAACTTGATTTCAAAATAAAAAAAAAATTGGGCTTGACCCGAAAAATAAAAAGATTTGATCTCAATTTTTTTTAAAAGGAAAGAACCGAGGTTGATCTAAATAAAAGAGCATGATTTTGATTTCAAATTTAATTAAAAATAAAATTTGAAAATTGGGCTTGACCCATTAAAAAAATAAACTTGATTTTAAATTAAAAGGATATAATTTTAAATTAAAAATTAAAATAAAGAATTGAACTTGACCCAAACTAATTGTAAAATTAACTGTTTAAATACTTTAAATCAATTAGTGTGGCCCTAATTTCAAATCCGTGTGGCTCATTAGTAGGCCCGCTGCTACCCATCTTAAGTCCACAAGCCAATTGGAAAGGCACTTTGGCCCATTATCATGGCCCAATAATGCCCAAAAAGTTGAGGACCATAAATTGAGAAATATCTGGCTTGGTTTTGGCCCAATACAAGGTGGGACTCGTTTTGAATCAAATTAGCAAGCTTATGGTTATGTGACTGGTCAATTGTGTCCCAAAGAAAGCGTCACAACTTGAATGAAAGGGCTGGGCCCATTATCGTATGCGGTCCACTGTTCAATCAGTGTAGATTGCTTGAGGGAATTTAAAAATAAAATGCCCAATGTAGGAATCAAACCTAGGGGTTCAGTGGTGGAGTGCAATGAGTGAACCAGCTAAGTTAGGCTTCCAACTTCATATTATTATTCATGAAAGATTTACATATAGTCTGATCCGTTTCAAAGTTGAACATTTTACACGCTACTAGTGAGTGCATTTTAGGCATAGGGTAGTCTGACCAAATGACATTGCACTAGTATCAACTGCTGAGATCATACCTAGGCCATTTCCGACTTTGCACCTTTCCTCAATGATCAATTTGGAACCATATCACATAACAAGTGCTTATATGGTAACTTAGTTTTCTTAGCAGTCCCAGCAACAAGTGGATTCTTCTGTACTGACCTCTGTCATGAAGATGAGCCTGCGGAATTATGCAGGGCTCGTGATGATGCCTTGAAGGGATTGCTAAGGACTATCCGTGTATGTGAACAATTGGGATAGCAAAATGTGGGAATCAAACATGAATACTAACCAAGCAGTTGGCTGATACTCAGAGACAGATGCAATAATTGGTGTATGATCCTTAGCATATGTCGGAATAGGCAAGGACTAAGCTTCCAACCCATAAAGATATATAACTAGACACTATGCCTGAATTAAGAAGAAGAACTCATAGCAGCCTTGCGCTCCCTAGACTAATGTGCCTTTCGGTTGATGGTGAAGGTAGAAATCATGCAGATAAAAACTCAACATGAGCTGCTGATGCATTGGATGAATATAGTACGGCCGAGGCAGTTGAATGAAGGATAAAAATAGGAGCAGAGGGACTGAGGAACAAAGCAATTACATAGGTCATGTAAACTGGTATCTTGCAACAACCAACCTCTCATCTTCAAATTTCCCTCCTCCTCTCGCAAACAGAGAATTTATGTTCTTGCTAGAATATGCTACCTCAATTGAATGCAGAAGGTTTATAACAAAGTAAAATTCCTATCAATAAATTAACAATCACTTACCGAGACCTTGAAATTACAAAAGAAAGAATAGCAGCTGATTCAACAAAATATTCTACTCTCCAAGTTTCATTGCGATGATATGGATTTGTTCAAGTTACATGAATATCACACATAATTGCACTACAGGCTCTTAATCAATGTCATGGGGAAGAATAAGGGCTAAAACCTGGACTGTGTTTACTCTAGCATGCACCTGGAACAATTCTCTAGACTAGCTGGAGATTGAGCCACATCCGCAATCGTACTGGAGAGAAGTGACTGGATAATATTGATGCTGCGAGAGGAACATAGAGAGAGCTTGCCCAAAGTCTCTGAGCTACAGAGAACCGTGTGTAGTAGATGCTAGAGGCAGTATTCTTGCACAAAGCTTGAGGCAGGGATCAATGGAAATTGCTACTGCTTCGGGAAACACACTTTGATGAACAGAGGAGAAAATCTGATTGAGGAATGCCTTTTAGAGGAAGAAGAAGCTAAGAGAAAAACGGGAGAAACGAAGAGGAGAAAACTTAGATCAGAAGTTTTCTTTTGAAACCACTAAGAAAGGGAGAGGGAGAGAAAAAGAGATAAAACTCTGAACCATTCAAAAAATGGCAAAAGCCCCCCTCCATATTTGCTTCCCCGCTTATTTATAGGCTAAGTCTTGAGTAATTGTTTTGTAACCGCCTAACAATTTTCTTCTTATTTCTTTTTTTTTTTATCTTTATTATTTCCCTTTTTTATGTTTATTTGTTTATGTTTTTCTTTCTTCTTTCTTCTTTTTATTTTTATTTTCTCCTTTTTCTATTTCTGTTTTTCCCTCTTTATTTATTTTTGTTTTTCCTTTTTCTTTTATTTTTTGGTTTGTTTATTATCATTTCCATCCTTTATTATTTTTTCTTTTTCATTCTTTTTTTTTTCTTTTCTTTTCCTTAACTAATTTTTAACTAATCCTAACTAACCTAACTTACTCCCTAAAAACTTTCTTTTTCTTCTTTTTTTATTTTTATTATTATTTTTATTCACTTTTTGTTAAATTTGATTAATTAAATAATAAATTACCCTCGAACATAATTTAGTATTCATAGAAGGGTTTAAAAAAAAAAGACTTTTGATTTTAATGAATTAAATATTTTTAAATATATAAAATTTGAATTCCCGAACTTTTGTTCCCCGGCTTTGAGCATATTTTTAAACCTTTAGTTCACAGTTTTATATTTTTAGATATATTTAAATATAAGACCACATATATATCAGTGGTGCAAAATAAAGACATTTTTAAAATCAAAGCCATTATTTACCAACGTTTCATAAAGTGTTGCTTGAAAATAATATGCTACAGTTTCCTTAAAAAAATGGTGAAGCTGAATATTATATGCAATTTATTGAGAATGGTTATAAAGTTGTGGCCTATACTCATTTAGACCGGAGTTTACTAACCGTGGATATGTTTAGTGTGGTCTAAAGACAAAAATGTTGTAGTGAATTATCTAAAAGAAAGACAGTTAAACATTGATAAAATTAGAGAACATGTTCTTTGTGATGGATTTTGTAAGAGTTAAACAAGATGGACATGGCATGGTGAATTATTAGACATTCCAAGTGTGTCCCAAACAATGAAGGCTGATGTAGATATGAAAGATTGACTAGAGGACTTGATTTGTGATATGGGACATGAATCTTTTCAATGAGAAAATATGTTTCGTAATTTGTGTAGTGATGCGGAGAAACCTTTGTATTCAGGATGCACTAATTTTACATGATTATTAGCAGTGTTAATATTATTTAATTTGAAGGCAAGAAATGGCTGGAGTGGTAAAATTTTTCCCGAATTGCTTGAGTTGTTGAAAGATATGCTTCCAAAAGGTAATACATTACCAATGCATAATTATGATGCAAAGAAGGTACTGTGTTCGATGGTATGGAGTATAAGAAAATACATGCTTGCCCTAATGATTGCATATTATATAGAAAAGAGTTTGAAGAATTGCATGAATGTCCTGTATGACAGGTATCACGCTTAAAGTGAAGGATAATGATTCTAGTTATAATAATAGAACAAAGAAGCCTCCAGCGAAAGTGTTATGGTATCTTCCAATAATCCCAAGGTTGAAATGGTTAATTTATAATACAAATGATGCAGAGAACCTTAGATGACATATGGATGATAGAAAAGTGATGGAAAACTTCATCATCCAGCTGATGGTTTGCAATGGAAGAAAATCGATCAATTGTTTCCAAATTTTGGCAATGAGCTAAGAAACATAAGGCTTGGACTTGCAATAGATGGAATGAATCCATATGGTAATTTAAGTAGTAAGCTTAGTTCATGACTTGTTCTTTTGGTAATTTACAACCTCCCTCCTCAATTGTGTATGAAGCGCAAATACATTATGTTGTCTATGATGATTTCAGGCCCTCAACAACTAGGAAATGATATAGATGTTTATTTGGCTCCCTTGATTGAAGACTTCAGAATACTATGGGGAGAAGGAGTGGATGTAGTTGATGGGTATGGTAATGAATATTTCAAGATGCATGCCATGATCTTTTTTACTATTAATGACTTCCCATCATAAGAAAATTTGTGTGGATATACTGTTAAGGGCCATAAAGCATGTCTAATATGTGAAGGCAATACAAGTTACCATCAACTACATCATGGAAAGAAGATAATTTACCTTAGTCATCAAGGATTTCTTAGACACAACCATCTGTATCGTAGATTAAGAAAAACTTTTAATGGATTACCAGAAAATGAAGTTGCACCAAAGGCCTTAACTGGACAGGAAGTTTATGAACGAGTAAAAAATATCAATATTATTTTTGGAAAGACTCAAAAAAAGGCAACTGAGAAAAATATATGGAAGAAAAGATTAATATTTTTTTATCTTCCATACTGGTGTAATCTTGATGTAAGACATTGTATTGATGTGATACACTGGAAAAAATGTGTGTTATAGTCTTATTAGAACTCTTCTTAATATACAGGGGAGGGTAAATGATGGTTAAATTCTCAACTAGATTTGGTTCATATGGGTATATGAGAGGAGTTAGCTCCACAATCTGTGGGTAAGCAAACATATTTTCCCCAGCATACCATACATTGTTAAAAAAAGAGAAAAAAAAATCTTTTGTGAGTGCCTACATGGAGTAAAAGTACCATAAGGTTATTTTTCAAATTTCAAAAGGCTTGTGTCAATGAAAGATCTAAAGTTAGTTGGCTTAAAGTCTCATGATTGTCATGTCTTGATGCAACAACTACTACCAATGGTTATTCGTAATATTTTTCCTAAAAAGGTTAGACATGCTATAAGTAGGTTATGTTTCTTTTTTAATGCTATATGTAACAAAGTCATTGACCTTCTTAAATTGGATGAGTCGGAAAATGAAGTTGGTATTATCTTGTGCCAATTAGAGATGTATTTTCCTCCATCATTTTTTGACATTATGGTTCACTTGGTTGTTCATATAGTAAGGGAGATCAAATTATGCAATCCAGTCTATTTATGGTGGATGTATCCAATTGAACGATACATGAAAATATTAAAAGGATATGTTAAGAATCCACACTGTCCTGAGGCATCTATGATTAAAAGATACATTGCAAAAGAGACTATTGAGTCTTGTATAAAGTACTTGTTAAAGGAGGAAGCCATAGGACTTCTTAAGCCTCGGAATGAAGGAAAACACGGAGGTAAAGGTACACGAGGTATAACCATTAAAAGCATGGGTCAAGAGGAAGTCATTCAAGCACATTCGTATATCTTGAATAATACTGATGATGTTCAACCTTACTTATGTACTCATAAAAGCATTATTAGGGAAGAAAATATTCAAATGAATGAAAAATAGTTGTTGAATGAGCATAACAAGACTTTCTTGACCTGGCTTAACGATACCATTGATAAGTGTCAAATATGACACTTATTTGGTGATACTTTTCAAGAAATAACAAGCATTTTGAATATAAATGAACATAAATCATAGAAAAATAAGTAAAATTTGAGTGTCCTTTGGAAATTGTGAACAATATAGCTTTTAGAGCTTTTGTGATAAATTCTTTCAGTTTTGATGTGTTTTTCACTTTGTTAAAATATGTCACAAGAGTTTGCATTGACAACGTAAAAAGGGTCGCGTTGAGCACACAAAAGCCTAGAAAATTGATGCATTTTGCCACTTTTGTGTTGGCAACACAAATACAAACACGTTGGACACAAATTCTACAAGACAGCATATAAATAACTCATTTCTTTAGATTTTGTTAGTTTTGGCTGTTACAAAACGACGTTCTCTCCCAAGTTCTCTCTTATGCGACTCTTGGAGTGAAGAATCTGCAAATTTGAGGAATCAAAGTGCAATATTCATCAAGCTTCATGAATTTTTTCATAATCTTCTCTTCTCCTTCTCTTGTTTTCTTCATTTCTACTATGTGTAACTACATTTTTAGTTAGGAAAAGAGGGATCCTAACCCTAACCTTTTTGTAATCTAAATTTGTTGCATTTAATTCAAGTTTATCTTCTTTAAATTGATTTTTCCTCTCTATTCTTAATGCCTCTATGAATTGGCCACTTGTAGTTGATTTTAGATTTCTATTCACAATTGGAAAATTGAAGTAGAAGTTGGAATTAAGATGAACAACATAATTGAGGATACTCTAGGAATAGTATCAACAATTATGAGGTCTTGAGAATTCTAGAACCTAATGCTTTCTTTAATTAGAAATTTCTAAGGAATTAGGGTCTAATTTGAGGGAAAGGGTTGATGAGTCAAGGAATTGAACTTCAACTAGTTGAGTGAAGTCGTCTTCAATCATACTTTTAAAACTTGAATTAGAGTGATAATTTAGGATTGCTTAAGCGAAGGTTAGGTGAATTCTAACCCTAACATTTTGATAGATTGATTCCTTCTTTTTACTTGTTAGACATAGAATTTATAATTCATAACTCATTTAGATTCATAATAGTAGAAAGATTGGAAAATCATTACTTGAACCAAATCTCTGTGGAAAACTATACACTCTCATCCTTTACTCTTAAAATGATATGGTACACTTGCCATCATTTTTTACCAACAACCATTAAGAAGAATGATGATGCTTCTAAAACATTAAAATGGCTAGCAAATGGACCTAACTTTGATGTCATATGTTGGAGTGGATATGATATTAATAATTTTTCCTTTTATACAAAGTCTCAAGATGAGAAGAGAACTATACAAAATAGTGGGATTATGGTGGTAGTAGAGTCTATGCACTTTTCTAGTCCCAAAGATAAAATTTCTGTTATGGCATCCATATCTTATTTTGGATTCATTGAAGAGATTTGAGAGATTTATTACACTAAGTTTAAAGTGCCTATTTTCAAATGTAAATGGGTTGATAGTAACAGTGGTTTACAAGTTGATGAATCGGGATTTACATTGGTCAATCTTGGTAAAGTAGCTTATAAGGATGACCCTTTTATCATGGCCTCCCAAGCAAAACAAGTATTTTATATCAAAGATCCTTCCATCAAAAGGTGGTAAATAGTTCTTCAAGGAAAGAGCATGACTGGTAGTGATGACAACATTCATATGACAAATGTTGATATTTCTCGAACTCCTTTCTCATTAAGGATTCCTATAGTGAATGAAGAAAATGAAATTGATTATGTACATGCTATTTGAGATGATCATCAGAAGGAATATGGAAGAATATTACTACATGAATGCAACAAGTTAGTTATTTATTTTATTTCTAATATTTAATGAATGTTTATTGATATTTATTTAAAAATATTTGTTACTTATTTTATATTTATTGAAATTTTTAACTCATATTTTTTATATGTTCAAGTAGGAACATGGTTGATCCATCTAAAAACCCTCATTCACAGAGTAGGTCAGATACCCAATTTCAGATAAAAAAGGTAGACGAGTCATACGGTTAAAGGAGTTAACTCTCAATCGGAGTGGTGCTTAGAAGATTCCTATAGAGTTTGATCAGGCTACTAGGAAACTTTTAGGGTCAAATAGAACAAAGTTTAAGAGTTATGTGACCCTCATTGGACGTAGTAAGGCTAGTATTCTAAAGAAGGATTGGGATGATGTAGAGCTACAAGTGAAGGATTAAATTTGGGAAACTATTATGATATATCACTTAAACTATTTATCCTTTTAAATATTAATTTATCCATATCTTTATCATTTACTAACTAATTATCTCCATTATGTTATGTAGCTTACTTATGACATGCCGAATACTAACTTGCTAAAGAGAAAATGGTATATCAATGCTGGTGAACGTTGGAGGAGTTTTAAGACACATTTGACTAGTATGTATATCTATATGTATATATATATATATATATATATATATATATATATATATATATATATATATTAGGGCTGACGTGGCATTGTTTCATTAAACATGACATTGTTGCAATAGATGTCTTATCATTTTATGCTCCTTTTACCCTCTTTTCTTGATCAAAAACTTGCCTATTTTCATATTTCTTACTTGCATGACTATTCCTGCAAGAATAAGGAAAATTAGGTAGAATTACAATTAAATAATTATTAATTATATTGTAATTATAATTAATTTTTCGTAGATAAATAATTGAAGGATACATCTCCTTGTAAGGAGTATTAGTTACTTGATGATGAGATATGACAAAGATTTGTTGAGAGCCAATGGGATCCTATCTTCCTTGTATGTATATTCACATATTTGTATCTATTTTTATTTGACTTATTAAATACTTATTTTTAATTGATTGTATTTATTATAATAGGAGAAAAAGAAAAAAAGGCTCAGGAAATTTCTACAAGGAACTACCATCCCTATATATTATCACGTGGGGGCTATGAGTTGCTAAAGGAAAGACTCATGCAACAAAAGTTAAAAGAACATGAACAATTATCTTAAGAAGACTCATCTATAGTTCTTTCTCCACCATCTCCATCTACATGTCATAAGAAATGGAAGAAAGCACGATAAAATCCTTCAAGAGAGCATACATCTGAGTAATCTCACATTATTGCTAAGAAGATTGTAAGAAACCATGAAATTAAGTAAATTTTTGGTAATTGTACTTTAAGAATATACATTATTCATAATGATAATTTATATTTTGTAAGATTCTTTGATTGAACAAATATCACAAGGGATCTTTGTTCTTGTTGGATAAGAAGATATTCTTAGTATTGTTATTGGACAACCAAAGCATCCAGGTCATGTTCATGTTACTAGACGAGGTGTAAGCATACGACAATTCTTTGGATTGTCTTCCACTAGATATGGTTTCAAAGAAAGATTTGTGTCAACAAAATGAGTTAGAGGCCATTAGAGAAGAATGAGGCAAGAGTTAGTCAACGACTTCAAGAAGAGATTGGACAACATCTAAAAAAGAAGATTCAACAATAGGTTAGAGAGGAGTTCAGATAGGAGCTTACAACTTTAGGACTTTCCCAAACACATAGAAAGGCTCAACCTTCTTGTTCTCCTATACGTGCGGGCACCAAGGGGAGTTGTGTAACGAACGAGGAAGATTTACCAAAGAAGGATGTTGTTGTTGATGTTGCTAATGATTATCAGCTATACGTAGAGGATCCTCTCTGTTTACTAGCCATTGGCAAAGTCCATAACTTAAGTTCAACCATACATCATAAGAAAATTGATGATGACAAGGTCAAGGTGGTGGTTGAATAAGTTGAAGATACAAATGCTCCTGTTCCAGTGCCTACTGAAAAAGGTTAAAACAGTGGAGCAAACCCTCAATCATTTTATTTTATGGCCGAGAAAACTTGTGCAGCAAATTCAACCTAAGGTATTAAATTTCCACAAATGCATATTTTCATTTGTTACATTTTATTCTATAGATAATGTTTACTAATATTTTTTACATGTTTCTTAGGAGACTAATATTGGTACTAAAAAAGATGTTCTAGTCCAACAAAAGGAACTTGAAGTTGATATGCTTATTCATTTATGCATAATTGCTATTAACTTGGGCAACCAACCTTTACAATTGACTATGGAAGCTGATGTTATAGGAAAACCGAGCTCAATCTCCTTCTATATTCCTAAGAAGGGTATCTTGGAGCTTGCTGGTGGTAATGATTTGCTTTGTGTATCGGTACTGCAATTATGGTTGAAGTAAGTATATTTTTAAACCTTATATCAATTACGTAAATATCAAATTTTGACAATTAGCATGTATTAAAAATTTTAGGTACTTGCATCACAATGGCATCCAAAGAGGGAATTTGGACTTGTACGGATTTCTTGACCCTGTTCATATCCAAAAAATAGGAAATAAGCAAGCAGAGATACAAGATTACATTCAAAGTAGGCTAAAGGGAGAAAAAGAAGGTTATATGGCACCTTATTTTCATTTATAAATCAACTTACAAGACATTTTAAATAATATTTATGATTTTGCCTAATTTTTATTCAAATTGTGCAGGGCTCATTGGAAATTAATAATTATTTTCCCTAAACAAAATGTTATTATCTTTTTATGCTCTGCTTGGAACAAACCGAAAAAAGAAATAAAAGGTATTATTGATTCATAAGTTTTTTTTTATCATTTATTGTATTTATATTCATGATCTTTGTTCTTATATAATAAGATTTCTTTAATTTGGTTCTTTTCTTTTCATAGAGAAATGAATATCTATCATCTGTTAAAAGGTAGACATTTTGCAAGTATAAAAAAGTTCACATGGATGTTTTCACGTGTAAGTATTTTAATATTAAAAATAATTTTTTTATTTATGTTATTTTTTTATTATATTATTCACTAACTATATTTTTCTTTTATATTCTTTTGTAGGGTCAAAAGCAAATTGGGGGTACGGAGTGTGGATATTATGTCATGAGACATATATTTAACATTGTCTCAGCATCCATTACTAATTTATGGGAAGAGGTGATTACAATTTTAAAAATTTTGTTACTTTAATTAGATGATAATTGTTTGATTTAATAACATTTACAGAGATTCACATCCTTTTCTTGAAGAGGAAATTGATGATGTAGGAAAATGTTGGGAAAAATATGTGTTAGAGGTAGCCAACTTGTAATTTGCTATCATTAAGTATAATTTTAAACTATGTATAATATCACTTTCGTAGATATTATATTTTGTTGATGATATATTTTTTAGGTTGAGGATTACTTCTTTGAATAACTGGTTGTGAATATTGAATTTGTTTTGAAAGTTTAACAAGGTTCATGATGTATGTTTTTTGATTATTTAGGATGCACAAAAAATAATTTTGGAATTTAAAAAAAATAACTGTCCACATCGGTTGTTACCTTAACTGATGTAAAAGGTTTACTTTCTAAATCGGTTGTTACCATAACTAATGTAAAAATTTAACATTTTACAGCGATTAAATTCAGGATTGATGTAGATAATTAACTTTCTACAGCGATGCAATTGCACTTAGCAGCAATGTAGAAATTTAACTTTCTACAACAATTGTACTTAGAACCAATGTAAAAAGTTAATTTTTTACATTGTTTGTTCAACTAATATAAAAAGTCACCATTTTTTATACCAACTATATCTATAACATCATAGAAATCGATTTAAAATATCCAAAATAATCGATGTAAAAATATTTTTTCCACTAGTGAACTTGAATGGCTATAGGAACAATGATGCTTCTAATATGACCCGCACTTCATCCTTAGTCATCCTAATAAAACTTTTTGCATCTACATAAGTCCTAATAAAATCAGCAATAGTATTAAACGTTATCTATTTTTTCATGAGAAAATATACCCGTCAAAGTTAGTAAATGAGGTATTTTACATCCTAAGTATTCTTTTCTAGAGATTATCTAACACTACATTCATTGCTACTCGTTTTTTGAGCTTACTAGGAAGAGAGTTGTTACAAGTAAAAATTAAAATAAACAAATAGAATCAACGCTAGAAAGAATGATCAATCAAGACAATTAAAAAACACTTAAAAGATGTGGATTTTGATTAAGGAAGATAGGGTTTTGGTTTTATTTATAATTTCATCTAGTTTTATTTTAAATTTTTTAAGAATTATGTTAAATAGTTATTAATTATTTGTTCTAACTCTATTATTGTCGGATGATCATGCAATAATAATATGTTTACCTTTAATTACTATCTCAATGATCATGCAAGAAAATTAGTTGAGAAAAGCATAGGGAGCCAACAAGTGAGTTAATTGAAGAAATGATCAGAAACCTAAAATTTTGATTGGTCCTCCAAAACTATAAGCTTAGTTTACCTTATAGATCCATCAACCAAATAATGGTATGATTGTCACTTATTTTATTATTCAAGAATTATTAAGGTTGATCAATTCTTAACAATTAGAGAAAATTATTAAATACAATTATGAGAAAAAAACATTAATTCAAAATGGGAACATAGGTTCAACTATTACATCATAAGATCTACTAAAATATCATGGTAATGAAATTGGTTACACATAATAGAAAATATGAAATAAAAATAATTCAAGAGATTAATCAAAATCCTAATTTAATCATTATTAAACTAAAGATGAAACTCATGACAATAATTCACACTGAATAATCTATTTGGAGAGGTCCAACGAGAGGTTAGAGAATAAGAAGAAGAGAGATACAAATGAAGTGTTTCTTAGAGTGAGGGATAT
The DNA here is from genome assembly GCA_037954105.1 of Canavalia gladiata. NCBI lineage: Eukaryota > Viridiplantae > Streptophyta > Magnoliopsida > Fabales > Fabaceae > Canavalia > Canavalia gladiata. Next base: position 13,523,375 of record CM075662.1, on the reverse strand, counting down.
CCTTGTAGGTACATCTGAATTCTTTTTTTACCCATGGTAATTGCTAGTTGGTTTTAAACTAGAAGTTAACTTGAATCCTAGTTGGTTTTACACTTAGTTACTTGTCTTGTTGAATCCTTTGACTTTAATTTATTATGAGGTGTCAAAGTTTAGCTCAATGCAGCATATATTTTGTAAACCATACTTAGTTAATCCATGAAAAGTTGTTGGACATTTACCAAACTTAGATTAGTGTTAATTCTTATTGTTTTAACATTTAATTAGTGTTTTGAGTTTTTTATAATTAGGGATTTATTTATATCTTAAATAATTTATTTATTTAGTAATTGATGCATTCAATGTAAATTATTAGTTTAATTCTTAATCTAATGAGACTTTTTTTATAGTAGTTCTTATAGTTATAAGCTTCATTTAAATCTAAAAAATTCATATAATTTTTAATTTTATATTTTAAAACAAATTAAAAAAATATATTGTATTTCTATTTTATATTGTAACATCCATAATTTTTCATTATAGAATTTTTAGGTTATAAATAATCTCTAGTAAGAAACAAAGTAGAGATGAGAGTAAAAGATAGAGAAATTAGAAAATTTTGTGCAAATGATGAAAATATCCTTACATTATGATAACCCAAATAATATGCAGAAAAAATATAAAAAAATAAAAATATTTTAAGGAATTAGAATACATAAAGGATGATTGAAAAGTGTTGAAAAAATAATAGGAACAAAGAAAAGGCGAAAAAACCATAAAAAAAACTCTAAAAATATATGGAATGCCCTTAAAAAGTTTTGCTTTCCACAAAGGCTAAATTTTTCCCATAAAAGTGAAAAATGATATTAGAATGATTTGTGAATAAACAAATAAGTGTTAGAAATATCGGAGAAACAATTTGGGAACCTTTCGAAAAATGCTAAAAAAATTACCAAAATACCCCTAAAAGGCCGATAAGGCAAGAAAATATGAAGCAAAAGTCAAGAAGTAGACCTCAGTCCTTGTGCACGAAATTATCATGTGAGAAATATGGTGGTGACTCACCACATGAGTAATCATACCATTAAATACATATAAGACAAAAATAATAAATAGGAAAGATAAAATTAATCATGATTAAAGTAACTTAACCTTGATTAATTAAAATTAATCATACTTTGGATAGGTTAATCTTGATTGGTAAAAAATTTAGAAAAATTAAAATTAATCTAATCCTAAAGGATAATTTCCTACATTTATATTTATTTTAAAAAATGGAATTACATGCAAATATACCAAAATGTCCTTCATTGGGAAATTAATTTCCAAGGTATCCCTAAGTGGCTGAATTCCATTATGGCCTTGGAAGAGCTCATTTGCTTCATTATACATATTCTAAATGCTAAGATAAATTCTCCAAACTCTCTAAACTCAAATTATTCCAATAACTCAAAGTCATACACTATGCATGTGATGTAAGAAAGAGGACTAGTACCTTTGTATTAACCTCTAGATGAGCATGTAATAATTATTAAAGACTGTATAGATACTACGAAGTAAGTTCTGTATACATTATTCTATTATATATAAAGTAATCAAAGCGAGTTAAGATGTGAGTGACGACGTTTAATTGTTTAGTTTCTGCTACGATAAGGCTTGCATTTTCAACTAAGATTTTAGAAAAAAAAATTTATCGTATTTTCAATATAAGTCATTTCTAAAAGAATTATGTATCATGAAGTAACAGTCTACTAATAAAATCATAAATAAGACTTATGTGTAAAACGAACTTTTTTTTAGGATGTTACATATATAATATAATATTTTATTATTTACTATATTATGTTAAAAAGATTATGAATAATACTTAATCATTTATAAAAATAATATAATTTATGAAATAAATTATTAAAATTATAGATTTTATTTTATATAAATTTAATTTGATTAAAGCTATCTAGTTATATTGTGTAAGTGTTTAAAATTATAAAAATAAAACTTTGTCTTGAATCTTACCTTAACCGATAAATTAATATGTTTTTAATGGTTAATTTTTCTGTTTAACTATGTTTTTTACATACAAATCCTAATTTATTAATAAAATTTTACTAAACCTTATGTAAATTTATAAATAGCTAGAATAAATATATTTATTATTTTGTATGAATATGCTTAAAAATGTGAAGGAAGTTGCAACCTCAATGAACATATCTTGTTATGTCGATGAGGATGAGTGAGATAAGCCTGTAGCTAAACTTTATTTAAAAAGGCATGCTTTGTTGTTTACTAGGAACACCTAATTATGTCTGGGATTAAATTAAGATTTAAATTTAGCAAAAAAAAAGTAATATTAAAAATACAAATAATAAAAAAAGTGAAGGAAAAGAACAAATGAGAAAAAGAAAAGCCAAAAAAAAAGGAATAAATGAAATTTTCCAAAACAAAAAAAAAATAACAAAAGTAATAAAAACAATAAATTTCTATTAGAAAGTTAGTTGGATATTAGTTAGGTTAGTTTAGGGTAGTTAAAAGTTAGTTAAGAATAAGTAAAAATAGAATAATAAAAGAAAATTCAAAATAAAAATAAAAGGAAAAGAAAAACATATTTTAAAACTAGAAAATACAAAAAAAAAGGGAAAACGGAGGGAGGATTCCCGCAGGTAACTAGAAAAAAGAGAGGAATAAAATGAATTTAGTTCCCAAATTAGGGGTTTTTTTTTTTTGGGGAGGCAGGTGGCTCTGTATTTGGTTTTCTCTGCGCCTTCTCTATGGTTTCAAGGGATTGTTCGGAGACTTTTCCTTACTTGAATTCTTTTTCTCAAACCTCTCTCATGGTTGTGTAAGAAGAAAGGGATTTGATTTCTCCAAGAATCAGTCAAAACTGTAAATTAACACAGTCCAGCCAAGGAAGGAGAAACACGGATCACAAAATCTCACAAGTTCCCTGCAGGACCTCCAGGTAAATCTAAAATCACGTCAATCATCAATTGTCATTTTATGCTTTTGTGATTCAGGAGTAAAGTTGTAATGGAGTGATAGAGGATCATCATTTGCATTTTGATATGGTGGCTCCTGTTCTTGCACTCATATTGCTCCTGAAAATAACTTGCAAAATTTCTCTAACAAGATTTGAATTCTTCAAGAAATCGTTCGTCGTTTCTAGCGTTTGTGTTGATCGATTCTAGCTACACCTCCCTGTAAGTTCACCAGACCTTAAGGCTCCTATTGCTTGTAATTTTCATTATAATGGATGGCCTTTGCATGTAACCCCTTCTCCACATAACCTGCTGCATTGAAATAGTTTTAAGACTTGCTGTGCAAGACCTGGTAAAACTGAACCATAACCATCTCACTGTTCACTTAGAGTCAAGTAAAATTTAGCATGAACTTATGCATAGAAGTGGAAGACGGCTTTTCACTATATAGGTATATTCATGTTTTGCGATTCATATGAAATCGTTTGGTCTAACACTATGCAAAATGAGAGTCTGTAGGAAAGCATTAGGAAGTAAAAGCAATCAATAGGAGCCTATGTCAACAAGTTAGTAACCCAAGCCTAGCTAATGGCAAAGATAAGTTTAGGCTCAGCAGATGATTGAGTCCATGACCGAAAGCTTCCTAATGGTCTTGAGATAGATTCGAGAGCATGTCAATCCCTCACCTTGTAGCGGAAGCACTTCCCTCTGATATAGGCCAACTAGATTGACCATCAACCTCCATGTATTTTAGTTTTTGAGGGTTTCATCACCTGAAAGTCTGTAAATCTTCATGAGGTTCTTGGTTTGGATTTTAATTTCAGCTAGCATCTAGCTTTGTTTACTGGCTCTGTAGCAACTGCCACCTCTTGTTCAACATTCCGTTTGAGTGCCATAGGATCATTTACCCGCGTCTCAGGAATAGTAGCTTCACAGGATTTCTTGGTTAGCGTATCTACCTGGTTACAATTGGTGATATGCCCGTTGTCGACAATGGCATGAACAGCTCTAGTGCAGCATCTGTTAGAAGCAACAGTAGCTTTAACAAATCCATCGTCTGTCACTTGGGATATGCGGTTTCAGTGCCATATTAGTCGCATAAGACTCCTCAAACTGTTGTTGTGATCTTAACTGAGATACGTTGTTTGCCAAGGGGCGTGCATGAAGACCTTGTCTTCTTGGTGTTCAATCTGCACATGCAATAGCACATCCACTTGGCCTAACGCTTGCTCTGGAAAATTAGCCATAAATATACATCCCGCTGCCCCGTAATTGCACCTTGATTGGATCTTCCTCCATTCAGCCATGTTGCTCCTGATCCTATCAAATAAGAAGGAGGTTGAGATGTCCTGCTAGGCCTTGAGTCCAGATGATAATACTGAATGGAAACCACGTTTTGAAGCCAAGCACCCTTTTGGACGTATCTGTCATGTAAATCTCATTAGCGTGGCCAAAATTGTTTCTTGCGGGGCCATAAACTCACCCTTCTATATAGAAGTGAGGCTCATCAATTCACTGTCTACATACAAGAGCCTTAAAATAGTTTGTTGGGGCTTAATCCAAGGACGTTAGTGATTCATTCCAAGCTCCATGCAGCTTGTATGCAAAGTTAGGATTATACGTGCTCCAAGAGCATTGCTTTAAATTTAGTGTTGAGTGCTATAATCCCAACCAGGTGCTTGGCCTAGTGGTTGAGGCGCTATCTGTCTTATCCCAAGACTTGGGTTTGATTCCCGTACACTGTAGTTTTAATTTAAAGCAACCCATAGATCACTAATTCTTGTATTTAATAATATTCGGCGCCCTAGTGGCTAGTGTGTTGCACACCCACTAGTCATGTAGGCCCAAACGGCTGGCCCCTGCCTTGTGTCTACATGTCCTAACAGATGTAGCCTTAAAGACATGGTATAGTAGGCCTAGATTGATATAAATTGGGCCACACAATTGTAGATTCTAAATTAGACAGTTAAGCCCAATTTTTTTTTTAAACCAATTCCTTTCTTTTAATTTGGGTCAAGCCTAATTCCTTTTATTATTTAAAAACAAATCCATTTTTAATTTAGGCCAAGCCCAACCCCCCTCCTTTTTTTTTTATCAAATTTGCTGTTTTTAAATTGGATCAAGCTAAATTCTTTTTTATTTTTATCAATTTCCCTCTCTTAAAATGAAATCAAGCCCAATCCATTTTGAAATGAAATCAAATTCAATTTTTTTTCTAATTAGAAATCAAATCAATCTTAAGTTAGGTCAAGCCCAATTCTCTTTTCTAATCATTAAATCAAGTCCATTTTTTTTTATAATTTGAACCAAGCCCAATTCTTAAAAAAAATATATTAAAGTCCTTCTTAATTTGGATCAAGCTCAATTCCTTTTATCTAATAACCAAATTTCTTCTTAATTTAGGTTAAGTCCAATCTCTTTTTAAGCCCAATTCTTTTTCAAGTTGTCAAATCCATTTCTTTTAATCAAATTCACTTTCGAAACTTGGGTCAAGGTCAATCCTTTTTAAATAAACAAAATCAAATCCAATTATTCTCCCTAATCATAAATTAAGTTCTTTTTTACTTCGGTCAAGATCAATTCCCTTTGAAATCAATGTTTTTTTATTATTATTTTTCTTTCTTTTTTTTTCTTTTTTCAAGTCAAAGAAACATTTCTTTTATCGCTGTTTTATAAATTTTGTCAAAAATGTCTGTTTTGTTAATTTTCTAGAATTCATGCAACAAATTCTAACATGAACAGGTAGCCTTCTCTATTGTTCCATGTTTTAATTTGTGCAAATTCCAAATACGGATTACGACGATTTGGATTTTGCAAGCACACAATTTTGGAAAATCACGATTTACTAACTCTGTTTAAAAACATATGTTCCAAAAATATTTGTTTATTAATTTTCTAAAATTCGTGCAACGTATTCTAATACGAACAAGCAACCTTATATGTTGTTCCGTATTTTAATTCGTGCGGATTCCAAATGCGGCTTACGACGATTTGGATTCTGCAAACACGTGATATTAGAAAATCATTGTTTTCTAATTCCGCTAATAAACGTCTGTTTCAAAATGTCTATTTTAATTTTCTAAAGTTTGTACAACGGATTCTAATAGAAACAAGTAGTCTTATCTGCTTTTTTTGTGTTTTAATTCGTGCAAACTCACTCGCGGCTTACGACAGTTTGAGTTATGTAAGCACGTAATTTTAATCTATTCAAAAATCAGTTCTCTTCTTAATACCACCCCTCCATTTTCCAAGAGATCAAGTCTCTAAACCAGAACTACGTAGCCTTGAGTTTCCCATTGCACCACGGAATACGTAGGAACATGATCAATTCCTGTCAGGCTATTTTTCACCAACTTAGTTATTTTTATTCTAATTAAAGGGATCAAACAGTTTTCAAATAAATCACACACTCAGTTTAAGGATACCGTTATTTGGAACGGGCGAGTAGGGTGCTTAACACCTTCCCTATTCGTAACTAACTCCCGAACCTAAAATTTCTGCCTCAAGTTGGGGTTTTTCCAAATATTTTTCCTGAAATAAAAATTTAATGGCGGCTTCACTTAATCATTTAAATTCTCGTTAAAATTTTAACAAGTTTATCATCTCTATGTAATTACGGTTACAACACTTACTATATCTAATAATACTAGGTACCGTAGAAAATAAGGAACTTTAAACCGGAGAAAATAAGGAACTTTAAAGTAATGCCGTAGTTTTTAATTAACTATCATATCTGCAATTAATATATAACTAGTATTATGACAAAAGAGATGGAGCAGTGTTTTAATTCCCCAACCCAGGAGTAAATGTTACATTGGTTGAAGGTAACCAAAGATTTCCATTAATTAATTTGGCCACAGTGAAGTTACTAGCTTGTATAGAATCATTGATCACATGGTAGCCACGCCATTTGACACGTTTATCTAGCCTAGCTCCAGGTCCATTATTCTTATACTCAGCATAGTACAACGTATCCAAATACTTGGACCCCTCCCATTCTAGCCACCCTTCTGGCCTTACAATGTCACTGATATATGATTGCATGAAAACTGTCCTCGAATATGCCTTCCATGGTCTCCCAAGGTATGTTGAGGTGGTACGAACTAAGGGTAGAAGATCATAATCTGCTGAAATGTTGCAGAATTGAAAGGAGAAAGCAGATAATTGGGTTGGTGTTGTTGCACCTTGGGCGGCGATAGTGTTCTGTTGTTTTGGTAACCCTTTCTTGGCCAATATTTGGCATTTTTGGAACACAACAGCAGCTTGCCCAAAGATGAAATCCACGGTGCCACTGATTTTACATTCTCTATAGAATTGGCGCATAGTGCGAGCATAAAGGCTGTCCTGGTAACCAAAAATCCCACATCGGTAGAAGACAGAGGTGTCAGAATCTGATAATAGTGCAACAGCTTGGTACCCTTTGGGTCCAGCACTGTTCTTAAAGGAAATGTCTCGTGCTATGAATCCTTTGCCACTCACACCTTCAAAACCAAGTTAAAATGAGAATTTGGTCACAGATTTAAGCAATTGAAGATAAAAATAGATTCAACCCTTCGTATGATAAAGTATTTTAGAATTTTAGACTTTATATATTTAAATAATAAGAGAAGAAATTTTTAAAATATTATGAATTTTTATTTAAGTAATTTTTATGTTAAATAGAAAAAATTTTAAATAACTTTTATTTAGAAAAAATTTCTAAATTTTTTTATTATTTTATTTTTTCTTAAATTATTATTTACAATTATTTTTCTATTTTATTTATATTTTAATAATTACTATTTTTATTCACAAATTACTGAAATTTTAAAATTTTCTATTTTGCAGTATATATTATTTTCTTTGTTTTGGTAGGCTGTTGGAGTTGTAGATATAAATTATATTGGTAATGTTTTTTATTTAAGTATAATGTTCCTCTAAATTATAGCAGATTTGGGCTAATAAATTGTGAGGATGGTTTAAATAGTAATTTAGTAAACGATAGTCACCGGTCAAGTTCTCTCAAAATATTAAATAAAATAAATAATTAAATTTTAAAATAAACTAAAACAAATATGTATATAAAATTTGAAAAATCAAACCTTTTATATTTCTTTTTAACATTTAAAATGATTTGATATTTTACTCAAAAATTGTAAAAGAATGGAGAAATTAAATGCAAAATGATAACAAAATTTAAGAAAGAAAAGAGAAAGTAAGATTGAAGCGTGTGTTCTTACCAAAGGTAGCTGATTTGGTTGTGACGAATTTGTTAGCATAACTCCGATTACCGGTAATAATAGTGGCATCCATACCTTCTCCAATCATCACAAGGTTCAACTTATTACTATCAATATTAACGTACTCATTGTAAACACCTTTCTTTATGTAAATCACAAAGCGTTTCATGTTATTGTTAGGTGCTGCTTTCACTGCATCCATTATCTTAGTATAATTTCCAGTTCCATCAATAGCTACTATAACATCTCCAAGCACTTTATTTGTTTCCAGCAGCATCTGGTCCTCTGCTTTAAACCAAGAAGGGAATTGGCCCTTGCTCGCGAATTGTTCCGAAACATGATGCACTTGGGTTAGCAACTTTTGAACCAATGAGTTCACTTGGTCAATTGCGTTGGATATTAGACCCTTTACAATCCTTCCATTGGTACCTTCAAAACCCTCCATGCATGTATCTGTATTTGCTAGTATAGCACTTAGCCACGTCTTCAAATCAGAACTCATATTTTCAGTGTTGTTATGCGTTCCTGCAATAAATAATATAAATTTACTATTATTGTTAGTAGCCCAATTAGTATTTTTTATATACTCTATCTCTTGCAAAATTATTTCAATTCTCACTATTATATTAATACTAATAGATATAATAGAATTAAAATGAGTCTTGTCAGATCCATATTCTACTTAAAAGATTAAATATTTTTATTAAATTAACGTTAAAAATTATGATAAAAATATATTTATAATTTATAATTTTATTTTTAATTAGATATCAGTTAGAATTAATTTTATTAATTATTATTGTGAGTAAAATGTTTTTAATTTTCTATTTTTTATTAAGTTAAAAAAATTTCTATTTATTAATAATAGTAACATAAATTTAATCAATTATACCATTTACCATCTTAAAATACTTATTTATTAATATAACATGATTAAATTCATGTCACATATTCACAAGTTATATGTTTAATTATATTTATAAAAATTAAAAATATATGTAGGTTTATTATTATCAATGATTATAAAAAGTGATAGGTAGAACAGAAGAATAAGAAGAGAATGCCCGATTCGATCATTGTTATATCAAATAAAAATGTTTATCGGTTTACTTTAGAAGTATATATGAAATATTATAGTTATATTGTGCTCAAGATTGGTTTTATAGAAAATGGGAAAACCAAGATAAGGATTATATATATACCTCGGGGATTTTCAATAGCGGAGATGGACCAGTTGAGTTCTTTGGTCGACAAATCAATCAACTCGAGACAAGCGACGATGGCGCTTTGAAGAAGAGCATCTTCCAAGCCATTATTGACGTTAGTGAACTTAGAATTCTTCAAAATATTGGTAACGTTTTGCAAAACGTCACTTACTGTTCTCACGGATCCAATAAATTCAGAAGGAGAGATCTTGACACACTCGAGTGCCTCACAATCCGAGCGAACAAAAGGAGTGCGTAGTGACACCACCAAGAAGAAGAAGATCAATGGGGTTGTGAGCATTGTAATGACTTAAGACAATTGATCATGGAATGCGGAGAAAAGATAAGAGAATGGAATGCACTGATTATTAACTACATAGATATGACAATCAATTACAAACATCTTTATTTATAGTTTTTCTATCGTACCATATTAGTAATTCTTATTATTTTTAAAATTAAATATTGAAATCTATATGTATTTATTATTTAAAAATATAAAAACATTTAATATTTTTTAGTAAAATAAAGAAATTTAGAATATAATTGCTCCTTACTTTAACCATTGCAAATTAAAAACATTTCTCGTAATACTGCGTATAAATATTTTTGTCGCTCTTTGTATACATCATCTAAAAAATATTCTCCAATTTTTTTTATAGAATAAAGTACAAGTTAACATGTAGACGTCAGTTTCGGTTCTTCGCAAAACATCTTCCATTTAATTAGGGAGGAAGAGGTAGGCTTTTTCTTGAGCTGTATGATACGGTATATTAATCTCCGAATACTCAAATCTCACTCTGCATTCTTACCATGGGGCTCGTACAAAAATAAAGTTTATGAAACAATAAAGTTATTGGGATTTCGAGGTGCCTATAGTTATTTAAATTATTTGATTTATATGGAAAATATTTTAGTTTGTAATGAATCAGATACTTCAACAAAATATAAAAAAATAAGTGAGTAGATGTACGTGAATATAGATAACATACGTATATATACTTTTGATCATGATCAATTTATTTTAAAAATAATATTTATTTAAATTTATTCTACTTAATTGATTTTTAACCTTAAATTTTATTTTATTAATAGAAAATTCAATTTTATATTATATCATTAAGTCTATAAAATTCAAAAAATTTAAAAATATTAAATATTTTATTAAATAATATATTAAATTAAAATTATTTAATAAAGTATTAAATACTTATTAAATTTTTATAAAAAAAATTTACATTTAATTTAATTAATATAAATTTTGAATATAACAGTTAAATTGATAGAATTTAAAACTTTTAAAATATTAATGTTTATAGAAATTTTGGTAGAGTTACTCTTTAAAAATAAGTTGATTCTCATTTTACATCTTTTGACATTCAAGTTAAGATGAGAAAAAACGAAATGGGACTATTCAACATTTGGTTCTCTAAAATTAATAAATAATATATATACATATATATATATATATATATATATATATATATATACTTCAATATATTTTAAGAATAAATTTTACTTAAATGTATTTTATCTAATAATTTTTTCAAACCTTAAAATTTTATTTCATCAACCGTAAAATTCAAATTTTATGTTAATTAGATTAAGCTTATAAAATTTTTAAAATGTTAAATATATTATTATATCACATATTAAATTTAAAAATATTTATTAAAAAATTACATATCTTTTAAATTTTATGAAACCTGATTCACTTCATTTACATAATATAAATTTTATTTAATAGTATGATTAGTAAAATTTTAAATTTTTAAAACATTGTTCAAAATAACTTTAATGAAGTTATTTTGAAACAAGTTGATTCTTATCATATACTTTTAACATATAAACTAAGATCAAATATAATGAAAGAGTATATCCAATATTTAACTTCTTAAAAGGGATGGAATCAACTTAAATGAAAAAAAACATTTAATTAATTATTTTTAATTGAAAAATTATAACATTTTAATTTTCTAATAATTTTATTTCAATCTTCTCTTTTAAGATTTCCATGTCTAAGTCTAAAAGATGCAAAATTTATACTTTATTTTAATCATATATTAAGTACTTTTCAAATCATACATTAAGTATTTTATAATCATATATGGGTATTTTAATTACATACTAAATATTTTTAATCATATATTTAATTAATATGTAAAACAAAACAAATCATGATTACAAAACACAAATATTGAGGTTAATTTTGAACAAAACTATTTTCTAAATTATGGATTTATTGTTTATTTATATTGTCTATATATTTTTAGTAAATAAAATGTGAGTCTCATATATAAAATTTCCGAGTCATTTTACGTTATAAATTTTGTGTTTTATACTGACAAATTTAAAATACATGCTCCTGTAAAATGAAAAGAAGAAAACGTAACAAAGTATTCATTTTACCTATGGTTAAGAGACTGCAAATTTTATTACCTTCATAAGATTCTTTCAAGCTTAGCAATTTTTTAGATAACAACTTATATTATTTTTCTTAATTCATATTTAATTTATGTGATATTATTTTTGAAGTGGCATTGTCTAATTTTATTTTTGTTTTTCACCGGTAGTAGTAAATGGATCGTTCTCCTCTTTTATAAAAATATTTATATTAATATTTTTGAAAATTATTATAGAATAATAATAATAAAATAGATTAATATATTATTAATTTTGAAAATTATTATGTAATACTAAACATAAAATAGTATATGTAAAAAATATATAATTCTATTTTGTGTAATTTTTTATAGTTAATAAAACATATATATATATATATATATATATATGTATATATATAATCGCAAGATAGGATAAGCAAAATGCACAAATATAATCGATGAGAATTTATTTCCTAATAAAAGAGATACTTAAAAGAATAAAAAATAAAAAAGTAAATACCTATGAGTAAGTGAATATAGATAACACATATATACACTTTGTGTAACATATATATTATAATTTTGATCACGACCAATTTAATTTTAAATTAAATTTTATTTAAATTTACTTACTTAATAAATTTTTTAAATCTTAAATTAAATTTTATCAATTGTAAAATTTAAATTTTACATTATGTAATATTAATTCTATATTATAAAAATTTAAAAGATATTAAATATTTAATTATATTATATTATTTTTAATGAAGAAGACATATATATTATTTTTAATATATATATATATATCCCCAATCATCAATTCATTTTAAGAATAAATTTTACTTAAATTTAATAAACTTAATAATTTTTCTAAACCTTAAATTTTATTTTATCAGTAGGAAAATTCAAATTTTATATTATGTGATTATTCCTATAAAATTCATAAATTTAAAAATATATTAAATATTGTATTATATTATTCATTAAATTAAAAATATTTAATAAAGTATTAAATATCTGTTATATTTTTATAAAAATTATTACATTTAATTTAAACAATATAAATTCTGAATGTTAAGCTAAACTGAGAGAATTTGATACTTTTAAAATATTATTATTTAAAGTAATTTTGATAAAGTTAATTCTTAAATTCTCATTCTACACCTTTTGGCATTTAAGCTTAGATGAGAAAAAAAATAAATGAGACTATATATATATATATATATATATATATATATATTATTTTGATAATTGTATTTTAAGAATAAATTTTAGTTAAATTTATTTTACCTAATAATTTTTTAAAATTTTTAAATATTATTTCAGCTACCGTAAAATTCAAATTTAATATTTAATATATTAATTTTATAAAAATTAAAAAGTATTAAATATTTCCTTATATTATATAATAAATTTAAAAATATTTAATAAAGTATTACATATATTTTAAATTCTATAAAACTTGATTCACTTCATTTACATAATATAAATTTCGAATTTAATAGTAAGATTAGTAACATTTAAAATTTTTGAAATATTATCACTCAAAGTAACTCTAATAAAGTTGTTTTTGAAATTAGTTATTTTTATCATCCAAATTAAGATAAGACATAATAAGAATGTATATATAATATTTAATTTTTTATAAAAGGATGGAATCAACTTAATAAAACAAAACACCTAATTTTATTTTTTATTGAAAAATTTATTACTATTTATTAATTTCACATTTTAATTTTTTAATAACTTTGTTTCAATCTTCTCTTCTAAGACTTCCATGTCTAAGTTTAAGAAATACAAAATTTATATTTTATTTTAATCATATATTAAGTATTATCCAAACCAAATATTAAGTATTATATAATCATATATGGATATTTTAATCATTTATTAAGATTTTAATTTTATTTTCCAAAATTTACATTATGTGATATTAATTCTATATTATACAAGATTTAAAAGATATTAAATATTTAATTATATTATACATTAAATTAAAAATATCTAATGAAACATTAAATAACTTTTAAATTTTATCCAAGTTGTTAAGATTTATATTATATTGATGGAATTTAATATTTTTAAAATATTATTGCTCAGAGTAAGTTTACTAAATTTAATCCTTAAAAACAAGCTGATTCTGACTTTATACTTTTGACACCCAATGTAAAATGAGTTTGAAAGAAATATTATCCAATATTTAATTTTCTAGAAAGACAAATAACAGTAAGTAAACGTAGAACACATATATATTATTTTTAATATATATATATATATATATATATATATATATATATATATATATGCCCAATCATCAATTCATTTTAAGAATAAATTTCACTTAAATTTAATCTACTTAATAATTTTTTAAAACTTTAAATTTTATTTTATCAATAGGAAAATCCAAATTTTATATTATATGATTAATCCTAAAAATTAATCAAATTTAAAATATAGTAAATATTTTATTATATTATACGTTAAATTAAAAATATTTAATAAATTATTAAATATCTATTAAATTTTTGTAAAATTTGTTACATATAATTTAAACAATATAAATTTTGAATGATACAATTAAATTGATAGTATTTAAGACTTTTAAAATATTATTGTTTAAGGTAATTTTGGTAAAATTTTATTACATTTAATTTAAACAATATAAATTTTAAATGTTACAGTTAATTTGATAGAATTTAAGATTTTTATAATATTATTGTTTAAAGTAATTTTTGCAAAGTTACTCCTTAAATTCTCACTCTACACTTTGAAACTATCCAACGTTTGATCCTCTAAAAAAAAAAACCAATAAGTGAATATAAATAACAAATATATATATATATATATATATATATATTATTTAGATTATGATAATGTTATTTTAAAAATAAACGTTATTTAAATTTATTTTACCCAATAATTATTCTAAAATATTAATTATTATTTCAGCAACCGTAAAGTTCAAATTTTATATTTAATATATTAAGTTTATAAAATTAAAAAATATTAAATATTTCATTATATTACATATTAAATTAAAAATTTTATGAAGTTTATTCACTTGATTTACATAATATAAAATTTGAATTTAATAGTAAGATTAGTAAAATTTAAAAATTTAAAAATATTATTGTTCAAATAGAAATTTATTGTTGAAATTAGTTGATTTTCATTATACATTTTTCACATCCAAATTAAGATGAAAGAGAATGAAAGAATATATCAAATTTAATATTTAATTTCCTAAAAAAAGATGGAATCAACTTAATGAAATAAAATATCTTATTAATTATTTTTATTAAAAAAATTATTGCTATTTATTAATTATTACATTTTAATTCTCTAATAATTTTATTTCAATCTTCTCTTATAAGATTTCCATTTCTATGTCTAAAAATTACAAAATTTATACTTTATTTTAATCATATATTAAGTATTTTCCAAATCAAATATTAAGTATTATATAATCATATATGCATATTTTAATCATATATTAAAATTTTAATTACACATTAAATACTTTTAATCATATATTTAAGAACTATGTATAACAAATCAAATCATAATTACAAAACACATTATAGTGAGATTAATTCTGAACATAATTATTTTCTAAATTATGGACTTATTGTTTATTTACATTGTCTATATATTTTTAAATAAAAAATATGAGTGTCGTATTTAAAATTTATGAGTCATTTTACTTTATAAATTTTGTGTTTAATGCTCACAATTTAAAATATATATTCCTCTAAAAAGAAAAAAAAATGTAACAAAGTATTGATTTTACCTATCGACCAAAAGACTGAAAATTTCATTACCGTCAAAAGATTCTTTCACATTCAGCAATTTTTTAACATAACAACTTATCATTTCTTTTCTCTTAATTCATATTTAATTTGAGTAAATATTCTTTTCGAAGTGGCATTATCTAATTTAATTTAATTTTTTCACCTGCAGTATTAAAGGGATCATTCCCGTGTTTTATAAAATATTTATATTAAGTTTTTTGAAAATCATTATAAGATAATAATAATAATAAAATATATTAATATCATATATTAGTAATTTTATATATTTCTATATTATTTATTTATAATAAAATTTTATAAATATTGATATTAATATATTATTAACTTTAAACATTATTATATAATAATAAATATAAAATAATATATATTTAAATATAAGGTCCATTTAACATATTTATTGTCGATTATGTATGTCAAATAATTATAAAAATTTGAATGTTACTAAATATTATAGCTACAATTTTATATTTTCACATATAATTAGATAAAATTTTATATATACTTTTTTTTTTATATATTTTTACCCACAATTTTTTACACATATTCATATAATTAAAAGTTTACGTCTTAACTTTTACCTTTAGATTTATGTGTGTAAATAAAAGTTTATTCAACAAACTATAAATTAATGTTATTACTAAATAATTTTCATCAAACTTAAATGATTTAAATCTTAAAATAATTTGGATAATCTTTGATTTAGACCTATAAAATTATTATATCATATTTTTTATTTTAAAATTATCGAATGAAGTAGTTAGTATATATATATATATATATATATATATATATATATAATTACAAATTACTAATAAATGTAAAACAAATTTTATGATCTTTTATATTATAATTATCAAATTTTATTATATCAACATTTATTTAAAAGAAATATGAGTTTACTCAAGTAACAAGTTAAAATGATTTATTAAGATATTCTTCTGCAATGACTGAATATTTAAAAGAAAATACTTACATTCATATATATATATATATATATATATATATATAAAAATAAGTAATTGTCACAATTTAAAAAGAACAGATAGAAGATTACTTATTTAAAAGATTAATGTGAATAGGATATACATTTAAAAACTTTTAATAAAAAAATTAATAACAATGTAGATAATAGTTATAGTGATAATGCATTGCATAATTTTTTCTCTCTAATATATATGGCAAGAATCTTTCTATTATTGCTCCTACAACTTCATTATTTTTTCTTAAAAAAAATTATATGATAATAATATTTTTATATATCAAATAATCAACAAAAAATAAATAATTTAAAAGATAAAACATAAAAATTGACATTTAATATTAACACTTAAAATCAACTATATATTTTGAATCAAAATAATTTTTATTATTATTTCTAAGAATCATAATAATTAATAATTAATATACAAAATAAAAAATATTTTATCAAATCCCATTAGATACTAACTATTAACAAATTATGAAAGTAAAATATTTTATCAAACCTTATTAGATATTAACTACTAACAAATTATAAAAGTGGACAGAGATATCAGATCACATTTTAAAGTAAAAGCACAGTGCACGAAACACATTCAAAATAAATAATTGTCAATGAAAAAAATTTAATCTTGAAAAAATTAGTTTCGTTTAGCTAATTTTTTGGATATTATATTATATTATATATATATATATATATATTTGGAGTCTTTTTAGTATATAATTTTTTATATTATTATTATTTTTATTTTAATAATGTTATATATGTAAAATTTTTGTTTTCTACCTTCTTGAGTTTATTGTTCCAATGTTCCTATGTATTTTTGATAGTTTTATTTATTTTGTTCAAATCTTATATATATTTTTTAATAAATAAAATAAATATATTAATAAAAATAGAGCATAAGTACAAAAGTCTCAAAACAAAACAATTATGAGTTATATATAGTAGACTTATATATGTGTTTGAATCTTATTCTAAAGTTTATAAAATAAATAGGATACAATAAAAAGATAATAATAAAAAAATTTAACATAATTGTTATAAATTATAAATGCATATTATATAAATAAATATTAATAATATAATATAATTATTTTTTAAAAAAGTGTCCATAAAAGGGGCACAACAGCACAAGTTTTACCGAAAAAATATGTAAATAAATATGAATTATAAGAATCAAATGAATGGAATGACCAATTCAAATAATCTAAATTATTTAGCTAGATTAATCTCATTTCCACGAATCAATATTCATATGAACTATTCAAGATCCAAACTTCTGTCCATACAAGGAGGATCTCAACATTTAGAATAATGGAAAGCAATCTTATCGGTGGTTGATAAATTTTGAGCAATATTTTGATGCCTTTCAGACAGCCAAGGAAGAGAAGCTATCAAAGACCGTAAGACCAGGAGTGAAAATTTCACAACTACATGGAGACTTGGTGTATTTTTAAGAAGACAAGTTCTTAGATACTAGTAAAAGAAAAGGAAAGATAAAGGTTAAAAAAAAACAGCACCGCAACAAAATAAAATTGAAATAATTGGTAGTTCAGAATGAGAGCAAAGCATCATAAGCTTGGAGGCTAGATAAACAATCGATGTTGCCCTTTTCCCCAAATGGAGAGACTAATAGATAAACAACCATATGTCATCAATTCCTATGACCAACTTGTAGTATACAATTTTTTTTATAAGTTCTAGTTTCTTCTTATTATTCTAACATGTAATTTCTAAAGATGTCTACCATGTACATCCATAAATATATAATCTATATTGCCAAACAAACCTGTTTATATGATAGTAAGCATCAAGATTTACGTCTCTAAAATACTAGTGAAAAATATGAGAACAAGAGAATGACACAAAATTGGATCCTGTGTCACTTGCTGGACCATTTTCTTTCAGAGCACTATCATTAATTTATTTTTGTATACAATCAGACTTACATTAATACTAATTGAAACATGATGGTAGAATACATAATGGTACAAGGAAAAAGAATAGAACATAGAACAGTACACTAACATGAACCTCATCCACCTAGGTGAAAATACAAGTAATAGGATAACCATATTGTTGCTGGCCTTACTATCCGCAAAAAATCAAATAAAAAAAAAAGAAATTCAAGCAACTTGAGAATACGTAGGACACTCTAAAATTAGGAATAAAAATATGACATAGAGTTTAATGGTTTAAGCATTTTAACAAGCAACTAAGGCTAAATCTAAAAAAAAGATTTGTTTAAAGCAACCAAATTCATCAAGCTCTACCAAACCAAATAATAGTAAATGATCATAAACATGTTTTATGGAATCTTTAAAGTTTCAACAAGTAAAATTTAAGGGAAATAATTCAAATTACTTATTACTCACTAATCACTCAATTGCTGTTACTGTTCATGGTTTGTTGATTATCTCCAATGAAATTATTTAGAGAACTTGAAATTTCAGGTACCTATTAAAAAAAATTGTAAAATTACATATCATAAATAAATTTTCAAAGATTTTGAAGCATAAAATTTAATACCTCTTCCACAACAGCTTGTAAAATAGCATTAATTTGAGGATCTTCTGAAAATCGCGTTTGTAGAACTGAGACAAGATTTCCAAACAAATTCTCTAATTTTTGAAGTTTAATCTCAGCATTAGAATTTTGAGATGTAGAATTTGAACTAGCTTGGTGTGGAATTTTTCCTAGGCAATGCACATATCCTCTTTTTCTCAGCTCCTTTTACTTTTGAGTATAGATCATTTTTCTAATCAATAGAATCATGTGAACTTCCTGCTTCTATCATATGCTTCTTTAGTTCATCCTACATAAAACATATTCTAAATATTAAACCACCAATTATATTAATTTTTATCATAGAATTTAGTTAAATATTTTCATTGAGATTGAGATTATTACAATCACTTCAGCTATCTTTTCTATCAATACTCTCATCCTTTCAATTTCGAGTATCAATATAAATTTGAGCATGTGAAGGTTGCACCTTTTAGCCTTTGTTGTCTAACATTAATACTAGAAATGTTAATAATTTTATTTATATTTGTATCAAAAATAATTATAAACAAGTCAAATGAGTAAAAAAATATGAATTAAAATAAAAAGACATAAACCATTTCATTAATTAGTTGTGGAAGTTTGTTCCCATGCAATGCAAATCCTTATATTTTGAACGATTTCTTTTGTTTATGTTGCTTATTTGTTACAATCATTGAATAGTAAATATATCGTAATATTCAACATATGTTATGTAAATTATTTAGTTAAAAAAAGAATAATATTATACATATACCTTTCCTTTCTTAGAATACCAATGATGCACCAAATCACGATATTGAGAAGGATCAACTCTTTTATCATGAATGTTGGTAGTCATTTCTTCCTTTGTCTTACTTTGATCATATCATTTTGCCTTTAAGTTATGCTTAAATTTCCTCCACTTGCAACCCATGTTATCCTTTAAGATTTGCTTTGTCCGCTTAGTCAATTTAGGATCAAATTGAAACTTATCCTATGATAACATTTATAAAAAATTTGTTACATATATTGTCAAAACACAAATTTTTATAATAAAAAATGAAATAAAATTACAAAAAATTATATAGCACTTGAATCAATTCAAGCATGTTAGTAATATAAGATTGAGGCATGTCTTTCCGGCTAAGGTAATTGATAGGAGCACATTGGTGCCTCCTTTCCAAGCTGCCAATTGCATTTAGTAGAGTTTTTCCTTCCCATCCCATATGATTGCCTAAAGAATCTACTTCAACGAGTATGAATTCTCCATCTGGAAAATCCAACACATCTAAAATATATATATATCCTCTTATTTTCTTTCCACCTAATATGAGTAAGTATGTCACATTAACAAAATATATCTTAAGAAAAGTATAAATTATTCATCATATACTACATTGACATGCATTTGTACATTCATTTGAATGAGACATATCATGACTTTCCTTATGTACTTTTTTCTCTAATTAGGATTAATCAGTATAATGATTAAGATTTGATATCATTAGAAATACAAATAAAAAATTATAAAACATAAAGACAAAAAAGTAACTAAATTAAAGTTCTCTACCTTTTCCAAATTATGCAATTTCTTCTATACAATGGTTGCTTTGGTTTTCATTAGAATTATCAATTGATTTCTCCATAGATAGAGATCTGCCATTTTTTTGAATGGTATTCAACATTTTATGCCTTCCTGTTATATCTATTTCATAGTCAAAATAGAATAATTATTATGAATACAATGATTACATAATGTAACTCAAAGAAATAGATATAAACATATAGAAGGATAAAAGTAATACATACCTTACATTAAATTACTTTCAAAGATATCATAAATTAAAAAGGATCATCTCCGTCTTCATCCTCATCCCCATCCTCATCCTCTATATCAACATCATTATCATTATTTTTTAAAATATCTTCCATATTTATTGTAACTTCTATGATATCATCATTATCATCAGCTTCTAATCTAATCAAATCATTTTCATTTAGCTCTTGTAATACTTGTTCATTCCTTTGATCTATATCATTGGATTATTCATCACCAAAATCATGTACATATCTTACTTTAGCATGCACAGCAACAAGCCAACCATTTTCTTTCTTATTCTCCATACAAAAATTTCTTGGCTTGAGAAGTCAAAATATATGGATCATCACATACATCATTCCTTGTATGTTGCAAATAATTTAGGTTTACTAATGTCATACCTAAAATATCAATTTTTCAACCGTTATTTATGTCAAGCCAATCACACTTGAAAAGTACAACCTTGAATCTGCCTAAGTAATCCATTTTAATTATATCTGTTAATACACCATAATAGTTAATTTATTATTCTTTAGGATTTTTATCTCTTGAACTAGCATAACTTCTTATCATAACAGTAACTACAATGCCACTATTTTGAGTCTTTAAGCATCTTCCATGCTTCTTTGAATGAAATCTAACTCCATTAACAATATAACTTGTATACTTTCTTGTCATTTCTAAAGGACCACATGCTAACCACTTGATTTCATTTGTCACTAGAGCACTTCCTTGCTCTTCCAAACGTGCAACCTACCATATTTTTATACCAAATAGATAGAAATTCTTAATAATCATATAACTCATTATTGAAAATTATCAACAATTACCCATTCACGAAACCAATCAGTAAAAGATTGACTATGATTTTGTCAATATCATAAGAAGATAGTCGATAATTTCTCCTACGAATAAGATCAATGTGTTCTCTATATTAGAAAAATGACCTGATACAAAATAAGAATAGTAAAAGGGTATCAAATCAAATTTGAGTACCAAAATATACATAAGAATTTAACTTAGTTTTAAAATGGATTAATCCTTTTGTTATTGAAATGCACATATCTATGTTCTTGTACCAATGTCTACTTATCAAGTGATTCTTGAAAAACTCTTTTTTCTTTTCCTCAAATTGAACCCAACTTGACACTTTCTCCCCAATGGTCTATCTCTAGGATTCATAAAACTTCTATTCCCAACAAAACATGAGTCATCATTACGACTAGGCCGATTAAAATGGGTTTCAACCCTAGAGAGGTATCTTGAACAAAATATTAAACTTTCATGAGCTAAATATCCCTTTGCAATTGATCCTTCTAAATGTGCTCGATTACAAACAAATGCCTTTAAAGTAAAAAGAAACCTAAAAATAAGATCAATATAAGATAAAATCATTTTATTCTACAAATTTTGAAGGATATCAAATAATTAAAAAAATTAGTACCTTTTAATGGGATACATCCATCGGTAATGAGCTGCGCTTGCAACTTTTGCCTCATATGCTAAATGGATTACTAAATGTACCATTATAATGAAAAAAATATGGAAGAAAAATATTTTCTACTTGACACAATATTTTAGCTATTTGATGCTCCAAATACTCCAAATTATTTACATTAAACACCTTACCACATATTTTTATGAAGAAATGACAAAGATCAGTTATAACATAAACCACTTTGTTAAGAAAACACCCTTTTATAACTATAGAAAGAAACTCTTGTATTAAACGATGACAATCATAACTTTTCAAACCAAATATCTTGTGCTGCTTCACTTGCACATATCTTAAAATATTAGATAGGTACTCATTTACAGCTTTTATTATCTTGAGCACTTTCAAAAATGTTTCCTTTTTTTAGATGTCATTTGATAGAAAATTCTAGGCAAATATTTTTTACCTTTACTTTGATGTATCTTTGGATGTAATTGACTTCTAAATAAAAAAATTGAATATTAAATTAAAAATAATTAATCTTTCGTACAAATTAATTATTTATATATTAATTTTAAAAAATTAAATTAATGTTATTTAAAATAACTTTTTAAAAAATATAATATAAATAAAAAAATTATTTACATAAGCTGTCAAATTTCTTGTTTATTCTATAAATATTTTTAAATTTTTAAATGAAAAATATATATTTTCTTATTAATAATAAATATTTTATTATATTAAATAAAAAATTAAATAAATAAGTTTTTTTATATATTAAATAACTTTATATAATGTTTTTAAAAAATATTTATAAATAAGCATGGAATTAAATTTTTATAAACATATGAATCTATATCTACATTTTATCTATATTCATTGATATATATTATTTATACCTATAATTTTAAATTTGTTTTTAAAATAAATAATGTTATAATTATATTGTTGTAGGTATATAATTTTTATATCTACATTTTATTATATGTCCATAAGTGTATATTCTTTATGCCTATAGTTTTAATGGCTATCACTATAAATGTCTGTAGTTATATGTCAATTTTTTTTTAAAAAAAAAAAAACTCTCAACGCAGGACAAGCAAAATGCACGAATATAATCGATAAGAATTTGTTTCCTAATAAATGAGATGCTTAAAAAATTAAAAAGAAGTAAATAAACCAAGATTAAGTGAATATAGTTTTTGTAACATATATATTACACTTTTGATCACGATCAATTCAATTTAAAAATAAATTTTATTTAAATTCAATTACTTAATAAATCTTTTTAAATCAAATTATATTTTATCAATCGTAAAATTTAAATTTTACATTATGTGATATTAGTTCTATATTATATAAAATTTAAAATATATTAAATATTTTAATTATATTATACATTAAATTAAAAATATTTAATGAATTATTAAATAATTTTTTAATTTTATCCAACTTGTTAAGATTTATATTATATTGATGGAATTTAAGATTTTTAAAATATTATTGTTCAAAGTAAGTTTAGTAAAATTGATCCTAAAAAAAGCTAACTTTTATTGACATTCAAATTAAAATGTGATTAAAAGAAATGTTATTCAATATTTAATCCTCTAAAAATAAAAATAACTAACAGTAACTAAATGGAGATAAAATAGTATATATATATATATATATATATATATATATATATTTGAGCTTAGTCATCAATTCATTTTAAAAATAAATTTAACTTAAATTTAATCTATTTAATAATTTTTTTATATCCAAAATTTTATTTTATCAATAGAAAAATTCAAATTTTATGTTATGTGATTGATCTTATAAATTTTAAAAGATATTAAATATTTTATTATATTCTGCATTAATGAAGTATTAATTATCTGTTAAATATTTATAAAATTTGTTACATTTAATTTAAACAATATAAATTTTGAATGTTTGTGTGAAATTGATACAATTTAAGGTTTTTAAATATTATTGTTTAAAATAATTTTTCTAAAATTACTCTTTACATTTTTACATTACACTATTTTTAACATTTAAGTTTAGATAAAAAAATAAAATGAGACCATCATATGTTGGATTTTCTAAAAAATATCTATAAGTAAATATAAATAAAATATATATGTATAAAGAAAAAAATTATAATTTATTAATATTAGGTGTTAAATTTTAGTATTTATATTAATTTAATAATTTTATATAAAATATAAGATTTATTAATCTAAATTTTGAATAATATTGTAATATTTTTATAATTATATATATCAAACTTAAAAGAATTTGAAAATGTACACATATATTATTCAATTATTAAAATTTATATATATTTAAATAATATATGAATTATGAAAATAAAATTATAAGATAAAATATCTATTAGTTTTTAATTTTTATAAAATTTTATATAAATAATGTATTTAATCATAATTTTTAAATCAATAATTACATGAATAAATTTTTTATTCTAATTAATTATCTTACTTTAATTTTTTAATAATTTTATTTCAATCTTCTCTTTTAAGATTTCCATGTCTAAGTCTAAAAGATGCAAAATTTATACTTTATTTTAATCATATATTAAGTACTTTTCAAATCATATATTAAGTATTTTATAATCATATATGGGTATTTTAATTACATACTAAATATTTTTAATCATATATTTAATTAATATGTAAAACAAAACAAATCATGATTACAAAACACAAATATTGAGGTTAATTTTGAACAAAATTATTTTTTAAATTATGGATTTATTGTTTATTTACATTGTCTATATATTTTTAATAAAAAAAATGCGAGTCTCATATATAAAATTTCCGAGCCATTTTACGTTATAAATTTTGTGTTTTATACTGACAAATTTTAAAATACATGCTCCTGTAAAAAGAAAAGAAGAAAACGTAACAAAGTATTCATTTTACCCATCGACTAAGAGAGTGCAAATTTATTATTACCTTCAAAAGATTCTTTCACCCTTAGCAATTTTTAGATAACAACTTATTTTTTTTAATTTATATTTAATTTGTGTGAATATTATTTTTGAAGTGGCATTGTGTAATTTCATTCTTTTTTCACTAGTAGTATTGAAGGGATGATTCTCGTATTTTATAAAATATTTATATTAATATTTTTGAAAATCATTATACAATAACAATAATAAAAGAAATTAATATCATATATTAATATATAATATATCCAAGTTAAAAATAATATTTATTTTTGAAACAAAACATCTAATTTTATTTTTATTGAAAATTTTATTATTATTTATTAATTATCACATTAATTTTCTAATAATTTTGTTTTAATCTTCTTTTCTAAGACTTCCAACTAAGTTTAAAAATAAAAAAATTTTACTTTATTTTATCAATATTTGGATATTTTATTCATATATTAAGTATTTTAATTACTTATTAAATATTTTTAATCATACATTTAATTAATATGTAAATCAAATCAAATCATGATTACAAACACGCATTATATTGAGCTTAATTTTGAATATAATTATCTTCTAAATTATGACCTTATTTTTTATTTACATTATCTATATATTTTTAAATAAAAAAATATGAGTCTCGTATATAAAATTTCTTAGTCATTTTACTTTATAAATCTTTGTGTTTAATATTCACAAATTTAAAATGCATGCTCCTCTAAAAAGAAAGGAAGAAAACATAACAAAGTATTCATTTATCCATCGACTAAGAGACTGCAAATTTTGTTACTTCAAAATATTATTTCACGATTAGCAATTTTGAAGGTAACAACTTATCATTGTTTTTTCTTAATTCATATTTAATTTCTGTGAATATTATTTTTGCAGTGGCATTGTTTAATTTCATTTTTGTTTTTCACCTGTAGTATTGAAGGGATCATTCTCGGGTTTTATAAAATATTTATATTAATATTTTTAAAAATTATTATACAATAATAATGATAATAAATATATTAATATCATGTATTAATAATTTCAGAAAATATTTATATATTATTTATTTATTATAAAAATTTATAAATTAATTATTTTAATATATTATTAATTTATAAAATTATTATACAATAAAAAGCATAAAATAGTATATGTGAAAAATATCTAATTCTATTTTGTGTAATTTTTTATATTATATATATATATATATATATATATATATATATATATATATATATATAAACAATCTCAAGATAGGACAAGCAAACTGCACGAATATAATCGATGAAAATTTGTTTCCTAATAAATCAGAAACTTAAAAAAAGTAAAAAAAAATCATAATTAAGCGTAAATGAATATAAATAACACATATATACACTTTATGTAACATATATATTATAATTTTGATCACGATAAATTCAATTTAAAAATAAATTTTATTTAAATTTATTCTACTTATTAAATTTCTAAAATATTAAATTATATTTTTTCAATCGTAAAATTAAAATTTACATTATGTGATATTAATTTTATATTATATAAAATTGAAAAGATATTAAATATGTAATATATTTACATTAAATTAAAAATATCTAATGAAATATTAATTACCTTTTAAATTTTATCTAAGTTGTTAAGACTTATATTATATTGATGAAATTTAAAATTTTTAAAATATGATTGTTTAATGTAAGTTTAGTAAAGTTACACCTTAAAAATAAGTTGATTCTCATTCTATACTTTTGACATCCAAGTTCAAATGAGATTGAAAAAAAATGTTATCTAATATTTAATTCTCTAAAAAAATAAATAAGTAATATATAGTAAGTTAATGTTGATAACATATATATTATTTTTATTATATATATATATATATATATATATATATATATATATATAAGGTCAGAGATGAATTCTGTTTAAGAATAAATTTTACTTAAATTTAATTTACTAAATATTTTTTATACTCTAAATTTTATCTTATCAATAGGAAACTTCAAATTTTATATAATTTGATTAATCCTATAAAATTTAAAAGATATTAAATATTTTATTATCTTATGCGTTAAATTAAAAATATTTATGAAGTATTAAATATTTGTTAAATTTAATTTAAATAAAATAAATTTTAAATGTTACACTTAAATTGATAGAATATAAGATTTTTAAAATGTTATTATTTAAAGTAACTTTTGCAAAGTTACTCTTTCAATTCTCATTCTACACTATTGACATTTATGTTTAGATGTGAAAAAATGAAATGAAACTGTTCAACGTTTGATTTTCTCGAAAAATAAATAAGTAACGCTAAGGGGATATAAATAACACACATATATTTATATTTATATATATGTATTATTTTGATAATGATCAATTTATTTTAAGAAAAAACTTAACTCAAATATATGTCAACCAATTGTTTTTTAAATCTTGTGTTATTTCAACAACCGTAATTCAAATTTTATATTAAACATATTAAGTGTATAACATAAAATAAACATTGAATGTTTAATTATATTACATATTAAATTAAAATTATTTTAATCAAACATATCTTTTAAATTTTATGAAACTTATTCACATGGTTTACATAATATAAAATTTAAATTTAATAGTAAGATTAGAAAAATTTTAAAATTTAAAATATTATTGTTCAAAGTAACTCTAAAAAAATTATTGATGAAATTAGTTGATTCTCATCATACATTTTTGCCATTCAAATTAAGATGAGACAGAATAAAAGAGTATATCCAATATTTAATTTCTTAAAAAGAGATAAAATCAACTTAATGAAACAAAATATCTTATTAATTAATTTTTATTGAAAAATTATCACTATATATTAATCATTACATTTTAATTTTTGAATAATTTTATTTCAGTCTTCTATTCTAAAGTTATCCTGTCTAAGTTTAAAAAATATAAAATTTATACATTATTTTAATCATATATTAAGTATTTTTCAAATCAAATATTAATATTTTATAATTATATATGGATATAATAATCATATATTAAGTATTTTAATTATATATTAAATATTTTTAATCATGTATTTAATTAATAAGTAAAAGAAATCAAATCATGATTAACAAAGACATTATTTTGAAGTTAATTTTGATCATAATTATTTTCAAAAATATGAATTTATTGTTTATTTATATTGTCTATATATCTTTAAATAAAAAATATAAGTCTTTCATATAAAATTGGTGAGTCATTTTACGTTATAAATTTCGTGTTTCATTCTCACAAATTTAAAATACACGCTCTTCTAAAGAGAAAAGAAGAAAACGCAAGAGAGTATTGACTTTACCTATCTACTCAGACTGCAATTTTTATCACCTCAAAATATTCTATGCTTAGCAATTTGTTAGTTAACAACTTATCTTTTTTTTCTTAATTCATATTTAACTTTGGTGAATATTATTTTTGAAGTGGTGTTGTCTAATTTCATTTTTGTTTTTCACCAGTAGTATTGAAAGGATGATTTTCGTGTTTTATAAATATTTAAATTAATATTTGAAAAAATAATTATACAATAATAATCAAATATATTAATATCATATATTAATAATTTTATAAAATATTTATATATTATTTATTTATAATAAAAATTTAGAAAAGATTATTATTAATATATTATTACCTTTTAAATTTTATATAATAATAAACATAAAATAGTATAAGTGGAAAAGTATCTAATTTTATTTTGTGTAATTTTTTATATTTAATCAATATATATATATATATATATAAACACTCAAGATAGGACAAGCAAAATGATGAATATAATTGATGGGAACTTATTTCCTAATAAATCGGATACTTAAACCAAAAATAAAATAAAATAACTAGGAGTATGTGAATATCATATATATATATATATATATATATATATATATATATATATATATATTCTTTAGTCTTTATATAACATATGTAATATACTTTTTATCACGATGAATTTATTTAAAAATTAAATTTTATTTAAATTTATTTTACTTATTAATTTTTTAAACTTTTAAATTACATTTTATCAAGTGAAAAATTTAAATTTATATTATGAAATATTAAGTCTATATTATATAAAATTTAAAAGATATTAAATATTTAATTTTATTATACATTAAATTAAAATATTTAATAACTTTCAAATTTTATCAAATTTGTTAAGAATTATATTATATTGATAAAATTTAATATTTAAAAAATATTATTGTTGAAAGTAAGTTTATTAAAGTCACTCTTGAAAATAAATTGATTCATACTCTATACTTTTCACATTTATTAAAATGAGATAAAAAAAAATGTTATCCAATGTTTGATTCTCTAAAAAATAAAAAATAACAGTAAAAAAATCAGATAATATATATATATAAAAGTTTATTGATCAAGAATAATTTTTTTAAAATTTATTTTACTTAATAATTTTTTAAATCTTAAATTTACCTTTATGAGTAGTAAGATTCAAATTTTATATTAGGTGATTAAGTTAATAAAATTCTAATTTTAAAAAATATTAAATATTTCTTATATTATACGTTATATTAAAATTATTTAATAAAATATTAAATACATGTTAAATTCTTATAAAATTTGTTATATTTAATTTAAATACTATAGATTTTGAATGTAACATTTAAATTGGTAGAATTTAAGATTTTTAAAATAATATTTTTTAAAATAACTGTATTAGGATTACTCCTTAAAAATAAATGTATTTTCAGTCAACATTTTTTTACATTCTCATTTAGATGAAAAAAATAAAATGAGATTGTCCATCATT
The DNA here is from genome assembly GCA_037954105.1 of Canavalia gladiata. Taxonomy (NCBI): domain Eukaryota; kingdom Viridiplantae; phylum Streptophyta; class Magnoliopsida; order Fabales; family Fabaceae; genus Canavalia; species Canavalia gladiata. Next base: position 13,493,318 of record CM075662.1, on the reverse strand, counting down.
TGATTCTTTAGAAACATATATAAGTACAGATACTTATTTACATATATATATATATATATATATATATATATAAATAAATAAATAAATAAATAAAGAGAAGGAATAAGTTAGTTTAAAAGTAATTTTATTTAAAATTATTTTTTTAATAATTTATATAAATAATTAAATTTTATCAATCAAATCATTAAATTAATAAACTAAATTATATAGATTATTCTAAAAAAGTTTATAAAATTTTAAAATAAATTAATATTTTATTAAATAAATTTAAGTTAACAGATATTATAAAAGGTATATTATCTATTAATTTAATTTTTTAATAAAATATTAAATATTTTTTAAATTTTATAAAAATAATCTATACAATATGATTTATTAATTTAACAATTGAATTGGTAAAATTTAATTGTTTATAAGAGTTATTAAATAAAGTAATTCTAAATTAAGTTATTCTTAAAATAACTTGATTCATTATAATTTAATATTTTAAAAATAAATTTTATTTAAATTTATTTTACCTAATAATCTTTTAAAATTTTAAATTTTATTTTATCAATTTTATAATTCAAATTTGTTATTAGATAGATTAAGTTAATACAATTTAATAAAATTAAATATTTCATTATATTACATATTAAATTAAAAAATATTTAATAAATTATTACATAATTTTTAAAATTTTATCAAAGTAATTCTATTAAATTTATTTTTAAAATAAGTTTACTTTTATGATATACTTTTGACATCTAAATTAAGATGAGAAAGAAAAAAAAAATATCTAATATTTAATTTTTTAAGAAAAGGATGGAATTAAGTTAATGAAATAAAATATTTCATTAATCATTTTTTATTGAAATTTTTTTATTATTTATTAATTATTATATTTTAATTTTTTATATTTTTATTTTTATTTTCTCTTCTAAAATTACTAAGTCTAACTATCGCAACCTAAATCATAGTAGGATGATGAATATGTAAAAAATTAATAAAAATGTGGACCTGCTATAAAATCTTATTTTTTAAGGCTAAAATTTGAAAGAAAAAAAAATTTAATGAACTCTAGGTTTGAGAGTCAGGTATGAATAGGAATGGTGTAAAACACTATTTCTCTGTTCCAAATAACAATATCCAAATTTTAATGTAGAAATTTAAAATAATTTTAAAAAAATTATTTGATCCCTTCTTATAAGTAAATTAAAAATTTTAATTATTTATTTATATACACCAAAGAATTTAAAGAAATAAAATATAATATGTACAAAAAATAGTTTGATAGAACTTTTAATTCAACTCCTACATATTCTTGATGCAATGAGAAATTCAAAACTTATGTAGTTTTATCAATTAATTTTCAAGAAAATTTGTTGAAAGATAATTTGAAGAAACTTATTTGAAATTAAATTTTTGAAATGGAAATCCAAAATAGGACTATTTTTATTAGAAGATGTTCTTGGATTTAGTTTGAAAATAATTTAGCTTTTAATATTTAATTTTTTTATATTTTTAATTTATATCCTAAATTTACATATGCACGAGGTTCAAGTCAAGTGAGAGTTGCACTGAGACTTATACGATTTTCAAAATATAAGATGGTAGAGTATGCTACTTGTTTGCATTAAGAGTTCGTTGTGTGAAATTTATAATTTTTTTTAAAATATTAAAGATTTATTAAAACTAAATGCACAAGGTTTTTTTGAGTCGAACAAATGTTGCACTGCAACCTATATGATTCTCAAAATACAAAGTGATAGAGTATGTTACTCGTTCGCATCAAGAGTTCCTTGCATGAGATTTAATTATTTTTTTTAAATATGAAGAACTTATTAAAACTAAACATAATATTTAAGAAATTTTTCTAAATCTACATATGCACAAGATCCGAATAAACCAAATGTTGCATTGGGACCTATACGATTATCAAAATACAGATGGTAGAGTATGTTACTCATTCGTATTAAAAGTTCATTGCATAAGATTTAAAAAAATACTTTTAAAAAACATTACAAATGTTAGAAGTTGAAATCTTTAGAATTTAGAATTAATATTTTATAAATTTGAATAATTTTATTTCAAGATAATTATTTCAGTATTTAATATAAAATAATTTTTAAACCCTTTTAAATTTGGAAGTTATAAACTCTAAAAAAGGGTTCATAGGGGTTGTTTTAAGACATTTTTATCATTCAGAAATTTTGACGTATCCCAAACTAAAAAGGAGAGTTTATTAGTCCTAATGCACAAAGTGGGCTTGGCGACCCAAAAGAAATTGATACAAGTGGAGGGTTATTATATTCATGTTTGAAACGAGTTCTCTAGCCAATTAAAATTACTGCTAGGATTGACTCACTTATAACCAATGAGATTCACTTATGAAACTTAAGAATTGGGCCTTACCTTTTGCATCCTCCTTTTTTCTTTTTGCACCCCTTTTAGAGTTTTTGAAACTTTTTTATTACCATTCTACCCTTAACACCCCCTCTCTCATTTTCTCTTCCCCAAACATTTCCCTTTTCCGCAAGCACTCCTCTCTTCCGCAAGCTCTCCCTTTTTCCACAAGAAAGATTTTGCCCTCAACCAAACAAAAAGACCTTTAAGCTACAAGCTTCAAACTTCAGGTTAGTATCCCATTTTTAGTTCGTAGTCTATTGGGTACGGTAGATGTAGGGTTTTAGACATGTACTTCATTGGTCCTGATGCACCCTAAGGTAGAAGGCTACTGACTGATACATTCTACAAATTAGTTTGCGGAATGTATCAAATGTATTCCGTATATTATATTGCAGAATACATCTAATACATTCCATAAACTAATTTGCGAAATGTTAACTTATACAAACTACAAACTAATTTATTGAATGCATCAGATGTATTCTGCAAATTAGTTTATAGAATACATCTAATGTATTCTGCAAATTAGTTTGCGAAAGGTATCATTTCTATTCCGTAAACTAATTTGTAGAATAGATATAATGCATTTCGTAAATTAGTTTACGAAATACATCTGATGTATTCCACAAATTAGTTTATGAAATGCATTACATGTATTTGGTAAATTAGTTTGCGGAATGCATCAGTTTAAAATTTGATTTTTTCTCTTTACATTTTAACTTTATTTATTTATTTAATTTATATTTTTAGGGTTTAGGGATTCATTATTTAGGTTTAGTTTGAAGGTTTACAAAATATAAAAAGCATCTTATGTTAATTTATTTATTATTTGATTGAAGTTTACATTTTAAGTTTAGGTGGGAAATTTTGGTTAAGGAAAACTAATTAAGAAAGTGTGTTTTATTTGGTGAATTTAGATATGGCCAAGACTAGAGGTTCACATACTAGAGGTGGTAGTTCACATAAAGAGGAAGCATGTGTTTGACCAACTGCCTTTGCCTGCAGGCAACGTGTTCGAGAAGCCCATGATGAGAAGATTGATCATCATGAGCATGTTGATGTTGGAGCTTATATTGTTGTTGAAGAAGAGACATTCCCAGGTGGTCCAACAGATGTCGTTGTACTTAGATCATACCGGTAACATGTAGCATCTTCTATATGGATTAGAGAGGTGTGAGTCATCATTTTCTATGTATATATTTAGTTAAATATTATAAGAATTATTTGTTTATTTAATTGATTGTTTTTGTTTCTCTGAATGTTATTTTAGGATCGTGATGCTCTGAAGGTGGCTGAGGGATACAGAGCAGCTTTACATCTAGAACATCTTACAAGAAGGTGGCTTAGCAGACTTAGTACGATGTAGACAAGGACTTACTGTCTGCTTTTGTGGAAAGGTGGTACAAGGATACTTGCACTTTCCACTTCCCCGTAGGAGAGATGACCATCACATTGGATGATGTGTCTTCATTGTTGCATCTATCGGTCACAGGGTAACTTTATTCCATTAGGACAATTACACGGGAGTTAATTTATCACCTTTTGACAGATCTGCTCGGTGTTTCTGCTTCAGAGGAAAACATGGAGATAGATCACATTTGGGGTGCATATGTGAGATTCAGTTGGCTTGAGGATATATATGATAGTTTCATTGGTGAGGGTCATCTAGATGCAGCTGCTCGTGCTTACTTGCTCCAATTAGTTGGGTGCATAATTTTTGCTAACAAGAGTGGTACTCTTGTTAGAGTGTGCTTTTTTGGAGTTTTTAGGGATGTGCATGTCATCGGGAGGTATGTATGGGGTGCTATTGCACTAGCATACCTCTACGAATAAATTAGTGATGCGAGTTTCCGCAACACTAAATGTCTGGGTGGTTATTTGACATTATTACAGGTAAATATTACTTATTGTACATCATTTAAGGGTTTTATATTTATTTATTGTTATTTATTTGTTTATAATGTGTAGGCATGGATTGTGGAGAATTTCCCACGGATTGGGGGACGTCAGCTTAAGGTTGACTTTAGCCCAGACATGCCAGTGGCGATGCGGTTGTAGATGCTACGTGGTTCGGGAGATGTAAGACCATATAGGGAGGCCTTCAACCGCATACATGTTGATGATGTGATATGGATACCACATGATGACTTAGAGGTCATTGAGCCTTTGCTGATACATGCTGGTTTAGAGGTTACATTAGATATGGTGATTTGGTGTACCCCCATTCACTAGATAGAGTATTGCGTTAGTTTGGGCATGTTCAGGGGATCCCCATGTGTACTTTTGACAGGTTGGGTAGGAGTCCTCGCTCCATTGATGATAATTTTCTAAACTATGAACTATCATTGGTGGTAGAGGAGGTCAGAGATCTTGTTGCTACCACTTTGAGGCAGTGTTTGTTGGATACATGGAGTGATTTCACAGGATCTCCCACCCATACCTTTTACCTAGTAGTTATGTGGGTAGGGGTAAAGAACCTAAACCTCTATGGTGCCAGAGGCCGAAACATCTCATGCAGAGGAAGAAGTTTCAGTTTCTACTTAGGTAATCCATTTTTTTATTTGCAGAATCATGTTATAGATGACATTAATATTAATATAATTAATTTTTCAAGATCATTTTGATAGAATCGTCGAACTACTAGAAGACATTATTGGTTTAGGAAGGCTCCTAGAGGATTCATCAGAAGCTGATATGGCATGCTAGGCTTTGAACATAGCACGTGTTGAAAGTCGTGGTGTTGTTGTTACCTACCAGCGAAGGAAGAGGAGTCATCCATCTAGTTGATGTCATAGTTTAGGGTTTAGGTTGATCTTTGTATTTTTTATACTATTAAACGTTGTATGTATTTTAGAAATTATGATTTATATATTTCATACTATCTCTATATTTCATATTTGTATCATGCTCATTACTTTAGCAAAACTGTAAAATGATAACCAGGTTCTATTCATATCACATAAGGTAAAATATCAATAGTACAAAGAATATTACAATTAATCGGCTGTAATGTTTATGACATTGTCAACATTGTTTTTAAATAATGAATTAAACAATTCCATCCAACTAACATATGCCCACTCCCGCATTCGAGCATTGTCATGACAATATTTATGTCATTGCAAAGTAGTTGGAGGGATTGGAGCTCCATCCACCATGAAAACCTACAATGATAATCTACATTAGATTAATATGTAAATGTAAATAAGTTTCAAAGAATAATAAATAGTTGGATGAATACTTGTACAAAATGACAACTATTAACAAATCCTATGTAAATAATACGATGGCAATGCAATGGTGGTGGTTCACCTCTAAGCGGGAAAAATGTCATCAATCCATGGATGGAAATATGAATAAGTATGATGTTATACCTAGACGCAATTACATAACCCATATTAGGAATGGTCATCCCTTTATCTAATGAAACCATTTTTTCATTCCCAACAAACAAAGAAGTCCTTAACTGCATGTATCTATCTTCAATGCTAAACAGATTCACATACCCATCACAATACTGACCAAGCTCCCAAATTAAATCAAGTTAGACTTGAGCCCAAGACTCCTCACCCTTTCCGAGCAATGCATCAATTGCACGATATCCACAATTTCCGTCAACTTCAACATCAACTATGCGTTCAATATAGTTATGTAGTTGAACAGGAAATAGGTCTAGCATAGGCATAACCTTTCTCTGTTTGTTGTTCTGACATTTAATATCAGATGACAGTTGAGATGACGAGCTATCTTGGACAAAGTAAAAACCATCAACATATTCAAAGAAGGATGGTTCACGTCTGGTTGGTTGTTCCATCTTCAATGCCTTACCTTTGTTTGCACCCTTTGTTCTTACTTTATCAGGAGGTGGACACATTAAAGTTGTATCAAGAAATATCAACTCATGAAGTTTATTCTTTAACGTTGTCTTTCCACAAACATCAAGCTCTGAGAATCGTTTTTGCAAGGTTTCAAATTCTGGTTGCAACGACAAATTGCCCCATGGCTCTCTATCATTCCTTGATCAACAAATGTCAATCTCTTCCAATGACAATGAGCTGACTCCAATGGCGCAAAATTACCCATGAAACTATACCTTGCTAACTCATATGCATAAGGTAATCCATGTGTATTTCTAAGACTGCACCCACAGGCTATACTATCAATACCAACAATTTTTACCCATTCATACTCATTAGCAATATGGCCTAAAGCATTATTTAATACAAAGCCTCGTAGCTTGGCATAGAAACCTTTGCTGAATCTATGTTCTATAATGATCATGCTTCTTTCAAATGATGCCTTTATATCACTATGTTGCAGTATTATCATATTATTCATTACATCCCAGCATGAACACAAGTCACCTCTACTATCTTGAAGCAACCTCTTTAACCTTGAATGTGCACTTTCAACCCTGAAAAAAACAAGATACATATGATGAGCCCTTTATGTCATTCAAGTATATTATGCAAAACTTCATTTTAATTATAAAGATACCTGTTGGTCGTTGTAAATCCAAGATGCATCACCTTATCAATCCAACAACTGATATATCTTTCCTTGTAAGGATGCAACCAAGTTCTGTTCACATAATCCAAAAAAATAGGAAATTTTAAACACATGGCCTCGAATTTAAGAAAACGCTCTTCATATTCAATTTCACTTGAATAATCCATTAGAATAACCCATGCATCTATTACACAATCCCATTCATCTATTGGAGATACTAGTAACTTGCACTTGGACTTCACATTTTTAGAAACATAAAATTGACATAGCAAGTGTGTTTCAGATGGAAATACTACTTCAACAAAATTCATTAAGACGATAGCTCAATCTTTCACAATCACTTGGGGTGTTAATTCATCTCTTAGAAACAAACCTCTAACTTTTTCTAATGCCCAGGTGAAATTATCTCCTTGTTTAGACTCCAAATAAGCAAAACCTATAGAAAATGTCAACTCTGTCAAGGCTACTCCAACAATCTCAAGTAATGGAAAATGATATTTGTTTATTTTGCATGTAGTGTCAATAATCAACACAATATGGAATGCATTCAACAATTTAATGGCATCTAGATGTGTCCAAAATATATCTCCAATAATATTAGATATTTCAATCCTTCTATACCAATACACATATTTGTCACGTTCCATTAACTTCATCAAGTGTTGCAGTTATGTTTGAGGATCCTTTTCTGATTTTCATATGTATGGCGAGCATTATAGATCTGCTTGATGTTAGTCACATTATGATCACCATGACCTTTTAATATCAACAAAATATTCTTCGGCTTAACCATATTCTTTATCATATCATCTAGTAAAGACTTCTCTTCACCACTTAGTCTTCCAGCATACGCATGACCTTCTAATGTTTCGACTACATCATGGCTGTGAAACCCACATACAACATTAAGCTTCCAAGCTTCACCAATCCTAAATGGCCTTCCTCTTAATCTGAAGGGACACTTACATTTTCTTATTCCACTCACCTTACGTGCTAATGCATTCTTGTATTGTCTATATTTTCCACTTCTTTCATAACCTAATATTAACATTATTTCCCTTCCAATTCTTCTAGTTTCGGATCTAATAATAACCATAACAAATCTATGAGCTTTATCCCAATGCTCTAGTCCAAGTTAATAAATCATCCTGTGAAGGAAACACCTAATTATAAAATACAAACAATCAAATAATACTAAATCATATACAACATAACAATTAAAATTTTCAATCTAAAAACCATTTACCATATCAATCATGAATGCGTTCATATAATCAACATTGTTGTTTATCAAAGCCAACACATTTCCTTGAACACTTACATTATTCTGACATCACAGATACCAAAATTAAATCACGCTAGACACTTTTATAAAAACAAAAAATCACTTTCTCCAAAAACATATTACTATATCATCTTCTTCCACAGAAATTGGCATGCCAACTTCGTCTGAAACATGGTTGCTCCCTCTCAGTGAATCTTCCATAATTATCTCTGCATAAAAAATAACATCACATAACATAACTATTTAATTTTTCCAATTTCTTATTTCATTAAAATAAGTAACCTTCCGCAAATTAGTTTGCGAAATAGTAAAATTACATTCCGCTAACTAATTTGCGGAATACAATTATAACATTCTGCAAATTAGTTTACGGTATGTTATTTATTACTATTCTGCAAAATAATTTGCAGAATGCAATAAACATATTCCATAAATTAATTTGTGGAATGCATAAATATATTTCGTAAATTAATTTACGGAATGGTATTTTTTGTGTTCCATAAATTAATTTACAGTTTCATAAATTAATTTACGGAAAGTTACTTTCTTATGTTTCATAAATTAATTGATGGAACACAAAAATTAAATTCTACAAATTAATTTATGGAATACACTTATGCATTCCACAAATTAATTTACAGAATATTTTTTATGTTCCGCAAATTAGTTTGCGGAGTATAAATAACAGTTGGATGATCAGCTCACCTTCGTCTTCTCCGATGCTTCTTTGACGCTCTTTCTCTCAGTTCCTCCTTCGGCCAAAAATAGGAACCCAACATAGATTCAATTAACAATGATGGAGTAGGAAGAAAATAGAATAATGGCAAATGGAAGAAGAAAGGAGAAGGAAGAAGGGGATGTATATTATTATAGTTATCAACGGTATTTTGGACTTTTCAAATGTTAGAGGGGTGTAAAAAGCAAAAGCCTAAGAACCTATGTGTTACCAACATGCATTGGGTTGAAACAGATCTTTTGGTCCATCTATTTACTATGTTTTATAAGGGGACTAAGATTTCAGGGAGTAAATTAGCTACCAATTCAGGTGGCCTGAAACATTTCCTTAACATATGCTTCAACGACCTATAATTTATGCTAAGTGTATTTGTGAAGTTGGGCTTTTGAGTTATAAAAAAAGGCCTATCTCTATTTTAATTTATGGTATAATCAGCTTGTTTACCAAACCCGGAAACACTCTAGAAATTTAGACCCAACACTACCTAACAACATTATATTTGAGAATTAGCAAAAGGGAGCGAATTAATATGGAACGATTAGGCTAGGGTTAATTGGAGAATTGCTAGAGTTATGTGTGAGGGGAGGAAAGCATCATTTGGAGCGACAATGAAGTTATAACTATAGAGAGAGCGAGTTTTCCGATTGAAAGAGGCTTAAAGTCATAACTACAGTGGAGGATATGAAGGGGTTAGTCTCATGTACTTTCAAACTATGCCGAAGGCATAAAGATGACGAGGAGTTAAGGTAAATAGAAACACATTTGTTTATGGTTCTTCTATGAGATTGAAACTTCTAAAGTCCTTATTCTAATTCTTTTGAGAGCAATTTTGGGGGTCATCTATGGTGATTTTTGAGCAGGGGATTAATTTTTGGTTATCATGGTAGTAGTTTATTCTTAACTCATTTCGACTAAGATGTGAACCACAAGTTTCCACACCCTACATTTGCTCTCTTTTGAAATCAATTTGGGTTTGGTGTAGGTGTTTGAGAGAGGAACTTGGTGTTCTAGGGGAGTGATACCAAGTGTCTAGTCGTAGTTACTGAAGGCCATGATGACATTTCGAGGAATTAGCATTGGTGGAAATAAGCAGAAGATAGGCTCTGTTTCTTGCCTTAAGTTTTTTACCTATGTTGTATTAAATTCAGGGAGTCTTTTATTGAATCTACCTATGGGTTCAAGCTTTCATGTGTTGTGTTGGACCATATTAAAATAATCATGAAATTGACCATATTGATGTTAAAGTTGAGAGGCAAAAATGGCATGTATCCTGTCTCTTAAAAAAACATAAACAATAACCAAAATTCATTTAATGCCTAAATAATAAGTAAAGCAACAAGTATAACTTATTTTCATAAATTCACCGAACAAAGCATTTGATATGAATGGAAGATAGAGATTTCATGGATGTAGTTGAAGGAATTAGAAGGATTTAATTTGAATGAGTATTGATTTCCTAAGAGTTCGTTTCTTGGTTGAGGATGCTGTCTCCAAGGTTTCTAAAACAGGGATGTTCTTGAAAGGAATTTTCATAATTGGATCGTGGTTTTGAATGAAAGCTTTATCGTAAAATTTTAGCCAAAATGCAAAAAAATAAAATAATAATCCCCTGATATGAATACATGTTGCATATGTATAGGGTTTGAAATAGCTAAACCAAACCCAACTCTTAACCACACTCCTCTCAAAATTTCCCTAACTCAAACCCTAGCTTGGGTAACTAGACTTCAATAGAATAATGGCCAGCTAGCATTAAGAGAATCTTGGCAAATCTTGATTCTGTTTTCAAAGAAAATGAATAATCGATTTTTGCTTCCACTTCTCCCATTATTGTCGCAACCGTAATTCCGACGAGATGATGAACTCGCTAAAATTTAGAAAATAAATATATTGATAATGTGGAGCTGCCGCTAAATTTTTATTTAAGGGAAAAAGATTTGGAAAAGCCCTAACTCGAGGAAGAGATTCGAAGTTCGGGAGTCGATTACGAGTAGGGAAGGTGTTAGGCACCCTATTCGCCCGTTTCGAAGAACAGTACCCTTAAATTGAGTGTGTGATTTATTTGAAAATTTTTTGATCCCTTAATTAGAAAAAATAAATAAGTTGATGGAAGATAGCCTGACAAGACTTGATCTTGCTCCTACGTATTCCTCGGTATAATGAGAAACTCAAGACTTACGTAGTTTTTATTTGAAGGTTTGACCTTCGAAAGTAAAGATGGTTTGGAAAGCTTTTTCAGTGTTTGGGAGGGATTCTTGGTCCACTTATGTACAAGGTCCAAGGCAACTAAGGCTGCACTGGGACCTATATGAATCTCTAAATATCGAACAGCAGTGAAACAACTAGTTTCCCATTTAAAGCTCATCGCGTGAGACTTGTGATTCCCAAAAATATTTTTGAAAGGTTTTATTATTTAGGAGGAACTTTTAGTCCACATATGCACAAGGTCCGAGGCAACTATGGCTGCACTGGGGCATATATAAACCTCTAAATATCGAATAGCAGATAAACCGCCAGTTTTCCATTTAGAACTCATCGCGTGAGACTAGTGATTCCAAAATAAATTTATTTGGAAAAATAATAAAGGGTTTGATTTGAAAATTAAATCTGATTTAAAATGGATTTGACTCAAAATTTGAAGAAGGGAATGAAACTTGATTTACAACGAACTTGATTTCGAATTTTGGTGAACTTGATTCGACTAAAATGAACTTGACTTGAATTAAAAAATAGAGCTTGACTTGAATTTGCTTTGAATTAAAATGAATTTGATTTGACTAGAATGAACTCGATTGAAAATGAACTTGATTTAAAATTTTAGAATTTAAAGCAAAAGAATTGAACCTGATTATTTTTGAAGTAAAGGAGTTGAACTTAACTTGAACTTGTTTCGAAATGAATTTGATTTAGAGAATTAAACTTGACTTGAACTTGAAATTAACTTGATTTAAAAGTTTGAGGAAATGAATTGAAATTGATTTAAAATTTCGGATTAAAACTTGAGAAAAAGAATTGAACTTGAAAAAAAAAGGATTTGATTTGAAAGTTGAAGAAAAAAAAATGAATTTGATTTGGGCCAATTTGGATTAAGAGTTGAAGGAAGGATTGAATTAGACTTGGAAGAAAAAATTAAACTTGATTTGGACTCAACTTGATTTGAAAATTTAAGAAAAAAGGTTTAAATTTGATGTGAACCAAAGTGGATTCTATTTGAAATTTGAGGAAAAAGTTAAATTTAATTTGAAGGCAAATGTATTTCATTTCAATGAAGAAGAATTAAATTTAATTTGAATGAAAATAATTTTTATTTGAGTGAAGAAAAAGTTAGATTTAATTTGAATGGAAATGATTTTTATTTGAGTGAAGAAAAAGTTAGATCTAATTTGAATGGGAATGATTTTTTTTATTTGAAGCTTGAGAAGAAAGGGTTAAATTCTATTAGCGCCAATTGAGGGACTTAAATGGAGAATGCGGTGCCTGCTGTTTAGAATCTGTTGGGAGTCCATTATTGCTTGGCTGCTGTTTAGAATTTGTTGGGAGTCCATTATTGCTTGGCAATTATGCATGTATAATCAGCCACTTGGAGAAGTAATTGGCACAACAAAGTCGGGTCCACATGCAGGGATTAAAAGGAAAAGACCTTGGACAGGGTTCGAACACGAAGCCTGAGGTTGCATGCACCGTCGCCCATCCACTGATCCACATTCCCCATTGGGTTCCTAGCACCCTTATTTTAACATAAGGTGAACAAGGTGGATGTGGGCTTGCTGCATGCAAGTTGCATGGGGAAGTAAGGGTTTATGGCTTTGGGTAATGTTTATTGGTGGTCCCCGCTCCTTTTAACTCCATTCACCTTTGCATGGGATTTCATCCAACATGCATGGAGTTGGACTGGACTGATGGAGTTTTCCCTCATTGTGGCCAACGACTCTAGTACAAGAGGGGCCTTAGATTTCCTTCACCCCTTTTCACTGAGAGTGACCAGGATCTCTATACCAAAAGATAGAAAATTATCATCCCTTCTAATTCGTTCATGAGGAAGACCCTTCCAAGGATGGTTCCTATGCCTTAAACTGAATTGGTACCTTATATGTACTTATGTACGAGGCTCTTACCGCACCAGTGTATGTGGATTTTTACCAACCACACAACTGAAGTCCTAAAGGCGAGGAACGATTTCCGCTTTGATACCAAGAACTTTAATACGCATTTGGAGCAGAGTTCGGAATGACAACCCGATTTATATTTCTAGAGAACTTAGAAGGATGTTGAACACTGTACAGATCGATGTTACACAGTCATTCGATTCAACCACCGATTCAAACCCTATCAAGAATAAGCCAAGCACTTACCTATTTCACGTCTTTGGGCTGCACAGAAACTGATGTAGGTTTCCATTAATGAATAGGTCTGGCTAGCCTTTCCCATCTAGCAGAGATAGTTCCAGGCTCACCTCTCTAATAATGAGAAAGATTGCACCATTCTCAGTTTGTGTAAAAACTACAGGAACAGATTGTCCTATGCAAGAGAGGATTTTGTAGCCTATACTTGTCAAATGGAGGAGACAGGCACAAAAAAAATTTAAGAAGATCCTCTGAGGCGTTTAGGTGGCAACTTATAGACCCTGTCCTTCCTTCCATTGCGCGTCATCTCCCTTTGGGCTTGCTACATCTATGTTCAGCCAAGGCTGTAGTTCATGGCGTTTGACTTGAACATGTCAATGTCTCCTTAGCATCAATGTTCATTCATAGCGTTGAAACCCCTTATGCGGATGCTATGACTGCCCTTGACCTCTTGGAGTTTTTATTGCCAATTGTATAGAAAACCAGTATGCTCTTTTGTGTATCAGCCTTGGCTTGGAATCTGTCTTTAGCTGTTAATAAGGTACTCGGCCTAACCTTGAGTGAGCTCTTCATAGTGGAGAATTTTTCATGCATCAAGCTTAATTTTCTTGGCACGATCGCCAACTCAGTTCTGGGATCAGCATGCCTACTAAGGCTATTGGGTCACCTGGCATGGATACGTAGGGCGTCCAGAAATTCGGATGAGAACCTCATAATAATTGCACGACACCTCCAATTCCTTGATACTTCAGCTTGCTCCACCATTGAACTTCCAGGCCTTCGACGACCAAACAGAAAAACTTGCACCTCGAACTACCAGGCCAATACCATCGTCCTCATGCCTCGATTTCCTGCTTGTGGGTGTTCATTCTCCTCGTCATTGAAGCAGGGGGAGGTCTCCAAAATTTCTCTATCGTACCATGAGTTGAGTATTCCACCAACACTCATAGGTCCATGTCATACATCATGATCACCAAACCAAAATTTTCTGTCTCTATAGCATATTATCAAATTTAAACAAACAAAGCCAGAACAATCACTAATAGACAATAAGGAACATATTCATACAAAGAAACCAATTCAACAAGTTTACAAGAAGTTTTTATTGTCATTCAGTAGGTTTGATTATTTTGTTTCTAAAAGGTAACAAGTACCGAAGGTAGCCAGATTTATCAAATGAGGCGACGGAGAGTTAGGCATGAATGTGAACTGGAACTTACCTGCTGGTGGAGTATGAGGAATAAGGGATCTTTCCAGATTTTTGAGCTTCCTCCAAGCAGAATCAGGATCTAGGCCGGGGTGCAATGTCGAGAAGCTTTAAGTTCTCTTCGTTCTTGTTGAAAACATGGAGATCCAACCGAAGAAAAGGAAGAAAAAAAATCTTTGGAGAAGAAGCCAAATTGGATTTTGTTAGCCTTCAATGAGGTTAGTTATTGGAGTAACCAAAAAAATTTCAAATGGGAGCCATGAATGAAGCTTAGCGAGGTTCCCCTAGAAAATCCTTTGAAGCAATGGAGAAGATAGAGAGAAAACCAACGAGAGCGAAAACACTCTAGGAAAAATCTAAAAAAAAAAAAACCCTTTCAGTGTTTGAGCCCCTGCCTCTATCTTTCTTCCCCTCTCTCTCGTCTTTCTTTTTTTCTCTTTATCCTCTCTTTCTTTTCTTTTAAAATTCTATTTTTTCAATTTTCCGTTATTTTCTTTAATTTTCAGTTATTTTGTTTTATTTATTGTTTTATTCTTTTCAGTTTTTAAATTTTCTTCTTATTTCGTTTTACTGTTTTTAATTTATTTTTAGTTTCAGATCTTGTTTTTATTTCAATTTTTTATTTTTATTTTCAACTCTTTTTCTCTTTATTTATTTTCTTGTTTTATATTTTTTATTTTTTTTCTTATTTTTTTTATTACTTTGTTTTTATTTTCATTTTTCGGTTTGTTTATTTTCTACTTTTTATTTATTTATTATTTTTATTTTTATGTTATTTTTCCTCTTTATGGATTTTTTTTATATTTTTTGTTTGTAAATCTCTTTTTTGTATTTTTATATTTTTAATTCAATCTTTTATTTATTTATTTTTTTCCTTTTGTTATTATTTTTTGTTCTTTTGATTTTCCTTATTTATTTATTTATTTATTTATTTATTTTGTTTTGCTATTTTTTATTTATTATTTAAATTATTATTTATTTACTAATTAATTTTAAAATGGGGCCTCGGACATAATTGGTGTTTACAATTATTTTGCGTCTTATATTTTATTATATCATTATGATCATTTGGGATTCCTGTTAGCTTTTATTATTATTTTTCAACATTCAAATTCAAAGCCTAATAGGCCCTTGTTTTTTATTTCATTATTTTAAAGTTAAATTTTTTTATTTTAATTTTGATGAAATAAAATCCGGACATAATTGGATGTTCACAATTTGTCCCTCTTTACTCAAATTTGTATCGGATAATGTGGAAAGTGCTTTCTTGATTATCATGGTAAGAGTTGAGTAAAAATGTGAACTAATTATGTCTAAGGTGTTGAGAACTATGAACCCAGATATAAGATGAATAAATAATTAAGAAGATACATTACACTCGTGGAATAAGTTAAGGAGAATAAAACAAACCTTGCATGATAAACTAAAGAAAACAAAACTTATGTGATAGGCGGAGAATGTGAAAAAAATCAGGATTCCAAACTTGTTGTGATAGATTTGCATAATTTAAACATGCGAGATCTTGTGTGATAGGTCAAAATGAGAGAAATTAAAAAGTAAAGCCTTATGTGATAGGCTAACAAAATTTAAACATGCAAGATCTCATGTGATAAGCCAAAATGCAAGAAATTAAAATGAAAAGCTTGTGTGATAGGTGTGCAGGCTTCATGTGATAGGTGAAAATATGATAAATTAAAATACAAAGTCTCATTTGATAGGCTAACAAAATTTAAACATGTTGGATCTCGTGTGATAGGCCAAAATGCGCGAAATTAAAATGTAAAGTCTTGTGTGATAGGTTGACAAAATTTACACATGTAGGCCTCATGTGATAGACCAAAATGCGAGAAATTAAAATACAAAATCTTGTATGATAGGCTAATAGAATTCAAACATGCAAGGTCTTATGTGATAGATCAAAATGCAAGAAATCAAAATACAAAGCCTCTTATGATAGACTAACAAAATTTAAATATGCAAGGTCTCGTGTGATAGGACAAAATACGAGAAATTAAAATGCAAAACCTTGTGATAAACTAACAAAATTAAATATGTAGGACCTTATGTGATAGACCAAAATACACGAAATTAAAATGAAAAACCTTGTGTGATAGACTAACAAAATTTAAATATTTAGGATCTTCATTGATAGGCAAAAATATAAAATATTAAAAATCAAAATCTCGTGTGATAGGATAATAGAGTTTAAATACGAAGGCCCTTATGTGATAGACCAAAAATATGAGTGATTAAAATGCAAAACCTCGTGTGATAGACTTGAGGTAATAAAAGGCTCCTCATTATTGATAAAAACGTAGGGGAAAGGTGAATTTTTTTAAAACCTAGTGATTGTTCATATAATCATTGGTAAAAAGTGCAAAATAAAATAGTTATCTCATTTTATCTTTTTTTAAGCTTTACATTTCCATAACCCTTTTATAGCACTGATGTCCCACAAGTTTTGTTTTGGAATGAGCAAAGAGTGCAAACCCTGCCCTAGGATCAATCGTTTTCTCATTGCCGCTTAAGCACTTGTAGGAAAAAAAGGTTAGCAACATCTTCACCTTTTGTGTCAAAAGATTTTACAAACTCATCATGATTTTCAAAATAACTTAAACAACAATAATTGCCACATTTATAAATACAAATTTTCTTTTTGTACATATGTTTAAGTGGGAACGTACGATTGAACTATAGAAAGATGGAGTTGAGAAACAATGTCTACAAATATTGTGTAGGATCGGGTAGGAGGAAAGGACATCTATTTATGATCAAGATTTACTGGGTTAGGTTTTTTCAGTAGAATGAACAATGGTAGTACTGTACTTCAACAATACTGATTGCCTAATCATTATGCTTCCTTAGAAATGATAAAATTTGCCTTAGTGTGATGACTATAGCTGACTTGAAATTCACTAATTAACCCTTTTAAATTTTCCCTTGTATTACAGGAGAAATGCTTAAGCACTGCAACTTGAAATTTTCCCTTGTATAACAATCTAGAGGTTGCTCCAACTTGAAAATTTTCCCTAGTGTAACCATCTAAAAATCTATTTGCTTTTCTATATGGAGCGCCTTTTTTGGTATTCAATCCAACACAACTTTTATTTGCCCTACTTTTACTTATATTTTCCCTTTTAGGTTTTCAATCTAATGAGCTTTTTATTTTGGCCCTATATTTTTCCTAGATTGCCCTTTCAGATTTTTGATCTAATGGGCCACTCTAATTTTTTCCTAAACCGTCTTTTCATGTTTTCGATCTAGTGAGTCTTTATAATTTTTTGGTTTGTATTTTTGTTTTTCTTATCTTTTGTTGTTATTATTTTCTTAGCAGGTCTTTTAAACAATATTTTAAAAAGTTAAGGACTAACATGCAGAGAATGATGTGGTTTCCAACTATAGCTAGTACACTAGTCGCCAAGTTATAGAGTATTAAAATACTTGAAATACCAAATCCATATGGATGTATCAAGTACCAAAATTAACTAGTTGTGAGATAAATTGAATGGAATAGATGATTAATAAATAAATTATTTAAAATGTAAAATAAAATAAGGAAGTAATGTAAACAAGTTCTATTGGAAGTTCATTTATTAGGATGAGAGCTAGGATGTACACTTGACCTAATATTCAGATGCTTCTAATCTATATGGATGCTAATTGATTTTCATAAATATTAATTAGTGATAATTTCACTAATGTCGTTACAAGCCTTTCTTGAGGTCAAGTAATAATCTTAATTTTAATTCATTTACCTAATCTCTTAGTGCTAACAAAATCCAATTAGGACTTTCAAATTAGGAAATCATATAACCATATTAGTCATGTTTACCTATCTCTAGTGTTCGCTTAACCTATAATGTTATGTTACTTGGTTGGATTATGTTAGTTTTCCAAAAGTCCCCCCAATTCCCCTAAACAAAATAGAAATCATGAATTTCAAGACAATATACGATTATTAAGAAATGATATAAGAACCAATCAATATTCATACCAACGTGGGAACATCCTACAATTAGATCCGTGACATCTTAGCAATAAGAAATTAGAAATAATTATAGAAATGTACATCCTAAGTACAAAATTAGTGCAAACAAAGAGATACATTTGTCTAAGAAGTGACACTAGCAAGAGAAGAAGTTTGGGAAAAATATCTTCCTAGTCATTGGTTTCTTGATTGTATCTAAGTACTTTCTAGCTTCCTAGGGTTTATGTGACAATTTTTCTCTTGTCCATCCTCTAAGAAAAATCCTAAGGCTGAGTTGTACCTCTAGCTTACCATAGCCTCCATCGGACTCTTAAAATATAAAATGGTTGAAAATAACCAAAAATGGAGAACCCTAGGTCCATATTAAAGCCTTTTATTTATAGGTAAATTAGATCAAGTATCGATTCCATATTATAACTTGTCATGCCATATTGTGACATGGCATGTAATCCTTTCCATGGTGGTCTCTCGAGCCTATGCTATAGCGTATCATAGCCACATTGTGATATGGATACAAAACCTAACCCTTATATTTTGCTTCCAAAGTTTTGGTGTGAGTTTGCCATGCTATGGGGTGGCCTTTAGTGTTCAAGGGTTGGCTAGTTGTTCCTTTATTCCTTCCATGTGGTAGAATGGGTTAGCCATGTTGCAACATGACGCTTAGAACAATTCTTTGCAAGAAAAAAAAAATCAAGAAAATTAGAAAATTTAACCAAAACCTATGAACTCAAATCTTGTAGAAAATTACACCATAAACCAATTAAAAAGTTAAGATAAGCAACTAACTAACCTAATCTATGCTAAAAATAAATAAAAAAGGATAACTCCCTAAGGAGTTACCAAAATCCCAAATTTAAACTCTTATTTTTCCTCAACCAAGGAAAAGAATAAAGCACATGGGTGAAATGAATGCTTGGACTTTGGAACCTCATAACTCTTCCTGGAAAGCTAGCACCTAAGTGGTTGACTTTCTTAGTTCAAAACCTTGCAAATCTTAGCTACTACCCTAGCCTTTGACCCATTTAGGTTGAAGGTCGGAATTTTGACTCAATTGGGGGCTGTTAGTATGGCCCAATCGAAGTTGAAACTTAGAAGGCCACGTTGAAGCACGTGGGCAAGAAATCTGCCCATTTTGAATTGGCCCAATTGACAATGATTTTGGTGTGTTTTGACGGCCAGGCAGCTGGACTCAAATGAGTTGGATATAAGTTGTGGTAGCATGGCCCGAAAGAGCAAGATGGCCAGCTATGTATGCGGCCTATTTTGGTCTATGGCCCAATTGGGAGGGCAGCGGGCATGAGTAATTAATTTGACTCGGATCAATTTAAATTGACGTTGTTGTGAAAAAATGGCCCCATTGAGGCCCATACCCATGCTTGACCCTGTTGGCAGTACATCTAATTTGGGCCCAGTTTAAGATCTACCTTGCCCAAAGTGTAACACAAATGAGGGACGATGCGGCTGACCCAATTTGGGATTCCCCTGGCCCAGATGTACATATAGTAACACGTTTAAAATAAATTTTCCAAAGGAAGGATTCGAGGACGGGTCCTGGAGCATGCGGATGGCGTGTCAACCAAATAGACCAAGTGCCTGATTGATGTTCTAGTGCTCAACATTAAATTCAAAGCAATGCTTTTGGGTGCGTGACTTGCGTACGAGCTGCCTGGACTTGGCATTTCATGCCTGCAACAGCCGTATTATTGTAATTGGTCCCAAGGCATATACATTTTAAAACCCCAGAACTTCAAAGTTGCTAATGCGATTTAATTTTTGCCATAACATCGTGATTGATATGGGTGAAATTTCCTGTTAGATGACACTTTGGCATGGATCCTGATACGTAGTGATACCTTACATGTCACTGATGTACAAAAATCAATGGCCTATCCTCATGTCCATGTATCCATATAAATCGATCACTGGAAGGTGAGGTCAGAACCTTTGGCAGCAAGATGATTAAAGCACCTTGTAATTCTCTGAGCTCATCAACTCTTAATATTGAAACTCGATCCACCCCACCCTCAGATATTTCATCACCAACACCCATTCACATTTTCCCTTGGCGTGGTGTCATAATATGCTTTCAACCAGAAAATTAAGTCTTTTATTTCCTGTATCATTAACAGAAACGTCTACAGCCTTTGTTCATAGAGATGCATTGTGCAAAGAAATCAAATGCTCCGTTTTGTGAGTTGCAATTTATTCAGATTCGTCCCTTTTGCTACTGTCAGCCACCCCTGCATATTCATGCATCACGTGATTTACTGTACCAGAGTGCACCAGCATTTTTTTTGCAATGATGGTTTTACAAGCAACCCATACAAAAGCTTGCCTAGAGGCTGACCTTTAAATGCCTTATAATTTTGTAGCATATTGCAGGTGGTGCTCCCTTGTCCTAATACTGATGTTACATTTCGAGTGGTCTGTAACTATGAATGAAAAACAATATTTAGACTTTAGCTCCTCCAGTGCACAAGGTTTTATTCATATAAACATTGAAGTGCCAAAGCATGTGATGGCTGGGCCTAAACAAAATATAGATTGCCACCTTTGGATGAGCTTGCTGCAGCAGCAGATTTGTGGATATGTATCAGTGACTGAATCGAGGTGGCACCTATCAAGCTGCTTGCACCATTGAGCAAGATCCTCTACAAAGTAATCATAAGCACACCTTAACGCTAACACAGAAACCTACACAACCATCCCTACTTTCTGCTATGAATCATTTGGGGCACCAATGTGTCTTTTTCTGTTACTATAGTGGCTGTGGCTGTTTCTTCAAAAAGGGGAATTACCTTGAGGAGCTTGATGGATGTACTTATCTCCTTGAGATGAACAGTCATGGAGTCTCGTACAATCTTTTTTTTTTTCAATTCTTTCCAGTGCACCAGTTACAGTTTACTCTATTATTTGCGGCCATTTCAGCTAAACATAGATTCCAGTTTTGAACTCCTTCTATACACTCAGGTCTTGAAACAAAACATTTGTATCCATGTTTAATCAGAACATAAATAAGCCTTATGTTTCAGGTTATCTGCCAAGATCTTATGCAGAGAATTATCAAGTATCTAGGCATACTTCACAAGTCAAGAAGTCGGATCAGTTTACAGAGATCTACCAAGACCATTAGAGTGCATTAAGGACCAGAACCAGGTCTTCCACTCAAGAAATTAAAGCAGACATTAGAATCTTATGCACTGAAACAGCAAGCTTTTAAATACACTTCACAGACCGAAACCACATCTTAAGAAATAAATCCAAAGTAGCTCGTCTCGACCTGAATTTGCTAAACTCATGACTCTGGATTTAAGTTCTTACGGCTCTTCTAACGCTTATCGGTGGCTTTCAAGTTTAGGATCCTTGAAGTTCGCATAAGCATGACTTTGTTGCCTCATTCAAACCGATTCTCATGTGAATGTGAGAATATGAACTACTAAATCTAACTCACACCGGAATTAATCATGTTCCAAGATTCATATGATAATTGTGAATTCAAACTTTAAATGCGGATTGATGCATGTAGAAACCACATCATGAAAACATGCAACGGAATTCTTGATCTCACCTGGAAGTTTGCTAGGGAACATCAAGGCTTGGTGCCGCTTTGATTAGGCGCTGATTGTAGCTGGCGAATCAACATTTTTGAACACTAGGAAGTCTCTAAGGCAACCCTGACGCCGTGAGCTTAGGGGGATTTGAAGCCTTCGTTTTTTGACCAAGAAGATCAAGATCCTGTTGAAGCCATCCTTGGATAGGGAACCATGAAAGAAACCCCTCCCCCTACCGAACGAAACTGCGAGAAGCCTTTAGAAGTTTTCCGAATTGGAGAAATTGGGGGAAGCTACTTCTTCCATTCTGTCAAATTTTTCAATAAAGTCCCCCTTTTTTTGCAAAATTTCTCTTTATATATCACCCATATAACTTTTTTAAAATTTGACAGGCCCTTCTCCATTTTTTATTTTTTCTATTTCTCTCTTTTTTTTTTCTTAATTATCATTATTTATCATTTTCTTTTTTTTCTTTTTATTATTTATTTATTCACTTATTATTTATTTTATTTTATTTTATTATTTTTTGATTTTGACTTTTTGTGATTTCTGTTATTTTTCTTCTTCTTCTTCTTTATTTTATTATCGCTTATTATTTTTCTTATTCTTTTTATCATTATTATCCTTTATTATTATTATTACTATTATAATCGTTTTTTCCTTTTTCTTTTGATTTATTATATTTTATTTTTGTTTTTAATTAATTTTAGGCCAAAAAAACAGAATCATTTATTTTAGGTTTTAAATTTACCCTCGAACATAATTAGGTGTTCACAAGTTCTTTTGAAAAATCCTTCTAATACAAAAAGCTTTTCATTTTAGAACCATAAATAAATTTGAAGTGTCACAATTCAACTCCATCCTTCTTGTCACCCTTGTGCCAACTTCTAGTTATACAATGGCAGCCGAAACAAATTTACAACACTAAAAAAGGCACCAAACATGTAGCAAAGGATACCTTTGGCACATTAGTTCTCATGGTTGTTAGACCATCATCATTCTAAATCTTCTATCAATCTTTCAAAATTTGGACAACATTTTCACATTTTAGTAGTTTGAAGAGTTAAGATGATATACAAAGAGGTATCATTTCTACATCGGTCTCATTTACTCATTTCACACCTACATATAATCACTGAGCTAAAATCTAGTAACAAGTTATGTTTTTTCTTTATAATGAGTTATACATATTTTGTAAATGATTTTGAGAGTTGTACACTCTTTGTGATTAATATCAAGGTTATCTATTGTCATGAACATGTAAAATTAAAATAAGGGAATAAGCTAGGATATGTTTTTAGTCTCCAAGAATTTTATTGCATATGGAAATAATTATTTTGAAAGAATACTCAACAGTTGTTCCGATAGAGGTTGATGCAGCAAAGAATACACTCTTTAATGGTTTTGAAAAGCTGGATTTAGAAATAATACTCTACTATAGGCCTAGAAAGATTGATTTAAGAATACTCATGTGGTTGTAATATCCTAAAAATGAAGTTCATTTTTACACTTAATTCGTACACACGGTTCCATTATTAGACTGTTACTTCATGATGTGAAATCTTTAGAAAATAAGTATTAGCAAAAATACAGTAACTTTTTTTCAACCCTCTTGATATAAAATGCAAGCCTCATTGGAATAACTATCATATTAGAAAATAATTAAACGAACATCCTCACTCACGTTTAATTAATAAATTGTCTATGTTGTTTTTATAGATTTTTCTACTTCTCTCTATTGAGAATAATTACAAGTTATCACAAACACAAACATGTCAGGAATTATATAAACTTTATAGCTACGCAATCCATATTTATACATACTATACATACTTAGTTAAGTTAATTTAAGGCATCTATACCTTTAGACACCTAGTTACATATACAACTACTACTACCATATAAATACATCACATACACTACGATACAAAACTACATACTAACTAATTAGAGTATAGTCATCGAACTATATTTACAAAATATACATTATTGGGCAAGACTAAGTTGTTATCAATGCTTTGAACATGAAGATTCTGAAGCTCCAACCATCCCGCTTATGTTGTCAATCTCTATGAATACCACCACTTTCACAAACAACATTATTGGAGTTTGGGAAAAAATGGTTGGAGAGGAGTGAGAAACAAAGTTTCTCTGCAGGATTCTACCCTAATTATAGTGTCAACATTTTCAACTCAACCACTTCAGTTTTATTTAGAAACATGACATGCATCCAGGTTCACTTTTAAATTTTTAGAAAATCTTAACTGAAATGGATTTCTTTTACCGTTACAAAAACTAACTTCTATCACAAGCACACGAGTTACTTTTTCAAAGTTTCATCCATCTCTCATTCTCTTAAGATCATATTACATTACATTACAGATATCATTTAACTATCAATTTATTCATGCCTTACTCATAATTCCTTCTCATTCTCTAGTCACCCTATTTCCGTGACAATTTAATTTACCTTATGTTTGAATGAGGCATTTTAAGGAGGGAAATTAATTTTTGAGAGAATTTAAAATTCTAGGAATTGAAATATCTTGTTTGAAATTTTTCTGTAAGTCAAATTCCATGAATTTTGAGGGAGTATTTTAAAAAACTAAAATGAGAGAAATTAAACATCCTCCAAAATAGATGGAATTTAAAATTCCTAAACTTATTTCCATGAACATTTCTCTCTCCTTGTTGTTGTCTCTTTCATTATTTTCTCTTCATGTTATTCTCTTATTTCTCTTTTATTACTCTGTATCTCTCTCACATCTTTCTCTCTCATGTTTGGATACAATATTTTTAGTATTAAATAATATAATCATATTTTACTATCCTTTTAATTATGTACATTTATTGAGTTATTATTCTATTTAAATATGTTGCACAATAAAAATATTTGTATATCTAAATTTTTTGTTGAACAGAAAAAGTAAAAGAAAAGTTAAGGAAAACTATGAATATTAAAACATAAAATTTTGTATATACTGAAAATTAAATTATTTAATCTAAATAAAAAATTTAAAATTTAGTGAATTTAAAATCCACCATCCAAATAAATAATTTTAAATGTAAAAAATTTAAATTCATTTATCCAAACAAAATATCTTTGAAATGGCAAGTATTTAAATTGAAAGCATTTAAATTTTCAAGTATTTCAAATTTCTTGCAATGTTGAAATGTTCCATCTAAACACAAGGTTAAAGCATATTCTTAACAATCTTAATCAAACAATATCTTTCATTTCCTACATACTCTGCCTTATGTTCTAGGATATGATCATTCCATGTGGTCATCACCATCATAATTTCTTAAATCCCTATGTCTTCCATATGGAAGTTGTTGTGACCTCCATATGTGCACAAGCCTCGTGACTTGGCATGGTAAGAGTAGTGTCTTAAATTTTCACATAGAATTTTTCTTTAATGGTCTCTTGACTTATTAGGTTCTATTTTAAATTTTTGTGATAATATACATGCTTATTAGGTATGCACAAATAACATCCAAATCATCCACTTTCTCATAGAATTGATCCACTCATGGAACCATAGTTCACATCAATATTCATTCATAATTCAATTGAGCACATATAGTCTCTAATCCAATCTATCTTCACATTCATCATTCACATATGAGAATAATCTAACACATCACTTTTCTAAACAATCAAAAGTACATTCCATATACTTTACATTTATATTTGTGTACTCATAATCAACACTATAACTTGGCATAATTATTCTAATTAGACACTAATCTTCTAATCAATAATTTCTTAATTATACTTGATGTAACTTTCTTGGACAGCATATAAACTTCCTCCAATAGCTAGTCCATATTACTTTATTCATATGATTTATGATAAATCTCTCATAGGATCTTAATCCATTCATCCTTCTAAGTTACTCATCAACCTTTCCTTTTCTCAAAGATTAAGTTCTTCTTAATATTTTTAATGAAAGATTATGATGTATAAATTTTTTTTCTCTAGTTGGCCAAATGACCTATTTACTTGTTTTCTGTGTCCTTTAAATTGAATGTCTTATGCACAATATACTTAATTAAAGTTTAAGTGTTATATGTTTTATGCTCCTTGATTAATAACTTAGCTAGTTAGATTTGGTCCATTAGTAAACCTACCTGTTTGCCTTTTTACTCATGAACTCTATGTTTTCTACTCATGTTTTATTCAATTATCTTTAAATATCCCAAATAGTCTACTAACGCATTCCTTACCTAGGTGGCCAAATGCACACTCTCTAGTATTAGGGCATTATAATTCAATTTTTCTTCTCTTAAAAAAGTGATTTACACTAATTAAAATTTATCCTATTAATTACACCAACCTTAGAAATTTTTAGGATTTTTCTTCCTTGTCTAGTGAGCATGGTCGAATGTCGTTGTTTTCTTCCCTACTCCATAATTAATTTCTAATCACTTCCTTAAGCTCACATTGATCCACTCTTAAATTCTAGCAAGGCTGTTAACTAATTCTTATTAATTTTGTGCATATGGCCAAATGGTGCCCAACCATTACCAAATCTCTTTCAACTTTAAAATTCATTCCTTGAACTTGTTTAGGCTCCACTTTGCACCTAAATTAAAATTTTAATTCAATTTTTCCTAATTAATTGGAAAGTGACCAAATTCTCTAGGTGTCTAAAGCAAGGTTTCTTTTCCTTAGTGTTATGGATTTTCATATGTTTTTACCCAAATCTAACAAAATGGCCAAATGAGAACTTTATTAATTTCAAGTCCCTTTCAAATTTATAGTTCTATAGTTATACTTGATTAGGTTCCTCTTTATACCATAATAAAAAATTTTAAACTCAAGATTCCGTAATTTACTAGGAAATGGTCAAATGTTATAAGTGCTTTGAACAAAGGTCCTTTTTAAATTTTCTTGCCATATCATCTTGTTGTCATGAAGTTTAGCACTTGGTTCATATAAATCTTTAGATTCATCCATAAATTGTCCTCACTCCATAGCTTTACTCATGATCATGGAAGGTTTTAAGTGATTTGTGCAACTTTGGGTCCATAATTCCACTTTACACCATGTAGTTTTAAGTCCATGTTTAAGTTAAGTTTATGGATCTTATTGCATATGTTTTATTGTTCCTTTAAGGATTTTATTACATGAGTCCAAATTTGGACTCTTAGTAAGAACAAACTCGCAAGTTAAAATTTTAAGTAAAGACATAAGCAAGTTATTAACTTTAAACGTAAAAATTTTATTGAAAGCACCTTTTATAACAAACAAGTGTAGATCTACTAGATCTACTCCAAGATTCAAAAATCTATTACTTTGAGCACTTAAAAATTTTTCTCATAAACACTAAAATTTTCCCCAAAGCATCAAAATTAAAACTACTCCTAAGGTTTCTACAAGCACTTTAATCCATAAAAAAAAATTCTCTTTTTACTTTAAAACTCACCAAAAATTTGTGATTCTCATATTTAACCATTCAAGGGAAGTTTTTATCTTCCAAGAGTTCAAATAAAAAGAGATCCTAGATCTTAGAGAAGGATCCACAAAGAAAAAAAAATCATAAATACAAGATTAAAGCTTATAAAAATAGAAGGTAAAATCCTACTTGTTGAAAAATTTGTGATGGGGTTTTTTATGGCTGATTTTGTCCTCCTTTGGTGGTCCACACAACATCTTCTATTGGTGGTGGTAGGGCTAGGTAATTTTGTCTTGATTTAACTTAAACCTCAAAGTTGGAAGTTTAAGCTTAGTGTTTATTTTGGATTTTTGGGGTAGATTGAGTTCAAAAAGGATTTATAGAGTTTATCTAAGTTTTTATAAGATGAATAATAAAGCAAATGAGTCTTCCCAGGGCCAATATGGAATTCGGCCACTTAAAGGTAGCTTGGAAATTAATTTCCCACTTAAGAATATTTTGTTACATTTGCATGTAATTTTTATTTTCTAAAATAAATATAAATGCAAGAAATTATCCTTTTAGGATTAAATTAGTGTTAATTTTTCTGAATTTATCACTAATTAAGATTAACCTATTCTAAGTATGGTTAATTTTAATTAAATAAGGTTAATTTACTTTACCTATGGTTAATTTTATCTCTCCTATTTATTATTTTTATCTTATATATATTTAATGGAATGATGACTCATATGGTATGTCACCATCATATTTCACACATGGTAATTTCGTACACAAGGTATGGAGCCCACTTCCTATCTTTTATTTTACATTTCATTGCCCTACCAGTAATTCTAGGGGTCTTTTGGTAATTTTTTCAACATTTTCCGAGAGATTTCCAAATTGTTCCTTCGATATTTGTAATAGTTAATTTGTTATTGCGTCATTCTAATGTCATTGGATATTTTTATAGGAACAATTTAGCCCTTACGAAGAGCAAAGCTTTCTAAGGGTGTTTTAGGTATTTTTGAAGTTTTTTGATAGCTTTTTCTCCTTTTCTTTATTCCTACTTTTTTTTATGAATTTTCAATCATCCTTGATGTATTCTAATTCCTTATAATGTCTTTTACCCTTTGTTGTAGGTTTTTTTTACACATTCCTTAGGTTATCGTAGTGTAGGGGTATTTTTGTCATTTACTAAAAATTTTCTAATTTCTCTATCTTTTATTCTTATTTCTAATTTACTTCTTACTAGAGGATATTTTTAGGCTAGAGAATCAATTATCAGAAAATAGGAATGTTACAGTTGTAATATTTACTATTTAATGGAAAATTTCATCTTAAGGATGGGAATAGATGTAGCCCTTGTTGTTTTGGGGTGCGCTGATACTCATATGTGATTCTTTCTCTTTCTTTATCTATTTTATCTTTTTCTAATATATTTATCATATGTTCAACATGTTTGATTTATATCTTGATGAATTTTACATGTCAAAAAATAAATTCTCATAAATAACCTGTGAAAGTAAGTTTTCTCAAACCTTAGTTCCTACATAATTAAAATATATTTTCCACCCTTAAATTGAATAATTTATGTTATAAATATTCAAAATATTTTTGAAATACGGCCTTTGAAAGCTCTTTGTTAGTTTTGTGAGATATTTTTAACTAGATACTCAATATTTTTATTCTAATGTATTTTTGGATCCCTTATAAAAAATTTTATTAAACATTGTTAAATATTCAAAAATATATTTTGATACAAAAAGATAATACTAGAAAGATCTATTTAAAAATTTCACAGCATAAATATCTATTTAAAAGGTTCACACTAGGAGGATCTATTGAAAAATACCACATCAAAAGATCTATTCAAAAAATTCAAAATATAAATATGTATTTAGAATGTTCAAAATAGAAAAGATATAAAAGATATTGTCTTTTCATACATAAATATAGAAAAGTTTTAAGGATCCTCAACCTTCAAGATAATATAAGTATCAATGAGATAGTTGTATAGTATTTTTAGTTAAAGATTAAATGAGGTGATACTTTAAGATAAAAAAAATCTAGACAAATTAAAGATCATAATGATGCACACAAGTAGAAAGTTCACTTAGGAGGATTGAGTGTTTAATTTGATAATTTTTCTAAGCGTCTCAATTTAGCCTATCTTCATGTGACTGATTCTCCCATCTTCACTAAATATACACCTCTTTTCCCCTAGCCTTACAATTTGATGTAAATTTCTATTTGTAATATTTAGGAACAAAGCATCTATATCTCTCTCCATTAGTCTCAAATTTCTAAACTCTGTTTCTCCATCCATCTTATGTTTTTTATTTGAATTCTTCAAGTAAAAATATGTATAATTAGTGTACTCCAAGCAACAAGTTGACATTTCCTTAGCTTTGAATATTGTGGATATTCAATTTTCTCTTACTCTCTGCATCGACTCCAAGTACTCCTTTGGTAAACTAGTATCATCTAAATGGTGGAATTCTCATCTTAATATTACATGTTGTCTCCTTTATCTTAGTGGCCTTTCCTTTTCGTTCATATCTATACCTTCTTTGTTTCATCCATTTGACGCACAATCTTTATTTTGGTTTTGAATAGCCACTCTACCAACTGTTTTAGTGAAATGATCAAGGCATTGTATCATATCCACTTAACCTTGTAGTTGTTCATTGTTTTGTTGAAGCCCTATAATTTGAGTTTGTTCCAAATTAAAGCCTTTAGAAATTGAATTATCTCCAAAAATAGTGTTTAAAATTGAGGTTTCACTCTCTCATAGGGTAAATCATTGTTTAAGTGTTTGCACTCAAATTAAGAAATTCCTGTATATCACATTATAAACTTAGTTTTCACTGCTTCGAAAACAAGATTAAAGAAAAAAATACAAAATTTAATTTTGGCTCAAGAATCATAAAAAATGGACAAGTATAATTGTGAACACCTAATTATGTCCGAAACTAAAATTATAGACGGAATGCAATTTTTTTTCAAAATATAGTAAATAAAAACAAAAGATGAAATATACGATAAAAAATAAATAAACATTAAAAGGATGGAAAATATAAATAATAATAAAACAAATAAAAAAAATAGAAAATAAAAAATACAAAAAAACAGAAAAAGGAAAAGGAAAAGAAAAGTAAGAGTAATATATGAAAGCAAATAAAAATAACAACAAAAATAAAAAGAAGAAAAGAAAAATTTTCAGTTAGAAAGTTAGTTAGGATGATTAAAAAAGTCAGTTAAAAGTTAGTTAGAGATTAATTAGAAAAAATAAAAGTAAAGAAAAAGAAAAAAATAAAAATAATAAAAAATAATAAAATAATAAAAAATAAAAAATGAATGAATGATTTTCGGGGGCAGGAAGTTTTAAAAGTAACAAAACGAAGGGGACTGGTTGTTTGGGTCTTTTTCTTCACCCTCAAACACTGACTCAAGAGGGGAAACATAACCATATAAATTGAGGGGGTAGACTCATTTTTGGCCAGGGGGAAGAAAAAGCTCTAGGAGATTCTCTCAAGTGCTCTGTACTTGAACCTCTCTTGGCTCTCTCTCTCATTTTGGAAAGGGTTTAGAAGCTACACTTTGCTTTTCTCACTGGCAGCAAGAAACTAAGAATTGGTGGCTCTCTCTAATGGCTATTCTCCAAAGAGATTGAGAAGCATCCTTCTCTCCAAGAAAAGAAAAAATCTCCACCAAGTCAATCTTCAATTTCATGAAGAAGCAAAGGTCAGTGTTCCTCTCACATGCTTAATTCAGAATAGTAAATTCAAATCAAATATTACTTCATCTAATTACATAAGCTATTGGAATGAATCATAAATAAGAACGTAAAGTTGTTTTGTTGGATCCATGCTTGTACCTCTGCACTTGCATAATTTGGAATTCTAGTGGATGATGAGTCGTCTAGATAAATTTAGATTCAAATTTATCGTATGATTTGAGCTCCAAAAATACTATGGAACGTTTCTACTTTTCTGCATGAATTCTTGTTAAGATTAATTTATCTACGAAGTCCTTGGATTGGTCAAAGCCAAAATGTGAGACGCTAATGTGAATAATTTAGTGCCATGAACCTCTAGCTTGGCTCTTATTTAACAGTCGTTTCATAGTTTGAATTTATGGCCGTCCCTGCACTTGTTGTTACTGTTATACATGATTCAAATCAAGATCTTCAAGGATATTGCTGTGCAATCTCTTGAGAAATTGGTTGGTAAACTTGTGGAGTAAGCTTTCGTGAATAGTATCAAGCTACTCAGCGATTCAATTATGGAATTGAATAAGCCAGTTGATTATAAAAGAAGCTACTTGCGAAGTTAATCTGTACATTTCCTGACGTATTTAATTCTCAGGCAGCACTCAAGCAAGAAATTATTCTTGAGTTTTCATTGCATGCTGAGAATTATATGGTGATTTAGATATGCCTAAAGACAATGGGGCACCTTTTTGATCTGTTTGAAGTGGAAAGGATTGAGATGGATCTTGAGAATTTGCGTCAGCACATTGCCTTGAGTTGCAACCAAAGAATTCAGCTGATATTTTTCCCACTGTTGCTGAAGCTATGGCTTCAGTTCCCACCTTATCAGTTGATGTCCTAATTAAAGGTAAGCCATGATCAAAATCGGCAGCAGTTCTCATGGTTCGATTTGCTCCGAAAGCAAAGGTTCTTTGGAATAGTAGGTGGAATGAAAAAGATGCTGCAGTCCTGATTCCTAGTGTCATAATTAGCATAAAATTAGGAAATGTTATTCCAATAGATGCTCGCCTTCCGAAAGTTGACCAAACTGCACTCACAGGATGCTCATTATGGCCATCCTAAATGATGGTACTACAGTGATAGTTCCAAAAGATCATCCCGATAGCTGAAAGCTAGCAGAAACTTTTACCACAAATATTATGCTTGGAAGTTATTTGGAAATATTGACAACTATATTCTTTTGAGTGGCATACCTCCACTTGATTCAAATTTTAGAAACAGGATCGGCAAAAGCAAATCATCAAAGATTGGTGAAGGATCTTAATCCATCAAACTGGTGTGCCACTCTTATTCAGCCTATAGCTGACATGCTTATTGTTGTAGAAGTCTTCCTTGGGTTATTCAGATGATGATAATAAAGTCTTCATTAGCATATTCAAGCACACAAAAGATGAGGCCAAATTCTGTGATAACGTTCTTATTTCTATTGCAACTCGTGAACTACACAGTACCTACTAGAAGCAGCAGATG
This sequence comes from Canavalia gladiata, assembly GCA_037954105.1. Lineage (NCBI taxonomy): Eukaryota > Viridiplantae > Streptophyta > Magnoliopsida > Fabales > Fabaceae > Canavalia > Canavalia gladiata. Next base: position 13,460,685 of record CM075662.1, on the reverse strand, counting down.
GGAGACATCATGATCAGTGTTGATATAGCAGGAACCACAAATAAAATTGATAAAGTCCAAAATTTTCACCTTGAAAGCACCAGCATTAGGTTATACTTTGGGCCTGTAGTTTTGCAACAAACCATGTTTACTGGAAATTGTGGAGTACTGAATTAATTTGGCAAAAATCAGCAACATGAGGAGCAGGTAAGTGGGTCTCTATTAGCCTTATCAGCTATCTTTAACCAGCTCCAAAATCTATATTGAAGTGGACTTATGTTCAATATTAAACCTGGAACCAGATTGCTCAAAATTTTCCTTGAGTGGGTAATTTAGACATTATAGCAGAAAGACATGCAGATTTATTGATAATTGTTGGCTGGCCATGCCAGCTATTTGCTTGGATGCTTTAATTCCCCACCTATCTCCCCCCAATATTAGTTAAGTTAATTCCCAAGCCTATTAATTTTAAGGTGGAAGCCCAGCTTAGTGGTAAGTTTGCTGCACTTACTCCTAGGTCTCGAGTTCGAATCCCATAGGTAGCCATTTTATTTTAAAATTCTCAATCAATGGGGCCACGATAATTAATATTGGGCCATATTGAATCAAATTGGACCCTACAAAGCCAACCTACCTCTCTAAATGAGCTACGCCATTGGGCCATAATAAAGGAAAACTAATATTTTTAACCAACATAAATTCTCCTACTTGTTTTACTAATTAATTTGAAACCAAGTCCAATTTCTTTTTAAAAATTAAGTTCATTTTTTTTATTTAATTTGAAATCAAGTCTATTTCCTTTTAATAGGGGTTAAGCTCAATTTCTTTTGGATCAAGCCTAACTCCTTTATTTTAAAAAAATAAAGTCCATTATTTATGTAAAATCAAAATCATTTTTCTTGGGGTCAAATTTAATTTTTTTTTTATTTTTAAAGTAAAGTCCCTTTTTTTTTTAATTTGGATCAAATCCAATTTTTTTTTATTTGGAATCAAGTTTCTTTTAACTTGGGTCAAGCCCAATTTTTCTTTTAATTTCAAAATTAAGTTTTTTTTTTATTAAGCCCAATTCCTTTTAATTTGAAATCAAATCCATTCTTTTAATTTGGGTCAAACCCAATCCTTTTGGGTCGAGCCCAATCTCCTCAAGTTCAATTCTCCTTTCTTTAAGAAATCAAATTCATTCTTACTTAATTTGTGTCAAATCCAATTCCCTCTTATTTTGTTATTTCTAAAATTAAGCTCATTTTATTTTACGATCCTAGATCTCACGCAATGAGCTCCGAATTTGAAAGTGCAATATACCTTGTCTTTCAATCTTCAGAGAATCATATGAGTAGTAGTACAAGCCTTGTTTGCCTCCGACTCTGTGCATGTGGGTCAAAGGTCTTCATTTCTCAATCTTTTTTCAAAATTACTTTTTCCAAATACTTGTCAAAATGTCAAACGATCCTATATCTCACGCAATGAGCTTCAAATTTGAAAGTGCAACATACCTTTTCTTTCAATATTTGGAGAGTCATACGAGTCTCAATGTAACCATCGCTTGCCTTCGGCTCTGTGCATATGTAAATTCGAGAACACGTGTAAAAATCAAATTTTCAAAATATGTTTTCAATAATTCCAAGTCTCACGCAATGAGTTCTGGATACGAACTGGTAGCATACCCTACTGTTTGACATTCAAAAATCATATGGATCCCAATGCAGCCCTCGTTTGCCTCGGATCCTATGCATATGTGGGCTAAGAATTCTTCAAAATATTCAAAGCACTTTCAACCTACTTTTTCAATTATATCTGAAAATCTTCAACTAGAACTATATAGTCTTGAATTTCTCATTGCATTATGGAATTTTCAAGCAGAACTACATAGCGTTGAATTTCTTATTGCACTATGGAATACGTAGGAGTAGGATCAAGTCCTGTCAGACTATTTTCGTAACCTATCTATTTATATTCTATTTAAAAGAGATCTAACAATTTTCAAAAATATCATAATCACACACTTAGTTTAAGGGTACCGCTCTTCGGAACAGGTGAGCATGTTCCCTGATACCTTCCTTACTCGTAATTGGCTCTAAACCAAGAACTCATCCTCAAGTTAGGATTTTTTCAAATATTTTCCTATAAAATAAAATTTGGTAGCAGTTACACAATTAATTCAGATTCTTTCTAAAATTCTTTAACGAGTTTGTCATCTTATTGTAATTACGATTATGATAATAATGAAAAAAGAAAAATAAAATAATTGTGACTTTTTCTGATGGAAGATGAACCATCCTTAACAAAAAAATTAATATCCTAAGTAATTAAAATAATAAATAAATAAGTCTAGAAAACTTAAGATTAATAAGTTTAAAATGTCATAACTTAAAGAGAACAAATTGAATTCACCGTATTTTAGAAAAAAATTGAGTGTTATGAATTTGAATAATTTGATGATAAACACGAGAGCTAGATAAATAAAAATTAGATTAAATTATAATAAATAGTCTGAATATACATTTAGTATAAAATAAAATTTTTATAATAACTTTTTATATCCATTGATAGATAATCGGTGTAAATAATAAAACGGTGATATTTTTTTAATTTAAACAAAAATTATTACACTGTCCTTATACAGCTGATATAAAAAATATTTTTAAAATCGATTAAATTCAATAACTGATATAAAAAATTAGTTTTACATCGCTTCCTATGCAAACTGAGTTAGAATGATAATTTTAACTTTCCTTTAGCTTCATCCTTATAATCTCAATCTTTGAATCTCTATGTCTTTTGTTCTAACCTCAAGAGTTGTTTGTTCTTCTCATCTTACTCCCCTTTATCCTTGTCATTATCCTTTTAATTTATATGAAATATCTGTAAATACCAATGATGGTATTAAGGGAGGAAGATCAACCGTATTTCTTTGGGGAAATATTTAGTGTGCTGAAGGAGCTCAAGAAGCTGATATGAACTGGTTTGGGTGGTTCTCTTACTTCTTGTATGACACTGATTGGATGGGGTGTGAGGTGTACAGTGGTAAGGCTGGAGAGGATGCATACACTACTTTGAGTGTGTGCTAGATTACTAGGGCTTATTATAAACGATGTTATTTTCGACGTTATGTCATTATCAGTTGGATTGTTGGGTCGTATGGTTGGGGGAATGAAGAGTTTGTAGGGATTATTACAAGCATTATTCTCGCCATTTCATTAGTAATAATTGTGGTTATAACTAAAAATGAAGAATACAAGTGTCATATGCACCATGTGCCTCGTGACCATCCCTCTGAAGTTGTAGGCTCAAGAGAATGCATCGATACTAGACAATGCTTTGTCCGTTAAAACCAAGGATAGTTCTTTCGATGATTTAGGTGCCATTGAGACTGTGCTTTAGACTCTGTTTAATTTGATTTTTCATTCTAAACTTGTTCTTAAATTGTAGATAGGAGAAAAATATCAATACAGTGTAAACATTCTAACAGAGCGCATACAAATATGTGATGAAATTCTGTAATAGGTCATTTTCTATCTAATTCTACAGGTTAGTTTAGGCTATCTAATATTGTGACCATTCTTTCCAATTTAGTTTTCCATTTGGACTCCTTGATCTTGTGCAGGTTGATTACACTCACCTGATATAATCATCACTTCTTTAGTGTTACTATTATAAAAAAGTATTTGTTGCTGCTGCGCTTTACTCTTTAAAACCTGCATTTAATTGTATTTTTCTTTAACTTAAATTAAATGTTATATACTCTTCACACAGAAGGTTTGGAGGTGTTTTTTTATTCAAAAGTTTTGGATTTAATACAAAATTGGTAGTTGCTAGTGTTTTGTAAATGATGTATATGGTTTGTTTAAATTCTTCTCTACAGGTTGTTACCAATTTTTTATCCTCTATTTGCTCAGTGCTTTGAGCCTTATTGTTTTGATGTATTGACTTTACTTTTATATTTTTATCTTGGAACTTCTTTAATTTGTTTGGTGTGTGAGAAAGCAAGTAGTATAGTAAGCTTGGTGTTGAGCATCCATACTGGCCCATCCTTCCTTTTAATGATGTACTTAAGCTCACAGAAGAAGAAGAAAAATCACAAAATAAATATACATAACATGCTTGGTTTGAAGCATCTAAATTAAAAAAAAAAGTTAGATAAACTTGCTTTCTCATCAGAAGATGCTCAACCTCGTGTATCAAGTTGTTCTGACAGTAGGGCAACCAAAAGGATGGTTATAGACTTGGTACTACTTTTAAATCCCATGATTTTGCGATAAAAGGTAATGCTAAAGGAGAATTTAGGAAGAGAATTGATCATAACTGTGTTATGCTTGCATCAATGATGCAAGTACAAAATACATCTTGATGCAGTCTAGTTGGAAATCAATTTGAAGCAAGACAAGTTGATAGTGGTAAAGGTAGCAGAAGAGATCAAATGCACAATGGTTTAATGAATATGCTTAGTCGAGGTTTGGAGGAGACAATTGGTAAGCTTATGTTGTTATTACCTTCTAATTCTTGTCTTTCATAATACATTAAAGTTGCAAATCGTATTCTTGTGGTTTCATTCTTTTTGGACTCTTGTGTAAAGGTGGAGTTCCATAATTATTGATATGATGTGTTTTATTGGTACTATTAAAATATACTTATGGTTAAGTAATTACATATAACTAACTAATTGCACATTTTAGTGGATCTAAATATACTAATCAATTTGACTTGAAAATATTATATTCCTAATTTTGTGAAACATTTTATTTTGGGATCTCTTTAGATAATATTGATTTTTGGATTAATAGCCCACTTGTTCATGACAGTGGCTTAATTGTTTGACCAAGTGCCTCTGTAGCCTATCCTGTATAACATTAGAAAAAAGAATCTTACGATGTGCCAAATTTCTAGACTTGACTAATCTAAAATGTGAAATACCCACGTATAGCTATGAAATTATGAGAGAAGCCTAGGTATTTAATTTTCTTAACAATGAATTATTAAGGATATGAATGTTGAACGACTACCTTGCTCCCTTGTTTTAAATCTCAGTCCACCATTCACTTCTCTCTATCTTATCCATGAAATCTTAAGTGGGTCTGTTTATGCCCTGGTGAGGGCCAATACTAATAAGGACCGTGACTTCTTTAGGAATAATGGTAGTTAAATTTATATTATTTTTTATATTATCAAATAATTGAATATTATTTTAGATATAATTTTTGAAATAATTATAAAACTAACAATTTTTTATCATATAATGATTTATACTTAGATAATACTATAAAAGATTTTATATTATCAACCTATTTTATTTAGCTTAAAATTATTGTATTAATTTTTATTATAATGTTTGAATTTCTTAATTTATTTAAAGGCTAGTCTACTACCATACATATAAATTTAATCTTATTATTCTGTATAAACATATAGATTAATTTAAAAATCTTATTATAAAATAATTTTTAATATACTTTTAAATTAAGTTTTTAAAAAATGAAATCATATCATAAGAAAACCCATTAAAATTTTGGAACCTGTATGCTAAGTACATATATATCTTATTATTCTTTATTTGGGTATTGTTTCAGGTTGGAATGATGTAGAGTTACCATCATCTCATTCCTTGGAATCAAATAATGAAAAGATTGCCAACATTATATATATGTTGGGGATGAATGGTGAGCTCAATCACATGCTTATTTCTTGTTTATTATTTATAACAATTTGGGTTGTATTAGTTTGTATATTTTTTGTATGATTAACTAGGGTGCTTTAAAAAACATTTTTTTCTAAGGTCATGACTACTTTTCTATTTTGTGAAAATTTTTTATTTTTAAAAATTTGTTTATACTTAAAAATCATTTTCTTCTACTTATTTGAATTTTTTGTTAATTAATCAAAGCTTCTAATTATACTTTGATCTTTTTTATGTTTAAATATGATCTAATAATTATCTTAAAATAGTTATTTCTTTAAAGATGTAATTATTATTTTATTATTTAGGTAATAATTGTTAGATTATCTTTGTCTTTAACAAATCATAAAATCATTCGGTAATTGTCTTTATAGATTTTTAACATTAAAAATGTAATATCTTGAAAATGAAATTATTTTATGTATAAATTGTATTTATATTTTATGATGAAAAATAATTTGTGGAATTATTGATAATAAAAATATTTAAAAAAATTTCTTTTAAAAATTTTAACTAAAAATACAAGTCTTATTATAATGATTATATAGAAGAATATACACGATCCGATGTTATCATCCACGTTAATTTTAAAAATTTATGTTCATTTATTACCAATAATATACATTTACATATATCATTATGTATATCATTATTTATATTTATCTTACACATGCCATCAGACAATATCAAAGACTCCTAAGAAGTTTTTTGTAACAAAATAAGAGAATTAGTACCCTTTTAAGATTACAGTCATCCACAAAGAAAGATACAAAGTACATACAAGCAAAAAACATCCTCCTTAGTGATTCATGGGGTATGTCCTTACAAATTGATGGCCTTTTCTACTTCTCATTTATTTCATCCCATGAGCACTACATAGTGAGTCCATATGCAGTTCAAGGTAGATTATTGTCGTCATGAACAACATAATTGGGGTCTAGAAGAGAAATGAAAGGTAGAAAATGAAAAATCATAATTTCTTAATAGAGGTCTACCCTAAATTTTGTGGCATCATTTTTATTCTAACCACTTCAGTTTATTTATAAAAGGTGATAGGCATGCAAGTAAAATTAGTACTTATAAAAATAAATTCTTATCTAAAATGGATTCCTTTTAATAGTAGTAGAAATTAAAATTTAACATAGCATACAACTCATACATGCTCTGAATCTCTTTTTCATAAAAATGTTCATAGACATAAACCCCATGCATTCTTTAGATCACTTTCTCATCATAACATAGATATTATTTGACTCTTACTCACTTTATACCTTAATCATAAATCATTCTCATTCTGTAGTCACTCTCTCAGTCACAATATAATTTAAGACATACCATTAACAATCTTAGTCAAACAATATTTTTCACTTCACACATACTATACCTTTTTTCCTAGGATATGAGTTCATTTTAGATGGTTCTCACCATCATAATTTCTTGAAGCCCTATGACTTTTATTCGAAAAGTCCTATGACCTCCCTATATGCACAAGCCCTATGACGTGATCTGGTAAGTGTAGTGTCTTAAATTTTCATATGAAAATTTCTTTACTGATCCTATAACTTATTAGGTTTCATTTTAAGTCTTTGTAATAATATCCATGCCCAATATTAAATCTATACGCATAAATAGCATCTAAATCATCCAATTTCTCATACGATTCATCCATTTATGGAATCATAATTCACATTAATCTTCATGCATCATTCCAGAGAGCACGTAGTACACTTGTATATAAGTAAACATATTCAAAATTCATTATGATAACTTTCTCATGGAAATTTACTTCCCCATCCTTCTAAGTTATCTCTCAACCTTTTCTTTTCTCAAGAACTATGTTTCTATTATACTTTGATTTTAAGTTTATGAATAGGTTTAGCTTAATGTAGTTGACTGAATGGTCTAGGTAGATTAATCTACACTGTATTCATTCATTTAGATGTTTTATGCACACCTCTATTATTTCAATTTTGAATGTTAGACGTTTTATGCTTTTTGTACCATTAACTGAGCTAATCAAGTTTGAGTCACTGATTGATTTACTAGTTTACCTACTTGCTCATGAATCCAAAGCTTCTTACTTGTGTCCTAGTTAAATATCCTTAAGCATTCAATTTAACTTATTTTGTACATTTAACCTATAGTTGGCTGAATCTATTCACTAAGCCTCCAAAGCATTATGGTTCATTTATTCTTACATTTAGAATATGATTTATACTAGTTAGGACTTAGGCTATTAAACTAAACCAACTAGGAAATTTTTAAGGCTTTTCCTTCTTACTTACTAGGCATGTTCGAATGGTCATTTACACTCCCATAACGCCGTAATTTATTTATAATTACCATCTTATGCATAATTGAGTTCATTTTTAAGTCTTAACAAGATTTTAACCTACTTTCACCAAATTTTCCTAAGTATGCTCGAATGGTTACCCAAATCATCACCAAGTCTTTTTTAAACTTACAATTCTTTTCTTCTACATGGTTAGGATCTTCATTATACCTTAATCAAAATTTTAAATTCATTTCCCCTTAATTAATGGAGAGTGGCCAAATTCACACTTTGTCCAAGCAAGGGTCTTTTTTCTCAATTTCTCCTCACTTGACCTTTGTATCATAAATTTTAACATTTGTTACATCAATTTCTTTTGGATCCATTAATATTTGTCCTTGCTCCATAGCTTTGATCATTATCATGGCGGGTTTTAATTGTTTTGTTCATATTTTTAGTCCACATGTCCATCCTTGCTCTTATTAGCTTTAAGATCCAATTTTGTAGTTAATTTTGTAACTTTTGGGAATTAAATTTTATAGTATTTTATAATTATTATCATATGATTCTAGATCTAAACTTTTATCAAAGTCTAAGCTCAAGATTAAATATTTTAAGAGGAGACATACGTAAGTTTACAATTTTTATCATAAAGGCCATAAAGAAAGCATTTTTCAAGACAATCAAGTAGAGATCTAGTGGATCTACTCCAAGATCTATCCATCCCTTAATTTGAACATTTCAAAACTTTTCACGAAAACTCTCAAAGCTTCCCAAATTATTAAAAATCATATTTAAGAAATTTCAACTAATTAAATTGCTCCAAAGGTTACAAGAAGAACTTTAATTCATCGAAATTTCCTTTTAACTTCCAAAATCACTAAAAGCATGTTAATGCTTATTTTTAATAATAAAGGAAAGTTTTGAGTTCTATAAAACTCAAGTAAGTGGAATCCGTAGAACTTAGAGAGAGATCCACCAAAAAGAGAAGAAAAATAAGTCATATAATATAATTAAAAATTTAGAAAGAAGTATATGGTAAAGACCTTACTTGTTGAAAATTTTTGTAAGGATTTGGTGGGTCTTTTGAAGTTGGCTTCTCTCTCCTTTTTGGTCCACAAGAATACCTTCAAGGATGGTGGTGGGGCATTGTTTGTTTGACTTATTATAGCTTAAACTTCAAATATGTGTAAGTTCAAGCTTAGTGTATGTTTATGTGTTTTAAGAAAAGTTGAAGTTTTAGGTAAGTTTAGAGAGCTTTTAGAATAAAGTTAGAGGAGAAAATGAGCCCCTTGATCTTCCTAAACAAATTCAACCACCCTTGGGCCAATAGGAATTAATTTTCTACTTAAGAGTATTTTGGTCTTTTTACATGTAATTTCAATTTTTCAAACTAAATGTAAATGAAGAAATTAATTTTAATACTAATCAAGATTAATTTATTTTAATCATGGTTAGTTTTAATTAATCAAGGTTAATTTATTTTAATCATAGTTAATTTTATCTCTCTTCATAAATATTTTTGTCTCATGCCAGCTTTGATGACTTATGAGGTGAGTCATTCCCTCATTTATCACATGGTATTTTCATTTACATGGATAAACTCCAAGTTCGAGGCCTCTTCTTTGCATTTTCTTACCCTCTCATCCTTCCAAGAATATTTTGGTAATTTTTTGGAAATTTTTCAGAAAGTTCCCAAACTATTTTCCTAATGTTTCTAACATTTGTTGGCTTGTTTCTAAATCATTCTTATACATTTACCTTTTTTCAGAGGCAATTTATCCTCCATAGAAGATAGAGCTCTCTAAGGACGTTTTCGATGACATTTTCGTTCTCTTTATTTCTAATCTTTCCTTGTGATTTTCTAACCATCATTGATGGATTCTAAATCTTTATAATGTCTTTTAACTTTTATTTTAAACTACTTACATATTTATTTGTGTCATTCTAGTATAAGAGTATTTTTATTATTTATTAAAAATTTTCTAATTTTTTTTTTAATTTTTATTCTTATCTCTAAAAAAATATTTATAACTTAGAAAGTGTATCATTAAAAATTATAGGTGTTATAAAATTTTATGAGGTTTGTTAGCTTTTAAGCCCTAAGGTTGAACAGGACTAATGGAATTTGACTTATTCTTAAACAAACCATATAGATTACAATATTTTTCCAAGCATATATATTTTTAATGTTTAAATTATAGAATTTTAATGTTTGATATATATTTTATATATATTTTAAAATTGTGGCTGTTAAAATGTTTTAAAAAATTTATTTATTTTTTTTTAAATTATTACATTAATTATTTTTTACATCATTAAACTTAGAATCCATGTAAAAAGTATATTTTTTACATCAATTATTCAATAAATAATCGATGTAAAAAATTTATTTTATATACTGATTATTTTTATACCAATAATAAAACAACTACTATAAAAGAAAAATTTCTACTAGTGATACTTCATTATCAAATAATTTTAAATGAGTATATAAATTCTTTTATAGAGAATTAGCCCATAAATTTCTACTATGTTGTCATTTACTAGTGGAAAGACTAGTCCGGGTTGAAAAGCTCCAAAGTATAAACAAAATTAAAATCAAAATGTTGCCATAGTTAAACATAAATAACATGACAATTAATTAAAAAATTCTACAAAAGATAGATCTCCACATCCATCTTTTGTCTTCAAAATTATTTAATTTTAGCCCAAAAAATTATTGGACCTTTGTATGAACACTTATTCCTTTTTCTCAATTCTTTTCATAATTCAACGATGTAATCCACCTTATATATATATATATATATATATATATATATATATATATATATATATATATATATTATTTTTTATGATCCACCTTATATATATTATTTTCTTCATAGAAAATAAAGACTATCATTTAAAATCTTGCATGTATTACTAAACCAATTTAAATGTTAAACTTATGTTACATCCTTTATTTAAAAATTTTTATCTCAGAAAACTTATGCCCCAAAACTTTAAGATAATTAAGAAAATTACACCCTTTAATCAAAATTCTTGATCTCATAAAATGCTTTTTTTAAAAGAAAATTACTCAAATATCATAATTAAGTGCAACAAATTTTAAATGCCATGCTTTCAAGATTGAAAGGGAAAACTTATAAAGACTCAATACTTCGCATCTATTTGTATAAAAGAATAAAAGTTGTGCTTACTTAGCTTTTCTTCTTGAATGGAGACATTTTCCATTTAAGGAAAAACTATTTGATTGAAACATTTTCAAAAAATATATAAATATTTTTTTTTAAAAAAAAAAAGCAAAATGCACAAGTATAATTGTGAGAAGATAATATGTATCATCTTTTGTTTGGTATGATAAGATGGATCATAATTAATATAATTATTGATGAGAAGCATCTAATTCCTAGAGCAAACAAGAAATTAAGTAATAAATTGTAATCATTGATTAATTATCGTCTCTGCAATAATAAGTTTGTAATAACTATTATTTTTTTCATTGATATAAATTTTATCACTTGACAAAATAAGTACAAGCATAGGAAAGATGTGGCAATACTTCAATCTCCAAATCCAGGAGTAAATGCTACACCTGTTGAAGGTAACCAAAGATATCCAAAAATAAATTGATCCACAGTGAAGTTACTAGCCAGCCTAGAATCATTGATCACATGGTACCCTGGCCATTTGACACGTTTATCTAACTCAGCTCCTGGTCCATAATTTTTGTACTCAGCATAATACAGCGTGTCCAAGTGTTCCGGCCCCTTCCACTGTAGCCATCCTTCAGGCCTTACAATGTTACTGATATACGATTGCATGACAATTGTCCTTGAATACGCCTTCCATGGTCTCCCAAGGTATGTTGAGGTTGTATTAACAAAGGGTAGAAGGTCATAATCTGCTGAAATGTTGCAGAATTGAAGGGAGAAACCAGATGGTTGTGTTGGATTTATTTCCGAATGAGCAGTGATTGTGTTTTTTTGGTTTGCTAATCCTTTCTTGGCCAAAATTTGGCATTTTTGGAATACAGCAGTAGCACGCCCAAAGATGAAGTCCACAGTGCCACTAATTTTGCATTCTCTATAGAATTGACGCAAGGCGTGGGCGTAGAGGCTGTCTTGGTAACCAAAAACCCCACATCGGTAGAAGATAGAGAGGTCAGAGTCTGATCTTAGTGCAACAGCTTGGCACTTTTCAGGTCCTGCACTATTTCTAAAGGAAATATCTCGTGCTATGAATCCTCTGCCATTCACAGCTTCACAAAGAAACAAAATGAGAATTATGTTAGAGATTTTAACAATTCAAAAGTATAAGAGCTACAAGCCTAAGAACTATTATTTACACCTAGTTGTGCCATATATTATTTTTCTTTTTAAAATAATGTTTCCTTTGACTTGGAGTTTCCTAGGGCCCTTTCTATTTCATCATGCTAATTAATTTTGAGCGTGATTTAAGGAGTAATTTAGTATTACTAGTAAACAACTATTATCAATCATGTCTTCTCATTACCTAACTCCAGAGTATGTACTCAACTTAGGCTCGAAAAAACATTCTCTTAGACCTCAAGATTGGTCCAATGCAATTTGCCATCATTGAATGTCGTCATTGTAATAATATGGAATATTTCACTTTCTTTTTTACACACTTGTCACCTATATATTTTTTAATTGTTTTAGTTTTTATAATATTTATTGTTAAGAATAAATTAAAGCATTTAAAGTAAAAATATTATTATTTATTATATTTAAAAGTTATTTTTAAGTGCTTAAATTAGGGTAAAAAATTTAAAAAATAATATTTTTATTTTTTATTTTTATATTAATCTCAAACTAAGAATTTAAGATGCAGAAAATGTTTAAAAAAAAATAAGAAAACAAATAAAAAAAATAAAAAGAGAGAAAGGGAGTGTCCTTACCAAATGTAGGTGTTTTGTATGTGGTCAAATTATGATTACGACTCAAGTTACCAGTGATAATAGTGGAAACCATACCCTCTCCAATTATGACTAGGTTCCACTTTTTTTTACCAATTTCAACATTCTCATTGTAAACACCCTTCTTTACGTAAATCACATAGCGTCTCATATTATAGTCAGGTGCTGATTGCACTGCATCCATCACCCTAATATAATTTCCAGTTCCATCAATAGCAACTACAACATCCCCAGAAACTTCATTTGTTTGTAGTAGACTCTGATCCTCTAGTTCAACCCAGGAAGGAAATTGAGACTTGATGAAGTGATCCGAAACAAGATGGACTTGGGTTAGCAGTATTTGGACCAACGAGTTCACTTGATCAATCCTGTTGAATATTCCACTCTTCACACTCTCCCCACTTGTCCCTTCAAAACCCTCCATGCATGTATCTGTATTTGCTAGTATGGCACTTAACCATGTTCTCAAATCAGAACTCATATTTCCAGTACTGTTATGCTTCCCTACAATAAGTAATACATGTCCTTATGTATTAATTATTATTATTAGGAAATTGATAAGTAAACAAATGACTATGAAGAGGACAAAGCTCATCTCGACCACTTTTTTATTACTTCATCCATTTAATTTTTTAAGTCATTTTTACAAATTATTTATCTTTTTAGGATTTTTAAAAATATTAATTACTTACATTTTAATAATAAAATTATTTATCAAGAATAATTTTTACCTAATTATTATTATAATAATAATATTACTTTAAAACTTTTTGACATTAGTGTCTAAAAATAAAAATTCTTAAAAAAATTGTTTTTATATTTTCAATATGATAAATATAAAATAATAGTTTTTATTAAAAATATTTATTATAACAAAAATATAAATATATTCTTTCTTGAATAAAATTTATTATTTTTATTTGTTTACAATAAGTTTTAAAAATAAAAAATAAAAATAAAAATATTTGATTAATATATTTTAACATTTTAGTAAACATATGTTAGTTAAATTAATTTATTTTTTATACCGATTAATAATTTAATTATTTTTAAAATATATATATTACTATTAAATAACTTATAATACAACATAAAGGAAGCAGGATGTCTACTCGTGTTGGATAAATTTATTATAAATTTTTTTTAAGAAAAGGAATATAACAAAAGAATAAAATAAATTGTTTTAAAAAATTAAAATTAATTTATATATTTCAAATTTTGCATAAATTAAATGAAATAACTTTTTAAAATATTAAATTATATAACATAATTTTATTTTTCATAGAAAGTTTAATGAATTTTAATTTTTTTCTAATTTTTTTTCTTAATACAAGTAATTCTAGCAAAATTTATTGTGGTGGAGATTGATTTTATAAAAAATGGAAATAAAATTAAGATAACATCAATACCTTGGGGACTTTCAACAGCAGAAATAGACCAGCTAAGCTCATCAAGTGATAAATCTAGTAAATCAAGACAAGCGGAAATGGCATCAGAAAGATGAGCATAGCTAAAGGCATTCTTATTATTATTATTAATGTTGGTGAACTCATTTTTGAGAGTGGTGGTAACGTCTTCCAAAATATCGCTTATTCTTTTCACAGAACCAATGAATTCTGAAGGAGAGACTTTGAGGCACTCAAGTCCCACAGAATCCGATCGAACAAAGTGGATGGTGAAAAACATCAACAAAAAGAACAAGAAAATTTTGGATGAAGACATTGGAGAAGGCATTGAAATCAATAAAGATAACATGCAATTAATTAAGTCGAGAGTCTAAACAATGAAATTTAGGGTATTTGTACCTTTAAAGGGAGAAGTGGAGAAAGCCTAATACTAGAATTGAATGAACTGTGACCACTGTATGGGCAGGTAGGAAAATTTAATGAGGTTAAATATTTTTCATGTACTAATTATAGGTCTTTCCAAAAGATAGAAAGTAAGAAAAATGTTACACTAAAAAAATATCATTTATTAAAAATTATGCATTATAATTTTTTATTTGTTAGTATAATATATTTTTTATAATATTTATTAAATAAATCTTACTATTTATACTAACAAATTATTTATGATGTTCATACTAATCAATTAATTTTTATTGAAAATTATATTAATAAAATTAGTTTAATATTAAATTGTTAAAATGATAATTTTTTATCATATAATGAATAATGTAATGTAATAAAAATTAAATTAAATAAATAAATAAATATATGAATGGTATTATTAATTGAGTTATATTATTTACATAATATTTTTATTATATTATTCATTTTTCTTATAATTATATATTTTTTCTATTTTGTAGTATAAATGAAGATTTTTAAACATAATTTCTCTTTTTTGAATTAATTAAAAAGATTCATTAGAAGGAGTAGGAGTTTTTTTAATTAATAGAGATTTATTTGAAAATAAGTAAAGATATAAAAATAATGTATAACTTCAAATGTATGTATGAAAAAATAAATATAAAGAAGGTAGGCATTTTGTTAAGCTGCGTGATGTTTTACGTGAGCCTCTGTAGGATCGTAAAGGGAAGGGGGGTGTGGGTACGCAACTGATAGAGGGGTGTGTCTAGTTTGAGCAATTTCACATTTTCACTGTTAATTGGAGCCATTATTATGTATAGAATAATGCAATGTCACCCTTGAAAGTGAACCAAACCTATTTTCAAATTTGATTCTACATTTTCATTTTTTTAACGTACAAAATAGAATTTATGTTGAAATAATAAAATTATTGCTTCTTTTAGATGCTATAATTTATTTATTATTGAAATATCTTTGTTCACTAATAAATTTAATAGTTTAAAGAAAATATGAAAATCAAATAAAAATAATAATAAATATATTGAAGTGATCATAAATACTATCAAATGTTTGTATATATATCTTCTTGATAAAATATAATATTAAATAAATATATTGAAGTAATTAAATATATACTACCTAAATATAAAAAAAATTAAAAAAATCATATCACTACCTTTCAAGTTCATGAACTCCTTTAGATGGATTGCTGTCTCTTTTATCTTAGCAAACCTGCATGATTTGTATGTATATATAAAAAAAAACTTCAATTTTTTAAATATAAAAATATATTAAATTTTTGGAGTTACCAATTTTTTTTACTTTTATAAATATTTTTATTCTACATAAATAAAACAATTTTAACATTTTACCAATGATATAATTTTGATTTTATTTTTTTTAAGTTGGAAGGGCTCACAAACATGATAATGATGTGAACATTATGACATAAGTTACGATTTTTTTATATAAAAATATTATTTATTTATTCATTTATAATTTTTATTAAATAATTAATTAATATTTTTAAAATGTAAAAAATAAAATAAATTTAACAACTTACTTCTAAATATATATAGATATATATATATATATATTATTTATACGTGTAAAAGAAAATTTCTTTCTCCCATAATATGGAAGGACATTCTTTTTTCCATACTCTTGTCCTAGGCTAGTCAAGGTAAGATTCACATCACATAGGGATATGATGTACACTAAATTGACGTTAAAAATGATAAT
Source organism: Canavalia gladiata (assembly GCA_037954105.1). Classification (NCBI taxonomy): domain Eukaryota; kingdom Viridiplantae; phylum Streptophyta; class Magnoliopsida; order Fabales; family Fabaceae; genus Canavalia; species Canavalia gladiata. The sequence goes on along the minus strand of CM075662.1, from coordinate 13,444,267 downwards.
AATTCAAGTCCTTTCCATTTTATATACGCGGGGATATGGACTTTATATTTGTTTAAGTAATGCTATTATGCATGCAAGCTAGCAGCGGATGTGGTGAGAATACATTTGGTTATTACTGTTTGTCTCATATTAATATTCTATTTTTTTTTATGTATTTGAATGTTTTTTAAGTTGTAGGATTAATTTTTCGAAGTGAATTAAATATTTAATCTTAAGTTAGGTTTAATTTTTAATGAATATTTTAATATTACATATATTTTAGGTTACAGTAAAATTTTAATTTCAAAATTAATTTATATTTTAATTTGACCTTTTGATTCTTCTTTTATTTAATTTAGTTCTCTATTTTATCTTCCAACTCAATCTATTAATTTTTTTATATTTAATAACTTACTATTTTAAATAATTTTCTATCAAAATTTTCCGAATTCCGAACTTTATTTCAATTAATTCTCAACTTAATTAAAGTCTTGTAAATAATATTTTACATATTTTTTTATTATACACTGTTTTTTCACACATTTCACTATCGAACCATCATCTAACATTTTCAAATTGCAATTTCAGCCCTCCTTAATTTTCCATAAAACAATTTCAGATCAAATATTTGTTCCTAATTTATTTGTATATGTTATCCGAAATGTAAAAATATGCAAAATGATACAATACAAGTGCGTAATTAGTATTTTAACTTAGTTACAAATTTTATTAATCTTTTAATATCTTCCCTTACAAGTTATAATAAAAAGAATATTTAAATAAAATTTATTCAATTTATTTTTCACATTTTTAATTAAAAATATATTTCATTTTATTTATAAATATATAATAAGATTAAAAAATTTAGAGAAATCTTATATAGTATATGATGAGATAAATTTAAAAAAAAAAATCAGTAGAACTTGAATTAGTTACTAAAAATCTAACAACTTTTTAACAAAACAAATAAAAGTTATAAATTCAACTATTAAATAATATATCAATATTTTAAAATTAAATTGATCATAATACTGATTTAAAATTTAATAATTCAAACGTAGTTGAATTAATTATACTTAAATAATATTTTTCTTAAAAATTTATATCATATATAGAATAATATTGAGCACGAAAATTATAAAATTCATGATTATACATCACTAAATAAAGATTACAAATTATTTACAGATATATTAAAATTATACATAAAATTAAATAAAATAATATTGATACATCTATAAATAAGTATATAGTTGCAGTGAGCTGATTGAGTAAATCAGATCCCATTTTATTCATCTTAATAAGGAAACAATACGATTGAAATGAAACCCATATAAACATCAGTATTCAGTATACATTTTTTTTCTGTCTCGGAAATTAAATAAAATGCAATAAAAAGATGACTGTAAGAGGTAATCATATACCGCATGAAACAGATTGCAAAAATATGAGAATTGTTAATGTATCATCCACCCACCATACATAGAACACATGTGACGTGCTATAGGATAAAAATTCCCCATAAAAAACTATATGGATGATATGTATCATCCACCCAACAAACCATCCAAAAGGTTAAAAAAGTTAACAAAGAAACAAATGAACCACAACTGCGTAGAACCCAATAAAGCAGCCAAAACAAGGAAAAGAGTCCATCAATCAATTTTATGTGTCCAAAATATGCCCTCTCTCAAGCTACAATCACTAAGCACAACTCGCTCCACACTATATATACAGTACTCGGAATTATGCGATGTTCAAACAAGCATGTCAATTAAATTTGAATTTTAAGATAGTTTAATTTTAATATGGCTTCTATAAGAAAATTTTATTTTAATTAAGTTTAAAAAGAATTAAATTCAATCTAAATCGGTGCTATAAAAACAAAATCAAATTTAATTGCGGGTATAGATATTTTACCCGATTCATCCTGAATCCTTTTTTATAATTACAATAATAATTGTATATTCAATTATATGGTATTAAAAATATAATTTTATTATCAATTTTTTAGTTTTTAAATTTTTATGTTTATTTTATATATTGTTTAATTTTAAATATATTTACTATATAATTCATTGCAAATATTTATACATAAATTAATATAATTCATAAATAAATTAAGAAAAACAGCAAAATAGGTTGTGAGTTGATTTGTTTTGCCTGCAACAGATATGTGGTATTTCAGATACCTCAAATAATCCTTTGGATCTCGTTGGTTAGGTTTCTTTTCTCTAATACTTTCCCTTAATCCTCTAAAGTTAATTAGATTTTTTATTATTATGAAAATACTACTGCTTCTCATTTTGCATGTAAACAACTGAGTAAACACCAATATTATTACAGCTGTTTCGTTTTCTCATAAAATCACTTATTAGATATCTTCTTTCCCACAATGCCACTAAAAAAAATATTAATTATCAATTTCTTTCAACACTGTAGATTAAAAGGAAATTTAACTAATATTAATAAACAAACTTTTGCACCACTTGATTGAAATTGAACTCAATTATAACTTTCACCTCCGATTGTGATTTTTATAAAGAACACTTTATGTAAAAATGTAAGACTTTATTTGTTAGCCAAAACATTCATTCTGACTTAGGAGCATTGATATAACCGTAATTATAATGAAATGATGAGCTCGTTAAAAATTTTAAAATAGAATTTATTTGATAATATGGAGCTGCCACCAAATTTTTATTTAAGGGAAAAGATTTGGAAAAATCCTAACTCAAGGATGAGATTTAGGTTTGGGAGTCGGTTACAAGTGGGGAAAGTGTTAGGCACCCCACTCGCCCGTTCCGAAGAACGGTACCCTTAAAGTGAGTGTGTAATTTATTTGAAAACTGTTTTGATCCCTTTAATTAGAGTGAAAATAAATAAATTGATGGAGGTTAGCCTGACAGGACTTGATCATGCTCCTACGTATTCCCCGGTGCAATGGGAAACTCAAGGCTTACGTAGTTCTGGTTCAAAAACCTTCAAAGGGGATTGAAAAAGCCTAGTATTTTGAATATTTTAAGAAAACTCCTTAGTCCACGTATGCACAGGATCCGAGACAAACGAAGGCTGCACTGGGACCCGTATGATTCTTGAATCCCGAACAGTAGGGTATGCTACCAGTTCGTATCCAGAACTCATCGCGTGAGACTTAGAATTATTTAAAACATGTTTAGCTTTTACATATGTTCCTGGACCACATATGCACAAAGTCGAAGGCAAGCGAAGGCTGCACTGCGACTCATATGACTCTCCGAACATTGAAAGACAGGGTATGCTGCACTTTCAACTTCGAAGTTCATTGCGTGAGATTTAGGATAGTTTAAAGCCCTAAAAAGTATTTTGAAAAATGTAATTTGGAAGGGAGATCTTCGATCCACATGCATAGAGTCAAAGGCAAGCGAGGGTTGCACTGCGACTCATATGATTCTCCGAACATCGAAAGATAGGGTATGCTGCACTTTTAACTTCGGAGTTCATTGCGTGAGATCTCTGATCTTTTAAAGCTTTGAAAATTATTTGAAGAAAAATAATTTTGATGAGAGATTCAAAATGGGAGATCTTCGATCCACATGCACATAGTCGAAGGCAAGCGAGGGTTGCACTGCGACTCATATGATTCTCCGAACATCGAAAGACAGGGTATGTTACACTTTCAACTTCGGAGTTCATTGCGTGAGATCTTTTAAAGCTTTGAAATTTATTTTGAAGAAAAATGGAGTTTTGGAAGATTTGATTTAGAAAGGAAGACATACAAACACAAATAAATCATAAAGAAATACATCTAGAAGGATCCACACATGAAAAATAATACCTAAACAAGGTTAAAAGAACAAGATCTACAAAAGAACTTCATGAACACAAGTGATTTTGGCGCCGAAATTTAAATTCAAATCTCAGAATTTTTGAAAATATTTTTTGGTAGATCTGAAAAAAATAATACCAATCAATTTAAAGATATGGGCCATAGGAATAAAACAAAACAAGTTTGATAAAAATCAGACAAGAAATAAGCAAGTTATAGACAAACCAAACAAGGTAGGTTTATTTGCACACTAGGACGAATATGCTTCAGTAATCAGGCCATGGAAATTTCATTTTAGATCCAAATTAGACAAATAATATCATTCCAAAAACTAGAGAGAAATACGAAGAGAACTCAATAAAAATCACTAAAATCAAAGATCATTTGACTGATTAAAAACAAAAACGAAAAATAGAAACGAAGATCAACCTTAAGAACACACCAGATTTTGGCGCCAAAATTTGAATTCAAATCTCAGAATTTTTCAAAAAATATTTTTTGGTAGACATGAAAAATTAAAACTAATGAATTTAAATTTATGGATCATAGGAATCAAACAAAACATGTTTGACATAAATCCAACCAGAAATGAGCAAGTTATGCACAAATCAAACAAGTTAGGTTCATTTGCGCACTAGGACGAACATGCTTTAGTAATCAGGCCATGGAAATTTCATTTTAGATCCAAATTAGACAAAGAATATCATTCCAGAAACTAGAGAGAAATACAAATAGAAATAAACAAAAATCACTAAAATCAGAGATCATTTGACTGATTATAAACAAAAATGAAGAACAGAGACGAAGATCAACCTCAAGAACACACGAGATTTTGGCGCCAAAATTTGAATTCAAATCTCAGAATTTTTCGAAAATATTTTTTGGTAGATCTGAAAAATTAAAACTAATGAATTGAAATATATGGATCATAGGAATCAAATAAAACAAGTTTGACATAAATCCAACCAGAAATGAGCAAGTTATGCACAAATCAAACAAGCTAGGTTCATTTGCGCACCAAGACAAACAGACTTCATTAATTAGGCAATATAAATTTCATTTCTGATCTAAATTACACAAATAATATCATTCCTGAAACTAGAAAGAAATACAAAGAGAACGCAACAAAAATCACTGAAATCGGAGATCATTGGACCGATCAAAAATAAAAATGAAAAAGAGACGAACATGAACTCGGAAACTTGAGAAGAAGCAATAAACTTAACAGGAATAAAAGTCGGACCTAACCTCCATTGGAAGGTGATGAAGAACTGGTTCCATGGAAGCCAAGGGCTGAATTGAAGGTAGAGGTAGAGAGTCTCCTAGGTCCTACCTTCAAAAATTTTGAAAATCCTCCCTAAGACTCTAAGTGCTCCCCCTTCTCTCCTTAGAAATTATGAAATTTTCCAGAAATGAAGCCCCCTTTGAACTAAATGAAAGTCCCTATTTATAGACAAAATTTCAAAAAAAAGAAAGGAAAAAATTTGGTGGGACTTCTGCTTTTTGTTTTCTCATTATTTCTCTTTTTGTTTTCTTTTTATTATTTTATTTATTTTTATTTTTCTTTTTTTTCTTTTTTTCTTTTTTGTTTTTTTTTTGTTTTTTTCTCTAACTAATTCTTAACCGTCATTAACTAATCCAACTAACTTTCTAACTAAATTCTTAACTAAAAACTTCTTTTTCTTTCTTTTTTTATTCTTTTTTTTGTTATTTTTTGATTTTAGAATAAAAAATAAAATAATTTATTTTGTGTTTTAAATTCATTCTCGGACATAATTCAGTGTTCACAAGCATATTGAAGGAAGGCCATAGCTTTTTGGATTAGCCAAGATAGCTTCATATTTTTGTAACAATCCAAATATGCAGTAAACATTCACAGCAAAGGCAACTCATGCGACAAACTTTACGTTTACTTTTCATTGGAAAAAATAGTTTGGTCACAAGAAAATTTTTGTCTAATTTTTGTCTATCAAGTAAAATATATATATCTTTATCTTTATATTTATTCCATCTCCAAACACGTATTAAAAAGACAAATATATTCTTTTAATTCAATTTTACTTCGTCTAAACAATTTAATTTTTCATTCTACTATCACTTTTTTTCCTTCTTATTTCATTCTTTTTTATTTTTTACCATTCTATTTTTTTCTTATCCAACCAAAGCAGTAGAAAGATTATTTAAAAGCATGTTGGTAGGGGAAAAGTAGCAAAAAAATCATCAAATTTTGTTGTTCCTCAAATTTTATTTCATACTCTCCTGCTAACATATTTCTTTACTTGATCTCTATCTTCTTCCTATTCTTAATATCCTTTTGGAAATATTTCATAAAAATTTTCTCCTTCTACAACTTCTAAGTAACCTTCAACCTCTAGCATCTCTTGAATGTTGTCCCACTAATACTTGCCATCCTTTGTCAGTGTGTGTGAACACTAAATTATATCCGAGGGTAAATTTAAAGTTCAAAATAAATTATTTTATTTTTAGTCTAAAATAAATAAAAAAATAAAATAAAAAAATGAATGAAAAAAGAAAGAAAAAGAAATTTTTAGTTAAGAATTTAGTTAGGAAGTTAGCTAGATTAGTTAATGTTGGTTAAGAATTAGTTAGGAAAAAAAGGAAAAAAGAAAATAAAAGAAAAATAAAAATAAAGAAAAACAATAAAAAGGAAATAGAAAAAATAAAAGGAATAAAAACAGAAAATAAAAGAAAAATAAATAAAATAATAAAAAGAAAACACAAAAAAAAGAGAAAAATTAGAAAACAAAAAAGAAGAGATCTTGCCAAATTTTTTCCTTTTTTTTGAAATTTTATCTATAAATAGGAACTTTCATTTAGTTCAAGGGGGCTTCACTTCGAAAAAAAAATTTCTAAGGAGGGAGAGAGAGAGGAGCACTTTAAGTCATTGAGAGAATTTTTAGAATTTTCTATAAGAGTAGCACTTAAGAGATTCTTTACTTCTGCATCCAATTCAGCATCTCTTTAGCCTTCATTGAACCAGTTCTTCATCACATTCCAAGATGCTATCAAGTGCAATTTAAAGCACATCAATGGAGGTTAGATCCAACTTTTATTCCGCTTAATTGTTTTGCTTCTTCTCGGATTTCCGAGTTCATCTTCTTCTCTGTTTTCATTTTCATTTTTGATCGGTCAAATGATCTCCGATTTTAGTGATTTTTGTTGCATTATCTCCTTTCTCTCTAGTTTCTAGAATGATATTATTTGTCTAATTTGGATCTGAAATAAAATTTCTATGGCCTGATTACAGAAGCATGTTCGTCCTAATGCGCAAATGAACATACCTTGTTTGATTTGTGCATAACTTGCTTATTTCTGGTCTGATTTTTGTCAAACTTGTTTTGTTTGATTCCTATGATCCATATCTTTCAATTGATTGGTATTAATTTTTTCAGATCCACCAAAAAATATTTTCCAAAATTCTGAGATTTGAATTTAAATTTTGGTACCGAAATCTCTTGTGTTCTTGAGGTTCATCTTCATCCCTATTTTTCATTTCATTTTTGATTGGTCAAATGATCTCTGATTTTGGTGATTTTTGTTGCGTTCTCATCATCTTTCTCTCTAGTTTCTGGAATGATATTATTTGTTTAATTTGGATCTGAAATAGAATTTCTATCGCCTGATTATTAAAGCATGTTCTTCCTGGTGCGCAAATGAACCTAGCTTGTTTGATTTGTGCATAACTCGCTCATTTTTGGTCTGATTTTTCTCAAACTTTTTTTTTATTTCTATGATCCATATCTTTCAATTTACTGGTATTAATTTTTTCATATCCACCAAAAAATATTTTTAAAAATTCTAAGATTTGAATTTAAATTTTGGTGCCAAAATCTCTTGTGTTCTTAAGGTTCATCTTCATCTTTGTTTTTTGTTTTCATTTTTGATCAGTCAAATGATCTTCGATTTTGGTGATTTTTTTGCATTCTCTTCATCTTTCTCCCTAGTTTCTGGAATGATATTGTCGTAACCGTAATTATAACGAGACGACGGGCTCGCTAAAAATTTTAAAAAAAGAATATAATTTGAATTGTGGAGCTGCCACCAAATTTTATTTTAAGGAAAAACATTTGGAAAAACCCTAACTTGAGGAAGAAATCTAGGTTCGGGAGTCAGTTACGAGTAAGGAAGGTATTAGGCATCCTACTCGCTCATTCCAAAGAACGGTACCCTTAAACTGAGTGTAATATTTTAAAAACTATTTGATCCCTTAGAATAGAATAGAAAATAAATGGGTTTATGGAAAATAGCCTGACAGGACTTGATCCTGCTCCTACATATTCCCTGGTGCAATGGGAAACTCAAGGCTACATAGTTTTGGTTAAGAGACTTAATCTCTAAATAAAAGGGTAACCTTGGGTAAAAGGTGATTGTTTGGACACATTAGTGAAAACAATGATTTCATCAAATCATGTGCTTGCAATATCCAAACCGTCGTAAGCCGTGTTTGAATTTGCATGAATTAGAACACAAAATAGTAGAGAATGTTACTTGCTCGTGTTAGAATCTGTTGCATAGTTTAAGAAAGATTAAAACAGACACTTTTAGGAAGCAATGATTTTTGGAAACAAGTGTGCTTGCAAAATTCAAACCGTCGTAAGCCGTGTTTGAATTTGCACGAATTAAAACACAAAGTAGTAGAGAATGCTACTTGCTTGCATTAGAACTCGTTGCACAATTGAGGAAAATTTAAAGCAGAAGTTTTTTAGGAAAAACAGATGAATTTTTAAATAAACGTGCTTGCATAATTCAAACCGTCGTAAGTCGTGTTTGAATTTGCACGAATTAAAACACAAAGCAGTAAAGAATGCTACTTGCTTGCATTAGAATTTGTTGCACAATTGAGAAAAATTTAAAGCAGAAGTTTTATTAGGAAAAACGAATGAATTTTAAAACGGATGTGCTTGCATGATTCAAACCGTCGTAAGCCGTGTTTGAATTTGCACGAATTAAAACACAAAGCAGTAGAGAATGCTACTTGCTTGCATTAGAATTCGTTGCACAATTGAGGAAAATTTAAAGCAGAAGTTTTTTAGGAAAAACCAGATGAATTTTTAAACAGATGTTTTTCTTTTCTATTTCCTTTTTTAGAAATTAATCAGGTTTCACGTGTAGTTGGTATCTTATAGTGTCATGGTCCTATTCTGCATGAATATTCTGGCATACATGATCCCATTCCATTTTTAACTGGAATAATATTTCCAGCCTGAGGATACAGATCAGAAAAGCTTTTACAGCTGGTCATTTTAAGTATGAAACCCATATAGGGATCAGGGCTGGGTACTTGCAACAACTGACTTAGTATCACAAATACTGATCGGGTACTTATTTGGCTCTAGGTATGTGATAGATTTGCAAACATAACCTATACTCCTAGCATAGTTTCAGCATCCCTGTGTAACAACTTGACCAAAATGGGTTCTACTTAGCTCACTAATTTCGTGATAATTTTGCTGTCTATATTGATTGACTTACCCTCAACTCATGGGAGGGATCTTAGATCCTAGATTGCAGATAAGCTTTTGGGGCCTAGGAGGTATAATTTTCCACCAACTAGTCAAGACATTTGCTGGACAACGAGGAAATTTAATATCAGGTTCAGACCCTCTTGGAATTTCATTTTGAGAGTACTTTCTGTTCTATGTTGGGATTGGTTTGAAAACTGGTTTGATCCTACACTGACCATGATACCCAGGGTATGAGTTTATCTGAAGAAAGTAAACAATCATGCAGTCTGATTGATTTCCAGGCCCCACTGATCTAGGGATATATGATTTAGCCCCGAAGGGCCTCCTGTAGACCTAACTAGACATGCATCTCGGTTTGGATCAGACTAGTCTAATCTGGGTTATTTATTCAGCATTCTACTTATAAGTTAACACCGTAGCATTCCCCAAGAACTGGGACAACTGGTACAACTACGATCTTAGTCTAATACCGAAGGGGTTGAATTCTATGCTTCTAATCTTAGTGAACAGGCTCTAACCCATTGAACCCAGGATTCTACAGGTTGGTTCGTACTCTACCTAACCTATAAAAGAGCAGCCTGCTGTAACATATAAATGAAACTAGACTCTCTCAGACACTAACATACCTCATGGTCAGTTATATGATCTAGACCAGATTCCCTGCTTCAAATGAAGTTATGGTTCTCTATGACCTGGACAAATCAACATGGTTACAAGGGCTACATATACAACACCATTTTTTAATTGAGGTCTGAATGAGAGCTTTGCCTTATAACTCTATACTTGACATGCCAAGATTTACCCCAGTTAAAATCCTGATTTAGAAATTAGAGCCAACACAGTCGTGCATACACAACTCTAATGAAATCCTATTGTAGCATATGTTAGCACTTGACAAGTTCGTGCTAGGAGTAGCTAAATCAATTATAATTTCGCTGACCTTTGACATTTATCATTAGCACCTGGTTCACTCAGATTCTAGACTTGGCTACTCACCCAGCCCCTATCAATTATCAACCAGTATAACGGCAGATTACCAGTTTCTACAAAGACCTTACACTAGTTAAATAGCAACCCAATTCAGTTACTAACCTAGCCTTGTTCCTCCTGAATATATCTACATAAGAGGGGGGGAGGCAGAGATTTATTAGTGGGAATAACAATCCGTACCTAAGATGAATCTTAATCAGGGAAACAGTGCTTACATGTAAACCAAAGAATATCTTGCATGATCCCTGCAATCAGTGGCAAATAAGTCTATCTTCTTGTTATTAACCTAAGTTTGGCCTAAAATGCATGATTCATGTTGTTTTGTTGATGAGAAACTTAAATCAAGTTTGAATCAAGGAAAGAAATGAACTTACATACCTTGGATCCTTGTAAAAGCAAAACTAGGAAGAAGGTGTTCTAAGATGGAGCATTATTAATGAAACTAAGTGGATTTGGAAGATTGATGCAAGAACTAGATTATAGAGGAATGGGTGTAGAGGTTATGGGCATTCAGTGTCTTACCTCAGCAACTTCACCATATGGGTGTCAATGGATCTTTGAATAAAATGGAGAAAAAAATGAGTTATGACTGCCAAAAGGTGTTTAAATCTAGTAGTTTCTGTTACCTAACACCATTTTTCATGTTAGCTAATGCATTTTAGGCAGAATACTGGAAATTTTGCGTCACCTAATGCTATTTTTCATGTTAGCTAATGCATTTTGGGTAGAATACTAGGCACTTTGCGTCGCTTGACACAATTTTTTGTGTTAGTTAAGCTTTTGACAGCAACATCTAAAATTGGATTTTAAACTTTTGAGTGCTAATTGTAACACTTTTTTTGGGTCTTTTTACAAACACCCTTGAATAAGTTCTTAACATTATCCTAGAATATTGGATAGGTCTAACCATGTTTGATCCAATTCATGCTTGTAAAGAACACTCTATGGTTTCCTTTAATGCGTAAATTCCTTAGAGCATCATCTTTGCATCTTTCTCAAGTCCTAAAACATCATTTCAACTTTTCAATGAATGATTTTTTATTATTTATTTGCAAATCTATGAAAATGATAATTATACAGTAAGAGAAATAAAAAGGAAAACAAGAAATGGTAAAGGATATCAATCTTTGGGTTTCCTCTCATGCAACATTTGTTTAACGTTACAAATCTAATTTTTCATTCCTTAAATACATTGAAAATAACTTTTTCATCTTGCATCTACAACATAATTTCTCTATGTTGCATATCAATTAAGGCTATTCATGTAGTAAGAAATGGTCTTCCCAAAATAAGTGGTATTTATGTATCTTACTTAATGTCAAAGATTACAAAATCAGGTGGAAAGATGAGTTTATCCACTTCAATAAAAAGATGTTTCACTACACCATAAGAAAATGTTTCATGTAGTAAGAAATTGGCAAATAGGTCAATTCTTTCCAAATGGAAACACTTCCCCTTGGTTGAGCCTAAAGCCAACATTTGACATAATCTTTTAAGGAGAAAGGAGATAATCTCAATCTTATAACATTTTCTGAGACTTTATTTATTTTGATAGTATCACATAGTTAGAGAAAGCTTGCAATGTGGAGATTAGGATCCTCCAATTCACTTCCCTAAATTTATCTTATTAAACTAGATGAAAGAGAGCTAGCTTTATTTCAAAGCTATTTGCTTTAATTGGTGGCCTCACAATGCTTGAGTTACATCCAATAAAGTTGGGAATATTATTCTCCCAAACTAATTATTCAGTTTTGATTGTATTCTTCCATGATTGACTCTTGTACAAAATTTTCATTTTCAAATTTTTGTGCTCTCCAAAAGTTCCTTTGTTGTGCCGTCTTTCTTTTTTCCTATTTTCTACTTATTTTTACAAGTTTTTCAATTTTTGGTTCAAAGTGAGATCCTTATCCATTGTAGCTCGCATAAATGAAGTCAAACAAGGTTAATAACTTAAAAGAACTAATATGAAAAACAAATAAAAAAATAAAAAAAATTATAAAAATGTCCAAACTAGTAGCATTCAAGGTACTTATCAATCTTGAACCACAAATCCCTAGCAATAGCATCGAAAACTTGATAAAAATGATGACAAGTGTACCATATCATTTCAAGAATAAAGGATGAATGAGTATCGTTCCCATAGAGATTTGGTTCAAGTATTGATTTCTCAATCTTTCTACTATTTGGACTAATAATATGGAATAATTCACATCGATACAAATCTAAATGAGCTATAAACTATAAATTCAATATCTAAGAAGCAAGAATAAAAAATGAGCTACAATACAAAGAATAAGATTCATGTAATAGCTATTTATTAACTATTTTCTATCAATACTAAGTTCAATTTACAGCAATTAAAGCTTGATCAATACAACAAGTAAAAGGAAAGAACCAATTTATCAAAATGTTAGGGTTAGAGTTCATCTCGTCTTTACCTAAGTAACATAAATTGTCACTCTAATTCAAGTTTTAAAAGTATAACTGAAGATCAAATTCACTAAAATAGTTGAAGTTCAATTTCTTGACTAAACAATCCTTTCTACCAAATTAGAAACCTTAATTCCTCATAAATCCCTAATTAGAGCAAGCATTAGTTTCTAGAATATCCTCAATTATGTTTTTCATCTCAATTCCAACTTCTACTCCAATTTTCCAATTGTGAATAGAAATATAAAATTAACTACAAATGACCAATTCATAGAGACATTAAAAATAGAGAAGAATAATCATTTAAAGAAAATAAACTTGAATTAAAAGCAAAAATACAGATTACAAAGAGGTTAGAGTTAGGATCCATCTATTCCTAACTAAAAATCTAGTTACACATAGTAGAAATGAAGAAAATAAGAGAAGAAGACATTATGCAATACTTCATGAAGTTTGACGAATCTTACACTTTGATCCCTCAAATTTGTAGATCCTTCACTCCAAGAGTTGCACAAGAGAGAATTTGGGAGAGCTTTCCCTTTTTCAATAGTCAAAAATTGTCAAGGAATGAGAGAAAATGACATTTTATAATGTTGTCCAATAAATTGTGTTACGAAACATAAAATTTGGCGCTAGGTAACGTAGAAGAAACAAAATGTTCCCTTTTCTCCGGGATTTCATGTCATGCGAGGAAAAATATTATGTTAGGCAACGTAAAAGTGGTAGAATGTTTTAACCATTTTATTTCTATTTTTATGAAAAAATGCTATAAAACACTATACTACTAAAAATTTCTTAAAACATCAAAAGTTCGTCAATTATTTATGAATTATACTCAATTATATTATGAAAATGCTCTTTACTTGTGTCAATTTTTACTAAATAAGTGTTATATTTGACACTTATCAACATTCTCCATCTTCATTTATGCAGTAGAGCCTCATTGAACAAGGGTTTACACCTATGGAAAATCTAGATAATACATAGGGAAATGTCTAGAGAAACAATTAAAAAGCGTAGTTTCTTATTCTAATAACACTTGAGAGACGCTGATACCATATAATCTACTTTTGAGAAAATTCACCTTCAAGCCTAGGACAACTCAAAGCATTTGAGTACTGCCTTAATCGTCCATAAGTTTTCCATATTTCCTCTCCAATAATTATGGTGTCATCTACGTATTGTACTAAGGAAAGTAAGATATCATGGACCAAGAGTAGCTTGAACAAACCCTTGGTCATTTCCTTCTCAGCCATACCACAAAAACCATCTACTACCATAAAAAATATCAACATAGCCAAGGAATCTCCATGTTTTAGTCCTTTTATGATCACTACCTCTTTTGTAGTCCCTCCATTTATAAGAACTAAAAGTTTCCCAATACATATACATGCAAACAATAAACATTACCACTTGGAAGGAGTGATATAGGGCCATATTGATCCAACAGTTAGGAATGGGCTACCTTGAGGATTAAAGATACAAAGTATAAGAAAATTCCTTTGAGGAGCTTCACGGTTACATAGAATTCCTGGATCATTGTAAAAGGCTCATCCTTCATGAGAGGCCAAAATTCCTTATGTAAACCTCATCCCTTTGTATTTTGGTATCTAGTTTCTCCACTTCAGACTTGACCTCCTTTTTAGTTTGTATTCCATTTACACAAAACCAATCTAAAGAAATCCAGGAACCATGCATGGACTAGCATGCCATGGCACCTTATCCAAACGAACCTATCTTGAACTATTATTAAAGAACCATCGAGCAAAAGTATCTATTGTCCTAAACGATAAGGGTGTAAAGCAAGGTTCACTTGTTACTTGAATGACCTAATCTATATCTTGTCTCACATCATCTCTAGCACATACGGATCCACGACATTGACGTAGCATACAACAGCAAAACACCATCCTTGTCAGTTTTGGAGCACCAACTCATCCGAGCCCATCCCAATATCTAATATTTTTTAACTCATAATAATATAAATATTTAATTTTAAAATTGTTTCATTTTATTAATAAAATATACAAATAAAATATTTATTTTTTTAAGAGATAAATTTATTTTAAAATAAATATTTTGTATGAGTGTATACTGTTTTTTTTATTATATAACAACAAATTTATAAAATATTTTTTTTTTAAATTATTAGAATTGGTATAGTGATGAAAAATTAAAAACTAAAGTAGTTTAACATGAGAATTTAGTTTAAAAAAAAATCTATTTATTTTTATATTCTAAAATTTTTTTCTAAAGTACAAAAATATTAGTAAAAGATAAATTAAAATATTTTAATGCTAAAGATTAAAGAATACATATATATATATAATAAACATTTATAAAAAATTAATTTTTTTAAAATTAAAAATATCATATAAAATTTTTAATTAAAAGTTACTTTGTGATATTTTAGCAAAAGAAATTTAGTAATTTGTATAAATAATAACAATAAGTCAAATGTCTAATAGAGAAATCATATTAGATTATTATCATTGGAGGGATGGAAATAGGTCGAATCAAGTTATGTTTTGAGTGTTTTAGTCTGATCTGTTTAAAAATTTTAAAGCTTAAGTTTAGGTCTGTTCTGTCACAGACTTTTCTTATTACCAAAGTAGCCTTACAATAAAAGAAAGTCAATAAATAAACTTAAAATCTATATAAATGATCAATTAAAAAATTTTAAACTTTAATTAAGACCAACAAAATAGAAGGTTCATAACCTTGACTATATAATTTTAAAATGTATATATTAAATACTAATTATGAACAAATAGAATAGTATATATAAAGAATATAACATATGTAATACGCATGTATATATAAACAATTTTAGAAATATAAAATATTTATTTTAAAATTAAAGTAGCATATACAAATTTTATAATAAACATTAAAAAATTTTACAAAAATAGAGTTTCTTTTATTTAAAATTTAAAATTAAAATTTTAATTCTTAATAAATTATATAAATATATTAATATTATATAAATATAATATATTAAAATAAATATAAATATATGATATAGAAAAAAATAGATTTCTTAATAGATTAAAAAAAATTTAATAAATTTAAATTTAATTTATTTATCTAAAATTGTTTTTAATAAATTTAAACATATCTATTTATTAAATAATTTAATTAAATTAAATTTTAAATAAATTGAATTATAAACTCCTCACAATCAATTTTATTCATTTTCATCCATATCAAAAATATATTTAATATGTCATCGTTATTTAATGTTTTTTATTAAAATAAGATAATAATTAAATAATAATAAATATAGTATTTATAGTATATTTTTATAAGAAAAAAAGAATTATTATATAAATCAGATTCAGATTAGAACGTGAGAAAAAACATGTTCACGACAGCGTGTTATAAGAATCAGAGAGGTGATGTTTCGTTTTGCACAAAAAATAAGTTCTTTTTATTTTTATTTATAAAAATAATATTTACTTTATTCTACTTTCTGTTTTAAAATTTTATATTTAAAACATAAAAAATATCAAATAAAAAATAATAATTTTTATTATTTTTTATAAATTATTAAAAATAAAAATAAGATGATATTTTTGTAAAATAAAAAAATTTATAAACTAAATATCAATAAATGTTACATAATTTAAAATTTTAAAGATGATTAATTGAAAGACAAAATAGTACTTAAATAAGTTTAAAATACTTATTTGATTTGAATTTCTTGATTATAAATAAACTAATATACAGATGTTTATAGATATATAGAAAGTTTTTAATATAATAAATATACTTAAGAATAATTTAATTTTTAAAAAAATTAAAAATTATGTATAAAAATTTATAAATTTTAAAATACATAAATAAGATTTAATTAAGTATTTTATTAAATTATAAAATTTTATTTTTTTAAGGTCAACATCAACTTGAATCAGCCTGCAGAATATTCTGGTGAAGCTAGTACAATTTGCTCCGCAAGTGCCGCACTTGTAAAAGCTGCCTCGGACTAGACTAGGTAGTGTTTCTGTACAAAACTTTTTGATAATTATGATGTTCTATATCAAAATAATCCATCGAACAAATAAAACTGTTACGCCTTCATGCAGAAGAATCTCAGGCACAAGCAATAGAAGCTCATGCACACATAGTTGATGCATGCATATGTGACACACCATGATCACACTAGCCATGCTTCTTACATGCATACATATCATATTCACGTGTAGACATTAGGTCAATGTAACTAAGTCAGAATTAGAATTTTCTGTTCTGAAACATTATAGAGATCATAGAATTTTTTATCTTTTGTATAAATATGTATGACTATATTTGATTTAATAAAAAGATTGTTTTTTCGTATTTAAAAATAGATAAAATATTAAAAAAATAAAGACAAATAAAAAAAATAAAGATAAATATAATGTAAAAGACATGTACATACTATGATAACATTAATCATACTTACATCATATATATATATTAAGAAGTTTGATTGTTGTGAGATAATTTATACTACATTATAGAAATTTATAATTTTTTTTATTTTTAGTATAAATAAGTGTAAATATATTTGATTTTAATTAGAAAATTGTTGTTGCATATTTAAAAATAGGTAAAATAAGATGAAAAGAAAATACAGAAATGATGAAAGAAAGAAAAAAGAAAAGAGAGGTGTAATGTAAAATGTGATCAAATAGAAGAAAATTTATAAAAAAATAAAATAAAATATTATGAAAACATTGTTACAATTTATAATACTCAGAACTCATTGTAATAATGAGAAGAAGTCATAAGTTGTGTTTTCCTCTCTTTTCAAATAAGAAGTGTATGGTATACAAATTTTTTTTATTCTTCAAAATTATGTATTTTAGAAATTACAAATGTTGAAAATATCATAAAAATGTTTTAAAGAAAATATAGTTAAAAATATTCGTATATATTAATTTCTTAAAAATGTTTTAAAAATATCTAAATCAAACATAAAAAAATTAAGTAATAAATTGAACAAAAATTTGATGTAAGTTTAGTAAACGAATTGAATATTTTTGTATGAGTTTTATTTAATTTTTTTTATTTTTATCACAATATGAAATTGTAACAAGAACTTAGTTAAAATATGAAAAAAAAATTCTTGAAAAAAAAATTAAGATTTTTTCACATGTTCTAAAAAACTATAAAGATACGATGTATATTTTAACTTAGGATGTTTGACACATGACTATGTCTTTCAAGCACGGAGAAGTAGGGAGAACGAGAAAAAAAAAAAAGTATGACCACATCATTTTACATGGGATGTATTGGTCAAACATGTCACCAAGCATGATTGTGTCTCCTAGAACACGATTCTTCTCTTGCAACGTCTAGATTTATAAAATAAAAGGGTCATGTGTCAAGGAAAAATCTTATATTATGTTATGGTCTTTCTTAGTTCTTTTGAAGTTCAGGAATGTAAAAGATGATGAAAGGAATTTACCTTTTTAAAGAAGGATCGATCCATATATTTGTGATACCTTAAAACATTCTTGGATTGTACTGTAGTGTATGGAGAGAAGTGGTGATGATATCTTTAACAAAATTTTTTTACTTTTTATTTTTTATATTTTTTTAATATAAAGTAAAAAATATAAGGTTCGAATCAAAGTATCTTATATAAAACTATTTTAATTTTCAATTTTTTACAATTAAATTAATTTTAATAATTTACTTCTTTAGTATTTTTTATGAATTATTTTTTTTACTTATTGAAAATAAACATAATAAACTAAATTTCTTTTTCGTTAAAATTATATTTGTAGATATTTTTAATTTATTTTTTATTTAATTATTATAAATTATAATTATTTTTCTATTTTATTATTTAGTATGTTTAATTTGTTGGTTGAAGTGGTAGTCTGAGGCGTGGTAGCACTGTCCTCAAGGATATTAACAGACTCGTCTGTATTTATAGGAGAGACACTTCAGAGTCCTCAAGGATATTTGCACCGGAGTGCGGTATTTCCGGATTCAACAGACTCGTCTGTATTTATAGGAGAGACACTTCAGAAGGAGTTTAAAAGGCTTTAAACTATAATTAAGCCGAGACACTTCAGAAGGAGTTTAAAAGGCTTTAAATTATAATTAAGCCGAATTTGAATTTAAAAATTGAAATAAACTA
This sequence comes from Canavalia gladiata, assembly GCA_037954105.1. Taxonomy (NCBI): domain Eukaryota; kingdom Viridiplantae; phylum Streptophyta; class Magnoliopsida; order Fabales; family Fabaceae; genus Canavalia; species Canavalia gladiata. The sequence goes on along the minus strand of CM075662.1, from coordinate 13,425,441 downwards.
AAACCCAATAATGGTTAATGATACCGGTTATCTGATAATAAACTCACATAATGACCAGTAAAATACAATCAAACCCAAAGAGTCCCCATATATAAAGTCTACCAAGGACTCTTGGCCAAGCAATGTGGGACTTGGTTCCCCTTTTGAAATATCACCAATATAATTTATATTGAGAATTGATCACTTTTTATGAAAAATTAGCTAATTAAATTATCCATAACTATCTAAGGTGAATTAACTAAACTATAAAATAATAAGGTTTTCATGTTTATTAAATGATCAAAACTTAATTCCTAAACTTTTAATTAAAGTTTAAATTAACAATTTTGAAGTATCTCACATTATTCTTTATTAAATATCTTATATAATTAACTAAACTAACTATTTAACTCAAGAATTAGATTGCTTAAAAATGCATGACTATTGGCAAAAAGTAAAATTATGGAAAATGATAGTAATCGGGAATTGAATAAACTCTTCAAATTGGATAATTTCAAAATCTAATCTAAACAAAATAATTCTCTAGTCTCAATTTATAGAAGTCTTAAACACTCACATCTTGAATATTTGGTATGTTTTCCTTATTTTTATATTAAATTTCTTTCTTGTAACTTTAATTAATCACCCACCATATTTTTTACAATTTCGATCATTTAGATAAAATAAGAATTTAGAAAAATCTAGTAATCATACTTGGTCCTTTAGGTTTGATAATTTGGACTCATCATTCCTATATTACTTGGGCGATAGTGTACACAAATTCTTAAAATATTTTATTATCTCAAATAGGAGAAAATACTAAAATTTGAGTTAATATTTATATAAATATATTACCAAAGACTTTCATAAGGTCCAAAGTTCTAATACTATGAGATCCTGAACATCAAAACTTTTTTAAATAACACCTTAAAAATAAATATTTTATGGAAAAAAATTAAGAAACTGAAATAGAGAAAACTCAAGTAGAGAAAGTTTTAATAGAAATATTATTATAGATCCTTTATAAAATCCAACAAGCCTATATTACATCCATTTTGGAGAAAATCCTTCCTTTCTGATGGAGGAAGTTTCTTGATCAACGACACTAATATCTAAACCTTTTGATTCTACTTATAAAAGTTGTTAACGATGCAACAAGTAATACATTCATGATTCATTAACTTTGTGTCATCTTCAATTGTTGAAAGTATGATAAGTATATATAAAAAACATCGCAAAAGTTTTGCATAATCTCGCTCAAAGAGAGATTCATGCAGAAAACCTAAAAGAATTTCAAATATTCGATAAAAAAGTTTCTATTTGAAGTAAGGATTATCCAATGTGAATAATTAATTTATCAAAATAATTTTTTTTAAAAAAGAATTAGAGAATTATAGATCATTATCTTAGTTTACATGTGTAGCTTTCTCTAGTATTATATATCATAAAAATTGTAGAAACTTAAAGTGTAACCACTACATATGTTAAACTTTGTGTAATGTAAATTTTGAATATTATTTTAAAATTAAAAAATAATTCTATATTTTATATCTTTAAAAAAATTAAAATAAAAAAAAATTTATGTAACAAACTTTATGTCACATTACAAACTTTACGTCACATTTGTAATGTTCCCTATCATCCTATGTTATAATAATTTTAAAAATTAAAAGTGTAATCATTATTTATTTATCTTGAATCTTATGCAATATAATTTTTTTCTGATAATATATTTTTTTATAAATTAAAATATTTATTTTTTAAAATTAAATACATTTATTTTCTATTCAAATTTATCCTCCAAACTAAAAAAAAATATCTTTTCTTCAAAATTATCAAAGTATTATTTTAATAATTTAATTCTCTTTCGTGAACAAAAATTTTCTTCAAACAATTAAAATTGACTTTTTTTAATAAGAACTATATAATTTTAATTTTCTTATCGTTATAATGATATGTAAGAGGTTTCAACTTGATGAGATCAAATAAATTTTTTAAGAATATTTTATTTTCTATTTTAAAATCAATTTTTTTAAATAAAATTAATTTTATGAAAAAAATCAACATATCATTCTAATTACCTTTAATAGACAACTGTTTTACGTTTTTAAGAATAACGTAATTTGTATTTTTCCATCCTACTGAAAATATGTAAGAGTGGGACTTAAATATGTTGATCTAAAATAAATTTTTTAAGTATATCTTATTTCCTATCTCAAAAATCAAACTTTCTTTTCTTAAACAAATTTAAAAAAAAATAAACCAAAATCTCTTCCAAATTGCTTCAACCAACAGTTAAAATTTTTAAAGATTACATAATCTTAAATTTTCTGTTGTATTAAAAAATAAATAGAAGCAAAATTAATATTTTATTAGAATAATTTTTTTTTCTTTTCTATGTATATATTTTATAAATATTTTATTTGAAGAGGATCAAACAAGTATTTTCTAAAGTTATGTTATAGTTATATATTTAACTTGGAATAATATTCCTTTAGAACATACGTGGAGAATACTAACATATTTTCTTGTAATCTGTTCTTGAACTTTGATTTTTTTTTAAAAATAATTTTTTTAACTAAATTTCAGTGATAACTTCACTTCATTTAAAATTTACAATATTTTGTTCGTCACCCCCATTGGCAACAATATACCGTTTTATTTTTATTATTTTTAATTTTCAAATTTATATATAAAATGATGAATATAAATTTTTAGTATTTCTACTATTTTTATACAAAATTTTAAAAGAAAAATACGGTGAAATAAAATGATATTTTAAAATAAAAAATAAAAAATATTATTTTCTTAAACCAAATCATAAACTATATTCTATCGGTTTATCTACTAGAAAGTGGATACTCACTCATATAAGATTTTCCTATAAGATTGGTAAAATTGAATCACAATAAAATTTTAGATAAAAAGAGCTCAAATTAAAGAAATTAGCATCAAAAGACTTTAGTTTGAGAAAAAGGGACAATATTAAAGAAGTTAGGGGGACATTTGTGCAAATTTTAAAATTTTCAGCAAACATCACCATGCCAGTATGCATGTGTAAGCACGCTTGTACTCAATTATAAGTTCTCAGCATACCATAACATATGTAACCATGCCAAAAAAATTTGTTTGTTGAATTTGTTTTATTTTTTATTTAAAAAACTGTTTATTATTAAATAAAAATATAAATAAATAGATAATACTTATTGTATATAATAAACTATCGCTCATATCTGTCTTTTATAAATTTAGTTTTATTGAACTTGAATTAAACTTCTTCTATTAATATTAAAAAACGTAAAAAAAAACACATGATAAACAAACATTTTTTCTCTTTTTTCTCATAGATAGATATTAAATTATTAGTAAATCATGATAAAAATTATTCTAAAAATTTAAAATTTATAGACTAAAAAATATATCTAAATTTAAATATTAAAAAAAATAAAATTATATTTGATCTAAAATAATTTATAATATATTGTAAAAAAATTTACTTTAGTGATAATTTTAAAAGATAAATATTAATGATTTTAACCTTTATCAAATTATTTCTGATAAATCTATATTTATAAAAAATTATTCATCTAAAAATATTTAATAACAATTTAAATTTAAATAATAAAAATGATAGAATTTAATATATTTTATATCAATTTAATATATTTTAAATTAATTTATATAATCATAAAAAAATATCTATTAGAAAAACATTTTTTTAATGATAATCAAGCTAGTTAAGTCAAAAAATTTGTTACGATGACTTTGTACTTTGTGGTGGATAAAGAATTAAATTTTATCTTTTCAATGGTTTAGTTGTAAACATTTAAAAAGTAAGCAATTATCCTGTATGTTAACTCATCTATTCCTTTAATCTCGTTTAACTTCATACTTTAACGTTTATTTTATTTTTTTAATGTTGATTATTGCCCAATGCATGTAAAATTTAGTATATAATTTTAATTAACTAGTACAATCTCATTTGAATTAATTCCTTTTAAACAAATAAACATTTTTAATTTTCTAAAAAAGCCTTTGAAAATTATTATTTTCTTAAGGATTATTTATTACATATTTAATAAATTTTCAATAAAATATTATTTTATTAATTTTTTTATTATCTATCCTAGCTTAGATATATATTTAAAAAATAAAAATTTATATATTATATCAATAAATAAATTTGATCTTTCCTTTTAAATATTAAATTTTATACCATACCCGTTATATCAAAGTTGATCTTAAATAGAGTAAGTTAAATTCAGGTAACCCTTTTTATAAATTACCCCTTATGTTTGATATCATTTTAGGAAACTATGCAAACAATATTATTAATTGGAGTAATTTAACTTTTATAACACAAAACAATTATGCTCTATTTATTACATACTTGATATCAGTTTTTGCAGGCAAATAAATTTTTTTTAAATGTTTCCCAAAAAACATTAAAAATAAAATATAGTTTCTATTTTTACCGAAAGAATATCTACACACATATGAGTAAATTACACCCATATATATTAATATCTAATAGTTCTCATTTTTTTAAAAATAAATATCAACAGCTTACATCCAAAAACTGTTCTTATGTTTATTAATTACAGTTTTTTTTTTTTTGTAGATAATCCAAAACTCCCTGACACAATGTCACGTTAGCATAATTGTAGTCCAGCCCTATCTATATAACCAATTACACTTAATCATGCTTTTCTTTCATGGTTACAACTCGATCATGCTTTGTTCTAAATTTAGTATTAGACCAAAAACATAAAATTTGGATCCTATATCAGATCAACTCAAACGTATAACCTACGCAATTACAATATTAAAAAAAAGACGCAAATCATATTAGCTTATTCTTTCTACTGCTTAGATAACTATAGAAATGCTTTTCAACTACTTAATATGGTCTATAAAGATCACAATAGATTTCATTCTTGCATTAATTTCATTATCAGAGAGGAAACTCATTGTCTGCATTACTGGATAACAAATAGCAAACGCCATTCACTTCCTTAACAAATCTTTACAGTGCAGGTCCTTTAAGCAATAACATGAAATTAATCTTTTGATAAAATTTTAAGAACCAATAATGTCATTATCATATTGAGCTATAATTTAATGATAAAAATATCACATTTAATCTTGGCACATTACATTCCAATATGCTTATTCACACCTTTTTCTTGTTTTACTTTCCAAATTTATCCTTATTTAAGTTTTTCTACTTAATTAAAGTCCTTTAAGCTAACGTCTAATTAATATATGATAAGTAAAACTAAAAAAACAAATATTAATTATATATATATAATGAAAAATATTTACAATTGTAATGTCATAATTAATTGGTTTAATAAAAATTTTAATAACATATCTAATAAAAAATATATTTAAATTCTATATTATCAGAAATATAGAAAAAATCATTTTTATTTAAAAACTTTCAGAGTAATTTTATAAATGATATAAAAATAATAAAAAATAAAAAGAACAAAAATCATCATTTCGATTTACGTAATAATAAAAATATGATGATTTTTATTTATATTAATAAATCACTTAAAATTCAAATGAGTAACAGTCGAGTAATAATAACAAAAAAAAATGGATTTAAAGATAAGGTAATTAACAATGCTTTAAGTGAAATTATCGTATAAAAACGTCACCACCCCAAATAATATAAATTACAATATGCATATATTTACACAATACGAGAGTCACTATGAACTTGTAAATGTAGAAGTTAAACTATTAATTGAAATGGTACACTATCACTTGTTACGACTGAAACTAGATGGGCCTATCCAACAACAATTAACCAATGCCTAAATTCTCAAATTTATTTTATATGAAAAAAAAAATAAAAAATAAATTATCTTATTTACTTCCCCGCTTATTAATTTTTTAATTCATTAGTTTAATTTAAAGACTTATTTAATGGATAAAATAAAATTAAATATAATATAAAAATTAAATAAAAAATAGAATAAAAATTAAAATATAAGAAGAGATTTTTCATATTTCTTTCTAGAAGGATTTTGATAAAAAAATTTACTAAGTAATTAATATAATTAATATTAAAATTATATATAAGCAATATGATTTTTATATTTTAATCTAGCTTTCTAAAATTGTTTTTAAAAAAAAAATTTGATAAATTTTTTTTTACAAACATAAAATAATTAAACTATATTTGTTAAGATTTTGAAAGATTTTAAATTAAAATTATATTTTAAAAATAAAAATAAAATAATTTTTTTTATAATTAATCTAAATATTTTAAATAAAAAAATTTGATTTTTAACGTGAATATGAATTAATCAAATATTAAAGATTAACTAAATTTTAGTATTGGATTAATCACACTTTATATAAATCAACTTTTAATTACAAATTAACACAATATTACAAATTGTAAATCTTAAAAATGAAGTATGATTTACATTTAAGTTATGTATATGGTTTTATTATTAAACTTATTTATAATGAATTTTTTTTAAAATTACTATAAATGAAAATATGATAAATTTATTTTTAAAAAATCTTTGTCAAAATCTTGGTTAAAAGTGCAAGTCTTGTTGTAATAATTTTTATATTAGAAAATAAACAATTGGACGTCCTTACTCATGTCAAATTAATAATTTGTCTATGTTACTTATACAAGGTTACTACTTATTTCACTCACTTAGATTCAAAAGGTAGTACAAACACTTACATGTCATGAATTATACAAACATTATAGTCACAGTCCATAGGATTTAAAGAAAGTTAAGTTAAAGTATCTATGCCTTTACATACTTAGTTACATATATAACTACTACTACCATATTTACATCATATACATTATAATACAAATCTACATACTACTTATTTATATTACAATTATCTATGATTATCTTACAAAATGTACATTATGAGTATGACTCAAACTTCTCTATTTCAAGGTCCACACAAACACTTCAATAACAGAGGCCATGACGCTCTAGCCACAACTCTCATCCAAGGCATAAAAGGTTCCATCTTCCATCTCTTAGAAGGCTTGAAATGGGTGCAGCCTGGAATATGGAGAACTACCAAGTGAGAAGAACTATGGTAGTTAGAGGATGCCTATATAACACTCTAAAAATAAAGTTCGTTTTTATGCTTAAGTTGTACACATTGTTCCATTATTAGACTGTTATCTCATGATGCAGAATCTTTAGAAAATAAATGGCCAAAATAAGGTAATTTTCTTTTTTTTAAAAAAATCTTGATATCAAATGCAAACCTCTTTAATTAGAATAGTGATCATAGCAGAATGTAAATAAATAGGCATCCTTGTGCACATATAATTTGTTAACGCTCTAAATTACTTCTACCGTTTTATTCTTCTCTAATAAGTAGTAATCCAATTCATCACAAACTCAAACATTCTATCATTCATACACCTTATAATTATACATTTCTTAATTATACATACTTCGTTAAGTTAAGGCATTAGTGCTTTTACACACTTAATTACATAAATAATTATTCCTACCATATTCATATTAACAATAATAAATTACAAACTACATAATACTTAGTTAGTATACAATTATCCATCTATTTAAAATTTTAAAATTATTGGTATAACAAAATTTCCCTTTTCTTCAAAGTGGTCATACAAATGTTTCAAGTACAGAGATCTTGACGTTGTAGCCACAAGCCTTCATTTATTGCCACTAAGGTTCCATCTGACATGTCCTGAAAATCTTGGAAAGGGAATGGAATAGGGTCAGGAGAGTTGTCCAAGTACAACCAAATGTGAGAGATGCTATAGTAATAAGAAGGCATCTAAGGGTCGCTCTCCCCTTCAGAAGAGGAGGAGTCCACAACCAGTGTAGGTGGAGCTTTGTAGCCTGGTGGTGATGGAAATACCTAGTTAGGATGAAAAACTTCTAAAGGTATAGCGAGTTCTGTAGTCAAGAAGCTTGGGATCATAATAGCAGACATAAAAATATGGCCCAAGGAGAAATAAATACGCATATTGGCCTGGGTCGTGATGACCAGCCCGTAAGCGCTTGCTGACCAATTCACGTTATTAGTCTCTATGAAGACTACTGCAATCACGAACAACATCTAGGGATTCTAGGAAGAAAATGGTGGAGGAGGGGTGGAAAACTAAGTTTTTTAATAGGATTCTACCTTAAGTTAGTGACATCACTTTCATCCCAACCACTTCAATTTATTAAAAAATATGTCATGCATACAAGTTTATTTTTAATCTTTCAAAAACTTTAGTTGAAATGGATTTCTTTTATACAAAAAGAACTTATTTTTAATTAAGCGTATAAATTACGTGAGTCTCATAAATCTTTGGCATCATATCAAAGATATCATTTGACTATCATCTCATCTATGTCTTACATAATTCTTCTTTTTTCTCTATCACTTTCTTAGTGATAATCTAAGACATAAGCATACATTATTATTTAGTTAAATAATATTTTTTCACTAGCTTTGCTACTTTGCCTTCCATTCTTAGGACATGAGCTTATTATTTTATGATTGTCACCATCATAAATATTGAAGATTTAAAGCTTCATAATAGAAAGACTTTTGGAAAACTTTTTTGTCTCCACTCTAAAAGGATCTAGCACCTTCTGAATGTGCACAAGACACGTTATGAGTGGTATTAACTTTTCACATACGTTCTTTATTTAATGATTCCTTAGTTACTTAGGTTCCTTTTTAGAGGCTTCCAGATAATATGCAGCCTCAAACAATCCAACCAATATATCATGCATATTTAGTCTCTACTTTCATACTACTATCACATCATTATCCATATATGATCATCATGTAATACATCATTCTCTAATCAAACAGGAGTAACATCCATACACTTCACATTCCTCTTTATGTACTCATAAAGTGATACAATAAGTTGGCATAATATTCTAAAGTAAAGATTCATCTTTAATTCAAGACTTTCTTATTTTAGCTTGATGTTATTTCTTGGGCAGCATATAAACTTACTCCTATAACTGGTCCAGCTTGCATAATTCTTAAAATTAATGATAAATCACTTATGGAATCTTAGTCCATTCATCCTTCTAAGTTACCTCCCAACCTTTCTTTTTCTCAAAGGTTAAGTTCTTCTTAATACTTTTAATGAAAGATCATGGTATATAAAATTTTCTTTTCTTGTTGGTCGGAAGGCCTTTTTAATTGTTTACTCTTTGTGTCCTTAAATTGAATGTCTTATGCATCATTTACTTAATTCAAGTTTAAGTGTTATATGTTTTATACTTCTTAACTAGTAACTTAGATAGCTAGGTTTGTTCCATTAGTAAATCTACTTGATTTTCTCCTTGTTCATGAAATTTAAGTTTTCTACTCACATCTTATTTAATTATCCTTAAACATCCAAACTAGCTTATTTGTCTATTTCTTACCTAGGTGGCCGAATGCACAATCTCTAGTCCTAAGGCACTATAGTTCAAGTTTTCTTCTTTTAGAAAGGTAATTTACACTAATTAAGATTTAAGCTATTAATTACACCAACCCTAGAAATTTTTAAGACTTTTTTCCTTGACTAGTGAGCATGGTTGAATGCCCTTATTCCCAATTCTACTTCATAATTAATTTCTAATAACCTCCTTAAACTCACCTAAATCCACTCTTAAATTCTAGCAAGCTTTTTAACTAGTTCTTACCAAACCCTTTTCAACTTTAAAATCCATTCCTTAAACTTGTTTAGGCTCCACTTTACATTTTAATTGAAATTTTAACTCAAGTTTTCCTAATTAGTAGGAGAGTCGCCAAATGCTTTAGGTGGCTAAAGTAAGGTTTCTTTTTCCTTAGTTTGTACTCTTTTGGTTTTAGTGTTAAGGATTTAAGTATGGTTTCACCCAAATCAAACAAAGTGGTCGAATGAGAATTTTACAAATTTCAAGTCCCTTCTAAATTTATAATTCCATAGTTATACTTGATTAAGTTCTACTTTATATGTTAATCAAAATTTTAAACTCAAGATTCCTTAATTAATTAAGAAGTGGTCGGATGCTCAAGTGACTTAAACAAAGGTAGTTTTTAAATTTTCTTGCCATATGACCTTGGTGTCATAAAGTTTAGCACTTAGTTCATCAAATGTCCTTAGATCCATCCATAAATTGTCCTTACTCCATAGCTTTGGTCATGATCATGGAAGGTTGTAAGTGATTTATGCAACTTTGTATCCAAAATTTCACCTTTACACTTAGTAGATTTTAAGTTTAAGTCCAAGTTAAGTTTATGAATCTCATGGTGTAATTTTTCTTAGTCTTTTAAGGATTTTAGTACATAAGTCTAGATCTGGACTCTTAACGAAAAGATCCTCATAAACAAAGATTTTAAGAAAATACATAACCAAGTTTCTAAATTTTAATATAATAATTTGAAAAACAAGTGTAGATCTATTAGATCTTGGATCTATCCATCCCTTACTTTGAGAATTTAAAAAATTTTCTCACAAACACTCAAATCTGACCCAAGGCATCAAAATTGATTTTCAAGAAAAATTTTTATTGGTTAAATTTCTCCTAATGTTGCTAGAAGAACTTTAATCCATCAATACTTCTCTTTAGCTTTCAAAAATCAGTAAAAATTTATGATGCTCATATTTGACCACTAAGAAAAGTTTGAGCTCCAATAAGTTCAACAAAAAAGGATCCATAAATATTAGAAAAGGGATCCACCAAGAAGAAGAAAATCAAACCATAAATACAATATTTAAAGCTTAGAAAAATATAAGATAAAATCCTACTTGTTTATGAATTTGTGATTGGTTTCGTGCGCTTTTATGGCCGCTCTTGCTCTTTCTTGGTAGTCCACACAAGATCTCCTAGTGGTGGTAGTGGTGCTTTATGGTTTTGTCTTGATTTAACTTAAATCTCAAAGTTGGAAGTTTAAACTTAGTGTATGATTATGAGTTTTCGGACTAGTTTGAGTTTAGAGGATTTCTCTAAGTTTTCAGAAGATGGATAATGAAGCAACTAATCTCTCCCAAGGCCATAATAGAATTCAGTCACTTAAGGGTAATTTAAAAGTTAATTTCCCACTTAAAGGCATTTTGGTATATTTACATGTAATTTTTATTTTCTAAAATAAATTTAAATGTAAGGAATTACCATTTTATGATTAGATTAAAGTTTAATTTTTATAAATTTTTCATTAATCAGGATTAACCTATCATCAGTATGGTTAATTTATTAAGCAAGGTTAATTTACTTTAACCACAATTAATTTTATCTCTCATATTTGTTATTTTTGTCTTATATGCCATAATTAAGGTGATGACTCATATGGCGAGTCATCACCTCATTTTCCACTTGGAATTTCGTGCTCCATGAGTGAGACCCACTTTTTGGCCTTTGCTTCTCATGTTCTTTCCCTCCTGATCTTTTGGGAACATTTTGGTAATTTTTCTCAGCATTTTTAGGAATGTTTCCAAATTGTTCCTTTAATGTTTCTAACACTTATTAGTTCGATCCTAAATTTTTATAATATCATTTTCCATTTTTATGGAAACAGTGTAGCCTTTGCGGAAGACAAAACTTTTTAAGGGTGTTTTGGGCATTTTTGAAGTTTTCTAATGGCTTTTTCGCCCTCCCTTTGTTCCTATTATTTCGTTATGACCTTTCAATCATTCTTGATGTATTCTAATTCATTAGAACATCTTTTAAACTTTGTTTTAGGTTTCTCCTGCACATTATTTGGATTCCTAGTGCAAGGGAATTTTCATCATTTGCACAAAATTTTCTAACTTCTTTGTCTTTTGCTCTTATCTCTACTTTATTTCTTTTTAAATGGTATTTGTAACCTGGAAAATCCATTCTGAGAAATCATGGATGTTACAATCTGAGGGTCACTCTCCCCTTCAGATGAAGGGGAGTCTACCACTGGTGCAGCTAGAGGTGCCTGATAACAGGGTAGCACAGGAAACACCATATTCGGATGAAAAGCCTTCAAAGGAATAACGAAGTTCTTTGTGGAAAAATTTGGGCTCATTACAGCAAATACGAAGAGATGGCCCAAAGAAAAGTAGACCCCATGTTGGCTTGGATGGTAATAACTAACTCGTGACCATTCACAAACCAATTAACATTGTTGAGATCAATGAACGCTACCATGATTGCAAACAACATCCATAGCGTTTAGGAAGAAAATAGTGGAAGGGGGTGAGAAACTAATTTTCTCAAGATGATTCTACCCTAGTGTTAGTGACAATTCTTTCAACCCAACCATTTTAGTTTATTAAGAAACATGTCATGCATATAGGTTCATTTTTAATTTTTAGAAAAAATGGATTTCATTTTACAGAAATAGGAACTAGTTTCTATCATAAGCATACAAATTACTTATTCTGAGTTTCATGAGTCTCATAATTTTGAAATCATATTATATCATATCATAAATATCATTTGACTATTATCTCATTCATACCTTAACATAATTCTTCTCGTTTCTCTATCATTCCCTTAGTGATAGTTTAGATCATAGGCATATAATATAATTTAGTCAAATAATATCTTCTCACTAAATCTGCTACTCTACCTTCTATTCTTAGGACATGAGTTCCTTAATGGTCATCACCATCATAATCATTAAAGACCTAACACTTCATAATAGAAGGATTTTCGAAAAATCCTATATCTCCACCTTAGAATGACCCTTTTTCCTTTTGAATGTGCAAAAGACACATTAAGAGTTGTATTAATTTTTTACATAAATTCTTTCTTTAGTGATCCCTTAATTAATTAGATTCCTTTTTAAAGCTTCCAAATAACATACATGCTCAAAGAATCCAACCAATATACCATACCATGCACATATAGTCTCTAATTCAAACTACCTTTACATTTACCATCCACACATGAGTATCATATAACACATTACTTTATGAAAATTTCAAGAATACATTCCATACACTTTACATTCATATTTGTGTACTCATAAGGAAACACTACAAGTTGGCATAATTATTCTAATTAGAAACTAGCCTTCTAATCAAGAATTTCTAAATTATGCTTAATGTAGATTTCTTAGATAACATGCAACCTTCCTCCAAGAATTTGTTAATCCTACTTATTCCTTAAGTTTTATGAGAAATATCTTATAGGAACTCAGTCCACTCATCCTTGTGAGTTACATCTCCACCTTTTCTTTTCTCAAAGATTAAGTTTATCTTAATATTTTTAATGTAAGTTCATGAAATTATGGAGTCCTAGAATACTTGGCGAAATGGCCTCCTTTAGGTATACCTTGTTTGTATTCATCAACTTAGATGATTAATGGACAACTTTCTTATTTCTAGTTTAAGTATTAGAAGTTTTATGCTTTCTTAAAAAATAAATTTGCTAATCAAATTCGAACAACAAATTAACTTACTTGTTTATCTTCTTGCTTATGAATTCAAGCTTCTTACTCATGTCTTATTTGATTAGCAAGAAGCTTGAATTCATAAGCAAGAAGATAAACAAGTAAGTAACTTAATCAACTAACCTACTTTACCAAATTGTTCTATAAGTGGTCGAACGCACTCTCTAAGATCCTAAAGCATTATGATTCATTTTTTTAAAATTAGAAAGTGATTTTCCTTTCTTATACATGGTTAGGCTTCTCTTTACACCTTAATCAAAATTTTAAACTCAAGTCTTCTTAATTTAGTTGAAAATGGATGAAACCACTAAATATCTAAACAAGGATCCTTTTCTCAATTTTTTCTCATCTAACCTTAGTGTCATGAATTTTGGAACTTGATACATCACAAGTATTTGGGTCCATCAAGTCCTATTATTACTCCATAGCTTTGGTCATGGTTATGGAGAGTCTTAAGTGTCTTGTTCAACTTTGCGTCCATAAGTCCACCTTTGCTCTTACTAGTTTTAAGGTCCAAGTTTTAAGTTAAATTTATAACTTTTATGAATTAACATTTTTATTCTTTTAGGATATTTATCATATGGGTCCATATTTAAACTTTTATCAAATTCCAATTTCAAGATCAAATCTTTTAAGATAAGACATAAGCAAGCTTACAACTTTGAACATAAAGATAAAAAGAAAGCATTTTTCAATATAACCAAGTATAGATATACTCCAAGATCTATCGATCCCTTACTTTGAGCATCTTAAATTTTTTCATAAAAACTTTCAAATCTTCCCAAACTTCAAAGAAATCATTTTTAAGAATTTTTAACCACTTAAATTCCTCCAAAGGTTGCTAGAAGCACTTTAATCCATCAAAACTATCCTTTAACTTTCAAAAATCACTAAAAACTTGGTGATGTTCATTTTTAAACATCAAGAAAATTTTTGAGCTCAAACAAACTCAAGAAAATTGGATTCATATAACTTAGAGAGAGATCCACCAAAAAGAGAAGAATAGCAGGCTATAAGCACATAATTAAAAGCTTATAAAAAGTGCATGGTAAAAACCCTACTTGTTGAATACTTTTATGAAGGCTTAGTGGGTCTTTGAAGTTGGTTCCCTCCTCCTTGGTGATCCATATGAAAACTCTTACTGAAGATAGTGGGACTTGGTTGATTTGTGTTGTAATAACTTAAACTTCAAAGATAGAAGTTCAAGTTCAATATAAGGTTTGTGTTTTTGAGAGAAATTGGAGTTTTGGATGAGTTGAGATAATTTTGTTTAGTGTTTCAAAGGTTGATAATGAAACAAATGAACCTCTTTAGCCCTTAGATCAAGTTCAACCACTTTGTGGCATGTGGCAATTAAATTCCCACTTAAGCGTATTTTGGTCCATTTATATGTAATTTTTATTTTTTAAATTAAATGTAAATGTAAGAAATTATCATTTAGGATTATTTTAACATTAATCAATATGAATTTAACATTAACCTAAGTTAACTTATTCTAAGCATGGTTAATTTTAATTAATCAAGGTTAATTTACATTAACCATGATTAATTTTATCTCTCCTTATTAATACTTTTGTCTTACATGCCATAAATGGTGTGATGACTTATGGGGTGAATCATCACCTCATGTTCCACATGCAATTTTCATGCTTAATGGATGAGGTTCAATTCTCGGTTTCTGCTCGGTATTTTGTTGCCCTCCCAACCTTTTAGGGGCTTTTTTCGTAATTGTTTTAGAATTTCCCAAAAAAATTTTAAATTATTATTTCGATATTTTTAACACTTATTGATTTGTTTCTAAATCATTTTTATATCATTTTCCATTTTTTTCAAGAACAATTTAGCACGTAAAGAAGATAGAGCTTCTTAAGGGCATTTTGAGCATTTTTGGATGTTTTAAATGATGTTTTTGTTCTCTCTTTATTTCTATTCTTTTTTTATGACTTTCTAACCATCATTAATGGACTCTAAATCTTTAGAATATCTTTTAACATTTGTTTTAGGTTTCCTGCATATTTATTTATGTCATCTTAATGGAAGGATATTTTAATCATTTGCTAAAAGTTCTCTAATTTCTCTAGTTTTTGTTCTTATTTCTACCTTATTTATTGCCAAAGGATATATGTAACTTAGGAAGTTTTCCATGAAAAGTTGTGGGTGTTACACAAATAATTAACTGGATTTTAGTATTACATTATCTAATTTTCAAGTGGTCCATTACCGAAAGCAATAACCGATTATCAAAACTTTTTGAAGATTCAAAAAATCACTAGATATTGAATTAAAAAATTACCAATTAGTTTAATATATTATCAATTGATTTTATAGGTTTCAAAGGTTACAAAATACCTTGATAATTGATTAACAAATGATGTAATTAATTATTAATGCATTTTGCAAGTTACAAAACACTTCAAATAATCAATCAATAATGAATTTAATCAACTACCAAGGGATTTTGGAAGTATCGAGAGTAATATAATTGTTTTATAATTAATTACTAAGATAATTAATCAATTACCAAGTTAAAGTTTTGATTTTTTTGAATAATCTCTTCTGTTGCAAGGGTTAGAAATAAACTCATTCGAACCTATTCTCTAAGTTTACATATAAATAGTTGTTATTAACTTATTTTTCATAAAAAAAGGTATAGAGAACAGATAGAGAATGAAAAAGGAAAGAGAGAATAACAATAGAAACTTTTTCAAAATTTTATTGATAGAGTCTTATTCAGAGTGTTATTAACTCATTTTTATTGTATTGTGGTTCAATGGTGAATTTGTTTTGACCTTTGGTTAATTTTTCTCATTCATGGTTGGTGGTTCTTGATAGACAATATTCTCTCTTGCAAGAATTTTTATTTATGCAAAGTGTAAGATCTTTGCATAGTTCTTAAGACTTAAGTGGAGAATCTTGAGGTGGTTTGGTAAGAGAATATTATATCTTTGCACAGAAGTGAAGAAAATTTCATTAGGTGCTTAGGGATTGGATGTAGCTCTCTAGTAGTTGAGAGTGAACCAAGATAAATCTTTATGTGATCTTCTCTATCTCTAACTTTCATATTTCAGCACTTAATTTTTTATGCTTTTACACATTACTCTTGTTCTTAATCAATTTTTATGGCTTAAAATTTTGATTTTCTTAATTTTATCATTCAGATTACTTTGACATTTTGAATATTGCATAACTCATATATCATATACAATGTTTCTGGGGTCAATATTTTGATTTGTTAGTATATTTTAGAAAAAACTTTGTCATAACAAATTCACTCTTCCTCTTAGGTTTTTGGTCATTTCATACAAATAAAATAATTTTTATTTGATATTTACTAAAATAATAATTTAGATAATATTAATTATTTTTAATATTTAATACAAATAAATAACAATAATAATAAATATAAATTATATTAAAATAAAAAAAATTATATCAAAATTATTATTAGCTTTAAAAGTTAATATTTCATTTATTTATTACATTACAATAGGAATATATAAGAATATTTAAAAAATTAAAATTTTAAAGTTTATTATTTTGTCAAATATTATTAAAAATTTAGTATTATAATTTATCTAAAAAATAATTTAAAATTTAGTATTTTAAAACAAATTATAATTAAATTTAAATTTATAAAAATTTTAAAATTTATTTGATAAAAGAAATGAAACAAATTATTAAAATTTATACTTTATTAAAAAGTATTTTCAACATAATATTTTTAGAACAATAAAAATATTGTATTTATTAAATAATTAAATTATTTTTATAAAATATTAAAGAAGGCATACAAGGTAAAAATAAGAAGGGAATGAAGAAAGTTATCCTATTCTAATTATTTCTTCCCCTTGATATATGAATTATAGCTATGACAAGATACAATAGTTTAACATGATAAATTGTAAAAGAGTTTAGTGGCAAATTTGTCCCTAACTTATATAGTTTTTGCAAATGCGTCCCTAACTTAAAAAAAGTTTTTCATTAGTCCATGACTTCTATCACCGTTAAGTAAATACGTCCTTGAGCTCAGGTTCTGTCAATGGAAAACTGGGTTGGCATGTTAAGTGCCAACTAGGATATCATTCAACCTAAATACAACGTTGTTTTACCATTTAAAAAATGTTTGGGGTGCCTCAACGACGTCATTTTATCTTTCTTCTTTCTTTAACTTCTCCATGAGCAAAATGATGGTGACTCTCTCTGCTCCCCTCCACTCACAAAAAAAAAAAAAACACCAACTAACAATAATTGAATAAGAAAGTGAAAGACAAAAGCAAAGTCAATGCAAATAGTTATCTCTCAAAATCCTCTCTCCTTTTTCAATATGTATCAAAAAGCCTTGTATATATGAGCTAACATATCCAGTGTTTAGTGTCTACACAAGCCTTGCACACACCAATCTTAAAGGGTAGCATAAGATTCTAAAAAGAGAAAAACAAATTTGAAAGGGGCATTGGTGGTGACGCAATGGTAAAATCGATAACTTATCAAATATTGGTTCAATGGGTCTTACAAAGTTCATCACAACTTTACAGGTGGAGGTGACAATAGAGAGAGTCGTATTTCCCTACCTTTGCCTTTGTGAAATGGAAAAGCCAGAGGAAGAAGAAATATAAAACGACATTGTTCAGACACCCCAAACATTTCTACAATAATGCAAATTAGTCCTCAAGATTTTAAAATTCATGCAAATTAGTCCTATAAAAATTTAAAATATTTCAAATCCATCCCCATAGTACTTTCTACATATTTGAGATAAAATTTCATTTGTTTTGTCTATAATCTCCTAAGTATTACACCCTAAAAACGAATACCAATTTCACGCTTAAGCCATTCATCCAGTTCCATTTTTAGTTTGTTATCTTATGATGTAGAATTCATTTTAGAAAATAATATGAAAATACGGTAAAAAAAATTTAAAAAAAAAACTGTTTGATATAAAATGCGAGCTTCGTCGATAAAACGTGCGTAGTGGTAAAATAAATCGTTAAGTGGATTTCTACGTACGTTCAAAACCTTAGGAATACTAAGCATTCACATTGTTGTTTTTGTTTATCATTTGAATATAATAAATAAACGAGATCCAAGTATAACATACACATCATACAATAATTATACATAACATATCATACAGACTAGCAGTCTTAGGCCCGTGAGCCTTATCATATAGTTATTACAAACATAGTTAACCTTCCTAATTTACATACATATTTACTATATTCTATCATATATATTATATATGTAAATACATAGCAGATTCCTAATCACTAATATAGAGGATGTTTGCATCATTCTATTCCCAATATCAGTATGATGTAAATCTTCTTCAAGAGAGAGTGTCTCGCATTGTCTTCAAGTACGTGAACTGCTACCATTATGAACAATGTCCGGATTGTCTATGAAGAAAGTGAAAGAAGTAGGGATAAGAAACTAAGTTTCTCAGTAGGATTTCTACTTAGTTCTAATGTCATCACCTTAATCCTAGCCACTTCAGTTTATTTTAGAAATCATTTATTGCATAAAAGGTTACTTTTAATTTTTCGAAAATATTTTTCTGAAGTGAATCAATTTTACTCAAAACATACAACTTAGTGTCTCATCATACATTCTTCTTAACATTCATAACTTTGAGATTACACATAGGATATCATTTGACATACAATTATTCTATGCCTTAAAATTTATTCTTTATTACTTTTCTTTGTCTTTATCATTTCTTTGTCCAACTTTTGAGACACTATATGAATCTAGTTTCACCACCTTTGGGAGAAACAATAAGACATAGACATGTATTAAATTTGTCAAACAATATCTTCTCACTAACTCTACTCCCACCTCCTACTAAAATTAAGGATATGAGCTCATTCTGGGATGGTCGTTACCATCTTATAACTTGGTGAATAAACTTAAGTCTTCACAATAGAAGGATTTTTGGAGAAACTTAAGTCTCCTAGAAGCAACTTTAGGCTTCTCTTCAATAGAGCTTTTTAGGGCCCTCTGGATACTGGTGCGCATAAGGCACAAAGAGAGTAGTTTTACGTTTTCACATAACGTTTGCTTTAGTGATCTCTTAATCTTTTTAAGTTCATTTCAATGGCTTCCGAATAATTATACATGCTCAAACAAATTTCCAACCAATATGGAATGCATATATAGGTTTTGGAGCTCATCTCATCATCAACATAACAATACTTATACATAACATCATGGTTTCTTACTTATGAGCATTCATCATTCAATCTTACATACATGGTGTGCATTCACATTTAGTACTACAAGTTGACTGATATATTATATATACAAGTCCAAACAATTCTCTCAATTCGGTTTTTAATGTTGACTTTCTCAAGGAACCTATTCCACTCAACCTTCTAAGTTACCTATCATCCTTTCCTTTTCTCAAATTTACATTTGATCATTAAGATTTTACATCTTAGAATATTCATCTAGGTGGCTAAATGACACCTTTCTAAGTTCTTTACTCTTTGTGTTCTCTTTTGTTCAAGTCTTATGCATGTCCTAATTATTCTAAGTTCAAGTATATTTACATGGTGGAATGGTAACTTGTACCTTTTTCTACGTTCTTTTAAACTTTTAATTCTTCTTATAACATTCTAAGACTTCTTGAGTTATATAAATTGGGATTTTTAAACTTCTTTTCTCTTTATCAACCTAGAATGGCCGAATATAAGCTCTAGGATCCTAATTTCTTGTAATTCATTTCCTCCCTTCTAATAAGTTAATTTAGGTTATTTGATGTCTAACTCCTTCATTTGAATCCAAATTAGATACTTTTAGAACTTCCTTCTCATTAAGGTATGCCATGATCAAATTACTTAGTGAACTTCTAACTTCAAGTTTAAGTCCTATCCATCCTTCTTAATCATGCCTTTAATAAACCTTTGAAATATGTTACCTTGTGTTCTCCTTTTTACTACCTTAATAATTAGGTCTAATTAACTTTTAAACCTTTAAAGTCTCTTTTATTCTATCCAAATAATATCTAAGTAGAAATTAACTAATTCTCTAGGTCAATTTATTCCTAAATGGCCGAATGACCTACTTCCTCAAATCCCACCTTTCATACACCTTAATTATATTTTATTTACATATTTAGGATCATTATTTGGGCCTAGTTAAGGATTGAAACTCATTACTAGTTAATTTAAAACATGGTAGCCAAATTCCAACCTCCTAGACTTAGGTTTCCACAATTTCCTTCTTCACCATAAGATCATTTGCCTAAAAAAATCAATAGGTCTCTTTATCCACCTTAAAAATTTTTCATACTTTAAATTTGTCCCATTCACATGAAAATTGTTCTTAATTAACTCTAATTGGAAATTAAAACCTTCTTTAAGTTAATTAACCACTATGTGGCCGAATGCCACTCTTGTAGGTTTAGGGTTTCCTTCTCCTAACCCTAGTTGACTTAAGTTGACCATTTCTTAACCCTAGTTGACCTAAGTTGACCATTACTTGGGGACCAAGTTTACAATTCAGAATTGACTTAGTCTAAGGTAATTTTTGGTCTTTTTATCTAAACCTTAACGGAATGGCCGAATTTCACATTTACCCTTACTTAAGTTATGGTAAATTTTCTAGTTACCCATTTTAAGCTTCTTTGGGATTTTTCACACTTAATAACTTTTGGATTTTACCCTAAGCTTACCTAGGCCATATATTCTGAAACTTAACCTTTTAAATGTTGATCAAACATTCAAATAAATTATTTACTTGCTGAAAATGGTAGATCTATCCTTAATCATATTTTTAACCCATTTTTGCCAAAATCTCTCTAGGGTGGCTGAATGCACTCCTAGAGGTTTCTTACCCATTTTTCTTTGATTTAATTAGTTCAAAGGTTGTTTTTGTTAATTTAATACCTAATTTCAGAGTTTTATTTGCTTATAAAAATTTTAGCCAAGTTATACTATGCTTTTGGAGTGGTGGCCAAAAGCCCTTCTTTGTTAGCCAAGGTGATTTCTTCCAAGTTTTCACCTCACACCACCTTGGTTCAGTGGTGTTGTGCTTTTGCAGCCCCTCTTGCCTCTGGTCCATGCTTGTTTCATCCATGTTGTGATGCTTAGGTGCTGGTCATGATGAGTCTTGGGTGCCATACAAGGATTTTGCCACTTTTGGACTAAAAATTACATCTTTTGCATGGTAACTTTCTAACTAATGCCCAAAGGAAACCTTTGGAACTTATTACATAAATTTATTCCACCACTTAATATACATAATCAGAGGTGTAGATCCAGCACAGAAATCATAACAAACTCATCACAAGAGATAAATCACAATATTAAAACTTAATCATCAAATCAAGCATGAAAGCAAGCAACATCACTTTTCTCAAGCATTAAAAGGTATATCTTCATGATCTACTCCAAGATCCACATATCCTCTTTCAAATAAGATTCAAAAACTTTTCTCATAAGACCATAAAACTTATCAGAGCTTCAAAAATAATTTTAAAGCAAAACTCACTGATTAAATTTCTTCTAAGTGCCTTAGAAGCACTTTTAACCGAACAAACTTTGCTTTTATTTTCAAAAATCACTAAAAAAGGGTGGGGCTAATTTTGAATGGTTAAGAAGACGTAAAAATCTTGGAGAAAAGATGCATGAAAGAAAACAAACACACTACAAAAAGACAAGTTAAAAGCATAAAAAGACAAATAGAAGGATCCTACTTGTTGAAGACCTTCTTAGTGTTTTGTGGGGCTTTAAAGGCTGCCTTGGGTCCCCTCTGCTCTGCTCTAGCTGTGGACAAAGGATGATGGTGGGGCTTTAGTGTTTATGGCTTCAATATAGCTTAAGTCTTAAAGATGAAGACTTAGGCTTAAAAGTGTAAGTTTTGGGTGTTTTGAGGTAAGATGAGTTTAGAGAGAATGGAGAGGATTTTAATAAGTGTTTAGGCTGAAAAATCTGAAGCAAATGGGGTCCCAAGGGTCCCAAAAGAATTTGGCCACTTATGGGCCAAAAGGAATTAATTTTGTACTTAAGGGTATTTGGTAATTTTGCCTAGATTTTTTCTATTTTCCAAAGTAAATCAAAATTCAAGGAATTATCCTTTTAGGTTTATATTAATGTTAATTAGGTTGATCTTACCTCTGGTTATGATTAGTTTAGCCTAAGCATGCTTTACTTTTAATCAACCAAGGTTAATTAATCTTAACCATGTTTAAAGGAACCTTTTTACTATTCACCTTTGTCTTTTTGTGAAAGACTTTGTTGACTTGACTTTGGTGACTCATCACCATCTTTTTCAGTTGCTGAATTCCGTGCACATTGGTGTGGGGCCCACTCTTGGCTTGCTTATCACATTATCTTGCCCTCCTGACCTTCTAGGGGTGTTTTCGTAATTTTTCTCAACATTGCCAGAAAATTTCCCAAATTATTCCTTTGACATTTCTAAGAATTTTTTATTCGTTCCCATATTAATCTAAGGTCATTTGCTAATTTTATGGGAACTGACTAGCTTTGTGCAAAAAGTACAGCTCCTAGGGGTATTTTGGTCATTTTTGAGTTTTTGCACATGTATTGATAAATAAACGACTAGACGTTTCTGCATGCATACATAATGTTAAAGAAATACATAGTTCTTATGTTGCTTTATTTGTTTCTTAACTTGCAGTAAATAATTAAGAAAAACTTGAAGTAAATACATTTTTTTCACTTTAAATTATACTTAATCCTTTTTCTAGAACAACGAAGTCTTATTTAAAAATATTTTAATATTCAGAAGCATTTTCTGCTGTTAAATTTTTCTAATCTCATGCGATAAGTTTTTCATATGAACGAGTAGCATTTCTACCGTTTTGTATTTCAGACCGTATAAGTCCTGGTACAACCCTCGCTCGACTTGGACATTGTTTATATGTGGATAATTTTTTACAAATTTATAATTCTCTAAAGTTTTTATTTTTCAAAGATAAAATCTCTTAACCTGAACTACGTAGCTTTGAGTTTCCCACTGCACCAGGGAATACCTAGGAGCAGGATCAAGTCCTATCAAGTTATTTTCCATAAACCTATTTATTTCTATTCTATTTAAGGGATTAAACAATTTTCAAAATATCAAAATCATACATTCAATATAAGGGTATCATTCTTCGGAAGGGGTGAGTAGGGTGCTAAGACATTCCCTATTTGTAATTGACTCCCTATTTTTTTTCCAAATATTTTCCCTTTAAAATAAAAATTTGGTGGCGACTCCACAACTGTATTATATTCTTTCTAGAATTTAAGGAGTTCGTCGTTTTGTTGTAATTACGGTTATGACAATGGGTTTAGATCTGGTCAAGAGATTGCACAAATCCACCATTAGTATAAAATCACAACTTTCAAACCTTAAGTATAAAAACATGCAACATAACATTTTTTCCATACAACAAAGTATAGATCCACAAGATCTTCTCTAAGATCCATATATCTCCTACGATGAAAACTTAAAAGATTCCTCTCATGATTTCTTAAAAATTCCCAAAGCACTAAAATGGGTTTTAAAACAATTTCCACCGATTAAATTTCTTCTAAGTTACTTAGAAGCACTTTAAACCAACCAAACTTCATTTTCATTCTAAAAAATAACTAAAAAATGGTGGGGCTTATTTTGAACGGTTCAAATGTAGCATTGAGTTCTCACAAGTTAAAACAAAAGGAGATCCAGGGATTTTAGAGAAAGGATCCACAAAAGAAATAAATCAAACCAAAAAAGAAAGTTTTAAGATTAAAAAGACAGAAAAAAGATCCTACTTGATGATGACTTTGTGTAGTGATGGTGGGGCTATGATGGCTGCTCCTTGTCCCCTCTTTGGCTGCTCCACAAGGTTCTCTAAGTGAAAGTGGCGGGGTTTAGTGTTTAAGGCCTTGTTTTAGCTTAAGTCTCAAAGTTGGAGACTTAGGCTTAAGGTGTAGGATTAGGGTTTTTTGGACTTGGATGGATTTAGAGAGATTTTGAAGAGTTGGCTAAGTGTTTTGGGAAATGAAAACCAAGAAAAATGAGGTCCAAAACCAGTGTAGTGAGTTCGACCATCCATGGGAAAAGTTGGAATATTTTACATTTAGGGGTATTTTGGTAATTTTGCATGGATTTTCTTTTTTTTAAAATAATTCAAAATTCAAGAAATTGTCCTTTTGGACTTTGATAGTGCTAATAAAGCTGAGTTTACCACTAATCATGTTTAATACCTTAATTATGGTTAACTTTTAATTGATCAAGGTTAATTAAACTTAACCATGGTTAAATGAATTTTAATATTAATTATTTTTGTCTTTTATGGTTGACTTAAGTTGAATTGACTTGTTGAGTCACCACCAAGTCTTCCACATGCTTAATTTCATGCAACCCAATGTGAGGCTCACTCATGACTTGTTTCTCACACCTTGCCCTCCCGACCTTCTAGGATCGTTTTTATAATTTTTCTCAGTATTGCTGGAAAATTTTTCAAATTATTCTTCTAAATATTCTAGTACGTTTTGGTTCATTCCCATTTTAATCTAAGGTCATTTGCTATTTTTTGGGAACTAACTAGCTATGCATAGAAAGCAAAGCTTTCTAGGAGCGTTTTGGGTGTTTTTCATGGTTTTCTAAGGGCGTTTTATTACCCTTCTTTATTTTCTAAGTTTTTCTTACTAATTTTGATCATCCATGATGTTTTATAATCCTTTAGGATTCCTTTTAGTTATGTTTTCATTTCTCTGGTACTTTATTTGAGTTGCCTAGATGTAGGGGTATTTTCGTCATTTGTATCAAATTTTCTATTTTTTTTTGTTTTTGGTCCTTAATCCTACATAGTTTCACTCTCGAGGAGTAATTTTTTGGTGTTAAGAGTTTATCATACAAATTTGGGATGTTAAACCTTTTGTCTCCACTCTAGAAGAACCTAGCGCCTTTTGAATATGCATAAGACACATTAAGAGTAATATTAACTTTTACATAAGTTTTTTCTTTAATGATCCCTAAGTTAATTAGGTTTCTTTTTAAAAGCTTCTAGATAATATGCATGCTCGAATAATCCAACCAATATGTCATGCATATTGAGTCCCTATTTTCAAACTGCTTTCACATCATCATCCATACATGATCATCACATAACACAATACTCTTTAAACAATCAAGAGTATTATCCATACACTTTATATACATATTTGTGTACTCACATACATATTTATGTACATATCTATGTACTCACATACATATTTATGTACATCTCTATGTACTCACAAATCCATACAACAAGTTGGCATGATATTTCTAAACAGAAACAAATCTTTTGATAAAAAATTTCTTAGTTAAGCTTGATCTTACTATCTTGGATAACATATATACTTAATCTAATAGTTTATCCAACTTTCTTAATTCATAATATTTATGATGAGTCACTCATAGGATCTTAGTTCACTCATCCTTCTATGTTACCTCTTAACCTTTCCTTTTCTTAAAGATTAAGTTCTTCTTAATGTTTTTAATATAAAGATTATGGAATGTAAAACTTCTTCTCATGTTAGCTGAATCACCCTTCATAGTTGTTTATTCTTTGTGTTACTTAAATTGAATAACTTATGCATAATTTACTTAATCCTAGTGTAAGTGTTATATTTTTATGCTTCTTCACTAATAACTTAGCTAGTTAGATTTACTCCATTACTGAACCTACTTGTTTGCCTCCTTGCTCATGGATTTAAAGTTTTCTACTCTTGACTTATTTATCTATCTTTAAACAACCAAAATAGCCTACTTTGCCTATTTGTTACCTAATTAGCCGAATCCACACACCATAATCCTAAAGTGTTATGGTTCAATTTTTCCTTCTCCTAAAAGTTGATTTACACTAATTAGGACTTAGGCTACAAGCTCATACAACCCTTAGAAATTTTTAAGGTTTTTCCTCCTTACTTTATGTGAATGGCTGAATGCTTAATTTTCTTTCTCTATCCCATAATTAATTTCTAGTCATCTTCTTAAGTATGTTTAGGTCCATTCTTAAGTTCTAGCAAGATTTTTTAGTATTTTTTTTTATCCATTGCAACCATTTTGGCCGAATGAGAACTTTACTAATTTCAAGTCCTTTTCAAATTTATAATTCTATAGTTATATTTGATTAGGTTCCTCTTTATATCCTAATCAAAATTTTAAACTCAAGATTCCCTAATTAACTAAGAAGTTCCTGAATGCTCAAGGTGACTTAAAAAGGTCCTGTCACAAATTTCTTGCCATAAGACCTTGGTGTCATAAAATTTAGCACACTCGGTAAACCATATGTTCTTAGATCAATCCATAATTTATTCTTACTCCATAGCTTTGGTCATGGTCATGGAAGATCTTAAGAGATTTGTTCAACTTTTGGTCCAAAATTCCACCTTTATTTTTAGTAGTTTTAAAGTTTAAGTCCAAGTTAAGTTTATGGATCTTATTACATAAATTTTCTTAGTATTTTAAGACTTTTAATATATGAGTCCAGATCTAGACTCTTTGAACACCAAGATCTTAAAGAAAGCATTTTTCATGGAAAAGAAGTGTAGATCTACTAAATCAACTCCAAGATCTATCCATCCCTTACTTTGAGCACTTATAAAATCTATCCCAAAGCATCAAAAATTAGTTTTAAGAAATTTTAACCGATTAAATTTCTCCTAAGGTTGCTAGAAGCACTTTAATCAATCAAAACATCTCTTTAACTTCCAAAAATCACTAAAACATTTGTGATGCTCATATTTAACCATTAAGGGAAGTTTTGAGCTCCACTTCCTGGCTTCTATTTTCATTTTCTTGCCATGCTAGCCTTTTAAGGATATTTTGGTAATTTTCCTCAATATTTTCCAAAAGGTTTCCAAATAATTTCTATGATTTTTCTAACTCTTATTGGTTTTTTCCTGAATCATTCTTATGTCATTTTCTATTTTTATGGAAAAGTTTAGCTCTTGTGGAAGATAAAGCTTTCTAATAGCGTTTCAAGCATGTTCAGAGTTTTTTTTATGGCTTTTTCATTCTTTGTGTTCCTATTATTTTCTTATGACTTTTTAATCATCCTTGATGTATTATCATTTCTTATGATTTCTTTTAACCATTGTTTTAGGTTTCTCCTGCACATTACTTGGGTTATCTTAGTACAGGGGCATTTTCATCATTTGTTAAAAAAATTTCTAATTTCTTTGACTTTTGCTCTTATCTCTACTTTATTTCTTACTATATGTTATTTTTAGCCTAGAAATTCCATTATGATAAATTATGAATGTTACACATTTTCTCTCTTTTCTTCTCTTTTGTCCAAGTTCAGGGTGTGAGAAAATCCTCCATATCCTTGGCTCCTCCAACGTGGAAGAGAAGACGACTCATCCTTCTATGGTAGGGCCTTTTACTACAAGTAAAATGCATCTAAGTCCATATCCATCAAAGCTCATCCAAGTCTACCTCTGCTAACCAATTCTCATCCTTCTTCAATCCTTCTATCAAGTGGTATCAAAGCTCCTCAATCGGGATACGATCCACACAATTTTCTTCCAATTCCTCGAGCATTTTCTTTTACTCCTACTCCATTCTTTGCATTTTTTGTTCAATTTTTGTCTTTTATTTATGATTTATTGTGATATGTGTTAACTTATGTTATATCATCATAGATTTTCACTAGATCCATCATTAATCAATCATTTTTTTTTCAATTTTGCATTAAGGGAATCTCAAAAGGAGGGATTAATAGGGAATTTTGGCATCTAGAAGACCTTATCCATTCTTAAAAAGAACTTCTTCTGGCCTTACACGGATAGAGATGTCTAAATGTATTGTCAAAGATGCATTATTTGCAAATAGGTCAAGTCAATAGCTAAGTCTCATGTCCTGTACACTCCTTTGCCATACCTGACTCCTCTTGAATAGACATTAGTATGAAATTTTCCCTAGGGCTATCCAGAACCCCAAGGGGAAAGGACTCCATTATATGGTAGTGGACCATTTTAGTAAAATGGTCCATTTCATTCCCTGCCACAAAGTGGATGAAGCCAATTCTATGGCCAAACTCTTCTCTAGGGAAGTAGTAAGGTTTCATTACATCCTAAGGAGTATTGTGTCTAATAGAGATACTAAGTTCCTCAGCAACTTCTAATGTACCCTCTAAAATAAAAGGGAAACTAAATTCCTTTTCTTTACCACTTACTATCTCAAACTAGTGACCAAATAGAAGTGGTAAATAGAATATTTTCCACCTTGTTGAGAACCATGGTGGATAAGAATCTTAGGACCTAGGAGGAATGTTTTCTCATGTCGAATTTGCATATAATAGGGTGCCTGATTCTACCATCCAACACTTACCTTTTGAGGTAATTTATGGAGTTAACTCCCATACTCCTGTAGACCTATTACCCATCCCTGACCTATCTTAATATCATAGTAAGGATGAAGCCTAAAAGAAAAAGTTCATCCAAGAGTTCCATGCCAAAGTTAAATGCATTATTGAAAAGAAAATGATCCATTATGCTAGGTTAGCTAACAAAGTAGGAAAAAGGTTCACTTTGAACCTAGAGACTGGTTTGGCTCCATTTAAGAAAGAGAGGTTTCCTTCCTTTAGGAAATCCAAACTCCAGCCCAAGGGTGATGGCCCCTTCCAGGTGATAGAGTGCAGTGGCCCTAATACTTATTGCCTAGATTTGCTAGGTGACTATGGTATAAATGTCACTTTCAATATATAACTTATCTCCTTTCTTTGCAGGTCCAGATGATGAGAATGATTATTTGAGGATGAATGCTCTCAAAGAGAGAGTAGATGATGCAAAGATCCTTGTAGGTAGCTCCAATACAAAGTCTTCACTAGGTAGACCATTGGGCCCATCATCAGAGTCAGAGTCAAGAAGCTTCAGAGAAAGGTTGAGGTCCTGCTGAACTTCAAGGATGATGACCTTCCTCTAACTCCCTCCTCCATATTATTACTTGACTCTATTGTACTTAGTGTAGGATCTAGGAATTTCTCCTTACTTAAATTCTTAGCAGATCCAATTTGTATGTGATTTTGTATGCTAGCTTAGGCTCACTTAGCCTCATTTAGAGGGTTGCATATGGCATCACTCTTGGGCTTGCTCCTAAGCCAAAAAGAGCTTTCTCCATACAAATTCAAAACCATCTCATGCATCCTCCTTTGGTGCCTAAGCTTAAGCCTATATAAAGTGATGTAGAGGTGGAATGAGGTGGTTCTTCTGGATTAATAAAGGTTTTAATTTGGTGGAGAATGGAAGAGGAATTGAGTCGAACTATGCCTTGACTTAGAAGCATCACCTCTTGTGCAAAATGAACTTTTTCTCTGCCACCATGAGCAGTCATGGATGAGGAGGTTCCTCAACCAAAAGTCTAGTTCTAGAGGAATGATAAGGAGAAAATTGCTTTAAAAAATATGAGTAAAAACTCACAATTTCATTCAAAAATGAATTAAGTGTGGAAAATTATACAAATGATGCCTTTATATAGGAAAAATGAAGAAGATGCAAAATGAAGGAAAGGAGGGGGAAAATTTGAATCCAAATTGGGCTTGAATTTCAGCCCAATAATGATGTCTTCTTCACTTCTCAATGCATCTCAAATTGGATTAGAGAAATTTCAAAAAGCCTAAGATAAAATACACATAAATTAGGCCTAAATCCTATACATATTGGGTCTACTAGTTCCTATAATATAAAAGTACCTAAATCCTACCATGTGAAGGGTCAATGTGAAGGTGGGTTGGGCATGAGAGTGAGTGTCTCTTGGAGGCTCAAGAAGGTCTCCATCTCTGTCTGTAATCTTTTGGCCTTGATCCTAGTGATAGGTCCAATGGGCCTGAGGATCCTACTTGGAGTAGATGAGTGTTTTAGTGTAGACCCAAATGTCATTGAGAATGCCTATGCATCATAAAGGTATGATGTACTTCATTTTCAACACTTTTAGTCATATATACATTTGAGTGATTTTTTTCCGAGCTTATCTCTTCTCTCTCTTCTCTTCTCTTCTCTCTCATCTTTGGAAGTGAAGAAATCCTCCTCATCCTTGACCTCCAAGGTGGCAAAAAAATGTGGCTTATCCTTCAAAGGTGACACCTCCAAATCAACCAAGTTACATTTGAATTCAACACCTGAAGCACCTTTAAGTCATCCTTTATTGATCCAGTTCTCTTCCTCCTTCAAGGAGTGCATTAGCTCTACTCACCATCTCTCATTGTTTGAAGGTATAAGTCATTAACACTTTATCCCTTCCAATTATATATCATCATGGGTTTGGCCATAAATCTCAATCTCCACTAAAAGTTAAATTACATATAAGAATCAAAAGAACTTTATTAATATTGTTTTACGGTATGTAATTATATGAGATATAAAAAAACATAAAAAAAATTTACTTTTATTTTAATTTTTAATAACCCTAAATCCTTAGATTATGAATTTAATTATTTAAAATTTTATAAACTTTAACTTTTGAATTTTTTAAAATTTTTTTATTTTTTTATTTTTTATACTTTTTTATTTTTTTCATATCAACTTTTTATCTCCAAACACTTATTTTATTTTAATTATAAATATATCTTTTTTTATTTCAAAAATTAAAAAGAAGAATCATTTAAAAGATTAAATTTAAATTTAAAGATACATATCAAAATTTAGATAATAATAATCATATTAAATATTTCTTTAATTTTTTAACTATTATATTTAAATAATTATTAAAATATTATTATTATTATTATTATTATTATTATTATTGAAGGATGAAGCCTAAATATAAGCATCCAGCCATCAAAACGTCTCTTCAAGAGTACAAGTACTTCGAGACCACTAGCTCCTTGCCCAATAGTTAGCTAGGCCCATAATGTGGAGGCCTACATTTGTAATCATTGATAAACAAAACTTAGTATTAGCATTTTATAAGACAAAACACAGCATGTGCACTGTTCTCCAACTCTTGCTTGTTGTGAGCTAGGACTAAAAGCAAAAATGTTAGGATAAAATTTATAAGACTTGAATTTAATTTTTTATTTAGTTTTAAGATCTCAATTTAATTTCATTATTTAATGAATTTTATTCAAATATTTCACATAATTTCTTTTAAAGTTTGGATTAATCTAAAATTTTTAAATGAGAGTTAATTTTATAGGAAAGCTTTTTTAAATAAGTTAAAAAAACCTACCAATAAAGATTTCAAATTAGATAGCTATGTTTGTTAAGTATAATGATAAAAGTTCGAACTTTGATTGTAAATGGAAAAAAATTGTTACAAGGGAAAAGAATCTAGTTTAATTATTTTAATTTAAAAGAATTAATCTTTAACTACTAGCTGAGAAATATCCTTCCTTCATAAAAATAGTTAAAAACTTCAAATTTCAAATCAATTATATTAATATAATAAACTTGTATATAGATTGGAATGTTTAAGCATTTAAAAAAAGTAACAAGGATAAAATCTCATATCATTACATTTATAATAATAATAATAATAATAATAATAATAATAAAAATAAAATAAAAAAATCTAGTTTAAAAGAATTAATCTTTAACTCCTAGTTGAGAAATATCCTTGCTATATAAAAATCGATAAAAATTTATTCAAATCAATTATATTAATAGAACTAAACTTATATATAGATTGAAAGGTTTAAGCATTTAAACAAAGTAGCCAGGATAAAATCTCATATCATTACATTTAATATAATAATAATAATAATAATAATAATAATAATAATAATAATAATAATAATAATAAATAAATAAATAAAATAAAATAAAATAAATTAGTTTAATAATTTTTAATTTAATAGAATTAATCTTTAACTCCTAGCTGAGAAATATCCTTGCTGAATAAAAATAGTTAAAAACTTTAATGTCAAATCAATTATATTAATAGAACTCAACTTATATACAGATTGGAAGGTTTAAGCATTTAAATAAAGTAACAATGATAAAATCTCATATCAATACATTTAATATAATAATAATAATAATAATAATAATAATAATAATAATAATAATAATAATTTAAATAATTTAAATAATTTAAAGTATGATCTTTTTTAGTTAAATATATTTCTACAAAATTTTAATCCGACTATATTCAATAAATAGAATTATCGTAACCTACGTTTGATTTAAATTAAGTTATAAACTCTCAAGTTATAATAAGAAATTTAATTTATTTTTATTTTTAAATCTCTAAGATTGATTTAGTAATAAAGAATTAGAGGTTAAGATAATTTTATATGAAAATTTTAAATCCAAACCTCATCAATTTTTTTACTATGTACAGAAAAAAAAAATATTTTTACATTTAACTAAAGTATAACCTAGTTCAGTTCTTACAATTCATCTTAACTTTTTCATGGAATATTTTGATTGATAAAAAAAGTAAAAATAAAATAAAATAAAATAAAAAACATTGTATTTTACTATTTATGTGTGTTTGAAATAGAATGAAACTTAATAAAATAAATTTAATTTACTATTAGATAAAATTGTATCGCCTAAATTTAGTTTATATTTTATTTACATTATCTAACTTATTTATTATTCAATTTAATCCTTAAATTATTTCTTTCATGTCACTATTTTCCAAAAATAAAATAAAATTAAGCCGATTAAATTCTCTGATTCTCTAGTCCAGGAATTAATCATAACCTCACAAAAATAAATATACAAAATTTTAAATAAATTAAATAATTTTAAAAAATTAGAATGGATTTTGTTGAAGGATACAAAGTAGGGTTACAATACAGAGACGTCCAGCGCCTGCTGTACTCTTCATTGCATAGTTACTTTTTCTTTTCTTTTCTTATTATCATTAAGGGGTTGCATACAAAGAAAATTAATATTTTATTTATATTAAAATTATTATGTAATTTTTTAATATTTTTATGTGGATATAATAAAAAATAATTGTTATCTAAATTTTTAAAGTGACTATTAAAAAGAAAAAAAATTCAATAGTAACGTATAAAAAACGAAACGGAAGGAAGGAGTAAATTTTAAAATTATTTGTTAAGAAAGCTTACACAAATCTCGATTAAATAAGAAAGGATCAATTGGCCAAAAATTCAAGTGAATAGATCGAGCATTTAATCTGTATTTAAATTAGTTAAAAAATATATTAATTTATAGTTTATTATGTTTAAAATTAATTATTAATATTTAATAAAAAGTAAATTTAATTATTTTTTAAATTATATATAAGAGTTTTTTATAAAAAAAATTATAAAAGTAGATATGAAGTTATTTGTTATAGTTGATTTTGTATTTTAAATAATTTATTATTAAGATAAAATTAAAAAATAAATATTAGCTAAGATATAAATTGATAATTTTTAGTTATAAACTTTAAAATCTTACTTATTTTATATTGATTTTTCTATTTTTTGCAGCAGGTGCATACATTAAAAGACTAAAAATAAAAAACTTTCTTTTATCAATAAATTTATTCTTCACTTTTTAAACAAAATTTTAGTTCCTGATGCAATAATTTTTTTCTTTTTTAAACTTAATTTTTTTAATCTTATAATGTATGCACTTGATGTGTAGAACAAAAAATTTAATTTTAAATAATTTATTTATTTTAATAATAATTAATTATAAACTAAGTTTTAAATAATTTATAAACAATTTTTTGCAATTTTTCTGTATAATTAGATAAAATAATCATTCCCAAATTAATCAGAAACTTCCCTTATTTAGTGGTAAAAGAGAAACTCAACCCTAAATTCTTCCTCTCACAAATGACCAAAACAAATACTTTATAACAAAGCAACCCACATAAGAAGTTGTGCCGTGCATCGCGAAACTGCATTGTAGAAAATTGAGGAACACCCAATTCCGAAACCAAAGGCAAAAAACAGGGAATTCATAAATAGTCACAAGTACAAATTAATGAAATTGAACACCTACCCACCATAATTTTTTACATTTCATTTTATCCTTCATTGATCTAATAAACCACTTAAATAAGCAATAAAGTACAACAATGACATGCAAGATTTTGGCAGTGTCTTTTACACGCTCAATCCAGCAGTGAATGCTACACCCGTTGAAGGCAACCATAAATCCCCCTTAATAAATTGTGTCACTGTGAAATTACTAGCTTGGCTAGAATCCTTCATCACATGGTACCCTGGCCATTTCACTCTGTTAGCTAGTCCAGCACCTGGCCCATGATTCATGTACTCTGCATAGTACAATGTGTCCAAAGCAAAGTCCCCATTCCACTCTAACCACCCTTCTGGTCTCAACACTTCACTTATGTAAGATTGCATGAAAATTGTTCTAGAATAAGGTTTCCATGGTCTTCCAAGGTATGTTTGGGTGGAATTAACCAAGGGAAGAAAATCAGAATCAGCAGTGATGTTACAAAATTGAATGGAGAAACCGGTTGGTTCTTCAGGCTCTTTTCTCCCATGAGCTGTGATGGTGTTCTTCTGATTTGGTAACCCTTTTTTGGCAAGGATTTCGCAGTTTTGGAATAGAGCAGTGGCATCACCAAAGATGAAATCTACGGTGCCACTGATTTTACATTCTCTATAGAATTGACGCATTGTGTGTGTATAGAGTGTGTCTTGGTAACCAAAAATCCCACATCGGTAAAATACAGAAAGGTCAGAGTCTGATCTTAGTGCCACTGCTTGATGCTTCTCGGGCCCTGCAGTGTTCTCGAAGGTGATGTCTCGTGCTATGAATCCTCTACCGCTCACAGCTTCACATGCAACCATACAATAAATATTAAATAACTGAATGAAGCAAAAATGAGAATTGGGTCAAAATTTTCTGCTGATGAAGAACGAAACAAGCGCTTAGGTCTTGTAAACACAATAATTGCAGCACATGCTCATTTATCTTTCATTATCAGTAGGTTGCGTACGTGGATTATGTTCTGTGGTTCACGTTTAAATAACAGAAATGCTTTTTGAATAAAGGAATACAGGTGAATTTTTTTAATAAAAAGTAATTTATTAATCAATATTCAGTAATATTGATTAACTAGGCCTACATAAAAATTGCCTAGACCCTAAAAATAATAGTAGCGATAATAAGTTTCCGGTTTGTACTGATTTGGACTCTTGCGTTTATTTTCCATCATGCAGTGTTTGGTTTCACATTTGGTAATTATGATAGGATCTCACAAGTCATGTCTCTTTATACACAAACATAATAGATGGTAGACACTACCTAACTTCAGGCATTCGCAAAAGGGGTCAACTTTAGGTCTCTAATAGCATGTCAAACTCAATAAAAATTTCACCCAATTAGAGGAATCCGACAATTTGTTCATGAGAAGATTAGCAACATCGATTTAACTGAAAATGGAACAAATCAAAATTTTTCAAAACCGTATTTTTTTTATGTGATTGATGAGTTTAGTTTGTATTCTTTTAAAAAATATTAAACCAAATCAAATCAAACCAAAATATATATTTTTATATATTTACAATTTTATATTATTACTTTGTTGTTTCTTTAATTAATACTAATTATCTAAAAAAATTATCTATTTTTTAGATTTTTATAATATATTTTGTAGTTTTGATTTCTTTTGTTGATATAAAATAAATTTTATCAAAACATGACTAAGTCTATTTATAATATCTAAAAATTTTATATCTTCTTGATATTTATGTTGTTAATTATTATATTTTTTAATTATTTTTTGACATAAAATATTTTTTATTTATTTAAATTTTATGATGAAGTATATTTAAATGTAAATATTATTTTTTATATTTAATAATTGTTATTTTAAATTTTAAAATCTGTTATTTTATTTTTTTATTTTTATCTTTATTGTTAAATTTTTTAAAACAAAATTAAAAAATCGAATCAAACGAAAAATAATTTTTATAATGGATTCTGATAATTTTTTTTCTAAAATCAAATCAAAAGCATCGTGATCATTCCTAATTTAAATATATCAAAACAACCACTACATTTATTATTTTATTATTTTATTTTTCATAAAGATAAAATTGGTAACTGTTACATATATTTAAAAATTTAATTCATAATTAAAAATTAAAAAAATTAACATGGTGACATGTTATTTTTAAAGAACTAAGTTAAAATTTTATTATTACAATTATTACTAAAAACTATTATTTAAATAATTATGTTTTTAGCCATCAATTAATAAATAAAGAAAATATATTCTTAATATTTTAAAATATTCTATGTTTTATTCAATATCCATGAATCATTAAGATTATTAAAATAAGATTTTTAGAACGGTAATTTTCACTTATTATGATTTGTAAGAAAAAGTGTTTTATAAACACAAAATTGAGATATTAAAAAGTTGTTTTTTTATAGCCAGATGATTTTTCAGATGTGTTTATATAAAAATAAAATAATGACAAGATACTTTATAAAGCATAAAACATACTACGTAAATGTTTTACATGAAAATAAGGACTTCAAGTTTTAATAGTACCAGTCTCCCACATGAAAAGCAGAAAATAAGACAATTTCCCCAAGAAGGGGAAAAAAGAGAAAGATTAGTGAATTCTTACCAAAGGTAGCTGACCGGAACGTGGTCCAGCCGTCGATGAAACTACGGTTGCCGGAGATAATAGTAGCATCCATGCCATCTCCAATCATCATGATGTTCCACTTCTTCTTCTTGATCTCAACGTTCTCATTATAAACACCCCTCTTTACATGTATCACAAAGCGTTTCATGCTATAAGCTGGTGCTGCCAAAACTGCATCCATCACCTTAGTATAGTTCCCACTCCCATCCAAAGCTACCACAGCATCCACTTGCACCCCATATGCTTGTAGCAGTTTCCTTTCCCCTGGTTTGACCCATGAAGGAAATTGACCCTGCTGCTTGTTGGAAGAAAAGAAGTTGTCCGAAACAGGGTTCACTTGAGTGAGAAGTTGCTGCAGCAATGACATCACTTGGCCTAGCCCACTGGATACTAAATCCTTGGCAATGCCGTTGGTACCCTCAAATCCATCCATGCATGTGTCTTGGTTCGCTAGTGCACCACTTAGCCATGTCTTCAAATCGGAACTAAGATTCCCTGTGCTGTTATGTTTTCCTGTAATAAACAATACACTTTTTTATGTCAATGTTTTGTGATGAATTGCGTTATAGTAAGGTCTTAAATCTTAACAGTTAAATGATGTGTCATAATTGATCAAAATATGAGATGAAACTCCGAGTTTTCAACTTTTACTCGAGAGCGAAATTGGATTAAGCATGAGTTTGAACCTAACTTGATTTTGATTTGTAGAATTGAGTTTTAATACAGGTTTATATTCAATATAAAAATTACAATCTATCAAGTTTGGTGTTTAAATATGACTTTAAAGTTAAAATTAATTTTAATTAAAAATAAACAAAAAACAAAATTAATCATATTATAACGAAATGAACCTAATTCTATAGCATTTTAGTGTTAATCCAGACATGCAATACAATGAATAAGAAGGTTCTTAGATAATTGT
The DNA here is from genome assembly GCA_037954105.1 of Canavalia gladiata. Classification (NCBI taxonomy): domain Eukaryota; kingdom Viridiplantae; phylum Streptophyta; class Magnoliopsida; order Fabales; family Fabaceae; genus Canavalia; species Canavalia gladiata. The sequence continues at coordinate 13,387,639 of CM075662.1, read as the reverse complement.
TTTATGAACAGAGTTTTTAATATAAAAATTGAATAACAGTACCTTGGGGACTCTGTGCAGCAGAAACGGACCAATCGAGCTCATCAGAGGAGAGATCAAGCAAATCAAGGCAATCAGAAACGGCGTTAGAAACGCGGAAATCGCCGAAGCCAGGACCGAACTCAGAGAGAATAGAAGTAACATCTTGCAAAACATCAACAATAGTTCTCACTGTTCCCTCAAATTCAGAAGGAGAAACCTTCAGCAACTCATTTTTCACGGTGGCGTCAGTGGAAGCAACACCGAATGCGGTGCACGCGCCTACAAACAGCACGGAAAAGAAGATGAATGTGGTAGTGCGTGTTAGTGTTAGTGTTAATGTTGGAGATAACTCTTTCGTTGGAGAGAGAGCCATTGGAAAAAGTGAGTTAGTAGATTGTACACTCTCAGGGGACTTGCATTGCATATTTAAAAGGTAAAAGAAAGAGGGAAATAAATTGTAGAATGTATTGGTTAGCTGGGCAGGTAAAGGAATTTAAGGCAAAAGCTGTGCTGTCCAGTGTTTAGAAAAGTATAAGCAAAACTCTCCCTCACCACAATAATTATTTTATTATAATGAAAATATGTTGTCACAAATTTCATCACACCGTGTCTTTTATTTTAATATAGCTTTTCATTTTTTTTATCATATTATATTTTTTATTTTTTCTTCCTTCAATTCTAATATAATACAAATTAAAATAGATGATAATCCGAATTTAAGAGGGTTGCAAAGTGAGCGTTGTCAGTCAGCCTTTGATAAATTATAAACTTACAATCATAATTTTCATCAAATTTAATTAATAAATCTTACAATTTTTTATGAGGTTATTATTAGATAAAAATTGTTATTTTTGTCTAATACACTCATATTATGAGTTTTTAACAATATGATAGCTATGCACAACATAAAGGAGAGTGTTTAATTTCTTGCAGTGTCGGCTATGAATGTGAATGTGAGGGTCACTCTCGGATTTGAACAAATCAGGAGGGCATCTTGTCTTTTGCAGCCACCCACAGTGACTTCTACAGTTTCCGCCGAATCAGTTTTGCCATCTTTTCGAACTTCCTCCATAGATTTATCGCAATCTCATTCGTCTTGGCAATGTGACCCACTAAAGAAAGTGTTCGCCGTACCCGTTTCCATGTTTTGGACACGTACATAAGAAATTAAGAAAAAATTACCACTAGAGACCCATGCTTAATTACTTGCTTCTCTTTGTTGCATTTGCAATTTAACAAATTACGGGAGGGTCTGTTTTTTCACATTATTTTCTAAGGCCATAGGAGAGAGGTAGGACAATGTCCAAGAATCAAGACTTCACTCATGACATAGATTATGCATATCAGAACAACTAGAAGTTAGTCCAGTTTAATTAATAATTTTAAATTTAAGTAAACATTAAAAAAGAGAGACTTGGTTTCCATTATATTTTTATCTGTTTTGTATAGATATACCAAAAATAAAAATATTTGTGATCGTATAAAAAATTACTCACGATTTCAGCAATATATTTAATTAGTACTTGGTTGGGAGAACACATTTAATTATTAAAATGAGTTTTGATATATTGTTAATGAAATTTTTTAATATTATCAATTAATTGATATTATTATAAATATAATTTTAAAATAATTATTTTAAATATTAATAATTTTTTAGTTATATAATAATTAAGAATTAAATAGTAGCTTCCATAATGTGATAATTTATACCTCTACCAAGTGACCATGTGACAGTATCTTAACAACAATCTTAACAACAGCTCCCCTTAAATGGTGGGTTGGTTTATAATGATCATCCATAGAAAACGAGAGAATGAAAGATTGGGAAGTAAGGATGGAAATAGGCTGAGTCAAGTTAGGCTTTGAGTGTTCAAGTTTGATTTGTTTAAAAATTTTGAAGCCTGAGTCTGGATCTGTTACCTGTTACATGTTACAGGCTTTTTTTTTTTTTTTTTTTTCTGTCTAGACCTAACCTGATTTAAAGCCTACAAGGCCTGTAAGTCTGTTTAAAAGTCTACATTACAAAAAAAACCAATAAATAAACTTAAAACTAATATAAATAATTAATTAATTAAAAAATTTAAAATCTACAAGATAAAAAGGTCATTAAATAGGCTGAAAACATATATATATATATATATATTAATATTATGTAAATAAAATATAAAATAAATATTATATAAATATAATATATTAAAATAAATATAAATATATAATATATAAATATAAATAGGCCCCTGAATAGGTTAAATAGGTTTTTTTATAAGCCTAAGTCTGGCTTGTTTATCTAAAAAGACTTTTTAACAAGTCTGAGTCTATCTATTTATTAAACGAGCCGAACTTAACTAGGCTTTAAACGAGCCGAGCGATAGGCACCTGTTGGACGGCCTTGTTCACTTCCATCCCTATTAGGAAAAAAAAGTTTTTTATTAAAAAATATTTAATTTAGTGTGAGGAAGATATGGGTGTTAATTTTATTAATTTTTTTTAACCTTTCTCAAACGATATAATAATCAATCTTTGTTTGTTTATGAAACATTGGATTTGCTGCAAAATATGTAAAACGCTTTGATTATCATAATATAACTTTACAATAGGAGACATGATATGTAAATCACATAACACATACATCAACCATTGCAGTTTACAAGTTGTTTGTGCAGGGACCTATACTTAACTTATGATAATGAACGTGCAATAGTTATTTTCTTCTTAGTATGCCAAAATATGAGAGACTTCCTAAGAAAGAAGCAGTAGCCTGATATTGAACGCATATGTCAGGACATGTTTCCCAATCCATATCGCTAAAGCCTTTCAATTGTTAAGAAGAAGAAGAGAACAAATGTCCCTTTCCTAAACTTCCTTTTAAATATCTTAGCATCCAAATTGATGCTAAATGACGTTTCTTTGTAGGTCGATCCAAAAATTGACTTAACTACTATATGGCAAAGGTGATATTAGATCTTGTATTGGCTAGGTACAAGAGCTTCCCTACATGTCTATGTTAACTATAACATCCTAATAATATCATATTACCCTTAAGTCATAAAATGATCTATTATTAGTTGCTACATATGCTAGAGAAAATTTTGATGAAATTATTCATATGAAAATAGTAGTAATTTTTTTCTTATAAAATCCTTTTTGAAAATGCTAGCCTTAGCATCATTGTACGTAGATAAAACGAATAAATTTTATCATGGATACCAGTGTAATGAGAACATAGTATCAATTAGTAAAGATAAAAAGATCATATATCCTTACAATAATATCCAAAGTACATATTGGTTCATTATAGCTTGCGATTATTATAAGTTAGGGCACTAAGTCCCTTCAAATATAATACATATAACAATAAGTCTCTTTGGTAGACTCCCTTTTAAACATCTCAGCATCCAAATTGATGCTGAATGGTGCTTCCTTGTGGGTTGATCCAAAAATCAGCTTAACTACTATGTGGAAAAGGTGATACAAGATCTTGTTGGTTAGGTATAAAAGTTTCCCTACACGTTTGTGTTAACTGTAGCATCCTAATAATATCATACTACCCTTAAGTCATAAAATGATCTATTATTAGTTGTTACTAATGCTTGTGGAAACTTTGATGAAATTATTCATATGAAAATAGTAATAAAATTTTTCTTGTAAAATCCTTTTTTGAAAATGTTAGCCTTAGCATCATTATACGTAGATAAAACAAATAAGAACATAGTATCAAACAATAAAGATAAAAAGATCATATATTCATACAATAATATCCAAAGTACATATTGGTTCATTATAACTTGCGATTATTTTAGGGTACTAAGTCCCTTCAAATACAGTACATATAACAATAAGGCACTTAGAATGACATGTTAGAAATAGGAATAACAGAGATCCAAAAAGATAGGACGAGAATACTTACTTCCACATCATCAAGTCCACCTATTGATCATAGTCGAGTATTCACACTATGGATCCTTCCCTAATTGGAAGTAGATACATATAGATACTCATGCCATGACCACTTGTCTATTCCATTATCTCTTACAGTGCTAGCTGAAGTTATAGATGTTGAGGATCACCATTGCAAAGGTGAATGATATCTCCAAAATTTAAGAAAGAGAGAAAATAAGGAATGAGAAACAAGTTTCTTATCAAGCTTTTACTCTAGGGTTCTAGTGTCATTGTTTAATCTTAGCCACTTCAATTTATTTAGAAAAGTGTTAAACATACAAGTCCATTTTACTTTCATAAACATATTTCTAAAGTAGGTTTATTTTAACTTAACTTAATATACAACACATAAACATCATAGAGTTATAAGTTTCCAATGTATAAATAATTTTTAAAATTAATATATATAATTCATATATTTTAGATAACTTGATGAAGATACTTATAAAATGTTTTAGCCTTTAATTTATTACTTTACGCATGACACTTTCAACTCCAAGTGTCCATCACTCAAAATATTATGCTATTAGAATGAAAATGCATAACTCTAAACGAGCTTAACTACTTGAAAAACATAATACCATGCACACTTTCACCTCCAATTAGATCATCGTTCAAGATATATTCTTCTAATAATGAAAATACTTTAGACTGTGAATGACTGAACCACTTGAGGGACATAAAACCATGCAACAAGTTATCTTTTCATTTTCTTACCCATTCAATATAATCATACCAGGTTATAAGTCCACAGCTTGGTGGTCGTCACCACCCTTAAACTTTGATAACCTTCATCATCCTTTATAACTTAGAATCACTATGATTCAACATAAATAGGGACCCACAAATTAAGTGTTTTCAAACATAGCACATATAGGGTTCCTTTATCTTGTTTTCATAGGAGGCTCTGGACAACACTTATGCTTAGTTATTTAAGTGTTATGCTTTATCAAACAAGAGAATATAATTATTAATGATAAGCATAGATTTCATAAATAATTATCTCTCACTTTTATCTCATTAAGACTTCTTATATGATCAATTAAGTGATCTTTGTCATATTTTATGAGTTTGGGTTCATATGAAGTTTAATTGAATTTCTTTGCTTACCCGATTAAAATGACACTATTATAGTATTTTGAGCATAATAAGAGTTGTAGACATCCAAAAATCATGAAATTTGTCTTGAATGAAAGCTTAAAGAAGTGTCCATAGTTACAAAGCAAGAGCAGACTCTAAATGGGATGTTTAGGACTCCGAAATTATCTCAAAAGATGAGATAGTGTTGCTGACGTGGAATTTGAACAGTGTGCAAAGATCCGGCCATATCTTGAGATACAGAAGTCATATTGAGATGAAATCAACTTTGTTGGACAGCTAAGATCCGGGGCTACAACTTTTGTTCAGAAGTCAAGCTCTAATTCGGACATGTGAACATCCGAAATTGCGGTGCAAGAAAGTCAAAATTGTTGTGCTCATTGGTGACAAAAATTCAAAAGTGTTTTGCATTTTCAACAAAGCCCATGTGAAAGCAATAAAAGGGTAGAAAAGTAATATCCTAGTTGGTGAATTTTTGAAGATGATGCCTCAAAAATCCTCTATAAGTAGAAGGGTTTACAAGAGGAGAAACACACCATTTTGGAGATTAACTCCAATACCATTTTCTTTCTTTCTTTCTTTCTTTCTTTCTTTCTTGTTAGTTTTGCCTCCTTCATGGAAGGCTTAGGTTTTCTTTCTTGTTAGTTTTCCTCCTACATGGAAGGCTTAGTTTTTCTTTATTGTTAGTTGTCTCCTACATGGAAGGCTTAGGATTTATTTGTTGTTAGTTGCCTCCTACATGGAAGGCTTAGGATTTATTTGTTGTTAGTTTGCCTCTTTCTTTGTTGTTAGTTTGCCTCCTTCATGGAAGGCTAGGTTTGTAGTTTCAATTCAAGGATTCAAGCTATTTTCATTTTAACTTTGAGGTCTTGATCTTTATTTACATGCTTATTAAGTGGTTTCTACTCTGCTTCACTATATTCTTCAATTTTATTCTTTAATCAAAGTTTGATCGGTTGACGTATTTTGATTAATGCATAGTTGATTTATAATTGGTTTTTGATTGGTAAATCATTTTCCAAAAGTTTGAAGAGTAGAAATTAAGTAATTGAATTGAAGGTTTTCATTTTATTACTTACTTTAACTGAATTCTAATTGTGAAATTGGTTTAGATAAAAGATTAAGTGGTTACTAATCTTGTTGATCATAATCAATTAAATTCTGAGAGGTTTCTCAGTAGAGAATTCAAGGATCATTTTAGGGGTTCCAGATGATCCTAGGTTGATAAACACAATGCATGATTTTAGTGATCAATGATTAGTTATGAAAATAGCCTCTGAATTTCTTGAGTTGATAATTGTTAAGTGAAATTAATTTCATTCTGTATTTTGTATTTAGCATTTGATATCACATCTTTACAAAAACCCCCTTGTTCTAATTTTCTCCTTATTTGCTTAAGAATCTGAAATGGTCTTTGGGAGATGACCTAGGTTGCACCTTATACTATACCAATAGTTTGGGGGAAATCTAGAAATTATTTTTGCGCGTTTGCGACGATCGTGTCAAAAATTTGGCGCCGTTGCCGAGGACCATTTTAGTTTCCTAGGCTCATTTAGGAGTTTGTATAAAAATTTTAATCTTTCTAACAATTTTTTTTTTACTTTAGGTATATATTCTTGGATTTTCTGTATGAATTCACCTTTTTGTGTATGACCCGATCCAATCCTGAAAATTTATATGCATATGATCCTGAGATTGATAGAACATTCCACCATTTGAAAAGAGCACATAGAACGCATTCATTCAGTAATAACCAAGAAAGTAACAGTAGTGACTTTTCATCTTTAAATTTTGATAGTTTCAAATATTCTGCTAAGAACATGGCTGATAAAACCCTAAAAGAATTAGCTGCACCTGATGTTGCTTATCAACCGTTGTGTATTCAATACCCTGATGTTGATGCACCATTTGAACTAAAATATGGATTAATACATTTGCTACCTAAGTTTCATGGCCTTGCAGGTGAGGACCCTCATAAACATTTGAAGGAATTTCACATTGTGTGTTCCACAATGCGGCCACAAGGAATTCCTGAAGATCATATCAAGTTGAAGGCATTTCCTTTCTCCTTAAATGATGGAGCTAAGGACTGGTTGTACTATCTACATCCAACATCTGTTACAAGCTGGAATGATATGAAGAGATTATTCCTGGAGAAATTCTTCCCTGCATCCAGAACAGCAGCTATCAGAAAAGAGATTTGCGGCATCAGACAGAACTCCCAAGAAACTCTCTATGAGTATTGGGAGAGATTCAAGAAACTATGCGCCACTTGTCCACACCATCAAATCAGTGATCAATTACTGATTCAGTATTTCTATGAAGGACTCATGCCAATGGACAGAAGCATGGTTGATGCAGCTAGTGGTGGAGCACTTATGGACAAAACTCCTACAGCAGCTCGAGATTTGATTGCCAACGTGGCAGAAAATTCTCAGCAATTCAATTCTCGAACTAATTCCTTGTCTAAAGGAGTCCATGAAATAAACACTAAGACAGACCATACACGATTGGAGAACAGAATTGAAGAACTAACCTCCATCGTAAGACAGTTGGCCATCGGACAACAACAACAACTTAATGTTGTTGACAAAACCAAAACATGTGGTATCTGCACTTCTGCAGATCATCCTACTGATGCATGCCCAACATTGCAAGAAAGTGAGACACCTGAGGCTATAGTAAATGGTATTTTTGGCACAGGACAACAATACAGGCCTCCTCAACATTATCAGCAATAGAAGTTTGAACCACCTTCTGGATCATACAATCCTAGTTGGAGAAACCATCCTAACTTGAGATATGGTCCTCCACAACAACAAAGGATTCAAACATCTGACTCCCAAAACAAATACCAACCACCGCCATTCAGACAACAACAACAGCATATGCAGCAATCTGTACCTTCTAATGCTTCTGAACACTCTCTTGATGATTTGATGAAGCAATTAGCTACCAATAATCTCCAGTTTCAACAGAATGTAAGTTCTACCATTCAGGATTTACAAACTCAAATTGGGCAGTTGGCTACCACTGTCAACCAATTGAAATCTCAAGGTTCTGGTCAACTACCTTCTCAACCTGACATAAATCCCAAAAGTGTGAATGCCATGACCTTGAGAAGTGGGAAGAAAGTGCAGATAGACCCTACAATTTTAAAGCAACAAAGCTTCAATCAGACTAATTCACACCAAAAAGAAGCATTTATCTCTACACCTGGAGACATCTCTGATAAGCCATCTGAATCAGAGGGAAAGTCTGATGAAAAAAATACACCAGCCTTCGATAAGACATCGAATGATCAACAAAAAGAAGCTTGCCATAAACAGTCTGTACTTGAAGCATCTGATGAGACAAAAACCCCAAATTGTGCTGATCAGAAGGTATCTTTACCTTTTCCAAATAGAATGGTCCAATCCAAGCCCAATGTTCATGCAGAATTGGATAAGGAGCTTCTAGATACTTTCAGGAAAGTGGAAGTCAACATACCACTTCTAGATGCTATCAAGCAAATTCCCAAATATGCCAAATTTCTAAAGGACTTGTGCACGCATAAGAGAAGACTCAAAGGGGATGAGAAGATTAGTGTGGGACGCAATGTTTCTGCCTTAATTCAACCTAGCCTCCCTCAGAAATGTAAAGATCCAGGAACTTTCACCATTCCTTGCACAATAGGAAACTCTACATTTGGTGATGCATTGCTGGATCTAGGTGCTTCCATTAATGTTATGCCCTCATCAATTTATAAATCTTTGAATCTGGGAGAACTGAAGCCAACTGGTGTGGTGATTCAATTAGCCAACAGAAGTACAGCACATCCAGCCGGAGTACTTGAAGATGTGCTAGTTCAAGTGAATAAGCTAATCTTTCCAGCTGACTTCTACATTTTGGATATGGAAGATAAGTCATCCATCAATAGAGCAACCTTGATCCTAGGGAGACCTTTCCTCAAAACTGCAAAAACAAAGGTAGATGTGCATACGAGGACTCTCTCTATGGAATTTGGAGATGATATCATCCAATTCAACATATTTGAAGTCATGAAGCATCCCATAGAGAATCATTCACTCTTTCAACTTGATGCCATAGACCTTCTTGCGGATGATTATTCTATTGACAATTTACTTTTTGAATTTTTTGATTTTGATTTAGATTACTTAGATAATTTTACTTGCACATGTGATGAATTTGATCCATGTATTGTGTGTTCCAAGATTAATGCTGCAGACCAACCTTCGTTGAAAGATGACATGTTAGATGCAAGTGTTGTAGACATTTCAATCTCAGATAGATCTCTTCCTTCCATAATACAACCACCTCCTTTGGAATTGAAGCCTTTGCCTGAACATCTAAAGTATGCTTATTTGGGGGAAAATGAGAAGCTTCCTGTCATTGTAGCAAAGAACCTTCTACCACAACAAGAAGAAAGGTTACTGCAAACCTTAAAAAGCCATAAACAAGCAATTGGATGGACTTTGGCTCATATTCCAGGTATTAGCCCATCTACTTGTATGCATAGGATACTGCTGGAGGAAAACACCAGACCTGTTAGACAACCACAAAGGCGTTTGAATCCAACCATCCTAGATGTGGTAAAGAAGGAAGTAGGTAAGCTTTTGGCAGCTAGTATCATCTATCCCATCTTAGACAATGATTGGGTAAGCCCGGTGCAAGTAATTCCTAAGAAGACTGGCATGACTGTAGTCAAAAATCACAATGATGAACTAATCCCTACCAGAATACAAAACAGTTGGAGAATGTGCATAGATTATAGGAAGCTTAACCAAGCTACTCGCAAGGATCACTTCCCTTTGCCCTTCATAGACCAAATTTTGGAAAGATTAGCAGGAAAATCTCACTATTGCTTTTTGGATGGTTTTTCAGGTTATTTTCAAATACATATAGCCCCAGAAGACCAACATAAGACCACCTTCACTTATCCTTTTGGTACTTTTGCCTATCGAAGGATGCCCTTTGGTCTATGCAACGCCCCTGGAACCTTTCAAAGATGAATGGTAAGCATTTTCTCTGATCTCTTAGAAAGTTGCATGGAAGTGTTTATGGATGACTTCACTGTATATGGTTCTTCTTTTGATGCATGCTTAGAAAGCCTCTCTAAAGTTTTGGACAGATGCATTGAGACTAACCTGGTTTTGAATTTTGAAAAATGTCATTTCATGGTAACAGAAGGTATAGTCTTAGGACACTTGGTATCTAGCAAAGGTTTAGAGGTTGATAAGGCCAAGATAGACATTATTACTTCTCTACCTTACCCCACTTCTGTGCGAGAAGTACGTTCTTTACTTGGTCATGCAGGTTTTTACAGAAGATTCATCAAGGATTTTAGCAAGATTGCACAACCTCTTTCTAAACTACTACAAAAAGATACCAAATTTGTGTTTGATCAAGCATGCAAGGATTCATTTGATGAACTAAAGAAGCGGTTGACAACCTCCCATCATTCAACCACCTAATTGGACGCTTCCATTTGAATTAATGTGTGATGCATCTAATTATGCCCTTGGTGCTGTACTGTCTCAAAGAGTTAGCAAGAGATCTCATGTCATTGCATATGCCTCTCGCACACTTGATGCAACCCAATCCAATTACACAACTACTGAGAAGGAGCTTTTGGCAATTGTGTTTGCATTAGATAAATTTCGCTCCTATTTGCTTGGATCTAAAGTTATTGTCTACTCTGACCATGCAGCTTTGAAATACTTGCTGAAGAAGGCAGATGCTAAGCCAAGATTGATTCGCTGGATGCTTCTGTTGCAAGAATTTGATTTAGAGATTAAAGACAAGAGTGGTGCAGAGAACCTTGTAGCAGATCATTTAAGTCGGATCCAACAACCTTGTGAAGAAACTTCAATTGCAGATTCATTCCCAGAAGAGCATCTCTATCATTTGCACGGGAAAGATCCTTGGTATGCAGATTTTGTAAACTATCTGGTTGCTAAAGAAATACCCAAACACTTCACCAAATCGCAAATTGCCAAGTTGAAAAGTGATGCCAAACACTACATATGGGATGAACCATACCTTTGGAAGACATGTAGTGATCAAATTATTAGAAGATGTGTTCCAGATCATGAAGTTCAGTCTGTACTTACCTTTTGCCATTCCCTAGCTTGTGGTGGACACTTTGGGCCACAACGGACAGCTAGAAAAGTACTAGACTCAGGCTTTTATTGGCCTACAATATTTCGTGATGCACACAGATTATGCATAACTTGTGAGCAGTGCCAAAGAATAGGGAGTATTTCGCGCAGAAATGAGATGCCCCAACAACCACTTCTCTTTTGTGAGGTATTTGATGTATGAGGTATAGACTTTATGGGTCCATTCCCTGTCTCTTTTGGCTTTGTTTACATTCTGCTAGCTGTTGATTATGTTTCAAAATGGGTGGAGGCAAAAGCCACTCGTACTGATGATGCTCGAGTTGTTGCAGATTTTATCAGGTCTAACATTTTTAACAGGTTTGGCATTCCTAGAGCTCTAATTAGTGACCAAGGTACTCATTTTTGCAACCGCACAATGGAAGCCCTACTCCGCAAATATGGAGTCATGCATAAAGTCTCCACCCCATATCATCCTCAAACAAACGGTCAAGCTGAAGTTTCTAATAGAGAGATCAAGAAAATCTTAGAGAAAACAGTTCAGCCTAACAGGAAGGATTGGAGCTTGCGCCTTGTTGATGCTTTATGGGCATATAGGACAGCCTACAAGTCACCCATTGGCATGTCTCCCTACAGGATTGTCTTTGGTAAAGCATGTCATCTTCCAGTTGAATTAGAGCATAGAGCATTTTGGGCAGTAAAGAAATGCAACATGGATCTAGACCAAGCAGGAATCCATAGGAAGCTTCAATTGCAGGAACTTGAAGAAATTCGATTAGAAGCATACGAAAACTCCAAAATTTACAAAGAAAAGGTCAAAGCTCTTCATGACAAAAAGTGGGCAAGAAAGGAGTTTTCCGTTGGACAAAAAGTTCTCCTTTTCAATTCTCGGCTAAAGCTTATGCCTGGTAAGCTACGCTCTAGATGGTTAGGACCATTTGTAGTTACTAATGTTTTTCCTTATGGTGCAGTGGAAATAAAAAATGAGGTAACTGAAAAAATCTTCAAGGTGAATGAACATCGTCTTAAACCATTTTTCGAAGATTTTCAAAAGCACACGGTAGAAGAAGTGCATTTGCACAATGCCACATACTTGCAATAAATTCAAGAGAAGTCTTTCTCTCTCTCTCTCTCTTTCTCTCTCTCTCTCTCTCTCTCTCTCTCTCTCTCTCTTTCTCTCTCTCTCTTTCTCTCTCTCCCTCTCTCACATTCCTCGCTTATAAGTTTCAACTAATCTCTCAACTTCCTTCTTCACCTCTTAAATCATCCCAACTATTACACCACATTAAGCTTGCAGGAATAATAACTTGAGTGTTTTAAGAAAAAAAATGGAGAAAGCTCTCACCAGGATCAAAATTTTGTTCCCTACTCTCCCCAGAAATTTTCTTAAAGACATTTACAATTGCAGACTTGAACGATTGAAAGCATTAACACTCTTAGGCCTTCCAGAAGATGTCCGTTGGATCATTGAAGCTAAGGTACGTTTAGCAGGTGAATTTCAAGAATCATTTGTTAAAAACATGCCAGGTATGGGAAGAAGTTCCTATGCAAAGAAGAGAAGGGCAAAAAGATTTGGAGTTTGCTACAGGTGTGCAAGATGGACCTGTAACACAAGATGCAAGAACCCTGGAATGGTTTCAAGAAATCGAGAGGACAAAATTCAATTCATAAAGGATGGACTGAGTAAGGAGTCATTGGATGATATCATTCAAACTCTTGAGACGCATCCTAGTGGGCATGTACAAGGAGTCCTTCTTGATTTGTTTGAACTGTTCCGTAAGGAAAAAACACGTTATAGTCTTGGGAATCTGACTTTAAAAGACCCTGTTGTCAGTTTACAAGAAAACTAAATGGGAAGCACATCCTCGACTCTTAGAAGGCGTTTCAGCCGTTACTGGACGTAAAACCAGAGGAAGATGTGAGGCACAATCACAACTACTGTTCATTCTCATGCGTGTATGTTTGTCATTTACATTGTCTTTTCAATTTATTGGGCCACCATTTTTTTTGAAATTTTCACCCCTGCTTAAAGTCTTTCCCCTCTGACATTCACCTTTTCCTTGAACAAAAAATTCAAACTTTTGCAACAAAAATTCAAACTTTTGCAACAAAAATTCAAACTTTTGCTACCAAATCATGATCCCGCACTATTCAAGCGATCTCCTTGTCTGATATTGAGTCCCTATAAATTATCAACCTCTATGACATATTTTTTCAAAATAAAAGACAGAAACACCGTATATGGATAGGATCAATACTATCTGTGTTTTTGGTGGGTCTAACCTTGGAAAGGATGGAGAATTTCAACATGCAGCTTATACCCTTGGTAAGGCATTAGCTGCAAGAAAAATCAATCTTGTTTATGGGGGAGGGATTCAGGGTTTAAAAGAATATGTTGCAGGATCTGCACTCACAAAGGGGTGTAACGTCTTAGGTGTTGGCTTAAAAAATGGGAGCACCTCCTACTTGACCCTGGGTACTGAATTGAAGGTTGCAACCATGCATGACCGTATAAGACACATGTTGGTTAATTCTAATGCATTTATCGCATTACCTGGTGGTCTTGAAACAATGGAAGAAATTTTTACCATTATATTTTGGGCCTATCGGAATTTTCATAAAAAACCTTTGGGCTTATTGAATATTAATGGCTTTTATAATGGTTTGATATCCTTTTTAGATCATGCAGTAGAGCAGGAGTTCATGCCACAATCCATGCGCAACATCATAGTATCTGCTTCAACTGTTGAACAGCTACTTGAGATTTTGCAAAATCCTACATTTGAGCTCAGTCAAGCAATGCAGCTGGTGAACCAACCAAATCAGGATGGCAGAGACAAAAGAGAACCAGATACCACTCTTTGGTTATAACTTTTCCTTACTTTGGTAGTTTTCTCACATTTCTTTTCCTGTCATATGAAATTCCATCTAAGACATTGGGGACAATGTCTTGGATAGGTTGGGGGGAGGATGGTCCGATATAAAAAAAAAGAAAAAAAAATTAAAAAAAAAAATTAAAAAAAAAATTAAAAAAAAAAAAAACAAAAACAAAAAATTAGGTTAGAATCATAAACTTGTTTTGAGTAAGATAGCTGAGTAAGGAGTTACACTTGACTCCTGATACGCATCTTATGATAAAAAATAAAAAATAAAAAAAAATTTGAATGTGGAAGTTTGTTGTTCTTTAGATTTCATAAAATAATTGAAGCAAAATGATTTACATTTCGAGATTAATTAGTTTGGCAACACATATTTGAACTGGATAGATTAGATTTGATAAATATATTACCTGTGAGATTTTGAGCCTTATTATTTTCTTTCTTGTGTGATTTTCATCCATGGAATATGTTACTTTAGAACTTGCATTGATTCTTTTTGAAGCTACATTTTCACATGAATTGTACAAAAATGATTGAGGCACTGTTTTTCTTGAACAAACCCCCTTGGCCAAATAACCAAACCATATAATTTTATCCTTTGATCAGCCCTTTGAGCCGATTAGCCTTTTCTTCCTTTTAGCTCACCACAAATCAAAAAAAAAAAACAACTTTGTCTGACCATAGAAGGTGAGGAATACTGGATTTATCATACCATAAGTGTTTCAATAAGTGTGGGGGAGATTATTGTTGTGTTCATCAATATCATGGTTGAAAAAAAAAACTGAAGCAATAAATTAACAAATAAACTATTATATTGAAAAAAAAGAAAAGAAAAAAAAATGAAGAAGTGATATCTGTTTCTCACACTTGCACTTAGACTCAGTTCTCACTCCTCACCATTTTCCTTGGTCGAACATTGTATCTTTTCAATATATCATTTCATCTTTCTAATCCCGTTATAACCAGAATAAAGACCTCTTGATTTGTGCATTGCATGTGTACATAGTAGTAGAGAAGTAGAAGATATGCAAGCCTATGATAGTTCATCTTTCATGGATTGAATTTGAGAGAAACACTTACCAAATCAAACACTTGAGAAATTCAGAGTATATCATGTGAGGTTTTATCTTTCTCAATCTATGTTTTTCAAATTAAAGTTGCCTTTCTAAGTAATTTCAAAAATGTGATGAAAGAATGCTTCATGAAATTTTGTGAATTCTTCAGAAATCAACTCAAAACTTTGATGTTCTTTCATAAAAAAAAAAATTAGTCACCAATCCTTAACTTAAGTTTGCCCGAGACGTGCAAAAGATAAGTGTGGAAAAATTTGATAAGCATAGATTTCATAAATAATTATCTCTCACTTTTATCTCATTAAGACTTCTTATATGATCAATTAAGTGATCTTTGTCATATTTTATGAGTTTGGGTTCATATGAAGTTTAATTGAATTTCTTTGCTTACCCGATTAAAATGACACTATTATAGTATTTTGAGCATAATAGGAGTTGTAGACATCAAAAAATCATGAAATCTATCTTGAATGAAAGCTTAAAGAAGTGTCCATAGTTACAAAGCAAGATCAGACTCTAAATGGGATGTTTAGGACTCCGAAATTATCTCAAAAGATGAGATAGTGTTGCTGACGTGGAATTTGAACAGTGTGCAAAGATCCGGCCATATCTTGAGATACAGAAGTCATATTGAGATGAAATCAACTTTGTTGGACAGCTAAGATCCGGGGCTACAACTTTTGTTCAAAAGTCAAGCTCTAATTCGGACATGTGAACATCCGAAATTGCGGTGCAAGAAAGTCAAAATTGTTGTGCTCATTGGTGACAAAAATTCAAAAGTGTTTTGCATTTTCAACAAAGCCCATGTGAAAGCAATAAAAGGGTAGAAAAGTAATATCCTAGTTGGTGACTTTTTGAAGATGATGCCTCAAAAATCCTCTATAAATAGAAGGGTTTACAAGAGGAGAAACACACCATTTTGGAGATTAACTCCAATACCATTTTCTTTCTTTCTTTCTTTCTTTCTTTCTTTCTTGTTAGTTTTGCCTCCTTCATGGAAGGCTTAGGTTTTCTTTCTTGTTAGTTTTCCTCCTACATGGAAGGCTTAGTTTTTCTTTATTGTTAGTTGTCTCCTACATGGAAGGCTTAGGATTTATTTGTTGTTAGTTGCCTCCTACATGGAAGGCTTAGGATTTATTTGTTGTTAGTTTGCCTCTTTCTTTGTTGTTAGTTTGCCTCCTTCATGGAAGGCTAGGTTTGTAGTTTCAATTCAAGGATTCAAGCTATTTTCATTTTAACTTTGAGGTCTTGATCTTTATTTACATGCTTATTAAGTGATTTCTACTCTGCTTCACTATATTCTTCAATTTTATTCTTTAATCAAAGTTTGATCGGTTGACGTATTTTGATTAATGCATAATTGATTTATAATTGGTTTTTGATTGGTAAATCATTTTCCAAAAGTTTGAAGAGTAGAAATTAAGTAATTGAATTGAAGGTTTTCATTTTATTACTTACTTCAACTGAATTCTGATTGTGAAATTGGTTTAGATAAAAGATTAAGTGGTTACTAATCTTGTTGATCATAATCAATTAAATTCTGAGAGGTTTCTCAGTAGAGAATTCAAGGATCATTTTAGGGGTTCCAGATGATCCTAGGTTGATAAACACAATGCATGATTTTAGTGATCAATGATTAGTTATGAAAATAGCCTCTGAATTTCTTGAGTTGATAATTGTTAAGTGAAATTAATTTCATTCTGTATTTTGTATTTAGCATTTGATATCACATCTTTACAAAAACCCCCTTGTTCTAATTTTCTCCTTATTTGCTTAAGAATCTGAAATGGTCTTTGGGAGATGACCTAGGTTGCACCTTATACTATACCAATAGTTTGGGGGAAATCTAGAAATTATTTTTGTGCGTTTGCGACGAGCGTGTCAATTAATCAAATGGTCACAAATTTAAGAAGGGGTGAATTAGGTTAATAGATTTTTCTTCAAAAATTCATCAACAAATTAAAATAGTAAGCCACCTAAGAAACCTTGAATATGATATAAGAGGTGTACAATAGTTAGAATGTAAACTTAATTTTAATGATCAATTCAAGAAAATCATAGTTAATCCATAAATATTGATCAAGAATAAGAGATTATAAAAAATATAATAAGATCAAGTGCTAAAATGTAAATGTGTAAGGAAGAAGAAAATTATACAAGAATTTATCCTGATTCACTCTTAACTACAAAGAGTTACATCCTGTCCTTAAGCACTACTTAGAATTTTCTTCACTATTTTTACAGATAAAATATCTTCTTACAAACAACCACTTCAAGATCCCCCTCTTGAAGTCTCAAGAACCATGAAAAGATCAACCACTTTGCACAAACATAAACACCTTCAAGAGAGAACTCTTTCTCTTAAGAATCAACAACCAATATTAAGAAGATTCAGTAAAATATAAGATCAAAATCATCCTTGAAGCTCAATACAAAGAAAAGTCTAGAGCAATGATAAAACTTTCACACTTTGATCAAAGGCTCTCACAAAACAATTATGAAAATTCTTTCTCTTTTTCATTCTTTTTCGTTTTCTTTCCTTCTTTTCTGAAAAATAGGTTAAGAAAAAGTATTTATATATAAACTTAGATGATAGTTTCAAATGGGTTAATTTCAAACTATTGAAACTTAAAAACTTCCAAAACCTTAAGAACATTAACTTGATAAATGATTACTATCATTGTTAATTGATTACTAAAGATTTCTATAACTCTTGTAATTTTTTTAATTCTGTTGTAATCAATTACATCCATTTTTAATCGATTATTTCACTTCCAAAATGATTTGACAATCCATCCAATCAGTTGGGAATTGATTAAACCAATATTTTACAAGTTTTCATAACTCCGGAAGGCTTTAGTAATCTATTACTACATGTGGTAATCGATTACATGAGATATATAACTCAGTACAAAATTTTGTTAACTATGTGTAACATTTGATTAACCTGCTACAAACACATGGTCAACTCAATACAAAGATTTGGTTAACTCATGAAGATTTGGTTACTTTATGTATGTGTTACAAAAACAAGTTTTCATAGTTCAAAATATTTAGACTTTATGTATTCTTGCTAAAATATGATTTTAACCTTAAAACCTTTCTTTTGAAAATATTATTAAGCTTTTCTTTCAAAAACCAAATTAGAGAGCTAAATCAAAGTATGAGGGCTATCAGTTCATACATATAATTCTAATACTTGGTCATACCAGTACGTGGTGGAAGTCTTCATCAAAATTCGTCTTGCTTCAAATATAGAAGATCTCTTCTCACAATATTCAAAATATTTACAGTCATAATATACCATATATGAATATATATATATATATATAACAATTCATTTAAAAAAAAATTAATCCATATAACATAGTATTCTCAAACACAACATCATATATTTTCACATATTCATTGATCTTATAAGAGCCACATACATCCTAATTAAATCATTCATGCATGATCATTAACAAAAGAGGTTCTTTTACATAAATAGTATGGAAAAACAAGGTCGAAGACCATTTTAATAAAATAGGGCAGCATCTACTATCCAATCTTTTACATTCTTATTGGAATCTTTACTTACACACAAGCTCGAATTTGGATAACATGTGTCTACTTTTGAGTAGTCTAAGTTAATATAATGTATTAAGTCCATTCTCTAATTTTTCAAGGGAAATCTTGTGGTTCTCATTTCCTTAATCTCACTATGTTTCTCATTTTAAGTTTCTCCTCTCTTCATTTTCCTTTTTCTCATAAGTTTTAAGAGTCTTTTCCATTAATTTCATTATGTAAGCCGATGTCATTTATGTTCCACAAGTAGAAATTTTTGTTCAACTAACCTCAAGACCATTAGTTATTTTTTAATATATTTTCTTAGGAAAGATGAATACATATATTTTATAAATTTAAAACCTTTTCTACCTAATTAACTTCATTAGACTGGATGATACCTTTTTCATCAAGCATTAATCTTAGATTTGCCTTTCGAAACCTAAATGATCATTCTTTTAAGATCAAATCTTAAGAAGGACAAGTTTACAATTTTTATAAATTTTAATCTTTATCTTTTTCTTTTTAGGAGTCTAGGTCAAATGACATACTCCTTTCTTCAAGTTAAGTTTTTACGCATTTACTTAAGTCCAATTTTTCTTAACTTAAATATTTTCCATCTTTAAGTTTTACAAGGTTAACTCCTTTCTTTTTCATTTTAAGGTAGTTTAATCAAATGGTATTATTGTCCTAATAAGTCTATTTAATTTATTTTTCTTAATTCGAAAATGTATTTCTTCCAAGATCATATTTAAAGGAACTAATTACCTAAGTCTTATAAATTTAAATCATTTTATGTTCATTTTAAAGATCTTGGACAAATGGTATCTCCTCATAACAAGTCTCCTGTTTTCCAACATTTTTCTAATTTTAGTGCATAGATTTAAAGTTTATGTCTTTAGTGCACAAAGTCTTTAACCAAAATGTCTTTTAATTCTTTCATAGGCCGTTAGCCTCATCAAATGGGAACTTTGCCTTAGGCTCCAAATTTTGATCTTTAATTTAGTTTTAAATTTTATCTAGGTCCTCAAGTTATCACCTTTCATCATCTAATATAAAGGTTCAATATTTTTGAGTTGATGAGCATGTTTGGAACTTTCACCATCAAGGATTTGGGCACTTAACCAATTTGGTCCAGATTTAAGGTCATTAAAGATCTATTGTTCAAAATAATATTTTTAAGTAAACAAATGGAAAAGGTACAACTTTCAAGAATAAGCCATGATACATAGCACTTAACTTCATCAACCAAGGTTCAAAGGGAAAACTCTAAACTTTAGAATTACCTTCTCATGAGTAACTTTTAAAAGCTTTAACCAAAATATCTCATATCTTCCCTAAGAGTAAAAAATTGTTTTTAAGAAATTTTAATCGATTAAAATGTCCTATAAGTTAGGATAGGCATGTTAATCCCTCAAAAATTCATCAAGGCTTTCTTAAAATTATATAAAATGTAGAAAGCCATATTTTGTAAGGGATATGAAGTATTTTGAACTTCAAAATCATAACACCCAAAATTTCAATGATAAACTCTTGGAGCAATAAATAATCCCTAAAGTGAAACTAAGTAGGATTAGGAACTAAAAATAGAGAAATTAGAAAGTTGGTGCAAATGATGAAAATGCCTCTACATCTGGGCAAACCAAATAATGTACAAGAAAAATGTAAAACATAAGAAAAATACATTCTAAAAGATTATAAAACATCATGAATGAATAAAATTAGTGAGAAAAATATAGAAAACATAGAAGCAACAAAAATGCCCTAAGAAAACTCCAAAAACGTCCAAAACGTCCCTGTAAAGCTCTACTTTTTGCACAAAGCTAGTCAGTTTCCAAAAAGATATCAAATGACCTTAGATTGATATGGGAATAAACCAAAAAGTTTTATTATTATCAAATGAATAATTTGGTGATTTCTCTAGCACTATTGAGAAAAATTATGAAAACACCCCTAAAAGGCCGAAGAGGGCAAGAAAGTGTGAGGAAGAGGTCATGAATGGGCACTACATAGGTTGCACGAAATTTACCATGTAAAAGCCATGGTGGTAAGTCACCAAATCAAGTCAACCAAATTAAACCCATAAAAGACAAAAATAATTAATCTAAGATTCCTTTAACTTAAAATTAAACCCATAAAAGACAAAAATAATTAATCTAAGATTCCTTTAACTATGGTTAAGGCTGATTAACCTTAATTAATTAAAATTTAACCATATTTAGGCTAAGTTAAACATGATTAGTGACAAACTCAACCTCATTAACACTAATCAAAGTCTAAAATGATAATTCCTTTAATTTTTAATTATTTTGAAAAATGAGAAAATCTATGCAAAATTACAAAAATATCCCTAAGTGTAAAATTAATTCAAGTCCTAACCTTTCACCTTAAGCCCAAGTCTCCATCTTTGATGTTTAAGCTAAAATTAAGTCTTAAACACTAAACCCCACCACTTTTACTTAGAGAGTCTTGTGGAACAGTCAAGGGGGGACAAGGATCAGCCATCACAGCCCCACCATCACCACACTACGTCACCATCAAGTAAGATCTTCTACTTTGTCTTTTTAAGTTTTAAACTTACCTTTTTATGATTTTTTATCTTTCTTTTGTGGATCCTTTCTCTAAAATTCATGAATCTCTTTTTGTTTCAACTCATGAGGGTCAAGGCTTCATTTAAAAGCTTCAAAATGAGAATCACAATTTTTTTGTGATTTTTGATAAATAAAATGAAGTTTGGTTGGTTTAAAGTGCTTTTAAGTTTGATGAAAATTGTTTTAAAACCCATTTTAATGCTTGGGGCAGTCTTAATGTATTGATCTTAGAGTAGATCTTGTGGATCTATACTTTGTTATTTGGAAAAAATGTTATGTTGCATGTTTTTATGCTTAAAACTTGAAAGTTGTGATTTTTCCTCTTATGTTGGACTTGTGTATTATTTTGTATAGATCTGAATCTATGAACTTAAATATTAAAAATTGAAATCAAAATTAATCTTTAAATCCCAAAAGTTTACTTTGAGCATGGATCTAAAAATTACTAAGTAAAATTTGAAATTTTGGACCATAAAATGCCATAAGCTTTACAAGACACTCAAGACTCATTTTGGCCATGATCTAAGCTATGGACTTTGGACAAGCCTTGTATAGATCAAGCGCTTAAGATGTTGCAAGTGCACAAAATCAAGGAACCAAGGTTGTTTGAGAAGTAAAATTTGAAAAAGTGACCTTGGCAAGCCAAGGAAGGCATTCAACCATGCAAGAAAACTCAAGGTTAAAACATCTTAATTTTTTATAAGTGACACAAATCATGACCCTTAGAATTAGGGGAGAAGACATAAAAATTACCCAAACTTGGTTAAACTCGTAGCTTAGATCCTAACTAGAAGGATTGGTCAACCTAGATCAACTAGGATTGAAAATTTGGTAGCCTAAGTCACGGAAGTGGCATCGGCCACCAAAAGGTTAATTAACCAAAAATAAATTTTAATTCTTAATTAGGTTTAACTATGTTTCCTTAGCATGTAAGTATAAGGTATTAAACATGTAAGAAGGTTATGACATTAGCTAAGGGATCATTCCGCCCCTTTAGGATAAATTGACCTAGAAGGAGATTTAATTCTTAACTACCTTAACTAAATATCCTTTGATCTATAATTAGAAGACATTAAAATTGGAAGTAAGTCTTACAAAGGTTAAGGAACCCATTTGGATATACTCACTAAGTTAGTGAAAAGAAAGTAAGGAAGTCATAATAAATCAAGCTAAACCTAAGCATGCATAAGATAAGTGATTAGGAATAAAACATGAAGTTGGAAGCTAAGTTAAGTCATTCAGCCATGACTTATAAATATGGAGAAGAAGTCTTAAAAATTCCTAAGTATCAAAGTAGAATTAGTCTTCAAATGTTAAAAATTCAACTCATAAGACAAAGAAAAATGAAATAGAAAGTCTTAGAAGCCAAAGGTTCACATTCGACCACTCTAGATTAAATGAGAAGAAAAGAGTTTAAAATCTTGGTTTAGGTAGCTTAAGAAACCTTATAGTGTGAAATGAAGAATTAAAAATTTATAAGAAGTTTGACAAGCATAGACAACCATTCAACTATGTTTAAGAAAAATGTCTTAAACAAGTTAAAAACTTGCTGACACTTAATATTTGAACTTAGTATAAGTAGGTTATGCATACGACTTTCAAAATTGAATAGCACAAAGAATAAAAACTTAAAAGGTTTCATTTGGCCACCAAAGAGAAAAACTTCTAAATTGTAAAATCATGTGAAACTAATGAAACTTTGAGAAAAGAAAAGGTTGAGAAATAACTTAGGAGGTTGAGAGAATTAAGTCCCTTGAGTGATTCAACATAAAAAATTAAAGAGATAAAGAAGTTAGACATGTATTTGAAACATGCAATGATGTTATTCCAAATATGATTTACCAGTCAATTTGTTGTGTTCTTATGAATGCACACTGTTTAATGTTATTTGAAATATTGAATGCTCATAAGTATAGAAAAGATGATGCTATGTATAAGAAGTGTTTATAATTGATGTTGAGATCTACGTGTGCATATCATATTGGCTGGATATTATTTAAGCATGTATAATTATCTGAAAGCCATTAAAAAGGAATCTAAAAGGTTTGAGGGATCACTAAAACAAACTTATGTGAAAAATTAATCGACTGTTAATGTGCCTTGCGCACATCATATCCAAAGGGAACCTAGAGCTCTACTGAATAGGAGGCAAAAAGGTTCTCCAAAAATCCTTCTACAATGAAGACAAAAGGGTTCTTTGCATATTATGAGATGGTGATGACTATTTAAGAATGAGCTCATATCCTTAGCAGTAGAAGGTAGAGTAGTAGACTCAATGAGAAGATATTATTTGACTATTTTTAATGTATGTATATGTCTAGAAGTTTTCACAAAGTTATGGAACTTAATTTATAATTCCCCAAAGTTATGGAATAGAATAAAGATAGAGATAAAGCTTAAGACATAGAATAACTTGTGAGTCAAATAATATCTTTATTGTGATCCCAGATTTATGAAGTTAAGATAGATATATGCTTAAAAAATGAGTTTGTTTCTATATAAAAATAACCCACTTCATTAGGATGTTTTTAAAATAAAAGCAATCTTTTATACAGTGGCTGGGATAAAGTGATCATACTAAAAATATAGTAGAAACCTATTGAGAATCCTAGTTTCTCACTACTTCTCTTTTCACTTTCTTCCCAGGCGAAGATCATGTCATTCACGACAACGGTGGCCTATATAGACATTAGTAACATGGATCGGACTGCAGACCCCCATGGCTTGCTTATTACTACCCAAGCCAGTGTTAGGATATACTTTTCCTTAGGACATCTCTTCCTTATGGAAGTCTTGAGCCCAAACTTCTCCACCACAGGTTTTGCATTTCTCCTAGAGGCCTTTCATCTAAACGGAGTGTTTCCGCCTCCTCTCGGGTGCCGAAGGCAGCAAACTACTACTGTTGAGGAATCTTCTTCCTCAGAGGGGGAGATAGATCCCTAAACTCTGTTCCACTACCATAGTTCTTCACATATGTGGTCCTCGCAATGGAGCTCACCATATTCGATGTCATACCCATTCCGCACCTATCAAGTAGATACCTGATGGGACATTCATGTCGTTGGACCAGCAACGCTTTCACCATTAAGCTTAAGGAGGTTTATGAGTCCTACTGTTTATCTCAAGGAATAAGAAGGGTTTGAAGTTATGTTAATAATGTAAATATATGTAAATAAATGGATGCAAGCATCTTAATATTAGAAAGTAGTAGTGTGCTATATTTATATTATATTATATTATATTATATTATATATATATATATATATATTAGTATGTGACGAATACGTATGTAAAAGAGAAATGTAAACTGTGGTTTGTAATAAGTTGTAGGATAAAGCCTTAGTGCCTTAGACTACTTGAATATGTAAATTGTTTGTTTAATTATGTGCTGTTGTATGTCATATGGACAAGTTATGTTTAATTGATTGTTGTGAATTAATAGATAAATGGATTAATGCAAATAATACATATTCATCACATTCTGTACGTGCACAAGAAATGTCTAATAACTTATTTTCTACTATATACATATTACACACGAGGCTCACAATTTATCACAACAGTTTAAAAAAATTATCGTATTTTCTCTAACAAGTATTTTCTAAAGAATTCTGTATCATGACATAACAAACTAATAATGGAACTAAATGAATGACTTAAGTGTAAAGTTGATATTCATTTTTAGGGTGTTATAAACATATTCAAGGAAGATTGTTCTTGAAATTTAGAGAAAATATCTCAAAGATAGAAGAATGGAATCAAACATAACTAATACTTTGAACACAAGTGCATAGAGATATTAGGGAGAAGATCCTACTTGTTGTTGAGCAAATGAGAAGGATTTGAAGATAAAACCCCTACTGTTGACCTCTTCATAAATATTTTGTACTCATCATTAGACTTAATCATATTAAAAAAAAAAAAAAAAGCCTATATGACACCTTATGAGGATTTGGCAGAATCTTAGGTTTCCAAATCATATTAGGAGGACTTGTAGCATTTAAATTACTAACACCCAAGTTTTTTATTTTTGTGTATTTAGAATCCATATATTTTATGCATATTTATCTTAACCCTTTAACCTCTTTTTCTGAATCTTACTATCATTAACAATTGATCCCATTAGAATGTTCTTCATCTTGAGATTACTTTTTGTTCTCTTCTTGGTGGAAAAAGATTGGTCTTCTTATGTTGTTAATGTTGGGATTATTTTCCAACTTTAAATAAAGGGGTTAACTATATCTTTACCATCCATTACATTTCCAAACTACCTTTTTTAGACTCTAATATTGTAGAATCTGACAGCTGAATTTAGTATTCTTGGTCTTCTTTGTTTTGTTTAATACGTATAAATCCATTGCATTCCCAATTTGAAAGAATAATTTCAATTTATTTAAAGTTTACTACATAATGAATTTCATCTAAAATAATTGTAAAGATGTGATTTAGATTTGATCTCTTATTACTTCTTGATTTGCTATTGAACTTACTTCAAAAATTATGCCACCATTGGTGATTTCTAATCTTCCTCTAGTGATGACACCTCATATCTCCCTATCTTTTTCTATTTGTTAGTGTGACATTAAATGTTATAATAAAAAACTTTACTTGTTATTCCTCACCCTCAAACTAAAAATTCCTTATACATGTTCACATTTCACATGCAGGATTCTAGAATAATTTACCAATTAGAGAAACCCACATTCTATGAGATTTACCTCATAAGACTTCTTTGTATAACTCTTGGTTATCCTAAATGTGAAACACCTTTCAAGTTAGACCCTAAAAGTATAATATTTATAAAGTTATGAGGTATACATACTTCATATTTTACTTTGTGGGTTTAAACACTAACTTACATGTTTAAATTTTTTGTAAGTATCTTCTTCACTTTCATCCTTGTTCTGGACTAACACCTAATTCACTGTGTCGCAATTGTAATTACAACGAGACGATGAACTAGCTTAAGATTAAAAAATATTTTTTTTAATTGACTAGTGGAGCCGCCACTAAATTTTATTTGAGGGAAAAAGATTTGGAAAACCCTAACTTGAGGAAGAATTTAGGTTGGGGAGTCGGTTACGAGTAGAGAAGGTCTTAAGCACCCTACTCGCCCGTTCCGAAGAACGGTACCCTTAAACTGAATGTATGATATTTTGAAAATTATTTGATCCCTTAAATAGAATAAAAATAAATAAGTTTGTATGAAAATAGCCTAACAGGACTTGATCCTACTCCTACGTATTCCCTGGTGCAATGGAAAACTCAAGGCTACGTAGTTCTGATTTTTTATTTTTGAAGACTTGATCTTCAGAAGTTAAAGGAATTGAAAGATGATTTTAAAAGCAATTTTATATCTTTTTGAATAATTATTAACCCACATATGCACAGGATCCAAGACAACTACGGCTGCACTAGGACCTATGTTAATCTCTAAATATCGAACAACAGAAAAAGCTACCAGTTTGTATTTAAAATTTATTGTGTGAGACTTGGAAATAAAACA
Source organism: Canavalia gladiata (assembly GCA_037954105.1). NCBI lineage: Eukaryota > Viridiplantae > Streptophyta > Magnoliopsida > Fabales > Fabaceae > Canavalia > Canavalia gladiata. Next base: position 13,360,864 of record CM075662.1, on the reverse strand, counting down.
GTGTTTTCTAGAATATTTTGTTTAAAAGGAATTCTTAGTCCACATATGCACAAGATCCAAGGTAACTACGGCTACATTGGGACCCATATGAATCTCTAAATATCGAACAGGAGAAAAAGCTACTAGTTCGTATTTAGGGCTCATTACTTGTGACCTAGAATTGTATAACGGTGTTTTCTAGAATATTTTGTTTAAAAGGAATTCTTAGTCCGCATATGCACAGGGTCCAACGCAACTACGGCTACACTGGGATCCATATGAATCTCTAAACATCGAACAGTAGAAAAAGCTACTAGTTCGTATTTAGAGCTCATTGCATGAAACTTAGAATTATTGAAATTAATTTGAAAATAACAGAAATAAAAAATAGGATTGAGCTTAGGTAGAAAAAGAATTGGGCTTGACCCAAAAAAGAATAGATTTTGATTTCAAAATTGAGAAGGAGAATTGGGCTTGACTTAAAATAAAATGAACTTGATTTGCATTTGAGAAAAAGAATTGAACTTGATTTGCATTTGAGGGAAAGAATTGACCTTGGTTTAAAATAAACTTGACTTGAAGTGAAATTTAGAAAACGGATAGCACTTGATTTAAAATAAAATAAACTTAAAAGTTAGGCTTGACCTATTCCATTTGATTTTATAGAGTTGGCACATCAATGTAGTACTTCCTGGGAGAACCATTTCTTTGGTATTGAGTAAAATATACTTATGGCCCTTACCGTTTTTAATATGCTCATTTTGAGAAAAATCTAAAATCTGTTTATGGCCCCCGTTGTATGCTTTGTTGGTTTGATCCGAGCTGCCTAAGGAGCTTAATCCAATTCCTATAACACAATTAGAAGAATGATTAATGATCATTAGAAGCGGCCAACTTGACTTAAGAGGGCCCACTATGGCTTATTTGAACTTGGGAGACCCATTGTGGCTGGAAGGCAATAAGTTGTCCTTAGAGTAAAAATAATCCTTCACGAGAATTAAATCCAAGGTTCGGAGGGTTGGGTGCAGTGAATTAACCAATTGAGCTAAGCTATAGGATTAGTTCATAACGTCCCTCATTATGTTCAAGATACCTTAATGGATGCACGTCCATAATTTCGCATGTACGTGGCATGGGGTCTCCCTTTTCTCACATTTTGATCCTGCTGTTAACATTATTTCTGGCCCGTGATCAATGTCCCTCAGTTGAGGACTTTTTGGCGTCCCTCCATACAAGCATGCACAAGGAATTCGATGATTTCACAGACTTCACAGCTTCATCTTGTATCTGTTTTTGCAATGGCAACTATGTCTCTACTTTGAAAAGCATTGGGCTATGACTGTGCCTGAATTGGAGTTGGGGCTGAGAACGCAGCATTTTGTGCCTCTTTCAAAATCTCATACAGAAATCATGTAGACCCGAATGATGTAAGAAGTGGAGACTCATTGTTTTCAGCAACATGTGTTCCATTTGGAACACTATGAGAGCTATAAATCTCGCCTTTGTAACTCTAATTATTTTGAAATCCAGCTTTTCTTGGGCTTTAGCATATCTAAGGGCACCAATTATGCAGACGGGATTTTTCTCACCAAAAGGAGCCTCCAAGTTTGACCATCTGATTGTGTGCAAGACAGGATTTATTAGGTGAATCTAATGCATGGAGGCGTGGGATCATGTTCTGCATATGGGTTGTGTGGGGTGTGATACGTAGAAAAGAAACGCTTAGCAATAGCAGTCATGAAAAGGAGTATTAGAATTGCATGGCGTGCAGGAACAGCATAAGCACAATGCATAGAAGGAAAACTGGGATAACCACTCATGATGAGTGAATGTCTCCCTGAGCATGTATGAAGAGTAGGGTATGAGTCGCAAACAGTTCGAATAGCAGATAGGGTAAGTGCAGTGCATTGGCTAATATTCTGAGTCCTCAACCCATCCTCATCATTTTCCTCCGTTCTTAAATCCCCACACTCTGTTGTTATGTCTTGCTTTCAATCATATACTGATTTCAACACAAAAGGGCCCAGATATGTTGCATGGCATTGGAGCCAATATCAAACTACATCGTGTGGATCCTAAACCAAGCTATTAATATCCCTTGATCTCCCCCTGCATGCATAAGACTCGGGTTGGTGAGAAAGAGAGCACCCTTGACGTGCCAACTTACCTAGTTTCATGTTTTGGTCATCTGTTTCACGTCTAGACCGATTATAAAGTACAAAAGTTTCAATGGAGTTGAGATCAAAGCAGCGTCGCATCTCTAAACTGTAGAGACCAGACTACTCCCCGAATCTAATACGTTACTTAAAGGCATAACAGGACTCAATCTTAGTTTGACATTAGTGACCTTTGAAGGTTCAACCATTGCCTCAGCTTCGCTCACGATCAACCATCAACCTACTCCTCCTAAGACCCAAAACTACAGTGGTAGGAGCAATCCAAAGTAGTTATCTGAATCTGTATTGCTTTAGTCCCAAGACTTATCCAGAATCCTTCAGATCGTGTCTCAACTTAGATGAAGGAAAAGGACCATAGCTTCTACCCCGTGGACTTGCATTAGGAGGCTTTCACCCTTCTCTCTTCCTTTAGTGGCACCGTCCTGATTCTGATATCCATTCCTTTATGCGCTTCATGCACGGTGCATGATATGAACAGTGCCTTATTTCTTTCCTTTCTTTCAAGCCAAACCAACCAAAGCCTTCGCCTACTATCATTCCCAACATGCTCTGCTAAGAATTTGCGTGCATTTGGTACCCCTCTTGTCGACCTTACTCTATTTTTAGTCCGTACTCCAGATGAATCCTCTGACATTTCGTTGTTCTTGGCCTTTGCCAACTTTACTTGACCACTCGACCAAGACTCCACCCTCACACTGGCCTCAAGTTTTCCAGTATTCAGGTGATCTTTCGACAAGCCATACTACGACTTTGGACGAATGCATTTTCTACACTTTTCATAGTAAGATGTGGATTGGATTCGTCTAAATTACAGCTTGGTCTTCACAGAAACATCACTCAAGAATCAATATCTGTTGTTTCTGTATGCTACATGCATTGGTTATGCAGATTCATGTGAATATCTAAAGGGAATTTTCCTAATAACTCTAAACCAAATTCGAACACAAGGATCGTGACTACTCCTACCATATACTTTCTAATTAGTGATAGATTTCAAACAATTTTAATTCATCGATTATGCAAAGTAAACAAAGATTTACGTTAATCTTTTCCAATCATAACACAGTTTTTTTTTTCGCGTTCCATCTTATTCGAATTCTTGTGATTCTTATCTAAAATTTCTTCTTTACTACCTATCAATACCTAGCCATCGAGTGAGCGAAACGATTGTAGAATGCACTGCTTAAGGCATCAAGATGGGGTAGAAATGATAACCTTCACAGGATTGCACAGGAGATCTTTCTCAATCGAAATTGAAGACTGGAATGTATGCAATGGAGTGTTAATGGAGTACCGATACTGGAGCAAATGGAGCAGAAGACGTAAAATCCAAGAATTTTCAAGAAGCGATCCTAAGAACTTGAGAAATTGCAAGCCGAAGTAAAGAGCATCCAGTCCCTAGTCTTCAACAGAGTCTCACTCCTTTTTCTCAAAAACCTTTCCAACCCCTTTTCCAAGTTAAATTCCCTCTATTTATATGGCTCCACTAATCAATCCTAATTTCACTTAACTATCTAACTACGTCTTAACTAATCCACCCAACTTCTGCTTTTATTAATTCAGTTCTTTATTTTTTTTTCTTTTTCTTTTTCTTTTTATTTTATTATTATTATTTTTACATATTATTATTTTTTATTTTTTTTTCTTTTTTCGTTTGTTTATTTTTATTTTTTATTTTATTATTCTTATTATTATTTTTTATTTTTCCTTTATTTTTTTTATTCCATATTTTTTATTTTTTTTCTCTTTCAGATTTTATTTTCCTTCTTTTTCTTTTCATTTTTCATTTTTTTCTTTTTCTTTATTTTTTCTGTTTATTATATTTTTTATTTTTAATATTTTAATGTGTTTTTCATCCATAATTTCTTACTATTTTATCTTTTCCTATTTAAATTATTGTGTATTTACTAATCAAATTTAAAAAAGATATCGGAAATAATTGGATGTTTACACACTGTTAACTTGAAGTAGACTTAATATGCCTCGAATTCCATTTTACAATTTATAAAATAATATTTTTAGTTTTATTAATTTTTTGCTTATATAATATCATATGTTCATGTTATATTTACTAAAATTACACATAAAAAAAGATAGTAGAAAGTCATAAGCTACATGATAGAGATTCAATTAGTTTCCTTAAATATTTTTTGTATGCAATTTTGGCCTAGAAAAAAATTCAAGCAATAAATAAAGTCTTGATTTTACCTAAGCAAGCCCAAATAAATGAAGTGTGCAGCATGAAAAGATTGTGATCAAATTATTATTTCCAAACATTTGGATTTATTATATAAAATTAAAATTAAGATTTAAAATTGATATGTTGCAAATTAAATTAGAATTTGAGATTAATTTATAAGTGATCTTATTTAATTATTTGTAAGTCAAATGAAGATTTTAAACTAGTTTACAATTGATTAGGATTTCTCTAGGATTGGTTATTTGTTTTCTATTATTAGATTTTCTTACGATCTAAACCTGATTAGGTTTCCTATATGATAAGGTTTAGGAACACACTGTAACATAATTTTATGATTAACTTTTCTCTTTTAGGTTTTTCATCTCTGTATAAGTTGATTTCCTAAGTTCTTGGAAAAAAATTATCATTAATAATATTGGTTCTTCTAGTAAGTTACGGTAAGGGTCATATTTCTCTTTGATTACTCTATTTCTCTTCTATAGGTCTCAATTTGTGTCAAGTTCCTTTACATGTCTTGACTCTCAATACATTCAAAAGTTGACATTTCCTTATTTTGATTCATTTTGTGAAGGTTGAATTATATCAGTTGGCATCAAACCTTAGGTTCTTCAAACTCATATGTTATCTATCCTTTATTTTTTTTTATTATAAAAAAGTTTTCAAATTAAAAATGAAAAAATGAGACAAATAAATTACAAATAAAAAGAGTATATAGAAAAATAATGAGAGAAAAAAGAGATTTGAAAAAAAGTTAAAAAAATTATTTGAAAAGGTTTAATATTTTTTATTCAAAATCTATATTTTTATTGACCTTATTTTAATATTTAATTTTTGAGATATTTCTTAACTCAATTCTTGTTAGTCCCTTCTACTTGATTGACCACTAAAGTAATATCAAAATGATTGTTGAACCAAGGAAAGATAACCTAAACATGAAACAATTTTTCAAGATTTTACATGAACGATTGAAGTTATTAAATAATAACTTGGATAATGTGGAGGACCATTTTAAGAGTAGATCTCGTGGCTCTGGTAGAAGTAGTTTCTATTAGACTATCTTATTTTGATACAACGGATAGAAGGAAAAATTCAAACTTAAAGAAAAATTGTTCAAGAGAAGTATGACGACTAAGAAAGAAAATATGACAAAGATTAGAATGTGAGTTCACAAAAAAGAAGAGATCTCAAAGTGAAAAGTGCAAGTTCATAAGAAAGAAGATAAGAGAAAGTGGATAGTGTGAGTTCTTAAGAAGAAGAGATTCCTAAATTGGAAGATTTTAGTGACATTAAGATAGCTGAACCCATGCATAAAAATGTTGCAATTACGAGCTTTGAACATCTAACTAAAGAATAAAGGTGATTTGGAGCAAAGAGATCATATTTCATATACTCATTATCATATAAAGAAGAAATATGTTGATGTTTTTCTTGAAAAACCACCATGGAAGTTACCACTCATAAGAGGTATATAACAACAAATCAACTTCCTTCCGAAAGCTACAATTTCAAACTGTCCACATTATAAGATTATTTATGAGGAAACCAAGAAAATTCAAAAACAATTCGGGAAGTTAATGCATAAAGATTTTTTGAAAGAGAGTCTTAGTTTACGTGCAGTGATTGCTATCTTAGAACCAAAAACGGATGAAATATACTGCATGTGTGTGGACTGTAGAGTTATCATCAAAATCAAGATTTGAAATTTATTATGTGCAAATCAAATGAAGATTTAAAAATCATATGCAAATCAAATTAAGATTTGAAATTTATTTGTCATAGATTAAATTAGGATTGAAAATTATTTTATGAGTGATCTATTTTAATTACTTAAAAATTAAATTAAAATTTTAGATTGATATACAATTGATTTGAATTTCTTTACGATTTATTATTTGTTTTCTATTATTAAGTTTTATTTCAATCTAAATTCAATTAGGTTTTTTATATAATAGGATTTAGGAACATAATGTAACATAGTTTTATGATTAATAATATTTTTTTATGAGTTTTGATCTTCGTGTTAGTTGATTCTCTTAGTTTTTAGATAAAAAAATTATTTTAATAACATTGATTCTTTTAGCAGGTCACAATTAAGGTATTGTTTCTCTTTCATAACTTGAGTACTCCCTGATAAGTCTTGGTTTGTGTCGAGTTTCCCACTCTATCATAATTTTCAAAAAATTCTAAAGTTGACATTTTTTCATTCCAATTTATTTTCTAAAGGTTGAATCATATCAGGTGACCAAAAAGCTTAATCTCTTCAAAACAAGTGTTATCTATCTTTAATAATGTTAATTCTTTTGATGAATTTGAATAAAAATTATATTTTTCTTTAATAACTTCGATATTCTCTAATAGATTTTGGTTTGTGTTGAAACATTTAATCTATTCTTATTTTTAAGACATTCTAAATTTAATAATTTCTCATTCTCATTCATTTCATAAAATGAAATTATATTACTACATATCATATTAAGATCTGATAATAAAAAAAAATAAAAAATTATTGAGTATGATTATACATAAAAATTTATAAAAAAATCTTATTTTTTGTAAATAACGTTATCATATTTAATAGAATAACTTATTATTTGTTTTATATTTTTTTAAACATATATAATTAAGAATATTAATTCAAGAATTATAAAACTTGCTCAAAAAATTAATTTCTAATAGTTATCGAATGATAAATTTGATTAATTTTTTGAGTTACTATAATACGTATAAATTGGTTGGTTCCTATTTTTTAAAACTTTATTGGAAATTGATAATTAACCAATTACTATGCTTTCAGAATTTTGAAATTTAGGGCATGAGGATAGTGGAGAAGTTATGGCTTATGATGACTAAATTCACCAAGCTTATTGAAAACAATTTTCACTTTTTATTAATAGAATTAGAGAAATTAAATATTTTTATTTGATTATTTTTTTGGATGTTTCCGATTTAATTTTCATATGAAAGGTAATCCAAGCTGAATATAAAAATAATGTATAGATTGATTTAATTTAAATATAATATCAAAATTGAACCATATCAAACTAAATTTTGCAGATTGATATAGATTAGTTATGTTGGATAATTATTTTTATTTTATTTATTTATTTTCATCTAATATTTTATTTGACTTTTAACTTAGATTATTTTTTATAAAGGAATAATTCGATAAGACCGAAAATTAATATATATATTGGAAGAACAAATAATAAAAAGTATACATTAATTGCATGATAAATTTGTGAAAGGTAAAATTTGTGAGTAAAAAGAGAAAAATAAAAAAGAAGGAAAAAATTAAATAAACAGAAAAAAATAATTTTTATACGAAATATAATTAATATAAAAATATAATAAATATATTATGCGTATGTTGTAATTTGGTTTAATTGTAACAATAAGAATTAAAAATTAAATCAAACTGCAATTAAAAATGCAGTTTTAAAATTTTTTATTTTTTGAATTATTAATGTAATTAGTTTAGCGATCTGAAAACAGTTTGAACGATCTCTAATTTTTTTACATATTAATTTTATATATAATTGTATGACGTAGTAGCAATGGAAGGAATCTCCATGGATAGAGGCATTGAGGTAGGGAAGTCGGAAAAGTCATATTCAACTCAACAAAGAACAAAAATGAATGGTGTATATATGTCTGTCTGTTTGGGAAAGCAATGAAGCTGAAAGAGACCTGTATTTATAGATGCGGCGATGCCCCAACAACAAAACCGCGTTTACAGCTTGCTTTCATGCTCCTGCCAATCTTTTCTAGGTTAGGATGCCCAACGTTTCTATAGATAACTAATCATCTAATAATTTATAGCTAACATGAATTGAAATACGCATTAATGATTATTGCATTATATAAAACAAATTCAATATTATAAAAATTCAAAACTGAGTTTGATAATATAATTAATAACTTATTTTAAATAAATTTTATCTAATTTTAATGTATAATAAAAAGAATGAGGTTTGAAATTACATGTGAATTATTGCATCTCTTGCTGTTAGACTAATTTTAATAGCTTAAAGTTTATCTTCTTTTAAAAATTAGTACTTAAAAATAAAATTTAAGAAAATTTTTATTCGAAATTAAGTATTTAACAAATTATTTTTATTATTTTTATATATCAATTCAATTTATTTAACATGAATATTGATCCACCTGAATTAGGATAAATTAGCTTACGAACTTATAAAGTTCATAATCAAAAGATTTACCAAACCCAATGAGTTAAGATGAATCAATAAATTTAAAATTAAAAAATAAATAAGAAAATTTAAATAAATAGCTAAGCATTATAAATATTTTAACTTTTTTTATAAAAGTTCTTTTTTTCAGTTGAAATTTATTTGTTTTAATTTTTTTATTTATCAAAATTTCTGTCTTAACATTTTTTTCTTTAAGTTTTTTTTATCTCTTTCTATAAAAAAATTTCTTTTTACTCTTTTTCTATCTTTAACTAAATTAAAAAAATTTACAAAGACTTAAAAAAAATTAGAAAAAAAATTTAAAGAGAGAAAAATAAAAAAGTTATTTTTTTAAAAAATGAAACAAATTTAAAGAGAAAAAAATAGAAATAAAAAAAAACCATTCGGATTGCCCTAATGGTAAGGGAGTAAAAAATTAAAAATTATAATAGTTTTACATAAAAATTTTAGGTTCAAACTTATTGCTTTTCATGTTGTACAAAAATAAATAAATAAAAGATAAACAAAAATTATAAAGGAACAACAATGTTAAAATATTTAGAGAAAATTTAAAAAGAAAAAATTTTATAAAAATAAATTGATAAAAAGAATAATTAAAAAATTAGAGAAAAAAATAAATTTTAGAGATAAATAAATAAAATATTTAATGAAAGATAAAAAAATTAATATATATATATATATATATATATAATTTAAGAGTATTTCATAGAGATAAAAAAAATTAGATAAAAATTTAAATATAAAAAATGAGAAATATTTTTTTTCTAAAAAAGAGAAAATATTTAAAGAGAGAGAATCGGATAAAAAAATTAAGAGAAAGAAAAATTAAAGAGAATAATTTAAAGAGGGAGTAAGAAAAAAAAATATTAGAGAGAATATTTAAAGAGAAGTATAAATTTTTTTTCAAAAAAAACTTAGAGAGAAAGAGATGTTTTAGAGATAAAAATTTTAAAAATATAAAATTTAAAAAGAGAAATACTTTTTTAAAAAGAAAAAATTTAATAGAAAATATAGAAAAAAAATATTAAAGAATTTTATTTATAAAAATATATTATTTACTTCATGGGTTAACTTTCACTTAACCCATTTAATTTGAAAATTGGGTAAGAGAAAATTCTACAAAATAAATGATTCGAACATTAAACTAAATTGCTGAGCTATGGACTACTCGTCATGTAACCTGTTTAATTTAAAGGCTATGAAAACTAATATTTAACAAACCTTACTTGCCGATGAATTATAAAATAGAATAATAAAATGTGAAATAAGATAAACTGAATCATAGATCATTCATCAATTTGATACTTTCTTTTGTTATTTGAGTCACACGTCATTATATTTTTAAATTTTTTTAACAAAATATTTCTTTTCAATGACAAATATATGTTGAAAAGTTGTAATAAGGAACTTAATTATATAGATTTAATTTATGTAAATATGATTAAATTTAATTTTAATATTTTAAAAAATGTTGGTTTTAGTTTTAATAAATTTTAAATTTTCTAAAAAATAATGTATATTATCACTTGATATATTTTTTTATGTTACATTAACAAGCATTTTAAAATAACATATGATATAACATATTTAAATGCATGATATATCATAACAATTAAATAAAAAATTATATTAAATTTTTTTAAATTTTTTATATGGACTAAAATTAGTACAGTAAATGACTAAATCAAATTTTATCGTTCACCAAAACTAAATACATTTTTAAGCCTCATTATATTTTCAAATTTTATAATTTAATATCTAAAGTCAAGCAGGCAATTAGAAAAAATTTAAATTTAAGAGGATGATTTATCAAAATTAAAACGGATAATTTTAAATCAATATATAAGTAACTATTAAATTTTATAAAATATATAATAATATAAAAAATATACAAATTTATTCTAAAAACATAAAACATATCATCAAATAAATCCTTCAAATATTTGAACTAGAAATTAGTATTTGACAACAATATGGAAATTCAGGTATTTTCCATAATTCTGGTCTTGTTTATAACTTCAAAGTTGCCCATTAATTAGATAGGCAAATCTTATTCGTGTATAAAATTTGAGTAATCTTACGAATATATTTTGGATATGCTCTTTATTGTATTTTATTATAAAAAACATCATTTATCAATCTTTCAATATTATATTATCTCTTGTTATAATATATACTTTTCTAACAAAATTTAAAGTATCAGTATAGATGTAATAATAAATTAACAGTAAAATATTTTGTACCAATAAATAATTTTGATAATATAAAACATTACTATATGTTATTAATAGTTAAATAATTAATAAAATATATTATTTATTAATATATATACCTTTAAAATTTATACTGATAATTTATTTTTTATTAAATAAAATATTTACTTAACAAAACTATCTTAGCATTTAATAAATTTTACATGTTAGTAAAAAATTATAATAATTTTTATATCATTAGAAAATTTGTAAATTCCATTAAAAAAATTCGAGACTTTAAATTTAGTAAAATTCAAGTGAAACCTCAATAACAAAAACTATATTAAAAAGTGTGTTAGTAACAGATTTTTTGTTACAAATATTGAAGCTATATACTTGAACCCAGAAATTGGTGATTTAAGCATATGTGGTCTGGTAACGTTGAATCCGCTAATAAATTAAAAATTAATTTAGGTGAAAAATTGAAAAAAAGAATTTAAGTTTTTATCATATGAGAAAAAGAAATTAGTTGATTGATAATTTTTTCTTATTCTTTAATATTTTTCTTTGACACATTACATGTCAAAATCTGCATTAGTGCAATCATACATAGCACTAATATATATAACCTTGTAAAAATACTTAAGTATAATAGTAAAATGATTAATAAATAGAAATAGATAGATAGATAGATAAAAAATATTATTTATAAATATATTTAATTAATAAAATGATTGTTCTTTCATAAAAGTAAATTTTTAAATAAATATTAAATATTAAATATTAAATAAAATAACATATACATATGGATAATGAAACGATTATATTTTTATAAAATGTGCTTTTTTAAAATAAGAGTGAATAATAAATATTAAGGATAGTTATAATTTTTTGATATTTTGAAAAAATTATTTATGTGATATCTTTTTTATTATATCATATCATTAATTATATTTATAATTTTTTATTTTTTTTAAGATATAAGTATTTCAAAAAAAAATCTATCCAACATTTAATATAAAGTCCATATAAATATAGTAAACCTATAACTTTTAATTTTAATTTTTTATTTAAATATATCTGATTAAAAATTATTTTTCTTACAAAAAAAAAATAATCCTCTTAGTCTCTTACTAAATATTTGTGCTGTACATACATAATCTACGAATTGAGTTTTAGAAATGTTTATTTCTTTGGTGTAATCTTTAATTCTTTATGAATAGCATTTAAGACAAGTGGATAAAGCGATGAATTAAAGTTCGGTGGTCAATTTCTGCAACCATCAAATGAGGCTTTGAACATCATATGCGCTACCGCGTTAGTATTATCAACTATCATGAATTACAGTAAGTGGATGAATTTGTAAGAAAGGAACCTGTCATGAGTCATGTGCATTAAATCAAGGAATTTAAGAGTTTTTGGTGTTTTGGCACTTTCATGTACATTTATGGAAACTGTATATGCAGTCATGCTACTTGCATTGCTCTTTCTTTTAGGAGTCCAAGAGCTTTTTATAACTGTGGGGCTAAGCTCCCCAAGAGAACCTGCTTTATTAATACACAAAATTCTTCGTATATGTAATGACCAAAATGGTTGTACATCCATTTAAGACGGATAAATTATTGCGTGATCTGTAATTATTATGCATATGATTCTGATGATATATCACATGTAATAAAATTATTTTTTTTATAGTTAAACTATTTTGTACATATTATATGAAGATTTGCAGAAATTATCAACACGTAATAGTCTTGAAGCATGTTAAATTTTTCCTATTAAATAATAAAATATAATAAATAATAAATAAATAAGTGAAAATAATATAATAATAAAGTACTAAGGTTACTTCGTACTATATATTATATTAATATGAATTATTATTGAATAGTTATTGCCATAGAATAACTTAACCAGAGCATATATTGTAAAAATATAGTAGAAACACCAATTTATGATTGAAAATATTCTCCTAATAGCTTATGAAGATTAACAGGAATCATGAACACGTAATGGTCTTGAAGCATATTAGTTTCTCGCTTTTAAAGTAATAGAAAAATAATAAAAATAAAAATATGATAAACAATTTCATATTAATAAATAGAGATAAAAAAAATGAGAAGTGAAAATAATGTAATAATAAGAAACATAAAGTTGCTATGTACTATTATATTAATATTAATTATTAAAAGATGGCTTCTTATGGGCTATCTAAGTAGATCTATAAAAATGAGATTTCCCAGGATTTGCCGGAGATAAAATAGAAGAAACACCTATTTGTGTTTGAAAATATCCTCCTAGCTAGCAGCTTGTTTATAAGTTTAAGATAAAAATATACCTATAACAACACCTAATTAAATTGAGTCCTGGTGTTGGTGTTCGTATATATATAAAGTAATCAATTATTGATGAATCAGATGAAATTGATTGATCATATTTTGATATCATATAGGTTTATGTATTCATTAATTGTATTAATCTGTTAATCATATTTTTTTTTAATTATTAACAATTGATAATAAATTAGGTAATCGACTACCTAACTTATAATCGGGTATCAAAATGTTTTGGATAGATGTAATGGAGTGGGATTAGCATGCTTATATGTGTTTAGCATTTTCCTTAAGTAGTAGTCGCTTTATAAGCTTTAAAAATACTCACAAAGCATGCAACAAGCTTGAGGTTGGAAAAAACAGGCAGCACAGAACTATTATCCTCCCCAAGTAGCGTATGTTTTATCTAATCCTTCCCAATGTCCCAATTCCCATATACTTGATGTTTGTGTTAAGTACATAGAAGAATGATCCTAGATTGCAAGGTATTAGCAGGTTGCAAACTTGGACTACTAAACGAAAAATTTTGTCTCCTTTTTTATAATGTTCCAACATATATTTTATTACTATAAAGATGAATTTGAGGACAGATCATTTCTTTCTCTCTTCTGAGGACATTAAAATAAATTATTAGGTATTCTTTCATTTTCCCTCCTATTTTTGGTAAACTATTAAGTTTTAAAAATGGTTTTCCCACCCATTATAGTGGCATGGAGGTAATTTAGGAGCAGTTACTGTTGTTAGGAATTAATTGTTCAAATTAGTAAACATTAGCTTTTTACCAAGTAAACTTTCTGGAAATTGAAGAGGTAATTCTCGCTTCCATTCTCCCTTCTCGTTCAATTTCTGAAAATCCTATTCCATTTCCTTTCTCGCTTCGACCACCATATCAAAATCTGTAATCTGCTTCCTCTCATACTTTATCCACAATTTTCAAAATCTTTATTGCCTCTCTACTTTGATTTCCTTCACCGCTTCTTTTTCCTCTTCTCCACCATAAAAAAACAATTACCCCCTTCCTCTTCCCATTCTTTTACCATTCTCCTTATTCTTCATCTTCACCATTTTGGATTGGATAATTACTGCTTTCATTTTCTTATCTTACATTTCATTGCTATGATCTTCCACCATATTATATATATATATATATATATATATATATATATATATATATTTCCTGTTATTTCTAATAATTAATTATAGGGCAATACAAGATATATACAGCAAATAAAAAAAATACACCAAATCAACTAAAATAGAAAAGAATTTGTTTCTTAATATTTCATGACTGATATGGTTTGATATACAGTAGATTTCTATTATGTCTCATTACCCTCCCCTTAAGTTTAGGCATATAAATTGCTAATGTCCAACTTGTCCAGCATTAAGGTGAACAAACTTGTATTGAGAGCTTTAGAAAAGATATTTGCAAGTTGAGCATTTGTTGGTACATAGGAATGAAGGATGAGGTTCTACAGGATTGCGTCACAAACAAGATATCAATAAATTTCAATGTGCTTAGTACACTCATGAAAAACTGGATTCTTTGCAATATGAAATGTTGCCTAACTATCACAATAGAGGTGCATGGGTTGCATGTGTGAGATGTCAAGATTGGAGAGTAGTTCCTTCAACCACTTTAGTTCATAAGTAATGTTGGCCTTGGAGCAATGCTCTACTTTTGCTGAGGACTGTGAGACCGTATATTGTTTTTTGGTCTTCCAAGATATTGGTGAATTGTCAAGAAGAATGAGTCATCCCGTGACGGATCTTCAAGTACGGGGACAACTTCCCAAATCAGAATCACACCACCCGTGCAGTGTGAGATCATTTGCTTGACATAGTAAAATACCTTGCCCAGACTGACCTTTTAGATAGCGAAAAACTCTCAATGTGGCTTACAAATTTTTCTCATGAGGTTGTTGCATGAACTAATAAAAAATGTGAGTTGGCCTAGAAAAATTCCTATAGGAGAGCGAGTCACTTCCATCCCTAGGAAATATTTTAGCTTCCTGAATACTTTTATGTGGAAGCATCGATGCAATTAGTCCTTAAATTGTTGAATGAAAAGAGAATTATCACCGGCCATGATAAGATCATCAATATAGATGAACATGACAAGCTAGACATCTTGATGACGAAGAACAAATAATGAATGATCGGAGGTAGACTGCTTAAAACTGTACTAAAGGAGGGTGGTAGAAAGTTTAGCGAACCAGCATCGTGGAGCTTGTCAAAGTCCGTAGAGAGATATTTGAAGCTTGCACACCAACCCATAAGTTCTAACGTGAAAGTCAAGAGGTAATTTCATATAAACATCCTCTTTAAGATCCTCATGGAGAAAGGAATTGTGAACATCCATTTGATGAAGTTCCCAATCCTTAGCAGTGACCACAACTAAGATAATGCGAATAGTAACCATTTTTGCAACTTAGAAGAACATCGGGTTGTAATCTAACCCTTGAACCTAATAATTACCCAAAATAACTAGGTGTGCTTTGTACTATTCAACCCTTCTATCAAAATGATATTTGATGCGATAAATCCATTTACATCCAAGAGCCTTCTTTTCCGGTGGCAAAGTTATAATGTTCCTAGTACCATTGTCTTGGAGTGCTCTGAGTTCAACAATCATGGCTTCTCACCATTGAACATCACGTACTACCTCATGAAAATGTGTGGGTTCCTTCTCTTCCCCTAATGTAGTAAGGAAGGTACGATGTTGTACAAAAAATTTATCACATGACATATATTAAGCTAAGGAAAAGAGTGAACCTAAGGAATTTGATGGAGAAGGAAAAGAGATGGATGGGTTGACTTTTGTGAACATGATGGTGACAAATTCGCACAGTTGAATTGAAGGATGCTTCACTCGGTGCCCACGACCCATAAGAGGTTCAGATATTGTTTCGGTGTTGGCAGGAGGATGCATGTTGTATGGGAGAGTTGGCGGCAGTCTGTTATCTTTCCTAGTTGATGAGTTGATATATGAAGATTCACCCTCCTATCATCAATAATGAGCGAGTTGGTTAATTTATGCTCAGTAAATTCTTTCTTACAGATCTCAAATGTGGGCTTAGTATAGGGTTCAACAAAAATTTCTTCATTTACTAAATTCATGGGAACTAAATCTTCCTTGATTAAACTGGCAAATGGAAATTCATTCTCCATAAATTTGACATCACGAGATATAACAAAATCATTTCTTTACATATCATAAAGTTTCCATCATTTTTTTCCAAATAGGTATCCTACAAAGAAACACTTATGAGTTCTGTTAGCAAACTTATCACCTTTTGTTTATTGATTATGTGTATAACATAATGAGCCAAAAACTCTAAGAGGATTATAGTCGGGTGATTTTTCATGTATCATTTCAAAAGGGGTTTTTCCATGAAGAATAGATGATGGTGTCTGGTTAATCAAGTATCCCGCGGTTAGAACACATTTTCCCTGAAAAGAATGGGCAATGATCTTTGAAATCTTACTGCGCGAGCTATATTAAGAATGTGCTTGTGCTTTCTCTCAATCCTTCCATTTTGATGCAATGTCCTAGTGAAAGATGTTTGATGAATAATTTCATGTTGCAAAAAAATACAGAATTATACGCATGAACTTGGTCTCATTATCACTGTGTACTTCTTTGACTTGTTTATTCAACTGTCTTTCAACAAGAGTAAAAAAATTTATCAGCATGCTTGACACTTTCTGCTTTTCACACAACAAATATATCCATACTGCTCATGGATAATCATCAACTATTATCCAAAAATAAGATGTATCACAAGATGAAAGGGTGCGATAAGGTCCCCAAAAATCATAATGTATTAAATCAAAAATGTTTGTTGCATGAAAATCACTCAATAAAAACTTCTCTCGTGTTTTTTTTATCTTTCAAAAACTTCAAATAATTTATTGATGTTTTTAAGTATACAGTCACTATTTAAACTTTATAGCATTTGCACCATTTTGTAAGAAGGATGTCTCATCCTCTTATGCCATATATCAACTCTATTTTCTATTTTGGTTTGACATGTTGTGATTTTATGAGCACCACGATACACATAGAGCCCATCTCTCTGTTCACCCACTCCAATCAGCATCCTCCAAGTAAGGTTCTACATAGCACAAAATTCATGAGTGAATAACACAATACACTTTACGTCTTTTGATAATTGTGATACTGAAATTTCAGTTCTGGAAAATATAGAACATTTTTCAGTTTAAGTCATCCATCAAGAATGATTGTTCCCTTTGAGTTTTCAAGAACTCCTTCTCTATTTGGTAGCCTCACTGTGCACGCCTCTACAATCTGCAAACCCCTTAGATTTCTTCAATTTCCTGTCATATGATTAAAGGCTCCATTATTTATAATCATACAATATATCCTTCCTTACCAGTCATTCTTTCGATTTTACTTTTATTGTGGTCATTCAGCATCTCTATCAATGTTTGCCATTGTTTTTTGCTAAGTTATATAACGACACTTCCTCAAGATTTTTCTTCATGGTCACTTGATTTTCCATGGTAGCTTGTGATGTGTTTACACACATGACAGCTCCCCCTCACAAGCATCCTCCTTGCTTATGCGAGGTCTTGCAGTTGCTTCCTTTTCTTCTCAAGGTTGATTACCCCACCATTTTGGGTAGCCAATTATTTTAAAGTACTCTTTGGTCCGTGTCTTATTTTTCCACATTTAGACCATAAAAGATGCTTTGCTTCATTTTGGCCTTTGTTCTTGTCCCCAGTTTGCATTACCAATCTCATTATGCTTCATTTGTCTTCCTTAGTTTTGCTAATCATCCCCATCTTCCCTTCTTGTACCAAAGTTGCATATACTTTGTTAAGAGAAGGTAGGGAATCTATTGCCAGAATATTGGATCACACTATGTCGTAACTCACGTCTTCTAATCCCACCAAGAACCATGCACCTTTTTTTCTTCCCTTCTCTTATCCGAACGCGAGCCAATATTGCACTTGCAGTCTCCACAAGAGCACCTCAGTACTAGTTCATGGTTTTCCAACTCATCCCAAACAGCCACCTTCAACTTGTCATAGTATTCCACCATAGACATCCCTTGTTGTTTGCACTTGGTAAGTTTAGCTTTCAATTGTTGAATTCTAGGTCCATTTCTGATAGAGAATTTTTCCTTTATGTCTTCCCATAGATCCTTTGCATCTTCTGCATACGTGATGGTGGAGCGTAGGCTTGGTTCAATCGTGTTCATCACCCACGAGACTAGCATCGGTTGAATTGTCCATCCATCTTCCATCTCCAGTGTACCTTATTGTGGTTTCACATAAGTTCCATCTAGAAACCCACACTTTCTCTGGGCGTGTAACGACACCTTCACAGCTCGAGTCTATTCTTCATAGTTCTCTCCATGTAATTTCACCTGCGTGATTATGTTTCCAGGATTTTCGCTAGCATTCAGATCATAGGATAATGATCCTTTCTTAGTTTCATCTCTGTATGTCTTTGTGTCTTTCCCTTTATTTAAAGTCTCACCTGCTTCATCCATTTTAGTGATAGATGTTTCTTTTTATGCGATGATTATCAAATTTTTTTTTACTCTAATACCATGCCAAAGTTTCTTACGATTTATTACTATGATCTTCCATCATATATATATATATACAGTGTTGTTTCTTTTGTTTAATATGAGGCAATACAAGATATTTACAACAAATAAAAAGATGAGACATCAAAATAAATAAAAAAATTATTTCATGATATATCGTGACTGATATGGCTTGATATGTAGTAGATTTATATCATATCTCATTATTTTTCTTTCAATTTAAATATTTAAATTTTATATTTATACACTTTGGTATCTATCCTATTTAACTACAGGTTTTGGTTCATTCTGCAATTCTTATGGTATAGTTGCATGTTATGATTTGTTTTACCTTTTTTTTTCTTTCTTTAAATGGAGAAGTTATTTTATGCTTGCATAATGATAAAATTTGATCATGATTCTTCAAGCTTCGATCATGATTCTTCAAGCTTCTCTACTTTAATTTGTTGTATTTATCATTCTACAACTTGAATTTTGTCACTAACATGGGAAATTTTAGATAGTTTCTGCTATAGTTTGCTTATTTTTACAACAGATTTTATATCTTACTTATTCTAATTCATTTCACTAATTATATCTTATTATTATTTTTAGAAATTTTTCTATCATTAATATCGATGTCATATGCAATGTAATTATTAATTTTTGTAAGATTTTCCCATGGTCCTGGTCAAAAGATTTAAATTAAAACAGCGTGCCAAATTTCAGGCAAAATGTAAACCTTACAAGGTAATGTTATGATACTTATTTAAAATTTAATGAATCAGAAAATGATTATGTGAAATATTCAACCTACTGTTCTAGTACAGAAAATTCTGATTAGGATGAGGTGGTGAATTAAATAATTTAAATTATCAAAAACCACGTAATATGTAGCAACCACATCTTTAAGGATGTTGGTTGAGATTATCCAGTCGTGGTTGGAAGTTGGAACCAAGCATTAAGAAGGATCTTTGACAAAATTAAGCATTTTTTCGTCATATACCAGAAATGTAAGCAACTGAGCTGACATTTGATTTCAGATAATATTATATATTTTTATTTTTAATATCAACGTTGATTATTTTAAATATAAAAAAATCATTCATCTATATTTTAAAATTTACTTTTGATAATCATCAGCTTTAGTAATTTATTAACATAAAAAATAATGGTTAACATGATAAAAAATAATGATTAATTTAATTAAATATGTGATTATTTAAATTAAAATTAAAATTAATTATCAAAATAGATAATTAATTATATAATATAATAATCAATTATATATGTAAGGTAATCGATTATTAATCATATATATTATAAAGTTAAATATTACTTTCTATATTGTTATTTATAATTTTTTAAGGCAATTGATTATCAAATTAAAAATTGAGGATATATATGAATGTCGTTGTTGTTTTTATTTTAATTTTTTTAATATTTTATATAGAAAATTGTAAAAATAAAAAATAATTATTTTTTATTGCTACTATTTTTAATATAAATTTTAAAAATAAAATAATATATTTAAATAAAAATAAAATATAAAACATTTTTTGAAACGAAATTTTAATTAAAGTATAGCTAGCATGATAAGTTAGGCTTTGTAGGCCTTTTTTTGGCGAATCATAATGACAAATTGATGACCCATAAAGTATTATTTAATTTTTTCTTTGGTATAGCTTGTGAATGGCCCATGCAGGTAACTTTTAACATGTAGTGGAAATTTCTTTTTTCACTCTCCAATTTTTCCTAATCACATTCCTTTTCTTTTTTAAAAAATTATTCCTCCGCCAAGCTATAAAACATATTTTCTAAAATTAATTTTTTAAATATGTAAAATAAATTTTTAAAAGTATGTTTTATATGTGTAAATACTTTAAAATTTTGAAAATGTGTTTTATACATTATAAAAACTAATTTTTGAATTAATGTAAGACATTTATGAAAATTTTGAAAGTAAATTTTTAAAATATATTTTATTTTTAAAAAATTTTGGAAGCATATTTTGAAAAAATTAATTTTTAAAATGTAAACAAAAAAAGTACACTAACCGGAGGAAAGACTACTTTTGAAAATCAATTTAAAAAAAAAAAGAGTGAAAGAAAAAATGAATCCTACGATAGTTTGTAAAAAAAAAACTACGATATAGGATTGAAATGATCTTTTTAAC
Source organism: Canavalia gladiata (assembly GCA_037954105.1). Lineage (NCBI taxonomy): Eukaryota > Viridiplantae > Streptophyta > Magnoliopsida > Fabales > Fabaceae > Canavalia > Canavalia gladiata. Next base: position 13,340,035 of record CM075662.1, on the reverse strand, counting down.
TGTAAAAGATAATCTAAAAATAATCACTAGAAAAGCTAAAGATGTTGAAATGTGTTATAGCTAGATATGGCAGAAAAAATTTATATTCATCCACTCGATTTTGTTCCACTTTAATTTTGATGGAGAAAATTTGAGTTGATCGAGGCCGACGAGGAATTCTAATAAAATTTGATTTTTGAAAACAAGGATGAGGGCAGTTATGGGACCCTGATCCTCGTCCCCGAACTCATCCGCTTCTAAAATTATCAAAATATTTTTATGAAAATATTATATAAAAATTAATAATGTTATAAAAGTAATAAACTATATGAATTTTAAAAAATATATAATAATTTATAAAATTATAAAAAATTAAAATTAAAATATAAAAAATACCAAAAACGGATGTAAGATGGATTTCCCTGACCCTAATCAAGGACATAGTTTAATATTGTATACCCGGAAAAGACAGGGATAGGGATGAATATACGATGTCGAAAATGGAGAACATAAACAGAAAATGGAGAACATAAAACTCCTCGTTACTATGCCTAGTTATAGGTATTGATTTACTTATTTATCAAGTATTATTTCTATTTCATAAACATTAGGAATTATTCTTATGATTATTATGAAACAATAAACCTTTATAAATTATTATTACTGTTATCATCATCAATTTAAAATAATGGAGTTAAACAACTTTTACAAATTATATTTTTCTTTAAAAAAAAAATTTACTGGTAATTTTAAATTTTACATTTTTCATACATTAAAAAAAAACTAGATTATTCGAACATAAATGATATGTTCAAAATGATTTTTTCGGAAGACACTCTTTAATTTATAAAAAAAATATTTATTTTAATTCTTTATTCATAAAACTTATGCAATAATCTCACAATATTTAAACATACCTTTTAATTAAAGGGTTTTCCCCTAATTCTCGATTTCTTCTTATGTCATGGTGAGCAGCATTTTGTAAACTGAATGGCTTACCTTGATTATTAGCTTTGTTAAATTTCTTATGTTTAAATATTATTAGCCATATTTTTATTACGATATTTACGACAATTTGGAAATATAGTTTAGTAATTAAACATATTTTTATGATCATAATTATACACCGTAGAATTTGAGATTTCAAAATAAATTAAGCTTTAAAAATGGACAAGAATCAAGATGTTGAAGCATATAATATTAAAACTTAGATGTTGGGAGAAAAGTATGACCTTAACTCAAATTGCTTTTATGAAATAATTTGATGATAAATATTAAAAAAACTGCACTTAATAAAAAGAGAAGATTTTCAAAATTTACAAAAAATATTTTGTAGATATTCTTAACCAAGACATCTTAACAATAAATGTAGATGAATTAAGAAACATGCTGATTCCTATTTATATGAGCAAGGAAAATAGGCATAATTGTGTGTAATTGAATAAAGCTTAATACAACAGATTCATATCCAGAATGGAGAAATAACCCTAGGAAGCACAAGTATTTTAACATGATTTTCTTTTGTTGAAAAGTGAGGAATAAAAAAAAGTCCGTGTTATATAATCGAGCCATCAAGGATATGCCAAAGGTTCTAGTGTCAACATAACGAGTCAATAAGGATTGAACTATGTCAAAAGAATTACATTATGAACAAATTGTGATACATTTTGGGTTTGAATGAGCTTATCAAGCATATCCAAGAGTCATGCTTTCTGCATATTTTTTGTCCAGAAAGTGATAAATGAAAAACTAGAAATTTGAAGAAAAACTTTAAAAAGAAGCACGTGGTTTCCAACAAATTAAAAGTAAAACAAATGAAATGAAATGCAAGCGCAACAAGATGCATGTTAACGCTAGCTTAGAGGTGAAAAAGGAGATAATACCACATCCCAAGTTCACAATTTCGGTTTTCTTAGATCTACCATACAAAGTACAGAGGAAAAAAAATTGTAAACAAAGGATACATGTTAGACAATGAAATCGAAAAAAGCTTCAGGACTTCAATTGTTATTTGTTATCAAAAGATGCCTTTCAAACTCAATTACTCTATAGCCACAAGGCCAACCATGCTTCATGGTAGGAGATTGTTTTTTGCACCCCCAAAATTTCTTTTTACAACCTCTCATGTATGAAAAGACAAAAATACCTCCGTTTATTAAACTTCTTTCTTCTTCCTCCTTCCTCCTTCGTCTTCCCGTCTTCCTCCTCCTCTTTTTTTTTTTTCTTTTTCTTTCTTTCTCATTTCTGTTTCCCATTATTACATCTTCTTCCTTGTTAATTGAATCCATATGTTCTGTTTTGGTGGGAGAAAAAACTAAGAAAATAAACCTCGGAAAAACGCCGAAGGAACATCGGAGAAGACGAACGGATTTTGTATTCCGCAAACTAATTTGCGGAACGTTAAACACTTTCCGCAGATTAGTTTACGGAATGCATCAGTGTATTCCGTAAATAAACTTGCGGAATGTAATTTTTTTGTTCCGCAAATTAGATTACGGAATGTAAAAATGTAACCTTCCGTAAATTAATCTACGGAAAACAAAAAATTACATTCCGCAAATTAATTTACGGAATACATTTTGCATTCCGTAAATTAATCTGCGGAACAGACGAATACTTGCGAAAGAGAAAAAAATTTTGCGGAAGAAATGAAAAAGTGTTAAGGGTAAAACAGTAATAAAAAAATTTCAAAAAATTAAAGGGGGGTGCAAAAAGAAAAAAGGAGGTGCAAAAAGTCAAGCCCTTCATGGTATTGGACATTCGCCAAATAAGACTGAAAAAAAAGTGTGGCAGAAACAAGGATGTTGCACTCAATGAATAGACCAAAAAAGTATGGCATCTATTAATAAACATAGTTTGGTGTTGTGATTCTTGTGAAAAGAGAACCAACAGAAGCGGAAGAAACCCCAATAAGAAGAATTGATCATATGGAGAATAGCCCAATAATTAGAGTTGAAGGAAGGAAAAGGACAAAAAACAAGCAAAATTTGAAAAAAAAAAACAAAAGACTTAAATTTAAATCTAAATTTCCTTTTCGGAGACTTAGTTTGTGACAAAACATAATGATTTCACTTGATCCATCTAGCCAACTCCACCTAATGGGAAAAGACCTATGTTGTACCACCATTCCACCAAGACCCAACATTAGAGAACAAGATGGTCCCAGATTAGATGATGTTAGAATCCTATGATATGAATTTCAACTTAAATATCCATAGAGTGTGTAACAAACCTTTGCCTCATTATCCATATAGATATACACGAGAATTTCCTCCACATGAACTTGTGTTTGTTATTGCTCAAATTAGGATTAAGAAATCAGGTAATTTATAATTTTTCAACTTGGACAATAGCCCCTAACAGAGGTCTCCTTGCAGCTGCTTCACTAAGTTTCACTATGTCATATATATTCATTAGATATTTTAGGCATAAGAACTAGTCCAGTACTACATCTAAAGCACAAATCCTCGCTGAGTATTTAGTAACTACAAAGCTATCAATGACATCAATTGTCGTTCAACTTCTTCCCAGTTCTTAACTTTGTGCACGAGAGCATGCTGATCAGCAGACTCTGTCTTGGACCAAGGATATGAGTTTTCATAATCAAAAAGCAGAACTCTAATTCCAGCTTCAGCGCATTCTATGGCATATCTTGGGTTATCATCAATAAGAACCTTAGCATTTAAAGACCTAACAGTATACAAGGAATCTATCAACAACAAATCATTGGAACTAGTAAGCTTGCAGCTTTGTTGGGGAGGGGGGTGGGGGATTCGGATCTGCCCATCCAGAGCATAGGTGAAGATGTTGATAATGAGACAAGAAATGAAGGTGAGCAGGATTAAGTGGCATACCTACAAATCTCTGACTTTGGTCTTGACACCCCATCAAGAGCGAAGTGGTTTCCAAAGTGAATATCCTGAAACAATCCTGAATAATACTTCTCTATCCACTCAATTGTGTGATCCTTGATTGCATTTTGTCGAGATCTGATCATAAAAATATACAAATAGCTGTCAGTTGAAGCAGAGCAGATACTGTTGCTGGTTGAAGTAAACTCAATACCAAACCATACGTTACAACTGATAGGTTGCAAAATCTCGATAACTTTTGTAGGGCCATCCGAGCACCAGGGATAGGCTGGATCCCTGATTTGAAGTATGGTGTCTCAAAAAACTCGTGAACACGAGTATTAGCTGCAGAATAAGAAGGTGCCAATTTTCAATCAGTCCGCTTATCAGCAAGAAGAATGCATGAATTTCATTAGGCATAAAGTCCTCTCAATATAAAAAGAATTGACAAAGTTATTGAGCTGTTATTTTTCACCATCCTAATAGTCAACATCAAAAAACGATCTAGGTTGAAAATTTTGATAACATGAAATATACATCAAAACACTTGCTACAACTCAGGTTGCCTGATAATATTATGTCAATCAGGCAAAAAGCTATCATAATTTTGACAGTTTCTTTTTTATCAATAATTTGACTCATTTAAGAATTTGGTTTACAAGAGACTTGATCTCATGAAAGATGCCCAAATTTCAAAACACAACAAACTTCAATCAATGAATCTGGAGAAATGAAATAAGAAAAACAAAATAATTTATATCCAATTATCCCACAATTTTTTCATAAGAAATGAAGCTAAGGCTAATTCACAAAATGCAATATCCATGTCAATGTCTGAGAGATGCAGTTACCTTCATCACGTGAACAATTCCATATCTGTAACAGAAATGAAGGGTATATCAGACTCAATACAAACATGTTCAAAATTCAATGCAAGACAACAGATTAAATGAGTTCTTTAAGGTACGGAATATATTTTTATTATTGAAATTTCTTTTAATAGCACCAAGGGGGAAGAAGCTAGATGATGTAAATGTAAAAGTGCTCGGAAAGAAAGGGTAAACAAAATCTAGAAATACCAAGAAAGCCTTCAAAGAAAAGAACTAAGAGAGAGCAGAAATGCATGTTTCCAGTTATATAAGTATATTACAAAAAGATGAAAGATTTACACAAAATTCGGGTCCCAAAATAATACTCGGCATATGTGGATGAATTTCCATGTCCCTGGTTGGATCTTGAACGCCGCAACCTTTAACCATAGAACAGTAATACAGCTATGAAATCTTAATACAGATAAAGTACTTAATGGAAAATTCCATGGATGATGCTTCATCACTTCGGTTGCACTTGGTAGACAGATTAGAATGGGGCGAACATAAACTATGTTTGGAATATTTTAAAAAGAAAACAGAACAGGACATGAGGTTAAAAATTGGTGGTATAAAGTGTGGAACTGAGGAAAACAGAACCGACAGAACAGGCTGTTTTATTCTGCTCTGTTCATGTGCCAAATGCTACTTTTGTTCAGAGGGGAGTTCCCTACTCATACTATGTAGGAAAAATGAAAAACGAAGAAGACCGTGAAACATAGCAAATTACAATCCATCCCAAGCCAACAAACCTTTAAATTAAATGTATATAATTATCAATGGTAGATTAAACTAAAAATTACATCATGTATCAATACCAAATAAATTTAATTGTCTCAAATAAGCCTTATTTCACAAAAGTTGGGTTTCCCACACAAATGTTTTGCCTATAACTTCTAATACTTCATCTATTGTCATTTTCTGTATGAAATCTAAGGCTACATTCTTTTATAGAGGATTAGAGAATATGGAGCAAAAAGAGCTTCTGAAAGAATATGCAAGTTGTTGTATATGTATTATTGTCAATAAAAAAATTGTAAGTTCCAAATTTCCAATTACTTATCATGAAAAAACAGAATTACTGAAACAGCTACCAGGTGTACCTTGAAGAACTCATATACATGATACTCAGAAACTGAATAATTTGATGAGTACCGATCTGCTATGAACTTGTTCAGAGCTGACACGAAGTTTCCTAGTACTGCTTATAGAAAAAAGCAGATTGAAAAAACAGACATCAGAGGAAAAATAAAAAGTGGGCGAGCTAGAGTTAAGATACATTCTAAGAATTGTCAAGATTGTTATAAGTTCACATTTAGCAAAAGAAATTGCAAAAACGCCTCAACTAAACATTTATAAAAAAATACATCCAACAAGCATGAAGCTTGACTGAATGCTTGATAAACTGACTCTTTCATGCACCTAGAACATGATGAAGATTCTGCAGTTCTTCAAAGAGAATTATATCACAAACAGCTACGCTAAGAAGCTACCATCTAAAATTAAAAAGAGAACTAACACATGAATACATGAATACATACCTTCATCAACATCAACAGCAACAACAAGTTTCTGGGGTAATTGCTGATCAGGGAAGCAAAAAGGCCTAGTGGGACTTCCACCTAGGGATCTATTTTCAACATTAACAAGACTGGCATCACGGCCATCATCTCTAACAGAAATACCCTTCTCTAAATCACCTAACAGAGGTGGGTGAGGAACACAAGCAAAACCAGAGGGTTTTCTCTTTTCCTTCAGAAAGACCCTGTTAGCATTATCACTACCATTGGCAACAAAGCAGGCTTTAAGAGTGAAACCAATGTTTCTGTTAACCTCAGTAGAAGAAAGGGAAGGGTAGTGGGAAAAAGCCCTGCTTAAATGGGAACAAGGATCATAGCCTAATAAATGAGCCATGATAAGAAGATAATTGTAGCAATGCTGAAAAGGGAAGAGATTGCTGAAACAAGAAGCACACAGCGCCTTGCAAGTTCTTTAATTTAAATATAAAAATAATAACACCATAATCTTAGTAAAAAGCAATATTCTCTTCAGATAAAGCCAAGACCTTTTGACTTGCCAATCAATAGAACAATTTAATGATGGATCAAGGACCAAATTTTCCTCAGAAACTCTCATGCGGCTACAGAAGGGTCTCTCCCAAACACAACCTTAACAGACAAAAACTCAATATGGGAATGTCTGCACATAATAATGATTTTTTAAAATAAAAATCAAAACATGGTACACCGCAGGTCCTACAAACAAACACCCAGAAAAGAAAAGTTTGATGGGGAGAATCTGTCAGCAAGGAATTGACGGAAAACCTGAGAAAGAACAACGGCTTAGCTCGAGGGAATTTCTAGAAGATGCTCCAAAGCTCGAATCAGAATGTGCATTAAATTAAAACATAGGAGAATGAAGAAAGTAGGAAACTCTCTGATCTTGATTCTTAACTTTGCTCTTGTTTCTCTCCCAACGTCATATGCAAAATCATGGCGGCACATATAGAAACGGATTGCACCTTTTGAATGATAATTTTAATTAATTAATTGATAATTAATATAATCTTTGTTGATAGGAGGGAAAATAAAAAGAAAAGAAAAGAAAAAACACGAGGTAAACGGGATTTTTCAATGCGGAATTTTGGGCGTGATTTCCTATTTTCCTTCAGCCTCATTTTGTAGTAGGGTTTACTATTTGTTACATAGTTTCCTTCTTTTTCTCATTGAGTTGTAATAGTTTACACAGTTTTATACATGGAGGGTTTACAATTAGGTTGAGTCGATTTTTTAATACAAAATTATTTAATTTAGTTATAAATCGATAGTGAAGTTACGTTTAGATTTATTAAAAAATTAATTTGATTCGATCTAATGAAAACAATTTGGATTAAATTTGATAATTAAATTTTTAATTTTATTTTCTTAAAAAAAAGTTAAAGTCCAAAACTATAAAGATATTTTTAGGAAGAACAATATCAAATAAGTATCAAAATAAAGTTGAAAGTGTATTTAAAAAATATGACAATTTTTTAAAATTTTTTATTTATATTTGACTAGAATATCCGTTATTAATTTAATTTTTTATAAGTTATTTGATTAAAAGATGTTAAAATTATTTGGATCTTAAAAATCAAAACCTAACAAAAATGTATAGTATCATTATTTTTTTTACTAAATAAATAGTTAATAAAAACAATTAAATTTTATATTTATTATAGAAATATTTTTTTAAAATAAAAATTTAAATTATGAAAAATTATTTAAAATTTAATTTAAAGAATATTATAATTCTTAGGCATGAAGTGTTTAACTATTTTTATCAATAAAGAGATTGTTTTGAGAAGATTATTTCTATTTCAACAATAAAAATGTTTTAAAATTTTTTACATTTTATTTGCGGATGGTTGATTACTTTTTGTTAAATATAAATCTTTCTATGTACATCTTCTGTACAAAGTTATGGAAGGATTTTGTTTAATTTAAAAATTAATATTTATAAATTTAAAGTTTTTTATTCTAAAAATATTTATATTATTAAAAGAAAAAAATATTCTAATTATTAGTATTAGATTTGTTTTTAATATAAATAAATATTTAGAATTTTTTATTATTAGTGATAGAGAAAAAGAAAGATTTATATTTAATTATAGAAAAAATTTTATAATAGACTTGAGGATTAAAAAATAATTTACTTAATAAAGACGGTAGATTGACCTCACATCTTTTGTTCCTTATTATGTAATACGTGAATTTCTACTTTAATTTATGACAAATTGGATGTTATATATAGAAATTTTCTTTGGTCTTCTAATAATAGTATTCACCTTATTAAGTGGGACATTATTACCACAACAAAAAAATGTAAAAGGTCTTAATCTTAGAAAATCTCATGATATGAATATTGTTTTGATGAGTAATCTTGAGACATTATTGTTTTGATAGTTTATTCATCATAAAAAAAATTATGGGTTGAAATTATCAGTCATAAGTATAATGTTAATGGTAATATTATTTATCAATATAAGAATATAGGATTGTATTTTTGAAATTCTTTGCAATTGGCTATTAGGCATCTTAAGAATAACTTCACTATTAGGATTGATAATAATCACACCTACTTTTGGTTTTAATCATTGGTTTGCTTCCAATACTTTTGCTAAGTTATTCCTCTATGTTCATATATATGATTCTCAATTATCCATAAAGGATGTTTGGGATGGTTCATCTTTTGAGATGCATCAATTATAAATTATTTTATTTATATACATTCAAAACCTACTCAAAAGCTTTAGAATTTTTCTAAGTGAAGACCTTCCAAAAAATTTGATTTAAGATTATCATTTAAAAGGTATTTCCTCAATTAAGAAGGGTTACTACTACCTAATTCATTCTCGGCATCCCTTTTCCATCATTCAAAATAAAAAGTGAAATTGACTTTGGAGGTTATTGATCTTAGAGAAGGTCAAGTTTTTTTTCTCTAACTCGTCTTTCATAATGTTATTACCATAAATGATCTTAAATTCCAACAACATATTACTCATTCTCCTATATATTCTTGTTGTCAAAGTTAGGATAAGGTCATATTGCATTGCCTTAAAGACTATGCTCGTTTGCAAATTTTGGGAAGCTAAAGGATTTTTGACCTCTCATGAGTTTCTAACACATAATGATCCTACTACATGGATCATTCATTTTATTAATCTTGTAGGAAACTCCTTTATTGCAATCTTATGGCAGGTTTGACATGAACAAAATTATGAAGTTATAGCTAACACCTTCAATTCCTTGTCCAATATCATTCAGACTATTTTCTTTAGAGCAATACTTCATGTTGATGAGTGGTTCTTTTACCTCTAAAGCTCAGCATCCTCGCTTGGTGCAGTGGTTGTCTCCTCCTCCCAATATAGTGATCCTTAATGTTGATGAGAGTGTTCTAGGTAATCTTAAGATTGGTGGTTTTGGAGGTTTAATCAAAACCCTTATGGGAACTAATTAAGAAGCTTTCATGGCCATATTGGTTATTATGATAATATTTTTGCTGAACTTCTTACTTTGTTAAATGCTCTTCATTAGGAATGAGAGTTATAGAATGGTTACTTGTTGAACAGACTATATAGAAGTAATCAACCTTGTTAATGGTAATTTTGTTAGATTTCACAAATAAGGTACCATAAGAAAGAAGATTCAAAATTTGCATCACTAGAATTGTAATGTCTCCCTTTATCACACTTTGACGACTAGTAATTTCTATACTGATTTATTGCTAAGCTTGGAGTGACTAAGATGGATAAGTTCTATATTTTCAAGCATTCTTTTCTAGGAATATCTTGTTGGCTGTTTGTTGATTCTTCTAGTTTTTTTTTTTTTGTTAATCTTGATCTATTTTTCTTTTCTTCTTGTAACCTAAAAATTTTTAGCCTATAAAACACACATTTTCCAATTTTACATAAAAAAATAAGCAATATTTATTTTTCCAATGGTCTCTTATGATGTCACTATAGATGTTATTTGAGAGAGTTTTAACTTAAAGACTAATGAAAATTCTACATAATATCATTTACCTTGAAAAATATAGTCATTTTTCATATTTCAAATCACATAATATAAAATCTAAAATTAACATGTCAATTTGTATTTTAAGATGGATTCAAATTTTGTCACAACCAACTTCCTAAGTTCTCGAATTAAAAGTTTGAATTTTTTTCATAAGTAGAGAGGGCATGTGAGCCAACCTAACCTACATAAACTCAGTTCATGATAGCCAATTGTTAAACAGGCTAAGTCCATGATAGCCAATTGTTAAACAAGCTACGCTGGGTTGGCCTATGAAGTAAATGGATTAAAAAAATTGTTTGTTCGATCCATTTTAGCCCACATGTTAATGAGTTTACTCGTTTAACTCATTCAACCATTAAAATATATTAAAATACTTAAAAATAAAAAAATTATAAAAATATGAAAAAAAAAGTAATCAAAATAAAAAAATATTTATTTATTTTTAAATTGATCCATAAGTTAGTCTATTAACCTCAAAGCATAATCCACTTAACTTGCAAATTAAATGGATCAAACTAAAAAAGACCCACTTTAAACAAACCTATATTTCTATTGATTCTAATCTACTTATGCTTTGTTTGGATTATGTGTGAAATAGGAAGAAAAAAAATGAAAGATAAAAATAAAGTAAAAATAGAAAGAAAAAATAAGTTGTTTGGATGGATAAAAATGAGAGAAAAAAAAAAGAAATTTTTTTTCTCTTATTTAGATGGATGAAAAAAATAGAAGAAAATTAATTAACAATATAATTTTTATTTTATATAAATTAAAAAATAATAATTTAAACATAAAAAATTTAATCTTTTATTATATTATGTTATTAGTATTATATTTTTTATTTAATTTTATTATTGTTTATTTATTATGAAAATTTAATAAATAAAATATTAAAATAAGTAAAACATTTATCTTCCTTATTTCTTTGCTCATAGGAGGCAGAATATAAAAATTTTAAACTTGCAAAAAATAATTCTACCCTTCCATATAAGATAACTTGATCTAAACAAGGAAAAGAGCTTTTTTTGAGAGTTTTTCCTTCCTCTATGTCCAAACAATGCATTAACCTACAGTTGGTTCATAAGCCTAAGTCCACCTTTATTCACAAGGAGAATTCAATTCCAAACATAAAAAAATGTGAATACAATCTTTTAAAAGCATGTAAATCATAGTATTATGATGAAAAATCAAACATTTATAATCATTTGTTAGGTGATAGTGCATTCTTTGAAAGAGTACTGGTTAGCAAACCATTTAAAGCAATGCACTAAAAAAATAATATTTGTTTTAGGTCATTTTACTTTTAAACAGTAATAAAAATTTTCTCTTTATATAAGGATGTTAGTTATACTATATAAGGATAGAGAGAAGTTATAGTAAACTTCTTACTATCCTCCAAGCCTCAAGTTATTGTATCAGGTTCACATTCCATTGATGGGAGATGCATAACCCTAATGACACCATAAACTTTTATAGAAATTAAGGATTGAAAGTGGTCTTGATTTAAAATTTTGTGCATTTTTACTAAATTACTTGTCCTTGATATATATATATATATTATTGATGGAATTTTCCTTAAGCATCTCCAAATTAGAAACTTCGTTATAATTTGAGAAGCCTAATGAATGACTATCTCCTAATCTTCATAGGATATTTCTTTTAATCACTTCCTAAACTTTAATAATGTATTTCCATTAGTTTGATTCAGTTGTCATATTTTATTCGAAGAATCCTATCCTCTCATGCCTTATACTTTTTTTTAGAGCTCATGCCTAGGGAGCATCCTTTTGCATAATTAAACACCACATGACCTTCATGAAACACACTTTATTTACATCGTGAGCAAATTAAAGGTCAATTACCTTTAATAAATTTAGGTCAAAAAATATAGTTCTAGCTTATAATATGCTTTTTCCTTGAATTGTAAAAGTCTTCCCAAATTATGAATTTGCATTTTTTCTATCTCCAAAAACACTCTTTGAAAGTTTCATGGTTTTCATAAAATAGAAGAGAATAGTTGTTAAAAGAGACTAAGCCAGAGTTAATCTACACATAAAGGAGAGGTTAGTGGCCTTCCAATTTCTTAATAATTGATTACTTAATCTATCATATGAAGAAAAATCTTGTGGAAAATTATAATATGAAAAATAAAAATATTTAAGTATTTCTCCAAGTTTTCTGTTCTACTATAACCTGTAACCTGACTAATCTCTTCTTTTGTTCTAATAGGAACATTATGGGAAAAGAAAATATGAGTCTTCTCCTTATTCACTTTCTAACCTAAACTTTGGCAAAAGCAGTCAAAGTAAAAGGTAAATGATTTTAGCTTAATCAAGAGAGACCATAACAAATAAGATAAAGTCATATGCAAAGTCCACTTAATACAAGCATAAACCTTTTCCAGATCAATTTTAATAGCCATCATATCCTTTCTTCCTCTTTAAGATTGCATAGTATAAACTACTTTCCAAGTAATAATGATATTATCATGCCTTATTTGTGTGGTACAAAGCTAAATTAGAAGGATTCTACTAAGTGCTCCATAACTCCTTTAATATGATTAGAAAAAATCTTTATGATTATCATATAAAAGACATTGCATTTAGGTTAAAAATTATTCAAATTAAATACTAATTTTATTTTTAAAATAAGAGTTATAAATATGACATTAAGACTATATACTTTATCGAGTTCCTTGAACAACTCTTTCACCATATTGCAAAAATTTACTTTATCAACCTTCCATTAAGAGTGATAAAAGATAACTTAGAATCCATTTGATCGTGGTACCTTAAAAGAACCCATCCCAAGAATCGTCTCCCTAATCTCTTTGTTTATCCTATACTTAAAACAACAACATGATCAAATGATAAGGGTGGCAATCCAAGCTATAGGAAAAAGTAAATTGATTATCATTATTGTAAAGTTGCTCATAAAAGGTAATGGTCACATGCTCCAACATAAAAGTGTCTGAAATCTGCTTACCATTATCATCTTTACCTTAAGAATTCTGAAACTAAATAATGTATTGTTGAGTAAGAATATGATCAGATTCCTTTCGAATCTAAGTTAAAGATCAATTAATCTCAGACTTAAGACAACAAAATGCATATAACTCTAGTAGTACCATTAAGCCATAAAAAATGGTATTCTCCTATGGAAGATATTTCAAAAAAATATTTGAAATTTTAATATTTTTCTTGACACATATTATGTTATTAAGGAATGTTTAATCACTAATATGATTAAATAAATTCATTAAAGTCTAGATGCATTAACTAAGCAATTAATAATATGAATGAACATCTTCTATAATTTTTCTCATGATACAATGTGAGGTGGAGAAGTAGGAGGTTATGGTTGGAATTCATTAAGAAATATGTTGAATAAAATTATTTATAAATAGCATTCTTTAATGCATATTAATTAATCTTCTATCCAATAATTTAAAAAGTGACCATCATTATTTCCAAGTGAATGACTTGATAATGAATTTTAAATCCATATGATTACATTCATGAAGTGTTTTATTAAAAAAGTAAATATTATATTAGGAAGGGGTTTCACTACCATCTTTAGGCTCACCATAAAATTTATGTAATTGAAATCATCTATAATAAGTTAACGTTTACCAATATTTTCATGTAAACCCTAAAATCATTCGAGATGGTTTCCTAATAAGTAAAATGAGGACTACTATAAGATGAAAATTTATGAAGGGATTTTATAATTTTTAACCTACAAAATAAATTTGAAGTGACCTTTAGTTATGTACACTTGTCATTAAGAATCATTCCAAAGGCACTAGATGCCTTTATTATGGCTTTAGACTTCCACATAAGTACTACCGTTAAACCTAATTTTGTTCATAGTTGACTAACTTAAGGCTACTCGAGTAAGTAGAATAATGTTTTTCTTGCTCTTAGTTTCATGAAAATTCTAAACAAAAATATTCATAAGGGCATATTGGTGGGTTAAAATGCACATGCTCCATTGCATCACTTTGACTAGTACTAACCTTCATGCCTTGACCTACAACAAGTGGTTTGGAATCATCCCACGTAACTATATGTAGAGGTGACGACAAATTTCTTTAATCATCATATACCATAGTTGAATTCTCAAAAATAGTAATATCTTATCTTTTATATCTCCAAGGGAGACAAAGAGCTTTTTTTTTTTTTCATGTTTCTTCTATATTTATTGCATTAGTCATAAGACCATCATCTTCTTTATTAAGAATATCCTTAACTAGGTTGAAGAATTATTAATGGGCTTTGTAAAGGATATCATCGGTTAGGCCTTCCCATTTTGAACTATTAGTTTTTGAGTTAAGTCCATTTTTCTTATTTTTCTTTTAAGAGTTTTTTAGGTTCTAAAGTCCTCTATTGGTTTTAAGGATTTTCACTTGCATGTGTGCTCTTACTTTGAATCTCCATCGTAGACTAATATTTATAATAATATTTTTATATTTGGACGTTGTAGTTGCACCACCTTTAAAATTGATCTCTCCATTTGAATCATTTAACTTTCTAAAATGAAATATATTTCCACTATTTTGTACATGTTTATCCTTTATTCTTATCATTTTTATTTCTTGTAATTTTTTTTTCTTTTATCTTTCTTATAAAACATCTAGCCCAAAAATTTTAGGATCCTTCAAGATATTATTTTTATTATTAGGATTTGTATCTTACTAAATCATTTGTTTTGAGATTGTTAAAGCTTGATTGTTGATGTCAATCCTGTCGATAGGTATTTTTCTAACCACAGTTCATGTAATTTTATTGTCTTCATTTTCTTCTCTACACTAGTTGCCACTATAATGACTAATTGATCGCAATGATCATACTTAACACATTCCAAACAAATCAAGTATAATCCTTACTCTCCAAATAAAGGACCATTTGAAAGATCTTAATCATAGAAAAAAGTCTCTTATTGAAATCAATTTTAACATAAATGCAAATACACCATCCCTTAAAATAAAGTGATATGAGAGGTTAATTTTTAACATAGTTCTAATTTGTGATCCCACTCCATAAATTTTCTCATTTTATAATTAAAATTTAGAATGCAAACCCATACAATAACCTTTCAAATTAAATTAATACTTACAATAACCTTTTAAATGAAATTAATACTTTTAGAAAAAAAAAAAAGAGAACCATCTTTGAACAATCAAATAATGATCTATACTCATCCATGAACCTTTAAAAAAGATCATGTTTACAATATTTCTTAATTGAAAAATTGACCTAGAAAATTTATTTCGCATGCCCACCATTATAATACTTTCTTTCACTACCATTTCTTTGATAGTCTACTTTCTATAGATTAATAGTAAACTATTTTTCCTAATAGTTTTATTGCAAGGAAATTCCTCCATGAATTATTACTCCGCTGAAGAATCTTGTCATTTGATACCACAATATGTAAACAAGGATCAAAAGTAACATTGGATAGTCTTTGCAAGTCTGGTCTTTTTCTTTGTGCCATTAATCTTTTGCCAAAGTCTTTAACTCATCAAATCTAGTTTTCCATCTTCATGTCTAATATGTGAAAGTGTGAATCTTGTATGACTAATGAGGATGTCATTTCTGTATCATGTCTCATTTTCTAATTTTGAAATTCTTATACTTCAATTTATAAGAATCTCTTCTTGCATTATAAGGGTCGTCTCTAAATTTTAAAAAATATAGCTTCTTCTATGATTTTAAAATATATTTATATTTTAATTTAGTTACAAATAATAAAAATATTATTATTATTATTTATATTTTAATTAGAATTAAATTTAACTTTAAAAATGATATTAAAATCTATTATAAATATAATTTAACCAATAAAATTTGATCTAATAATTAAAGATTGAATTAAAATTCAAAATCACAAGTTAAGTTAAATTTTCATTGTTAGGTAAGAATCTCGATAAATAATTCACAAATAAGCTTTTTGACCATTAAAATTAGAAGTCTTTCATAATTAATTCAAACAATTTTAAATAATTAAACATATAAAAAATAAAAAAATGAAATAAATTATTAATAAAACTAAATTATAAATATACTAAATTTATATTAGTTACTTTTTTATTTTGTCTTTATATAAAGGCTAACCTTAAATATATTTTATTAAATATAATTGTAATTATAAAAATATTATTAATTATTAATTTTTATTTTGAATTATGTTTATTCAAGATGAAATTTAATATTTAAAATATGTTTTTTTACTATTATGTATTTAAATATTTGTATATTGATATGAAACTTTATTTATACTTGAATTCATAAAAAATTATTATTAAAAAAATAAAATATGTTTCTAGAAAATTAACAAATTAAAATTAAAATAACCAATCCAATTTAAATCGTAAAAATTTAAAATTAATTTAGTTCAATTTTATATTATTGTCAAATCATCCTAAAATAAATTACTTTTCAATAAACAAATTAAATGATGTTTTATCTCAAAATAGACCTTAAGCAAATCATAAATATCCTCTTTTAAAATATGTTTAAATTCTTCTAAGTTATAAGAGTGCAACTTATTGTAATTTTTATTTTATTATATCTATAATATTATTTTTAATTAAAATATTTATATGCCATAAAATTTATTTAATATAGAACATGAGAAACAGGAAATTTCTTTTAAAAACATAAAACTATTATACTTATAAACATATTACCATAATAAAATATATTCTTAAAAAATTAATAACAAGATCTAACTTTATGAGTCATATTATTAAAGAATGCTAATTAAATATAATAATTTTATAAATATATAATTATATAAGTATGGATGAAATTTTATGTTTATAAATAAAGTTATATATATAAAATATTGATTTAGATTTGATTAGATCGATTTTTTAAATAGAATCTGAAATCTAATTTAATTTAAATTTCATTTTTATTTTATTTTATTTTTCATTAGTATAGTATTAAATTTTTTAATTTAATGTAATTTTTATGATTTACATTGGAATCAGTTTATAAATATCCTACTTATAATGTTATCCATATTTATCAATTAACAATCAAAATTTTTCTATTGTCTTAGTTAGGTTAGTTTGTTTTTTTTTTTTAAAAAAAAATAAACTAATTAAAATGAAATAGTTTTTAATTTTATAATTTTTCGTTCTATTTGAAACAAATTAACTGGATTAAAATTGATTAATTTAATTCGATTTATGAGACATGATATGTAGTTTTTAAATTGAAGAGTAAATTTATCAGAATTGATTCGAAAAATTATGCGTTTCAAAAAATGACTTTACATTAATAATAATAATAATAATAATAATAATAATAATAATAATAAATAAATAAATAAATAAAATAACAAAAGAGAATGTTTGAATTGATTGAAATGTACAAGTATTAGTAAGATGTCTTCGTGCATTGTATAAGTGTTTTGAAATTTAAATAAAATATATAAATGAAAATTATTACATTTTTTAAATAAAACTCAAATTTATTACATTTTACGGTATGAGGTTAGATTATTTTAATAAAAAAGTTTCTTTTATAATGAAAAAAGATAAGGATTAAATTCTAAAACCTTATATAAAATTACTCTAATTTTTAATCTTTTATTATTAGATTAATTTTAATAGCTTAATAAAAAATATTAAATTGTGTATAAACATTAGTACATTGTCCGTGTAATATACAAATAGTTTTAAAATTAAATAAATAATTTTAAAGCTAATAGTACATTGTGTGTGTTATATTAATAGGAAATTAATTAAACAATCTTTAAATTGAAGATAAAATTAAGAAAATAAAATTTAAAATTACAACATATAATTTTATAGATTTGATATTTGAAAACCTAAACTCAAAAAATTAAATTTTAATTAATTTTGTGTAAGATTTCCGCAATCTTAAGATTTAGTTTATTTAAAAAGGAAAATATTTCAAAATTTTTTATAATATATTAACACGCAAAATTTAAAATAATTATAAATAAATAAACAAGTGATTAATGTAGGAAATGATATATGATTTGATTAAAATAAGATTAATTTTAAAAAAACTTTTATTTTAAAACAAACTATTAATTTAAAATAGATAAAAAGGAAATTAGAATATTTGGATTAAATTATTTGAGCAAAGAATTATCAAGTTTCAAATTATGAAAACTGACACCTGAATTAAATATAAATGGATTTTATTAATTAAATTAAGTTTAAACTCCAACGTATAAACTTAATTATTTTAATTTGATTTTTTGCATTCATGCAGATACCGTATTCCTTATGTTATGTTTGTCCGTATACTTTATGTTTACTTTTATTATCGTCTTTTTTTGCTGCAGATTATGTGTCAACATAACATTTGCCATCGAAAGTGCGAAGTTGAAGTGGAAAGACATTGGATGATAGGAACGATACCGCTTTGGGTGGCTAGCAAATCGATGCACATAAAAATTATTTTATTATTGAGTTCATTATTTTAGAAAGTAAAATAAAGTTTTAAATATATTTGTCACTAGCTTTGAAATTTTATTTTATCTTTAAGAGTAATAAACTAAAAATAATTAAAAATAACCATTCCTTGAAAATTAAACTAGAGGATACAATCTTTAAAATAAACATTTATATTAAATTATTTAAATGTAATATATATATATATATTTAATTTAAACTACAAATACTATTTAAATAAAAGCTATACATGATATATATATATATATATTTAAAAATATTAAATATATATCATTTAAATGAACTAATCATTGATATAGGTGTTCATTTATATATATATATATATATATATATATATATATATATATATATATATCATATCTTTAAGGGAAAAATTTATGTTTTAAAATTAGAGAATAGAATAGTATAATTTAAACCACTGTTAAAAAAGGAAATATAAATTACTATTTTAATTGTTATTATTATTTTAAGCAGAGATTAAATAATAATATTTTCGTGTAGCATACTTGAAAAGATTAATTTTTTCCATGTTTAGATCTGCTTATCTAAACGAAACTTCCTAATTCGTTAAAAAAAATTAAAAAACAAATTAAAAAAAAATCAATATCTAAAGAGTTTCTGTTACTTTCCAAGTGTTGGATGGATGGAAATGCAGATAGTGGACACTAAACAAACTTTTCATTTGTTTTTAAATTAATGTATCTAGACACATACTTAATTTTGAAGAGGACTGATGGCCTAACGTTGAAAATGCTGTATAATTGGAAAATTTTCATTAAGATTTATTAAGTTCCGTTAAATTTGAGCATAATTATAACTACATCGTTTTATCTTAATTTATTCTTTGATTTTAAAGATTACAAAAGCGTAAAATATATTTTTATCATTTTTAATAAATATTTAAAAATAAAAAATAAAAAAAATGAAATATATTTTTATCTTTTTAAAATTTTAGTTTTAATCTTTTATTTTTAAAATTTTTAATTTTGATTTACCATATTTTAAAATAAACTGATTTTAATTTCTAAAATAATTTATATTTGACACGTGATATATTTTAATGATTAACATATCACATATACTTAATTATGAATAATTATAATAAATCAATTTTAAAAAATAAAAAATCAAAACTAAAATTTTAAAAATTAAAAATAAAAATTAAATTTAAAATTTTATAAAAATTAAAAAATTATTTAATCTAAAATAAAAATCAAAACTAAGTACATCAAAATTTCTTATCACCCACTTAATTTATATAAATACTAAAAGAAAAGACAATATAAATGCATATGAGAAAAACAATTCAACTTTTAGGAAGAAATTACCAAATATGTGAGAATTGATGTAATTTAACTAATAGTTTTAATTCGAGTATTGGAAGCGAATATTAGTGCTATCCATATCATTTTATCTTATTTTATTTTTTAGTTTTTTTTATATTTTTTTATTTTTTAATTCATCTAAAATAAATAAAAATAAAAAATAGTAAAATTTAGACACTTTTTTTAGTTTGCCATTCTTTTTAAAAACAAGAGAAAAATATTTTAAAAAAAGGGCAGGAGAACCTTAAAAGTATAAATTATGATAAACATAGCCTATGGTAAATTAGAAAACAAGAAACAAATACTTCAATTTTAATTGCCATCAACCTCTGCCCTCATTTCTCGTTGATGCTTCTAACAGCCATCACCTTCACATCCACTCGTCGCTATCGGAAATTGGCAAGTCACCACCGCTTTTATCATGAATATCTCACCGCCGGTGGTGAATCTGCCGCCTGTCGTCAACCAAATAGACCCTCCATAGGTCCCATTTTCTCTTGATGTTAACACGGAAGGCTCTCACTATAGTTAGATATATAGCAAAAAATTCGTAGTTTGGCCCATATAAAAATATCAATGCATATAAGTATGAATTTTTTTATCTAATCCGTTTAAATTATGTATTAAATGGGTTGAATTTATAAATCAACGAGTTAATTTTTAAAAATTTATATATTATTATTTTATTATTTTTTATAAATATTTTTTAATTATTTTAATAGTTAAAGAAGGTAAAAAATTTATCACACATTAAAAATAATTTACATAATATTTCAATATACTGTTACATTTTTTTTAAATGTTCATCCATCCATTATATTACGGATGTAAAGGTGTAAACGATGTTAAAAAGTATCATTGCTCGTTAAATAAGTTATACGGAACAACTTGTAATTAGTGGACCAAAATCCGTAAAATAAAAACCAAGTTTTCTTTTCGGTCCATTTACATTGCAAATCAATCCAACTCATTTAAAGTGAACTATTACAAACTAAATTTATGCATATCAAATTGTCCCACATATCCAGTTATAATCCCATAATGGGTTTTTCAAATCCCAAAGTTTCTGGGGGCACTTCTCCCTTATTCTAATTTTGTGTTTTATAATTTTAATTTAATAAAATCCCGAAAATTAGCCATTAAAAAAAAATTTCATTTCTAATTTTTCCTATAAAAATAATTATATCTATTTATTTATATTTTTTATTCAACGGTTAATAAATTTTTAAAGAATTTATCCATCTATTTCTCTTATTTAACCGTTAGCATATTTTTTTTAAAAAAATAAAATTGATACAATAATTTATATAAATAAATATATGATATTATTTGTACATATGATAAGGTTTTTTCTTTACTTTCGGATGATATGGGCCGTTAACTTCAGTCCAGTGAATATAATAAAGAATAAAAAGACACTGCAAAAGAATGGGTGTGTTAGGCTTTCATGGTCCATTTGTGAAATAGAATTGAAAAAGGGATTCGTTCTCAAATCAGGCTAGCTGGAAATTCTTTCTGAATAGTTCTTTTCCTTTTATATATTTATTTCGTCTGGTTTTATATGTTGTAATTGAAGCTATATTTTTAATAAGAATTCATGAACCCATTCATAATATGGATGTATATCATCTTTATATTCACATATTATATTTGTAACAATTATTATTTTAAACTCTGCATAATTTTTTAAAAGTCAAATTAACTAAAGGTACCTTTTATTTCTTTATTTATTTTTAGAATCAATTTTTTTTACATAAAATTGTAAATTTAACTAAAAGTACCATTTCTTTAAAATGGACAAGGAAGACGTTAACATATTTTTTTACTCATAATTAGCTCCTAAATTTAAATATTTTTAAAATTTAATATTTTTTATTTAAATAATTAAAATATTGGTGAAGATTTTATTTTTAAATATTTTTTATTTTATTCTTTTCTTAAACTTTACTGTCTATAATGATCTTACTCATCTCTAATAAATTTTCATTTAATAACAATACTTATAGTTCAAATCAAATAAATAAATAAATAAATAACATAAAAAAGCAAATTGATAAAATAATTTTTGGTAAAAATTTGAGATTTATTCCAAAATTTCAATAAAAAATTATTAAAATTGATCTAATGGTTAAAAATTAAAAATTAGAATAATTTTATATTAAAATTTTAGTTCGAACCTCTTCCTTTTCCACCTTTTAACCCAAAATTTTGTTTCAATAAAAGTAAAGTGATAGAAAATTTTTTGGTAGAAAGTTTACAGTTATTCAAGAATTTAAATAAATTTACTATAAAGTAGAACAAATTAAACCCATGTTTTAGTAGATTTTATACTGTATTATTATTATTATTATTATTATTATTTTATTTTCAAAAAAAATTTCTTAAATTTTTATATGTAAAATTGTTTTAAAATGTGTTAAATTTTAAATGTACTAAAAGTCATTTTTTTACAATCAACTTCTTAACACATGAACATATATTCATGCTAGGAAATCAATTTTGAAAGAATTAGCTTTCCAATGTAACTTTTTTAAACAACATTGAGAAGTTGATTTAACTTCTCAATGCGTTGTTTTTATGTTTTAATTTAATTTTAATTACATTTTTTGAAATAAAAATATAAATATGAAATTATTGATTATTTAAATTTAAAAATGAAAATATGAATGTTATAATTTTTGTTATATACAAATATAAATTATTATCATTATTATTATTTTATAAATAAAATAAAAAATCTACAAATCTTGTTATATAACTTGTTCTGTTAATCAATAAATTGAAGCAAACTTTTATTTTAATTTTTAATGTTGACTAAATCTATTAGGTTAGTTCCTAAATTAATAATAAAAATTGGTAATATGACTTAAATGTATGAAAATATGAAATATTTATTAGGTTAACCTCTGCCATTAAGGGTACTCTATTACAATTATGTGCCATATTGGTGCCTACATGTCTCATTTATGGTGTTAAGAGGAGTGGAGCCGAACATTTACTTTTTTCAAAATCCATCAAATTAATCATTATCTTAAAAAGAAAGAAGCTTTGTTATATTCTCTTACAAATTTTTCTTTTTATCGTCTTACCATTTTATAAAGTAAGTATCAAATAAAAATATTTATATATTTAGTCTTAAAATCATAAAAACATTCAATGCTTTCTTCAATTGATAATTAGGAGAGAATTTATGGAAATGAAAGATAGAAAAACTTAAAAATTATTCTTAGAAAAAACAAAGCATTCAAGGAAGCAACATAAGAAGAAGAAAAGTGTGGATGCCTCTGCAATTATGAGTACCCTCTTATTATGTGTCATGTCCCTACAATATAGATCTCCTAAATTTTTTATATATGATAACGATATGCTTACCGCTAAATTTAAGGATCTTTAAATTGAAAATTTTAGTTATTGTCTCAAAAACCGTAAAAATTACTACTCTTGAAGAAGTCTGCCTTAATCCTTTCCTTTGCTTTATATTTACATATACATTCTCATACATTCTTGTTCATAGTCCTTAACCTTTCCATAACTTGCATTGAACTATAAGGAGTAGTGCATCTTGTAGGGTCTCAAGCCATGTTTTGAAAAAAATAAATAATTAAAAAACAAGTGCATCACATAAAATATGGGTTTATCATCCAACATAACATCTTGTGGAGTAGAAGTAAGATCTTGCAAATTAAGATTAAAAATAATAGAGATAGACATTATAATATTTTATAAATTAGTTCCTAAAATTGTTGTTAGCTCAGCATATTAGTCCCTACAGTTTTAAAGTTTCAATTAGATTAATCCTTGGCTGTGTCATTATAAAAAAATAGTAGATGCATTATAATCATGCATAATATCCTTAAGGCTTAACTAATACATCTTATGAGTCTCTATTGTCCCAGCATAGAATAATAATATTATCCTAATACAAATTGTAAGCTACAATCTTAAAGGAACAGACTTTAGAACTTTTCACCTTTTGTATGTCATACACAAACCGCCACCTATGTCGGAGTTAGCTTGCTGTTGTGTGCAACATCATTTATACCGTTCGTTTTCTTATTGTTCTTTCTTATTCCACTTCTTTATTCTTATATTCATTTTAAGCAAGCAAAGGGTCTTCTTCTCCAACAATTGTGGTATGTTGTTCACCTATAGATTCATTATGATGAACACTAATAGATGCTACATTGTCCACATATTAGTTGAAACGATACCCTCGTTATTTGTAGCAGAAACTACATCATCACCTCCGTTTGTTGCTATTTATGCTTTCTGATCCAATTCATCAATGACTGAAATCATCCTCTTTATCTATTTTTTCTTGGGGTGTTGGCTTATAAGGATCGTTCATTGCACACTCATGGTTGTCAACATTCTCACTCTCAACTTGTGCTTCTTTATTACTATTTTACATGACATTTTGATCTTTAACATCTTTTGCAAAGTTTGTTGAAATATTTTAAAAAGGAGGAAAAACAAATCACCCTCCTATAATTTTTTTTAGTAGGAGCTGCACACAAAGCTCACCAACTTACAACACATTTGAAGTCCAATAAGTTACACATTACTATTAAGGATAGATCCAACATTACTCTATAACATTGATCCAATGTTGATTTTCATTTCAAATATTTTCTGTAACATAATGAATGGACAAGAAAGTTTGTTTACAAAATGGACAAGAGAGTTGGTTACAAATTGTCCTCTTCCTTTTTAGCTCTATTCTTGTATTTTCGTAATGAGCTGTGACAATCCTTGTAACATCCAAAATTTTTCATAATAGACTTCATAAGTTACAAATGTCCTTTTAGCAAGAAATAAAACAGAAATAAGAAGAAAAACTAGAGAAATTAGAAAATTTTTAACAAATGATGAAAATACCCTTACATTAGGATGACATGAATAAATGTGCAGGAAACCCAAAACAAAAGTTGAAAGACATTCTAAAGGTTTAAGATCCATCAATAATGATTAGAAAGTTATAAGAAAAAAATAGAAATAAAAAGAGAATGAAAACATCATAAAAAACATCCAAAAATGGCCAAAACGTTCTTAGAAAACTGTTTTCTATAAGGGCTAAACTATTCTTGAAAAAAAATGACAAATAACATAAGAATGATTTGAGAAAGAACCAATAAGTCTTAGAAACATTAGAGGAACATTTTGGAAACATTCTTAGAAATTCTCAAAAACTTACCAAAATGCTCTTGGAAGGTTAGGAGAGAAAGAAGATACAAAGTAGAGGCCGAGAATTGGACCTTATCCATTGAACACGAATTTGACATGTGGAAAATGAGGTGATGATGCATTCCATGAGTCATCATATCAGTAATGACATATAAGACAAAAATATTAATAAGGAGAGATAAAATTAATCATGATTAAAGTAAATTAACTTTGATTAATTAAAATTAATCATTTTTTAGAATAACTTAATCTTGATTAGTGTTAAACTAATCTTAAAGGATAATTTTTTATATTTACATGTAATTTGGAAAATAAAAATAATATGTAAAGGGACCAAAATGCCCTTAAGTGAAAATTTAATTCCCAAAAAGCCTAAAGTGATTGAATTTGCTATAGACCAAGGAGAGGTTCATTTGTTTCATTATCTACCTTCTAAACTCTTAAGAAAATTCTCTCAACTCACTCAAAACTCCAATTTCTCTCAAAACACCAAAACCTATACTAAACTTGAACTTTCATCTTTAAAGTTTAAGTTATAATAAGACAAATCAACCAAGCCCTACCATTTTCACTAGGATATTTCGTGTGGATCACCAAGGAGAAGAGAACCAACTTTAAAAGATCCACCAAACATTTATAAAAATATTCAACAAGTAAGGTCTTACCATACACTTTTTCCAAGCTTTTAATTATGTGTTTATAACATGTCTTTTTTTGATGGATCTTTCTCTAAGTTCTATCCATCCTACTTGCTTGAGTTTGATGAAGTTAAAAGTTACCCTTGATGGTTAAAAATAAGCATCACCAAGTTTTTAGTGATTTTTGGAAGTTAAAAGAATATTTTGATGGATTAAAGTGCTTGATGTAACCTTTTGAGCAATTTAATTGGTTAAAATCTCTTTAAAATGATTTCTTTGAAGTGTGGGAAGATTTGAAAGTTTTTATGAAAAGTTTTAAGATGACCAAAGCAATGGATGAATAGATCTTGGACTAGGTCTAGTAGATCTACACTTGATTGTGTTGAAAAATGCTTTCTTTAAGGTCTTTATGTTCAAAGTTGTAATCTTACTTATGTTTTTCCTTAAAAAATTTAATCTTGAACTTGGACTTTGACAAAAATCCAGATCTGAAATCAATGACAGATATCCTAGAAGACTAAAAATGTTAAGTCACAAATGTTACAAACTTAACTTAAAACTTGGACATTAAAACTAGTAAGAGCAAAGGTGGATTTATGGATCCAAAGTTGAACAAGACACTTAAGACCTTTTATGACCATGACCAAAACTATGGAGTAAGGGAAAACCTTAATGGAAGCAAATACATGTGATGTATCAAATGCTAAAATTCATGACACAAAGGTCAATTGAAAAGAAATTGAGAAATGGACCCTTGTTTAGACATTTAGTGGTTTCAGCCACTTCCCACTTAATTAAGGAAATTTGAGTTTAAAATTTTGATTAAGTTGTAAAGAGGAGACTAACCAAGTATAAGAAGGGAATTATAAATTTGAAAGAGATTTGGTAATGGTTTGGGTAACCATTTGGCCATGCTTGGATAAATTGGTGAAAGTAAGTTAAAATCTTGTTATGACTTAAGAATGAACCCAAATATGCATAAGGTGGCGAGTATAAATTTATTATGGATTTAAGGGAAGGGGATGGACCATTCAGACATGCCTATCAAATAAAAAGGAAAAGTCCTAAAATCTCTAAGTTGGTGTGAGTTAATAACCTAAGTCCTAACTAGTGTAAATAACCTTCAAATGTAAGAAAAAAAATGAACCATAATGTTTTAGGATCTTAAGGACTAGATTCAGCCACCAATAGAATAATTAGGTAAAGTAAGCAAATTTGGATGTTTAAGGACATTTAAATAAAACATGAGTAAGAAACTTTTAATTCTTGGGTAAAGAGATAAACAAATAGGTTAACTAGTGGTTCAAATTTCATTAGCAAAGTTATTAGTCAAGAAAGCATAAAACTTCTAACACTTAAACTTGAAATAAGAAAGTTGTGCATAAGACATTCAAATTGATGAATACAAAGGATAAATAACTAAAAAGGCCATTCGACCAACTAGAATAGGAATTCAATATTTCATAATCATACATTAAAATATTAACAAAAACTTAATCTTTGAGAAAATATAAGGTTGAGAGGTAACTTAGAAGGATAAGTGGACCAAGTTTCTATGAGAGATTTATCATAAAATCTTATGAAAAAAGTAAGATGGACAAGCCCTTAGAGGAAGCTTGCATGTTATTCAAGAAATCTACATTAAGCAAAATTAAGAAATCTTGATTAGCAAGTTGGTTTCTAATTAGAATGATTATGCCAACTTCTTGTGTTGCCTTGTGACTACACAAAGATGAATGTAAAACATATGGATAATACTTTTGATTGTTTAGAGAGTGATGTTTTATATGATACTCATGTATGGATGATAAATGTGAAGGTAGTTTGAATCAAAGACTATATGTGCATGGAATATTAGTTGAATTTTTTAAGCATGCATATTATTTGAAAACTTTAAAAAAGAACTTAATTAACTAAGAGATCGGTAAAAAAAGAACTTATGTTAAAAGTTAATACTACTCTTAATGTACCTTATGCACATTTAAAAGGAAAAATAGTCCTTCTAAGGTGGAAACAAAAGGATTCTCCAAAAATCATTCTATTATGAAGCGCCAAGTCTTCAATGATTATGATGGTGACGACTATCAAGGAATGAACTCATTTCCTAAGAATAGAAAGTAGAGTAACAGAGCCAGTGGTAATATATTGTTTGACTAAGTTATATTATGTGCTTATGGTCTAGATTATCACTAAAAGAGTGATAGAGAAATAAGAAGGATTATGTCAATGCATGAATGCAATGATAGTCAAATGATATCTATGATATGAAGTAATGTGATCCGAAAATTATATGAGACTCATGAAATCCAGAATATGTAATTTGTATGCTTATGATAGAAACTAGATCCGATTTCTGTAAAAAAAAAAAAAAAGAAATCTACTTTAGCTAAGGTTTTTACGAAACCCTAAACTTAGTTTCTCACTCCCTTCCACCATTTTCTTCCCAAACGCTATGAATATCATTCACGATTGTAGTAGTGTTCATTGAGCTCAACAATGTTAATTGGTCCACAAATGCTTACGGGTTAGTTATTACCGCCTAAGTTAACATGAGAGTTTACTTCTCTTTGAGCCATCTCTTCATATATGTTATAATGAACCCAAACATCTCCACAACTAACTTCAACATTCCTTCGGAGACTTTTCATCCCAATACGGTGTTTCCTCCATCACCTGTTTATCATGCGCCTCCAGCTGCACTAATGATAGACTCCTCTCTATCTGAAGAGGAGAGTGAGCCTCAAAAACTCTCTCACTACCAAAGTTCTTCTCACGTTTGATCATCGCAGGACAGTTCTCTATATCCCAAGTTGCACCCCTTTCAAGCCTTCTAGGAAATGGAATATGGGACCTTTTATGCCATGGATGAGAGTTTATGGCTAGAGCGTCATGACCCTTGTTATTGAAGCATTTTGTGTGGATCTTGAAGTAGAGGAGTTTGAGTCATACCAATAATGAATATTTTGTTTGATAATCATGGATGACTGTAAAATAAATAAGTAGAATGTAGAAATGTATTATATTTAATATAATGTAAATATGGTAATAGTAGTTATGCGTATAATTATGTATGCAAAGGCACTAATGTCTTAACTTAACTTTCTTTAGATCTTATGAACTGTGTGATTATAATGTTTGTATAATTCATGATATGCAAGTGTTTGTGTTAGCTTATGAACCTAAACGATTGAAATAAGTAGTAAGTCTGTATAAGTAATAGAGACAAGTATTGATTAGACATGAGTGAGGACGTTAGATTATTTATTTTTCTATTTCAACTAAGGTTTTAACCAAGATTTATAATTTTTTATCGTATTTTTACTAATAGTAAATTATAAAAGATTTCACATCATAAAATAATAGTTTAATAATGAAACTGCATATACAATTTAAGCATAACATAAGTTTCATGTTTAGGGTATTATAATCCTCACAGCTATAAATAGTATAAACATTCCACTTTTCAATTATTGAGAAGAAACATCAACTTGCTTATATTGTCCTTAAAAGTTTCCCGATCAAAGATATAATGTTTCATAGAAACTCTCCTATTCAACTTCTTGCTTTTAGTGATGCTGATTAGGGAGGTTGCCTTGATTCAAGGAAGACTATGACAGGGTACTTCTTCTTTCTTGGTCACTTCCTTATCTCTTGGAAAATCAAGAAACAAGCTACAATATTTCAATCCTCATCTGAAGCTGAATATCGGGCACTTGCATGCACCATATGTGAGCTTCAATGACTTATATATTTATTGTGAGACCTATAAGTAATTTGTTCTCATCTTGTTGTCCTATATTATAACAACCAAAGTGGTTTGCACATAACATACTAAGCACCTAGATATCAACTGCCATTTAGTCTGAGAAAAGTCTTAAGTTAGGTTGATGAGATTGCTCCCTGTTTCTTCTGGTCATCAACTAGGGTTGATTGACATTTACAAACCTCCATCGTGTGGAGGAGGGGGTCTCAATAGGAGCTTCACACAAAGTTTATAAACTTACAACACATTTGAAATCCAATAAGTTACACATTACCATTGAGGACAGATCCAATATTACTCCTTAACATTGGTCTAATGTTGGTCTAAATTTCAGTTTTTTGTATGCAGAATGAACAAGAAAGTTTGTTACCAAATGGATAGGAGAGTTAGTTACATATTGTCTCCTTCCTTTTCATTTTTATTCTTGTATTTTCTTTAAGAGTTATGAAAATCCTCACAACTATGAATGGTGTACACACTCCACTTTTCAATTAGCGAAAAAAAATATCAACTTGTTTATATTATCCATTCCTTTTGTTATTTTTTATTATTTTCTTTTCTAATTAATTAATTAATAATAATATTTGTTGTGAATTTAATTTCATGAAAAAATTTTATTAACGGAAAAAATTTTCTACAAATTTAGAAAATATTATTTGATTAATATATTTTTTTATAAAATAATTATATCATAAAATTATTTAAAATAATTATAAAAGATTAAAAAGTATTGATTTCATTTTATTATTATATTAATAAGGAAATATTTGATTAATAAATGTTTTTTATTTGCAAAATAAGCTAAAATTATTTGAAGTAAAATCTAACTAGCTGATTAATTTTTGGTCATATAAATAATTATTTTAAAAGAAAGTGTATTACAATAGGAAAGTAACTATATTACATTAATGGTATTGGGAATTGAGAATATCAAAATTCTATCACTATGAAATGTAAGTCTTATACTTTAGATATATTATTACGTGGAAATGAATGATATGATTTATATATATAATTCTTAAGAATTAGGATATAATTTTTTCATCAAAATAGGTTTATATATATAGTCGAATTTTTTTAAAATAAATTTCAAAATTTATTACATATTTATGGCATTTGTAGACTTAGAATAATAAAAAAAATGAAAGAAAATCTTGTGCAAATGTAACTAGAGAATGCATGAACCAGAGAAGGTGCTAACTAATATAGACTTCATCCTTTCTATTACTTGTAATTGGATATTAAAATAAAGAAGGCTAAGAAAAAGAGGCATCTAGGCTGGGGCTAGCTAATAGTTTCCTTTCATGATGCTTGCAACTTATCTTATTTGCAATCTTCAAGCTTTAAGGTTGAGTGTGTATGAATCATGCATTTACAATAAATTAGCATCAAATTATCATAATATTTAGTATCTTTGTATTCTTTTTAAAATAAATTATATTTATTTTAGTTAGAAAGACTACTTTTAATATTTTATTATGATTATATGTAAAACTTTGACAACAAAATAAAAAACATAAAAAAAGATGAGCTTGTAGAACACTTACATGAAGTTTAAGATGATTTGATCGACCATTATTCTAATATGACAACAAATTTCATAAGCATGTCATAAAACACTCTTCACCTATGAATCGTGCTCAGCTCTTGAAAAACAAGAAAAAGCATGTTTCAATGGTATTGCATAGAACATTTTGCATTTACAAATTGTACCTACATCCCACGAATTAAACTTTTCTTATTTTTTTGTTTAGATAATTTTTTTTATATTTAACCCTATCTATTTAATCATAAAGAAGGCATGTTTAAGGGATTCTGTAATAGAAATGAGCCATTTTAGATTCCTGATTCTCAAAAGGATCTAACAAAAATCAAAAGCTTTTGGAAGGATTTTAGAGGAACTATCAAGGATTTAAAAGAAATAACAATCTCCAAAGGGAATAATAAGGTCCTCATTTTCTTTCTTCCCTAATTATCTTTTATTTTTGGCATCCCTATGTTTAGATTATTGACAGTAGTTTTTAATTAGAAAATGAATAAATATTTTCTTTATTCTAGAAATTGAGAGTAATCCAAATTAGAATTCATGACAATATTTTAAATATTTCTTGACTTTCTTGTTAATTCTTGATAATTTTTATTAAATTTAAGAGTAATGCATGTGAAATAATTGAGCCCCATATTTGCATGATTTTATATATCAAGGAAATAATTGAAAGGTAAACTTTGACATTCAAAATCCCAATATTAAACCTGAAGTTCTATATTAAGAAACTAGATCAAGTTTTTTTTAAAAGGAATCCTTGAACTTTCATATTTTTTAATGAGTTTGATATATACAAATGGATGAACCAATGATTATAAACTCTTTTTCAATACAAGCCAAAAAATAAATACCAAGCCAAAGATTTGTGGAGCCATACAAGTGGACGAACCAATGGTATATCTCAATTATAACTCCTTTCCAATAATTAGAGTGAACGTTCCACAACGCCAAAGATAACAAGCTTACAAAAGAGTCTTTCCTAATCCAAAAGCCAAAATCCATGGAGAGAAAAGAAACAAATTCCGTAAGTGCAAATGAAATGTAGGAGATGAATGCACAAATAATAAGTAAATTTTTATAAAATTTAAAATTTTATAAGATTGATTTACTCTTTTGCCTATTGTGTCAAGCTATCCAGTAAATTCCCCAATTCTATACAAAGGAGGAGACTACAGGCAGCTAGTTTAAAAAAAAATTCAATCAATTTCTAAATGCTAGGAAAATGGCATGTGCAACAACTTGGGCTAAGAAAAATAATAAAAAATAAACAACTCTTAAGTTGAAAGAGAATAAATATTTGTAAGATGACAATTTAAAAATCCTATGCTAGATGTTAATGAAGTAACTGGTCTCAAGTTTGACAACTTGCTACTCTAGAAGGCACTCAAAAGCCAGGGTATACGAAGGAACCTTGTGAGTAATGATGAGAAAGTCCCTATTCATTCTATTCACAAAAGAAATACTAGGATATGACGCATCTTTGTTATTTACAAAACAACCAAATTGGAAAACTCCATCTTTCATAACAGGTTCAAAAATCATACTTCTTGATTTGACACTGCTACCACTAATAACTGTTTATCCTTCATAATTAACCATTTTGGATACAAGCTTCTAATAAAATTTCTTCTTTCTACGGGCCAAAAATTACACAAGCAACAACATTACAAGTCAACAAGTATTCCATTCGAACTTACACAAAATAAATTTTAAAAAATTAATCATGAAAATACTATCAATGTCATGAAATGAAATTAAGAAGAACAATAATTAGGTAAAAGCAAAACAGAGTTAGCTAGCTCTATTTCTCAATTCGGTGAAAATCACGAAACATTAATTAAAATGCTACTCAAACTTCCACGACCTAACTCCGATTTTCAATTAAACACATAAGAACTCAAACATAATTTTAATGATATATCATATAAGATTGGTATAGCAAAATAGATGTATAAATATATCATTAATAACTTATGACTACAAACACACAAAATTAGAGATCTTTAGCCATTTTGTAGATTCCTCCAGCCACATATATAAAGTATATGGGTACCCCCTAGCAAGGCGGTATCTAAGATTTATGATTGCGGGATACGCAAAAGAAAGAAGTAATGCTTTAGAACTCAGCACACAGTATGACAAATTGATATATAACTTAAAGAATAAAAAAAAATACAAATATAAATAGAATTAGAATTCAAAAATAGTTACCTCAATAACAATCCCTTAGATTTTCAACTTGATTGGAACAACTTTAATACTCTCATATAAAAGTCAACTAGTTTATACTGTAATAGAATAAGAAAGGGTTTCATTAAAAAACAATTTTTTTATTAAATTAAAAAAGGAAGAAAACCTTGCAAATGAATAAGAATGAATAAAAAATTAATGAAGTGCTTTAGATTTAGGAGGAGAGAATAATGTTGGTAACCATAACTCTCTCTTCACCGAACCCCTTATTCATTGTGGCTTTCTCTTCATTGAACCCAAACCCATAGCAACATCCCCCCTTCTTCCTTGCTCTTATCGCCTTCCTCATGAATCACTAGGTAGAAGCCACCTAAATAAGAAAGAACAAAAAATATTAGTTCAGAGAAAACTTACATGGAGTTGGTAGGGGATTGGGTTCTGGTATTGCAGAAGGAGTAGGAGAAGAGAACAATGGGTTTAGGAGTGATGATGTGGGCATGAACAAGGGGATAAAGTGGCGGCTACAAAGTAGGAAAATGGTTTGATTGTAGAGAACTTGGATAAAATTAGGGTCTAGGGTGAGAAAAGAGTTCAAAGAGGGAATGAGAAAGAATGTTCGGAAAAAGGAAAAATACTACTACATTAGCCTTTAAATGTAACCGAATTAAAATATTCCATATTTTACATCGGTTATATCGATAACCGATATGATATATTAGTTATTAATTTAATTGGTGTAAAAAAACATTTTATATCAATTATTTGATAACTGAAGTAGTTTGTTGAACATTTAGCTACAAAATTGACATCGTTCCTTTTTTTGAATTCGGTTATAAAAAGTCTGATGTTAAAACTAGTTATAAAATATATTTTTTTCACTAGTGATATTGTTCTTTATCCAATTATGTTACTTTAACATAATGAATCCATTAATAAAAATTAGCTACTCTTGTGAATCATTAAATTGGTTGGAAATAGGTGATCGTGCCATTTCCCAATTGATAGAACTATAGGATAATTGAGTTTAAGGATTTTGAATGATCAATCAGAATCCTAGGCTTCTAACCAGTTATTAACTTAATGTGAAAACCTAATTATGTTCGGGATTAAATTAATATTTAATTAACCAAATTCAGCTAATAAAAGTAAATAATAAAATAAATACATATAATAAAAAAATTAAAAATAGTAATTATTATAAATGAAAAGGAAAAGAAACAAATGAATTTTTAGTTAGGAAGTTGGAAGTAGTTAAGAAGTTAGTTAGGTTAGTACAAGTTAATCAAAATAAAATATAATAGCAAAAAGAAAAACGGAATCGAATTAGAAAAAATATAAAAATAATAAAAAAATTATATAGAAAAAGAATGATGATAAAAATAAAAATAGTAATAAATAATAAATAAATAAAAAGTAAAATGAAAATGAAACAGAAAAAACAGAAAAAAAGGGGAAAGAAAAAAAAAGAAAAGAAAAGGAAAAATTAGAAAACGAAAATAGAAACCCGCCAAAATTTGGATCTCGAGGGGATAAAAAGAGAATTTGGCACAAGAGAGAGGGGCTTTTTTCTTTTTTTATCTGGCTTTTTGGCTTGGCTAGCTTTCAAGAAGGGAAAAAGGGAATTCTCTGGTTCTCGACGGCAGATCTGGAATTTCTCCCAGGAGGCTTCCTCTGGCTGCTAGAAGTTCCTGGAAAATTTCTTTGCTCTTCATGATTAGGGAAACTACAGTTCCTCTTTTTTAATTCTAGCAAAAAGAACCACACGTCTCCATAATTTTCAGGTATGTTCGATGGTGTTTGAATCCATCATAGGCTTTAAATTAAAGTAAATTTGCTTAAATTATAGTTGAATACCAATCGTCTTCAATAGCGTCAATCCATGCATTTGGTAGCTAACTAAACTTTAGGATTCGTGATGTTAGAATGAGCTTAGGAAGTGCTTTGATCTGTAATGTTTGTATAAGATTATTGATGAACGACATTAGAATCATCGAACAGCACCTGATAGGATTTGGCAAAGGTTCAATATCATAAGCAGAAGGAAGTGTTGGAATACAGGGGATGGAATTCGTCGTGAGTTGTTGTAGCAAGATATTCACTGTTTCAAAACAAGATTTCCATGAACCAGAAAAGTTTCAGTAATAGGACTTGATATGGGCTGAGTCAACATAGAAATTGCAAATTATTCGAGCTCCGAAATTGGAATTAGAAGAGGGAACTAGTACTTCAGGTCATGGACAAACCAGCATTGCATCAGAGGTTCAGCCACCTCTTTCACCATTAGAACAGAATGAAGCAAGTCTACTTTCATTTGATGATGCATACGCTCCTCTTTTGAAACTATATAGTTCACCCTTCAGCGAGATGCATGGTATTGCCGTGCTAGAATAAATGTCTTCTTTCTAACGAGCAAGGAGAAATGATGAAACTATCAAGCGATCATCGTCCAAGAGACCTGTGGCTGAGTTTCATGCAATATTCCAGGAAGATAGTATAACAGAATCTCTTGCTCGAGCTCCAGCGAGGGAGTATTTTGCACAAGGATTCTCTGGTAATTGTCCCAAAAATTGGAGCTCCATGTAAGCTCTTATGCTAGTCTTGCATCACCTGGATAAGGCTAACAGATATGTGTTTTGGCCTTGAATAGCCATGCTATCACAGATCGAATCCTCACATGAAGCCTGATACTGCTAATGTCATTAGGTGCTCGACTGGCTGGCTCGTTGTTGATCAGGAGACAGTGAGTAAGCATCTTTGACAAGCTAACCAAGGAAAATAAATATAAGCATTCTGTTACTCAGAGACTGGTTTACTATTACACAAAGCTGCCATCAACTTGGAATATGTTGGCTAACCACGAATACATTTCTTACTATAACCATAGTGAGAGGAAAGAAAGAATGGAAAATAGTAAGCTAGCATATATCAGGAAAAATCGTTTAATTGTTTATATCAGAGGAAGGTATACAGGTAATTGCATAGGGTGGACTCGTAGCAGTTCACTCGTTCATGGCAGCATAGGCTAGTGCCTCTGATACTGAGAACTTGCCTCGACCAGGGAATAGAGTGGTCAAAGATTTGGTTAAGCTAATGGATAATAGCAACGCCCTCGGGAAAACTTGAGGGCTGGCATGGAACTTCATACCTTTTTCTGGATTCTGCAGTATCATTTAATAGCCATGCCCCATAATCCTTAGATCGGATTCTCACTCACAGACACGGCTCAAATATTCTCCTTACACACTGTCCTAACTGCATGCGTTGCAGGAAACACCCACAACCGAAAACGATCATCATTGAGTCCTGACCACATGCTCTCTTCTACTTCAAGCTGGGCTAAAACAAGATGTTGCAGGGACTAGTAACGGCGGTTGTTATGGCATGACAAACATAGCAAATCTGAACACAGTTAGAATGGACGAATGCACCAGATTCCTAGCTCCAGTTTTGATACTCAGCCCAATATTACTCTGGCTATACATAGGATTCTAAGTCACTATAGTGTGGCCTCTCGGCAGTGGCAACAGTAGTAATATTGAGCCACAATTTCTGGGAACACGACCTGGTCCAATTAAGGCTCACAGATAACAAGTTTTCGTTCATATGCACTGAGACAAGAACCCAGTAGGTTGATTGACACATTAAGGTCCCATAGCTTCATTCGCTTGGGAAGATAGAATCTTACAAGACATTATCAGTTGAAGGAATAAACTAGCTTTGGACCTTTTTGTGTGAAACCGGGGAAAAGCATGCATGCATGGTCACTAAACCAAATTCGAGCAGAAGCACATTCAAAAGATCGTGGCAGTGATAGAGAATAATGATGTCTTGAGCTTCGCGAATGCTAAACTGCAGAAGTTTTAGGAAGAGATTCTTGATCTCTTTTGGGTAGTTTTGTTCGAAAAAAGTGGATGGGCATGGCTTTGCAATACACTCATTTCAAGACTTGCGAGAATTAGCAATGTATTAGCTATAACCAAGTGATATGGATACGAGAACGTAGTCTGTACAGGAATAGTTTGACATTTCTTGGCTTAAGCTTGGGCAAAACGCGTTGGAACTCCAGCCAGCCAAAAGTTTGTTGATTATAGAAATGGGTCATTTAGAACTTTTGACTATCGTCCAAATTTATAATACTCAAAGATGAAGTGCACAAGAACTGGGTGTTCCATTCCCCTATTATAATCTGCACATGCATACACGTCCACAGCCCATCTCGTGCTGTCTTGTCTAGCCTTAACTAAAATAATGATCATTAAACCTCAATTAGGACTTTGGCTTAGTGGCTAGTACATGACACACCAATTCCAAGTTTGGGGTTTGATCCTACTTGGGATCTTTTTATTCCAATAGCACTTTATGGATCAGATTTTGCTAGGGCAATTGGGCCAAAATCCTGGGACATCTTTAAGTCAAATCAGGCCATGCTACATGTGAATATTGGGTCAACCCAGCTGCGCTTTCCTTCGGATCATGGAACCATGTTGATTTCCCCTTTCACTGGACCATGTTATCAAATTTAAATTGGGCTATTCCTAAGCTCTCAAATCTGGCCATGCTTTGGCCATAAATTAGACCAACAGATGTCTCTTAGCTGCTGCAATTGTGGGATGGGTCAGGTGTCTCTCAAATGGGCCTTGCTGATTCGAGAACTTGCCAATGAGCCAAAATTGAATTGGACCACAGTGCCAACTCTCCAATCGGCCACGCTAGCTGCCTTTCAAAGGCTGATGGCTTTTTATCAGGACTTGCCAATTCTAACCGGCCTACACCCATAATATATATATATATATATATATATATATATATATATATATATGGTTAAAACAATAATTTGGGTCAAGCCCAATCTCCAACTTTCTTTCAAATTTGAAATCCAATTTTTGTCAAGCCCTGTTCCCTTTTTTCAAACCCAACTTCATTTTAATTTGAAATCAAGTTTCTTTTAATTTGGGTCGAGCCGAATCTCTGTTTAATTTAAAATTAAATCCATCCTTCTAATTTTGGGTCAAGCTCAATCCTAATTTTCCTTTTGATTAAAAATCAAACTTTTTGTCAAAACCCAATTCCTTTTATTTTTATTATTTTAAAATTGAGTCCTTGTTTTTTTCAAAAGATCATAGATCTCACACAATGAGCTTCAAAGTTGGAAGTGCAGCATACCCTGTCTTTCAATGTTCGAAGAATCATATGAGTTGCAGTGCAACCTTCGTTTACCTTCGACTCTGTGCATGTGGGTCAAAGATCGTCCTTTTTCAAAATAAGTTTCAAATCTTTAGGAGGTCCTGGATCTCACGCAATAAACTCTAAGTGCGAACTGGTAGCATACCCTACTGTTCGACATTTAGAGAGTCATATGAGTCGCAATGCAACCTTCGTTTGCCTTCGGCTTTGTGCATATGTGGGTCCAAGAACACATGTAAAATCTAACTATGTTTTAAATAATTCGAAGTCTAAAATGAGTTCTGGATACGAGCTGGTAGCATACCCTATTGTTCGGGATTCAGAGATCATATAAGTCCCAGTGTAGCCTCGTTTTCCTCGGATCTTATGCATACGTGGACTAAGGATTTTCCTTAAAATGTTCAAAATACTCTGCTTTTTTTTAAATCCCCTTTGAAAGTCAAGCCTGCGAACCAGAACTACGTAAACCTTGAGTTTCACATTGCACCAGGGAATACGTAGGAGCAGGATCAAGTTATGTTAGGCCACCTTCCATCAACCTATTTATTTTCACTCTAGTTAAAGGGATCGAACAATTCAAATAAATCACACACTCAATTTAAGGGTATCGTTCTTCGGAATAGGCGAGTAGGGTGTCTAACACCTTCCCTACTCGTAACCGACTTCCAAATCTAAATCTCTTCCTCAAGTTAGGGTTTTTTCCAAATATTTTTCCCTTAAATAAAAATTTGGTGGCGGCTCCACTATAAATAATTTAATCATTTTTTATATTTTGAGCGAGTTCGTCGTCTCTTCATAATTACAGTTGCGACACTTAACAAATTCGAAGTGCTTTATGTTTCTCTTAACTATTTACCTTGCATGATCATTGCGAGAAATACTTAGGAGAAATATTATTATTATTGCATAATCATTAGGTAATAATAGCATGAGAATGAGTGGTATGTAATTGATATTTAAATCATTCGTAAGGAAATTTAAGGGTAAAAATTGGTAAAGTTATAATTCCAAAGTTTCATACTTATCCATTGTGAACACCTCATTCTGTCCGAGACTTAAATCCTATATAAGATGAAAATTTTGTTCCAAGCCAAAAAAAATAAAAAAGAAAAAAGGGAATTTCAAGAAAAAAATAATAAATAAATTAATAAATAAAAACCGAATAAAAATAACGCAAGGAAACTTTATTTTGGGAAGTTAGTTAGGAGTTAGTTAAGTTATTTAAGAAATAGTTAGAATAAAAATAAAGAAAAAAAGAAGAGAAATAAAGAAGAAAAGAAAAAATAAAAAAAATGAAAAAACATAAGAAAAAAAGAAATAGAAAAAAAAAATAAAAAATTCAAAAAAACAGAAAATGAAAAAATAAATAGCTAGTTAAAAACTGAAAAAAGAAAAACAAATGAATAAGAAAAGGAAAAGAAAAGGAGGAGAAAATGAATAAATAAATAAGAAATAAAAATTTGTTGGGGGTTTTCTTGGTTGGGATCCAAGAAAAGGAAAACAGTCAAGAAGATTCTTCCCTCCGTTCTCTCTCTCGGTTATCTCTGTTCAAAAGAGAGTCACCATTTCAGCTTCAACAACATCATCCGGGGCAGATTCAAGTCAGGTTTTCTTATACATCATCCTCTCCCTGTTTTGCTAAATTTTCTCATCACATGTTCATCTTGTTTGGTAGTGTAATTCGCATAGATTTTGAATAAGAATGAGATTGTTGTTATTGCGATGGAAATTTGGAGGAGTCAACTTCACTCGACTGCTGAGTTATGCATTGATTTCCATCTTTTAAATCGTAATCTTTAAGTCCTTAGCCAGATGAAAGGCAAGGCAAGTAAATCTAGATGTAGTTTCTATCATAAGGCTTATCTTAGAATTATATAACCTGGATCTTGATCTGCAAATTCACCTTCTAAGAGACATCTGGTGGTATATAGGTGTTTAGAAAAGAAAAAAAAAAGAATCAGAAATGGATCTTATTATGTGAGCCTCAATTTTTCTTAGTTGAGCCTCTGATCGGTTCACCAATAGATGAGGTGGTTATAAAGCATGTCAATTGTTAGCAATACGAATATCTTCTGTAGTGCAGTTTCAATTCAGGAAAATTGAAAGGTTTCTTGAAGACATTTGGATACAGATGTTGTTTTGGCATTGCTCTAGAACCTGGTTCAGTTGGAATAAAATTACTGGCATTGAAATTCTTGATATTAGTGACACTGAGAAACCAGTCACAGAAGTTTAGCAGCTATGGCAAGGAAGAGGCCACAACACTTCGACCCTATTCCCTCAGCATCACTCGATTTTGATCCAGATTTCCAAACAGTGAAAGGTTGTTGCGTCGCTAGTATTTAGTGCTTTGTAAAAACAGCATTGCAGTGAGACTCACAGCAAAAGGAGCCATGTGTGCTACTAGATGACGAGTTACATCAAGTGAGGTCATTGATTCTATAGCACCGTTGATATCATGATCAAACGAAGGGAGAACCAGGGGAGGTGGTATGATAATTGTTTGCACTAGTTGACTAAGCATCTCTGACCTGGGACTCATTCATGGTCCCTTTAAACATGTTAAAAGGTAGCAGCATGTACCATGTCCAAAAGCACTGAGTTTGAGTATGTGTTTCAATTATTTTATGGCGCATAATGATACTTGGGATTGTTCCTTGATGTTCACCGAATATCAATTAGAAGAAGCATCATCCCTCCCATCTGCATAATTTTGCATATTTGCCAAAAGGCGAAAAGAGATAGGCCTAGCCAAGGTAGAAATGAAATAGAGATCTGCATAATTGAAACACCTGACAAAGTATCAATTCCGGGTAGTTGATTAGTAAATAAACCCTTACAAACATACCAAATTTAAGGGAGTCAGGTCACACGAATACTGTCAGGGGCAAAAATGGAATGTATCATAGCCTGCAGTAACACTAAGTTGTAAACCAAAACTTTGCTACTTATCTGCATCAATCCTTGGTACCTTATTCAGAAATCTTGAAATAGAGATTTAGTTTTGATATTCGTGGAGATACACAGAAGTATCCCGTTTCTATGCTTTTCACCTCACTGCTCCTATTCGGGATAAATAGTTAGGAGATTCTTAGCTAGTAATTGGTCCCAGCCTGTGAAAGTGGTACAGAACCTCTAATAAGCCACTATGAAACTTCCAATTGGCAACATGAGTTGTGTTTTGTCTAGTGCTTTAAAGAACCCCCAGTTTAAGTCTTATAGAATTATGAATTGTATGTGAATTCTTTGGTGATTGGTAATTAAATTCTGTAGTTTGATTTGGTTGTTCCCGAATCTGTTCTGCATAATCCTACAGATTCCTCCTGAACAAATTTCAATTCTGTGGGTCGGTCAGTGTTTAGTTAAGTTAATGTTCAGGAGCACTAAGACCAGGTTGAAAGCGCAGCCTAGCGGTTAGTTCCCTATTTTCCAGTTCGATTCCTGAACTGGGCCAGCTAGCCGCCTCCTTAATCTGGGCCGCTGATGCTTTGCAATTGGGCCATACATTCAGGTCAGCCCTCTATTGAGCACTATCCAGCTCACACAAAAACCATTTTAAAAATGGGTCACACCTAATGCCATTTGTCACTTAATTAATTTAAAATTTTCTGTTTTTAAGTATTTATTTTACAATTAATTTGGGTCAAGCCAAACTCTTTATTTTATTTTAATTTGAAACCAAATTTGAGTCAAGCCCATTTCTCCTTTTTTAAATATACCTTAATTGGGAATCCGTTTCCTTGTTTCAATTTGGGTCAAACCCAATTCTTTTTATTTTAAAATTAAACTCATTTCCTTAATTTGGATCAACACCAATTCTTCTCCAATTAAAATCAATTCTTTTATTTTAAATAAAGTCCTTCTTGCTTAATTTGGGTCAAGCCTAATTCTTTTCTTTAATCAATTCTTTGGGTCAAGCCCGATCTTTTTCCTTTTCTTGAAATCAAATTCAATTTTGACATGGGTCCAGCCCAAGCCCCTCTTTTCACTTAAACTCAATTATTTTCTTCCATTTTCTTTTAATTTGGGTCAAGCTCAATTTTGGTTCTGTAACTATTAAATTAAATCCAATCGTTTTTTTTTGAAACATTATCTTAACTAACTCTAATAAAAAAAATGTCTATTTTAAAATATCTGTTTTAATTTTCTAAAATGTGTGCAAGCGGATTTTAACACGAACAGGCAGCCTTCTCTGCTGTTCTGTGTTTTAATTCGTGTGGATTCAAATGCGGCTTACGACGATTTGAATTTTGCAAGCACGCAATTTTAGAAAATCACTGTTTACTAACTCCACTAAATAATGTATTTCAAAATATCTGTTTTAAAATGTGTGCAAGCGGATTTTAACACGAACAGGCAGCCTTCTCTGTTGTTCTGTGTTTCAATTCGTGTGGATTCCAAATACGGCTTACGACAATTTGGATTTTGCAAGCATAAATTTTATAAAATCATTATTTACTAACTCTGTTAGAAAACGTCTATTTCAAATATCTATTTTAAATCTCTAAGATTCGTACAACGGATTCTAATACGAACAAGCAACCTTCTCTGCTGTTCCGCGTTATAATTCGTGCAAACTCACTCACGGCCTACGACGGTTTGGGTTATGCAAGTACGCAATTTTAGTCTATTCAAAAATCAATCCTATCCTCAAGTCACCCCTCTGCTTCTTCAAAAGATCAAGTCTCTTAAAACCAGAACTACGTAAGCCTTGAATTTTCCATTGCACCGGGGAATACGTAGGAGCAGGATCAAGTCCTGTCAGGCTAACCTCCATCAACCTATTTATTTTCAAATTAATTAAGGGATCAAACTATTTTCAAATAATCACACACTCAGTTTAAGGGTACTGTTCCTTGGAACAGGCGAGTGGGGTGCCTAACACCTTCCTTACTCGTAACCGACTCCCGAACTTCGAATCTCATCCATTGAGTCAGGGTTTTTCCAAATCTTTTTCCCTTAAACAAAAATTTGGTGGCGACTCCACATTAATCATCAAAATTATTTTCAAATTTTAGCGAGTTCGTCGTCTCGTCGGAATTACGGTTGCGACATCCATAATTTCGTATTTGTGTTCTCCATTTTTTATTTTCTTTATTTATGCTTTCTTATTCTTATCTCTTTCACCTATACACAACCCCTCTTTTGATGAATACAAAAGTTAGAATTTAAATTTCTTTTATAGATTGTTGGAATAGTCTTTGTGGGATCAATATTGCAGGTCTAAAATACCCCTTCTACATATACGGATATACTTGCCCATGGATAAAGAATGATATGCATTTTTACACTCACGTTTTTGCAAGCATCATTTGGAATACTAACTTATATTATGGAATGGTTGGTGTGCTCTATAACTCACATTTGGTGTCCAAGTGATGTCGTCTACATGCAATCCATTCAATGCCTCTCTATATGAGAGGTCATCTCTTGAAGCATGGATCACCATTAACCGTATCGATACATGCATATCCTCTCTAAACTGTATGTTTAATTGGTGAGCATTGATATGTGGAAAATGCTCAAATTCCATGCTTGACATAAGGATTACAACTAATTAATTTTTTAACACAATAATTTGTACATATTATACAATAACTGCAAATAAACTCTATTAATACTTGTAACAATATCACATAGCCTCCCGCCTACCGAGTGTTACAAAAAATCGTATCACTAAGATGGTTGTATAGGTATACCAATGCATTTGTCCCCCATGCATACCTCTCCACTATATGAAGATCCTGGAACAACTC
Source organism: Canavalia gladiata (assembly GCA_037954105.1). Lineage (NCBI taxonomy): Eukaryota > Viridiplantae > Streptophyta > Magnoliopsida > Fabales > Fabaceae > Canavalia > Canavalia gladiata. The sequence goes on along the minus strand of CM075662.1, from coordinate 13,295,734 downwards.
AAGGTACATAACTTGAGTTGAAGTTGAACTCTTATGTTCAAAGATAATACAACCTTCTAGTTAAGTAAATATTTCTTGGAAGCAACATCCAACTGACCCTCTCTGATGCAACACTCGTACACATCCTCTAGCCAGGTAAATCGAATGTTAGCATCACAAGTGTGATGAGTCTCCTTACTTGCCTCCTCCAAAGATACATTTTACAACTCTTGTAACACTCCATATGCTATCTCTATTTGCATCATAGGAAGAGAGAACAATTCACCTATTACTGGTATATATAACAGGGAGGACAGGTCATCCATCATGATGGTCATCTCTCTTACTGTTAAATGGAATATGCATATGTCTTGATGCCATATTTTCACAAAGGCAAAAACTAATCCATAATCCACAATGCCATGACTACAAATAACCAATAATGCTAACGCAACATCTTGTACAATATCATAAACATATTCATTTTGTGACTCCTTTGTCTTCCTTTATCTTAGGCTCATGTGAAACTATCTTTAATGTATCGCTATCTCACATCAACAAATTTTACATTTAGTTATAAATCACTTTAATATATTTTAAACAAAAACAAGCAAATATTACCTCTCCATTCCACAACGAGGCAACAACATGCTCACTATATGATTGAAACATTGAAGTATCCATAGGACTACTGAGAAAATCTTCTACTACACAAGTACAACCTTAAGCATTCATCACATCTTACATCTGCAATATGACCTCCTTTGCGTGATGCGCCTCCTCTACTTCTTGCACCTTGTCTAGTTCCTGCACCACCTCTAGTTCTTGTTATAGCTATACATTTTAAAAACCATAATAAATTAGAAATTAGCTAGAATATTTCTAAAACCAGTATTTATCATTTAACAAATAAGATTTCAAAATGCATTTGTACATTCTAAAAGTTAAAAATTGGAATGTATTTTTAAATCAAATAATTTATATTAAAGATATAAGAGTCTAGCATATAAAAATGAATTTCAGAATCTAATTTTTGAATGATACAATATTTTCTGAAAATAGGATTCTGGTATGCAAATAATGAATTTCAAAATCTTATTTTTGGAAATCAATTACATAGGCTTCGAAAATAAGAATCCAAAATTCATTCTGTATATATGAGAATCTTATTTTCAAAACCTATGTAATTGATTTACTGAAATGAAATTTCGAACTAAATTTTTCATTCCAAAATCTTATTTTTTGAACATGTTTTATCATTTCAAATTTATTTTTATATTTCGAAATCTATTATTTATATATATATATATATATATATATGAAAATATAACTTTGGCGAATGCAAACACATATTCACCACAAATGCAACATAGACATTGGAAAAAAATAAAAAATAGATTTTAGGATTGAAATTTTACTTCCCAAATGAAAGATGAAAAAATGGGAAGAAGAAAATTTCGAAATAAGAAATTGATTTTTTCAAAATAGAAAATGAACATATAAAAGAAAAAATATTTTAAAATTTTAATAAGTTAAAAAAATTAAATAAAATATAAAAAGTTAAAAGATAGTATATATCATGAATTTTTTTTATATATATATCCATCAACATTTACAAAGATTAGATGAAATATAAAAATTAGATGAGATATAAAAAGTAAAAGAAAAAGAATATATATATATATATATATATATATATATATATATATATCATGGATTTTTTTGTAGAAAGATCCATCCACATCGGTTATTGACATCCAATTCTACCCACTTCAGTCTTTCTTTGCATAATAGAATTTTTTTTAAAACCTATGTAATTGATTTATAGAAATAAGATTTCGAACTAAATTTTTCATTCAAAATCTTATTTCTAGGACATATTTTATAATTTCAAATATAAGATTTCATAATTTATTTTTATATTTTGGAATTTATTATCTATATATGAAAATATGACTTTGGAAAATACACACACAAATATTCACCATAAAATGCAACATAGACATTGAAAAAAATAAAAAATAAAGTTTAGGATTGAAATTTTACTTTCCAAATGAAAGATGAAAAGATAAGTTAGAAGGGAAGAAGAAGAATTAGGAATAAAAAATCAATTTTTTCAAAATAGAAAATGAACATATAAAAGACAAAAATATTTTAAAATTTTAATAAGTAAAAAAATTAAATAAAATGTATATATCAATGATTTTTTTTATATAAGTATCCATTAACATTTACCAAAATTAGATAAGATATAAAAAGTAAAAAGAATGCATATATCATGAATCTTTCTTGGCTTTTTACCGCTCGAGGGTAGTTTAAAAAGATAAATATCATAGTAGGATTGTTTGAGAAATATTTTTCTGTTTGAGGTTGAAATAATAGATGTTACATAAGTTGGAATGATGACATATATATCTCTTCTTTCAAATGAAACAATAGATGTTACGTAAGTTGGAATGATGACATATATATGTCTTCTTTTGGAGGTGCGACATAGGGGGTGTTTATTGTCAATGTCATATCACGTCAAAATATGTTGCTAAATGAATATGCTACACACAATGCAATGCATAAGAAAAAACAAAGTTATAGGACTACTTGTCGTAACCGTAATTATAATGAGACGACGGACTTGCTAAAATTTAGAATAGAATTTAATTGATATTGTGGAGCCGTCACCAAATTTTATTTTAAGGGAAAACATTTGGAAAAACTCTAACTTGAGGAAGAAATCTAGGTTCAGAAGTCGATTACGAACAGGGAAGGTGTTAGGCACCATACTCGCCCGTTCCGAAGAATGGTACCTTTAAATTGAGTGTGTGATTTTGATATTTTTGAAAACTGTTTGATCCCTTTACTTTAGAATAAAAATAAATAGGTTGGTAAAAAATAACCTGACAGGACTTGATCTTGCTCCTACGTATTCCCTGGTGCAGTGGGAAACTCAAGGCTACATGGTTCTAGTTTTGAAGGCTTGACCTCTGAAGGTGAGTGAAAAGGGATAAAGTATTTGGAATACTTTAAAGAAAATTCTTAGTCCACATATGCACAGGACCCAAGGCAATGGGTTAGGACCTATATGATTTCTAAACTCCGAATAGTAGGGTATGCTACCAATTCGTATCTAGAACTCGTCACATGAGACTTAAAATTATTTAAAAACATGTTTTGGAACCTTAGTTCTTACACGTGTTCCTAGACCCGCATATGCATAAAGCTGAAGGCAAGCGAGGGTTGCATTGCGACTCATATGATTCCCCAAACATTGAAAGATAGGGTATGTTGCACTTTCAACTTTGAAGTTCATTGCATGAGATCTAGGATTGTTTAAAATTCTAAAAAATAGTTGAAAAATGTACTTATTGAGAAACGAAGATCTTCGACTCACATACAGAGTCGAAGACAAACGAAGGTTGCACTGCGACTCATAGGAATCTCCAAACTTCGAAAGACAGGGTATGTCGCACTTCCAACTTCAAAGCTCATTGCGTGACATTTAGGATTAGTAAAAATAACAAAAATAAAATGAAATTGGGCTTGGCCCAATATTAAGCAAGAATGAATTGGATTTCTTAAGAGGAGCATTGAGCTTGACCCAAATTGAAAAAGGATTTGATTACAAATGAATAAAGAAAAGAAAAATATAGATTTGATTTCATACAAAGGATTGGGCTTGACCCAAAATCAAGAGGATTGCACATTTTAAAAATAAATTTTATTTTAAAATAAAGAAATTTAACAAAGGATTTATGGCTTTAAATTAATTAGTGCCTTTTTGAAGGAACGTTGGCTTATAACCTATTTTCTGGTTAGCAAGGCCCAACAAAAGAACCTGATGGTTGGCCCATTTATAGTATAGATCGAATCGAGAAGAAGCTTGGCCTAGCTGCATTGAGAAGCTACTGGCCCGATCATGACCGCCCCAAGGAACTTGACCCGATTCTAGTCAAAGGCCCAAGTAATATATGACACGGCCATATTAAGAAGCAGCCCCTTTAGCCCATTAACTCGTGTGGCACTTGAGTTATTGAAAATAAATGACCATCGAGAATGGGAATTTGTCGCAACCGTAATTCCGACGAAACGACGAACTCGCTAAAATTTTAAAAAAAGAATTTTATTTGATTAATGTGTGGAGTCGCCACCAAATTTTTATTTAAGGGAAAAAGTTTGGAAAAAACCCTGACTCGAGGATGAGATTCGAAGTTCGGGAGCCGGTTACAAATGGGGAAGGTGTTAGGCACCCCACTCGCCCGTTCCAAAGAACGGTACCCTTAAACTGAGTGTGTGATTATTTGAAATTTGTTTGATCCCTTTAATTAGTGTGAAAATAAATACTTGATGGGGTTAGCCTGACAGAACTTGATCCTGCTCCTACGTATTCCCCAGTGCAATGGGAAACTCAAGGCTTACGTAGTTCTGGTTTATTTGAAGGTTTGACCTTCGAAAGGGTGTTTAGAAGGAATGTGATATTTTGAAAAGAAGTTTCTTGTTTAGAAAGGACCTTCGGTCCACTATTGCACAAGGTCCGAGGCGGCTAAGGCAGCACGAGGGCCTATACGAACTACTAAACGTCGAACAACAGGTGAACCACCAGTTCTCCGTTTAGAGCCCGTTGCGTGAGACCAAGGATCCCAAAACCTTTGAAAGGAATTTTAATTTGAATATAATAAAGAAATGACTTGATTTGAAAAAGAAATTTGTTTTGAAGTGAACTTGATTTTGGGTTTTAGGGAATGAACCTTGGCTTGATTAAGAATGAACTTGAGTTGGACTTGATAAATTTGCAAGACTTGAACTTGAATTTGACTTTAAGAAAAGGCATTGAAGTTGTTTTGGAAACTTGAGAGAAAAAGAATTAAGCTTGGATTTTGATTAGATTTTATTCGAAGAAAAGAGTTAAACTTGACGTTATTTGAAGAGTATGAACTTGATTTAAAAGTTTGAAGAAAGAGAATTTTGGTTTGAATTTGGAAGAAAAAGAATTTGGTTTGAACTTTGAAGAATAAACGAATTTTGTAGAAAAAGAATTTTAAATTTTGGAGAATAAAGGGATTTTGAAGAAAAAGAATTTTTGAATTTTGGAGAAAAAAAGGAATTTTGTACAAAAAGAATTTTTGAATTTTGGAGAAAAAAAAGGAATTTTGTAGAAAAAGAATTTTTGAATTTTGGAGAAAAAAGAAATTTTGTAGAAAAAGAATTTTTGAATTTTGGAGAAAAAAGGAATTTTGTAGAAAAAGAAGTTTTGAATTTTGGGGGAAAAAGGAATTTTGTAGAAATTGGTTTTATTTGAATTTTAGGGAAAAAGGAATTTTGTAGAAAAAGATTTTATTTGAATTTTAGGGAAAAAAGAATTTTGTAGAAAAAGAATTTTTAAAGTTTGGAGAAAAAAGGAATTTTGTAGAAAAATATTTTTAAATTTTGGGGAAAAAGGAAGTTTGTAGAAAAAGATTTTATTTGAATTTTAGAAGGAAAGAGTTTAATTTAAATTTTTGAGAAATTTAGGGGTTTAATTGCAAATTTCAGAAGTTTTAGGGGTCAAATTGAAATTTTGGCAATGGCTTATGTAGTGGCTTGTCCGGGGTGCAGGCGCTGGCCATGTGAGGCGCTGCATGTGGGGCTTTTTTTTAAAAGAAATGGCCGCGCGGGGGATCGAACTTGGGACCTAGAGCATGGCAAGTGGTATCCCATGCCACTGGGCCAAGCTTATGACTATGCCCTCAATGCTTTGAAATAAATCATAAAGACTTTGCATGGTGTTTATACGTCCTTGAAATTTTCAGGCAGGCACAACATACCCTTAGAGCACTGGTTACCAAGTTCGCTTAATACTTTCTCCCTTTGTCACCTCCACTGACCAATTGTTTACTCCCAGCATTGCCATTGAACTCCCTTGAAGAACAGAAGTATAACTCACTGAGGACTGACTTGCACTCAAATAGGGTGCTCCATGTTTGACTTTAATTGATATTAAAATATTTCGGACGTACACATCCACTTGCATGCATGGCAATCAGGTTTCTTAATGTGGCTAATGCAAAAGCTTTACGAATCTTCAAGGACATAGACCTTTCAATTGACGTTATCATAGCCGCTACTGCCCCTCAAGGAAAAGCCATAGATGTTAAAGAACCCCTCAACATATCTAAGATTTATTATCATAAGGCATGAGTCATAACCAAGACAACAAAAAATCCCCGAAAGCATGGTCTTTCCTCGGTCCTGTGAATGCTTTGCAACCAAATATATTTCCTCCTCACACAATGGCATTACAGCAGTCTTGTTCTCTCTCCCGTGGATCCATTTTCTTCAAAGAAAAAGATCAAGCGCAGTGTTGTGACCCATGGGCGTCCTTTCTTCATTTGAGACGTCTTCAGAGCAGAATTTATCTGTACACAAAATTATTTGTGGAGAAATACCTTGGCGCGTATCCAATCGGCTTAACACAGACCCAAACCTGTCAAAATTCTTTCTTCTCCGTAAATGTCGTAACTACCCCAGCTTTGGCTCTAATTTTGGCGTATATTTTTAAGACACCTGGTTTAGAATTATTGTAACTAAGCCTAAAGACCATTCGATCTGTACTGGTGCTATTCAATTACTGGGTTAATTTATGCTCACCGGAAATGAGGATTCGATCTTGGGGGTCATCTTTTAGCCAAGGATTTGGTATCAATCAAAAGTATCATAGCAGAGATATTCTATGGGTCCTAAGCCAGGAATTATAGGAAAATTTCTTGATCTAAATCAGTAGCTATTCTCCAAGAATAACATCAGAATGCATTTACACATACCAATCTTTCTAATCATTAAAGCGATATTTAATCATCGAATAAATAAAGCAAACATCGATCGGAAATATATTGATTCAGACACAAGAATTAAGTGGAAATGTTAACCTTTGTAAAGTGGGACATAAAGCTCCTTCCGATTGAGACTAAAGAGTTGGTACAATGGATCTGATCCCAGGGCTTTAGACTGCTTCCAGTAGGCAAACAATGCTCGAGATTCCAGTAAATGAACCAAGAATTGAAGAAAAGTCTAAGGATCCTCAAAATGGTGCCAAGAAGCTTGATCGAGTTTTTTCTTTTGCAATTCCGAGCAGAGAGAATTTGATCAAACCCCACTCCGTCCTTTTTTCTCACGTATCCCCATTGAAGATTAAAGACCCTCTTACCAAAAAAAAAAAAAAAAAAAGTCCAAGATCCCTTCTCCCTTATAATTTTTTGCTTATTTTTAATTTTAATCAGATTTTATTTTTCTTTTTAATTTTCTAGATTTTTTTCATTTCAGGTTTTAAATTTTTATTTAAATTTCTTTTCAATTTTTTTTTTTTCAGATTTTAATTATTTTTTTAATTTTTTCTACTTATTTATCTATTATTACTATTTTAGATTTTTCTTATTTATTCTTTAAATTAGTATTGATTTCTTATAATTGAGTGTTGAGAGGAGTCATGGAGATTATGTGCAGCGAGCATACTTACAACTAAGCCAAGCCTCCTTTAGAGTTTTTTAAACTCCTGATTAAATTCAAAACATACCTTTGTGGACGTGGTACTACAACAAGCATGTAGGCTGCATGAAGTCCCACCTTTCCAAGCTTCGACCCTGATGCGACCTTACATCATGCCACAAATGTTATTAGAAAGTCCAGATTCCATTAAAGGATTTGAAGGGGTGAAGGGTGGTATTCTAAACATATTGAAGGCTGTTTCCCAAATGGGTTTAATGGTGAATATCATTCCCAAGAAATCTCATCAAGAACCATTGGCTTCAGCTGAGAGTCCTAACCGGTTTCATGTTTATTGACACGAGCCCACCACACTCCATATTCATGTCCCTGTTAACGTTGGAAGAATGACGAGACAATAAGGCCTCTGTAAAATGTGAGTAGATTTTCTACCCGGCTAGATAAGGTGCCTTCAATGACACTAATCCAGTAGGGAATTCGGACCTGTTATCAAGTGGTATTATGTCATCACTGTCAGCATAGTGTTGGATTTAAAAGTATGTGAATGCGTGGGTATTGCTTATATTCTATAACACCCGTTGAACCTATCCTTTTAAACTTTCCCGACCCTTTTACCTCTTATCTGGTTCATGCTCCTTAGGATATGCTTTGCTTACTGTGGACCATCTAATTAATAGAGCCCTTGAATTGGATGACTCTAAGAGTCTCGATGAAGAAGTGGAGTTGTTCCTTTCTCATAAAATAATCAACATCAAAGGCCACCCCAGATCCGGAAGTTGGCATATTGAACAGACACACCTCCTGATGGCTGATGGCTAGGATCAACTCTGTGGCTTTTACGAAGTGTGCAGAAATCTCAGGACCATAAGTGTTCATACCGCCAGTACAAACCATAATTTTGCTATTTTCCCCTGACCTTTTGACCATCTCTCGGGAAAGTTTTGAGCACTCTTTATATCTCCGATGATCTTAGGCAGTTTGAACGTCTTCAAACATATTGCCAGCCGATAAGAGTGCCTTCGATAATTGCTTACACGTCCGCAGTTAGGGGCTAGATTTTGAGCCTGAGATCAGTATATTTGGGCAATTTGACTCACTCAAGGCATTTTCATTAAGAATGGAGAAGAACAGCAAACATGACCCGATTGCTAGAAGCAGATCCATCTTCTTTGATCCATTCCGTAGTACATAAGGCTACCTCAGGTTTGTATCATCCGAAGCAGTGAACTTATTTATTACCTGTATTCGTCTTTCTCAAGACTCCAGTTTATATATGTGTCAACATTGCGTTGGCTCTTTCATCACTTTATGGAACATCTTGACAAAGTCGTGATCAATACTTGCCCCTTGGGATCAATAATATATTCCCTAACTTAGTTTTGTGCTTTACTTCCAGGGTCCGTTTCAAGAGATTAGGAACACTAGATTTCCAGCATCGTGTCTGGGATTCCGCATGGATCCATGCATGGAGCTACGAGGCGTTCTCTCTGGTTATGCATTCACATGGCCGATGTGCCGAAGTGTGACTTAGCAAGACTCCTTATAACACATGCTTTACCACCAAAACTGAGTTGTGGGAACAACGGTTAAGGACAGAATCTCTCCCTGAAAACACATAAGGAGATGGTGATGCTCTAAGGGAACAAGATCTCAATGAGTGCACTTCACCCGTATCACATCGACGTTAAGATCTTAGCAAACTTAGAGAGTGATAAGTACGAATAACATCACATTGTTAATAAAAGATGAACATGTAGGTTTGATCAAATGAAAACGATCCTGCATTTCTACAGATTTCCGGATTGCATCTAATTTAGAGGAAAAGATGCAGAACAATTCTTGCAGTAGTGTGATCAGACGCTGATCGCTGGCTCAACCAGTGCTTGGTGGTTGTATTATGAACATAAACTCATGGACATAAGCATCATTATGAAGTATAACAGACTTCGAAACTGACTTCACACAATAATATAGCCTAAACTCTAATCAGGAATCAAAAGCGTATGAATCAATGCAAGTTGAAACAATTCAAGAATCGCTACCACTGTATTCATACAATAATCATTAGAATCAATCGGTGACCATAGCTAGGATGAATCTTAAAACATGGCTTTCGGTCTCACCACAGCATGCTAACAGAAGTATTAGATTCAGTGTGTTCATGGTTATGGCAAGGGCTGAAATTAGCCATAGCTACTCAGCCAAGAGTTTCAGTAGTTAAGGTATTTGCTTCTAAACGTAAATTCGTGATCCTATGTGACAGATTCATATAAGAGTAGATCCAGAAACATCACAAATTGATCCAAAATCAATTCAGGATCAGTCAATGCATATAAAAACACAGGTTTCTCCATACTATCATCCTCATTAATCAAAGTGTAATCAGATATAGCAAGCTTTAGAAGGAGGAAAGAGTAAAATTAACGTGTACAAAGACAATGTTGAATACTTCTCTTCTCTTCACAGGAGTATGCTTGTATGGAGAAATTGATGAATCAATCCACAATCTCCAGGAAGGCGCCTTCAAAAATTTCAGAGAGACAGAGAGAATTGAAGGGAGCAGAGAGGACTTTCCAAAAACTACCAAAAATTCCAGAAAAAAAATTCGAGAGAGAGAGAGTTTTCGTTTTTAGAGAAAAATCCAAAAACCCTCCTTCCCTAGTGCATTGAGTCTCTTTTATATACATTCCTTTTCCTTTCAAATTTGGCGGGGTTTTAAAAATAATATTATTTTTGTTTTATTTAATTTTTATTCTTTCTTATTTTTTTAATTTTTTTTTCTCTTTTCTTAATATTGTATTTTATTTTTGTTTTGTTTTGTTTTATTTTTATTATCGTTCTTTTTTATTTTTTCTTAACTATTTTTAATTACTAAATAGGTTCTTCTTAATTTAAAATTATATAATATTCATATAATTAAGTTACATCAATTAAAATTAAAAAGTGATAATTGAAATAATATTCATAATTATATATTTTAATTTTAATACATTATATCTTTTTTATCATAATTTTAAATAAAGAAAAATAGTATAATCATTAAAAAATAGATATTTTTATATTTAAAATTTCATTTTCTGAAATAAAAAATTGTTGTTTGATTTCAATAAAAGATAAAATTTTTAAATTTTATAATGTTTTGTTTCATAGTCTTTAATTTTAAAAAATAAACAAAATTATAAATTTTATATTGTCTAACATTTTAATTTAATATATTTAAATTTATGTTAACATAAATAGTTTTTTAATATATATTTAAAATATATAATAAAAATAGTAAATAATATTTGTTATAAAAAATATAATATTTAATATTATTAATATACCAAATTTGATAATTTTTATTATATATTATTAAATTATAACTTATTGATATAGATCCTAGCAAGTCAATGGCTTGTCTAGTACAGAGGGTATAGGATTGCTGACTACTGCACGAAACAATACGCATAAAAACAACTACATAGTAAAGAAGATAAATTGGGAAGGAGCAATAGATTGAATTTTTACAAAGAATAAAAAATATATTCTCATATTTGATTATAAATAGTCGTAGATAGTAAGTAATTGTATGTTGCTTTTCTTTGAAATGTATAAAATCAAAAAATTAATCCTTGTGTTTGCCATATTTGTTTGCTGGTGTTTGGATTTTGCTTAAATTAGGATAAATATTTCACGAAATAGGTTAGATTTTATTTCTTTTCGTTAGTTTTAATTGTATGATTTAAAATAATTTATAAAATAGGTTATTAGGTTGTTATTTTCATTTTCATTTATAAATTTATACTAATCTTTTTTACACAAAATATATTAATATTTTAAATGAAAATAGCATACTAATTAAATTGTCATTAACTTAATAATATTATACCTATTCTAAGAAATTAAGATTAAGGATCTGCATTACATTCCTCCATCCAAATTTGTAAACATTTCGACAATGTTGGTATTATCAAATAAAAATGAATAATTATATTCTTTTTATTTTTTTTATAAATTTTTTGAAAATATTATATATTTTTATATTTTAAAAATATAAATATAATTTTTTTATTTAATTTTTATTTTTAAAAATAATAAGATATAGTAAAATATAATAAAAATAAAATAATATAAACAAATATTTATATACATACCTGCTTACATTGGATGAAAATAAAATGTCTATATAATATATAACTTTTTTTCACTAACATGTTATACGTGATGTTTTTACAACTAAAAAATATATATTTTATTTTTTATTTTTAATTATATATTTCTCTATTTTAATTTTAATTTTTTTATATTTTACTTCTAAAATTATTAACAAAATAATAAAAATAAATATAATATTTATTTATTATTTTTATTTAAAGATAAATTTTATATGTATAAATAAAAAATATAAAAATAAAATTTTTATTTGAATCTTGTGTATTTAATTCATAAAATAACAATTTTATATATAAATATTTGTATTCTATAAGTAAAGAAAAGTTAGATATTAAAATTTCATAAGAAATTTGATTTTAATAATACTAATAAGTGAATAAAAAATATTATAAACACATTTTTATCCAATTAAAAATAAAATATTATTAATAAATAAATTAAAATAGAAATATTGATCTATAAATTTTTTAAATTTTTTTATGAGACAAATTATAAAAGCGTATAATTAATATTTTTAAACTAAATTTCAACATAATATTGTAAATTAATTATTTTATAACTTTAGATAAATTTAATATAGTTGTAATCAATTGATATATATATATATATATATTTAATACTATAATATAAAAATGAGAGAAAAATATAATATTTATAAATAAGTTTATCAATTAAAGTTTAATAATTAAACTTATTTTTATCCTTTTAAAGATTATACTATATATTAATTTTGTATTAAACATTTCTGATTTTAAATGTTTCAAATTTTAAATTATTACAAATTTATTTTGATTATATAATTGAATAAAATAACTATTTTAAGTGTAATATATATTTACTCAATTAAATTATTTTAAATTATTTTATTCTATTTTTATTACTTCTATTTTAAAAATTATATCATATATTATAAAATTTTAAAAATATATTAATCAATATTTTTTTAAAATTATATAAAATATAATTTTTATTATGTTTATATTTAATAATTAATTTAATTTTTTATTAAATATATTGTAATGTATTAAATTAACTTATCAAATTTTTTACAAACAAGTTTTGTGGAAATAAATTATTAATTAATAATTATTATGTGTTATGAGATTAATTTTAATTTATAATTTTGTAGGATAGTATCCACTGACTTCAAATAATTCGCATGTGTCATATGGAATTAGGTTGAGACCAGACGATCCATTGTTGATTAAATTACAAAGTGTACATATTTCAGAGTAAATATGGAATGGAGCTCCTAATAGAAAGTTTAAGATTAGAAGAGCAAAACTTGTGCACGGGCGAGATCTTTTATTTCTGAGCAAATTGTTCCACATTTAAGTCGGGTAGATTTTTTAGGAGTAGCTTAACTACAATTTTTTCAATCTGAATTAGCCTTAATTGCAGTCATGGTAAAAAGATGGAGATCGGAGACACACACTTTTCACATGTCGCGTGGGGAATGCACAATTACTTTATAGGATGTTGGAGTTTTGAGTGGGTTACTTATAAATGGACCTTTTGTGATTGGGAGTACATCGGCAAGGACTTGGGAACCAATTGTAATGCATTTGTTGGGTATTTCCCCTCCCGAAATTGAGCTACATTGAACTTCACTTAAAATGTCATGGTTGCTTCATCATTTTGGGAATGTTGAGAATTACTTGAACAATGATGAACAGTTACAAAGATTTGTGCATACATATATTCTTCGGCTAATAAGGGTGTGATTTTATGTGATTATTCAAGTAGGAGAGTTTTTCTAAGATATCTTCGATTATTGTTTGATTTAGATCAATGCGGTCAATATCGTTGGGGCTCCGCTACTTTGACATTCCTTTATTGTGAATTATGTTGCACTACCAATTATGACAAAAAGGAAATGAGTGGATTTTCAGTATTACTACAACTTTGGGCATGGGAAAGATTTCCTGCAATTACCCTTGTAGGTCTTGGCATGACCGATAACAATTGTCCATATGGAGTAAGGTAAATTTTATATTATTCATATACAAAATTATTTAATTATTTATTTTTATTAAACTTTAAAGCAATATTAAGGGTATTTTTCATATAGGTGGAAGAGGAGGTCTTTCAAGAAAATAAGATAAGATCTTACATTGTATAGACGTTGGTTTGAGACAATGAAACAAACTCATGTATGATTATTGCTATATTTTTATTTGTCCATTTGAATTGATATTTTTTTTTATTTAATAATATAAACATTTCAATTTTTCTTTGGATATTGATAACAAATTATTTGGCAACCTTATCAAGATGTCTTGAACTTATTGTTAGCAAATATGTATAGATGGATGAAATTGTTGGATAGTTGTTGTGCCATTGATATGCTTTCACATTATTGAGTGGCACCAACTAGATAGGGTTATGAAACAATTTGGGATGGCCCAACATATCTCACATCCTCTTAGCCAACCAGAGGTTATCCATGGTATAACTTTAAAAAGGAAAAACTAATGATAATTGGATTCATGTCTATGCTCCATATATTTTTCTATGGAATAGCAAAAAGCAATATGTTTATGTTAGCTTGCCTGACGATGGACTATTAAGTGCAAATTCTGATTACATGAGGTGGTATACATGCCATACACGTTGTTGGATTACAAAGGAGTATGATGTTAAAGGTTGTCAAGTAAGTGTCACTTTCATCTATCATTTTTATGTAACCAAATATATTTATGACAGGTCTTATACTATATCATTATTGTATATAGGTTGATCAACACGAAATGATTTATTATCTAGTACCTGAGGTTGCCCAACCAAGGACACAGTTTCTATCAGTAGTGGTTGAAGAAGTGCATTGTCATATAGAAACACTTTTACTAATAGATGAGTAAAAGAATCAAATGGTGGAACCTCAAACATCTGCTCCAATTGCCACCCAAGATCCAACGCCAGAGGTTAAGCAATTAAACATTGCAGAAAATCGAGTTGAGCACCAAGGTCTTCAAAGGTGTAGACGACATGTTGAGCGTGACCAACATATTATTCCTACATTTCCATCATATTGGAAAGAAGAATATTATAGTCCTTCTCAAGATATTCCTCTATCACCGATACCCACATATTTTTATCCTTCACAATATGGGTTCACATCTTGCACTCCACTATTTGCAGGTCTATTAGGTGAAGGGCCATCAAATGCACCACAAAGTCTTCATGTTGGATCTCAGGAATCACCATCATCTTCATCCTTTCGATTATTCATGTCAGTTGATCTTCCATCTCCTCAAGAATATGTTGGTGATGCATAATCTTCAATACCACTAGATCTTGGTATTGAGTCAACCTTCCCCATAATCAGACATGGTTCTACTTCATATGATTATCATACTTTTTGTACACCATTAGCCTATAATCCAGAGCTCATTATACCTTAACCACCTATGCACCGATATAGGCACCATGCTAATATTTTTGCAGGATATAGTGGACAAGGGATTGACTTTAATGCAGATTTATTTAATGCTTTTCATGATGGAGCAAATATAAGGGATGTTAATTAACCTTTCCCACAATATCCTCATAGGAACCCTGAACGCCTAGCTAGGAATAGACCACATGCATGTATCTTAACTCCACCTACAGGAATCCATCATGACCATGATGATGAATCCGATTAGTTTCCTATTTTAATCTTGTGTTTTTTATTTGTAACTTTATATTGATGTTTAATGAAGACTACTTTTGTTTAAATAGAATTTCTAATGTATCTTTTAAATCATATATCAAGGATATCTTTATAGTTGGTTTGAATATATGCATACACAATATATTAATCCAATTTGAATAGTAGAAAATGTTAACCACTAAATTCAAAATTCAAATATCATTCATATTAGATGATTCTATACATATATCATGGTTGTGATGTCTAACCATCATGTCTTCTACGACAACCTGCTTGGTTATGTCTTACCTTTCTACAAATACGACATCTATATCTTGGTTGAGATTCAATCTAATCCATTTTATTTCTTAACCTTGTTGACTTTGGATGGCCTATCCCACACGATGTTTCATCGTCTAGCACAAGTGTCCAGTTTGCAACATCAAGCAAAGTAACATTATGTCCAATGGGTCACCATTGGGCAGAATATGCAGCTACAACATTTTGTATTGTAAACACCAGATCAATAAATTGATAATAATCTACACTTACTGCGACACATGTTGCAATCACATGAGGCATGGATACTTAATAATTGAAATTGACCACATTCACAAAATCTTTGTGAAATTGATTGCCCACTTGTATCCTCCTTTTTATGTAACTAGATTGAATGCTCTTTCACTTCAAATCGTGACGATTGAATGTTATATCTATGTATATGGTGAGAACATTTTTCATCTTGATTTTTCTTAATACAATCAATTAACTTTGTACAATACTTTTTACCACCATTCAATTCTACATTCGCTGCTGCTCTTTGATGCACAAATATTCAACTAATCGATTGTATGTATACTTAACAAGTGTTATGATCGAAAGATCATGTGCACCTTTTTAAATTTTATTCATAAACTCAGATATGTTGTTGTCATATGACCATATCGCCTACCATGTTCATCATAAGTGAGACTCCATTTTTCTTTGGAAATACTATTAGTCCATTTGCCTATATTTGAGCTTGTCTATCTAAATCTTTGAAGTTTTTCATCAAATACACGCTTACATGGTGTGTAACTTGTAATAAGTAACCAAAATATGCTTACATGTGACAAAAGTAGAAGAGTCGTGCATAATTTAATCAATTCTTGCTTCAATTTTTGATTTTTGAAATGGTGGTTAAAGTTGCTTGTTATATGTCGAATATAGTACACACGATAAACATTTGGAGGTTGCCATCCCAAATATGGATTGTTCATGGTAGATTTTATGCTTTGATGATGATCTGAGATTAGACAAATTCCATGTTTTTAAGTCACATATTGTCTTAACAAAGCAAGAAACCAACTCCAAGCCTCCAATGTCTCCTCTTCTATTATTGCAAATGCAATTGGTAAAACACAATTATTACTATTTTGTGTAGTTGTAATGAGTAATGTACCTTTGTATTTTTCATATAGAAAGTTCCATCAATTTGTATCAAACGTTTACAGTAGTTAAATGCTTCAACGCATTGACGGAATGTCCAAAACACTAAAAAAAAAACTTCCTATATCTGTTATTAACTTTATCACGAATTACAAATTCTGTTGTCTGAAGTTTGTAAAACAAATTCAGGAGTAAGTTTAATCATGTGCTCCAATTATCTTGACAGTATTACGTATGATTCATCCCAATCACCAAAAACATGCATAATTGCTTTTTGTTTAGCCTTTCATGCTTTCTATATGATATTTTATAGCCATATTGACTTAATATTATTTCTTGAATGAGTGATATGGATGTAGAAGGTTCTTGATTGACCATCCTTATAGACAAAAAATAAAACAAATATTATATTTTTTTAAGAAAATATATAATTATAATGATGATAAAAAAAAACTTTATTTATTATATGTAGAATACATGAACATATGAAATTTGAATACAACTTCTAAAGATCTTGGGATAGAGCAACATTTACACAATTATGTTGCCCATCCCATTTTGTTAAAACCCATTTATTGTTTATCTTTGATTTTATGGCCCTTATTTGCCATGGGCAAATGTGAACATGATTCGAACATTTCACATATAAATATGTATGTTTTGACTCAATTACAATAAAAGTTTAGTGTACCTTCATTGCATATTGACTGCTGATTTGACTTCATCTTTGCTTTCAAATTGTTATCCAATAAACAATTCATCTCCAATCTTTCAATTACAAGGCATGTTAGTTATAGAATGATTCATTTCTTCATTTGTGTATTTCCAGTTAATGTAGTTGTAGTGTGGGGAATAATTTGCAACTCCTGATTATGATACTATTTATATCAAATATCAATAGATAAATAAACTAAATCAATGTTCAATAGAAAAAATTATATATAAGTTAACTAATTAAAATGTAAAAAATTATTTATCACCTCTTTCTTGTTCACATATTTGAAGGGTAGAACCAATCAGATCTCCAAAAATATTTGTTTCTTCCTCCACATCTGTGTCTACAAAGTATTCTAGTTATATTCATCTTCATTTTCTTCGTTACTACTAACTGAAGTAGAAGGCAAATAATAGTTCAATCATCATCGTTTGTTAAATTAACAGCTTCAAAATTATTTCCTGAAAAAGTATCATAATAAAATAAACTAAATTATTTATTACAATTAAATTTTATAAGGAAAATTAAGTTACTAAAATGCAACATAAATATTTTGACTACCTAAATCTTGAACGAAATTCTTGTTTATTAAAAATATTAAGAGCAATACCTTCTATCAATATGGTATGACTATGAACTATATCAGCCTTGACATATATCTCTACCATTGGTATTGATGTTGGTTAATCAAAAGCATTTATCATAATTTGACATCATCATCATCACTAATATGAAATTCACTGTATTGCATTTGCTTACCAGAAACTAAAAATTTACCAATTAATCCAGGAATAACTTCATTTAAACCAAGCTTTAATTTTATATAAATTTTATTTTTAAGCTCATTGAAGGTTATATTTTTTTTAATTTGAATAGATTTTTATTTCCATAAAAAATAATTTCATTCGACCCTTCGAATATTTTACCTTTAGAATAAATAATAACGATAACTTTATTCATTTTAAAAATATAACTATTTTTTAAAAATAAACGTTTAAATTAAAAAAAATTCATTCAACATACTATAAAATAGCGTAACATAAAAATATGATATAATTTTTAGATATTATCCATTAAATTTGTAACATGCTATCATATGATCCAACTGTATCACATTTCCATTATACAACACAGCTTGTATCACATCAATCACGCTCACATCAACCACGCTCATGTAGACTTATGTCAGCCCTAATGTAAAGGCTATTTTTCCAAAATAGGATTTTTTAAATATTTATTTACACGTTAAGGGTAGATTCAAAAGTTATTCTGCGCGGGGTTGGAAACAGTATTTAAAGCGTATTATTTTAAGCGTACTAACATTAAATTAAAGCGGAACAAGACTCTCTACAGGTGACGTACAACTTCATTGATGATAGGACTCCACGAATGCAACATATAAAATAATTTCAGCGTGCATGATTGGAAACAATGCTTAAAGCGCACCATTGTAAGCATATTGACGTTACGTTTAAATTAAAGCGGGATAGGATTCTACAGTTTCAGCTACTAAATTTATGCGTGTTTATGTTTAAATTTTAAAAGTGCCGCCTAACAATTTCATTTCTTATTTAAGCATGTGAGAACCGTTTCAGTTTTGGTTATGCATGTTTCCCTTCTTCCTTTTTTGTTTTAAATTTTGTTTGGGGACCACAGTTTAACTTGGATTTGCCACTAACACAGAAAGTTTGAGATAAAAGGTTAGTAAAATGTAGAAAGTATGTTGTTAGACTAAATAGTTGGATAGTTATTTTAAGTTTAAGATTATGGTAGTAAATATTAGGTTATTAAATTTAAATGTCGTTGTAGAAGAAGAATAAAAAGTATATATTTTAAAAATAATTTTTTTAAAATTAATAAAAAAAAATTTGAAAATCAGTTTTTTATTGAAAAAATTAGTTTGTTAAACAATTTTAAAAGATGAAAAACTTTTAGAACAAAAGATTGTTTTTAAAAATTTTAATTAATTGTAAAAGAATCAAAAAGTAATGTTAGGGTATAAAAAACTTTATAATTAAAAATAAATTTAAAATTAAAATAAATTAGAAAATATACATTTAAAATTTATTTTAAAAAACAGTTTGTGAAAAAAAAACTTAACAAATTAATAAATTAGAAATTTTTGAAACAAAAATTGATTAAATTATATATTCAATTTTAAATAAAATTGGAAAAAAATAAAATTTAATAATTAAGTAAAAGTTAAATTGAAAAATAAGTTTGTGCAATAAAATTTTAAAAAGGCTAAAATAATTAATAAAGTCACACTTTAAGATATAATTATATTAAAATTGATATTAAAATAATAAATTGAAAATTTTGAAATTTAATAAAAAAACTTTTTAAAAAAGTTTATGGGAAAATTAAGAAAAAACTAAAAGAATAACAGACTTGAAAAAAATAATTTAATTGAAACTAATATTTCAAATTTAATAAAAATATTAAATATAAAAATGAAAAACAGTTTAAAAAATGAGTTTGTGGAATAAATATAAAAACATTGTATAAATTAAAAAATTTACAATTTATAAATTATTTTCATAAATAGTATATTTAAATTATAGTAAAAATAGTAAAATTGAGATTAAAAAATTAATTTCTCAAAAATTCATTAATAATAATATTGAAATAAAAAAAAGTAGATCAGATAAATTTTTGATTAAAATATAAATATATTTATGATAGTTTTAATTTATGTAATATTATATAATTTTGATTATAAAATAATTAATATAAATTAGTATTTAGTATATAAAATTTGTGTTATTTATTTATTTAATTGTGTGAATGTGAATGACTTATTTATTTATTTAATGTTGTTATTTATTTATTAATTTATCAATTTACTGTTTAGTTAATTTATTATTACAATTAAATATTATAGGGTTAAATTCATAGGATTTATAAAATTTTTAAATTTTAAATGTTAAGTAAAGTTTAAAAAGAATACAATTAATTAGGAAATAAATAATTAATAAATAAATAATATATAAAATTATATTTAATTTAATTTAAAAAATAGATTTAATAAGTGGTTTTGAAAAGTTTATTTAAAAAAATATTTAATAAAACATAATTAATGTTCTAGTTATGGTATAATTTAAGATCTTAAAAATATTATTGAAAATTAATTTAATTAAAAATGTTAATTTATTAAAAAAAATTAGAAACATCATAATTTATAGAATTAATAATTTGATTAATTTAAAATAATTGAAAAAAAAATAGTAAATTAAATGAAATTAATTTAAATATTTAGACAAATAAAAAGATTAGTAAATTGAAGAAATATATATAAAATTAGAAAAAACATATTTATTAAATTAAATTAATTTTTTACATAAGTTAAAAAGTAAATAAATTTTATACAAAGATATCATATTAGAAAAAAATAAAAGTTAGTAAATTAGATAAAATTTTGACACAAATAAAAATTTTATTAATTTAAACTAATGAAAATTTATATATATGTCTTTTCATAAAAATTGTACTATTTAAAATAAAACTATTGTATTATAAATTAGAGATAAATTTAGTGTTAGGAACAAAGTTAGTTAATAAGATCATGACATTTTACACAATAAAAAAAATTAAAATATTAAAATTAGTATTTAAATAATTTACACAATATATAAATGATTTTTACACAATAAATTGTTAGACATATTAAAATTATAATAATTTAGAAAAAAGAGTTAAACATAGACAAATTGAAATAACTTCTGATAAAACTTAAAACCTTTGTACAGTATGACATCATCTAGTGACCCATCACAATCGGCGCGCATCATTCGACCAGGACCAATAGATGCATCTCTTCTTATGCTGCAGAGTGTCCATATCTCTGAGCAGATATGGAACGGAGAACCTGATCGAGAGTTGAAGGTCAGGAGAGCAAAGTTTCATCATGATCGAGACAACATTCCAGTGGTTCCGCCTGCGATTGTTGACAGGTTACGTCGAGTAGGGTTCTTGGGTGTAGCGCAATTACCTTTCATACATGTCGATTCTTCATTAGTCGAAGCATTGGTTGAGAGATGGAGGCCGGAGACGCATACGTTTCATACATTGCCTGGGGAGTGCATTTTACGTATCTCTGATTTGAAATCCTTTGTACTCAACCTTTTCATATGAGACTAAAAATCTTCCTATTAAGTTCGAAATAATTTGATCAAATGACAATTTTAATTTTTTGAAAATTTTTTCTTTCAATTCATCAAAACTAACATTTGTTAAAACCTGAATTGATTTTTTTTTTCTTCAAATGTTAAACCTTCCTCACTTTCAAACATTTTTCCATTAAAATATATAATTATTATTATTTCATCCATAATTAAAAAAAATTCAATCAAATTCCTACTAGGACTCAGTAATTTTAAAAATAATTTATAATAATTTTAAAACAATTAAAGTATAAAACAAAATTACATTTACCGTAAAATAAAACAAAAGTTACAAAACTCTCTTTTACTGAAAAATGCTCGGAATTTACTCTCATAATGCAATCAACTCACATATTTTTATACATCCTTACAACGTATGTATAAATGCATAAAACAATTAAAATATAATAAATTTATGGATGTTAAACGTTTAAAATTATGCGACATAGCTTATGAAGTATCAAAGTGCGATTTGAATGGCAAAAACGCCTAAATTTAAACGCAACTGCCACCAAAACGTATAAATTATTGCATTTTTTGCACCCCTGAACCGCGTCCGAAGGATCCAGCGCATAAATTGTTGCGTTTATACCCCTTAAACCGTATCAATTTCGGCGCATAAAAATCCAAAAATATCAACTATCAAAACGCATAAATTCATACGTTTTATCCCTTTACACCGCACCAATTTAAGCAGTATTCCTTTTTTATACCACATTAAATTCTACGTAACTTTAATACGCAAAATCTATTGCCTCTTCAATACTGGTTTCACCCTATATGCGGAATAACTTTTGCTAATACCCATGATGCTATTTTTTAAATAACCTCCTTTTAAAAAATTTGCCTAATGTAAAACACAATATATGTCGTCTTTCGACATAGCTTATATCATGTTAATCACGAATGCCATATCAGCTGTCGCCTTCCAATATAAAACATAAACTGACACTCCATTATAAAATACATATATATCTTTTTTCAATATATGCAACATGCCACGTATCCTATTTCAACACTCCATGAATAAATATTTTTCAACAATCTTATTATAATATTTATTATCTTAAACATTGGTCAAAATCCCGACCTTTCTTGTATAAAGACCCGTCAACATCGGCTATTGGCATCCAATTCTACCCACTTCATAGCCTTTCTTGTTCCCCCACCCCTATGTTCTGGCATAACAGCACAGGAGCTTTTCATACTTTTGGAATTGAGGTTTGTATCCTACGACGTACGAAGTCTTGTCGGCGTGATTTTTCTTAAAGTTGGTTCATTTTAATTTGATGTTTACTTGCTGAAATTTAGTTTATGCTTTATTATTTTTCATGCACTTGCACTATATTTTCTTTTAATTCCATTTATTTCAATATACAAATAACCCACTTTTTGAACACCTAGACAACTAAGGAAAATCGAGTCTGTTGTTCTCATTGCACATAGTTACTATAAAATGATGATTAGAGATCTCAAATATCCCTTCGTTACTAGTTGATTGGTAATATATACTTGTCCTATCAAGTCTCGCACATGTTTATCAATTTTAGTTTGTGACAAAGCTAATTCCTATAAGCTCCTGAAGATTTGATTTCCATCCTATAAATGATTGTTCCAATTAATTCTTTCCTTTTATTTTATACACACTCTTTTCTAGTTATTTAGGGCGTTTAGATTGTTAAATTGCAAATACACGGTACTAAATAAAATAATCTATAAGAAAATAATACCTTTTACCATTTTTAATTTTTAAAAAATAAATCAACCATAAAAAATGTCAAAAAATATGTTCAAATTAGCATTCGTCAAATAAGAATAATGATATAATGCATATTACAAGTTTTTACAACTCTTCTTTTCGCTTCTTTTTAATCTCTATCACTCATCATATTTGACACTTCTTTTACTAAAAATTATAAAATTTGTTATATAAAATTGATATATAAATAGTCATTATTAAAAAATATATAAAAAATATTATATAAGTAATATAACTCGCTTAACACTATTGGTACTCTATGTTGGAAACTACATATTATTTCTCTATGGATTTAAAAATCTAAAATTCATTTTAGCTTTGACTATTATAAACTAAGACCAAAGTAGATGAAAGATCAAAGGATGGCTATAGGCATTAAAGTAAATACAATAAGCACCATGACAATTGAGTTTGGTTGTCTAGTTGTCATAGCTAGGGACGTCTTAGACCCAGGATCTGATGCTCTGGACCCAAGGCCTGTTCTTCCTGAACTGGGTTCAACAACGGGTGCAGGTGCAAGGTTGCTGGTAGGAAGTAGTGCAGATGTTGGGTTGGTAGCATGTTGTGTAGGTGTAGGTGCAGGTGCAGGTGTTGCCTTGGTAGAAGGTTGTGCAGGGGCAGGTGCAGGTGTAGGTGTAGGTGTAGGTGTAGGTGTAGGTGTTGCCTTGTTAGAAGGTTTTGCAGGTGCAGGTGCAGGTGTTGGGTTTGTAGAAGGTTGTGTAGGTGCAGGTGCTAGGCTGGAAGAACCAAGTTGCCCCACATCAAGGGCAATATCAAATTTACAATTACCATTGGGTGGTGAAGGATCTTGCTCTGTGATAATTGTTAAACCATTGAACTTGCATCCATCTATGTTTTGATTTGTCACTTGGTAGAATGCATTATATGCATATGAAACTTTGCTTCTCTTATCCAACCATCCACAAGATGATCCATTACTCACACTAGTGCATCCTGTTGATGCCCCACATGCAATATTCCAATTATCATTCATCTTGGTGTCATCATCAATGCTAGCATTTGGAGAAACCACACACCATTGTTTCTTCAAGTACTTCACCCCTTTGGCAGGCACAAGTTTTTTTCCATTACCAAAGTCAAGTTGGTACTTAATGCTTCCATCATAGTTAAAGATGCCCCAATGTGGTTCAAAATTTCCTGGTTGAACGCTCTTGGCATCCTCATCTAGCAATCCAAACATATACACATTTGGCATATCATAGGGCCTCATAGGGGGTCCTTTCTTTTTATTTATTCTATCAATCAAGCCTTCATAAAACCTTTGAGCATTGGCTTTGTTGGCATCTACATGACCATCTGTTGGCCACCCAACTTCTCCAATTATGATAGGCATTGATCCAACACCATGCTTCTCTAGGGCAGTTACAAGAGTGTCAAGATTCCCATCAAAGGCATTGGTGTATGTGATGCTTCCATCAACTACAGTTTTGGATGTGCCATCGAAGAAGGCATAATCCTTAGGGAAGTAAGGGTCATTGTAGAGGCTGAGGAATGGGTAAATGTTGATAGTGATGGGTGCATTGTTGTCATTCAGAAACTTAAGGATTGCAACCACTTCATTTCTGACGTTTGCACCAAAGTCTCCTCCAGATGGAAGGCCATTGGAACTCTGGCAGATGTCTGCATTTAGAGGAATGGTCACTTGCACTTTTTTTCCTAAGCCAACTTTGTCTAAGGAGGCTTTGATGTTTTTGAGTGCTGGAAGAACTTTGGGTATGTATATGTCCCCATAGTCCTTTAGGAAAGCTTCATTGCTCACGGCCACATACCTATGAGTACCACAAAATGGATAAGTGAAAGATAAATGGTGCTTGTGCATCTTTTTAATAAATGGTGAGATAGCTAGAAAAAAAAGATAAAGTAAGAAAATGATAAATATGATGAGTAATATAATGAGATAAAAATAAGTACATTGGATAAATATAAAATTTTCTGTGTAAAACTAGAATTATAAATGTAACTCCATTTATTTTTTACATTTTATGTGGTAAAACACTTACATGTATTAAAAAAATATGTTTTAATTTGTATTTTATTTTCTTTTAATTTATATGTTTTAATTATAATAACAAAATACCACTTAATTTTTATTTTATGAATTAAGATTTTTTTCACACCATTAAACGCTTTTGAGTGGGAGAGATGTAGAAAAGAAAGAAGGAAAAATAATAAATACATGGATAATGGATATTATATAAAAAGAAAAGAAGCAATAGACATTAGTGTGTGTGTAAAATTTACAGTGTAAAAATATTATAATTGGTATTTTATTTGTACTTTTACCAAAATGAATAGAGTAATACTTGAAAGTATGAACACCAGTCAATTGACTCCTTAAAATTGTAAAACTATTAATTTTGTTTCTAAAGTTATCAAACAACTGTCTGTCATTTTAGTACATGAAACTATAAAAAAATAAAAAATAAAATGGATACTATTAAAAATTTTATGAATTAAATTTACTAATACTTATAATTTCATCAACTAATTTAATATACTATTTGAATGAACAAAAGACTACTCCCTACAAATGAAATTATGTCGGTGGACCAATCATGAAAAAATTCTTACGAATTTTAAGTCTAAAAGTAAACATTATGTTATTGTTACTCACATATTTACAATATTTTTTATAAATTTTTTATATAATTTTTATTACATCATTTATTTTATTCCACACTTATCTATTTCTCGTTTATTATTTCGTTGAGTAGTAGGAAAAACATACAAAAATGTTTTACAAATAAAATTTTTCTAAAAATAATTACTGCACCAGACCAATGACAAGCAAATAATTTTGTAAGAGTTTATTGATTTTAATAATCCACAATGATATATCCAATTATAGTACTATTATTGTCGTAGATTAATTATCACATGCAATGAATACTCCAAATGTAAGAAAAGAAAAGGAAAAAACATATACGAATGGTAGGAAAACTTTTTTCGATTGATCATCATATGATCTTGTATGTTATTTATATTAGAAATTTATGACTCAATTTTTTTTATTATATTACTTATTATATTTAAAAATTTTCTCTCTTTTTTTCTTCATAAAAACTATTGTGTAACATTTTTCAATTTTAAATCACGAACCCACCCCCTATTCAAGTCTTATGTTTCTATCATTGTTTTTCTATCTTAACGTCACATTTTTCATATCACATGTGGAGAAAAATTAATAATTAAATTACCTTATATCGACTCCATTTTTGACATATGCTGACACATTTTGAGCCACCCAATCGTCAGCAACTTTGATGTCGTTTAAGGGTTCTAAATAATAATTAGCTATTCCAACCATTACTTGAATCCCAGAATTCGCAAGAGCCTTAAGAGCCTCAGGATCAGCTTCGAAAAGCTTTACCTTATCGAATCCATTGTCCTTCATAAGCTGGACAGCAATATTACCCGGAAGAGGCTGTGCTGAAACTCTTCCCCAATTGCATGCAAAGCCAATCACACCCTTTGCCAAACCAAGGCAAAGAAGAACCACCACAAAAATGCACGAAAAGAAGTGTTTGTGCCTCATGTCTTTTTTTATATCAAATTTCTTATAACTATGTTAATGAGGTTTGGTTAATTGGTATGATCGTAATCAACCTGAATCAAATGTGGTGAAGGGATGAAAGAAAAATAAATTTAACGTCCAGAATTGAAGGTGCATTATCAATCACATATATAAAGCTGATTCAACATAAAGTAGGAATTTAATATACAATCATGAGTTTCTAATGTGCTTCGAGAACCTATACTTTAAGGACTCGTTTAAGAGTAACTAGAGAAGCATATAACAATATCCGCTTTTATAGGATTAAGAATCGGTCAAATTAATTCTAACCTTTTTCTTCAGCATTTCAAATTGTTGATCAAATGCAATTTTTGTTTAAATTGCCACTTAAGTTTATTGTTAAAGTTTGATCTTTTGAACCTAGTTAATATGCAACTCTTTTAATTATTAAGAATATGCTATTTTTTTCCGTAGAAAGAGAGAAATCTATTTTCTCATAAAATGACATAATAGAATTTTAAAGGCTTCGATCATCCATTTTTTATCATACTAATCGACATATTATTCTCACATTGTATCGGTATTTTTAAATTTAAATATATAATTGAAAGGTAATATTTTTTATTAAAAAATTTATTTAAAATAATTTATATTAAAATTATTTTATTCAATAATTTTTTATAAAATATAAATTTTATTAATCTAACCATCATATAATATGATATTAATTGAATGCTATTTACTTTCTTGTTATATGTTCACCAATTAAAATTTGTATGTTTTAATGTAAGCATATTTAAATTTATTTTTAAAAAAATTATTTAATTTTTATTTTAAATTATTAATTTAAATTTGTCTTAATTTTTTTAATAGAGATTGACATTTCTTTTAAAAAAAAGATTTGAACCTACTTCCAAAATATTCTATCTCTTATTGAAATGATACTCAAAAATTAAATTATAATATTGAAATGTTGTAACTTAAATTACGATTATCATGAATGTATAAAAAATAATTATATTTAAACTATTATACATAAAAATAGTTTCCATTAAATTTTATTTAAAAAAATATAAAAAATCTTAAAAAAATTAAGTTTATAAATAAATTACAAATAAAGAAAGTGAGATAAAAAAATGTTCACATTCTATACATGATATGCACATGTTAGATTGGAATGATGTGGGGAAGGCATGAAAATCCCTTAAACTCAATTTCTAGGAATGATGTGGGAAGAACATGAAAATCCTTTAAACTCAATTTCTAAAAAAAATTAAATTAAATTAAACAAAATAGTCAATATAGATAGAATAATATCTATCCTAGATTTTACAATAGATATTATAGCATATTTATTTTAATAAAAAAGTACACAAATAATAGAAAAAGAGAAAAGATTTTGTAAAGGAAACAATACAATCAATATATACAAAATAAGAATCTTTTATTTTAGAGTTTAAAACAGATGTCTACAATATAATTATTTAAATATAAAAATAATAAAAAAAAATTAATTTTCATTTTAATATTATTATAAAATTTTATATTGAACTTGAAATGGGATGAACTCATCCAATAAAATTATTATTTATTGCAACCTAAATAATTACAGGATAACAAATCTATAAAATAGTAATTAGATTTAAGAAAAAATCTAAAAAAATCTAGGTTCAGGGATTAATTACAAATAGAAAAGGTGCTAGCATTTTATAATCCTTCTTGAAGAATAATATCCAAAGTTAAATATGAAATTTTAAAATAATTTTAAAAAAAATATTTTATTCTTTTAAAATAAAAATTAAATATTTAAATAATATATTTATATACACGGAAGGGTAAAATAAAAATTAAATATTTAAATAAAATATTTATATATATGTGAGAAAAATAATATAAAATATGCATACAAAATAATGTAACAGAGTTCTTGATCGTACTTTTATGTATTCTTAAATATGGTGAAAAACTTAAGGCAACATAGTTTTATTAATTTAATTGTTCAAAAAAGTAATTTAAAAATCTTAAAAAAAATTTATTTTTAAAATTAAAATTTGGAAAGATGATTTTAATAATTAAACTTCGAAAACAAACCTTTTTTGAAAAAAAATGATTTGAAAGATTTTGAAAGAAGATTAATTTATGGAAAAAACTAAATTTAATAAATTAAGAATTTTGATAAATTAAATAAGAATATAGTTTATATTTATATTTAATATTTTAAATCAGATATACATGAGGTTTAAGACAATATATGATTGTACTATAAAACTTTACAAATCCAAAAATATGTAAGATAGAGAATGCTATATATATAAATTTAAAGTTTGTTGCGTGAAATCTAACATTAACAATATTTATCTAAATTACTTAATTTTAAAATGTTCTATTTATTTTTTTAAAATAACACTTTAAATCTTAATATGCACATGGTCTAAGACAATGAATAGTTACACTATAACACTTTATTTTATCTAAATGTAAGGGTAGAAAACATTACATGCACAAATTTAAGATCAATTTTGATCTATCTAGAATTAACATTTATTTAATAATAATATATAAATTTATGCAAATAAATATCTAATAAATATGAAAGTACATAATTAAAAATAAAAAATTCTAGAACCATAAGATAAGAAATTATAATTATTAATTAATATTACTAATACTATTATGTATTAGGTTAATCTTAAAAATACTATTATTATTGTAAAATACGTTATTATTATAAGTAATATCTTATTTTATATAATATTAAAGTACATGATAATTATTATTATGTAATATATATTTATATAAGATTACAATATATAAAGACAAAAACTATATTTGTATACAACAGTTAAAAGGAATATTGATATGTTGATAAAGTATCATTCTATTAACTTATTTATGAGAAATTAGGTATAATTACTATGTATTAAATGATAATTTAATTATATTCTACCTATTTTTTTTGCAAGAACAATCATGCAAGCAGAGAATAAGAAATTAGGTAGATTTTGGACCAATAAGAGGACATAAAAAGATGAAGAAGGAGTAGAAGGAAAAAAAATGTCCCTTGGAGAACACCAGGATGACCATGCTAGTTGGAGAACGCCCTCAAAATAGACCAAGATTTTTGACATGGCCATGCAAACCTAAGTAGGATGTGCCAACCCTAGGAGACAATAGAAATGACCTAAGTCGATCCAAATGATGCAGGAAAGGATCCCAATCAGCTTTGATAATGCTACAGGTGGCCTAAAGCAGCCATAACAGTTGTGGAGGTAACTTAGGTCAACTTGGTTTACAATAGAGGTAACCTTAATCCATGCCTATAAAAGGGAGGTTATGCCTTGGAAGAAAGATATGACTTACAAGTCATACACTTCACACCATCCAATTCATTTCGCTTCTATTCATCATTTTTTTCATTTCTTCTTTTTGCATCCTTCTATAGGATTTTGGTGGAAGGAACTCATTCATGGTGCTAGTTATATAATCTCTTGTCAACCTTGCTGACATTATGATTTTATATCGCTAATCTTAGGATTAGGTTATGGGTGCTTTTGGATTAACCTGTTCTCATTTGCTTTCTTTTGTTGTGTGTAACTACTAATTCGTGGAGCTTTGGTGAATCTTTTGATGTAATTATTTGAACCTTATTTTTTTTATAAATAAGTTTATGTTTTTAGTATAAATGATTGCATGGTTTCTTATCCAATTATCACTTCATTACTCTTAATCTATTAATGAGAATTGGTCACTCTTTTTAATCTCTAAGTTGGTTAGGAGACAGATGATTGTACCATCCTCAAGTAGGTTTAACTATAAGTTAACTGAATCTAAGAGTTTTGGGAGAACAATCAGAATCTTAGACTTCTAACTGGATATTAGGTTAACAAATCCAAAATACTTTATACTTCTTTTAACTATTTACCTTGCATGAACATGCGGGTAGTACTTAAAGAAAAGATTATTACTATTACATGATCATTAGATAGTAATAACATTAGGACAGGTGGTTAGAAATTAATGTATAAATTATTCATAAGGAAATTTAGGGGTAAAAATAGGTAAAGTCATAAGAGGATCCAAAGTTCCATGCTTATTCATAACTTCACGGTTGTGTTCTTTGTTTTTTATTTTCTTAAAACTTGTTTTTATGTTTTGGTACAATTTTTTTTAAACAAAACATTGACATGAAAGTGCGAACCTTGTCATTGTAAATTAACATAATAACAAATAAGCATTTCAAATATTGTCATTTTTAGTAAGTTTGAAAACTTATAATCATGTACCCCTAATATTATAGATTTATTTACACAGGAATATTTGCAATATATATATGATAAAGCATGCAAGTGAAAGTAAGATAAAGGCTTGTTGAGAGTTCTTTTATTCAAAACAAGGATAGAAAAATCTTTTCTATGGGTACCACCATCCATGTCTGAACTGTTCAAAGTTGCACGAATAAGACTAAGATCATCTTTAGTGCATCATGAAGCAGTTGTCTTACTTCTGTTATGCCTTTTGATGTCTTTGTCTACATCTCTTTTGTGTACTAAAATGTCAATCTGTGCTATCTATTTTCTAAGCAGACCACTACTTTCGTGTAAGGCATGGTCAAGCTCTAAAAAAATAAACAAGAGGTAGGAAATAAGATATTGTAATTTCTAAGTAGGCATCTATCCTAGGGTTAGTAACATCATTTATTTCCCAACCACTTTAGCTTTTTTCGAAAATGTTACTAGCATACAAGTTTAATTTTATTCCTTTTAAAATATCTTTATTTTTTAAGTGGATTTTTTTAATTATAAAATAGTTTATAATAAGCATAATTATATATATCATTCCTTTTTTGGATCACCTTTTTAACATGATGAATCATAACATCAAAGACACTACTTGACATATTAACACCTTTTGTCATTATCATAATTATTTTCATTCCCTATTCATCCTTTTAATAATACATATGACACACCATTATATTCTTAATGACATATTCATATTCCTGATGGTCATCACCATCTTAGCTTGAAGCCTTGTGTCCTCTAACATGGATAGTCACAATCTTACACTCATGTACAAGTCCTAAACTTGACACTTTTCAATTATATGCTTGTTAAGTTTTTACATAGGATTTTCTTTAGTGACCTGTTTGATTAAAATAACATGCATGCTCTATATTCAATCAAAATGATATGCACATATAGCATCCAATTAATCCATTCAATATTAACACATGGAACCTTAAGGACATAACAAGTCATTATGTCATTTAGGAGATCACATAGCAAATTTGAAGATAGGTAATCATACTCAAGCATCACCACAATAACCAAGATAATAATATTTATCCAAAAAATTCCCTTTCTTGATAAAAGTGTTTACTTAAGAAAGGTCTTTAAATTTTGGACAACATGCACTCTCTTTGTAAAATTGTACAATTTGACCTTATTCTCTCTGTTATATGATAAGTTTCTCAAGGAAAATCTAGACCACTCATTCTCTCTACGTTTCTCTTGACCTTCCCTTTTCTCAACTAAATTTTGAATGTTTTTCTCATCCTTTATCTTATGTTGGCCAAATGACCATTATGCCTTAGTAGACTTTTTGTTCTTCTAAACCTGATAGCTACTTTTGTTTCTTAAGATTCATTCCTAGGAGAGAAGAACATCTAAGTAATTTCCATTAAAATCTTATTATATCTAATTCTTTCTCGCTTTATGAATGGATATGTGAGCTTCAAAGAGGTTGTTGTTCATTTTTCTAGGCCTTTGTGACCAATATGTTATAATTAAATCTTAATAAAAATGAAACTTTTCTTCTTTACCTACTGTACTATTTTACTAATATTCTTACAAGTATAAGTGTCGCAACCGTAATTCCGACGAGACGACGAACTCGCTAAAATTTGAAAAAGAATTTTATTTGGATTAATGTGGAGTCGCCACCAAATTTTTATTTAAGGGAAAATACTTGGAAAAACCCTAACTTGAGGAAGAGATTTAGGTTCGGGAGTCAGTTCTAAGTGGGGAAGGTGTTAGGCACCCTACTCGTCCATTCCGAAGAACGGTACCCTTAAACTGAGTATGTGATTTTTTTTAAAATTATTTGATCCCTTAATTAATGTGAAAATAAATAAGTTGATGGAGGTTAGTCTGACAGGACTTGATCCTACTCCTACGTATTCCCCGGTGCAATGGGAAACTCAAGGCTTACGTAGTTCTGGTTTGATTTGAAGGCTTGACCTCCGAAGGTGCTTGAAAATGAACCTAATGTTTTGAAAATATTTTAAGGAGAATCCTTAATCCACATATGCACAGGATCCAAGACAACTACGACTGCACTGGGATCCATACAAAGCCCTAAGCATCGAACATAAGAAAAAACTACCAGTTCGTGCTTAGGGTTCATTGCGTGAGACGTAGGGATTCTAGAATGAAGTTTTGATTGAAATTATTTACAGGAGGATTCTTAGTCCACATATGCACAGGGTCCAAGACAACTACGACTACACTAGGACCCATATGAATTCCTAAACATCGAACAACAGAAAAAGCTACCAGTTCGTGCCTAGGGTTCATTGCGTGAGACTTAGAACCAAAGAATTTAATTTAAAAATGATAAAGATGAATGAGCTTAAGTAGAAAAAGGATTGGGCTTGATTTAAACTAAATAAATGAACTTGATTTTGAATTTAAGGGAAAAAGCTTGATTTAAAATGAACTTGATTTTGAAGTGAGCTTGATTCGAAACTTGAAGCAAACGAATTAAACTCGATTTTACTTTTGAGAAAGGGAATTGAACTTGATTTGAAAATAAAGGTTTGAATTTGACGAAATTGGATTGAAGTTGATTTTGAAGAAGAATAATCTGGTTCGAATTTTGAAGAAAAAGGATTTAGTTTGAACTTGAGGAATTTGAACTTAATTTGAAGAAAAGAATTCAACTTGAAATTGTAGGAAAAAAATTTATTTTGAATTTACTGAAATGACCTTGATAAAAGATTAAATTAAAGCTAAATAAATTGATTGCAAAAGGATTGATTGAAAAAAAATTTATTTGATTTTATAATGCCCAATCAGAAATTGCGAATATATGGCCCAATTTAAGAAAGGGGTGCTGGTTTAACCCTTGGTGGCTCTCTTAGCCCATGTGATGAGGAAGCCCATTATGGGTTCGGTTGGTCCCAGCAAGTTTTAAATTGAAGAAATGCTACGACCC
The DNA here is from genome assembly GCA_037954105.1 of Canavalia gladiata. Taxonomy (NCBI): domain Eukaryota; kingdom Viridiplantae; phylum Streptophyta; class Magnoliopsida; order Fabales; family Fabaceae; genus Canavalia; species Canavalia gladiata. The sequence continues at coordinate 13,261,678 of CM075662.1, read as the reverse complement.
AAATCGTATTGGCTAATTACTCATTTTGGAGCAACATCGCTTGGCCCGAATCCGAATCGTATTGGTCACTTAGATTGGAAGGATTTGGGGCAGCAACATGACCCTTGAACTGTGGCCCAATTGCTGGTTGTTTGAATTTGTTTAAGAAGCTCCTCTATGGCCTTGAGTCTGTTGGGCCCATATTGAAGAGGTTGGTGCGGCCCTAAGTCATCTGGGCCCATATGGGTTTATGGCTGGACTGGAAGGTGGCCTATGTGGTATTACTATAGCTCCAGACCTCAACCTAGCCGTTGTCATGTGAGGTGCACGTGGTAGACATAGCATAGGGGAAGTCCACACCTGCCAGCACGTGAGACGTACATGACCTGTGAGAGTGTTTTGAAATTAAAATTTTGGGGTGTGGGAATCGAACATAGTTCTTGGACGTTGCGGAGGCCAATGGTGCCACTGGACCATGCTTTTATTTTAATCCTGGGCACTTTTAATTTAATTTAACCTAAACCACATGTAGTGGACGTGTGGGTTTGCATGCGCTGCATGGACGCTGGATACGTATGCCTCTTGAAGTATTGGAGCAAGGAAAAGCCCTTGTTAAGCCAGTTACTGGCCCCTAATCTCTATGAGGTTTAATAGGTCATATTCATTATAATAAGCTCCTCAATATGCATAGACGAATGGAGGTGAGCCCTATGTCTGCATTCTCTTCCAACGTATGGGTCTTTGGGCAGTGGTGCCAAGCATCATAAATCCCAAGCACAAGGATGGGTATCCTTAGGTAGGATGACTTGCTAGAGATGTGATTAATTCTCTCCAGGGATAGCTTGACCAGCACCTCTTGGCTCACCCTTTGAAGGGTCAAGACTACATTGTACCCTGGGGCCATTACATCCTTGACAATCTTTCGAGCGAACCATTGCATACATCTAAACGAGCAATCTCATTTCCATGTAAAGGTGAGTTTGCAATGTCGTGGTAAATGGCATCATGGATATTTAATCATGACGAGTGGCATTTGGAGATGATTTTACAGGGCAGGCAACTAAGCCTTGGGCATCCTCAGTATCCAGTCTATAACCGGTAGGGGTAGCATACCATGCTCGGATGTGGCAATGTGGTTGCACAGAACGGGTAATAGGCCAAGAATTGCATTTGGAATCTTTGAGCAGTCCTCGTCGGATTTCTCACCTATTGACCCCCTTGAACGTGTATTGAGGGAGTTGAGTCGTAGTATCAAAAGCAATAATGTGGAGTTCTAACATAGGTTAAGGATTTACTCATGGAACACCGTTAAGGCAAGGGGCTGCCATGCCCATTCACCAAACTCAGTTTTTATGACGTAGCCATTAATTCCTTTATAAGGTCAGTATGCTTACCAAGGTTGTTGAGTTTTCTAGCAAAAAAAAAAAATGGAAATAGGAACTTCATGATACCAGCATGATCGCTCAACGCTTTAGCCCGTTCTGATCTCGAGTCACCAGATTCTGGACAACCAAAAGAACAGGTTCAATAACGACTTGTAACCATGGCAGATGGCGGGGAGTTAGGACATAGCAAAGGCTGTAGATTTTGACGACCTTTTCCAAGCGTGATACGCTCAGAGAACTATCACGATGGAGTTGAACAAAGCTTCCTTAGCCATAGTAACAAAACTGATCTTCGAGTTCGCGTAACCATTAAACGGACAGACTTGCATCACATGATCATGCTAGATAAACTCATTGCACAGCAGGAAGATGTGTCAACCACCACAGGTTCCAAGGGAGTTAAGAACATGTCTACTATACTGTATTTAGGACATTGGTTTGTTCGTATCAAACCCTCATGCATCAACAAACTAGCCTATTGAGAAGCTATTAAATTCTTCAACAAATTAAGGTGCTAATAGACTAGCTGAAATACCATTTTCTACATAGCATAACATGATCAGCTCTTGATTAACATCAATGCAAACTCCTAACTCAACTGATACATGTGTAGTTAGAATTTACTAACCTGTTCAAACGAAACAAGGGTGCTAGGAGTTCTTGGTTAGTACTCTTCTTCCGATTGTTTCCCTTAATTGAAGACCAGAGAGGTTTCTTGATCTGAGTGGGTCTTCCCTATTCTTGGAGGTCTTGCTGTGAATCTTGATCCTAAGGCTTTGACCACCTCCTCCTCCACCGCAACTGATACCCCTTCCCCAGAGTTCCAGTGGAGAGCAATTTTAAGATCCCCAAAATGGAGACATTCTAGTGGAGCCTCGAGAGAGAATCAATTCCCGAATTTTCTCCCCTCCTCCTCTATTAATCCCTTGCTCCTTCCAGTTGATGTCCAGTGCCCAAAACCAGCAGGGCCCCCTTTTATTTTCTGTTTTTCCTTTTTTCCTTTTGTTAATTCCCTTTTTATTTTTATTCATTCTCTTTTTACTTTTCCATTAATTTTGTTTTTTATTTAATTTTTGTTTTGTTTTTGTTTTTATTTCAGTTTTAAAAAAAATTGTTTTTATTTTAGTTTTTTTTAAATCTTGTTTTTATTTTAGTTTTTAATTTTATTATTTTTATTTTTTCAAATTTATTTGGTTTTTTTCATTTAATTTCCTGTTATTTATTTATTTTTTATTTTTATTTCTTTTTTGTTTGTTTTTTTATATATTTTTTTCTTTTTTTCTTTTTCCTTTTAGTTTCTAATTTTTTGCAATTTTGCTATTTTCACTTTTCTCTTTTTTTTTTACATTTATTTATTATTATTTTATTATTATTATTTTCCAGATTTTATTATTTTCATTTATTTATTTATTCTCTGCTTTATTTTCATTTATCTGTTTTTCTGTTTTCTATATTTCTATTATCTGTTTATTTATTTATTATTTAATTTAACATTGGTTTCTTGATTAATTTTAACAATTGGGAGCCTCAGACATAATTGAGTGTTTACAATGTCTAAGATCTACATGTGCAATATGTGAGAATATTTTCCACGTGCAAGGTTGCATCAATAGCATGAAACCACTCATCTCTTTCTTATGATGCAAATTTCATGATAAGGGCAAGAAAATGTAGTCGAATATAAACTATATTAGTCACAATAATATATTAAAAATAGTAGATGGTTAAGTAGAACCTTATTAGTTGAAAGATAATAGAAAGCAACACTACCAATAAGCCTTAGAATATATGTTCTCGCAAATTTTTCTAATTCAACATCTTCGTTGCTATTCAATATTTTAAAAATGTTAAAGTATCCATGACATTTTAATGGCTGGTCCATGTAATTCTATTTGATGGGGGAGGGGGATTTCAAGTAAACATGTTACAATGAATTTCAAAACATATACCAATGTGCCGCCCATAACCGGTATACTTGTAATAAGTAAACCAATTAGAATATAACATCTTGTAAAATGATGATGCTTCATCAAATGACATATGAAACATATTTATTTGAGGTATCCATCTCTCAATAAGATTCACAATTAAATCTAGTTTACTTTGAAAAACCTATAATTGTTGAAGTCAAGGAACTTGTAAATGTGGAATAATTCATTCAAAAAATATATAGGTTATTATCTCATTTCATAAAATATTTTGTTTATTCAATTTTAAACTTCTAATTTAGAGCTTTATTCCAAATTTGTTTTAAAATATACACACTTTGAAATATGAACAATAAAAGATGTTTGGATCATATAACATCCTAATTATGAATATCAATTTTACGCTTAAGTTGTTCATTTGATTTCATTATTAGTTTGTTATCTCATGATGCGAATTAATTTTAGAATATACTTGTATGAAAATACGGTAATTTTTTTTTAAAAACTAATTGGTATAATAATACGTATGTAGTAGTAAAATAAATCGCTGGAATAATTCTGTGCACGTTTAAAACATTAAGAGCATAAATTTCTTACATTATTTTTTTTTTTATTCGTAATTCGCATGTAAACAGTTAATATGATTTGAACGTGGCGTACATATCATAACATAATTATACATACCATTTTATACATCACATAAGTTTTAGGCCCGTGGCCTTATCTTACAACTTTGATAATACAAACTATCATACATTTATCAAATTTACATAACATGCTACTTAATACTAATACTATTACTAATACTAGGATGCTTGCATCCAACTATATACAACATGCATATTATTGGTATGTCTTCAAACTTCTCTAGTCCCTTGGCGAAACTGGGAAACCCACAAATCCTCCACTAGCCTACTGATGGAAATGGTCCATCCACATGTTCAAGTCCAACAGCATGTACATTCTGTCCAACATCTCTTGGTAGGCATGAAAGGGATAAGGCATCGGTTATGGAGCCTGTGAAGACCATTTATGTGATAGGCTATGGTAGTGGGATGGGGTCTGCGGATCGATTTCCCCTTCAGAGGAATACTGTGTTGGGGTGAAAGGCCTCTAGAGGTATAGTTAATTCGCTAGTCAAGAAGTTCAGGCTTAGAACTTCCAAAATAAATAGCCCAAGGGAAAAGAAGATGCGCATGTTGGCTTGTGCCGTGATTAGTAAGCCATGGGGGTTCATGGTCCAATCGACATGACTAATGTTAATGAATACTACTGCCATCGCAAAAGACATCGTCGTCATTTGGGAATAAAGTGGAAGAAGTAGAGGTGAGAAACTAAGTTTCTCATTAGGATTTCTACTCTATTCTAATATCATCACTTTAATCCCAGTCACTTTAATTTATTTAGAAAATCATTACATGCAATTAAGATTATTTTTAAATCTTTGGAAGCATTACTCTAAAGTGGGTAAATTTTATTCATAAACATATATTCCTCTTAACATTCATAACTTTAGGATCATAATTAAGATATCATTTGACATACATATTATTCTATGTCTAAAGCTTTATTCTTTCTTATTTCTCTTTGTCTTCATCATTTCTCTAGCCCACTCTTTGGGTTACTCATGAATCTGATTTCACCATCTTTGGGAAAAATAATTAGACATAGACATGCGTTAAATTTGTCAAACAATATCCTCTCACTGGTTCTACTCCCACCTCTTGCTACTAAGGATATAAACTCATTCCGAGGTGGTCGTCACCACCTTATAAGGTCATGAAGGACTCGATTCCTTCACTGTAGAAGGGTTTTAGAGAACCGTGACGTCTCCTAGGAGAAACCTTTGACTCCTCTTCAGTAGGGCTTTGGGTGCCCTCTGAATTTGGTGTGCACAAAGTACGTGAGAGTAGAATTACGTTTTCACATAAGGTTTGCTTTAATGATCCCTTAACCTCTTTAAGTTCATTTTCATGGCTTCAGATAAATATGCATGCTCTAAAAAATTTCCAACCAAATGGAATGCACATATAGTTATCAGATTATAACATCATCCTTTCTTACTCACAAGCATTCATCATTCATTCTTACATAAATAATGTGCGTTCATAATTCGCAATACAAGTTGGTTGGTAAATCACATAGCATTATATCACAAATACATGTCCAACCTAATATCTCAATTCGATTTTTGATGTTGAATCACTCAAGGGACTTAATTCTCTCAATGTTCCAAGTTGCTCCTCATCCTTTCCTTTTCTCAATCTCATTTTAGTTTCATGAGGCTTTTACATTTCTAGAATTTTTCTCTAGGTGACCGAATGGCACCTTTTAAGTTTTTATTCTTTGTGCTCTTCATTTGTTCAAGTCTTATGCAAATCCTAGTTATACTAAGTTCAAATATTAAGTATTTACAAACTTTTAACTTGTTTAAGATATTTTAATTGAACATGGTTGTATGGTAACTTATGTCTTTGTCTAGTTCACTTTCTCTTGTCTTATGAGTTGATTTAGGTCATTTGGAGTCTAATTTATTAATTTCTATCTAACTTAGACACTTTTAGAACTTCCTTATCATTTTGGTATGTCATGGTCGAATGACTTAGCTTCCTTCTAACTTTATATTTTAAGTTCTAATCACCTTTCTTAAACATGCTTAGACTTAGTCTTTGAAGTATGTTAAATAAATAAATTTTTAACCTTTACAATTTCTTTTAGTTTTAAACCAAAGGATACCTAGTTAAGGTAATTACGAATTAATTCTTCTCCTAGGTCTATTTACCCCAAGGTGGCCAAATGACCTATTTTCTTAAATCCTATCTTTCTTACACTTTTAATATAGTATGCTTGCATGTTTAGGATCACTAATTAGAGCTAGTTAAGAATTAAAATTTATCCTTAGTTAATTAAACTTATGGTGGCTAAATGGCACTCCTTAGACTTTGAGTTCCACGATTTTCTTCTTAACCCTGGATTTAATTACCTAAAGTGGTCAATTGTTCCTTTTACCTATCTTAAGACTTTATCACACTTTTAATCCATTATGTTTACATGTGAAGGGTCCTTAATTAAACCTAGTTAGGAATTAAATCCTCTTATAAGTTATTTAACTTCTAAGTGGCCGAATGACACTTCTCTAGGTTTAGGGTTTCCTTTTCTTAAATCTACTTGACTTATGTTAACCATTCCTTAACCTTAGTTGACCCATGTTGACCTTTGCTTGGGGTGAAGTTTAGACTGCAGATTTGACTTAGTTTAAAAGATTTTTAAGTCTTTTTACCTAGACTAAGTGAAATGACCGAAAACCACTTTTACTTTACCTAGGTCATGGTTAAATTTTAGTTATCTATTTTATGCTTCCTTAAGATTTTTACCAAATACTAATTATAGATTTTACCTTAAATTTACCTATGTTAAATATTCTGAAATATGTTATTTTTAAGTGTTAATTAAACCTTCATTTAAGTTTCTTATTTGCTGAAAAGTTGCTAATTCATTTTTAATCAAATTTTAAACTCCTTTTTTACTAAAATCTATCTAGGGTGACCGAATGCACACCTAGAGGTTTTTAAACTATTTTTGCTCTATCTTCATTCAAAGGTTAACTTAGTCCATTTAAAACCTATTTACATAGTTTAAGTCTCTTGGATAAATTTTATCCAAATTAATATTTGATCATGGTATGGTGGCCGAAAAGCTCCCTTGGCTTGCTAAGGTCATTTCTTCCAAACTTTCACCTCACATAGATTTGTTTATGTGGTGTTGTGTTCTTGCAGTACCTCATGCCCTTGGTCCATGCATATTTTGTCCAAGTCCAGAGCTTAGATTCTAACCAACATGAGTGCCATACAAAGCCTTTGCCATTTTTATGCTTAAAAATCCAACCTTTACTTAGTAGCTTTTTAGCCTTTGTCCAAAGTAAGCCTTTGGGACTTATTTCATGAATTTATTTTACTTTTTAACACATATGTTTAGAGATTTATATTTTCTCCAGGGATCATAGAAAAATTCACTACAAGTGGAAGAATTACAAATTAAAACTTAAGCATAAAACAAGCAACATAACACTTTTTCCATACAATGAAAAGGTAGATTCTCATTATCTACTCCAAGATGCATATATATATATATCCTTTAAAGTATGCTTCAAAAACTTTTCTCATGAGTACTTAAAACTTATTAAAGCTTCAAAACTAATTTTTAAACAAATTCCATCGATTAAATTTCTTCTAAGTTCCTTAGAAGCACTTTAAACCAACAAAACTTAATTTTTCTTTTCAAAAATCACTTAAAATTGGTGGGGCTGATTTTGAATGGTTCAAACATAGTTTTAATCCCTCATAAGTGAAAAAAAAAAGGATATGTAAAGAGTTTAGAGAAAATATTCATAAAAGAAAACAAACACAGCATGAAAAGATAAGTTGGAAGCATAAAAAGACAAGTAAAAAAGTCCTACTTGTTGAAGACTTTACTAGGTGGTAGTGGGACTATCATGGCTGCCTTGGGTCCCTTCTTGGCTAGTCCACACATTTGCCAAGTGAGGGTGGCAGGACTTTGGTTTTTAGAGTCTTGATTTGGCTTAAGTCTCAAAGATGGAAACTTAGACTTAAAGGTGTAGGATTTGGGTTCTTTGGGTTAAGGTGAACTTAGAGAGAATGGAGAGAATTTGGCTAAGTGTTTAAACTGAAAAAAAATGAAGCAAATTGGGTCTCAAGGGTGCTAAGTGGGTTCGACCACTTAGAAGTAAGTTTGAGATATTTTTACACTTTAGGCGTATTTCGGTAATTTTACCTAGATTTTCCTATTTTCCAAAATAATTCATAATTCAAGGAATTATCCCTTTAGTTTTAGATTAATGTTAATTAGGTTGAGTTTACCATAATTGTATTTAACTTAGCCTAAGCATGCTTTACTTTTAATTAATCAAGGTTAATTAATCTTTTTCATGGTTAAAAGAATCCTTTTATTATTCATCTTTTGTCTTTTGTGGAAGATTTGATTGACTTGAGATTAGTAACTCATCACCAGGTTTTTCACATGTTTATTTTCTTGAAAATAAGTGTGGATCCCACTTATGGCTTGCTTATCATATCTTCTTGCCCTCCTATCCTTCTAGGAGCATTTTTATAATTTTCCTCAACATTGCTGGAAAATTACCCAAAATTATTCCTCTGATATTTTTAACACCTTTTGGTTCATTTTCATGTTAATCTAAGGCCATCTACCAGTTTCTGGGAAGTGACTTGCTCTGTGCAAAAAGAAAAGCTCCTTGGGGCATTTTGGTTATTTTCGGGGTTTTTTGAGGGCGTTTTCATTCCTTCTTGAGTTTCTAAATTTTTCTCATTTTAACCTTTCATGATGTTTTCTAATCCTTTTAAGATGTCTTTTACTTATATTTTCATTTCTCTGACTTGTTATTTGAGTTTCCAGATGTAGGAGCATTTTCGTTATTTTCACATAACTTTCTTATTCCTCTGTTTTTAGCTCCTAATGCTACTTAGTTTTTATTTTAAGAATTATTTTTAACTTCAAATATTCATCATAGAAAAATTAGAATGTTACATATCGAATCTAATATTATGTGATGAAAATAATAAAAAGAATTATATTATGTAATGAAAATAATAAAAAGGATTATATAATATGTGATACTACAGTATTAAAAAAATATAAATATAAAGGACCATAAAATTTAATAATAAAACAAAAACAAAAATTAAACAATTTACTTTCTAGAAGAAATATTTGTGATGCTAAAGAAAAAAAAATTTCACTCATATAAGATAAGTGTGAGTGCAAGGTAAAGAATGAAACTTAAAGTAATAAAATGAAATTTTTTACTCTAAACAACCAATTTTATAATTTTCCCCCTACATTTTCTTTAAATCAAACCATTCAAAGATAATATTTCATAGGACATGTGGCATAATCCAAACTTATATGCCTAATTGTGGTACTCCATAGGTCCATGGGTGCAAATCGCAAGGAATGTGATTGGTTATTACGTGAAATGACCATTGCATGAGCTAATGTAGCATAAATGATAAGCATAAATTTCATAAATAATTATCTCTCACTTTTATCTCATTAAGACTTCTTATATGTTCAATTAAGTGGTCTTTGTCATATTTTATGAGTTTGGGTTCATATGAAGTTTAATTGAATTTCTTTGCTTACCCGATTAAAATGACACTATTATAGTATTTTGAGCATAATAGGAGTTTTCGATATCCAAAAATCATGAAATCTGTCTTGAATGAAAGCTTAAATAAGTGTCCACAGTTACAAAGCAAGAGCCGACTCTAAATAGGATGTTTAGGACTCCGAAATTATCTCAAAAGATGAGATAGTGTTGCTGACGTGGAATTTGAACAATGTGCAAAGATCCGGCCATATCTTGAGATATAGAAGTCATATTGAGATGAAATCAAATTTGTTGGACAACTAAGATCCGGGGCTACAACTTTTGTTCAGAAGTTAAGCTCTAATTCTGACATGTGAACATCCAAAATTGCGGTGCAAGAAAGTCAAAATTGTTGTGCTAATTGGTGACAAAAATTCAAAAGTGTATTGCATTTTCAACAAAGCCCATGTGAAAGCAATAAAAGGGTGGAAAAGTAATATCCTAGTTGGTGACTTTCTGAAGATGATGCCTCACAAATCCTCTATAAATAGAAGGGTTTACAAGAGGAGAAACACACCCCTTGGAGATTAACTCAAATACCATTTTCTTTCTTTCTTTCTTTCTTTCTTTCTTTCTTGTTAGTTTTGCCTCCTTCATGGAAGGCTTAGGTTTTTCTTTCTTGTTAGTTTGCCTCCTACATGGAAGGCTTAGTTTTTCTTTATTGTTAGTTGCCTCCTACATGGAAGGCTTAGGTTTTATTTGTTGTTAGTTTGCCTCCTTCATGGAAGGCTTAGGTTTTATTTGTTGTTAGTTCGCCTCCTTCATGGAAGGCTTAGGTTTTCTTTCTTGTTAGTTTGCCTCTTTCTTTGTTGTTAGTTTGCCTCCTTCATGGAAGGCTAGGTTTGTAGTTTCAATTCAAGGATTCAAGCTATTTTCATTTTAACTTTGAGGTCTTGATCTTTATTTACATGCTTATTAAGTGGTTTCTACTCTGCTTCACTATATTCTTCAATTTTATTCTTTAATCAAAGTTTGATCGGTTGACGTATTTTGATTAATGCATAATTGATTTATAATTGGTTTTTGATTGGTAAATCATTTTCCAAAAGTTTGAAGAGTAGAAATTAAGTAATTGAATTGAAGGTTTTCATTTTATTACTTACTTCAACTGAATTCTGATTGTGAAATTGGTTTAGATGAAAGATTAAGTGGTTACTAAATCTTGTTGATCATAATCAATTAAATTCTGAGAGGTTTCTCAGTAGAGAATTCAAGGATCATTTTAGGGGTTCCAGATGATCGTAGGTTGATAAACACAATGCATGATTTTAGTAATCAATGATTAGTTAAGAAAATAGTCTCTGAATTCCTTGAGTTGATAATTGTTAAGTGAATTAATTTCATTCTGTATTTTGTATTTAGCACTTAATATCACATCTTTACAAAACCCCCTTGTTCTAACTTTCTCCTAATTTGCTTAAGAATATGAAATGGTCTTTGGGAGATGACCTAGGTTGCACCTTATACTATACCAATAGTTTGGGGGAAATCTAGAAATTATTTTTGCAGGTTTGCGACGAGCGCGTCAATAAACATGCACACCTATAATAGGCATTTTGACCAAAGTGGGGCTGAAAAAAAATAATAACGATAATGGGGTTGAAAAAATAATATTTACCAGGAAGGGGCAGAAACAGTAATTTTGACGCATCAGTTTATACGTAAAAGCATTTGGTGTATTAGTTTAAACGCAAAACAATTAAATATTAATTTTTTTTAACGTACTCACCTGTTGCGGATCAAATTAGGCGCCTCAGAAGCTATGAAGCATCAGTTTAGATGCCATTGGTGCTTTTGGTGTATCAGTTTGCGCGCCATAGGAGCTTATATTATTATTTTATTAGATGGGGTATGCCATTGGTGCTTTTGGTGTATCAGTTTGCGCGCCATAGGAGCTTATATTATTATTTTATTAGATGGGGTCTTAGGCGCATTATCTAAGGCGCCACAGAGGTTTGCCAAATCAGTTTAAGCGCGCCACAGGAGTTTGGCGCATCAGTTTAGGCGTCATAGGGGTTAAAAAATGTGGCCGTTCGGATTTGCAGACGGTCCCTTTCCCCTTTAAATAAACATGTAGGGACCATTTATTTGTTTATGCTACTGTTCTCTGTTTTTTTACTCTACTTCTCTGCTTCATGCCTTTATTATATTCTGCTGAGATCGGTGCTTGGAACCACTGCTGTGAAGGAATTAAAGTAAAATATTGAGAAAGATAACGAGGTTAGTAACGTTAAAATGTCTTAGAGATCATGCGGTTAAGATAGGTGTAGAAACTTTAGTTTAAGGGTGAGATGAATTAGTAGTTTTAGGTTCCAAGGGTTTGAGGAAGATGAAGATGGTTACAAAAAAGAAACGTTTTTAAAAAATTTAAAAAAAAAATTGCAAAATTTTTTTAATAAGTACAATATAAAAAATTTCAGAATTTTAAAATATATTAATTTTGTACAGAAAAAAAACCAAAGTAAACCAGATTCTGAAACTAATATTTAAAAAAAATATAAAATAAATTTTTTTATAAAAAGTAAGATTCTGAAAGTTTATAATAAAATAATGTTAAATATACTATTAACAAAATTTAATATTTTAAATATTAAAAATTTTAAAAAAATATAAAGAAAAGAGACTAATTTTTTAAAAAATTTTAGAAAATGAAAAAAATTGTGAATAAAATAAAAATATGCATTAAATATGTTAATCAAATTTTTAAAAATGTTATAAATTTAATATTAATAAAATCGTAAAATTTAAAGTGAAAAAATGTTAATATTATAATTGATAATATAATTTTTTGAAAAAATCAGAATGTGAAAAATAAATTTAATAAAATAAACGTTAAATATATTTTTTAAATTTTGGTATAAAATTAATGTAAATTATATAAAATTTTTGAAGTGAAAATTTAAAAAATATATGCAGAAATTATAATTGTCAAAGTTATATTTTCATAAAATGAAAATATGAAAAATTTTTGTAACTCAAAAAATGTTAAATATATTTTTAAACTGTTTTTATAATTATAATAATAAATAATTAAAAAAAGTACATGTAAAAAAATTAAATGGTAATATTAAAATCAGAATATAATTTTTAATAAAAATTAAGAATGTAAAAAAAATTTGTACGGAGAAAAATTAAATATGTTATTAAAAAATTTAAAATTGAATATTAAGTAAATTAATTTAAGTTATTCAAAATTTGAAAACATAAATTGAAAAAAAGAAAATATATAAAAAGAATACAAATGAGTATTTTTTAAAAAATAATATAATGAAATTAATTATAAAACTAAAAACATATATAATATAAATAACTGTTTAAGAAATTTTTCATTTGAAAAAACTGTATATATATTAAAAAGTGTACAAAATTAAGAAATTAAATATTCTGTAATAATTGAAAAAAAAAAATAGTTTCTGAAATTATTTAAGGAGAACAATATATTTACATATTATTATTTATTTATTTATATATATATTAAGAAGGAACTGTAATTGTGTATTAAAATTAAAAAATTATAGTTAAGTTTGCAAATATAATTATTAATAATATTTAATAAAAAATGTAATTGTTAATTTATATTTTTTAAATGTAATTTAGTTTTGTTTAATTAAACGTATATATTTAAAATGTGTTTAATTGTATTTATTTATTTTATTTATTTTTATTAATTTATATCTGTTATTTGTTTATTTATTTAATTTATTATGTTTATAGTTTAATTATTTAGTAAAATATGTTTGTATATATTGTTTATTTAATTTTATGTTTAATTATATATTATTATAGAGCTGATTTAATAAGATTCATAAAATTTAAAAAAATTTAAAGTACATTAAGATTAGAAAATAAATATCATAAATAAGTTTACTTAACCTTTTACGTACTTATTTTAGTTTAGGGTTAATATTAGAAGAAATAAATATTTTATAAAATTACTAAATAAACTTAAAAAATATTAAAATTTAAAAAAATTATTTTAAATTTGATTAATTTATCCTAAATAGATTAGGTTTAGGGAAAATTTAATATATTATATATATTTTATAAAATTAGTAAATAAACTTAAAAAATGTTAAAATTTTTAAAAAAAATTAAATTAGATTAATTTTCCCTAAATAGGTTAGGTTTGCATAAAATTTAATATACAGTATATATTTTATAAAATTAGTAAATAAACTTAAAAAATGTTAAAATTTTAATAAATTATTTTAAATTACATTAATTTAGCATACATAGCTAAAAAAAAGTTAAATTTAGCAAGGTTGACTTAAATACAAATTTATCGTAGACTATGGCATCATCGAATCAGTCATCCCAGTCGTCACGTATCATCCAACTAGGCCCAGGTTATGCGTCTTTGCTGACGCTTCAGAGTGTCCATATCTCGGATCGGATATGGAACGGAGAGCCCGATAGAGACTTGAAGATACAGAGGGCGAAGTTTCATCACGAGCATGACGATATTCCTGTGCTACCACCCGTGATTGCTGATAGGTTACGCCGAGCAGGCTTCTTAGGTGTAGCCCAGCTACCATTCTTACATAGTGATGCTTCTTTAGTTGAAGCATTGGTTGAGAGGTGGAGGCCTGAGACACATACCTTTCATATGATTCCTAGAGAGTGCACGATCACTCTTCAGGATATTGCTGTGTTGACCGGGTTGCCCATCGATGGTGAACCTCTTATTGGTACTTGACACGCTCGTCACAAACGCGCAAAAATAATTTCTAGATTTCCCCCAAACTATTGGTATAGTATAAGGTGCAACCTAGGTCATCTCCCAAAGACCATTTCAGATTCTTAAGCAAATAAGGAGAAAATTAGAGCAAGGGGGTTTTGTGAAGATGCGATGTTGAGTTCTAAATACAAAATACAGAATGAAATTAATTGGACTTAACAATTATCAACTCAAGGAATTCAGAGACTATTTTCTTAACTAATCATTGATCACTAAAATCATGCATTGTGTTTATCAACCTAGGATCATCTGGAACCCCTAAAATGATCCTTGAATTCTCTACTGAGAAACCTCTCAGAATTTAATTGATTATGATCAACAAGATTTAGTAACCACTTAATCTTTTATCTAAACCAATTTCACAATCAGAATTCAGTTGAAGTAAGTAATAAAATGAAAACCTTCAATTCAATTACTTAATTTCTACTCTTCAAACCTTTGGAAAATGATTTACCAATCAAAAACCAATTATAAATCAATTATGCATTAATCAAAATACGTCAACCGATCAAACTTTGATTAAAGAATGAAACTGAAGAATATAGTGAAGCAGAGTAGAAACCACTTAATAAGCATGTAAATAAAGATCAAGACCTCAAAGTTAAAATGAAAATAGCTTGAATCCTTGAATTGAAACTACAAACCTAGCCTTCCATGTAGGAGGCAAACTAACAACAAAGAAAGAGGCAAACTAACAACAAATAAATCCTAAGCCTTCCATGTAGGAGGCAACTAACAATAAATAAATCCTAAGCCTTCCATGTAGGAGGCAACTAACAATAAAGAAAAACTAAGCCTTCCATGTATGAGGCAAACTAACAAGAAATAAAACATAAGCCTTCCATGAAGGAGGCAAAACTAACAAGAAAGAAAGAAAGAAAATGGTATTGGATTTAATCTCCAAAATGGTGTGTTTCTCCTCTTGTAAACCCTTCTATTTATAGAGGATTTGTGAGGCATCATCTTCAGAAAGTCACCAACTAGGATATTACTTTTCTACCCTTTTATTGCTTTCACATGGGCTTTGTTGAAAATGCAAAACACTTTTGAATTTTTGTCACCAATTAGCACAACAATTTTGACTTTCTTGCACCGCAATTTCGGATGTTCACATGTCCGAATTAGAGCTTGACTTCTGAACAAAAGTTGTAGCCCCGGATCTTAGCTGTCCAACAGATTTGATTTCATCTCAATATGACTTCTGTATCTCAAGATATGGCCGGATCGTTGCACACTGTTCAAATTCCACGTCAGCAACACTATCTCATCTTTTGAGATACTTTCGGAGTCCTAAACATCCCATTTAGAGTCTGATCTTGCTTTGTAACTGTGGACACTTCTTTAAGATTTCATTCAAGACAGATTTCATGATTTTTGGATGTCTAAAACTCCTATTATGCTCAAAATACTATAATAGTGTCATTTTAATCGGGTAAGCAAAGAAATTCAGTTAAACTTCATATGGACCCAAACTCATAAAATATGACAAAGACCACTTAATTGAACATATAAGAAGTCTTAATGAGATAAAAGTAAGAGATAATTATTTAGTACTACCTCTGCGAGGGTTTGGGAGCCCATTGTTCAGGATTTACTTGGTGCTTCACCTTCTGAGCGTGAGCTGCACGGAGGTTCCCTGAAGATGGGTTGGCTACTGTAGCACTTCGGGAGCATTGATGACCACATGGGGAGTGATGAGCAGCTTGACCGATTTACTCGTGCTTACATCCTGTGACTTCTTGGGGGTGTTATTCTCTGCGATCACTCTAGTTCCAGAGTGCCTTTGAGATACCTTCCATTTATTGCTGACTTCGACCGATGTGGCCAATATAGTTGGGGAGGCGCAGTGCTTGCATATCTTTATCGTGAGCTGTGTGGTTGCACAAATTATGATAAGACGGAGATATGTGGATTCACAGGGTTGTTACATTTATGGACGTGGGAGCGTTTTCCCAGACTATCTCCTGGACGTTTTCCATATGATGATCATAGTGTGCCTTTAGATGCAAGGTATGCAACAAACGTCCTCCACAAATATGAATTACAAATTAAGATTTTGAATTCACATAATGTTAACTATTTCCAATCCCTTTATAGATGGACACGAGGCTGTTTGAGGCCAGGCCGACACCATGATATCGGGTATTATAGGCATGTGTTCGACACCTTGGATCGACAGCAGGTTGGGTTCCAAGTTCTAATTGACTAAGCATTATATTTTTCCTTTTAAATGTTCAACTTAAATTAACTTAACTTGTTCAATATACAGATCACATGGCAACCATATAGGGCGGTCATGGATGATTTTCCTGATGCCTGTATAGCTGGTTCTAACATTTGGACAGCTGTGGTGCCTCTAATGTGTTTTAACATATTAGAGTGGCACCAACCCGACCACTGCATGAGGCAATTCGGTATGGCTCAGCATATTCCTCGACCTTCATCTCAGCCGGAGGATGTACATGGCATGACATTGAAGGGGAAGACGGACGAGAACTGGCGTAGATTTTTCGGCCCTTTCTTAGCTATTTGGGAGCACAGACATCAACGTGTGTGTCTGGGTGTACCATTGCATGAGTTGCTGAGTCATAACTCAGACTATATAAGGTGGTACATTCAACATACACGTCGATGGATCACACAAGAAGCTGCGATTAAGGGTCGCGTGGTAAGTTTGCAATCTCTTAACTTCATTAGTTATAATATTTAACTTAATTTTAATTATTGTTTAATGTTTATATTATACTTAGGATGATGAGTTGGAGATCGTACATTACCTCACGACAGAGGTTGCTGCTACTGGGTCCACATCACATGCTGATCTTCTAGAGAGGATTCGTGGACATGTCGAAAGGATGATGGTGCTAAAGAAGATCGAGGATCGCCTTGTGGAGGCTAGGTTCAGTGCACCTGAACCTACTCAACAGGCTCCTCCATCTGATGCGAGAGCGGATATGGACCCGACGCGAGTTGAGCGGCAGGGTTTACAGCGGCGTTGACGAAGGACAGCTGCGGTTACACCTTCCATTCCCGAGCTTCCACCGAGGCAGGAGGGATAGTACTTTGTCCCGACTGAGGATGTGCCACCTTCGCCGCATCCGATGTACACATATCCATCTCAACGCTTCCACGATGTCTCTGGTAAGTGACTTTATCTCGTTATTAACATTATTATTGTGCCTTTATATTTAACTTTTTTTAAAGTAATTAACCTTTTACTCTTCCTAAACTTCTAGATGCAGGTCATCCAGGTACATCGGCTGAGTTGCAGTTTGACACAACGTTTGGCTTATTTACCTCGCCAGACTTGCCCTCGCCGACATTCTTTCATGATGTTGATCTTGGAGTTGGCCCAAGCTTTCATGGGACAGAGGGAGCGTCATCATCCCATGTTGATGCGGCTTCCCAGAAACCTTCGCCTTTCCAGGGACCGTTGGTCACTCCTGATCCTCCCATGCACGCCTATGTCCACGATCCACAGATGCATCATCAGTTTGATGGACAAGGCATTGATCTAAATGTAGATTTGTCCACTGCATTTCACATGGGAGCACAGTTAGATCGGCCTTCAGAGGATGTAAAGGAGATCCCTCGTCGCCAGACTAGGAGGACTACTAGGGGACGGGGTGTTTGATTGTTTTGATTTACTGTTTAGTATTTTAATTATTTTGCATTATTTTATTGTATTTTTATTAGTTTGATGTATTTCGGTTTGATTTATTTTACATGAATAGTTGAACTTTTGCTATGGACTTTACAGTTTATTTTATGAATCTTATTGGTTTTAATTGACATGTATATATATATATATATATTTGTGTTACTATTTAGTCGATTTACTTCATTAAATATATTATATAACTTCTATTGCTTATTTTGCAGAGCGATGTTCCATCAACTTAAATTGAAATTGGATTTGTCTATTTATGAAATTAAACGCTAAAATAAAACGCCTACATATTGCTTCCAATATTAGAAGGTCTGTTGTTCAATATACATATGATTTGCAACTTAAAAATGGATAAAATAACATCACATACAACTCATCAGTGTAGTCATTTGTAATTAATTTTGGTCTCTTTATGGACATCGAGCCTGATTGTGACCTAATTCCCTACACAAACCACATCTGATTCTATGTTGTGATTCAACCCAACCCATTTCATTTCTTATTCAAGTTGATCTAGGTCTACCCTTCCCTCTCAGTTTATCTTCATCTGGAACGAGAACCCAGTTGTTAACATCAGGCAGGTCACCTTCGTTCCCAATGGGCCACCACTCGGGAGAGTATGCTCGAAATATATTTTCAACCGAATATACATGATCAAAAAATTGATAGAAGTCAATACTAACTGTCGCACAAGCAGCTATTACATGAGAACAAGGATATCTTAACAGTTGAAATTTACCACATTGACAATAACGATCAGATAACCTTACTGACCATTTGTTACCACCACGTTGAGTAATTGGATTGAAAGCTTCCTCAACCTCAAATCGTGAAGACTGTATATCATATCTTCTAACCAGATGAGAACATGCTGCTTCTTCATTTTTCCTAATTGCATCCAAAAGTTTTTTACAGAAACGTTGACCACTCTCAATCTCAGCCTTAGTAGTTACACCCCTTTGCACAAAATATTCAACCAAACGGCTATACGTACATTTAACGAGACTAGTGATTGGAAGATTCCGTGCACCTTTTAACACCTTATTAACTGCTTCCGCTAGATTCGTTGTCAAAAGACCCAATCGTCTACCATTTTCATCATACGCAATACTCCATCTCTCCTTCGATATGCTATCAATCCACCTAGCCACGTCTGCATTAGTAGCTCTGAACTTTTCTAATTTGTGACCAAATATTTCTTTACATGTTGTATAACCTGCACAGTACATTCAAAACACATAAGAATCACGATCATTTAAGTTCAAGTGAATAAAAAAATTATTAAGTTCAAAATGATCTTACCTAATTTAAGCAATTCTTGTTTCAGTTTCTGGTTTTTAAATCTATGATTAAAATTGCTTGCAATATGCCTGATGCAATAAACATGATAAACATGTGGAAGTTGCCATCCCAAATGAGGGTTATTGACTGCTGATTTAATGATTTGATGTCTGTCTGATATCAAGCATATTTCACTCCTCTGAGTTACATACTCTCTTAACAGAACTAAAAACCAACTCCATGCATCTAATGTCTCACCCTCAACAATAGCAAAAGCAATAGGTAACACAGAATTATTTCCATCTTGAGTTGTTGCTATTAGCAAGGTACCTCTGTATTTTCCATAAAGGAATGTGCCATCAATTTGAATAAGTGGTTTGCAAGAGTTAAATGCCTCACAACATTGTTTAAAACACCAGAAAACTCGAAAGAATTTTCTTACTCCATTCTGAACCTGATCACCAATAATGATATCTTCTGTCTCAAGCTTGTACCTAGAACCTGGAGCATATTGAATCATTTTATGCAACCATTTTGGCAATAAAGCATAAGAATGATCTCAATCACCAAACACATGTACAATTGTTTTCTGCTTTGCAATCCATGCTTTCCTGTACGATACTTTGAACCCAAACTGACTCAGTATTCTTTCTTGAATCAACGAAATTGGCAGACATGGTTGTTCATTTATCATACCTAATAAACAATCAAAATTAATTAGCAAAACTTATAAGTGCAATACATTATAGAAAATAAGATATTTGGTTCATGAAAAACTATATACCCAATATGCATGAAGCAATCAAATCAGAATCCAATTTTTTATGGTCTTGAGATAGAGAAGCATTAACGCAACTATGTTGACCAACCCATTTACTGACACACCATTCGTTAGATCTTTTCGATAGAGAAGCTCTCATTCTCCATGGACAACCACTACTGTAATTAGGACAATGAACGGAAAGATAGGTTCCCTTTGATTCAACAACAACAAAACTTTGGTGTACCTTCATCGCATAATGTTTCAATGCAGTTTGTACGTGTTCTTTACTTTCAAATTTTAAACCGACGTACAACTCATCACCAACATCCCATTTCTCATGTCCCAGATTTGTGGAAAAGTTAACATTTTCATTTGGATACTCCCAATTAATGTTGCTGTAGTGAGAACTGCTATTCCAGAATGCCAACTCTGTTATCAAAATAAATAAACAATGCAATTAAACGTTTTATTTAAAAACTTTATTTCTTTAACAACACTAACCCTTAACCCTACCTGACTGATCTCTTCGTTGAACAGATGTTCCATGTGATGAACACGGAACCTGAAATGAACTTCCACCTACACCTCCATCAAAGCTAACCATACGATGTTCATCATCATCACCAGCATTATCATCATCACCATCACTATCATCAACAATGTCATCTAAATTTTGCCATTCTAATTCATTCACATCTCCTCCATCATCTTCTTCATCACTGAGCTCATCGTCGGGATAAATAATAAGCTCCATCATCATCATCATTGCAAACATTTATACCACCTAGAAACAATTATTGATAAAACATGTTATTTAATATCTAAATTAATAAATTAAACAAAAAACTAAATGTACAACATTGTTCACTTACCACATAATGCAGATTCACCCTCTTCATTAACAGTTTCAATTTCTACAAACACTTCAAGTACACACATCAAAGGTTGTTGCTCAAATGCATTAATCATGCATTTTACATCTTCGTCATCCCTAATTTGAAATCCTCTATACTCTAATTTTTCAGATGACATCAAAAATCTTCCTATTACATCTGAAATAATTTGGGTAGGTGATAATTTCAATTTTTTCCTAATTTTTCCTCTCAATTCATTAAAACTAACATTTTTAGAAACTTGAATTGGTTTTTTCTTCCCCTCAAAAGTTAAACCTTCCTCACCTTCAAATATTTTTCCCGAAAAAAATATAATAAATATTACTTCATCCATAATTGAAAATTGAAAACATAAACTTAAAAAAATAACAATTTTACTCACAATAATAATTTTCAAAATATTTTCACAGATTTAAAAACTATAAAAATACAAAAAAATTATCTTCAACATGAAAAACAAAATCTTTAAAAATACTTCACTTTGTTCTTCCTTAAACTCCTCTCTCGTTACTCTAATAACACACTGAACATACAATAGATTTATACATGGTTATTACGCATTTTTAAATACGTTATATATAATTTTAAAATAAATTAATGGCTGTGACGCCTAAATTTAGACGCCACGGACCTGCAGGATGAAAATATATATATATATATATATATATATATATATAATATAGTTGTGCCTAAATTAACGTGCCAAAGACCCCGCATAATAAAATAATATAATATAAGCTCCTGTGGCACGCAAACCGATGTGCCAAAGCACTATGGTGTTTAAACTGATGCTCCATCGCTTCTATGGCGCCTAATCTGATGCGCAATAGGCGAGAACGTTAAAAAAAATTAATATTTAATTGTTTTGCGTTTAAACTAATATGCTAAACAGTTTTACGTATATACTGATGCATCAAAAATACTGTTACCGTCCCCTTCTGATAAATATTATTTTTTCAACCCTATTATCGCTATTATTTTTTTTTAAAGCTCCACTTTGGTCAAAGACCCCTATAACACCTTTCAACTATGCCAGACATGATGTGACCTCTATATGGTGCCTTTATGTCACCTTCCAAATTCTAGTCTAAGTGATCATTTATAAGATGAGACTGTGGTGCTCCTCCATTAGCCTTCATAATATTGTTTGACGTGACAACCGTGTACATTTTCCTTTTTTATGTATTTTTTCTATAATAATATTTAACATCTTTATGATATTATTGTTTTAATTAATAAATAAATTATTTTAAATTAAAATAGAATGTTATTCCCTTAAAAAAAATTTATTAAAGTTGTTATATATTGAGAATAAATTGTTAAATGTATAAATTTGTATTTTTGTTGACATACTTATTTTTTGCTTTTGATATGTAAATTTTTACCCATAAGAATTATATTGGGTTGTTATTATTACTTATTATTAACTTACAAATTTCTTAACCATTACTTCATTTTGTCCAATTCTTCTTATTAAAAAATAAACAAATGATAGTAAAAATTATGAATATTTAATACTTACTATATACAATAATTTAAGAATTATTGGTATGAAAGATAACTTACTCATAGTAAATTCTTTGTTTTTATATGAATAATAAAGTGATGTTTATTATCTTAATTTGTAATTAATATATAAATTCTATTTTTAATTAAGTAGTTCTTATTTTATTTTTAATTTTCTTTCTATAATAACTATTGTTTCTTAAGAGATAATAGTTCATTATTTTTATAATAAAATACATTTTTTACTAATTTCTAAATTGATGGTTTTAATATTCCTTTTACAATTTCTTAAAATTTGTTAAAATATCTCCTCAAATTGAATATAATCCATACATATTTAGAACATACATCCACATAGTAAATATAAATTTGTCATAGACATTAAATATGAATATTGTATACTTAAAAATAGTTCTACTTATTTCTTAAGATATAAGGTAATAAATATAAAAAAAAATTTCTATTTCTATTATAAATATAATTTAATTGATTATGATGTTAAATTAAAAGTTTTCAAAAAAAATATATTTTAAGTAAGATTCCAAACAATAATAATAATAATAATAATAATAATAATAATAATAATAATAATAATAATAATAATAATAATAATAATAATAATAATAATAAGAATAATAATGATGTGATCATTATTATAAATGTTAAAAAATAATTAAGAAATTTTTATGATTTTATTGGTAATCATTTTTATATATTTCATTTTTCATTCACATTACACATACTGTAAAAGATACAAATAATAAAGTCTTAATATCCTAAATTGAGAACTAATGAGAAAGAAACAACAACTTATCTTAATTCTCATGAAATTAAACTTTAATTGAATGGACAATCTTAATGTGTATAGTATCATAGCATTGGAATACTGATGTGGAAAAAGAATGTCAATCATGCTTATTTGTTTCAGATAAAGATTCCTGGTAAGCTTTTCAAAAAATATTTTTTTATAATTATTCAATCTCATATTTTATAAAATTTTCTTCCATACATATTTCATACATATTTCAATCATTGTAGACTATTTCAATAGATTTATTAAAAATGTCAAGAGTAGACTTAAGTGACATATTCCTTTTATTTGTAGGGGATAAACAAATAAAACATGTAAAATGTTGTATAAGATGAAAAGAACATATGCAATTATTTAATATGGTGCACACACTTACACAACAAGTTTCTTAAGTTCTAAAATTAAAAAATAAACAATACAAACACAAAAAAAGGCACATGGACAAAAATATGCAAACCTAGAGATTTTTGTTGGAACCTGAGAAGTTAATTAAGCATATCATAAATAAGTTCAAGCAACTACTATGTTTCAAAGATAACAAAAATTTATGCAAGTATGTTTTAGATAAGTACAACAACAAAATGATATTAGGCGAGAAACTCATCTAATTCCTGAAGCGTATTGAATAAGCTTGTCTATTTGGTCTCGAGAAGAGTAATGCCATTTTAGGATTGGAAATAGCATTTGGGTTGATAAGGTTGAACCGATCTAACATTTGATATAAATATCTCTAAAATTAATCTCTTTCCATACTCAATTACTTTTTAGAGCTATTTTTAAACACTAAAGTTTTTCAACACAATATTTAACCCCCTCTCCCTTTTGTGTGTTTCATGTGCTTCTACATTTGGTATTAAAGCTTAGCCTCACAGGTTAAGCACTTTAACAACTGAATAAGAACTAGTGATTCCATGGAAGAATCAAGAAAATAGCTTATTTTTGAAGGAGCTTTAGTTACTTGTCTTCCAACCTTTCTTAGAGAAGACTATTCATATTGGAAAGACAGGATGGAATGTTCATCAATTCCATCCAATACAACCTCCAAAGTTTCATCATGAGAGTTGATTATGTACCTCTGGATGAAAAAGGACAAGAAATATTAAAGGAACATTAGATAATTGAACAAACCATGAAAATGCATAATAATGTTTAAGAAAGATTTCATTTAACATGTGCCTTATGCAGAAGTGAGTATAACAAAGTATTTATATATAAGACCGTTAAAGGAAATATGGGACAGTTTTCCACCATTTATAAAGGAAAAAATCAAGTAAAAAATCCAAGATCAGCTATGTTGTTGTTTAGTATGAAAATTTTAAAATGAAAGAAGGAGAAATAATAGATGAAATGATTGGAAGATTTCAGGCCATAATGAACAGACTTGGAAGAAAATATGATCATGGAGACATTATGAGAAAACTCGTCAAAAGTCTTCCCTCTCGATGAAGGCCAAAGAAAACCATAGAAGAATCCAAAGACTTGAGCAAACTCAAGTTGGATGTATAACACCCTAAAAACGAATATCGATTTCACGCTTAAGTCGATCATTCTGTTCCATTTTTAGTTTGTTATCTCATGATGCGGAATTCATTTTAGAAAGTACTTATATGAAAATACAGTAAATTTTTTTTTTAAAATTGTTTGATATAAAATGCGAGCCTCGTCGATAAAATGTGAGTAGTGGTAAAATAAATCGTTAAGCAGATTTCTACGTACGTTTAAAACCTTAGGAATACTAAGTGTTTATATTATTCTTTTCGTTTATCATTTGCCTATAATAAATAAACAAGATTCAATCATAACACACATGTCACACAATAATTATACATAACATTTCATACATACAATAAGTCATAGGCCCGTGGGCCTTATCATGTAGTTATTACAAACCATAAAGTTACAACTATTATACAATATTTATACATAAGTTAGCTAATACTACATATTAGTAGATAGGATGCTCGCATCCAATTATTTTTTTTTTTTTTACATTAGTGGGATGTACACCTCCCAGAGAGAGCGCCTCACATCTGCTTCAAGTACGTGAACTGCTATCATAATGATCAGCATCCAAGGTGTCTGGGAAGAAAGTGGGAAGAAGTAGGGATGAGAAACTAAGTTTCTCAGTAGGCTATCAACTTAGTTCTAATGTCATCACTTTAGTCCCAGCCACTTCAGTTTATTTCAGAAATTATTTCTTACATAAAAGGTTGCTTTTAATTCTTTGAAAACATTTCTCTGAAGTGGATCAATTTTATTCAAAACATACAACTTAGTGTCTCATCATACATTCTTCTTAACATTCATAACTTTGGGATCACAAATAAGATATCATTTGACATACAATTATTTTATGTTTTAAACTTTGTTCTTTACTACTAAAAATTAGACATAGACATGTATTAAATTTTGTCAAACAATATTTTCTCACTAACTCTACTCCCACCTCCTACTAAAAATTAAGGATATGAGCTCATTCTGGGGTGGTCGTCACCACCTTATAACATGGTGAAGAAACTTAAGTCTTCACAGTAGAAGGATTTCTTGGAGAAACTTAAGTCTCCTAGAAGCAACTTTAGGCTTTTCTTCAGTAGAGCTTTTTAGGGCCCTCTGGATACTAGTGCACATAAGGCACAAAGAGAGTAGCTTTACATTTTTACATAATGTTTGCTTTAGTGATCCCTTAAATTCTTTATGTTCATTTTAGTAGCTTCCAGATAATTATGCATGCTCAAACAAATTCCAACCAATATGGAATGCACATATAGGTTTCAAATTTTCATCTCAATCATCAACATATAACAATCTCATACATGATCATCTTCCTTTCTCATTCATGAGCATCCATCATTTATTCATTCATAGATAGTGAGCATTCATAACTAAAAATGAAATTTGATTGGTAAATCACATAACATAATGTCACATTTAGACCACCAATCTAATGCTTCAATTTGGTTTGATGTTGAAATCACACAAAGGACTTACATCACTCATCCTTCTAAGTTACCTCTCATCCTTTCCTTTTCTCAAATTTATATTTGTTCATTAAGATTTTACGTCTTAGCATCTTAATCTAGGTGGCCGAATGGCACCTTTCAAGTTCTTTTCTCTTTGTGTTCTCTTTTGTTCAAGTCTTATGCATATCCTAATTATTCTAAGTTCAAGTATTAAGTATTCACAAATCTTTTATAACTTCTTCTCATTAAGGTATGTTATGATCAAATTACTTAGTGAACTTCTAACTTCAAGTTTAAGTCATATCCACCCTTCTTAATCATGCCTCTAATAAACCTTTGAAATATATTACCTTATGTTCTCCTTTGTACTACCTTAATAATTAGGTCTAATTGACTCTTAAACTTTTAAAGTCTCTTTTATTCCAAACCAAATAATATCTAAGTAGAAATTAATTAATCTTCTAGGACAATTTATTCCTAAATGGACGAATAACCTACTTCCTTAAATTCCACCTTTCATAACTTAATTATATTTTGCTTACATATTTAGGATCATTATTTGGGCCTAGTTAAGGATTGAAACTCATTCTTAGTTAATTTAAAACATGGTAGCCGAATTCCAACCTCCTAGACTTTGGTTTCCACAATTTCCTTCTTCACCATAAAATCATTTGCCTAAAAAAATCAATAGGTCTCTTTATCCACCTTAAAACTTTTTCATACTTTAAATTCGTCCTATTCACATAAAAATGGTCCTTAATTAACCCTAATTGGAAATTAAAACCTCCTTTAAGTTAATTAACTACTAAGTGGCCAAATGCCACTCTTTTAGGTTTAGGGTTTCCTTCTTCCTAACCTTAGTTGACTTAGTCTTAACCCTAGTTGACCTTTACTTAGGGGCCAAGTTTAAACTTTAGAATTGACATATTATAAGTTAATATTAATTCTTTATACCCAAAATTTAATGGCATGACCAAATTTGACATTTACCCTTGGTTAAGTTATGGTAGATTTCCTAGTTACCAATTTTAAGGTTATTTGGAAATTTTTTCACTTAGTAATTTTGATATTTTTCCCTAAGCTTACCTAGGCCATATATTCTGAAACTTAACCTTTTAAATAATGATTAAACCTCCAAATAAGTTATTTACTTGTTGAAAATACTTGATTTTTCCTTAATCACATTTTAAGCGCATTTTTTGCCAAAATCTCTCTAGGGTGGCCGAATGCACTCCTAGAGGTTTTTAACTCATTTTTTTTTTGTTTAACTTTTTTTAAAGGTTGATTTAGTTCATTTAAAACCTTATTTCAGAGCTTAAGTTACTTATAAAAATTTTAATGAAATTAAAGCTTGCTTGGGAGTTGTGGCCGAAAGCCTTCCTTGGTTAGCCAAGGTAATTTCTTCATATCCTTCATCTCACACAAACTTGGTTCAGTTGTGTAAGGTTTTTGCAGCCCCTCTTGCCTCTGGTCCATGCTTATTTCATCCATGTTTTGATGCTTAAGTGCTGGCCATGATGAGTCTAGGGTGTCATACAAGGATTTTAGCCACTTTTGGCTACAAATTACATCATTTGCTTGGTAGCTTTCTAACTAATGTCCAAAGGAAACCTTTGGAACTTATTACAAAACTTTATTCCACCTCTTAACATGCATACTCAGAGGTGCAGATCCAGCACATAGGTCATACCAAACTCATCACACAAGAAAATCACAAGGTTAAAACTTAAGCATAAAAACAAGCATGAAAATAACAACATAGTATATTTTTTTCCAAGCCACAAAGAGTGGATTTTAGTGATCTACTCCAAGATCCACAAATACTCTTTCAAATAAGCTTCAAAAACATTTCTCATGAGAGCATAAAATTGATCAAAGCTTCAAAAGTAATTTTAAAACAAAACCGACCGATTAAATTTCTTCTAAGTGCCTTAGAAGCACTTTTAATCGAACAAACTTTGTTTCTCTTTTCAAAATTCACTAAAAATTGGTGGGGCTGATTTTGAACGGTTAAAATACAATTTTAAACTCTCACAAGTGAAAATAAAAGAATACAAACAGATCTTGGAGAAAAGATGCATGAAAACAAACAAGCACACCATAAAAAGACAAGTTAAAAGCATAAAAAAGATAAGTAGAAAGATCCTACCTGTTGAAGACCTCCTTAGTGTTTTTGTGTGCTTTAAAGGCTGCCTTGGGTACCCTTTGGTCTGCTCTGAATGTGGACAAAGGATGGTGGTGGGGCTTAAGTGTTTATATCTTTAATATAGCTTAAGTCTTAAAGATGAAGACTTAGGCTTAAAGTGTAAGTTTTGAGTGTTTTGGAGTTATGGAAAGCTTGGAGAGAATGAAGAGGATTTTGATGAGTTTCTAAGCTGAAAAATCTGAAGCAAATAGGGTCCCAAGGGTTCCAAAAAAATTCGGACTCTTATGGGCCAAGTGGAATTAGTTTTGCACTTAGGGGTATTTTGGTAATTTTGCCTAGATTTTTCCTATTTTTCAAAATAAATCAAAATTCAAGGAATTATCCTTTTAGGCTTATATTAGTGTTAATTAGGCTGATATTTCCTCTAATTAAGATTAATTTACCCTAAGCATGCTTTACTTTTAATTAACCAAGGTTAGTTAGTCTTAACCATGGTTAAAGTAACCTTTTTACTATTCACTTTTATCTTTTTGTGAAAAACTTGGTTGACTTCATTTTGGTGACTCACCACCACCTTTCCAGCTGTTGCATTTCGTGCACATGGGTGTGGGGCCCACTTTTGGCATGTTTATCTCCTTATCCTGCCCTCCCGGCCTTCCAGGGGCATTTTTGTAATTTTTCTTAGCATTGCCGGAAAATTTCCCAAATTGTTCCTCTGATATTTCTAAGTCTTTTTGGTTCGTTCCCATGTTAATCTAAGGCCGTTTGCTATTTTTATGGGAACTAACTAGCTTTGTGCAAAAAGTATAGTTCCTAGGGGCATTTTGGTCATTTTCGGGGTTTTCGAAGAGCATTTTCGTCCCTTCTCAAGTTTCTAAATTTTTCTCACTACTTTTAACTATAAATTATGTTTATAATCCCTCCAAGATGTCTTATACTTGTATTTCCATTTTTCTGGCTCATTATTTGAGCTGCCCGGGTGCAAGGGCATTTTTCGTCATTTTCACCAAACTTCCTAATTTCTCTTCTTTTAGCTCCTAATTTCACCTAGTTTTTATTCTAGAAACTATTTATATCCCCAAACATTTATCATAGAAAAATTGGGATGTTACAGGATGAGTTTCTTGAATCATTAAGAATGTATAAAGTCGAGTTAAATGAAGATGAACCAAAAAAGAAGGAGAAAGTTCTTGCCCTCAAATCAAGATATCATGACCTAAGTAATTCTAATAAGGGCATCAAAGCTAGAAAGATTAAAAGTTTTGTAGAAACAAGCAATTCTGTGAAACTGATGAAGAGTTGTCTCTCATATCTAGATGATTGAACAACATCATGAATAGGAAAAAAAAAGGAATAAAATCTTTGAAGAAAAAAAAAAGGTAAAATGCCTTCTTTTAATAACTATTAGAATATTGATATAATATGCTAAAAATGCAGGAAACCTGGACATATGAAATTTGAATGTCCAAATTCAAGAAAGATAAAAAGTTTATCAAACCAAAGAGAAATAAGGGTCTTGTCTCAACATGGAATGATTTATATAGCAGTAATTTAGACAATGAACCAACTAAGACACCCTAGATCTATTTCATGACAAACACTAAACCTGAGGTATTATCAAACAATTTATAAGATTAGACAAGTCTTATAGTGTGAATGCTTGATTTGAATATCTAATTTTTTTTATAAACCCAAAAAATCTTAACCATATCATCATCTACAATTTTTTCATTCAAGATTTAGAAACGACCAATGAAAATCTCTTAAATGATCTAAACAACTTAATAAATATATATATATATATATATATATTGTTATGAAAAATAAATATTCTAAAAAATAAAAAAAATATTCAAAATGTTTTAGACAAAAATATAAATTTTTTGAAACCAACAACAACTCATCTAATAAAATTTAATAACTTCAAAAAAAAATAGACAAGCTCAATTATGACTTGTATAACACTCTAACTATGAATATTGATTTTACGCTTATGTCATTCATTCGGTTCCATTATTAGTTTGTTATCTCATGATGCAGAATTCTTTAGAAAATACTTGTAGGGAAAATACGATAAGTTCTTTTTTAATTAAAAAGTTGTTTATTATAAATTACGAGTCTCGTTGATAAAATGTATGTAGTGGTAAATTAAACAAGTAGACAATTCTGCATGTATAAAACATTAAGAATACGAAATGCTTATTACTGTATTTGATTAATGCTTATGTTACTCTTTTTGATTCTTAATTCGCAGTAAACCTTTAGAGATAACTTGAATGTACAACACATAACATTACATAATTATACAATTAATTTTACATGTCCATCAGAGTCTCTAGCATTGGGGCCATTACATATACATGTTACACACCTTAATACACATATTAGTTTCGCAAGATTACCTTCTACACACCAGAATATAATATATTTATATATACACATAAGTTAGCTTCATACTACATATTTAATAGCTAGGATGCTTGCATTCAATTATTTACAATATCAATGTAACATAAATCTTCTTCAAGAGAGAGTGTCTCACATCTGCTTCAAGTACGTGAATTGCTACCATCACGAATAGGGTCTGGGGTCTCTGGGAATAAAGTGGGAAGAGAAGGAGTGAGAAATTAGGTTTCTTAGTAGGTTTTTCTACTCTATTTTTGTGTCATCATTTTTATCCTAACCACTTCAATTTATCAGAAAAACCATTACATGCATATAAGATTTCTTCTAATCTTTTAGAAACATCATACTGAAGTGGGTTATTTTTATACAGAATCAACTTATTATTTATGCATATATCTATCTAAACTACATAAGTATAGGATCATAATAAAGATATTATTTGACCTACATATTATTCTGTGTCTTAGACTTGATCTCTATCATTTCTATTTATCTCTATCATTTCTCTATCCCATAATTTGAGAAAATTATGGATCCAACCCCACAACTTTGGGAAAAATATTTAGACATAGACATGCATTAAAATTGTCAAACAATATCTTCTCACTGCCTCTACTCCCACCCCCTACTGTTAACGATATGAGCTGATTCTTATGTGGTCGTCACCACCTTATAAGGTGTGAAGAACCTATTGTCTTCATTGTAGAAGGATTTTTGGAGAACCTAATGTCTCCTAGGAGAATCTTTTTGTCTCTTCTTCAGTAGAGCTCTAGGTGTCCTCTAAAACTAGTGTGCACAAGGCACATAAGAGAGTAGACTTACCTTTTTGCATAATTTTGCTTTAGTTATCCCCTAACCTCTTTAGGTTTATTTTAATGGCTTTTAAATAATTATGCATGCTCAAGCAAATTTCCAACCAATATGAAATGCACATATAGATCTCAGCTCCAATCTTATCATCAACATAAATAATTTTCATACATAATATCATTCTTTCCTTAATTTTGAATATTCAACACTTTAGCATACATTAACAGTGTGCATCCATGAAAGCATTACAAGTTGATTGGTAAATCACATAACATCATTTCATATTTCAAGTACATGTCCAACTTATTTATCACTTTAGCCTTTGATGTTGAATCACTCAAGGGACTTAATTCTCTCAACCTTTAAGTTGCTCCTCAACCTTTCCTTTTCTTATAGTTACATTAGTTTCATAAGATTTTTACAACTTAGAATTTTATTTTAGGTCGCCGAATGACACCTTTTAAAATTTTATTCTTTATGCACTTCAATTGTTTAAGTCTTATGCATGTCCTACTAAGTTCAAATGTTAAGTGTTAACAAGTTTTTAACTTGTTTAAGCATTTTACTTGAGCATGGCTGAATGGTTGTCTATATTTTTTCCAAACTTATTTTAAGTTTTCAATTCTTTATTTAACATTATAAGGCTTCTTAATTTAGCTAAACCAAGATTTTAAATTCTTTTCTTCTTAGTTAACCTAAAGTGGCCAAATATGAATTCTTTGTTCCTAAGGCCTTTCAGTTTGTTTTTCCTTAGCTTATGTGCCAATTTTTAACTATTGAAGACTAATTCATTAATATCCATCTAACTTAGGAATTTTAAAGAATTTTCAACATCCTTAAAGGTCATGGTTGAATGGCTTAACTATTTTCCATACTTCCTATTCTATTCCTAAACATCAATGTTGTACATGCTTAGATTTAGGCTTGAATTATGATAACTTTTTACTTCCTTTTTACTATCTTTGTGAATATGTCCAAATGGGTTCCTTAAACTATATAGGATTTAGTTCCACTTTTAATATCTTCTAGTTATCGTCCAAGGATGTTTGGTTCATACTAGTTGAGAATTAAATCTTCTTCTAGATCCATTTATTTCTTAGTGGCCGAATGATCCCTTAGCTTATGTCATAACTTTCTTACACTTTTCATACCTTATACTTACATGTCTAGGATTCTTGATTGAACCTAGTTAAGAATTAAAACTTATTTTTGGTTAGTTAATTCCATGGTGGCCGAATGCCACTCCTTAGACTTAGGGTACCACATTGTTAACCCTAGATCTATTAACCAAAAGTGACCGAATATACCCTTGGCCTACCTTAAGACTTTCTTACACTTTTAATCCATTATGCTTGCATGCTAAGGATCCTTAATTAAACCAAGTTAGGAATTAAAACTTCTCTTTGGTTAATTAACTACATAGTGACCGAATGTCATCTCTAAGGCTTTAGGGTTTCTATTCCTAACCCTAGTTGACTTAAGTTGACCCATTCTTGTGGTTGAAGTTTTGACTTCAAGTTTGACCAAACCTAGAGGATTTTTAGGTCTTTTTCCTATCCTTAAGTGACTTGGTAGAATTCTACCTTTTTCTTTACCTAAGTCATGGTTTAATTCTAGTTACTAATTTTAGGCCTCTTTGAGGTTTAGACCAAATACTAGTTATGGATTTCACCTTAATTTTTCTATGTTGGTTATTATGAAATTTGTCACTTCCAATTGTTAATTAAGCCTCCAATTAACCTTTTTACTTAATGAAAATTCTTACTACATGACACGCTCGTCGCAAACGCGCAAAAATAATTTCTAGATTTTTCCCAAACTATTGGTATAGTATAAGGTGCAACCTAGGTCATCTCCCAAAGACCATTTCATATTCTTAAGCAAATTAGGAGAAAATTAGAACAGAGGGATTTTGTAAAGATTGATATTGAGTTCTAAATGCAAAATACAGAATGAAATTAATTTCACTTAACAATTATCAACTCAAGGAATTCAGAGGCTATTTTCTTAACTAATCATTGATCACTAAAATCATGCATTGTGTTTATCAATCTAGGATCATCTGGAACCCCTAAAATGATCCTTGAATTCTCTACTGAGAAACCTCTCAGGATTCAATTGATTATGATCAACAAGATTTAGTAACCACTTAATCTTTTATCTAAACCAATTTTACAATCAGAATTCAGTTGAAGTAAGTAATAAAATGAAAACCTTCAATTCAATTACTTAATTTCTACTCTTCAAACTTTTGGAAAATGATTTACCAATCAAAAACCAATTATAAATCAATTATGCATTAATCAAAATACGTCAACCGATCAAACTTTGATTAAAGAATAAAATTGAAGAATATAGTAAAGCAGAGTAGAAATCACTCAATAAGCATGTAAATAAAGATCAAGACCTCAAAGTTAAAATGAAAATAGCTTGAATCCTTGAATTGAAACTACAAACCTAGCCTTCCATGAAGGAGGCAAACTAACAACAAAGAAAGAGGCAAACTAACAACAAATAAATCCTAAGCCTTCCATGTAGGAGGCAACTAACAACAAATAAATCCTAAGCCTTCCATGTAGGAGGCAACTAACAATAAAGAAAAACTAAGCCTTCCATGTAGGAGGCAAACTAACAATAAATAAAAACTAAGCCTTCCATGTAGGAGGCAAACTAACAAGAAAGAAAACATAAGCCTTCCATGTAGGAGGCAAACTAACAAGAAAAAAAGAAAGATGGAAAATGGTATTGGAGTTAATCTCCAAAATGGTGTGTTTCTCCTCTTGTAAACCCTTCTATTTATAGAGGATTTTTGAGGCATCATCTTCAAAAAGTCACCAACTAGGATATTACTTTTCTACCCTTTTATTGCTTTCACATGGGCTTTGTTGAAAATGCAAAACACTTTTGAATTTTTGCCACCAATGAGCACAACAATTTTGACTTTCTTGCACCGCAATTTCGGATGTTCACATGTCCGAATTAGCACTTGACTTCTGAACAAAAGTTATAGCCCCGGATCTTAGCTGTCCAACAAATTTGATGTCATCTCAATATGATTTCTATATCTCAAGATATGGCCGGATCTTTGCACACTGTTCAAATTCCACGTCAGCAACACAATCTCATCTTTTGAGATAATTTCGGAGTCCTAAACATCCCATTTAGAGTCTGATCTTGCTTTGTAACTGTGGACACTTCTTTAAGCTTTCATTTAAGACAGATTTCATGATTTTTGGATGTCTAAAACTCCTATTATGCTCAAAATACTGTAATAGTGTCATTTTAATCGGGTAAGCAAAGAAATTCAATTAAACTTCATATGAACCCAAACTCATAAAATATGACAAAGATCACTTAACTGATCATATAAGAAGTCTTAATGAGATAAAAGTGAGAGATAATTATTTATGAAATCTATGCTTATCAAATTCCCCCACACTTATCTTTTGCACGTCTCGGGCAAACTTAAGTTAAGGATTGGTGACTAATTTTTTTTTTTTATGAAAGAACATCAAAATTTTGAGTTGATTTCTCAAGAATTCACAAAATTTCATGAAGCATTCTTTCATCACATTTTTGAAATTACTTAGAAAGGCAACTTAATTTGAAAAACATAGATTGAGAAAGATAAAACCTCACATGATATACTCTGAATCTCTCAAGTGTTTGATTTGGTAAGTGTTTCTCTCAAATTCAATCCATGAAAGATGAACTATCATAGGCTTGCATATCTTCTACTTCTCTACTACTATGTACACATGCAATGCACAAATCAAGAGGTCTTTATTCTGGTTATAACGGGATTAGAAAGATGAAATGATATATTGAAAAGATACAATGTTCGACCAAGGAAAATGGTGAGGAGTGAGAACTGAGTCTAAGTGCAAGTGTGAGAAACAGATATCACTTCTTCATTTTTTTTTCTTTTCTTTTTTTTCAATATAATAGTTTATTTGTTAATTTATTGCTTCAGTTTTTTTTTTTCAACCATGATATTGATGAACACAACAATAATCTCCCCCACACTTATTGAAACACTTATGGTATGATAAATCCAGTATTCCTCACCTTCTATGGTCAGACAAAGTTGTTTTTTTTTTTTTGATTTGTGGTGAGCTAAAAGGAAGAAAAGGCTAATCAGCTCAAAGGGCTGATCAAAGGATAAAATTATATGGTTTGGTTATTTGGCCAAGTGGTTTGTTCAAGAAAAACAATGCCTCAATCATTTTTGTACAATTCATGTGAAAATGTAGCTTCAAAAAGAATCAATGCAAGTTCTGAAGAAACATATTCCATGGATGAAAATCACACAAGAAAGAAAATAATAAGGCTCAAAATCTCACAGGTAATATATTTATCAAATCTAATCTATCCAGTTCAAATATGTGTTGCCAAACTAATTAATCTCGAAATGTAAATCATTTTGCTTCAATTATTTTATGAAATCTAAAGAACAACAAACTTCCACATTCAAATTTTTTTTTTATCATAAGATGCGTATCAGGAGTCAAGTGTAACTCCTTACTCAGCCATCTTACTCAAAGCAAGTTTATGATTCTAACCTAATTTTTTTGTTTTTTTTTTTAATTTTTTTTTCTTTTTTTTTATATCGGACCATCCTCCCCCCAACCTATCCAAGACATTGTACCCAATGTCTTAGATGGAATTTCATATGACAGGAAAAGAAATATGAGAAAACTACCAAAGTAAGGAAAAGTTATAACCGAAGAGTGGTATCTGGTTCTCTTTTGTCTCTGCCATCCTGATTTGGTTGGTTCACCAGCTGCATTGCTTGACTGAGCTCAGATGTAGGATTTTGCAAAATCTCAAGTAGCTGTTCAACAGTTGAAGCAGATACTAATTAATCTCAAAATGTAAATCATTTTGCTTCAATTATTTTATGAAATCTAAAGAACAACAAACTTCCACATTCAAATTTTTTTTTTTAATCATAAGATGCGTATCAAGAGTCAGTGTAACTCCTTACTCTGCCATCTTACTCAAAGCAAGTTTATGATTCTCACCTAATTTTTTTGTTTTTTTTTGTTTTTTTTTTGGGTTTTTTTTTTGTTTTTTTTTTTTAGATATCGGACCATCCTCCCCCCAACCTATCCAAGACATTGTCCCCAATGTCTTAGATGGAATTTCATATAACAGGAAAAGAAATGTGAGAAAACCACCAAAGTAAGGAAAAGTTATAACCGAAGAGTGGTATCTGGTTCTCTTTTGTCTCTGCCATCCTGATTTGGTTGGTTCACCAGCTGCATTGCTTGACTGAGCTCAGATGTAGGATTTTGCAAAATCTCAAGTAGCTGTTCAACAGTTGAAGCAGATACTATGATGTTGCGCATGGATTGTGGCATGAACTCCTGCTCTACTGCATGATCTAAAAAGGATATCAAACCATTATAAAAGCCATTAATATTCAATAAGCCCAAAGGTTTTTTATGAAAATTCCGATAGGCCCAAAATATAATGGTAAAAATTTCTTCCATTGTTCCAAGACCACCAGGTAATGCAATAAATGCATTAGAATTAACCAACATGTGTCTCATACGGTCATGCATGGTTGCAACCTTCAATTCAGTACCCAGGGTCAAGTAGGAGGTGCTCCCATTTTTTAAGCCAACACCTAAGACGTTATCCCCCTTTGTGAGTGCGAATCCTGCAACACATCCTTTTAAACCTTGAATCCCTCCCCCATAAACAAGATTGATTTTTCTTGCAGCTAATACCTTACCAAGGGTATAAGCTGCATGTTGAAATTCTCCATCCTTTCCAAGGTTAGACCCACCAAAAACACAGATAGTATTGATCCTATCCATATACGGTGTTTCTGTCTTTTTTTTTGAAAAAATATGTCATAGAGGTTGATAATTTATAGGGACTCAATATCAGACAAGGAGATCGCTTGAATAGTGCGGGATCAGGATTTGGTAGCAAAAGTTTGAATTTTTGTTGCAAAAGTTTGAATTTTTTGTTCAAGGAAAAGGTAAATGTCAGAGGGGAAAAACTTTAAGCAGAGGTGAAATTTTCAAAAAAAAAATTGTGGCCCAATAAATTGAAAAGACAATGTAAATGACAAACATACACGCATGAGAATGAACAGTAGTTGTGATTGTAGCTCACATCTTCCTCTGGTTTTACGTCCAGTAACGGCTGAAACGCCTTCTAAGAGTCGAGGATGTGCTTCCCATTCAATTTTCTTATAAACTGACAAAAGGGTCTTTTAAAGTCAGATTCCCAAGACTATAACGTGCTTTTTCCTTACGGAATAGTTCAAACAAATCAAGAATAGTATACCTAAAAAAAATTGTTCGAAAGGTTAAAAATTTTATACAAACTCAAAAAATTGTTAGAAAGGTTAAAAATTTTATACAAACTCCTAAATAAGCCTAGGAAACTAAAATAGTCCCCGGCAACGGCGCCAAATTTTTGACACGCTCGTCGCAAACGCGCAAAAATAATTTCTAGATTTTCCCCAAACTATTGGTATAGTATAAGGTGCAACCTAGGTCATCTCCCAAAGACCATTTCATATTCTTAAGCAAATTAGGAGAAAATTAGAACAGGGGGATTTTGTAAAGATTGATATTGAGTTCTAAATGCAAAATACAGAATGAAATTAATTTCACTTAACAATTATCAACTCAAGGAATTCAGAGGCTATTTTCTTAACTAATCATTGATCACTAAAATCATGCATTGTGTTTATCAACCTAGGATCATCTGGAACCCCTAAAATGATCCTTGAATTCTCTACTGAGAAACCTCTCAGGATTCAATTGATTATGATCAACAAGATTTAGTAACCACTTAATCTTTTATCTAAACCAATTTCACAATCAGAATTCAGTTGAAGTAAGTAATAAAATGAAAACCTTCAATTCAATTACTTAATTTCTACTCTTCAAACTTTTGGAAAATGATTTACCAATCAAAAATCAATTATAAATCAATTATGCATTAATCAAAATACGTCAACCGATCAAACTTTGATTAAAGAATAAAATTGAAGAATATAGTAAAGCAGAGTAGAAATTACTCAATAAGCATGTAAATAAAGATCAAGACCTCAAAGTTAAAATGAAAATAGCTTGAATCCTTGAATTGAAACTACAAACCTAGCCTTCCATGAAGGAGGCAAACTAACAACAAAGAAAGAGGCAAACTAACAACAAATAAATCCTAAGCCTTCCATGTAGGAGGCAACTAACAACAAATAAATCATAAGCCTTCCATGTAGGAGGCAACTAACAATAAAGAAAAACTAAGCCTTCCATGTAGGAGGCAAACTAACAATAAATAAAAACTAAGCCTTCCATGTAGGAGGCAAACTAACAAGAAAGAAAACATAAGCCTTCCATGTAGGAGGCAAACTAACAAGAAAAAAAGAAAGATGGAAAATGGTATTGGAGTTAATCTCCAAAATGGTGTGTTTCTCCTCTTGTAAACCCTTATATTTATAAAGGATTTTTGAGGCATCATCTTCAAAAAGTCACCAACTAGGATATTACTTTTCTACCCTTTTATTGCTTTCACATGGGCTTTGTTGAAAATGCAAAACACTTTTGAATTTTTTCCACCAATGAGCACAACAATTTTGACTTTCTTGCACCGCAATTTCGGATGTTCACATGTCCGAATTAGCACTTGACTTCTGAACAAAAGTTGTAGCCCCGGATCTTAGCTGTCCAACAAATTTGATTTCATCTCAATATGATTTCTATATCTCAAGATATGGCCAGATCTTTGCACACTGTTCAAATTCCACGTCAGCAACACTATCTCATCTTTTGAGATAATTTCGGAGTCCTAAACATCCCATTTAGAGTCTGATCTTGCTTTGTAACTGTGGACACTTCTTTAAGCTTTCATTCAAGACAAATTTCATGATTTTTGGATGTTTAAAACTCCTACTACTCTCAAAATACTATAATAGTGTCATTTTAATCGGGTAAGCAAAGAAATTCAATTGAACTTCATATGAACCCAAACTCATAAAATATGACAAAGATCACTTAATTGATCATATAAGAAGTCTTAATGAGATAAAAGTGAGAGATAATTATTTATGAAATCTATGCTTATCACTACACCATTAATCCATTTTTAAGCCTAGTTTTCCTTAAATTACTCTATGATGGCCGAATGCACACCTAGAGGTTTTTGAACCATTTTTTCCCCAATTAACTTCATTCAAAGGTTAATTTAATTCATTTAGAACCTAATTACACAGTTTACGTCACTTATAAAAATTTTGACAATTTTATCCTTGCTTATGGTAGCATGGTCGAATGCTTCCCTTGGCTTGCCAAGGTCTCTATGATGGCTGAATGCACACCTAGAGGTTTTTGAACCATTTTTCTCCAATTAACTTCATTCAAAGGTTAATTTAATTCATTTAGAACCTATAGCAAAAATGTATGATGAGAATCAACTAATTTCATCAATAATTTTTTTAGAGTTACTTTGAACAATAATATTTTAAATTTTAAAATTTTTCTAATCTTACTATTAAATTTAAATTTTATATTATGTAAACCATGTGAGTAAGTTTCATAAAATTTAAAAGATATGTTTGATTAAAATAATTTTTAATTTAATATGTAATATAATAAAATATTCAATGTTTATTTTATGTTATACACTTAATATGTTTAATATAAAATTTGAATTACGGTTGTTGAAATAACACAAGATTTAAAAAACAATTGGTTGACATATATTTGAGTTAAGTTTTTTCTTAAAATAAATTGATCATTATCAAAATAATACATATATATAAATATAAATATAAATATATGTGTGTTATTTATATCCCCTTAACGTTACTTATTTATTTTTCGAGAAAATCAAACGTTGAACAGTTTCATTTCATTTTTTTCACATCTAAACATAAATGTCAATAGTGTAGAATGAGAATTGAAAGAGTAACTTTGCAAAAGTTACTTTAAATAATAACATTTTAAAAATCTTATATTCTATCAAGTTAAGTGTAACATTTAAAATTTGTTTTATTTAAATTAAATGTAAATTTTTTTTAAAAAATTTAACAAATATTTAATACTTCATAAATATTTTTAATTTAACGCATAAGATAATAAAATATTTAATATCTTTTAAATTTTATAGGATTAATCACATTATATAAAATTTGAAGTTTCCTATTGATAAGATAAAATTTAGAGTATAAAAAATATTTAGTAAATTAAATTTAAGTAAAATTTATTCTTAAACAGAATTCATCTCTGACCTTATATATATAATAAAAATAATATATATGTTATCAACGTTAACTTACTATATATTACTTATTTATTTTTTTAGAGAATTAAATATTAGATAACATTTTTTTTCAATCTCATTTGAACTTGGATGTCAAAAGTATAGAATGAGAATCAACTTATTTTTAAGGTGTAACTTTACTAAACTTACATTAAACAATCATATTTTAATTCATCAATATAATATAAGTCTTAACAACTTAGATAAAATTTAAAAGTTAATTAATACTTCATTAGATATTTTTAATTTAATGTAAATATATAACATATTTAATATCTTTTCAATTTTATATAATATAAAATTAATATCACATAATGTAAATTTTAATTTTACGATTGACAAAATATAATTTAATATTTTAGAAATTTAATAAGTAGAATAAATTTAAATAAAATTTATTTTTAAATTGAATTTATCGTGATCAAAAGTATAATATATATGTTACATAAAGTGTATATATGTGTTATTTATATTCATTTACGCTTAATTATGATTTTTTTTTACTTTTTTTAAGTTTCTGATTTATTAGGAAACAAATTTTCATCGATTATATTCGTGAAGTTTGCTTGTCCTATCTTGAGATTGTTTATATATATATATATATATATATATATATATATATATATATATATATATATATATATATATATATATATATATATATATATATATATATATATATATATATATATATATATATATATATATATATATATATATATAATATAAAAAATTACACAAAATAGAATTAGATATTTTTCACATATACTATTTTATGCTTTTTATTGTATGATAATTTTATAAATTAATAATATATTAAAATAATTAATATATAAATTTTTATAATAAATAAATAATATATAAATATTTTCTGAAATTATTAATACATGATATTAATATATTTATTATTATTATTATTGTATAATAATTTTTAAAAATATTAATATAAATATTTTATAAAACCCGAGAATGATCCCTTCAATACTACAGGTTAAAAACAAAAATGAAATTAAATAATGCCACTGCAAAAATAATATTCAGAGAAATTAAATATGAATTAAGAAAAAACAATGATAAGTTGTTACCTTCAAAATTGCTAAGCGTGAAATAATATTTTGAAGTAACAAAATTTGCAGTATCTTAGTCGATGGACAAATGAATACTTTGTTATGTTTTCTTCCTTTCTTTTTAGAGGAGCATGCATTTTAAATTTGTAAATATTAAACACAAAGATTTATAACGTAAAATGATTAAGAAATTTTATATATGAGACTCATATTTTTTTATTTAAAAATATATAGACAATGTAAATAAAAAATAAGGTCATAATTTAGAAGATAATTATATTCAAAATTAAGCTCAATATAATGCGTGTTTGTAATCATGATTTGATTTGATTTACATATTAATTAAATGTATGATTAAAAATATTTAATAAGTAATTAAAATACTTAATATATGAATAAAATATCCAAATATTGATAAAATAAAGTAAAAAATTTTTATTTTTTAAACTTAGTTGGAAGTCTTAGAAAAGAAGATTAAAACAAAATTATTAGAAAATTAATGTGATAATTAATAAATAATAATATAAAAATTTTGACAATTTTATCCTTGTTTATGGTAGCATGGTCGAATGCTTCCCTTGCCTTGCCAAGGTCATTTTTTCAAACTTTCTTCTCACATAACCTTGGTTCTTTGGTTTTGTGAACTTACAGCATCTTATTCCCTTGGCCCATGCATATTTCTTCCAAAGTCCAAATCTTAGATTATGTCCAAAATGAGTCTTGGGTGTCATACAAAGCCTATGCCACTTTTGGGTTCAAAAATCCAGTCTTTACTTAGTAACTTTTAAACCTTTGCCCAAAGCAAACTTTTGGGACTTAGTAAATAATTTTAATTTTAAT
This sequence comes from Canavalia gladiata, assembly GCA_037954105.1. Taxonomy (NCBI): domain Eukaryota; kingdom Viridiplantae; phylum Streptophyta; class Magnoliopsida; order Fabales; family Fabaceae; genus Canavalia; species Canavalia gladiata. Next base: position 13,219,023 of record CM075662.1, on the reverse strand, counting down.
TTTTAACATTATGCTTAGGGGTTCAGATCTGGTCCAGAGGATACACAGGTTCACCCCAAGTGGAAAAATCACAACTTTAAAAACTTAAGCATAAAAACATGTAACATAACATTTTTTCCATACAACAAAGGGTAGATCCTTAAGATCTATTCTAAGATCCATACTTCTCCCACCAAGAACACTTCAAAAACTTTGTTCATGAGTTCTCAAAACTAATCAAAGCATCAAAATGAGTTTTTAAACAAAATTCACCGATTAAATTTCTTCCAAGTTCCTTAGAAGCACTTTAAACCAGCCAAACTTTATTTTTCTTTTCAAAAATCACTAAAAAATGGTTGGTCTATTTTTGAACAATTAAAATACAATTCTGAGCCCTCATAAGTGAAAACAAAAAGAGATGCATGAATTTTAGAGAAATGATCCATAGAAGAAAGTAATCAAATCATAGAAAGCAAGTTTAAAGTTTAAAAGAGACAAATGGAAAGATCCTACTTGATGGTGACTTTGTGTAGTGGTGGTGGGGATGTGATGGCTGCCTCTTGTCCCACCTTTGGCTGCTCCACAAGGTTCTCTAAATGGAAGTGATGAGGCCTAGTTTATAAGGCCTTGTTTTACATTATTCTTGTATAATTTGTAATAAGTTTGGACATAACTTGAGAGTATGTTAATATAGACATGGAAGAATTAACAGAAAAGGATCCAAGAAGATATGGGTACATAAAAACCTGGTTATTCCTTTGATAGATATCCTTAGTGGAAAGAAGAAGGATACCAAAATGGTACTTAGACAATGGTTGCTCACAACATATGATGGGAAATAAGTCTATGTTCCTCGATGTGAAACCATATGATGGAGGAAGTATGGTCTTTGGAGGTAGCCAATAAGGAAAACTAGGACATATAAGTATGAAGCATATACCTAAGTTGTAAAATCCTAAAAATGAATATCGTTTTTACGCTTAAGTCACACACCGAATTTCATTTTCAAATTATTATCCCATGATGTGAAATCCTTGGAAAATAATTATTAGCGACAATACAGTAATTATTTTATAAAAAAATGAAATACTTTGGTAGAAAATGCGAGCCTCATCGTAGTAGAAAGTAAATAAACGATCAACCTTACCCGTGTCAAATTAAAACTGAGCTTAGGTTGCCTTTATGGATTTATCTATTCGTTTTTATTATGTAGGCTCAAGTAATAGTACAAACATTCATTCAACTTCTAATTATACAGATAATATTTGCATATACATAGTAGAGTTAAGGTATTAAAGTCTTTACAAACTTAGTTACACATATCATTACTCTACGTAATTCCTATTAATCATACAAATAACCATAGATTTATAACTTATACATTAATGGTATGACATCATTCCCTTCTCCTTTAAAGGGACCTTTCACTCACTTTAAGTACGGGAATCTCTACAATCACAAACAACGTCCAAGGCATCTCGAAAGAAAATGGTAGAAGGGAAGAAAATGGGAGTAAGTGTGAGAAACTAAGTTTCTCAATAGGATTTTACCCTAAACTTAGTATCATCATTTTCATCCCAACCACTTCAATTTATTAAAAATCATGGCATGCATATATGTTTGATTTTTACCTTTCAAAAATGCTATCGAAGTGGATTTCTTTTACTTACGTGTAATTCCCTTAATCATCATAATTTATTGAAATTACATCATGAATATTATTTTGACTATCATCTCCTCTATATCTTACATAATTTTTGATTCATTTTATATTCAACACCTTTGAGAAATTTTAAGACATAAGCATACATCATGGTTGGTCAAACAATACTAACTGAATTAAGAACATAACTTGCTTGAATATTATACATCTCTATGTCTTTCATAACCTTTCATTCAATTTCTATTCCACATCTTTGAAAAATCTTAAGACACAGGCATACAATAATATCAGTCATACAATATCATATAGATTAAGCATATCAATTTCTTATACCATAAATCTGGAATCACATCATATATATTATTTAACTAATATTTTCTATATATCTTACATAATTTCTCATTTATTCTCTATTCCATACCTACGGGAAATTTTTAATTCCTATTCCACAACTTCGAAAAAGTTCAATTACTATTCTAGACCTTCGGAAAAATTTAATTACTATTCCAAACCTTCAGGGAAATTCAATTACTATTCCACTCCTTTGGGGAAATTTTAAGATATAGGAATGCATTGATTAGGTTCACTTTTAAAAGTTTCCAAATAACCATGCATGATTAATCAATATTCAACCAATATGTCGTGCACATATTCACATCAACATTCCCTCATGATTATCATACATAGTATCATTCTCTAAACATCCATGAGTAGTCATCATACATATCACATTACTCTTTATGCATTTATAAAGCAGTACAACAAGTTGGCATAATATTCTTAAGCATATAATCATCTTCTAAATCAAGACTTACTTAAGTTTATCATTAATTCTTGGGCCACATAATCTAATATGCCCATAATATGTCCAAGTTGTTTAATTCATAACATTATATGATGAATCACTCATGAGAACTTATTTCACTCATCCTTCTAAGTTATCCTCAACCTTTCCTTTTCTCAAAGGTTAAATTGTTTCACATAATTTCATGAGAAATTATGATACTTAGACTTTCTCCTTAGGTGGTCAAATGGAACCTCTTAACTTATTTATTCTTTGTGTACTTCAATATGTATGTCTTATGCATATCCTACCTAAATTAGGTTTTAAGGGTTATGTATTAGCAATATTTTAACTTACTTGCATCCATTTAACCACACATGGTCGAATGGACCCATACCATTTCCAAGCCTTTCTTAAACCCATATTTCGTTTCTTTTACATAGTAAGCATTATTGTTGCACCTTAATCAAGGTTTTAAACTAAATTTCCCTTAATTAATCTCAAGATGATCAAATGTTCTAGATCTCACTTTTACTCCAAAATTGGTTTCCAATCATTTTCTTAAGCTCAGCTAAAATCCATTCTTAAATTTTAGTAGAATTTTAGGCTAGTTTTCTTACCAACTTTACCATCCCTTCCTTAAACTTACTTAGGATCCTTTTGGCACATTAATTGCAATTTTAACTCAAGCTTCCCTTAATTCTTTAAGGAGTGGTTGATTGCATACACATAGATCCTAAGGAATCATGGTTCAATTCTCCTTAACTTAGAAGGTGATTTCTACTAGTTAAGATTTAGGCCATTAAACATTACTAAGTTTGGAGAATTTTAAGACTTCACCTTCACCTTCACTACACCATGATTCATTTTTAATGGTCACCTTATGCATCTTTGAATCAAACTTAAGTCTTAATCAAGAATTTTAACTTAATTTCACCAATTATGATCATTATAGCCAAATGATCATCCAAAACCATTCCTAAACCTTGCTTACACTTTTAATTCTTATCATTTACATACTAAGGGTCCTTAATTAACCCTAATAAAGATTTTAAACCTATTTCTCCTTAATTAAACAAAGAGTGGTTAAATGAACACTTTTTAGTTCTAAGGCATTCTGGTTCAATTCTTCTTCTCTTAAGAGTTAATTTATACCAATTAGGACTTAATCTATTAGTTCAAACCATCTTTATAAATGTTTATATCTTTTACTCCATTCTTGGTGAAAATGGCCGAATTCTCACCTTGAGCATTCAAGGTCATTTTCTCAAAATTCTTCTCCATGACCATTGTTCCATGAATTTATTCAATTGTAGAATCCTTAACTCTTAGATCCATCAAGACTTATCCTTACTTCGTATCTTAAGTCATGATTATGGAAAGTTCTAAGTGTCTTATAAAGTTTGTTCCATTTTCGGTCCCAAAATTTCCAACTTACTCTTAGTAGATTTTAGATTTATATCCAAATCAAGCTTATGGGACTCATGGTATAATTTTCCGTAGTCTTTTAAGAGTCTCAACTTATGAGTTTAGATCTGGACTCTTAAGCACTTAATTCCATATTATTAATAATGTCAAGCTTTTAGTATAAAAATCTTAAAGAAAGCATTTTTCATGACAAGTGTAGATCCACTAGATTTACTCTAAGATCCATCCATCCCACACCATAAACACTTCAAAAAAATTTACATAAACTCTCAAATCTTTTCCAAAGCATCAAAATTAATTTTTAAGAAAATTTAACTGATTAAATATCTTTTAAGGTGTCTAGAAGCACTTTAATCCCTCAAATATTCTCCAAAGTATCAAAATTAATTTTTAAGAAAATTTAACTGATTAAATATCTTCTAAGATGGCTAAAAACACTTTAATCTCTCAAAAATTCTCTTTAACTATCAAAAACCACTAAAAATGGATGATGATCATGTTTAACCATTCGAAGAAAGTTTTTGAGCTCATGAGTTCAAAAAAACTGAGACCCATGGATCTTAAAGAAAGGATTCACAAAAAGAAGAAAACAAACTATGAAAATTAAGATTTAAAAATTAAAAATATAAGTAGTAAAATCCTATTTGATGGAGACTTGATGATGAGTTTTTGTGGGTATTTGATGGCTGATCTTGGTTCCTCTTTATTGGTCCACAAAGATCTCTTAGTGATGGTGGTAGGGCTTGGTGATTAAGAGTTGATTTTAGCTTAAACTTCAAATATGGAAGCTTAGACTTAAGGTGAAATTTTGGGGGCTATGGCTAATCTAAGTTCTTAGAAGGTCTAAACTGTAGCAAATTAGCCTCCGTAAGGCCTTAGTGAGTTCGGCCACACCAAGGGAAACTTATGGATTAATTTCCCACTTAAGGTATTTTGGTAATTTTGCATGTAATTTTCATTATCTAAAATAATTCAAAATATGAAGAATTATCCTTTTAGGATTAGATTAGTTCTAATCAGTCTGAGTCAATCACTAATCAAGTTTTACTTATCCCAAGTATAGTTAATTTTAGTTAAACAAGGTTTATTATTAACCTTAACCATGGTTAAAGGAATCTTTACATTTATTATTTTTTTCTTTTATGCATTTAATTTTGTGATGACTCATATGGTGATTCATCAACATGTTTTTCACATGGAATTTTTGGGCACGATGCATGAGACCCACTTCTTGGCTATTGTTCTGTATTTTCTTACCCTACCACTTTCTAGGGGTATTTTTGTAATTTTTCTTGCCATTTTCCAAGAGGTTCAAAAATTGTTCCTCCAATGTTTTTAATACTTATTGGTTCATTCCTGAACTATTCTTATGTCATTACTATTTTTCTAGAAACAATTTAATCCTCGTGAAAGTCAAAGTTTTCCAAGGGTGTTTTGGACATTTTCAAAGTTTCTTGCTGACTTTTTTGCCCTTTCTTTGTTCCATAGTTTTTCTAACCATCATTGGTGTATTATAATCTCTTAGGATGTCTTTTAAATTTTATCTTGAGTTTCTTGCACATTTCTTAGGATTATTCTAGTGTAAGGGAAATTTCATTCTTTACTAAAAATTCTCTAATTTCCTTACCTTGTGTTTGGATGGAGCATTTCAATATTTCAAAGAATTTCAAATACTTGAAAAGTTAAATGCTTTCAATTTAAATACTTTTATTTTAAAAATATTTTATTTGGATAAATAAATTTAAATTTTTTATATTTAAAATTCTTTATTTAGATTAGTGGATTTTAAATTCATTGAATTTTAAATTTTTTATTTAAATTAAATAATTTAATTTTAATAAATACAAAATTTTACATTTAAATATTCATAGGTTTTTCTTAATTTTTCTTCTACTTTTTTTATTCTATGAAAAATTTAGATATACAAATATTTTTATTGTACAACATATTTAAATAGAATAATAACCCAACAAATGTACATAATTAAAAGGATAGCAAAATATGATTATATTATTTAATACTGAAAATGTTGTATCTAGATATAAGAGAGAAAGATGTGAGAGAGGAATAAAGCAATAAGAGAGAAAACATTAAGATAATAACATAAAGAGAGAACAATGAAAAAGACTGCATGGAAAGTGAAAGAGACGGCATCATGGAGAGAGACTTGTGAATAAGTTGAGGAACTTAGCAGAATTTCAAATTTCACTAATTTTGGAGGAATTTTAAATTTTCTAAGTTTAGTTTATTAAAATACTTCCTATATATTTATAGAATTTAAAATTTCTTACACAAAAATACCCAAACAAGATATTTCAATTTTTAAAATTTTAAATTCTTTCAAAAATTATTTTCCCTCTTTAGAATTCTTTATCCAAACATATGGTTAGATATTTCAGGAAAAATTTTTATAAACATTTATTTCCTTGTAATGAAACTAACGCAAAAAAATTTGGGATGTTACTCTTATTACATCAATTTCTTTTGGGTCCATCAAGATTTATCTTTGCCCCATAGCTATTGGTCATGGTCATGAAGTGTTTTAAATGTCTTGTTAAAATTTTAGTCTGTAAGTACACCCTTACTCTTTCTACTTTAAGATCCAAATTTTAGTTTTTTAGGATTATTATCACATGGGTTCAGATCTAGACTTTTAGCAAAGTCTAAGTTCAAGATTAAATCTTTTAAGAGGAGACATTAGCAAGCTTACAATTTTTATCATAAAGATCTAAAGAAAATATTTTTCAAGACAACCAAGTGGAGGTCCACTAGATCTACTTCAAGATCTATCCATACCTTACTTTGAGAATCTAAAAACTTTTCACAAAAATTCTCAAGTCTGCCCAAACTTCTAAAAATCATTTTTTAGAAATTTTAACCAATTTAATTATTCCAAAGGTTACAAGAAGCACTTTGATTCATCAAAAGTCCTTTCCAACTTCCAAAAATCACTAAAAACTTGTTGATGTTAATTTTTAATAATTAATGGAAGTTTTAAACTCCATCAAACTTAAGCAAGTAGGAATCTAGAACTTAGGGAGAGATCCACCAAAAAGAGAAGAAAAACAAATCATAACACATCATTAAAAACGTAGAATAAGTGTATGGTAAAGACCTTACTTGTTGAAAACTTATGTAAGAATTTGGTGGATCTTTTGAATTTTATTTCTCTCTCCTTTGTGGTTCACATAAATGCTTCCAAGGATAATGGTGGGACTTTGTTAGTTTGTCCTGTTATAACTTAAACTTTAAAGATGGAAGTTCAAACATAGTATAGGTTTTGGTGTTTTAATAGAAGTTGGAGTTTTGGATGAGTTTAGAGAGCTTGCACAAGCATTTCAAAGAGTGTTAATGGAGAAAATGAGCCTCCCTTAGTCTTCCTAAACAAATTCAGCCACTTAAGGATATTTGGAAATTAAATTCCTACTTAAGGGCATTTTGGTCTATTTACATGTAATTTTTATTTTCCAAATTAAATGTAAATATAAGGAATTATTCTTTAATAATAGTTTAACCCTAATCAAGGTTAATTTAATACTAATAGGGGTTAATTTATTTTAAGCATAGTTAATTTAATTAATCAAGGTTTATTTACTTTAACCATGGTTAATTTTATCTCCTCTCATAAATATTTTTCTCTTATATGCCAGTAATGGTGGGATGACTCATGGGATGATTCATCCACTCATTTAACATGTTTTAAATTTATGTAAATGGATAAGCTCCAAGTTTTGGGTCTCTGCTTCTCATTTTCTTGCATTTCCAATCTTCCAAGGGTATTTTGGCAATTTTTTTAAAATTTTTCATAAAGTTTTCAAACCATTCTCCTAATGTTTATAACATTTATTGGTTTGTTCATAAATCATTTTTATGTCATTTACCATTTTTTCGGGAACATTTTATCTCTTATAGAAGATAGAGCTTTCCAAGGGCATTTTAGAGGTTTTCGATAGTGTTTTCGTTCTTTCTTTGCTTCTAATATTTCCTTATGGTTTTCTGACCATCATTGATAGATTCAAAATCCTTATAATGTCTTTAAACTTTTATTTTTATTTACCCTCACATTTATACTTATCATTAAAAATTATGAATGTTACATAAATATATAAGTACACTTCTCTAAATCAAGCATGGATTTCAGCATTGGGTTTTCTATGTTTATTGTTTGTATTAATTATAGTATCTTAACTAAATTTGAGAATAGTGGTTCCAAAGTTACACATAATTTAGTTTTTCTTTTTAATATTCTTAAAATATATTGAATATTGAATATTAGACTCTTGAAATTCATGATATGCAAGAATGATTATCAACTAGTCTTTTTGATAATTTGAGAGGGTAGGGTGAATAATTGCTGTAGAAATGGTGATGCCATGTTATTTGTTATCCTTTCTTCTTGAACTTAATTGCTTACTTGCATTTATTTTTTTACAAAAATGTTGGTAAGGGAGTAATGAACTATGCTTAAAAGGAGCAATTTTCTAGTGCTCCTGACAAAAAAACAACGTTCATTTATTGTTATCCATTGATGCTCCATTGCAATATAATTTTTTTTATTCACATTTTTATACCTTTCTTCATTAATATGATTAAAGCCTTTTAATTTTTATATTCTTGTATTTTATTGATTTTCCTACTATATGAATAGGATGATATTTTGTGTACCATGTTGTTGTGTTGTTGTTAACTTTTACATTAGTTTAATTATATCATTAGTAACATCTTATATAAAACTTGTTTTTTTTAATAAAATTAATTTAATTCTTTATGCTTATGGTTTCTCTTACTTAGTATATATAAGCTTTTAATAGATTTTAATTTATGTTCTCAATCTTTTGCACCACCATTAATCATGTTATTTTAATATAAGATTTTTATTTTATTTATAAAAAATACAATATCTTGTATTAATAGCAATGAGATGATGTTCATTCTCTCTAATTACTATTTTCCAAAATAGGTTTGATCTTTTTTTAGTTCAAGAATCTAATTACTATTTCCAAAATAGGTTTGATCTTTTTTTAGTTCAAGAAGAAAAATTATGAATTTAATCCTATGTTATTTGGGAATTTTTTTAACTTAATCTAGTTCCTTACTAGCCTATGCCACTTAGAATTAGGCTTTAGGCATATAAAGACAATTTTTTGTTCTGTTGCAAATTTTAAGAAAAATAAAAATTTTGTATGTTGGAAAAATAAGATTTGTTCAATAATTTATTACATATTTGTTATTATTATTTTTAAATTTTTGAATTGCTATAAAGAGTTGAACAATGTATTATATGTTTTTTATTTTTTTTTTAATTTTTTATTTTATCCTATAACCATATCTATGAGCTATGGTATATCTCAAATTTTAATGTTTAATTATGATGTATAAAATTTGACAAGACTCTCAAATTTCATCATCTAACTATTTGTAGTTTTGCTCTTAATTATATCACAAGTTTGTTAAGGAATTAATGAATATTTTTTCTATAACATAGAAGATAAAAAATTGTCACAACCTCAAGATTACCTACATTCTCTTAACCTTACTTGCATATTATTCTTACATATATGTACTAATTATGAAGTATTTGTTTATAAATATACCCGATTCCACAAATCATACATTATCTGAAGAAACAAACTTCTTTTTTATATATATATATATATATATATATATATATTATTATTATTAAAGGTACATCGATTTCACAATTCTAGAATAAAAATGATCTAAAGTATTATGATTGAGGTGACAAGATAGATACGTACAAAAATTAAGTTATTCTACTTAAATTAAAGGCTATGCAATTCACTTCTTTTCTTCAAACTAATACTCCTACCTCATAGTCGTTGTCAATGGTCATGGAGTGAGAGATCCACTATCTATCCTCTAAGTCGAAGGTCACCTCAATGTTAAGAATAGGGTGATCCATGTAGGCTCACTATAGAATCATAGTTACATACTGAGAAATATAACAGAGGGAAATGAGACTCTTCATTCAAGTAAAAGTAAAGATAGGAGTAATACATTAGATCATACTTTAATGTAAAGAATAAATAATTTCTTTAACCTCCTCAAAGAACTATAAAAAAATAATCATCATATGCAATGTATGAATAAAATTACTCTATCATCTTTTCATATATTTCTATGATGACAAACTTAGGGTTGGATTGAGGTTTACTATGTCCTATATCATATTAATCCTCACTAATTTGAAGTTGGTTATCTTTATGACATGCACATGCATGCAGGCCCAAATCTTTATCATTACTTTATCAAAATAATAAGGAATATTGGAATCCAATATCAAATCACAACGTTCCTTTGGCAACACAAATCATCATCATTATTTCACAAAATCATGAAATTGCTCGACCGCCAATGATGATCTTCAGGGTCTTGTTGAGACAACTAAGTCTGACCAGAGGATACCCGACTACAAGGAGAAACCCTAGGTTATTGGGAGGCTCAAACCTAACTCACGTATCCTCTAGGATCAAAAGTTCCCATTATCATGAACTCTAATTTACTTCCATATGAGTCAACCCTAAAATTTTCAACTCCCTTTCAAAGAAGGGCTCGCAAATTATCCCTTATTATGATTTATAAAACACTTCTTTTTATGCAAATGATGCATGTCAATTAATTGTTTTAATTCTCATTTATACTTCACTTGAAGGCCTCACTTTCTTCTCAAGGTTCAAAACCACATATCCTCATTTAATTATCTCATTATTTAACTTAATATCTTTTTAATATTTAATTAAGTACTTTCTAATAAATCAAATTAGGTTTCTAACCTCCAATAAACATTTTGTTACTTCAAAACCAACATCTCAAAAAATTGTTTAGAGAAAATAAAAATTAATTATTCTAACTCTATCTAGATATATGACAATCTAATAAGTTAATTTATAATAATTTTATAAAATACTTATTAATATAAATTACTCCAACATTTCATATTTTATCTTTACCTATTAAGATTTAAATATAAGATTTTCTATATATAAAAAAAGTCAATTAAACTTTAACTCTATATATATATATATATATATATATATATATATATATATATATATATATAAAGAATAGATTAAGATGAAAATAAAATAACAATTATAAAGTATTAAATTTTGAATATTTTCTAAAATAGTAAATAATTTTATTTTTACCAAATTTTTTAATTAAATATTTTTTTATTTATTATATGAAAATATATCTATATAATTTTAAAATTATTAAATAAGGTTCTTTTTAAGAATTTTTTCTAATAGTTTTAAAATTAAATATTATAACTTCTAAAATTTATATAAGATTATATGAATTTTTAATATCTATGAAAATTTATGAACGGAGTTCCCAAGTACACACAAGCAAATTTTATATCTAAAGTCTCGTCTATAGGTAAAAGTCATACAAATAAAATTTTCAATTTAAGTATACTATCTCACGTTAATTTAAATAATTTATCAATTTAATTTCTAACCAATCTTATCACCAATCAATAATCATACAAAATTTTATTTAAAATTAAATTTAAATATAATGAAACATAAATTTTGAATTATCAAATAATTAATAAAATTTTAGTTTAAAATAAAAAACGCTAAAATTATTTTATAAAAAATTAAATTTTATTTAAAATTAAATTCAAATATAATTAAACATAAATTTTAATTTATTATATAATAAAATTTTATTTTAGAATAAAAAAATTTTAAAACTTCTATTATACTATATTAAATCTTTTTTCCTTACCTAAAATTTGAAAAAAATTTATGTTTTTTGAATTTCTCCTAATTGAACTTAAATTTTCATTCTAATGCTCATCTGATCCATTCCATACAACAAAGTTAAAGTTTTTAAATGGATATATTAAATATAAAGAATTTCTAGAACCATATTATGAAAGTCAGGAGAAAGAGAATTAAATAAATTCAACGAGCAATCAAGAGAAAGAAGAACTTAACCACGGTAATTCAAAGATTTTAATTGAATGGGATACTGATAAGCATAAATTTCATAAATAATTATCTCTCACTTTTATCTCATTAAGACTTCTTATATGTTCAATTAAGTGGTCTTTTTCATATTTTATGAGTTTGGGTTCATATGAAGTTTAATTGAATTTCTTTGCTTACCCGATTAAAATGACACTATTATAGTATTTTGAGCATAATGGGAGTTTTAGACATCCAAAAATCATGAAATCTGTCTTGAATGAAAGCTTAAAGAAGTGTCCACAGTTACAAAGCAAGAGCAGACTCTAAATGGGATGTTTAGGACTCCAAAATTATCTCAAAAGATGAGATAGTGTTGCTGACGTGGAATTTGAACAGTGTGCAAAGATCTGGCCATATCTTGAGATACAGAAGTCATATTGAGATGAAATCAAATCTGTTGGACAGCTAAGATCCGGGGCTACAACTTTTGTTCAGAAGTCAAGCTCTAATTCGGACATGTGAACACCCGAAATTGCGGTGCAAGAAAGTCAAAATTGTTGTGCTCATTGGTGACAAAAATTCAAAAGTGTTTTCCATTTTCAACAAAGCCCATGTGAAAGCAATAAAAGGGTAGAAAAGTAATATCCTAGTTGGTGACTTTCTGAAGATGATGCCTCACAAATCCTCTATAAATAGAAGGGTTTACAAGAGGAGAAACACACACCACTTGGAGATTAACTCCAACACCATTTTCCATCTTTCTTTCTTTCTTCTTAGTTTGCCTCCTTCATGGAAGGCTTATGTTTTCTTTGTTGTTAGTTTGCCTTCTTCATGGAAGGCTTAGGTTTTCTTTGTTGTTAGTTTGCCTCCTTCATGGAAGGCTTAGGTTTTCTTTCTTTTTAGTTTGCCTCCTACATGGAAGGCTTAGGTTTTCTTTATTGTTAGTTTGCCTCCTACATGGAAGGCTTAGTTTTTCTTTATTGTTAGTTGCCTCCTACATGGAAGGCTAGGTTTGTAGTTTCAATTCAAGGATTCAAGCTATTTTCATTTTAACTTTGAGGTCTTGATCTTTATTTACATGCTTATTAAGTGGTTTCTTCTCTACTTCACTATATTCTTCAATTTTATTCTTTAATCAAAGTTTGATCGGTTAACGTATTTTGATTAATGCATAATTGATTTATAATTGGTTTTTGATTGGTAAATCATTTTCCAAAAGTTTGAAGAATAGAAATTAAGTAATTGAATTGAAGGTTTTCATTTTATTACTTACTTCAACTGAGTTCTGATTGTGAAATTGGTTTAGATAAAAGATTAAGTGGTTACTAAATCTTGTTGATCATAATCAATTAAATTCTGAGAGGTTTCTCAGTAGAGAATTCAAGGATCATTTTAGGGGTTCCAGATGATCCTAGGTTGATAAACACAATGCATGATTTTAGTGATCAATGATTAGTTAAGAAAATAGCCTCTGAATTCCTTGAGTTGATAATTGTTAAGTGAAATTAATTTCATTATGTATTTTGCATTTAGAACTTCATATCAAATCTTTCCAAAATCCCCTTGTTCTAACTTTCTCCTTATTGGCTTAAGAATCTGAAATGGTCTTTGGGAGATGACTTAGGTTGCACCTTATACTATACTAATAGTTTGGGGAAAATCTAGAAATTATTTTTGCGCGTTTGCGACGAGAGTGTCAAAAATTTGGCGTCGTTTCCAGGGACCATTTTAGTTTCCTAGGCTCATTTAGGAGTTTGTATAAAAATTTTAATCTTTCTAACAATTTTTTTTACTTTAGGTATATATTCTTGGATTTTCTGTATGAATTCACCTTTTTGTGTATGACTCGATCCAATCCTGAAAATTTATATGCATATGATCCTGAGATTGATAGAACATTCCACCATTTGAAAAGAGCACATAGAAGGCATTCATTCAGTAATAACCAAGAAAGTAACAGTAGTGATTTTTCATCTTTAAATTTTGATAGTTTCAAATATTCTGCTAAGAACATGGCTGATAGAACCCTAAAAGAATTAGCTGCACCTGATGTTGCTTATCAACCATTGTGTATTCAATACCCTGATGTTGATGCACCATTTGAACTAAAGTCTGGATTAATACATTTGCTACCTAAGTTTCATGGCCTTGCAGGTGAAGACCCTCATAAACATTTGAAGGAATTTCACATTGTGTGTTCCACAATGCGGCCACAAGGAATTCCTGAAGATCATATCAAGTTGAAGGCATTTCCTTTCTCCTTAAATGATGGAGCTAAGGACTGGTTGTACTATCTACATCCAACATCTGTTACAAGCTGGAATGATATGAAGAGATTATTCCTGGAGAAATTCTTCCCTGCATCCAGAACAGCAGCTATCAGAAAAGAGATTTGCGGCATCAGACAGAACTCCCAAGAAACTCTCTATGAGTATTGGGAGAGATTCAAGAAACTATGCGCCACTTGTCCACACCATCAAATCAGTGATCAATTACTGATTCAGTATTTCTATGAAGGACTCATGCCAATGGACAGAAGCATGGTTGATGCAGCTAGTGGTGGAGCACTTATGGACAAAACTCCTACAGCAGCTTGAGATTTGATTGCCAACATGGCAGAAAATTCTCAGCAATTCAATTCTCGAACTAATTCCTTGTCTAAAGGAGTCTATGAAATGACCACTAAGACAGACCATACACGATTGGAGAACAGAATTGAAGAACTAACCTCCATCGTAAGACAGTTGGCCATCGGACAACAACAGCAACTTAATGTTGTTGACAAAACCAAAACATGTGGCATCTGCACTTCTGCAGATCATCCTACTGATGCATGCCCAACATTGCAAGAAAGTGAGACACCTGAGGCTGCAGTAAATGGTATTTTTGGCACAGGACAACAATACAGGCCTCCTCAACATTATCAGCAAAAGAAGTTTGAACCACCTTCTGGATCATACAATCCCAGTTGGAGAAATCATCCTAACTTGAGATATGGTCCTCCACAACAACAAAGGATTCAAACATCTGACTCCCAAAATAAATACCAACCACCGCCATTCAGACAACAACAACAGCATATGCAGCAATCTATATCCTCTAATGCTTCTGAACCCTCTCTTGATGATTTGATGAAGCAATTAGCAACCAACAATCTTCAGTTTCAACAAAATGTAAGTTCTACCATTCAAGATTTACAAACTCAAATTGGGCAGTTGGCTACCACTGTCAACCAATTGAAATCTCAAGGTTCTGGTCAACTACCTTCTCAACCTGTCATAAATCCCAAAAGTGTGAATGACATGACCTTGAGAAGTGGGAAGAAAGTGCAGACAGACCCTACAATTTTAAAGCAACAAAGCTTCAATCAGACTAATCCACACCAAAAAGAAGCATTTATCTCCACACCTGGAGACATCTCTGATAAGCCATCTGAATCAGAGGGAAAGTCTGATGAAAAAAGCACACCAGCCTTCGATAAGACATCGAATGATCAACAAAAAGAAGCTTGTCATAAACGATCTGCACTTGAAGCATCTGATGAGACGAAAACCCCAAATTATGCTGATCAGAAGGTATCTTTACCTTTTCCAAATAGAATGGTCCAATCCAAGCCCAATGTTCATGTAGAATTGGATAAGGAGCTTCTAGATACTTTCAGGAAAGTGGAAGTCAACATACCACTTCTAGATCTATCAAGCAAATTCCCAAATATGTCAAATTTCTAAAGAACCTGTGCACGCATAAGAGAAGACTCAAAGGGGATGGGAAGATCAGTGTGGGACGCAATGTTTCTGCCTTAATTCAACCCAGCCTCCCTCAGAAATGTAAAGATCCAGGAACTTTCACCATTCCTTGCACAATAGGAAACTCTACATTTGGTGATGCATTGCTGGATCTAGGTGCTTCCATTAATGTTATGCCCTCATCAGTTTATAAATCTTTGAATCTGGGAGAACTGAAGCCAACTGGTGTGGTGATTCAATTAGCCAACAGAAGTACAGCACATCCAGCCGGAGTACTTGAAGATGTGCTAGTTCAAGTGAATAAGCTGATCTTTCCAGCTGACTTCTACATTTTGGATATGGAAGATGAGTCATCCATCAATAGAGCAACCTTGATCCTAGGGAGACCTTTCCTCAAAACTGCAAAAACAAAGATAGATGTGCATACGGGGACTCTCTCTATGGAATTTGGAGATGATATCATCCAATTCAACATATTTGAAGCCATGAAGCATCCCATAGAGAATCATTCACTCTTTCAACTTGATGTCATAGACCTTCTTGCGGATGATTATTCTATTGGCAATCTACTTTTTGAATTTTTTGATTTTGATTTAGATTACTTAGATAATTTTACTTGCACATGTGATGAATTTGATCCATGTATTGTGTGTTCCAGGATTAATGTTGCAGACCAAACTTCGTTGAAAGATGACATGTTAGATGCAAGTGTTGCAGGCATTTCAATCTCAGATAGATCCCTGCCTTCCATAATACAACCACCTCCTTTGGAGTTGAAGTCTTTGCCTGAACATCTAAAGTATGCTTATTTGGGGGAAAATGAGAAGCTTCCTATCATTGTAGCAAAGAACCTTCTACCACAACAAGAAGAAAGGTTGCTGCAAACCTTAAGAAGCCATAAACAAGCAATTGGATGGACTTTGGCTGATATTCCAAGCATTAGCCCATCTACTTGTATGCATAGGATATTGCTGGAGGAAAACACCAGACCTGTAAGACAACCACAAAGGCGTTTGAATCCAACCATCCTAGATGTGGTAAAGAAGGAAGTAGGTAAGCTTCTAGCAGCTGGTATCATCTATCCCATCTCAGACAGTGATTGGGTAAGCCCGGTGCAAGTAGTTCCTAAGAAGACTGGCATGACTGTAGTCAAAAATCACAATGATGAACTAATCCCTACCAGAATACAAAACAGTTGGAGAGTGTGCATAGATTATAGGAAGCTTAACCAAGCTACTCGCAAGGATCACTTCCCTTTGCCCTTCATAGACCAAATTTTGGAAAGATTAGCAGGAAAATCTCACTATTGCTTTCTAAATGGTTTTTCAGGTTATTTTCAAATACATATAGCTAATAAGCATAAATTTCATAAATAATTATCTCTCACTTTTATCTCATTAAGACTTCTTATATGTTCAATTAAGTGGTCTTTGTCATATTTTATGAGTTTGGGTTCATATGAAGTTTAATTGAATTTCTTTGCTTACCCGATTAAAATGACACGATTATAGTATTTTGAGCATAATAGGAGTTTTAGACATCCAAAAATCATGAAATCTGTCTTGAATGAAAGCTTAAAGAAGTGTCCACAGTTACAAAGCAAGAGCATACTCTAAATGGGATGTTTAGGACTCCGAAATTATCTCAAAAGATGAGATAGTGTTGCTGACGTGGAATTTGAACAGTGTGCAAAGATTCGGCCATATCTTGAGATACAGACATCATATTGAGATGAAATCAAATCTGTTGGACAACTAAGATCTGGGGCTACAACTTTTGTTCAGAAGTCAGGCTCTAATTCGGACATGTGAACATCCGAAATTGCGGTGCAAGAAAGTCAAAATTGTTGTACTCATTGGTGACAAAAATTCAAAAGTGTTTTGCATTTTCAACAAAGCCCATGTGAAAGCAATAAAAGGGTAGAAAAGTAATATCCTACATGGAAGGCTTAGTTTTTCTTTATTGTTAGTTTGCCTCCTACATGGAAGGCTTAGTTTTTCTTTGTTGTTAGTTTGCCTTTTCATTTGTTGTTAGTTTGCCTCCTTCATGGAAGGCTAGGTTTGTAGTTTCAATTCAAGGATTCAAGCTATTTTCATTTTAACTTTGAGGTCTTGATCTTTATTTACATGCTTATTAAGTGGTTTCTACTCTACTTCACTATATTCTTCAATTTTATTCTTTAATCAAAGTTTGATCGGTTGACATATTTTGATTAATGCATAATTGATTTATAATTGGTTTTTGATTGGTAAATCATTTTCCAAAAGTTTGAAGAGTAGAAATTAAGTAATTGAATTGAAGGTTTTCATTTTATTACTTACTTCAATTGAATTCTGATTATAAAATTGGTTTAGATGAAAGATTAAGTGGTTACTAAATCTTGTTAATCATAATTAATTGAATCCTGAGAGGTTTCTCAGTAGAGAATTCAAGGATCATTTTAGGGGTTCCAGATGATCCTAGGTTGAAAAACACAATGCATGATTTTAGTGATCAATGATTAGTTAAGAAAATAGCCTCTGAATTCCTTGAGTTGATAATTGTTAAGTGAAATTAATTTCAGTCTGTATTTTGTGTTTAGCACTCAATATCACATCTTTACAAAACCCCCTTGTTCTAATTTTCTCCTTATTTGCTTAAGAATCTGAAATGGTCTTTGGGAGATGACCTAGGTTGCACCTTATACTATACCAATAGTTTGGGGGAAATCTAGAAATTATTTTTACGCGTTTGCGACGAGCGTGTCAATAGCCCCAGAAGACCAGCATAAGACCACCTTCACTTGTCCTTTTGGTACTTTTGCCTATCGAAGGATGCCATTTGGTCTATGCAACGCCCCTGGAACCTTTCAAAGATGCATGGTAAGCATTTCTCTGATCTCTTAGAAAGTTGCATGGAAGTGTTTATGGATGACTTCACTGTATATGGTTCTTCTTTTGATGCATGCTTAGAAAGTCTCTCTAAAGTTTTGGACAGATGCATTGAGACTAACCTGGTTTTGAATTTTGAAAAATGTCATTTCATGGTAATAGAAGGTATAGTCTTAGGACACTTGGTATCTAGCAAAGGTTTAGAGGTTGATAAGGCCAAGATAGACATTATTACTTCTCTACCTTACCCCACTTTTGTGCGAGAAGTACGTTCTTTACTTGGTCATGCAGGTTTTTATAGAAGATTCATCAAGGATTTTAGCAAGATTGCACAACCTCTTTCTAAACTACTACAAAAAGATACCAAATTTGTGTTTGATCAAGCATGCAAGGATTCATTTGATGAACTAAAGAAGCGGTTGACAACCACTCCCATCATTCAACCACCTAATTGGACGCTTCCATTTGAATTAATGTGTGATGCATCTAATTATGCCCTTGGTGCTGTACTGTCTCAAAGAGTTAGCAAGAGATCTCATGTCATTGCATATGCCTCTCGCACACTTGATGCAACCCAATCCAATTACACAACTACTGAGAAGGAGCTTTTGGCAATTGTGTTTGCATTAGATAAATTTTGCTCCTATTTGCTTGGATCTAAAGTTATTGTCTTATCTGACCATGCAGCTCTGAAATACTTGCTGAAGAAGGCAGATGCTAAGCCAAGACTAATTTGTTGGATGCTTCTGTTGCAAGAATTTGATTTAGAGATCAAAGACAAGAGTGGTGCAGAGAACCTTGTAGCAGATCATTTAAGTCGGATCCAACAACCTTGTGAAGAAACTTCAATTGCAAATTCATTCCCAGAAGAGCATCTCTATCATTTGCACAGGAAGGATCCTTGGTATGCAGATTTGGTAAACTATCTGGTTGCTAAAGAAATACCCAAACAATTCACCAAATCGCAAATTGCCAAGTTGAAAAGTGATGCCAAACACTACATATGGGATGAACCATACCTTTGGAAGACATGTAGTGATCAAATCATTAGAAGATGTGTTCCAGATCATGAAGTTCAGTCTGTACTTACCTTTTACCATTCCCTAGCTTGTGGTGGACACTTTGGGCCACAACGGACAGCTAGAAAATTACTAGACTCAGGCTTTTATTGGCCTACAATATTTCGTGATGCACACAGATTATGCATAACTTGTGAGCAGTGTCAAAGAATAGGGAGTATTTCGCGCAAAAATGAGATGCCCCAACAACCACTTCTCTTTTGTGAGGTATTTGATGTATGGGGTATAGACTTTATGGGTCCATTCCCTGTCTCTTTTGGCTTTGTTTACATTCTGCTAGCTGTTGATTATGTTTCAAAATGGGTGGAGGCAAAAGCCACTCGTACTGATGATGCTCGAGTTGTTGCAGATTTTATCAGGTCTAACATTTTTAGCAGGTTTGGCATTCCTAGAGCTCTAATTAGTGACCAAGGTACTCATTTTTGCAACCGCACAATGGAAGCCCTACTCCGCAAATATGGAGTCATGCATAAAGTCTCCACCCCATATCATCCTCAAACAAACGGTCAAGCTGAAGTTTCTAATCGAGAGATCAAGAAAATCTTAGAGAAAACAGTTCAGCCTAACAGGAAGGATTGGAGCTTGCGCCTTGTTGATGCTTTATGGGCATATAGGACAGCCTACAAGTCACCTATTGGCATGTCTCCCTACAGGATTGTCTTTGGTAAAGCATGTCATCTTCCAGTTGAATTAGAGCATAGAGCATTTTGGGCAGTAAAGAAATGCAACATGGATCTAGACCAAGCAGGAATCCATAGGAAGCTTCAATTGCAAGAACTTGAAGAAATTCGATTAGAAGCATACGAAAACTCCAAAATTTACAAAGAAAAGGTCAAAGCTCTTCATGACAAAAAGTTGGCAAGAAAGGAGTTTTCAGTTGGACAAAAAGTTCTCCTTTTCAATTCTCGGCTAAAGCTTATGCCTGGTAAGCTACGCTCTAGATGGTTAGGACCATTTGTAGTTACTAATGTTTTTCCTTATGGTGCAGTGGAAATAAAAAATGAGGTAACTGAAAAAATCTTCAAGGTGAATGGACATCGTCTTAAACCATTTTTTGAAGGTTTTCAAAAGCACACGGTAGAAGAAGTGCATTTGCACAATGCCACATACTTGCAATAAATTCAAGAGAAGTCTCTCTCTCTCCCTCTCTCACATTCCTCACTTATAAGTTTCAACTAATCTCTCAACTTCCTTCTTCACCTCTTAAATCATCCCAACTATTACACTACATTGAGCTTGCAGGAATAATAACTTGAGTGTTTTAAGAAAAAAATGGAGAAAGCTCTCACCAGGATCAAAATTTTGTTCCCTACTCTCCCCAGAAATTTTCTTAAAGACATTTACAATTGCAGACTTGAACGATTGAGGGCATTAACACTCTTAGGCCTTCCAGAAGATGTCAGTTCGATCATTGAAGCTAAGGTACGTTTAGCAGGTGAATTTCAAGAATCATTTGTTAAAAACATGCCAGGTATGGGAAGAAGTTCCTATGCAAAGAAGAGAAGGGCAAAAATAATTGGAGTTTGCTACAGGTGTGCAAGATGAACCTGTAACACAAGATGCAAGAACCCTGGAATGGTTTCAAGAAATCGAGAGGACAAAATTCAATTCATAAAGGATGGACTGAGTAAGGAGTCATTGGATGATATCATTCAGACTCTTGAGACGCATCCTAGTGGGCATGTACAAGGAGTCCTTCTTGATTTGTTTGAACTGTTCCGTAAGGAAAAAGCACGTTATAGTCTTGGGAATCTGACTTTAAAAGACCCTGTTGTTAGTTTACATGAAAACTGAATGGGAAGCACATCCTCGACTCTTAGAAGGCGTTTCAGCCGTTACTGGACGTAAAACCAGAGGAAGATGTGAGCCACAATCACAACTACTGTTCATTCTCATGCGTGTATGTTTGTCATTTACATTGTCTTTTCAATTTATTGGGCCACCATTTTTTTTTGAAATTTTTACCCCTGCTTAAAGTCTTTCCCCTCTGACATTCACCTTTTCCTTGAACAAAAAATTCAAACTTTTGCAACAAAAATTCAAACTTTTGCTACCAAATCCTGATCCGCACTATTCAAGCGATCTCCTTGTCTGATATTGAGTCCCTATAAATTATCAACCTCTATGACATATTTTTTCAAAAAAGATAGAAACACCGTATATGGATAAGATCAATACTATATGTGTTTTTGGTGGGTCTAACCTTGGAAAGGATGGAGAATTTCAACATGCAGCTTATACCCTTGGTAAGGCATTAGCTGCAAGAAAAATCAATCTTGTTTATGGGGGAGGGATTCAGGGTTTAAAAGGATGTGTTGCAGGATCTGCACTCTCAAAGGGGTGTAACGTCTTAGGTGTTGGCTTAAAAAATGGGAGCACCTCCTACTTGACCCTGGGTACTGAATTGAAGGTTGCAACAATGCATGACCGTATGAGACACATGTTGGTTAATTCTAATGCATTTATTCCATTACCTGGTGGTCTTGGAACAATGGAAGAAATTTTTACCATTATATTTTGGGCCTATCGGAATTTTCATAAAAAACCTTTGGGCTTATTGAATATTAATGGCTTTTATAATGGTTTGATATCCTTTTTAGATCATGCAGTAGAGCAGGAGTTCATGCCACAATCCATGCGCAACATCATAGTATCTGCTTCAACTGTTGAACAGCTACTTGAGATTTTGCAAAATCCTACATCTGAGCTCAGTCAAGCAATGCAGCTGGTGAACCAACCAAATCAGGATGGCAGAGACAAAAGAGAACCAGATACCACTCTTCGGTTATAACTTTTCCTTACTTTGGTGGTTTTCTCACATTTCTTTTCCTGTTATATGAAATTCCATCTAAGACATTGGGGACAATGTCTTGGATAGGTTGGGGGGAGGAGGGTCCGATATCTAAAACAAAAAACAAAAAAAAACCCAAAAAACAACAAAAAAAAAACAAAAAAATTAGGTGAGAATCATAAACTTGCTTTGAGTAAGATGGCTGAGTAAGGAGTTACACTTGACTCTTGATACGCATCTTATGATTAAAAAAAAAATTTGAATGTGGAAGTTTGTTGTTCTTTAGATTTCATAAAATAATTGAAGCAAAATGATTTACATTTCGAGATTAATTAGTTTGGCAACACATATTTGAACTAGATAGATTAGATTTGATAAATATATTACCTGTGAGATTTTGAGCCTTATTATTATTTTCTTTCTTGTGTGATTTTCATCCATGGAATACGTTACTTCAGAACGTGCATTGATTCTTTTTGAAGCTACATTTTCACATGAATTGTACAAAAATGATTGAGGCACTGTTTTTCTTGAACAAACCACTTGGCCAAATAACCAAACCATATAATTTTATCCTTTTATCAGCCCTTTGAGTCGATTAGCCTTTTCTTCTTTTTAGCTCACCACAAATCAAAAAAAAAAAAAAACTTTGTCTGACCATAGAAGGTGAGGAATACTAGATTTATCATACCATAAGTGTTTCAATAAGTGTGGGGGAGATTATTGTTGTGTTCATCAATATCATGGTTGAAAAAAAAAACTGAAGCAATAAATTAACAAATAAACTATTATATTTAAAAAAAGAAAAGAAAAAAAAAAGAATGAAGAAGTGATATCTGTTTCTCACACTTGCACTTAGACTCAGTTCTCAATCCTCACCATTTTCCTTGGTCTAACATTGTATCTCTTCAATATATTATTTCATCTTTCTAATCCCGTTATAACCAAAATAAAGACCTCTTGATTTGTGCATTGCATGTGTACATAGTAGTAGAGAAGTAGAAGATATGAAAACCTATGATAGTTCATCTTTCATGGATTGAATTTGAGAGAAACACTTACCAAATCAAACACTTGAGAGATTCAGAGTATATCATGTGAGGTTTTATCTTTCTCAATCTATGTTTTTCAAATTAAAGTTGCCTTTCTAAGTACTTTCAAAAATGTGATGAAAGAATGTTTCATGAAATTTTGTGAATTCTTGAGAAATCAACTCAAAACTTTGATGTTCTTTCAAAAAAAAAAAAGTCACCAATCCTTAACTTAAGTTTGCCCGAGACGTGCAACAGATAAGTGTGGGGGAATTTGATAAGCATAAATTTCATAAATAATTATCTCTCACTTTATCTCATTAAGACTTCTTATATGTTCAATTAAGTGGTCTTTGTCATATTTTATGAGTTTGGGTTCATATGAAGTTTAATTGAATTTCTTTGCTTACCCGATTAAAATAACACTATTATAGTATTTTGAGAATAATAGGAGTTTTAGACATCCAAAAATCATGAAATCTATCTTGAATGAAAGCTTAAAGAAGTGTCCACAGTTACAAAGCAAGAGCAGACTCTAAATGGGACGTTTAGGACTCTGAAATTATCTCAAAATATGAGATAGTGTTGCTGACGTGGAATTTGAACAGTGTGAAAAGATCCGGCCATATCTTGAGATACAGAAGTCATATTGAGATGAAATCAAATCTGTTGGACAGCTAAGATTCGGGGCTACAACTTTTGTTCAGAAGTCAAGCTCTAATTCGGACATGTGAACACCCGAAATTGCGGTGCAAGAAAGTCAAAATTGGTGTGCTCATTGGTGACAAAAATTCAAAAGTGTTTTGCATTTTCAACAAAGCCCATGTGAAAGCAATAAAAGGGTAGAAAAGTAATATCCTAGTTGGTGACTTTCTGAAGATGATGCCTCACAAATCCTCTATAAATAGAAGGGTTTACAAGAGGAGAAACACACACTACTTGGAGATTAACTCCAACACCATTTTCCATCTTTCTTTCTTTCTTCTTAGTTTGCCTCCTTCATGGAAGGCTTATGTTTTCTTTGTTGTTAGTTTGCCTCATTCATGGAAGGCTTAGGTTTTCTTTGTTGTTAGTTTGCCTCATTCATGAAAGGCTTAGGTTTTCTTTCTTGTTAGTTTGCCTCCTACATGGAAGGCTTAGGTTTTCTTTATTGTTAGTTTGCCTCCTACATGGAAGGCTTAGTTTTTCTTTATTGTTAGTTGTCTCCTACATGGAAGGCTATGTTTGTAGTTTCAATTCAAGGATTCAAGCTATTTTCATTTTAACTTTGAGGTCTTGATCTTTATTTACATGCTTATTAAGTGGTTTCTTCTCTACTTCACTATATTCTTCAATTTTATTCTTTAATCAAAGTTTGATCGGTTGACGTATTTTGATTTATGCATAATTGATTTATAATTGGTTTTTGATTGGTAAATCATTTTCCAAAAGTTTGAAGAGTAGAAATTAAGTAATTGAATTGAAGGTTTTCATTTTATTACTTACTTTAACTGAATTCTGATTGTGAAATTGGTTTAGATAAAAGATTAAGTGGTTACTAAATCTTGTTGATCATAATCAATTAAATTCTAAGAGGTTTCTCAGTAGAGAATTCAAGGATCATTTTAGGGGTTCCAGATGATCCTATGTTGATAAACACAATGCATGATTTTAGTGATCAATGATTAGTTAAGAAAATAACCTCTGAATTCCTTGAGTTGATAATTGTTAAGTCAAATTAATTTCATTCTGTCTTTTGCATTTAGAACTTCATATCAAATCTTTCCAAAATCCCCTTGTTCTAACTTTCTCCTTATTTGCTTAAGAATCTGAAATGGTCTTTGGAAGATGACCTAGTTTGCACCTTATACTATACTAATAGTTTGGGGAAAATCTATAAATTATTTTTGCGCATTTACGACGAGCGTGTCAGATACAACAAACAGCATGCATTGCTTCAACGGAAAAACTTAGTGCAAAAAAAAGAAGTTTAAGATAAAATAAAATAACTTACAGTTTCAAGATAAAGTCACAGAGGAGTACGTTAACACTTTAAATGGAAAAGATGCAAGTAAGCGTTCAAGAGGAATTTTCAAATTTCTAATTGAAACTCATTCCTTTAAAAAGTGCTACCGGTAAAAAGGAACGAAACATTTGGCTTGATACGTGGAACCGAGTCATGCTATTAAATGGCAGCTTTCATGCAAGTTCTTTTATTATTATTATTATTATTATTATTATTATTATTATTATTATTATTATTATTATTATTATTATTATTATTATTATTATTATTATTATTATTATTATTATTATTATTATTATTATTATTATTATTATTATTATTATTATTATTATTATTATTATTATTATTATTATTATTATTATTATTATTATTATTATTATTATTATTATTATTATTATTATTATTATTATTATTATTATTATTATTATTATTATTATTATTATTATTATTATTATTATTATTATTATTATTATTATTATTATTATTATTATTATTATTATTATTATTATTATTATTATTATTATTATTATTATTATTATTATTATTATTATTATTATTATTATTATTATTATTATTATTATTATTATTATTATTATTATTATTATTATTATTATTATTATTATTATTATTATTATTATTATTATTATTATTATTATTATTATTATTATTATTATTATTATTATTATTATTATTATTATTATTATTATTATTATTATTATTATTATTATTATTATTATTATTATTATTATTATTATTATTATTATTATTATTATTATTATTATTATTATTATTATTATTATTATTATTATTATTATTATTATTATTATTATTATTATTATTATTATTATTATTATTATTATTATTATTATTATTATTATTATTATTATTATTATTATTATTATTATTATTATTATTATTATTATTATTATTATTATTATTATTATTATTATTATTATTGTTATTATTATTATTATTATTATAAATATTCAAAATGTTACAAAAATTGTATAAATTAATTTTACTTTTATAAATATACTTAAAATTTAAATTAATTAAATTTTACACGGTGAAAGGCAAATTTATATTTAGACACGTAGGTTTTATTTAAAGAAAAAAGTAGGAAATTAATAACTTACCTATTAACGTAGGCCATAGGCGAATGAATTAAATTTTATCTATATATATACATAAAATCGTAGATAAAAATTTATATTAATTTTTACCTTCACATAAAAATCTAGAAGTAAAAATGCATAAGAACTTTTATTAATAAATAAATAAAATTTAAAAAATATAAATAAAAGTATAATAATTTAACAAATTATAAATTAATTAAAATAAAAATATTTAAAAAATAAGGATGAATGCAAAAATGATTAACATATTCTTACATAATAGATGACTAACATTTTCTTAAATTTATGTCTTATTTTTTTTATTATATTTTTATATATTACATTCCAACATGATAGTGAGAATACATTATCAAAATATCTTACCTTGACATAAAGATTAAACTAGATAAAGAGAGTCAAGAATGGGTTCCACACTCATTCAATGTTAGAAGTTACATTCAAAGTACATTCAAAGTCACTTTTAAGGTGAGATCTTTTTCTTTGCATCCTTCATTACAGAGTTCTGAAGATGATGCTTGTGAATATTATAGTTTCCCTACTTAGGCATAGAAGATTGATTTCATCTCCTGCTTCTCCTTCGACGTAATCGAGGGATGCTCCTTATGCTCTGTTTGAGTTGCATAGGAAATAAGAAGGAAAGAAATGGAAAGAAAAGAAAGAGAATAGAAATAAGAAGGAAGAGTGAGTTGTTTGATGAGTAAAAATAAGAGAAAAAAAAAAGAAAAAAAATTTCTTTTTTCGTTTGGATGAATGAAATAAAGGGGAAAAGAAATATATTAGTAATATAAAATTTATTTTATATAAAATTTTAAAATTTTTTTTGTACTGTATCTTTTTTACAAATATAATTTATTAATTTTTTATTTTTTTAATTTTCTAAAAAATAAATAATAATTTTAATAATTTAAAATAAATCAAAAAAACAAAAAAAAAACTTCCCATCACGTTTTCACAGCTGAAGAAGGAGAATAAAAATATGTGGACCTCGCAAAATTTTTTTTTTCTTCCGTTAAAGACGAAATACATCAAATAAGAAGAAGGTACTTTTTGTTTTTATTTTCTTCCCTCCTCTTTTCTTCTCCCTATTCTATTCAAACAGACCATTAATATCACAAACCGCCTTTTGTTGTAATGGATATTTCAAAGATTTATGTCTCTCCTCCCACTTACACTCCATAAAGAGGATCACACTTTTAACAAAATCTAAGAAAGTATACTTTGAAATATTTTATAGTTCTTATATTTTGTATATTTTGTATATTACCGAATTATTCTGTTACAATTTTATAGATTATTTGCATTCAAAAATTTGTAAAATTTATGTATCTCAACTTCTATTAGATTATTTTATAATTTCTATTTTTTATGTTACAACTTTATAGATTATCTGCATTCAAAAATTTGTGAAATTTATGTATTTCAACTTCTATTAGATTATTTTATAGTTCCTATTTTTTATGTTGATTATCCAATCCAATAATTACTCTGGATCTCAGTTGTATTATTGATATTGCACAATTATTTACTGTTAACACGTAAATAAAAATTAAAAAATATAAATAATCTTATGACAAGTTATAAATAAATAATTAAACAAATTAATATGATCCTTAAACGAAGTTTAATTTTTTATAAAAATTTAATAATGCAATAATAAAAAAATTAAATAAAAATAAAAATAAAAGTTATAAAATAAATTTTTAAAAAAATAGTTGAAGAATTAATCTAAATAAAAAAAATTTAAGAATAAAATCACTATATATCTAAACTTAAGGAAAATAAATACTATTTGTTTCTAAAAGTTAACAAATAAATAAGTTGGTAATAGTTAATTATAAAATTTAAAATTTTACTTATCTTCAAATTTTACATAATTTTTTCAAATAATAAAAAAATAATCATTTATCAACATATATTAAATATTTTTCGTATAAACTATTCAAGAGAAAATTTTAATTTAATTCTATTGATTTCAAGAGATGTCAAATTAGCCTCTAAATTTTAAAATCTGTAGCAAAGTTTCAGTTTTTTTTTTTATTAGTAAAATTAATTTAACAAATTAATGTAACATAAAAGAATAAAAGTAAAAAAATAATATCATCGTCGAAAACAGTTTAAAAACTTTATTATTTTCTAGATTTAAGAACTAATTTAACGTACTTTATAAATGATATAAATTAATTGAGAATTTTTTTCATTATTTAGCCTTAAATATTTTAGTTGAAAAATAAATATTCCTTCCCTTCCTTTTTATTTGACCAAAAAGATAGTATAAAATTATTTTTATTTATATGTCCACTTAAATCTTAAAGAGACTATTAATTATTTTTTATCATATATACTTTTATATATATCAACTATAATAAGTGATCATATATATATATATATATATATATATATATATATATATATATATATCTTATATATATAACCGTAATAAATAAAAAAGATAAAAATAAAGTTAATATATATAGGATAAATTAAAAAGTTAATAAATTTTTTAAAAATTAACAATATAAATATTTTTTTTAACATTTGTGTATCTTCTATTTTTGAACATAGATAAAATTGAAAAGAAGAAATAGTTATTTTAATTTTTATATAAATTAAAAATATTTTTTTAAAATCAAAGTATTCAATTATTTTTAAATCAAAATAATAATTTGTAATTATTTTTTGAAGTCTAATCCTACCGAAAAATTCAGAATAAAAAATATGAGTATTACTCTTATTTGGGAGCATTTTTAGAAGAAAATCAGAAAAAGAAAGAAAGAAACATAGTGAACCGCGTGATGATGTGAAGTCAACTTGTTTCCTCGCTATACATTTGACAAAAAGAACAAAGTTGAGCGCAAATCCTGCAAGCATTTTCACAAGCATTTTCACTTCAATAATCTGATCTGATCAAACATGGCAGAAGCAATTGTGGGTGGCGCTTTCCTCTCTGGTTTTATCAATGTTGTTTTTGACAGGCTTCTTTCACCTCAGGTTGCAAACTTGGTCAAAGGCAAGAAGTTTGACCAACATTTGATTGAAAGGTTGAAGACTTCTCTGTGTGGAGCCGAAGCTCTGCTTATTGATGCTGAACAGAAGCAAATCCGTAACCCTAGTGTGAAGAACTGGATCGATAGTCTCAGAGATGCTGTTTATGTGGCTGATGACTTACTGGACCGTGTTTTAACCAAAGCTGCAACTCAGAAGGAGGTTAGTAACTTTTTCCCTCGCTTTCTTAATTTCCAAGATAGGGAGATGGTAAATAAAATGGAAGAGATCGTTACAAGAATAGAAGATATTGAAAAACGCAAGTATGTCCTTGGTCTCAAGGAAACTCCCTGGGAGAACTTGTCTTGGAGGACTCCCTCAACTTCTTTGGTGAAAGGGAATATATATGGCAGGGAAAATGACCAAAATGCCATCATCAAAATGTTAAATGACAATTCTGAAGATGAAGTATCTGTGATCCCAATTGTGGGCATGGGTGGGGTTGGTAAAACCACTTTAGCACAATGGGTGTACAACAATGAAGAGTTGATGAAGGAGTTTGATCTGAAAGCATGGGTTTGTGTTTCTGAAGAATTTAATATTTTCAAAATTACAAAGACTATAATAGAGGCACTCACTTCTAGCAAATGCAATTTGAAGGATTTAAATTTGCTTCAACTTGATTTGAAGGAAAGGTTGATAGGAAAGAAATTCCTTCTTGTTTTAGATGATGTTTGGAGCGATGATTATGATGGCTGGAATAGTCTTAAAGCACCTTTTCATTATGGGGTTAAGGGAAGTAAAATTCTTGTGACAACCCGTAGTGAAAAGGTTGCTTCAGTTGTTCAAACTCGTCCACTTCACCATCTAAATCAATTGTCTGATGAACAATGCTGGTCAGTGTTCGCAGATCATGCATATTTTCCGAAGTCAAATGGGAATTCAGATCTAGAAAAAATTGGTCGAGAGATTGTTAAGAAGTGTAAGGGATTACCTTTAGCGGCACAAACACTTGGAGGCCTATTGCGACCAAAAAATGGCATCAAGGATTGGAATGCTATACTGACTAGTGAAATTTGGGAGTTTTCTGTAAATGATAGTAAGATCCTTCCAGCATTGAGAATAAGTTATTACCATCTCCCTCCACATTT
This sequence comes from Canavalia gladiata, assembly GCA_037954105.1. Classification (NCBI taxonomy): domain Eukaryota; kingdom Viridiplantae; phylum Streptophyta; class Magnoliopsida; order Fabales; family Fabaceae; genus Canavalia; species Canavalia gladiata. The sequence goes on along the minus strand of CM075662.1, from coordinate 13,188,438 downwards.
AAAACGTTGTTTTGCTTATTGTTCATTGTTTCCCAAGGATTATAGATTTCACAAAGATCAGTTAATCTTATTATGGATGGCAGAAGATCTTTTGGAGCAACCAAGATGTGGAAAGACTTTAGAAGAAGTAGGCTCTGAGTGTTTCGATGATTTAACTTCCAAATTATTCTTCCAAAAGTTTCATGAACGGATTTTTGTGATGCATGATCTCATGCATGACTTGGCGATATCTGTTGCCGGAGACTTCTATTTTAGGTTAGAAGAACTTGGGCAAGAAGCTAAGATTAAAATTCATGCTCGTCATCTATCATATGGAAGGTTGATTCATCCAATCTCAAAAAATTTTGATGCTATTGATGAATTAAAATCTTTGAGGACTTTTTTGCAAGTCAATTTCTCACCTCCTTCATTCAACTTTGAATGTGCAGTTTCAATCATATTATCAAAGTTTAAGTACCTGAGAGTTTTGTCATTTTATTACTGTTGGGATCTTGATGCATTGCCTGATTCAATAGGTGAATTGATCCATCTGCGTTACTTAGATCTCTCCCTGACAAGTATCAAAGCATTGCCAGAATCGTTGGGCAAATTGTACAATCTACAAACATTGAAGCTGTATTTGTGTGAGGACCTGACTATGCTGCCAAGTGGCACACAAAATCTTGTGAACTTGCGACATCTTGATATTAGAGGAACTGTTTTAAAAGAGATGCCCAGAGGAATGAATAAATTAAAACATTTGCAGCTTTTAAGTGACTTTGTTGTGGGTGAGCATGAAGAGAATGGGATGAAGGAATTAGGAGAACTTTCAAATCTTCATGGAACACTAAGGATTAGGAAATTGGAGAATGTTACCGATTGTGTTGAAGCAGGGGAGGCAAGGATAATGGATAAGATGCACATTGAACATTTGTTCTTGGGGTGCTCTCCGGGTAGTGATCTGGTTACAACCTCTACTCACACTGAAAGAGAAATATTTGACAAGTTGCAACCTCACAAAGGCCTGAAAGTTCTTACAATCAAAAGGTATAGGGGTACAAGATTTCCGGATTGGGTAGGGCATTCTTCTTACAAAAATATGACCCATCTAAGTCTTGAGTCATGTAGCAATTGTTGCATGCTTCCTTCACTTGGACAATTACCTTCTCTCAAGTCCTTGGAGATTGAAGATTTTAATGGAGTGGAGACTATTGGTGCTGAGTTTTACAAGAATGATAATGATTGTTTTCCTCTAGAAACACCTTTTCCATCTTTGGAGTATTTGTCATTTCGGAAAATGCCATGTTGGGAGGTGTGGCATTCGTTAGAATTTGATGCTTTTCCTCAACTAAAGCGACTTATAATATTTGATTGTCCCATATTAACAAGAGGTTTGCCTAATCACCTTCCTGCATTGAAAACACTTGACATAAGAAGTTGTCCAAAGTTAATTGGAGATCTGCCTAATAACCTTCTTGCTCTGGAAATACTTGTAATTGATGGATGTGAGCAGCTTGTTTCTTCTATCCCTAGGGCTCCTTCAATTCGTGAATTAAGGATATCTAAAAGCAGCAAAGTAGGGTTGCAAGAGTTACCAGCCAAGCTGCAATCTTTGTTAATTGGAGGAAGTGAGCCAGTAGAGTGCATGTTTCAGGCAATCACCGTCAGTCAGGTAACATGTTTACAATCTTTAACCATCTCAGATTGTTTGTCTACAATATCATTTCCGGGGAATTTTTTACCAGAATGTTTGAAAGTACTAAGATTGTGGAATTCTGAGAAACTAGAATTCCCCAAGCAACTACAACAACAGAAGTTGCTAGAGTCACTGCAAATATGTAACAGCTGCAATTCACTCACATCCTTCCCACTGGAGGCGTTTCCTAATCTTAAGCGTTTAAAAATTTCAGAATGCAAAAATCTGGAATCTCTTTCGGTGTCACAGTCTGCTCTTGATGATCTCCCTAGTGAAGGTTTGGTTGCATCCAACATGACTGATTTCAAGGTCTCTAAATGCAACAAGCTGAAGTCATTTCCTTGTCACATGAATAGTCTTCTCCCCAAGTTAGAATGTCTCTCAATAAGTGATTGCCCAGAAATTGATTCGTTTCCTAAAGGAGGTTTGCCGCCTAACTTGACATCGCTTGAAATTAGGACTTGTGAGAAACTGCTGAGAAGCCTATCATCGATGAGCAGACTTCAGGGTCTCACTAATCTTATCATTGGTGGTGAAACATGTGAAAGTATAAAGACTTTCCCAAAGAGGGGTTTGCTGCCTCAACTTCCCTCCCTTACCACTTTGGAACTCGTCGGGTTTGAAACAATGGAAACATTGGACTGCAAGGGACTTCTCCATCTCACCTCTCTTCAAGTTTTAATTATTAAGGAATGCCCTAAGCTGAAGAATATGGTGGGAGAAACGCTGCCTCACTCTCTAATAAAACTCAAAATTGATACATGTGCTTTACTGGGAAAACAGTGCCAAAAGAAGAACATTGAAATTTGGCCCAGAATTTCCCATATCCGTGGAATTCAAGTTAACTGGAGATGGATTTGTTGAACTTTGATTTACTAACAGGTAATTTTTCTACAATCCAAATTAAATGCTTGTTGCCTGATTTTGTTCATTTTCTGCTCCACATTCTTGACAATCTTCTAAACAATGATAATCATTATCTATTAGCCAATAGCCAATAGCCAATAGCCAATTTATTAATCAAATTACAAAGCAAATGTAGTTTATGAATTTGTGCACTTCTTCATCAAGTCTGTTGTGCCAAATAGAGTCAGGGATATCTTTCATGTATTTTTCTTTGTACACTTCACTTCATTGTTGGATTTGTATAATGATTTGAAATAGAAAGTTTCACCAAATTTATGTATGTGGAATTTACTTGAATGTGGCTTTAAAAAATGTAAAAGATTTTGTGGCGATCTTTATCCAATTTCAGCTAAGAATGTCACGTATCATCCTTTGACAGGCGAAGAAGTAAATATACAGATATTAAGTACACCAAGTCAAGAAATAGCCAATAAATTATGATAAAAAAAATTCATTGACATATTATTGGTAAATAGGGCTCTCAGCAGTGACTATTTCTTATTACCAAGTTTGTTAATTTAGAAAAAGTTATTTGGTTTACATTTCAATGTGTTTTCATTTGATTGGTTGAATTGAAATTCAGTGTGGAATTCTTGTTTCTAGGTATCTGCTATAGTTGTTCAGATAAATTATTAGCTCAGTCTGGAGAATTTGCATAAATAGATGGAATTAAATTCTACTTCAGAAAAAGAGCTGAAGGAGGATTTGCTTGCTGTAGAATATCTTCAATAGCTGAATATTACTACGGATTAGGGAAGTCTTGCTTTTGATAATAAGGTATAGCAGAAAATCTATGGAGACAAAGTAATGGGTTGCTATACAAATAGCTTTTTGTGTAGTTAGCTTTGGCATTTTGAGCTGTTTGTCATGTGGTTGCCTGAGATTTCTAATGAACATGTCTTTGTATTTTGAATATCTTATTTGTGGTTGTCAAATTTAGTAATGCTGTGGAAAAAGTATTTTTTTTCATATATCTCACAGGAATTACAGAGGCTGATTAAATAGGACAGGAATACACCTATACAATTAATTCTATTCCTAAAAATTAGGAGGGAAATTATCTTCCCTTAAAATTGAAATAAATTACAGATTCTAACTATCGTATAAAAGGAAAGAATCAATCAACCTAATCTGTACAGATATTGAAATAAAAAGGAAACAGAATCCTTGATTATCAACAAATGCTATTTAAGTGCTTGAAGCCAAGGCTGACTATATTTTTTTTTACAAGAAATGACGTATCTCCATGCTGCTTCCATTAAGAAATACATCTTTGAATTTGCTGGTTTTTTACCAAACTATGTTCATTTTGGTTCGATAAAGCAAGATCTCCACAAGAGTATTGTGTTGCTGTAAGAAAAAATATTGTCTAAAAGGTCAGTCATGATACTTTTTGCTCAGTACATTTGCTAGTACATCAGCGTAATGTAGTTCTGAAAAATATATTCACTTGATTGTCACTGTCTGCTGCATAGCATGATCTCTGGAGCAAAGTAAAATATAAAATCTATAGTAGAATGATAATTGTGCAAATACATGCTTGTGGAAAATAGTTTTAACAGAACTATTAGTTCAGCTGATCCTTTTATTGTTTGATGCCTTGCTTATTTCATCCATTTCTTGTTTGCATATAGGACATGAAAGCAGCTCTTTTTGGGTTCTGCTAGAAATGTCAACCTGACTTCAGTTGACCAATCAAGTGAGTTCTTGAACTTACTCCTTGTTATTTAATGTAAGTACTTTTTCCTATAATTTTTTGCATATAAATTAAATTTGTTGGGTGTCATCTAAATTGCGGAGTAGTTTGTTTTGACTCTATTGTTGTTTTTGAACCTGGGTGTATCTCTAATCTTTTATTGAAAAATGGTATGGAACTTTGGTTGTTTTTGGTATTTAAATTGTGTTATCTGATTATTGTTAAATTTCAAAATTATCCATGAGGAAACCTTCTTCCTGTAGGTTTGTTTATGCTGCCACCTCTACTGGGTTTGCTGTTAGATTGTGCCAAAGGGACTGATCAAATAATGGTGTCAATATCTTTTGCCGCTTTAATGCTTTTTATTAAAGCTCAGTAACATCAGTTCAGTGCCAGTTATTAGGACACTTTGTTAAAAAGGATAAGGTACATTACTGTATATTTTCTCAAGATCTATTGTATGTGAGACTCTAACAGTAATTATTCCAATGTAATATTTTTGTTTGACCTTGATCTCCAGTGATTAGACAATGTAAGGATGAGAACTGCTTTGTTTTGAAAATCTGAGAAACCATGGAGGCATTGTGGGAACTTTTTGGGACATCACATGTGACAATGTTAAGATAAAGCCAATTGACATGACAGTAAGCTAGTTATTGGCGATTTGAAAGAAGTCCAAATATGCAGATGCAGGAGACCCTTTTATGGAGTCTAACATGAGGAATGGATGTGTTTCCAGAGGAGGTCTGTTACCTAACTTGACATTACTTGAAATCAGGAACTGTGAGAAACTTGTGAGGTGCTTTGCATCAATCAATTTGCTGGAGTCTCACCAGTCTGGTGGCCCGTGTAAAATTGTCAAATCATTTCTGAAGGAGAGTTTACTGCTTCAATCTCCCTCCCTAGGATTCTGTATTTGGAGACTGCAAGGGCCTTCTCCTTCTAACCTTGCTTGAAGTTTAATAATTGATGATTGCCCCAAGCTGAGCAACATGGCTGTAGAAGGTTGCTTCCCTCTTTACTAAAAAAATCTACCGAACTCATTTGCTGGGAAAACATTGCTAGAAGCATGTTGAATTTTGCCCCCCAAATTCCAAACACCCACAGAATTCATGTTGATGGAAGATGGACTGTTGAACTTGGATTACTGCCAGGTAATTTTTTACACTCCCAAAGTAAATGCTTGCTGCTCAATTTCATTCATTTTCTGCACCAACTTATTCTCTATAGTTTAAAGAATGAAAGTAGTTTTCTGGCAGCCAATGTATTAATCATTCCGCTGCAAATGTGAGCGATGGCATGTTTAGTATCTCAAATTTTCCGATTGTTTTCCATGGTGTTTGAAAACATATTAAAAAAGAATGCATTTTCATCCACTTTAGCACAAACCAGTCAGTTAAAGTATGTGCAGTCCTTTTCTCACCACTTGCTGCTGCATGAAATTTGTATGACTAGACTTTTAAAGTATTCCATTGTTGTGCATTCAGATCTACAGCATGCTAGGAGCTCAGAGATAGGTATAGAAGAACGATTGTTCATAATGCCAGATTAGCTAAAGGATTAATCTAAATAGGTACAGACTTATCTTTGCTCTTATATTAAAAAAGAGCCGTCAATTGGAGAGAATAGTGTTTTTGACATTAAAGTAACTGAATGCTATTATTGAGAATACTAACTTTGCTCTGTTAATAGAAAAAAAAAACAACCTTCAATTAAGAGGTATTAAAAGAACTAAAAAAATTTTACCACCTAATGCGCAGGTGAAGAATATAAACAGGAGCTAGGTTTCCATGGACATGATATTTAGGCAAGGGTAAAAAATCCGAGGTTTATAAAAACATTTGTTTTTACATGATATTTAGGCAAGGGTAAAAAATCCGAGGTTTATAAAAACATTTGTAAAAAACATCTGCCTCCGTCCAGTGTTTTGTAGTCATATTTTTCTGACAAGCTATTTATAAATTTGGTTTCTAAAACAAGCAAATGAGTTTGAGGTATACAATGACATCCATCCTGTGAGCAAAGAAATAATAATAAATAAGTGTAACATATGTAATATTTCTTTTGAAGACTCTTCATTGCACAAGGAACGTCACAAGAGTGACACAAGCACAATATGAAGCTAAGACTAGGAAACTCCCACCGCTGAACAAGGTAGAGTGAATGGCAGACTTGGAATGGGGTGATTCAAAATCTGATTTGAAGGATTATTCATTTTAAGATGATAAATTAGTATTGTAGAGAGGTTTTGATTGGTAATCACATTATTGAAGTCTTGTGTATAAATAGGGCAATTTTGTTAGGATAATCTGGGTTGTAAATTGTTCACATGGAAATTCTTATGTTAAATCTCAGGCATGCTCTATCAATGTATGAAATACTTTATATTAATGTAAATATTTTAAATTTTAGGAATTGTCTTTGTCCAACTACAACAAATTGTCTCTTCATACTTACCTCTAAGGTACGGTTGTATAACTATAGCTCCTTACATGCTTGAGCTCATTTGATGTTTATGCCCTAAAATTAAGTCCTAAGGACTTCAAAAATCAAATTGTTACCTATTGCCTTCAAAAATCAACCTCTTACCAAACTTGGACCCACGGAAATGGAACATTTGCCTTGCCTCTCTTCTTGAGGTAGGAGCTGGCATATACAAAGGTTGAAGTTAACATATATAATAATAAGTAAATTTTATTTCTTTGTAGTCCAGCGCTCCAACAAGGAATGTGAGTTTGATTTCTTTCGATTTAAAAACATCCTCAACTTTATGTGATATATTCTATTCAAAGAAATGTTCAAGTTATCATGTAAATACAGTTAAAGATTATATTTGAACATAAAAAAATTCATATCAACGAAGATTAAAATATAATTCATATCAACGAAGGTTAAATAAAAATTTTAATGATGAGTGACAAAATGAAAAATCAAAGTATTTTTGAACTAAGAGATGGTAGATTAGAATTTCCTCCTTCGAAGATGTATTAATAAAGTTTCTTTTTATTTTGTTCTAACCTATTCCTTTATATTTAGAAACTTGAGAGATGACATGAAGCTTAATTATATTGAAGAAATCATTGATAAGAGTGAATCGGATAGATAACCCTATGGTTAGTTAGTGTCTTAGAAATATAAGTAATGTTTAGTTAGTTAGTTGATATATTTGTTAGTTAGTTAGGGTAAAATTAAGAACTAAGACAATTTTCCTATAAATAATAGGAGAGGTTAAGGAAAATGATATCTTGTTAATTCTGAGTGAATTAAAGTCTTTTAGTATTGGAAGAGAATTAGGTCTCTCAAATACCTGGGTTGTATTATAGTTTCTGTTAATAAAAAATATATTTTTTGATTAATTTTTAAACTAGTTTCTTACCATTAGTATTAAAGTTTCAATCTTGAAAGTGTGGATATTGAATCTTGAAGATGATTCCTAATTTTGAAGAAAAAAAAAAGCCTATTAGTGACTAATTAATGTTGAACAACATTTTAAGGCTGTAGGATACGTGAAGAAGAAAAGATAAAGATGGTTCAGAAAGTTGTGTATGCAAAGACTTTTGTTTGGTGGTATGTGTGGAAAAAGGACCATCCACATGCAACATGGTGGAACTTTGTGAAGGCTTTGCTAAAGTGATTCCAACCGGAATATGATCTAGATGTGCCTATTTGGGTTGAAGATGAAGGTTCTTTGGTGAAAGAAAGCATAAAAAAAATGAAGATTTGAAAAACAAAAAAGATAAGATGCAAAATAAAGGCTTGAAGATCAAGAACGTTAATTGCAGTAATGCCAAAGAATAAGAACAAAGACTTATTTCTCTTACAAGAAGAGCAAATGGAAATTTTAAAGAACAAACATTTGGAGAAAAATATTGACAAAGAATAATAGAGGGAGAGGGGTCTTCAACGACAGTGGAGTTCGGGAACTTAGATGTCTTGGATAAATCTCTTTCATTGGAACCTCCAAACTTGGTTATTTATGTGGTAGCTGAAATTCATTTACTTAGAAAAATTGTCATTCTACAACAAAAAAGGAATATTGTACATGAGGGGGTAAGATATAAGAGTAAGAAGATTTCAATTAGGACGATTAGATATTTAAGGCCTCAATTTTCAAATCCAATCCTTTGTGCAGAAGATAAGGAGAAAAGGTGACAAGTCATAAGCACCTAGACTTGTTGCATCGAGAAGCAACAAGAAGGGGGAAGAGCGAGATGAAAGAGCTCAAAGGAAAGACAAAGGAAAGGAAGCCCCTAGTCACTCAAAGACTTAAAGTTGAAGGTTAAATCAAGACCAACTTTGTGAACTTGTATTCAGGTTTAGTGTAGAGAATTAGAAAAATTGTGTAAATTTAGGAACCTTTTGTTATTGTAATTTTCACATCTTGTAGTTGGTTCTTTGTAATTGTAATTTCAATTTTCTATTGTTGTTTGGGTGTAAGTGGTCATTCGGTTTCTTTGGTATCGGATACTCACCAAATAAGGAACTTTTTCTTTGTGTGGTGCTTTTAGTGTATGCAAGAAGGCATAAAGAGGTGCTAATTGTTGCTTTAGTTTTTAGCCATAATTGTTAGCTCTAACTTGTTTCCTTTTTGCAAGGTCAAGAAGGGGCCATTTTCCAAAACTCTTATGTTGTCGTGTGCTTAACCTAGGCTTGTGTGCTACTTGTTTGACTTGTTTGTAGTTTAAGAGTAGTGTACAACCATGTATGGAGAGGAATTTTGATTTGCAAATAAGTTCCCATGATTTTTCTCCTTGAAGCCAATGGAACAATTAACCAATAGGTTAAAGAGGGTTTTCCAAACCCAAATTAAGGTCAAAGAATAAAGACTAGATCACCTAGAAAGAAGAAATTCTAAAATACATTCTAGAAATTAAAGGAATATTAAAATTAATGGATCTAAAAATGAGAGATATCATAGTGAGGAGAAGACATATAATAATGATGTTAATTTCTTTGGGAGCAATGTAGGTCATTGACATAAAAGAAAGCAATCTCCATAAAGAGAGGGTCAATCTTCAAGGGATAGGTCTTCCTTATCAACAGGAGAACCAACACCAAAGGAAACCTCATATAAAGTAGATAGGATTAGGGGCCATAGGAATAGGAAACCTTTACGGATTAGGGAACCTTCTAATAATAGAGATAAAAGTTCTTCTAAGGTCAAACTTCATACTGACATTGGGAAGGATTGTTTGCTTCATTCTTCATCTTATAAACACTTAAAAAAACTGTCTAAATCCTCTCTAAACTTAATCTACCCCAAAAATCTAAAATCATACACTAAGCTTAAACTTCTAATTTTAAGATTTAAGTTAAATCAAGAAAAAACTATAAAGCCCCATCACCAACACTAAGAGATCTTGTGTGGACCATCAAGGAAGAGGAAGAGAGTCACAAAGGTCCACCAAAACCATCACAAAGGTCTTTAACAAGTAGGATTTTACCTTATATTTTTCTAAGCTTTAATCTTGTCTTTATGGTTAAATTTTCTTCTTTGTGAATTCTTCTCTAAGATCTATGGATCTCTTTTTGTTCGAACTTAATTGAGCTCAAAATTATTCTTGATAGTTAAATATGAGCATCACAAATTTTTAGTAAATTCTGAAAGCAAAAGAAAAGTTTTGATGAATTAAAGTGTTTCTAACAATCTTAAGAGCAATTGAATCGATTAAAATTTCTTAAAAATCAATTTTAATGCCTTAGGGTAGATTTAAGTATTTATGAAAAAAGTTTGAAGTGTTCAAAGTAAGGGATTGATAGATCTTAGAGTAGATTTAGTTTATTTACACTTGTTTTTCATAAAAGATGTTTTCTTTAAGATTTTTATGTTCAAAATTAGAAACTTGGTTATGTCTTTTCTTAAAATCTTTGTTTATGAGATTGTTCTTGTTAAGAGTCTAAATCTTGACCCATGTATTAAAAGTCTTAAAGGAACAAGAAAAGTTATACCATAAGATCCATAAACTTAACTTGAACTTGGACTTAGACTTAAAAACTATTAAGTGTAAATATGGAATTTTAGACCCAAAGGTGCATAAATCATTTAAGAGCTTCCATGACCATGACCAAAAATATGGAGTAAGGATGACTTATGGGTGGATCTAAGAACATATGATGAACCAAATGCTAAACTTCATGACACCAAGGTCATATGATAAGAAATTTTAAAAAGGATCCATGTTCAATACACCTATAACATTCAACCACTTCCTAGTAAATTAGGAAATCTTAAGTTTAAAATTTTGATTAGGGTATAAAGAGAAACTTAATCAAGTATAACTATGGAATTATAAATTTGGAATGAACTTGAAACTTGTATAGTGCTCATTCGATCACTTTGGTTAATTTGGGTAAAAATATACTAAAATCCATAACATTAAGACCAAGATGCACAAACTAAGGAAAAAGAAGCCTTGTTTTAGACACATAGAGCATTCGGCCACTCTCTCAGTAATTAAGAAAACTTGAGTTAAAATTTCAATTAAGATGTAAAGTGGAACCTAAACAAGTTTAAGGAATAAATTTTAAAGTTAAAAAAGATTTGGTAATGGTTGGATACTATTAAGTCATGTTGCGCAAAATTGGTAAGAGCTAGCTAAAAACCTTGTTAAAATTTAAGAATGGATCTAGGTGATCTTAAGGAGGTGATTAAAAATTAATTATAGAGTGGAAGTAGGAACAAGGACGTTCGACCATGCTCACTAGTCAAGGAAGAAAACCCCTAAAATTTCTAAGGTTGGTGTAATTAATAGTCTAAATCTTAATTAGTGTAAATCCTCTTTCTAAGAGGAGAAAAATTGAACTATAATATCTTAGGACTAAAGAGTGTGCATTCGGTTATCTAGGTAAGAAAAGGAAAAATAAGCTATTTTGGATACTTAAGGATAATTAAATAAGACATGAGTAAGGAGGCAAACAAATAAGTTTACTATTGGAACAAACCTAAATAGCTAATTTACTAGTGAAGAAGCATAAAACATATAACACTTAAACTTGAATTAAGTAAATGGCACATAAGACATTCAAGTTAAGGACACAATAAATAATTAAAGAGGTTATTCAACCAATTAGACATTTAAGAAGAATTTAACTTTTGAGAAAAGAAAATGTTAAGTGGTAACTTAGAAGGATGAATGAACTAAGATTCTATGAGAAATTTATCATAAATCTTATGAATAATGCAAGATGGTCAAGCTATTGGAGAAAGTTTACATGTTGTCCAAGGAAGTTCCATCAAGTATAATTAAGAAATTTTTTATTTGAAGAGTAGTTTTTAATTAGAATAATTATGTCAAGTTGTAGTGTTGTCTTATGAGTATACAAATATGAATTTAAAATATATGAAATGTACTCTTGATTGTTTAGAAAAGTGATGTGTTAGATGATTATCATATGTGAATAATAAATGTGAAGAAGAATGAGGACAACTTGACAATTTTAGAAGAAATGTGCATGCTGTCCAAAATTTAAGAATTATGCTTAAGTGAACAATTTTAATAAGAAAGAAAACCTTTGGGTAAATATTAGTGTCCTATTTATCATGGTGATGCTTGAGCATGTCTTTATATGTGTAAATGTGTTATGTGCTCTCTTGAGTAATGTAATGAATTGTGTGATCTCTTGGATGACATGATGACTTGTGTATATTTATATAGTTTCATGATTTGATATTAAATGAATGAATTGGATGCTATATGTACATAGAATTTTGAATGAAAATTGAGCATCCATCTTATCATGAAGATTTAAAATGGAACCAAATAAGTCAAGAGATCATTAAATAATAAACTTATGTGAAAATTTAACACTACTCCTACTGTGCTAAGTGTGGGACTTGTGCATACTCATAAGGTGATAGGTCCTTCTATGGTAATCAAAAGATATATAACCTTCTATGATGAAACCATGGGGCTTCAAATAAATCCTTCTATGGGGAAGCAATAAGTCTTCCAAATTTATGATGGTGACAACCATCCATAATGATCTAGTATTCAAGATCAAAAGGTGGAGTAATAGACAAGTGTAAGATATTGTTTAACTAAATTGTTAATGTTATGCCTTAAATGAAATTATCAATGAAAGGATAACTAGAGAATAAAATGAATATGATTGAAGCATAAAATAAGAGTCAGACAATATCTATGTTATAATGAAAAAATGATCTAAAGAATGCATAAGATTTATGTCTAAGAGATCTTATATGAAAAAGTAATTCGAAGTATGTATGAATAACATATTGTATGAGATTGAACTTCTATTATTGTTAAAAAGAATCCACTGTAGATAAGAATAATTTTTTTAAAAAAATTGAACTTTTATGCTTATCACCTTTTCTTAATAAATTGAAGAAGCTGGGTTAGAAATGATGATGTCAACCTTAGGATAGACACCTATTAAGAAATTATGATTTTTCACTTCCCACCTCTCATTTATTTTCCAGAGTCTGATCATACTCTTTGTGATGGTAGACAGTGGTCTATGCAACACAAGTAACCTAGACTAGAGATGAATGTTCATGGAATGGAATGGAATGCGGGAAGAGTTATAAAAGACCTTATACTACTTTATCCAATTTTGTATCTTTCTCTTTTGATGATTGTAACTTATGAAGGACATTGAAATCTTTATTTTGTTTAAAGGACTCCCTAGGAGTCTTAACTTATTATTGTTTGTGTGTTGTATTTCTATATAACTAATAATGTAAATATTGTTGTGGAAATGAAAGTATAACATGACAAATAAAGGAATGTAAGTTTTCAAATTTAACGTAAGTGACAACTTCAGTTAGAATGTTTATTATATACTATATTGATTACTACGACGAGACTTGCATTTTCAACAAACATTTTAAAGAAAATTATTTCATATTTTTCATAACAGTAATTTTATAAATGGATTCTACATGAAATAGGAGACTAATAATGAATTTGTGATACAACTTAAGCGTAGGACAGGTATCATTATTAGTATGTTACATTCTTTACTTTCTTTTAGGTTAACCTTAATCATTGTAACTTCCATTTCCTTCTAATATTAATCTATATTTTTGTAACCTTAAAAGAGACTTTGGATCCTATTGTAGACCTATATTAAATAATAGGGGTTACATGTCTTGCCCTCACGATATGTTTCATTTTCTTCCACTTACTCAAGAGCCTAAACATCTCTTTGTTAAGTCTATCCCACCACATTAGGGCATAGTCACTATACTATAAGGTTGTTAATTTCACCTTATGTCTTTTCTTAATGACATGACTTGCAAAGATTCGTTCTACCTTGAGTTTCTAATCTAGGTATGCCTCTAGATTGTTTCCTCGTTGGAACTTAGGCATTTTTACTTTAAGTAACTCTAGGTATTCTCTTTCTCTTAAGTCTCTATTTCTAACACTACTTTTATAGCTCTTATCTTCTAAGCTATCCCTAGAAGAACTTCTACTATTATTTCTACAGTTTCTAATCCTATGGATCCTATGCCTAGGGGGTTCTTTACAGCTTGAAGGTTCTCTATGCCTATGACCCTGATAAGCATAAATTTCATAAATAATTATCTCTCACTTTTATCTCATTAAGACTTCTTATATGTTCAATTAAGTGGTCTTTGTCATATTTTATGAGTTTGGGTTCATATGAAGTTTAATTGAATTTCTTTGCTTACCCGATTAAAATGACACTATTATAGTATTTTGAGCATAATAAGAGTTTTAGACATCCAAAAATCATGAAATCTGTCTTGAATGAAAGCTTAAAGAAGTGTCCACAGTTACAAAGCAAGATCAGACTCTAAATGGGATGTTTAGGACTCCGAAATTATCTCCAAAGATGAGATAGTGTTGCTGACGTGGAATTTGAATAGTGTGCAAAGATCCAGCCATATCTTGAGATACAGAAGTCATATTGAGATGAAATCAAATCTGTTGGACAGCTAAGATCCGGGGCTACAACTTTTGTTCAGAAGTCAAGCTCTAATTCGGACATGTGAACATCCGAAATTGCGGTGCAAGAAAGTCAAAATTGTTGTGCTAATTGGTGACAAAAATTCAAAAGTGTTTTGCATTTTCAACAAAGCCCATGTGAAAGCAATAAAATGGTGGAAAAGTAATATCCTAGTTGGTGACTTTCTGAAGATGATGCCTCACAAATCCTCTATAAATAGAAGGGTTTACAAGAGGAGAAACACACCACTTGGAGATTAACTCCAATACCATTTTCTTTCTTTCTTTCTTTCTTTCTTTCTTTCTTGTTAGTTTTGCCTCCTTGATGGAAGGCTTAGGTTTTCTTTCTTGTTAGTTTGCCTCCTACATGGAAGGCTTAGTTTTTCTTTATTGTTAGTTGCTTCCTACATGGAAGGCTTAGGATTTATTTGTTGTTAGTTGCCTCCTACATGGAAGGCTTAGGATTTATTTGTTGTTAGTTTGCCTCTTAAAATTAAAAAATTTTGAATGTGGAAGTATGTTTTTCTTTAGATTTCATAAAATAATTGAAGCAATTTACATTTCGAGATTAATTAGTTTGGCAACACATATTTGAACTGGATAGATTAGATTTGATAAATATATTACCTGTGAGATTTTGAGCCTTATTATTATTTTCTTTCTTGTGTGATTTTCATCCATGAAATATGTTACTTCAGAACTTGCATTGATTCTTTTTGAAGCTACATTTTCACATGAATTGTACAAAAATGATTGAGGCACTGTTTTTCTTGAACAAACCACTTGGCCAAATAACCAAACCATATAATTTTATCCTTTGATCAGCCCTTTGAGCCGATTAGCCTTTTCTTCTTTTTAGCTCACCACAAATAAAAAAAAAACAACTTTGTTTAACCATAGAAGGTGAGAAATACTGGATTTATCATACCATAAGTGTTTCAATAAGTGTGGGAGAGATTATTGTTGTGTTCATCAATATCATGGTTGAAAAAAAAAACTGAAGCAATAAATTAATAAATAAACTATTATATTGAAAAAAAGAAAAAAAAAATGAAGAAGCAATATCTGTTTCTCACACTTGCACTTAGACTCAGTTCTCAATCCTCACCATTTTCCTTGGTCTAACATTGTATCTCTTAAATATATCATTTCATCTTTCTAATCCCGTTATAACCAAAGTAAAGACGTCTTGATTTGTGCATTGCATGTGTACATAGTAGTAGAGAAGTAGAAGATATGCAAGCCTATGATAGTTCATCTTTCATGGATTAAATTTGAGAGAAACACTTACCAAATCAAACACTTGAGAGATTCAGAGTATATCATGTGAGATTTTATCTTTCTCAATCTATGTTTTTCAAATTAAAGTTGCCTTTCTAAGTAATTTCAAAAATGTGATGAAAGAATGCTTCATGAAATTTTATGAATTCTTGAGAAATCAACTCAAAACTTTGATATTCTTTCAAAAAAAAAAATAGTCACCAATCCTTAACTTAAGTTTGCCCGAGACGTGCAACAGATAAGTGTGGGGGAATTTGATAAGCATAAATTTCATAAATAATTATCTCTCACTTTTATCTCATTAAGACTTCTTATATGTTCAATTAAGTGGTCTTTGTCATATTTTATGAGTTTGGGTTCATATGAAGTTTAATTGAATTTCTTTGCTTACCCGATTAAAATGATACTATTATAGTCTTTTGAGCATAATAAGAGTTTTAGACATCCAAAAATCATGAAATCTATCTTGAATGAAAGCTTAAAGAAGTGTCCACAGTTACAAAGCAAGATCAGACTCTAAATGGGATGTTTAGGACTTCGAAATTATCTCAAAAGATGAGATAGTGTTGCTGACGTGGAATTTGAACAGTGTGCAAAGATCCAGCCATATCTTGAGATACAGAAGTCATATTGAGATGAAATCAAATCTGTTGGACAGCTAAGATCCGGGGCTACAACTTTTGTTCAGAAGTCAAGCTCTAATTCGGACATGTTAACATCCGAAATTGCGGTGCAAGAAAGTCAAAATTGTTGTGCTCATTGGTGACAAAAATTCAAAAGTGTTTTGCATTTTCAACAAAGCCCATGTGAAAGCAATAAAAGGGTAGAAAAGTAATATCCTAGTTGGTGACTTTCTGAAGATGATGCCTCAAAAATCCTCTATAAATAGAAGGGTTTACAAGAGGAGAAAAACACACCACTTGGAGATTAACTCCAATACCATTTTCCATCTTTCTTTCTTTCTTGTTAGTTTGCCTCCTACATGGAAGACTTAGTTTTTCTCTATTGTTAGTTTGCCTCCTACATGGAAGGCTTAGTTTTTCTTTATTGTTAGTTGCCTCCTACATGGAAGGCTTAGGATTTATTTGTTGTTAGTTGCCTCCTACATGGAAGGCTTAGGATTTATTTGTTGTTAGTTTGCCTCCTTCATGGAAGGCTAAGTTTGTAGTTTCAATTCAAGGATTCAAGCTATTTCATTTTAACTTTGAGGTCTTGATCTTTATTTACATGCTTATTAAGTGGTTTCTACTTTGCTTCGCTATATTCTTCAATTTTATTCTTTAATCAAAGTTTGATCGGTTGACATATTTTGATTAATGCATAATTGATTTATAATTGGTTTTTGATTGGTAAATCATTTTCCAAAAGTTTGAAGAGTAGAAATTAAGTAATTGAATTGAAGGTTTTCATTTTATTACTTACTTCAACTGAATTCTGATTGTGAAATTGGTTTAGATAAAAGATTAAGTGGTTACTAATCTTGTTGATCATAATCAATTAAATTCTGAGAGGTTTCTCAGTAGAGAATTCAAGGATCATTTTAGGGGTTCCAGATGATCCTAGGTTGATAAACACAATGCATGATTTTAGTGATCAATGATTAGTTAAGAAAATAGCCTCTGAATTCCTTGAGTTGATTATTGTTAAGTCAAATTAATTTCGTTCTGTATTTTGTATTTAACACTTAATATCACATTTTTACAAAACCCCATTGTTCTAACTTGCTCCTAATTTGCTTAAGAATATAAAATGGTCTTTGGGAGATGATCTAGGTTGCACCTTATACTATACCAATAGTTTGGGGGAAATCTAGAAATTATTTTTGCGCGTTTGCGACGAGCATGTCAGACCCCTATCTCTATTTCTATCTACCCTTGGTGTATGACCATGAGGTGTTGGTGCTCTTCTTTGTGAGAGAGGTATGTCCCTTGAAGATGACTTCTCTCTTTACAGAGAGTATTTTCTATTTTTCCCAGGATCTATGTTATTCCCAAAGAAGTTGATATCATCATTTTATATCTCCTCTTCATTGTAATATCCCCACTTCTATACCTACTTGTGTCAATTACCCTTGGGTTCTTTTTAGGCCTATTTGAGCATCTTCTAAGTTTTCTACGCGATCTTCAAACGTTTTTGTTTAAGTTTAAATTACTTTTCTAATCTTGAAGCATGTTGCTCCATTTTATTGCTAGATGAATATTCGTGACCAATCATTTGTAAAATAGAAGATTCCTCTCCACACCTGTATTGCTAAGCTAAGAAAATTGAATCACACAAATCAAAACCCTTAGCATACAATCTAGATTTTAAGGTACATACAAACACACAGAGGTTAAGTAATTTACTTAGCCTCCTTCACCTTGAAAAACAAGATAAAGGTTAACTTAATCTAAGTATGGTTAATTTTAATTGATCAAGGTTAATTTACTTTAACCCTAGTTAATTTTATCTCTCCTCATTGATATTTTTATCCTAGATGTCATTAATAAAGTGATGATTCATGGGGTGAGTCACCACTTTAGTTACCACATGTCAATTCATGCTCAAAAGGTGGGGCTCAGTTTGTGACTTTTGCTTCACATTTTCTTGCCCCTACTAGTCTTCTAGGGATATTTTCGTAATTTTTTGAGAAGCTCCCAGAAAGTTTCCAAATTATTCTTTCAATATTTCTTACACCTATTGGTTCGTTCCTAAATCATTCTTATGTTATTTGCCATTGTTTTTTGGAACAGTTTAGCCTTATAGAAGATAGAGTTTTTTAAGGGTATTTGGGATATTTTAATGTTTCTAATGGTGTTTTCGTTCTATCTTTATTTCTATTATTTTCTTATGACTTTCTAAACATGATGAGTTCTAAACATTTATATTATCTTTTAACTTTTGCTTTGGGTTTTTTGCATATTTATTTGTGTTATCCTAGTGCATGGACATTTTAAAAATTTTCTAGCTTTTGTTCTTATTTCTCCTTTGTTTTTTTGCTAAAGGATATTTGTAACCTAGAGAATCTATTATTAGAAATTGTGGGTGTTTCAATGCAACCATCCCCCTCACACCATTTCACTCACACAAATAGCCTCCAAAACCAATTTGAGGTCAAAGAACAACTTAACTCAACTTGGATGTCTTAGCGATGTGTAAGCAGTAAAGAAGTGCTCATAATGTATGTGAAAAGATGACAAAACTTAGAGAAAATTTAAAACAGAAGCAAAAACAATTATCACATGAATGGTATACTCAATGGAATAGGTAAGACAAAACTTAGAGACCAATTAAAGACAAACTACAAATAAAGACAAACAAAGAAGGTAGGCACATAAAGTAAATACCTAAAAACTTTAAAAAGTGGTATGTACCTCCTCATGCAATGAGAAGATGCTATTCGGCCAAGCAATTAAGACATGCATAAACTAAGTAATTAAACCTAATATGTTGCAGAACCTATGGCCTAAGTAAAGTATGAACAACTAGTATACCACACTCAAGGAAAGTAAAGCAAATGACCTTTATGCAAGTCTTTTTTTATATGCTTTTTTGTTTCTTTCTCTTTTCTAATTCTCCTTTATTTTTCTTCTTTTTTTTTTACTTTTCTCAACTTCTTT
Organism: Canavalia gladiata; assembly: GCA_037954105.1. NCBI lineage: Eukaryota > Viridiplantae > Streptophyta > Magnoliopsida > Fabales > Fabaceae > Canavalia > Canavalia gladiata. The sequence continues at coordinate 13,169,349 of CM075662.1, read as the reverse complement.
ATGTCATAATTTTGGTCCAAAGTCAAGGGAGTTGAAGTTCTCAATTATTTTTTGCATAGGTTCTTGTTAAGGTCATAAGTCCGTAAATCGATCCTGGAGTATTTTTCCCTTCATCCTTTGCATAGGAATGGTATTCTAAGTTATAAGTTCTTGTTCAATTGTCTCCAATCTATCTCAGGTCATAAGGTCTAGGGATAAGAATTAAGTGCCTTTTAATTTGATTCAAGCATACACTTAATCTTTTAGGTTCAAAGACTTAATCATACATGACTTAAGCTAGACTTAGCATATAGGATGCATGGACATGATCATGAACTCTTCAGAATTTTTGAAAAGAGACAATACAAATACAAAAAATTCAGAAAGGCACACATATAAGAGGATTAAAACATGCAAAATAATACCTAAACAAGGATTAAAGAACTGAATCAACATAAGAACTTTAAGAGCACGTGAAATTTTGGTGCCAAAATTTGAATTCAAATCTCAAAATTTTAAAGTTTTTTTTTCTAAATCTGAGAAATTAAGACCAATCAATTGAAAGATATGGACCACACGAAACAAACAAAAAAAGTTTGACAAAGATCAGGTCAGAAATAAGCAAGCTATTCATAAATATAATAAGTTAGGTGCATTTACATGCTAGGATGAAATACTTCGGTAATTAGGAAATAAAAAATTTATTTAAGATCTAATTCATACAAAAAAAATATCAATTATGAAATTATAAATAGAGACAAAGAGAATGCAGTAAAAATCATCAAAATCAAAGATCAATTGATCGAACAAAAATGAAAAGAAAAATAGAGAAAAAGATGAATTTAGAAATCTAAGAAGAAGCAAGAAAATGAAGACAAATTAAGAAACAGATCTAACTTCCATTATTAGAGCTTTGATACTAGGATGATGTAGCTCTGAAAAGAGGATTTTAATTGTGCAATGGAGATTAAATAGGAAGTGGAAGATGAAGGTGAATTCAGTATAATCTTCAAGTGCTTGGGAGCGTCATCTTCCTTGAAAGAATAAGCTCCTTCTCTGCCACCTTAGCCACCATGGATAAGGAGGATTCCCAACCCCAAGCTGTTCTAAAAAGGGAGATAGAAGAGAGAATTTCTCACACAATTTTGAATAGAATTCAATTATGACTCAAAAATGATGAAAAATACAAACAAGGATGCCTTATATAAGCCTAAGTGATTTCTAGGAGCATGATGTGTGGTATCAAAGCATTTTTCCTAAGATCAGGGACAATGAAGTCGAGATAATAGGATTGTTTGATATCCTTATGTAAAAGTGGAATTGGTCTCATTCTTTTAAGAATGAATTTAGATCTCTTTTGGTTGATTTATTGCCTAAGTAGTGTGTTATGTATTGTAGGAGATAGGTAATGCTAGATCAACCTAACTTTGAAATGGTTGTCGCTCTTCAAAGGCTGGCTGACATATTGGAGAGAAATGAAAATCGGAATCGAGATAATGGAGATTTTCAAGGATTAGATCGATTCTTGAAGAGAAACCCCTCTCAATTCAAAGGAGGTTATCATCCCGATGAAGCTTATCTATGGATTCGGGAATTAGAGTGAACCCTTTAGGGCATTAAGGTGCACTGATGCATAGAAAATTGATTATGCAATATACTTACTCGTGGAGGAGGTAGAGAACTGGTGTAGATACGCTAAACTACGACTAGAATTTGAAGGAAGAGAAATAACTTGGGAGACGTTCAAAGCAAAATTTCTAGAGAAGTATTTCCTTGCTAACGTAAGGAACCAGAAAAAGATGGAATTTCTATAATTAAAGCAAAAAGATATGTCTGTTGGAGAATATACCTCAAAGTTTGAAGAATTAGCACTTTTCTACCCACCTATCAACTTGCACATAATGAAGAGACAAAATGCATGAAGTATGAGAATGGTTTAAGGCCAGAGATCAAGAAGGCAATTGGGCATCTAAGAGATTCACAACTTTCCCCCCATAGTGAACAAATGCCTTATATTTGAAGAAAATCACCAAGCTCGACTTCCTCAAGCTAGGAATTATGGACCACAACGAATTCAAAGGAGGGATTCCAATCAAGGGAAACCATATTTCAATAACTCTCATTTCCAACAAGGATCATCTTCAACGGGAGGCCAACAACCACAATTCAATTATAATAAATCCTTTTTTCCAAACTTCGTCGACCATGAGGTGTTTCCATTGTGAGGACTCATCGAATTAGTTATTGTCCTTACCGAACAATCGTTTGCTACGAGTGTGGAAGGAAAGGACACATTAGTAGAGATTGTAATGAACAAAGACAACAAGGGAACAATGGAGGCTAGCGCAACAACAACAATAATAATCAAGGAAGAGAAAACTCTCAGAACAGTGGTAACCGTAATGGTAACAACAACAACAACACTCGTCACAACAATAACAATCGTCAAAACCAACCCTTTGGTCGTGACAACAACCATAACAACAACAACAATTCTCAAACAAGGCCACAAATTCAGGGAAGAGTATTTACCATGAGTGGTATTAAAGCTGCTCAAGCCGATGATCTTATACAAGGTAAGGATTTTATACGCGAAATTATTTTGTCTGTATTGTATGATTCGGGTGCAATGCACTCATTTATTTCTGATGAATGTGTGAAGAGGATATGGCTAAATATGGACACATTACCATTTGATCTGTCTGTTTCAATCCCCACCAATGATCCTGTGAGAACCTCCCAAACTTGTTTAAATTGTTTAAGAAATATTGAAGGTAAAGACTTTAGGGTAAATTTAATATGCCTACCTTTAATAGGTCTTGATGTGATTCTCGGTATGAACTGGTTATACACAAACCATGTTATTTTGGATTGTCATGATAAACCCTGATTTAGATGAGTTGAGATTTCTTTCTGCCAACCAAATTAATGCTTCTTTAAATGAAAGAGCTTAAGTATATGTGATTCTTTCTTCCTTGGAAGGAAAGAAGAATGTTAATATTGAAAATCTGTCTGTCGTTTGTGAATATCCTGAAATATTTCCTGATGATTTGTTTGGTTTACCTCCGGAAAAAGAAGTGAAATTCTCTATAGACCTAATCCCAAGAACTGGACCTATCTCAAAAGCTCCTTATAGAATATCTCCGTTAGAACTTGCAAAATTAAAGAAACAACTAGAGGAGCTAATGGAAAAGCAATGGATTCGTCTAAGTGTATCTTCAAGGGACGCTCTTGTGTTGTTAGTGAAGAAGAAAGATGGTAGTATGAGATTGTGTGTAGATTATTGATAACTTAACAAGGTAACTATCAAGAATAAGTATCAATTACCTAGGATAGATGACCTAATGGATCAATTAAGAGGAGCAGTAGTGTTTTTGAAAATAGATTTGAAGTCAGGATATCATCAAATAAGAGTTAGACCTGAGGATATTCCTAAGACTGCTTTTCAAACACGTTGTGGACACTATAAGTATTTGGTCATGCCTTTCGGTGTGACCAACGCACCTGCAATGTTCATAGATTACATGAATCGAATATTTCATGATTTCTCGGATAAATTCGTGATCATCTTTATAGATGATATTCTAATTTATTCTAAAAGTCATGAAGAACATAAGGAGTATCTATGTATTGTACTACAAGTGTTGAAGGATAAGAAATTATATGTGAGGGTGGATAAGTGTGAGTTTTGGTTGGAGGAGGTGAAATTTCTTGGACATGTGATCACCAAGGAAGGGATTTTAGTAGACCCTGCAAAAGTTGATATGGTACTTCAATGGGAGCAACCGAGATCAGTCACTAAGATAAGAAGTTTTCTTGGTCTAGCTAGATACTATAGAAGATTTATAGAAGGATTCTCATGTATAGCTCTACCACTCACTCGATTGACGCGAAAAGGACAACCATTTGTATGGACTGCCAATTGTGAATCAAGTTTTCAAGAATTGAAGAATCGACTCACTTCTTCCCTTGTTCTTATTTTGTCCAATCTGGAGGAAGATTTCGAATTATATTCTGATGCATCAAAGCAAGGTTTAGGTTGCGTATTGATGCAACAAGGATGAGTGGTAGCTTATGTTTCGCGGAAATTACGACCACATGAGGATAATTATCCCACACACAACTTAGAATTGGCTGCAATAGTCTTTGCCTTAAAGATTTGGAGACACTTTCTATATGGTGCAAGGTTTAAGATCTTTAGTGATCATAAAAGTTTGAAATATCTTTTTGATCAAAAAGAATTGAACATGAGGCAGTGAAGATGGTTGGAATTTGTAAGATTATGATTTTCAAATTCTATACCACCCAAGAAAAACTAACGTGGAAGCCAACACTTTAAGTCGCAAATCACTTCACGCCATCATGATGATGAAAAAGGAGATGGAGCTCATCGAACAATTTTGAGATCTCAACCTAGCAATAACATTTCAACCAACTGGCATCATACTTGGGAGATTAACTATTACCAATGATTTCTTGAGAATGATTTAAGAAGAACAATCCAAGGATCAAGATCTTCAAGATCAATTCAACTTGTCCCATAAAGAAGAAGATTTTCAAACTGGAAACGATGAGATCGTTCGATTTAGAGGTAGAATTTGTGTTCCGAAAAAATGAAGAATTGTGCAGGACGATTCTTGAAGAAGCTCACAAAAGTAAATTAAGCATTCACCTAGGTGCGACTAAGATGTATCAAGATCTGAAGAAACTTTTCTGGTGGCCTGGAATGAAGAAACAAATAGTTGAGTACATATCAACTTATCTCGTATGTCAAAAGGTGAAGATTGAACATCAAAAACCATCCGAAGAATTGTAATCCTGGGAAATTCCTGAATGGAAGTGGGATAGTATATCTATGGACTTCGTGACTGGATTACCTTGCACACTTTAGAAACATGATGCGATATAGGTAATTGTGGACAGACTTACAAAATCTGCTCATTTTCTAGCTATCAACATCAAAAGTTCCATGGAAAAATTGGCACAGATGTATGTTAAGGAAATAGTTTGTCTGTATGGAGTACCTTCCTCCATCGTGTCCGATAGAGATCCAAGATTTATCTCACGATTCTGGGGTAGCTTACATCAAGCTTTAGGATCTCAACTTTGAATCAGTTCTGCATATCATCCTCAAACAGATGGACAAATAGAAAGGACAATCCAGACTCTGGAAGATTTGTTGAGAGCTTGTGTAATGGAATATAAAGGGAGTTGGGATCAATTCTTACCACTAGTCGAATTCACCTACAACAATAGCTTTCACTTAAGTATAGGAATGGCTCCATATGAAACTCTATATGGAAGAAGATGCAGAACACCATTGTGCTGGTATGAGATAGGAGAAAATTTAACACTAGGACCTGGGATGATACAACAAATGACGGAGCAAATCAAGATGATTCGGAAAAAGATGAAGGTATCATAAGACAGACAGAAAAGTTATTTTGATAAGCAACAAAGACCTCTTGAATTTCAAGAAGGCGATCACGTATTTTTGAGAGTTACACCACTAATTGGGATCGGTAGAGCAATGAAATCTTGAAAACTTAGTCCAAGATATATCGGTCCATACCAAATCTTAAAAAGAGTTGGTACACTAGCCTACCAAATAGCCTTACCCCCTTTTCTGTCAAACTTTCATGATGTTTTCCATGTGTCACAACTTAGAAAATATATTTTTGATCCTTCACACATAATTGAAACTGATACTATACAGTTTAAAGAGAATCTCACTTATAAAGAATTACCTATGCGAATCCTTGAAGAAGATAGTAAACAATTACAGGGAAGAGCATTGAAGTTGTAAAAGTTATGTGGAATAAAGAAGCAGATACAACTTGAGAGATTGAAGAAAGCATGAGAGAATTATATCCAAACTTATTCCACTAAGAAAATATCAAGGACGAAATTTTATTTTTGGGGGGAAGAAATGTAATATTCAAAAGAAAAAAAAAGGCAAGCGGCAAGCGGTAAGCAAGAAACGACCACCGCTTGCCCACCTCCCACGTACACACACCACACACTATATAAATAGGGGTGGGAGGATCACAGAAGCACATCACACACACGCACAATTCACAAAATTAAGCAAATTCAATCAAAGGAGGATCAGGGAGTTATCGAAAGGCAGCGAAAAAGTTCGTGACTTCGTCGGAGAAATTAAAGAAAATTACACCAGTCTGCAAATTCCAAGTAAGGGGAGGAGACTCAAGTAGAATATAGGAGTAGTTCTTGAGCCCCTTACTCTAGAATGAAATTTATTAATTGTGTGATAAATTTAGGGGTTAAATTTAATTATATTTTAATTTTATTTTGAACACAATTTAACTATTTATAGGAGTAATTTTAGAGCCCTTTATTCTAGAATAAATTTCTATCAATTATGTGATAGTATAAAATTTATCTCTGAATATATTTAAATTTGAATGCAGGTAAAATATTATATAATTATAAATTGGGAATTAGACTAGTTAGGAATTAAATTGAGTAATTTAGGAAGAGGGAAATATGATATAAAATTTTATGTGCCTAAAAATATATATAAATTTATTTATAAATTACATTAATAAATTTTATAGGAAATATAAAATTAAATACTCTTATATAAATTAATATAAATTATAGGAGTCATGTAATATTTACACGTAGAGTTATAGAGGAAGATTTTAAAATAAGGTCCTACTTAATAATTTTAAGTTCTAGAGATATATTTCGACGTAATAAATATAGGAGAGGTATCCAATTAATAAATTTGAAGAAAAAAGGAAACCACCTAGTATTTTATAAAAGGATGTTTAAAATCTAATACCATATGATAGGTATTATTTTTCTCTCTAATATATTCCTACGTTATATAAAAATATAGTTAATAGTTAATTGACTTTGTTTATATATAAACCATTATATTTAATCCTTAGTATAAAGAAATAAAATACAAAACTATCAGAAGAGATTGTATTAGTAGTTAATTTATATAAAACTATTGGCCTAAGTTTAAGAGATATTTATTGGAGGTTGGAAACCTCATTTAAGTTGGTAGAAAATATAATTAAACGTAGAAATATATATATATATATATATATATATATATATATATATATATATGTATGTATAATGTTGAACAAACCAAATAATTGATTGAGGACTAAGAGGTCCCTGCCCCTTGAGAATAAGGCAATGTCTTAGGTGAGATAGAGATAGGAATTAGGACAATTAGTTGACATGCATCATTTGCATAAAAATGTTTTGTAAATTATAATGGGGGATAATTTGCGAGCCCTTCTACGAAAGGAGGCTGGAAAATCTAAGGGTCGGTTCACATGGAAGGAAACCGAAGTTCATGAGAGTAGGGATTTCCAAGCCTAAGGGGTACGTGAGCTGAGTTTGAGCTTCCTAATAGCCTAGGATTGCTCCTTGTAGCAGGGACTATTCTGGTCAGACTTAGCTGCCTCGACGAGACCCTGACGATTATCATTATCGATCGAACAATTTCAGAATGTGGTGAAATGAGAATGATGATGATTTTAGTATGACCAAGGGCACACTATGATTTGAAATTAGATCCCGGTACCCCTGTTATTTTCATAAAGTTGTGAAGAGGTTTGAGACCCACATACATCTACATATCGTTAAGATGACCAACTTTATATTAGTAAGGATTATTGTGATACACGATGCAATAATCTGAACTTATTCTTAAGTTTGTCATCGTAGCCACTTGTGACGGAGAAAGTAGAATAATCTCATTCATGCATTGCTTAGGATAAATAATTTCTAATAGTTCATTGATAAGGTTAAAGAATGTATTTGTTCTTTATGTTAATGCCCTATTCCTTTTTTTTTTTACTTGAATGAAGTGTCTCACTCCCCTCTGCAATATTCTGTATGTACAACCACTGCTTCTTAGTGAACCGGCAATGTGGATCACTCTACTTTCGACGTTGAGGTAATCATCGACATAGAGGGTAGACGAGAAGCTCTCACTATAGGATCAAGGATAATGACAATAATGCAGGAGTATTAATATGAAGAAAGGAAGCGGATCCCTGTAGCTTACTTTAAATAGAATAACATAATGTTATACACACTTACCTTATCACCCTAGTCATAGTACCCTAGATTACTTATATTTTGGGATTGTGAAACTGATGTAGTTTTAAATGAGGATGTACATATATGTATGCAATTATCAGGAGTTTGTTTATTTAGATATACGCATGATTGGCAAATCAGGTATAACATGACCGTATGATTATTTAGTACTAATAAGTATATGTAAAGAATGACGTACAAATAATGTTAAAAGAATATAAGTAATTTGGGGGTGTGACATGATGCAGCTTTGAGAATCCAAATTTGGACTCTCATGGAGTCCAAAATAAGTTCAACATCCCTCTTAAGGCAGCCTAAGAAATGGGTCAATCTAGACCCAAAAAGTTCTACAAAGAATTATAAGGAAATAAGTCTAATCCTATACATATTTGGGCTCACTAGTTTTTAAAATACAAAAGTACCTAAATTCTATTTTACCATGTGGAGGGCCAAGGAAGAGATGGATTAGGCCTGATAATGCTCCTCTTAAAGATATAAGAAGGTCTCTACCTCTTTTTACAATTGTTTGACTCTTACCTGGTTATGGATCCAATAAGCCTAGTAGGTTTCTGCAACTGGAATCTTACATCACCTAACCTAACCAAATATCATAGTAATGATAGAGCTCAAAAGAAAAAATTCATTTTAGAGCTTCATACCAAGATAAAAGACATTATTGAGAAGAAAATGATTCATTATACTAAGTTAGCAAATAAAGATAGAAAATTTTTTTTCTTTAAACCTAAAGATTAAGTATGGTTGTATTAATTTATTTTAAAATAACATATTAAATAATTTTAATATATAAAGTCTATAGATTAAAGATATTTAACATTATTTAATTAATATAAATATTAAAAATATAATTAATATTGTTAAATTTTAAAAAAATTATTTATTTATCTAATTTATAATGTAATTTTATTTTTCTTTATTTATTACATTTAATAATAATTGAATAGATATAAAAATATATATAAAAAATAATAAATATTTTTAAAATAAAATAGAGAATTAAATAAAAACAAATTTTTATATTTAAACAAATAAAAAGAAAGATAGAATATGATAATATACTTCTCCAATATTTTTTAATATAATCTTTAATAAACTTTTGTATTTATTAATTTTAATTTTAAAATAAAAATAAAATAAAGGAAGCATATTTAAAAGGTCAAAGTAGGAATTTCAATGGGCCATCATGCAAGACACATGAAAAGATTTTATAGTAATTAATTAACGAAAAAAGAAAGCGTTTAAATTAATTAAATAACAACTAATAGAAGCAGAAAAAACACATGTTTGTTTAAAATCGTCGGCAACGATTAATGGTTGGTCACTGCAGGATACAGGGAATCAATCCACCTTTTTTAGAGCGTTGAAAATTCCCATTTCCCTGACTCCCAAACTCACTTCTTCTAATTCTTTTACCCTTCAATCCTGATCCATTCACTCCTTGTTTTTTCCGAACAAATGGATGGTGTCACCGTCAAGTCCGAGGATTTGGTTCTAGAATCTTCTCCTCCTTCTGTGGAGAAACCCGGTGACAACATCGAAGGGGTTAGTTCCAACATGGAGGAAAACCATCTGGTCCAGCCCAACGTGGCTTCTGGGTCAATGATCCATCCCTCAGCCCACAAGTACGTTTCTATTAATTCCCGTGTCTCACTTTCTATGGATACACTGTGTTCCCACAAAACCCGTTCTTTTTTCTTTTTTCTTTTTTTCCTGTTTCTTGGTCTAATTTTGGTCAATTTCTCCAATTTTGGTGGTTGCAAAACCGTGGATGAACAATAAACTGTGATTTTTCTTAATTACGACGTTAGTGTGAGATGAAAATAGAGGACCCATATGCTTTTTGGGTTCAGCGTGTGCATATAATAAATGAAAATTTCTAAAAATAAAAATAAAAGGTGTGTGTCTGAAAGGGCTTTTGTTTAGCGTTGGCGATATATATATTAGGCAAGGTTGTTAACTGGAAAAAATTAACTGTAGTAGACTTGCAAGTTGTAACCCTAGTTTTCTGGATTGAAAACGTTCTGATGAATTGAGATTTGAGAGAATTTTTTAATTAGACACATCTTCGGGATTAAGTGAATTATGTAACCTGCGAAAGCTCTAAGAGGGCGTTTGATTTGAGTAATCGATCTTTTCCTCCGTAGGAATGAAATTCTGGGAAATGGAGGAATGTCAAGACAAGATTTTGATTTGTTGAAAATATTTTCTAGTTATCCGTATATCGTACAAGGTGGGATCTGCTACGTAGATCAATTGACACCATTTGGCACTATCAAAAACTAAATTTTCAATGAAATAGATTTGTATAAGGTCATAATTAATGGTTTTTTTTCTAAAGTTTTATCTTTTCCACTTTCCTTGTTAGAGCTTGAGATGATCTACTTCTCACATGACCAAACCACCCTCCTGAAACAAATATCTGTCTTCAATCTCCTCAGTAGGTGCTATTCCAATTTCTATTTTTATCTTTTCTTGTTTATCCACCCGTTTTCTTCAATACTCATTTTCTCTGCACTTGTTATCACTTTTTATGCTCTTGATGAAATGTTTCTCCATAAAACTTACACTTTATAGTATAATTCTTTTTCCTTTTTTTTTTCTTTTTACACTGTCTTGTAGAACTTTCCTTTTGAGCTTGGTAGGCACATTTTGATCATAAATTATAACTGAAACATTTCTTTGTTTAATCCACCCCCCAATCACTTTGTAGCATAGATCCAAAATACCTAAATTGTGGAGCTTTTTGTATGACATCATCTCCAATTTTCTCCTTAGAACATTTCTAAAAGACTCATATATTATTGAACTTGCATCCTAATTCCTTGTACTCTTCCATCTTACATCTGCTTAACCAAAAGCCGTTTGAGCTTTGATTCCCAACCTTATCTCCTGCCTCAAGTTTGAAATTTCCTTTTTATCAGTTTCTCTCAACTCATCAACTTGAACTGTCTTTGCAAAAAAGGCAGTAAGCTACTATCTCTTGGATGTGCTCTGTTGAGTAAGTACATCACTGCTAAGGTTAAAATGTTACAACTCAAAGTTGAGCCTTGATGTGAACCTATAATAGTAGAATATTTTGTTACTCTTCAATGAGTTCACACTCTGGTATTTGCCTTATTGTATGTATCTTTTATTGCTCAAATATATTGGATATGAACTCTTCTCATCTTGGATCCTTCTAGAAGGCTTATTGTAGTAAACTACAATAGGCTTTTTCATGATCAAGGAAGACCACGTGTTAATTTCCTATCTTATGCATCTTTCCACCAAACCCTGCAATAATTACATTTCCTTCGTGGTTGAGCTTGGCATAAGCCAAACTGATTCTGTTATTTGCAGGTAATTTGACCAAATCTTCCCCGAATTACTCTTTTCTACAGTAAAATTTATGACCACCTATGGTGGGGTGGTAATGGTGTTGTGAAGTGGCACTAGTGGGGCAATGGTGGAAGTGGTTGTGGTTACAATGAAGGTGGCATCACAGTGGTGTGGTGGTATGGTTGTAAGGGAAAAGGAGAGATTGGCAATGATACCATTTTTCATTTCCACCATCTTTAGGGGCAGGGTTTTTCCTTGTCATTTTTTCATTGTTGACAAAAGATGCGAATTTTGTATTCTTATGAATGGTAAATTTGTGGCTTTCTTTTCTAAATTTAGAATGAACAAAGAAATTAAACAGTATTCTAAAGATTCTGGAATTATCGTAAGCACAATCTAAGGATTCTGGAAAACTTGAATAAAATATCTCTTTATTTCAATGGAAATGAGATTGTGGCTATTCTATTGGGCACCAGGGACTAATTTTTAAGTCAATGCATTTGTTTTGCTATAGATTAAAAATGCTTTTTGTGCATTTAGTTTCTCACTTGGATAAAGGATAGAGCCATTTGGAAAGAGAGAACTCTGCCTCAGATGAAATTAAATGCAGAATTTTCTGAAATCTGCACCTGTGACCTAAACACCTTTTCAATTTACCAAATTTTTAAAAATCTGATTTGCTTGACAAGTATGATATATAACCTTCCCTGTCCAATTGGATAAAATGGTACTAACTATAGTACAAAGTATAACTCCATAATCCTGATTCACCAAAAATTAAAAAATAACAAAACAAACTTCATTTGTTTAAATAGCAAAAATATAGGAAGTAATTAGGATTTATCTTCTGTTATAAAGATAAATTTAAAGATGTTTGCCTTAAATCATCTACCTGTTCCTCTTGTTGTGTAAAACATTAAAATCAAAATCATTGGTAATCACATATATATATATATATATATATATATATATATATATATATATATATATATATATCAATGTTTGTCATGGACAGCAGAACATACCCTTGTTGTATGGATAAACTCTTACATAGGAACCACTTTCAATGCATAAATTGATGAAATTCGTGTGTATCTAAGTTAAAGAAGACAATTTTATGATGATAATTCCCTGTAATGGTCTGTGCCCTTGCATTTGTTTAGGTGGGATTGCAAGGCTTCTGTGCGCATCACCCTTTTATTAACAAGGGTGGTAGTAAGATCTATTGATGAGTCGGGGAAAAAGACAGTCTATAGTGAGTATTAAGCCTTGGCAATCGAACCCAAAATCAAGTGCTTCCTCGCTACTTGGCTTCAAGTTCAAGGGCATTGGCTGATGGATCACAATTGGGTTTCTTCAGTTTGTTTTTAAATTATGTTTGAGGTTGGCTTTTGAAAATAATTAATCTTAATGGGCATTTTTATTACTGGGTTTTGAATTTCCACTATTAGCCAAGGATTCTGCTGGAGTTAAGGAATTAAAAATTGAAGAGAATCATATTCATACTGACTTCATTCCATTATTTTGGTGTGTTTTGAAAGGACAATTCACCAGAAAGGAAAAATTTTGCATTCTATTAAGTTGTTAACATAAACATTGATACATATTTTGGTCTCTCAGGCAAGGACACCTACTTAAATTTGCAGCTTATCTGTAAAAAAATGAAGTGTTTTTTTCTCCAACATCTTGAAGGATCTTTTGAGAAAATGATTACTTCCCTTGAAAGCTAAACAAACCCTGCATTTATACTAAGCTGTTTAGACTTCACTTGAAAAATATTTCTTCACATAACTCTTAATACTACCAAGAGCTTGCCACTCCTAAATGATTAGAAAATATGAGGAAATGTATTAAGTCTAAAACATCAACGATACTAGAAAATCCAATTTACAGTTTCCCCCAAGTTCTAGCTTACTCATGTTTTTACATGCACGTTTGTGTGTGGTTATTTAATTATTTATTTATTTTTATTATTATTATTTAGGTCTGTGCCAGCATCTGGACTTAATGCAGTGATCTCTAGTCCAAACCAGCTTACCATCTTCTATAATGGGAGTGTTTGTGTCTATGATGGAATCCCTGCAGAAAAGGTGAGCCCCTTACTGCACTTTGACATCACAAATGAATCTTGCAGCTGCTATGCCTTCATTCAAGTCTTCTTTACTTGTTATGATGCAATCCAAATCATATATTTACTTTCTTTTATTTGCTAACAGGTGCAGGAAATAATACTTATTTCTGCTGCTGCTGCCAAGTCTACTGAAATGAAGAAGATTGGGACACAATCTACCCTCATTTCACCTGTTCCCACAAGGCCTTCTTCTCCACATGGAATCAGTAATAACATTGCTTCATCACCGAAGAGTTCCATCTGCAGGCTGCAAGGTGGTAATTTTCCCACTATGATGCTAGATTTGGAGAATGATAATCTCTCAAATAATTTTGTCTTCTTTATCGTTTACATTTAGTATGCCATTTTGTCTTTATCATTTACATGTAGTAACTGCATTCTCGGCTATCTTAATCTAACAAAAATTTAAATGTCTCTTCAGAATTTCCAATAGCACGCAGACATTCACTTCAAAGGTTTCTTGAGAAGCGGCGGGACAGGTACTATCTACCTGCCATGTTTAATGGGATATCTAAAATCTTTCTAATTTAGAGTTTCCAATTGTGTATGATTTTCTCATTTTATTTGTATCATTTTTTTTGTCCAAGGCTGGGGAGCAAAGCTCCTTATCCTTCCTCACCAACTACAAAAGTGGCTGACAACATAGAGAACAACTTCTGCGCTGACAATGCACCAGAATTAATATCCTTGAAACAATCGGAGGAGGAATTTCAACCAACTGTCTCTGCCTCTTAAGCGTTAGTAGTGTTTGATCTATCTATATGTGGTGTGTAAGATCATGTGTGCATGTAGAATCATAGAAAAGAAACTAATATAGTTGTATTATCATGTTCTGGAGTCCCTAACTGGTGTTTATGTGTAACGTATTATTGAACCTGAAATGATTTGTAAAAGTGACTTGAAAGTAGCATGTTTCTAGGCACGTCTTAGAAGAATGCTGTGTTTTAATCAGTCCATTTTAAACTGTTTTGTGACTATGTGAGAACTAATTATTCATTGTGTTGATGTTCCAATGTACTTATTATGACACCTTTGAGCTTTTAATCTTAAGTATTTGTTCCCTGTAAAGAAGAACAATAATCCGTTAGAAAAGGTTGGTGGACTAATGGAAACACCAGAGCGATTTAAAAATCAAACAGAAATGGTATTTTCATACTTTCCATTTTATATCTGGTATTACCGTTTGTTTTATATAATATCAAAGGAACTTAATATGTCTATGTATCACTTTCTTGTAAAATGTGCATTCAAGAAAATTTACCTTATGTTACTCATTTATTTCCATTTCTAATTCCAAATTTATAATATGGTGCTTGAAATTTTATTATAAATAAATAAAATTTAGCAAAAGGGTGTCTACAGTTCAACATACCTGTGGGTGAGAGTTAAAATAAGTTTTGCGGTTCTTTGGCGATGGAGGTTTTCGGTCTTGTCAAATTATTAAAAGGTTTGGATTTCAAGAAAAAAAATATAGTTTAAAATGATAGCCATCAAGTTGTTTGAAAAGATTTTGTTAGATTTAATAGGCTGTTAATAAAAATAAAACGATGTGTTGACTTGTAAGTATGCTATTATTATTATTATTATTATTTAAAGATTTGGACTTGTTAACTTATTTAAAAGTATGATTATTATCATATTTAAAAGTTTTATTATAAAATAGATTTTTAAACTACTTTTTAGCTTAAATTTAATTGTTAAAAAGGTTACTCACGTCTTAGGAAAAAAAAAATGTCAAATAAATAATAAGTCTTGGGAAACAACGAACATGGTTAAGGTAAAATTTGATTTGATTCCACCTGTTTCAGTTATTAGCTGTTGGATGTTCTTTTTATTATATTTGACTTTTGTAATATACTATCTTCACATCTGGCAAAATGAATCAGTTCATTAGGATCGGTCCAAGTCCCTCCGATAAAATATAAAGGTTAAATTTTAAATTTTGAACTTGAATTAAATTTCGACACTTTTAGTCTGATCTAATTAAGCTTGACATAAACTTAACCCGTAAAAACATGCCAAAAGCTAGAAAAATGTTAGGCTTTTACCGAATTTGAATATCATTTTATGAGCTTAACTTAAATTTGGACTCTTTTATCCTAATCCGCTTAAGCCTGTGACATTGGAATAGAATGGTCCAAATGGGTCAAGTAGCCCGTTGTATTCCCTCTTTATATCCCTTTCCCTCTTCTATGGACAAGGATTCTTACTAAATTCCTTAAGATTACTTTCCTTAAAAATAGTTGTGTTTGATATTTTATATTAAAGTTATGTTATTCATATAACATTTTTATAATATTATAAATTTTCATATTTTTCTATCACATTATTCATTTATGTACTTTGTTCTTTTTATATCATTATTGTAATAATTTTTGTACAATTATGCTGTTTTTCTTTTTATATTATCTTACTACTGCAAACAAAGTCTATATAAAACTTAGAATGATGCTACGATGCTGGTGTAATTAATTTTGACCAGAGAGAGTGTGTGAAAGAGAAATGCAATATAGCTATTGGATTATACATTGAATCAATGACACCAGTTTCTTTGGTTCTTACCAACAAAATACTTTCTCTCTCTTTTTATTTGTTTAGAAAGAGAAGTACAAACGTTAAAAAATATAATTAACTTTGTTTATTTTAAAAAAAATTATTTACTTTCCTAATTTACCTTTATATATAAATTTTCCTTTTATATTTCTTTATTTATTATAGTTAATAGATATATGAATATATATATATATAATATAAAATAATACTATCTTGAAAACTGAAGTGGATAGATAAATAATAACAAAATTTTTACTCTCTTTCTGGATAGATAAAAAAAAAGGTGGGACTAGTACATTCTGGTAACCAACTCAATATGAGCAATAATCAATCTTTATACCATTACTCAAATTAATTTTGTGCATATGATATAAGGTGTAAAAATTTATGAATATTGGAAAATTTCGGTGAATTCATTTGAAGTTCAAGTGGTTCAGCGTGCATGTTCACTCAAATTATAAAATTGTACATATAATTTAAAATGTGCAAATAAAGAATGCTTTCTAACATAATTTTTATTATTAGATGAAATCCACAGGAGTCTTACTAAATTAGGTAGGTTCCATAATCTTGGGAGTGAGATGTGCTTCCAAAGTGATTTATACGTATTTAATCTAATAATAAAAAATGTATTAAGAAGATTGTGTACTTTAAGGATGATGGACCCGGCCACTCAGTTTCTGGGCAGTTTATAGCATTGCATTGACAAGGGAAAATTTTTCACAATGTATCTTATCTTATTTTATTTTATTTTTTTGGTTTTATTTTCCTCTCTTCGATGATACCGAGGTGAGTAGTTTATTAGACAGAAAAGGTGAAATCCTGCAGGGTCAATTCCTTTCGGAAATTACAAGTGACACGTCTCATTAATTACAAGTTTAAAACAGTTTCTGATATGCTTTCACAGTAATTACAAGTTACATACGGCAAAAGCAAAAGCAATGCTGGCAGATATAAACACATTCAATACGCTCATTTGTCCAAGTGTCTATTTTTTCAAATAAATCCTAATGAAAGTCATGAATGCAGTTATGGCAATCTAAATGGGAGCAGATATGCAAGGTTCAGCTAAGATTGTTCGTCTTATGAGCATGCTGCTAGTAATCGAGTTGTTCACCCCTTTGGTTTCTGGCACTACACAATTTTGCGTTAAGTACAAAACAGGATATGGTAATAACATGACCTTTCATTGTCAATCCAAGGATGAAGATCTTGTCAAGGTTAGCATAACACACAGGGTTGAATATGGCTCGGACTACTCTAACAAAGTTACTGCAACCTCACTATTTTACTGTGAATTGCAAAGGAAAAGTGTTAAGCTGTACATTTTTGAAGATTATTCCTTTGGCAGAGACAACGTTCAATGTGATGCTTTATGTGAATGGCTGGCAACGGTTGAAGGCATTGGCTTAAAGGAACAAAATGGGTACTGGGAACTCGTATTCTACTGGCTAAACCGAATGATCTCCAGAAATTCAATCTGCATATCATGCTAGGATCGCATGTATATTATAACATAGTAGTAGCTTGAAATGAATTCCTGCTTTGGCCTGTTATAAATACATTGCTACCTCTTGTCAACTTCTAAATGTCACATGTTCATCTAACACTTCAATGATTATAAGAATTGCACACAACAGAATTATAGCTTATGTTTTTAGGATGATTAGGGGAAAATGGTCTTCAACTAAAATGAAATTGATAGAGGAATAGGAGTCATTGGATCTTAACAATGTCGCTGGAAAAGAGGAAATGTCATTAAAAAGAATTGTTGAATCCTAGGGTTACAAATTTAAACATGAAATACAAAGGAAAGAGACTAATTATTTTAGAAGTCTAGGCCATGTTCACGGGCTGCATCAGCAAGTGCTTGAACACGGCCCTGGTATGGGTATCCACCTCTGTCAAAGGCCACCTTTGTGATCCCTTTCTCCAGACAGGACTTTGCAATGATCTCACCCACCCTCTTTGCTGCTTCCTGAAGCCAAAAAGTTTCAGAGGGATCAGGACCATCATTTGGTATAGGAAAACACCGGGAAAATAAATATGGCAAGAAATTTTTAAGGGAGATGGAGGCATTAAAACCATTAAAAACAATGTCTTTACATGATACTCAATCAGAAGTTTCAAAGATTAAAATGAAAGGAAAATCTGAATATTACAACTGCTTTGGTTCAGATATCAATGAGGTTTTAAAGATTATTTGATAAAGATTGAGGAGTCATTTTTTTTAAATGGAACCTTGTAAAATCCACTGTTTGGTAGCCACTTCGATTTGACTCGTTCTGCCCCCCACTTTGCATATATTTTAACATACTTGGAAGTTGGAACCCTGTGTAAGAAACTGGGTATCTTATTAAGAAGAAATAGGAATACACCCAGTTATAAAGATAGAACACTGCAGAACTTCAAGGGTTTGCAACCTTCCCGCTGTCCAAAAGCCCCAATTATCTCACAAATGACAAGATCTTTCCCTGCTCCCTGCCCTTCATTTATTCACTTTACAGACCTCTAACAGTTTAACTAACTCAACATAATGAGTTATTTCCAACTACAAGTAAAGAGTAGCTAACTAACTTACTATTACATTAAGTGGGGTGAGTCACCTATCAATACTCCCCTCTGAAAATTGACCTTGTCCTCAAGGTGAAAAGCCATTCCTCTCGGATCAAACACAATTCTGTGACTGCCCCTATTCTCTTCAGGTGTTTTGTCTTCTGCTGTTCTATTGACCTTGAAACATGTTAATGCCACCTCCTGATGTTCTTTGTCAATCTTTTGCTCCAAATGTTTCTTTGAAATTTCTGTATGCTCTTCTTGTAAGAGAGACAAGTCTTTGTTCTTATTCTTTAATGCCAACAATTCTGATTTTTTATCCAGAATGTTGTTGGGTTGCTTTTGTTGGGTTTCTTTTAATTCTTGTAGTTTTCTTGAATTTTTTTTTTCCCTTGGGCACTTGGTTCTGTTCTCTCCAAACTTTCATCTTTTGTTCTGTTTTCTTACATGCAAGCGATGTCATCCTCATTTATATTTCTTGGTTCCCCAGATTCCAACTCCTCATCTTGAATCCAAATTGGTACATCTAGATCGAATTCTGGCTGGAATCTCCTCATTATTGTAGTTCGAATGTCTTCCCAAGTGGGATTCTTGGTGCAGAATTCCCACCAATGAAACCACGTCAAGGCTTTTCCTCCCATGGCTGCTGACAGTTTCTCTTGTTTCGTTACCCCTTTAAAATCAAAATATCTCTCCACATGACTAACCAATTCATACACATCGTCTCCTAAAAACAAAGGGATTTCCAACTTCCTCATCTATCCTTTGCAGATCTGCTTCTCCAATCTGCCCTTTCTTGGTCATTTCTTTAGCTTTCTTTGATGTCGTTCTTGTGCCTTGGTGTGTTGCAGGTGAGGCTTGCAAATACTTCTTCGAGCTTCCTCCTCGTCTCTTCTCTATCTTCATCAAACATCTTCAACAGATTTTCATATCCCCTTTCTAAATTCTCCAACTGACCCTCCATTCTTATATGTACCATGAGCGATGGCCCAAGATTTGTGAGCTTTGATACCAGTTGTAAGAAACTGGATACCTTATTAAGAAGAAATAGGAATAAACCCAATTACAAAGATAGAACACTGCAGAACTTCAAGGGTCTGCAACCTCTCACTGCCCAAAAGCCCCAATTATCTCACAAATGACAAGATATCTTCCCCTGCTCCCTACCCTTTATTTATACACTTTACAGACCTCTAACAGTTTAACCAACTCAACCTAATTAGTTATTTCTAATTAACAAGAATAGCTAACTAACTAACTAACTATTACACTAAGTGGGGTGAGTTACCTATCACCCTGTGATCAGTTGAAAATGTAACATACTTATAGTATATTGGTTATGACCATTGAAAGTGGAGATGAACTTCAGGATGTAAATGGTTTCTTGCTTCTGTAAATATCTAGTGTGTGGTGAAACAAAGCAATTATATTGTCATTGAGAAAGCACATGATCATCAGAAGTAATTATTTCAACCTAAGCATGCATCCATTAACTCTGCCTATGGTCTCCTAATCAGTCCCAAGCCTGGATAAATGAGGGATGGTTATGTTAGGCCTCAATAGTCAACGTAAAACTTGTTGATAATCCTTACAAGGAGGGAGGGTTGTGTTAGGCCCAATGGTATGATCCATGCAGATGACTCACCTAGTGGGATAAGGCTTATGCTGGTGTTGTAAGCATGCATCCATTGCCAAGAAATTCACTATCCAGTAATTGTGAGGTTGGCAATAGTGCCTACAACTGCAACAGATATAGCTGACTTACAGTGATTCTTATGAAAACACATGTATATTTATACTCAAGGAAACACAAATAGTTCCTCCTTCTCCATGTTTCTGTTTTTCTCTTCTTTTTGGGATTCCCATAATATCCCCCATTCAGTAAGTGAGAGATGAAAATCCTAGAATACAGCCACACGCCAAATGCAGGGACTCTCCCAGCAATATCATTTAATGATATAGTTGCTACAATATGAAATTTGAGAATTATATCCAAAAAAATCTTTTAGGCAATAGGTATTAAGTTTATTGATAAAGAGAAAGACAAACAACAACAATGAAGGGTGTATGATGACAATGTGAAGTTGCAATATATCTTTCTTTGAGATAGGGTGTATGCCTCTGGACCATGCCATCCCCCCCTGAAGGTGAGAGCAACAAACAATGTCTTTGCAAAGTGCACATAGTTTCCTCTTAGGAATAGAGAGTTTTCCACTGATTACTAATTTGTTCTCCATAGATCAGCCTTCAATTTTATGCATTGTTAAGGAACCATTATGTCTTTTAATCAGGAAATGGGAAATTTTCTTATCATTGGAGAACAGACGCAATATATTTTCTGTATTACACACAACACTGAGTTCAATCTGGCAGCAATTCAAGTATAATAGTATCTCAATAGCCACTATGGAACTTACAAGTGTAGGGCTGGAGGAGTAGTTGAACTCGTCAGCAACGGTCTTCTGCATTGTTGAAACTGAAGCAAGTGTGTGCATCTTGGTGTCATCAATCACCTGGACAAAAAGATGCTTGTTGGATCTGAAGACATTCAATCTTGGTCTTTCAGGTGTCCCTTCAACCTGATAAACCAAAAAAATGATTCAAGAAAGATATCACTGCATTCTTCAAGATAACAAATTTTTATTTAACAGAGATTGTTATACCAAAGTGTGGAGACAGAGTATAGAACCAAATGTTTATGGCCTTCCATATTCCCAATAAATATAATATAGCAAGAAGAAAAGGTTAAAGGGAATCTTCTTTCATAAGGACCATCTTTTGTGACCCTAAACCTAGAAGTAACTTATATGGCTGCTCCTCTATCTTCCTTCATTACTTTCTTTTATTTCATTTTTTCTCAAATCATGGAACAATTATATAGAAACTTGTCCACAGGTGCTCACAATATGTAAAATATGTTTAGTTTATGTGCGTCACTTAGGTAATCCTACACCAATCAACCTTAGTGTGAACTCTCAAAGAAAAGAATGATCACAAAGCACTGGATATTCTGTAACCAGAGAAGCAAAACCAAAACTTCAACTAAAACCTACTATAGGCAGCATAATACACAATATAAATGCATATTGAAAGAGAGAGCACAAAGATTGACTTCATCATGGGAAGCAACAATGAAATGCCATAAACAGGAAGTGAGTTTATGAAAACTAGTGAAGGCCAAATAACACAGTTAACAAAAGAATGGAATATGGGAAAATAACAAAACCAGTATTACGAATGTTAGCACCACCTCTCTAACACACTTTTTCCAACATGCTCTTTTTTATTGGCCAAAATTTATTAGAATTCATAAAATGGTGTGGGTCTCATTCCCTTTTTAACAAGTCTTACTCATAATTTCCAGAGTTCCAGTAAATTTCAACTAATAGTAAAGAACACATAAAACTCTCAATTCATATTTAAGGAAAACTCGTGTAGGATTCAGATTATGTCCAGGCTGTGTCCTGGTTATCACACTCGGTACAAACATGGAAGACTCTTTAAAAAAAAGTAATTCAAACATTGTGTTAGAAAAATCTGCGTGCATTTCTCAAATCTGAATTCTTATTAATACAATTAAGAACCGGAGTACAATCATAAGCCAAAAAACAAAATCAACGGAGTCGCATTCAATACACACTGAAATGACAAAAAAAAAAGATCAACACTACTCTGCAAGTTGTATCAACAATTGAAATAAATAAATAGTTACTTATAGAGAGAGACCAGAATCCAGAGCAAAGAAGAGGTTAATTTTGACACTGAAAAGCGCAATTATGTAAAGGAAGCAATAAAGGTGAGAGTAACGTAAATGAGTAACCTTCTTCCTGATACGAATGTGGCGTGCAGTCCTGTCTTCCCTTCGGGTCCTGGTTTTGGCTTCAACAACGAAAGGTAACGAGAAAGAGGGTTTGGAATTTGGCCTTGAAATTGGGAATAAGGAAGAGGAAGAGGAAGCACAAGAATGAAGAAAGGAGAGCGAAGAAGGTGACATTGCAAACAGAGTTACTAGTTCCAAGCTTCACACTCACTCACCACCGTTTCTCCTGTTTAGGGTCACCTTATCCTTCCACAACTACTACTATGTTTCATTTTTCAGGGATACACTTCAAATTTATTTAATTAGTTTTTTTATGTATTTTTTTGGAAGATGTGTGCCTTTAGATAAATAATTTTATTAGTGATATAATAAATTTAAATTTAATTTTAACATGTCATCGATATAAAATTTTATACCATGATTTAAAAATGCGTTATGTGTTATTAATAAAATTAGTAATATATAAATTATCAAATTTATTAAATATTAAATTTATATATACATATATATAGAGAGATGGTATTGGTAAGAATTTGAATGCATGATACAAACGTATCTATGTTGTTTGAAGCAGAGAGATTACATTATTTATGTATTTTAATAATAAAATTTTAACTTTTAAAAGTTACAAATTTTTTATATGATTAAAAAGTAGGAATAAAATAAATAAATAAAATTATATTTTTAATATTTAAATTAAATTTATTTAAAAAATTTAATATATGAATTTAGATTTGTTTATATAATAGATTTTAAAATCTACAATATAATAAATATAAATAAATAGATTTAAAATTTATATAAATAATTAATTAAAAAATCTAAATTTTAAATCTAATTAGATAAAATATTCATAATTTTAATTATATAATTTTAAAGTATATATTAAACATTAATATATAAATATAATAATATATAAAAAGGATAATATACATATATATATATACAAATTTAAATATATATAAAAAATTAAAATAAAATATAAAATATTTATTTTAAAATTAAAATAATACACATAACTTTTATAATAAATATTAAAAATATTTACACACACAATTTTTTTAAAATATTATTTAATATATAGAACTTTTTTTTATTGAGTTTATTTTTAAAGTAAAGAAAATATAAAATTTAATAATTGATATAAATAATCATAGAATTTATTATATATGTGTATATATTTAATATTAATTTTAATCATGATTTTTTCAAAAATTTTGAACAATCTAGACAATACTATATAAACATATCTCATCCATTTTATTTTATTCCAACTTCTTACACCATTTCAAACACAACTTAATTTTTTCTATGTCCATCAATCTTTATTCTATGCTAAACCAATGTCTCCCTCTCTTTAGATAATTATCCACTTATATATTGTAAAAAAAAAAAAATTAATACAACTTTATTATATGTAAGGAGAAACTTATTACATGTAACAACATTGTTCTATGTGTACATTGATCCTATAAAATTTAACAAAAAATTTTAATTAAATCTATTTAAATTTTAAATTTAAATTTAAACAGAATTTAAAATTGATAATTAATTCGATACAATATTTATAATTACATTTAAAAGGAACAAGAATTAAATCCGGTAATAAAAAGGATAGATACAAAATTTATAATTAAAGGTTTAATTGTAACAATTTAAACCAATAATCAATGTTACGGTTCCAAATTACTTATATTCTCTTAATGTTATTTATACGTCATCCTTTACGTACACTTATTAGTGCCAAATAATCGTACGGTCATGATGTATCTGATTTGTCAATTATTTTAATAAACAACCTCCTCATAAATAAATAAATATATATATATATATATATATATATATATATATCCTCACATAAACTGTATCAATTACACAATCCAAGAATATATATAATTTAGGATACTATAATTGGGGTGGTAAGGTAAGTAAATACAATATTATGCTATTATATCTAACTATAACTACAGGGATCTACTTCTCTTCTTTAAACTGATACTCCTACTTTATAGTTGTTGTCCCGGTCTACGAAGTGAAAATTTCTTATCTGCTCTATACATCCAAGATCACCTCAACGTTCAAAAGGAGGGTGATCTACGTTACAGGTTCACTAAGAGTCATAACCATGCATACAAAATATAGCACATGAGAGTGAGACGCTTCATTCAAGTAAAAGTAAAATAGAAGTAATGCATTATATTTTAACATAAAGAATAAATATGTTCTTTAACCTTATCAATGAATTATTATAAGTCATTCCTCCTAAGTAATGCATGAATAAGATTATTGTACTCTTTCCGTCACAAGTGGCTACAATGACAGACTTAAGAATAAGTTGAAATTATTGCATCGTATATCATAATAATTCATATTAATTTAAAGTTGGTCATCCTTACGATGTGTAGATGCATGTGGGCCCAAACCTCTTTGCAACTTATCAAAATAATAGAGGTACTGGGATCCAATTTCAAATCACAGTGTGCCATTGGCAACATTAAAAATTATCACCATCATTTGTCCACAACATTCTGAAATTGATTGATCGGTAATGATAATCGTCAGGGTCTTGTCGAGACGGTTAAGTCCGACCAGATCAGTCCCAGCTGGAGCAACCCCAGACCATTGGAAGGCTCAAATCCAACTCGCATACTCCCTAGGCTCGGAAGTCCCTATTCTCATGAACTTCGGTCTACTTCCATGTGAACCGACCCTTACCCAGCTCCCTTTCACAGAAGTGCTCACAATTATCCTCATTATAAGTTACAAAACAATTTTATGCAAATGATGCATGTCGACTAATTGTTCTAATTTCTATCTCTATCTCACCTTGAAGACATTGTCTTATTCTCAAGGGACAGGACCTCGTAGTCCTTAACCAATTATTTGATTTCTTCAACTCTATACGTATATATATTTTTCTAGTTTGATTATATTTTCTACCAGCTTAAACGAGGTTCCCAACCTTTGATAAATATCCCTTAAAACTTAGGCCAATAATTCTATATAAATTAACTACTAATATAATCTCTTCCGATAATTTTGTATTTTATTTCTTTATTCTAAGAATTATATATAATGGTTTATATAAATATAAATAAAGCTAATTAAATACTAACTATATTTTTATATAGTAGGAATATATTAGAGGGAAAAATAGTACCTACCATAGGATATTAGATTTTAGACATTTTTATAAAATACTAGATGATTCCCTTTTACATCCAACTTATTAACTGGATACCCCATATATTTATTACGTGGAAATATATTTGTATGACTTGAATTTATTAAATAGGATCCTATTTTAAAATCTTTCTCCACAATTCCACTTGTAAATATTATAATCCTTGTAATTTATATTAATTTGTATAAGAGTATTTAATTTTATATTTCCTACAAAGTTTATTAATGTAATTTATAAATAAATTTATAAATATTTTTGAGAACCTAAAATTTTTACATCACACTCCCCCCTAAATTATTCAATTTAATTCCTAACTAGTCCAATTTTCAATTTATAATTACATAATATTTTATCTTCATTCAAATTTAAATATGTTCACCGATAAATTTATACTATCACATAATTAGTAAAAATTTATTTCAGAATAAGGGGCTCTAGAACTACCCTTATAAATAAATTGTGTCCCAAATTAAATTAAGACATAATTAAATTCAACCTCTAAATTTATCACACAATTAATAAATTTCATTTTAGAGCAAGGGGCTCTAGAATTACTCTTATATTCTACTTGAGTCTCCTTCCCTAACTTGGAAGTTGAAGATCGGTGTAATTTTTTTTAATTTCTTCGACGAAATCATAAACTTTTTCTGCTGCCTTTCGTCTGCCATTCAGTAACTCCTGACGAAACTTTTTAATTTGCCTTGAATTTTCCTAAGATTGAATTGCAATTTTGCAACTCAATCTCCCCCGTCCCCTTTTATACTACTAAATGATTAATAGGTGGTAGCAGGTGGCAGCGTGCATGCTGCCACTGAATGCCGCCTAATATATTTGTTTTTAGTAATACATTTCTTACCCTCTCCCCCAAAAATGAAATTTCATCCTCGAAATCTCTCTTAGTGGAATAAGTGTGGATATAATTCTCTCATGTTTTCTTCAATCTTCCATGTTGTATCTCCTTTATTCCATATAACCTTTACTAACTTCAACGTTCTTCCTCGCAACTGCTTGGTATCTTTTTCAATAATTTACACGGGTATTGCTTTGTAAGTGAGATTCTCTTTTAATTGTATTGTATCAGTTTCTATAATGTGTGAAGGATCTAGAATATATTTTCTAAGTTGGGACACATGAAAAACATCATGGAGGTTTGACAGGAAATGGGGTAAAGCTATTTGGTAGGCTACTGTACCAACTCTCTTTAAGATTTGGTATGAACCGATATATTTAGGACTAATTTTTCGAGATTTCATCACTCTACCAACCCCAGTTAGTGGTGTAACTCTCAAAAATACATGGTCGTCTTCTTGAAATTCAAGAGGTCTTTGTCGCTTATCAAAATTGTTTTTCTGTCTATCTTGTGATATCTTCATCTTTTCTTGAATCATCTTGATTTGCTTCATCATTTGTTGTATCATCTCAAGTCCTAGTATTAAATTTTCTCCTATCTCATACCAACACAATGGTGTCCTGCATCTTCTTCCATACAGAGCTTCATATGGAGCCATTCCTATGCTTGAGTGAAAGCTATTGTTATAGGTGAGTTCTACTAGTGGTAAGAATTGATCCAAAGTCCCTTTATATTCCATTACACAAGCTCTCAACAAATCTTCCAGAATCTAGATTGTTCTTTATGTTTGTCCATATGTTAGAGGAAGATATGCAGAACTAAGTCAAAGCTGAGATCCTAATGCTTGAAGTAAGCTACCCCAAAATCGCGAGGTAAATCTCAAATCTCTATCAAACACAATGGAGGAAGGTACTCCATGCAGACAAACTATCTCCTTGACGTGTATCTATGCCAATTTTTCCAAGGAACTTTTTATGTTGATGGCTAGAAAATGAGCAGATTTTGTAAGTCTATCCATAATTACCCATATCGCATCATGTTTTTAAAGTGTTCAAGATAATCCAGTCACAAAGTCTATGGATATACTATCCCACTTCCATTCAGGAATTTCCAAGGATTGTAATTCTCCAGATGGTTTTTGATGTTCAATCTTCACCTTTTGACATACTAGAAAGTTTATATGTACTCAGCTATTTCTTTCTTCATTCCAGACCACCAGAAAAGTCCTTTCAGATCTTGATACATCTTAGTTACACCTGGGTGGATGCTGAATTTGCTTTTGTGAGCTTCTTAAAGAATTGTATTTCGCAGTTCTTCAGTTTTCGGGACACAAATCATATCTCTAAATCCAATGATCCCATTGTTCCTAGTTTGAAAATCCTCTCCCTGGTGGGACGAGTTGAATTGGTCTTGAAGATCTTGATCCTTGGATTGTTCCTCTTGAATCACTCTTAAGAAATCATTGGTAATAGTCAATCTCCCAAGTATGATGCCAAATGGTTGAAATGTTGTTGCTAGGTTGAGATCTCAAAATTGTTCGATGAGCTCTATCTCTTTTATCATCGTCATGACGGCGTGAAGTGATTTGTGACATAAACCATCAGCTACCACGTTAGACTTTCTTGGATGATATAGGATTTGAAAATCGTAATCTTTCAAAAATTTCAACCATCTTCGTTGCCTCATATTTAATTCTTTCTGATCAAAAAGATATTTCAAACTTTTATGACCACTAAAGATCTTGAACCTTGCACTATATAGAAAATGTCTCCAAATCTTTAAGGCAAAGACTATTGCAGCCAATTCTAAGTCATATGTGGGATAATTCTCCTCATGTGGTCACAGTTTCCTTGATGCATAAGCTATCACTTGTCCTTGTTGTATCAGTACACAACCTAAACCTTGCTTTGATGCATCACAATATAATTCGAAATCTTTCTTCGGATTGGGCAAAATAAGAACAAGGGAAGAAGTGAATCGATTCTTTAATTCTTGAAAACTTGATTCACAGTTGGCAGTCCATACAAATGGTTGTCCTTTCTCCTTCAATCGAGTAAGTGACAAGGCTATACACGAGAATCCTTCTATAAACCTTGTGTAGTATCCAGCTAGACCAAGAAAACTTCTTATCTCAGTGACTGATCTCGATCGCTCTTATTGAAGCACAGTCTCAACTTTTGCAGGGTCTACTGAAATCCCTTCCTTGGTGATCACATGTCCAAGAAATGTCACCTCCTCCAACCAAACCTCGCACTTATCCGCCCTCGCATATAATTTCTTATCCTTCAACACTTATAGTACAATACATAGATGTTTTTTATGTTTTTTATGACTCTTAGAATAAATTAGAATATCATCTATAAAGATGATCACAAACTTATCCAAGTAATCATGAAATATTCAATTCATGTAATCCGTGAACATTGTCGGTGCATTGGTCACACCAAAAGGCATGACCAAATACTCATATTGTCTATAACGTGTTCGAAAAGTAGTCTTAGGGATATCCTCAGGTCTAACTCTTATTTGATGATATCCTAACTTCAAGTCTATATTAGAAAACACTACTGCTCTTCTTAATTGATCCATTAGGTCGTCTATCCTAGGTAATGGATACTTATTCTTGATGGTTACCTTGTTAAGTTGTCGATAGTCTACATACAATCTTATACTACCATCTTTCTTCTTCACCAACAACATAAGAGCGCCCCACAAGATATGGTTGGATGAATCCATTGCTTTTCCATTAGCTCCTCTAGTTATTTTTTTAATTTTGCAAGTTCTAACAGGAACATTCTATAAGGAGCTTTTGAGACAGGCCCAATTCCTGGGATCAGGTCTATAAAGAATTCCACTTCTTTTTCCGGAGGTAAACCAAACAAATCATCAGCAAATATTTCAGGATATTCATAAATGATAGGCAGATTTTCAATATTAACACTCTTCTTTTCTTCCAAGTAAGAAAAAATCATGTATACTTGAGCTCCTTCATTTAAAGAAGCGTTAATTTGGTTGGCAGAAAGAAATCTCAACTCATCTAAATCAGGGTTATTGATAAGTCTAAAACATAATAGTTTTATCATGACAATCCAAAACAACATGGTTTGTGTATAACCAGTCCATACTGAGAATCACATCAAGACCTATTAAAGGTAGACATATTAAATTTACCCTAAAGTCTCTACCTTCAATATTTATTAAACAATTTAAACAAGCTTGAGAGGTTCTCATAGGATCATTGGTGGGGGTTGAAACAAATAGATCAATTGGTAATGTGTCCACATTTAGTCCTATCCTCTTTACACATTCATCAGAAATAAATGAGTGCGTTGCACCCGAATCATACAACACAGGCAAAGGAATTTCACGTATAAAGCCCTTACCTTGTATAAGATCATTGGCTTGAATAGCTTCAATATCCCTAAGTTTGTGGCCTTGTTTGAGAATTGTTGTTGTTTTTGTGGTTATTGTCATAATCGAAAGGTTGGCCTTGACGATTGTTATTGTTGTGGCGAGTGTTATTGTTGCCATTACCGTTACGGTTGCCATTGTTCTGGGAGTTTCCCCTTCCTTGATTGTTATTGTTGTTTTTGCGATAACCTCCATTGTTCCTTTTTTGCCTTTGTTCAGTATAATCTCTACTAATGTGTCCTTCCCTTCCACATTTGTAATAAACGATTCTTCGGCAAGGACAATCACTAATTCGATGAGGTCCCCCATATTGGAAACACCTCATGGTCGATGGAGTTTGGAAACGAGATTTATTATAATTGAATTATCGTTGTTGGCCTCCCGTTGAAGATGATCCTTATTAGAAACGACAGTTGTTGAAATATGGGTTCCCTTGATTTGAATCCTTCCTTTGAATTCATTGTGGTCCATAGTTCCTAGCTTAAGCGAGTCGAGCTTGGTGATTCTCTTTATATATATGGCATTTGTTCACTAGGATGGGGAAGTGGCGGATCTCTTGGTGCCCAATTGCCTCCTTGATCTCTGGCCTTAAGCCATTCTCATACTTCACGCATTTTGACTCTTCATTGGATGCAAGTTGATAAGGTGGATAGAAAAGTGCTAATTCTTTAAACCTTGAGGTATATTCTCCAACAGACATATCTTTCTGCTTTAATTCTAGAAATTTCATCTTCTTCCGGTTCCTCACATTGGTAGGAAAATACTTCTCTAGAAATTTTGCTTTGAATGTCTCCCAAGTTATTTCTCTTCCTTCAGTTTCTAGTCGTAGCTTAGTGTATCTCCACCAGTTCTCAGCCTCCTCCATGCAAGTATATTGCATAATCAATGTTCTGTGCATCAGTGCACCTTAATGCCCCAAAGGTTCGCTCTAATTCTCGAATCCACATATAATCTTCACCGGGATAATAACCTCCTTCGAATTGAGAGGGGTTTCTCTTCAAGAATTGATCTAATTCTTGAAAATCTCCATCATCTCGATTCCAATTTTCATTTCTCTCCAAGATCTCAGCCAGCCTTTAAAGAGCGATAGCCATTTCAGAGCTAGGTTGATTTGTCATTACCTTTCTCCTACAATACATAACACACTACTTAGGTAATAAATCAACCAAAAGAGATCTAAATTCATTCTTAAAAGAATGAGATCAAATTCCACTTTTACATAAACCTATCAAACAATCCTACTATCTCGACTCCATTGTCCCTAATCTTAGGGAAAATGCTCTGATTTCATAAATGTCACAGCCTCCAAAATACTTATATTCTCTTAACATTATTCATACGTCATCCTTTACGTACACTTACTAGTACCGAATAATCGTACGGTCATGATGTACCTGATTTTTCAATCATCTAAATAAACAACCTCTTGGTAAATACATATATATACATCCTCATACAGATTGTATCAGTTACACAATCCCAAAATATAAGTAGTTTAGGATACTATGACTAGGGTGGTAAGGTAAGTACATACAATATTATGCTATTACATCTAACTAGAACTATAGGGATCCACTTCTTTTCTTCGAATTGATACTCCTATTTTATAGTCGTCGTCCTCGTCCGCGGAGTGAAAATTCCTTATCTGCTCTTTACGTCCATGATCACCTAACGTTTGAAAGGAGGGTGATCCACGTTGTAGGCTCCCTAAGGAGTTATAACCACGCATACAAAATATAGCAGAGGGGAGTGAGATGCTTTATTCAAGTAAAAGTAAAATAGGAGTAGTGCATTATATTTTAACATAAAGAATAAATACGTTCTTTAACCTTATCAACGAATTATTATAAGTTATTCCTCCAAAGTAATGCATGAATGAGATTATTCTACTCTTTCCGCCACAAGTGGCTACGATGATAGACTTAAGAATAAGTTAAGATTATTGCGTCGTTTATCACAATAATCCATACTAATCTAAAGTTGGTTATCCTTATGATGTGCAGATGCATGTGAGGCTCAAACCTCTTTGTAACTTATCAAAATAACAGGAGTATCGGGATCCAATTTCAAATCACAGTATGCCTTTGGCAACACTAAAAATTATCAGCATCCTTTTTTCACAATATTCTAAAATTGTTTGATCGGTAATGATAATTGTCAAGGTCTTGTCGAGGCGGCTAGGTCCGACCAGAGCAGTCCCGCTACAAGGAGCAACCCCAGGTCATTGGGAGGCTCAAACCCATCTCACATACCCCTAAGCTCGAAAGTCCCTACTCCCATGAACTTCGCTTTACTTCCATGTTAATCGACCCTTAGATTTCCCAACTCTCTTTCACAGAAGGGTTTGCAGATTATCCCCCGTTATAATTTACAAAACAATTTTATGCAAATGATGCATGTCGACTAATTGTTCTAATTCCTATCTCTATCTCACATTGAAGGCATTGTCTTATTCTCAAAGAACAGGACCTCGTAATCCTTAATTAATTATTTGATTTGTTCAACTCTATACGTATATATATTTTTCTATGTTTGATTATATTTTCTACCAACTTAAACGAGGTTCCCAACCTCTGATAAATATCCCTTAAAACTTAGGCCAATAATTCTATATAAATTAACTACTAATATAATCTCCTCCGATAGTTTTGTATTTATTTTTTTATACTAAGGGTTAAATATAATGGTTTATATAAATATAAATAAAGCTAATTAAATACTAACTATATTTTTATATAACGTAGGAATATATTAGAGGGAAAAATAATACCTATCATAGGGTATTAGATTTTAAACATTTTTATAAAATATTAGGTGATTCTCTTTTACATCCAACTTATTAATTGGATATCCCCTATATTTATTACGTGAGAATATATTCGTATGACTTGAATTTATTAAATAGGATCCTATTTTAAAATCTTCCTCTACAACTGCACGTGTAAATATTATAACCTCTATAATTTATATTAATTTATATAAGAGTATTTAATTTTATATTTCCTACAAAATTTATTAATGTAATTTATAAATAAATTTATATATATTTTTTGACATCTAAAATTTTTATATCACACTTCCCCTAAATTATTCAATTTAATTCCTAACTAATCCAATTTTCAACTTATAATTATATAATATTTTACCTTCATTCAAATTTAAATAAATTCACAGATAAATTTATACTATCACATAATTAATAAAAATTTATTCTAGAGTAAGGGGCTCTAGAACTACCCGTATAAACAGTTAAATTGTGTCTAAAATTAAATTAAGATATAATTAAATTCAACCTCTAAATTTATTACACACTTAATAAATTTTATTCTAGAGCAAGGGGCTCTAGAACTACTCCTATATTCTACTTGAGTCTCCTCCTCTTACCTAGAATTTGAAGATCGGTGTAATTTTTTTTAATTTCTTCGACTAAATCACAAACTTTTTCCGCTACCTTCCAGTAACTCTTGAAGAAAATTTTAATTTGCCTTGAATTTTCCTAAGATTGAATTGCAATTCTGCAATTCAAACTCCCCACTCCCCTTTTATACTACCAAATAATTAATAGGAGCAGGTGGAAATGTGGATGCTGCCACCGATTGACGCCTGATATTTTTTTTTTTTAGTGTTACTTTTTTTTAGTATTAGAATCAATAAGTCATAATTATATTTTTAATAATAACTTATTTTAAATTTTATATTGTTTTGAAATATTCATTTTTTACAATGAATCTCCCATATATTTCAAAATCCTTTAAAAAAAATTTAATAAAATAAAATATATAAAATAAATTTTGCTAGATTCACATCATGAGTATAATGCATCAAATTTGATATCTTTTGAACTATGAACCAGACCCTAGACAAATAAACCTAATTTATAACTTTTTAATGTAACAAAACTTCTATGAACCAAAAATAGTTTGTGTAAATCATGAGTATGCTTATAAGAAACATATATATATTTTTTTGTATGAAGTGTTTATTAAGAAATTTTTCTACTACATATTTTCAAATTCTTCCAAAAGTGAATAATGACAACTTGATCTCCTTTTTTCATTATGTGAAAATTTTAAATCACGATGTTTCTTTTGAAATTAAAATAAATCTATTTGAAATTTATTTTTGTACTAATCAAATTTATTAATCATCACTATATTATCATAATATAGTGGAAAACTCATTAATCATAATTTATGGTATTCATCCAATATTCAATGAGTATCACAAACATAACACAAATACTTTTTTTTATAATTAACTCATAATATTCACTAATTTTCTCAAATATTTGATCATACTTATGTTATACAACAAGATTATGCATATATTTCCTTTTATTACATACTAACGTATAAGGAATTCTTAATAATATAATTCAAACTTCTGATAAATTTATACTATTATTTTATGACATTATTAATTCCCACATTTTTTTATACTTTTAAAATGAATTCAAAATATCATTTGTTTCACCATACGTAATAAAATCAATTATCTCATGATTTTTTAAATTTTTAGCATATATAAAATTTAATTTATATAAACATGTCAAGGATAATAAATTATCCAAAGTTAAAATTCATCTTATTACATAGCGCATAAATCATATCATATAATAGACATATTAATGTATTCATACTGCTATGACCTTTTTCAAAATTTTGTCATAACCATAATTTTATTTATATCTTAATTGCTATAAATACTATTATAAGAATAGCATGCAAAAAAAAATTCAAATATCTCATGACTCTTCTACATAATCACAATATAAATTTCCACCAAATTAAATTTAGAAAAATAGAGTATGATCACTTTTATATTTTATTTATATATAAAAATATCTTCTTTTTTTTTCACATCATTCAATAAGATATTAAACTCTTTTTTTTTCATAGTTTAATATTTAATTTCAACACTCTCAATAAATTTATTTCAATTAATATTTTTTTCAAATTTAAAATATTTATATCCTACATTATAATCAAATAAATACATATGCAAGTTTTGGTAACACTCCATAATTTACAACAAATAAAAGATAAATTTACAGATTAATCTTTAAGATAATATCGTCACATGTGATAGTAACATACCAACAAGTCTTTATTTTATTCTTTTTATGAAACGATGACATAGTAAGAGATACTTAATGTACAATTTTTAACATATTTCTTTAAAACAGGTGAAATACAAAAATGATACTTATTCATTTATATCTTTTATATAACTATTTTTGAATTTTTTAAAGAAATCTTATAACTTTTCATAAATGGTAAAAGTTAATCCCATGGTTCAAGAAAAAATGAGAACATAACCAACCCAAATCGAAAAAGATGATAGTTAAACAAATACGCATAAAAAGATAAGTCAATTTATAGTTATAATTAACATTTATTAAAACATACATGTTTACTGAAGTAATTAATCTATTTTATTTTTATTATTATTATTTTAAATCAACCTTCAATTGAAAAAATTAAATTTATACTAGTTTAATAACATTTGTATTAGTTAAAAATAATAAATAAATAAATATTTCAAAAATTAGAGCAAATACACCTTTAAAGAGATAATATCAAACCAAATTTTTGATATTGTTGGAAAGATTTGAATATATTGAAATGTGTGACAACATTATCATAAAGGATTTGTGCAATTGATGTGTGATTTAACAACTCATTCTGCAATAAAATAGAAAATAAAATTAATAAAAAATGATAAATTAAAAAATAAAGCAATATTAGAAATTTTTGACATATATTTCAAGTATAGCTAGCTGTACATGGATGAAACTTTCTAAAAATTAATTTGTTGATAAATATAATTAAATATTTTTTAAAATTTTTAATTGAATTTATTTAAATTTTAAATTTAAATTTAAAATAAAATTTTAAATAAATATTTAAAATTAATAATTAATTTAATTTAATATATACAATCATATTTAATAAAAATAAAAATTAAATTTGATAAAAAAAATAATTACAAAAGTTATAATTAAAAAGTTAACTACCACAAAACTTATAATAAAATGTTTAACTATTATAATTTAAATGGGTAATTAATAAATTATAATTATAAAATATTTATTATTTTACAACAATAAATTACAAGCAAGTCATTACATTTCAACTGTCAACACATTTCAGTAAAAAAAATTGAGGGATATGAATGATAATAAAGCAATAATTTAATTTTTTTTTAAAATTAGGTTTTTACTGAGAGATCAAAAAGAAAGAAGATAGATCGAGATATTTTAAAAATTTCACTTAAAAAAATAAAAATATATTTAATAAAATGGGGTTAAAAACATAATTTCTGAATAAAAATTAAATTCTTTTTTAATGAAGTCCAAAGCTTGAATTAGACCAGTCTATTTGGGTTGGGTAATCCATTTTAATAGCTTTTTTTAATCTAATATTTATTGTAATTTGAGGATGAATTTTTCACACAATTTTTATATGATAAAAATATCTAAAAAATGTGCTTTTTCTTAAATTAAAAAATTGAAAAATGAAACAAAAATTTTCCCCGTTGAAGGAGCACAACCGTTTGCAGTTTCTTTCTTCTTCCTTTGTACTACGGGGTCGTGTAGTGTCTTCCAAAAAAATTTTATGTTGTATTTTCTTTAATTATCCTTTTTTTTCATGATAAGGATTATCCGGTTAAAATTTCAACTAAGAACCCAATCTCCTTAATTGGAAAGTTTACAAAAATGTTGTTTTATGAAATATGAAGATCAGAATGACAATTAAAAATTCTTCGTATTTTAAGGTCACATAAAAATCTCCTAAAAGGATGACCAATTTCTATTACAGCTCACCCATTTATTAATTCATTTTAACGTCATATAGGAATATCATATAAATGAAAGGATTTAATTAAATTACAATTCACCCTTTTTATGTAGAGCAAATTTCTAAGTTACATGCTCACCTTATTTCGAACGGCAACGAATACAATCATCCACTCGCATTTGTTATCTTTCTTTTGTTTGTGCAATATTTGACCAAGCTCCATTCAGATTTGTAAGGTGCGTTTGGAGAACAGAAAACAAGAAAGTAAAAGGTGTAGAGTGTACTTTACTAATGTAAGGTGGATCCCATAGAATCCCATCTTTCTTTGAAGAACCATACGCGGAGGATAAGGTGAAAAGCACTAAAAGTGAAAATGATAGTTGGATTATTCGTACCTAACCAATCCATTGGACTAAAAATCATGATTTGTTCTTTAGTCACTAATACATTACATCATCAAGTTATACACTATGTAGATTGGTAAATGTTCCCTTTCCATTTCTATAACACTAATTTGATTATTTCATATGAAACATTTTAGAGTATTTTTATATGAAGTACTCTTTAATAAAAGAAAAGAAACAGAATAAGGCAGAGAAAGGGGAAAACAGAGAGAATAGAGAAAAAAGAATGTACATTTTCACAAAAAATCTCACCATGATTTGCACTAATGAATCATGGGGATTCCCTATTAATAACACCTTGACTTGCAAGAATTACAGAGTGGAATTACCACCACCATCATCAAACAAGAAGGGGCACTGATTCAAACCTATCAAACACCTACACATCAACATGTTTTCATTTTCTACAATGAGAATTGCATTCATACCAGATTCAAAAGCTAGTCAGCTAGCCAAAACAAGCTAGTATGATGCAATCATGACTTAAAACATTATTAGCATACAAAAACATATGCTAATTGCTTAAGTAGAACTTTTTCCTTTTTCATGTGTTTACTTGGTAAATAATCATGTCATGAAGAAGTTATATTGCAGGCTGTAGATTTTGACTTATCAAGGATAGACCACATAACTTGAACATCTTCATAACCACATGCCATGACTTCACCATGCAGATCCATTATTCGGTTCTCTTGCTCAGCTGAATCAAACAAATTACCAAAGATCAATAAAGCAATAGATGATCATATATAATTGATGATTGACAAGAGCTCAAGTTAAGAAAGTGACATAAGATATATGCACACACACCTGTTTGAGATTTCTTATGGTCCCTTGGTGGTTGCTGGTTAAAGAAAGTGCAAGCTTTTTTGAAAGGAGTTGCTATGGTCTTCTTCCAAGAGGCCATATTGGGGTATGTGAATTGTGAATTAGTGTTTTTCAATTTGGTAAAATGAATCTATTTGCAATAACTATAGTGTGGAGGCCTTATATACTATGCAGAGGGAGAATTATAATATAGGAAGTGAGAAAGGTATAGAAAGAGAGGAGCAAGATCCGTGAGATGAGGCTATAGATGGAAGGAACATAACTCCTTTTTTTTTTTATTTTTTTTATTTTTTGAGTTTCCTTATCTCATAAAACAAAAGGTCGCCGACTGTACCCAAGCACATGCTGCACGCTTCCTCACGGACCCTCCTTACACGTGAATTCTTTTCCACCGGATTCTATTATTATTATTATTATTATTACGATTTTGATATCCTAAGTAGCTGGTGAATTAGTTAAAACGATTAAAATTAAAAAATTTATTATATTGGTAACGAAAATTCTATAAAAAATTATTATTTTAATAATAAAAATTATATTAATTTGTTATAACGTATGCACCAGTTACCTATAATAAAAAATTATTATTATTAGAAAAATATAAAACAGTGTCTCAAGAATACGGACTAAAGAAGTAAATGTTAAAAGTTTTTTTAAAAAATATCATTTATATTTTAATTTTAATTTTTAATGTATTATATAATATAATTTTTAATAAAAATTTTGAGTTTTAATTTCTTAATTAATATTTTAAAAAATTAATAAGATAATTATTATTAATGATAATATATGGAGATAAGTTATTATTACTTCATTTATTTTATTTTGAATTTTAAGAATTTTTTTAAAATTTTATTGAATAACGAACATTTTTCTCTTATTACTTAAAAAGGATTAAATCCTCTTGCTCCTTTGCAACATAAGGTAGTTTCTGATCTTTTCAAGGAAGGCTACATTACAATTTTACTACTTTCTATTTTTGGCTCATAGGACTCTCTTGGGAAATAAATCATACGTATTGGGTACACAGTTTCATGTTCACATGTCCCTTTATAATCATCACGGCTTCTTGTTTCATACAAGACTATTTTTCCCATTGACATGTTTCTAGTTGTTTCTGTGGGTTAGGAATATTATTTATATGTCTGGGTGGCACAGAAGACCACAAGTAAATGAGAGTGTTTATTGCTACTTCTGCATGAGTAAAAAATATCTTAAAAATAAGGTAATTTTTTAAATATATATTATTAATTTAATTAACAAAAAATATATTTTAAACTAAAATTAATTATTTTTCTATTCCTTTTATCTGTAATTTAAAAATATTAAAACTAATTAATATTTTTATTTATATTAAAATTATCATTCTTATAACTATTTTTATAATTAATATTTTATAAAAAATATTTATTTTAAACTTTTAAAATATTAATTAAAAAGGTTAAAATTTTTAAAATGGAAAAAAAGAAGAAGATGCATGTTAAAATGGCAATAAATATTGTGAAAATAGATAAGGAAAAATGAAAGTGTTGGATGGTTAATGTTGATCTTCTTGGGGTGAACAATGATAGGGTAATTCCCGAAAGACCAATGAGAATGGTGATGTGCAAAGTGTGAGGGCTACGTAATGAAAGAAATTGGTGATTGGAAAAAGGATTAGTTCCAGAATTGATGGCATGTGATGGCCACATGGTTTAATAGAGAATGGGAACATGGACGACTCAACTCATGGCATCCCGGTCAAATCAAAAACCAACACTTGTGGGGTCTCTCTCTCTATCAAGGGAAAACTTCTTCCACTTACAATAAATCATTTATTTTGGTTATATCTTAGATTGGAAATTTTTTTATACTAATAAATATATATAATTTAATTTTTAAAAAACTTATTAATTATTAAATAAAAATATAAATAGATAAATAATAGTGTTTATATATAAAAATATTAATTTATTTTTTTTATATAAGTTCTGAATTTTTTATTTTTATATTTTTTAAAATATCTAATCGTTAAAGTAAAAATTAGAAATGCTTAAATTATTTTTTATATATAAAAATATCATTATGAGTCCTTCGTTTTCAGCACCATCTACTACTCCAACTTTGATATAAAAATGTCCATATTTTACCATTGCAAATCTAGTCTTTGGATTCGTATAAATCTTCAACAATACATTAAATAGTACATTGCTCAATTTTTTTAATTTTATTATTAATTTTTATTTTACATTTATATAAAATTTGTTTTATTTTAAGCTTTCAATGTTTTCAATTATATTAATAAAATTATCTATATAACAAATTTTGATACATTATATAATTATTTTGTGATAAATATTACACATTTTTTTATTTTTAAATACATTACATTTAAATTTAGAATAAATTTAAATTATTATATATTTAAAGGATAAAATTTTTAAAATAATAATTAAAAATACTATAAACCGTTGTTCACATCTTAAAATAATAAAAATAGTTTAATATGATTAAAATAAAATTCAATAAAAATATAATTGATTGAATTATTATAGATAGAATAAAAATAGTTTGTTAAAATATTTTTTACAATTAAAATTAGATTTTTAAAAAGTAAATAATATTTTATGTGATTATTTTTTTTTAGATTTTTTTATTGTAATGAACTTAAGATTATTTATTATCATTTTATACATATTAAATTATAATTTATTTATTAGTGATTTCTATATTAAATTATAATTTAATTTTTAGTATTTTTTCTAGTTTTTTACATTTATTTTAAAAATTTATATTTAAGTATTTAATAATTTTTTAATTTAACTGTAATATATTTAAAATATTAAAAATGTCAAGTGTTTAACACAAAAAAAGTTATTCAACGGATGAAAAATTTTAACGTAAAAATATTTTTTAATATTATAAAAAATAAAAAATTTAAATTTAAATATATATTTATAAAATAAAAAATTATATAAATTAAAAAATAATTAATTCAAATTCAGAAAAAATAAGAAATGTACTCTAAATTAAAATAATAAAATGTGAACACAAATGTAATGATACCATTAATTGTAACTACGGGTTAACTTGACATCTATGGCAACTATTAGCCCTCTAAAATGTCGTTTCAATAGTTTGATTTTTTAAATGTAAAATTAATAATGTACAATATTATATTTAATTATCTCTATTATTTATTATTTATTTTAAATGTTATATATTGTTATAATATAAAATATTTACATTGATAATTAATTAAAAAATATTGTAAATATATTTTTAAAGTAATTATAAAAAATTTCAATTAAATATACTATAAAAATTATTTATATAAATACCATAAGTATATACTAATAGTATATATTGACAAATAATTTTTTTATAAATATTAATATATACTATAGGCACATCAAATATCAATAGAATGTATTATGTTTTTTTTCTATAAATTTTAAAATTTATACTAACAATTTAATTTTTTAAATAAATTATATTAATAAGAACTAATAGTTACCAAAAAAAAATTTCAATAAAAAAATATTGTTATTATATAAAAGTTTATGATTAAATAGCAATAAATTTTGTTATCTTGTAATCATATACTTGTGTATATAATATATATCTATATATACACGTATTTCTAAAACACAATATATGGTCCTATTTTATTGATCACAAAACATTGTCTCCATTTAAGTAATGCTTTTAAAGTTAGCTTCTCAATGCAGTTTTATTTGAATTGAAAACTTGAATCTATAAGTTCCCCGAATACCTTCCGTTTAAAGCGTGTCTGCTCATTGGTTACGACGGCATTAATCAATATCTTAACGAAGAAATTATGATTAAGAATAATATAAACACTATGGTTACTTTGAAAGCAACCGAAATTGAAAGTCAATATATTACCTTATCTTTGGGTATCCGAAACCCCATAAAGAATGGAATCTTATGTCAGCAGAATATCCAAATTTGGGGGTAAGTCATTCTATATGTGTTATGCACCCTTTTGAATCAAAGCTCGTACTCTTTGAAATGTATATGAAATTTAAATTTGAAGTCCATCGATCATCTGCGTATAATAATTGTCATAATGCAGAGAAACCCAATGTAACAGTGCATCCCCTTTGATCCTAATTTTGCAAATACACGAGTTATTCTTGGCATTTTCAATTTAGTAATTTGACTTTATTTATTTCCTTTCACATGCATTGTGACTGACAACTGCAGTTATAATTATTGCTGCCATGATTATTGTTTTATAAATGAAAATAATGCATTTGTTTAACAACGAATTCAGATGATTGATGGGTGGTTTTCACATGTATGCAGACTGCATGTTCGCCAATTCAATGGATGGTCGGTCTTTGCTTTTCCACTTTATAAATCATATATGCCCTTATTATTATTATTACTCCTTTTTATTTTATTTTTCCCCTTCATTTTTATATCTCATATGTATCATTATTTATGTTCATTGATGAAGAATATCCAAAGGTTCTCTGGCATATGATTAAAAATTCTGTTAAACATCATTAAAATAGTTTTAAACTCATTTTACTAATTTAATAATAAAAATCTTAGATATTGGGAAGCAAGTTATGGACATTTGATTGGAATGCAAAACTCTGAAAAACATAAAGGCAGAAGTTTTAAGTGAGAAAGTATAACCTGGTAAATAAGTGCTTTTTTCTTTTTACATATATATAATGATCAGGATTTATATTTTTAATATATATAAAAAATTTTATTAAAAAAAATAAATTATTTAATTACTTGTACAGGATAAAAAATTAATTTTTTTATTATATATTATCGGAAAGATATGGTTGCAGACAGAAAGAAAGTAAGAGGTGACAGTTTGCCCACCCAAACATGAGCAAATAGGGTACCTAATCTGAGTTTATGCATTGGTCTTCTTAATTTACTAAAACTTAAAAGCCGCGGTCCCTAACAGCATCTCCACAAAAAGAAATTTTTTAATTATGCTAAGAATTTGTAAGTATATTAATTGGGTCCTCTTTTCTGCGGCCTAAACTTTGGGTCATGTTTCACTTTCTGATCCATTCCTATAACCGATTTTAATTGGTGCTTTGGTGGATAGGAGCCTAGGACTTGGCAACTAGATGTGGACACAAACATGGCCTTAACCAAACCCGTTTTGAAGACGACGAAATGGAAAAGAAAGGGTTGGCAAAG
Organism: Canavalia gladiata; assembly: GCA_037954105.1. Classification (NCBI taxonomy): domain Eukaryota; kingdom Viridiplantae; phylum Streptophyta; class Magnoliopsida; order Fabales; family Fabaceae; genus Canavalia; species Canavalia gladiata. Next base: position 13,126,228 of record CM075662.1, on the reverse strand, counting down.
TGCAATATGAAGTACAATCCGGTGGAAAACAAATTGCCTTTGAATCAATCATCAAATGCCAAGCTATGTATATCCATTCCATTATTTAATTCATGCCTCAACTTTTCTTGGAAAGCCTATTGGTTGACACAATTGTGTGCATTTTTTACTCTCAATTAAAGCTAGGAAATTGGTCCCCACATCTATCTTTTGTTAGTTTCTCTCTCTTTCCTTCTCTAATTTGAGACTCTTTTTATAATTAGTTATATATTTAGGCTATTCATTTTGATCATTTCACTTATATGAACAATCATTGTTTTTTTGTAAGATTAAGTAAAAATAGAATATAATTAATATCTCTTAAGTGATTTGCTTATAAAGTCAAATTATGTATAAAAAGGTGTTGGTGAGAGTATAAAACTTATAATAAGTATTTTCGTTTATTCTCTAGGGTTAGGTTTAACTTCTAATTCACTAATGGATTGGTCGAAAGGGAAAATACATACACTATAAAAAAGTAATTTTTTTAATTATTAAAATATTTTTTATAACAAAAATTAAATTATTAATATAAATTTCAAAAATTTATATTAACAGATAATTTATTCTATTAATATTTAACATATTGATAATATATATTAAAATAAAAAAATTTAGTACGAAAAAACAAAGCACAGATCTGTTCAAAATCAGTTAAAAACATAAATTAAGAAAATGTGTTTTATTTCTTCAAGAACTTGTATGGTCATGTGTTGAATTTGTTTGTCAATTTCAAATTCCCAACATTCATAACTTTACTATTAATAAATAAAATATTTGATATATTGATATTTTTTATTAACAAAATTATTGGTTAGTATAATATATTTTATTATAAGTATAAATTTATAATATCTATATTAATTATAATTTTTTATTTAAAAAATTATATTAATGAAAGCTAATTATATTCAAAATTAAAATGTTAATAAAATAATTTTTAAGTCGTATTTTGATATAAATCATATGATTAAATGAATAATAGAGATAGTTTTAGAATAAAATAACTCACATGTCTATTATACAATGAATTTACTAACTTTTAACAAGAAAATTAACGTAGAAGTTAATTAGCTTGCATACTTTGAAAACATTAAAGACTAAAATATAACTTTTTAAAGGTAAGGAACTAAGCCGTTGTTGACCCAAACATAAGTTGCTAACTTATATTTTATCCTTTATTTTATTCAATTTATTTTTATTTTATTTTTTATTTCATCTCATCCTATCTTTATTAACTATTTTTTCATTTGTTTTTATTTTATCTTATTTTTCTTTTAATTTCATCTTATCTTATTTATTTTTTCTTCTTATCTTATCTTTTCTTTTATCAAATATAACATATTTTTTGATCTTTTATTTCTTATTTCATTCCTTATCTCATCCTTCATGATATACCTAGTGTGAATTTTATCTCATCTCCTTATATGGTTTAATCACATCCTATGTATCATGTCATACTTCATGATGACAATTGGATAAAAGTTTCATCGATATCATAGAAATTTATTCACGTTGGTAGGATTAATTTTATATCGAATAAGCTTGAGTTCAGATCTAGTTAATTATTTGACTACAAAATAATTATTATTTACTAATATTTTAATATTTTATAAATCTTATATTAATAATCTTAAAAATAAATTATTAATATAAACATTATAAGTTTATATTAACAGTAAAATAATTTATAAATAAATAATTTATTAATATAAAATACCAATATATACTATTAACATATTAAATACTAATATAATATATAAAACGTTAAAGTTTATTAATATATAAACTATTTTTTTAGATAAAATTTATTTTAACAAAAATTATTTTAATATTTTAAAAAGAAATTATTTAATAGTAAATATTTTTTTATTATTTTTAATTTTATGAATGCATTCTATCACACACCTATATAAATATAAATTGTATTTTATTATTAAAAGATTTTTAAATAATATTAATGGAAGTTCACAAGATAAAAGGAAGGAAGTTGAAGAAATTAAGAAAAACTTTAAAAAAGACTTTTAAAAAATTTTATATAAATTTTTATTAACTAAAAATATTTTTTTGTGAAGATTATTTTTTAAATGTTTAAATAAGTAAAATTTTTTGAGACTATTTTGAAAAATAAAAAGAAACTTGAGAACGTTGAATTTTATAGTTTAATGAGAAGTATTTGTTATTTTTCTTTAAAAAATGTCACCAAAATTTAAGGATCTTAGAAATTTTTCTATATTTTTTATTATTGATAATTCTTATTTTAATAAAATATTATTTAAATTAGGTCCTGATATTAATCTAATATCTTTATTTGCTTTTAGAAGGTTGGATATGAATGAGATTAAATCTATCATTACTTTTTTACAATTTAGGACTATTACGTACCCAAGAGGGATTATGGAGAACATTATAGTAAAAATGGATAAGTTCATCTTTCTTGCCGACTTTATTATACTTGATAGGAAAGAAGATAAAGAGATTCCACTAATTTTGGAAAGATCCTTCTTGGCTACCAAAAAGATCATTATTGATGTGAAGTAAGAGAAACTCACTTTGAGACTCAATGATGAAAAAATGATGTTTAGAGTCTTTAACTTCCAACATAAAATAATTTGATTCTTGTAATGTAAATTATTTAGAACCCTTTCCATCTTTGAGTTTGCATTTTGTGTAGGATGTGCTGATTAAAGATACTTTGAAGAAACTCCTGGTGCTTGGAGTTGAACCCGTGAGTGACTCTAAGTAGTGTCTAGAGGAATTAATGATCTTGGAGGCAAGAATATCCAAGGAGATTATAAAAGAAAGTAGTACACTTGATTATACAGAGGGTCTTGGGAAGCCTAAGTCATTAGTTGAAGAATCTCGGCTACCAAAAAGATCATTATTGATGTGAAGTAAGAGAAACTCACTTTGAGACTCAATGATGAAAAAATGATGTTTAGAGTCTTTAACTTCCAACATAAAATAATTTGATTCTTGTAATGTAAATTATTTAGAACCCTTTCCATCTTTGAGTTTGCATTTTGTGTAGGATGTGCTGATTAAAGATACTTTGAAGAAACTCCTGGTGCTTGGAGTTGAACCCGTGAGTGACTCTAAGTAGTGTCTAGAGGAATTAATGATCTTGGAGGCAAGAATATCCAAGGAGATTATAAAAGAAAGTAGTACACTTGATTATACAGAGGGTCTTGGGAAGCCTAAGTCATTAGTTGAAGAATCTCGGCTACCAAAAAGATCATTATTGATGTGAAGTAAGAGAAACTCACTTTGAGACTCAATGATGAAAAAATGATGTTTAGAGTCTTTAACTTCCAACATAAAATAATTTGATTCTTGTAATGTAAATTATTTAGAACCCTTTCCATCTTTGAGTTTGCATTTTGTGTAGGATGTGCTGATTAAAGATACTTTGAAGAAACTCCTGGTGCTTGGAGTTGAACCCGTGAGTGACTCTAAGTAGTGTCTAGAGGAATTAATGATCTTGGAGGCAAGAATATCCAAGGAGATTATAAAAGAAAGTAGTACACTTGATTATACAGAGGGTCTTGGGAAGCCTAAGTCATTAGTTGAAGAATCTCGGCTACCAAAAAGATCATTATTGATGTGAAGTAAGAGAAACTCACTTTGAGACTCAATGATGAAAAAATGATGTTTAGAGTCTTTAACTTCCAACATAAAATAATTTGATTCTTGTAATGTAAATTATTTAGAACCCTTTCCATCTTTGAGTTTGCATTTTGTGTAGGATGTGCTGATTAAAGATACTTTGAAGAAACTCCTGGTGCTTGGAGTTGAACCCGTGAGTGACTCTAAGTAGTGTCTAGAGGAATTAATGATCTTGGAGGCAAGAATATCCAAGGAGATTATAAAAGAAAGTAGTACACTTGATTATACAGAGGGTCTTGGGAAGTCTAAGTCATTAGTTGAAGAATCTCTAGTATTTAAATTCATGTCTATCCCTTCAAATCTTACATATTTTTATCCCCTCCCATCTTTGCTTCTTATCATTAGTTCTTCTAACCTTATAGGAACAATGTTAAAAAAATGTCATGCGTTTACTATGCGTACAAAGTTTTACCCACAGGTAAGTGCACTCGTCAGCGTAGAAATGAGTATTTAAAACTCTTAATATCGTTTCTATAAAGATTATTTCAACAATACTTGAAACAATACTTAAATCCTAATTTTTGAACTCACCAAGAAAAAAGTTTTGGTTGGAATTATTTAAAATAAATATTAGAAGGAGGAAAAAAAATGAGAGTAAGATACTTAAAGGCAAAAGAGCATAGTATGAACATCCAATTATGTCCAAGACCCCATTTGTCAAATTAATTAATAAATAAACAATACTTAGGTATATTCAATTTAATTTATTTAAATAAAGGTAGAATAAATAAATATTTAAGAAAAAGAAAAGATTAATAAAAAAATGAAAACATTAAAATATTAAAATAATAAAAATAAAAAAACAGCAAAATAAAATAAAAAAATAAAATAAAAAATATAAACAACAACAAAAATAAAAAAATTGAAGAAAAGGGAATAATAATGAAAAGTGAAATAAAAAATTGAAACAAATAGAAAATAATTCAAGAGGAAAAAGGAAAAAATAGAAAAATAATAGAAACAGAAAAAGAAACGAAGAAAGAATAAAAAAAACTAAATAAATGAAATAAAAAATAAAAAAAGAACTAAATTTCAAAAGAAAAAATAGAATAACAAAAATATAAAAACAGTAAAACTGAAAAAGGGTCCACGTCAAAAAGAAAGGGGGCATGCATGCATAAAAGAAAAGAGGGGACGAGTCTTGGGAGGAGGAACAGATCTTGGTGGTAATTTCGCGAAGCTACCATAGCGCCTAGAGCCAGGGGGATATTCATTTCTTTCTCACCCATGATATAGGTAGCAACGCCATGCCTTGAGGGAAGGATCTTTTCGTGGCCTCTTCTCACTTTTCACCAACTAGGGATGGGCATTCAGAACCAGCAAAAGGAAGAGAAATCTTGGGATCACAGAGCTTTGGTTTTTTTCCTGGCAAGCTCTCTCTGTTGTTGGTGCTTCCCCATCTTTTGAAGCATCGATTCTAGCATTCTCTCTGGCACACGCATTTCCTGAATTGCATACAGGTTAGTGGTACTATCCTCTATGAACTCTAAACTAGAAATTCGGCATGAGAATGATATTTCGCATGAAATTAGTTTTACATGTTATCCACAGCTAGTTGAGAGTTAATTTATTAAGCATTCAAGTTTATCATGCGTCATTTCGTTATAATCGTTATTGGGTACAAGATGCAATAGGCTAGAAATTATTTTTGTTTAACACTTTGCGTACTCGAATTAGGATCGGTAATATCGCCCCTACAAGGTTCTTCCTCTTCCTGAAATCCATAGATGATGCAAGTAGTGACGAATGATGAGGATGTCGTCGTGCCCTCCGATCCCGTTATTAAGCAATGTGAACGGTAAGTTAGCGACAAGGCTCTAGTGAGGGAAGGATTTCCATTGAGATGTGCGGTTTAGTTTATTACGCAGCTTCAGTGATTTGTGGAGTTTGAAGCTCTGTTGACCACCCACACGTGTTGGGATCTGATTTGGATAATTGGTTATGGTGTAATACGTGTGCTAGGCTTTATAGTGGAACTTGAGGTTGGAATTATAAGCGTTGTAGAGGGTAGAAGTTTGTCTTGCTGATCTGTATAACTAGTTGAAACATATTTTGAACGGGTGCATTATGACCTATATATCTCTCATGTGGAATGGAAAGGTATAAATCTTGAAGAGCATCTCAAGAAATTTAGTGGTATGCCAATGCTTCCCATCCCAAACAATAATGATAATTTCAAACAGGGATGATGAAACGCTATTGTCTGGTTCCTCCTTTGTGGTGTGCTTGGAATTGTGACACGCGTGTGTGGATCTTATAATGTTTTAGTAATAACGCTCGGAATACTTGCGAGATTTTTGTTTCCTTTACTAACATCCTGTTGCAACCGTAACTACGACGAGACGACGAACTCACTAAATTTTAAAATGAATTTGTATGATTAATGTGTGGAGCCGCCACCAAATTTTTATTTAAGGGAAAATACTTGGAAAAACCCCAACTCGAGGAAGAGATTTAGGTTCGGGAGTCCGTTACGAGTGGGGAAGGTGTTAGGCACCCCACTCGCCCGTTTCGAAGAACGGTACCCTTAAACTGAGTGTGTGATTTTTGAAAATGTATGATCCCTTAATTAATGTGAAAATAAATAATCTTGATGGAGGTTAGCCTGACAGGACTTGATCCTGCTCCTATGTATTTCCCGGTGCAATGGAAAACTCAAGGCTTATGTAGTTCTGGTTTGTGAAGGCTGGACCTTCAAAGGTACTTGAAAAGAAGTTTTTGAAAATGAATGGTGCTCGAAGGCTTGACCTTCAGAGCTGCTTGAAAAGGAATATTTGAAAATGGCTAGAGTGTCTTGAAAATATTTCAAAGGGAATCCTTAGTCCATATATGCACAGGATCCAAGACAACTACGGCTGCACTTGGGACCCATATGAATTCCTAAACATCGAACAGCAGAAAAAGCTACCAGTTCGTGCTTAGGGTTCATTGCATGAGACCTAGAGATTCCAAAAAGAAGTTTTCTTGAGATTTATTTGAAAGGGACTCTTGGTCCACATATGCACAGGGTCCAAGACAACTACGACTGCACTTGGGACCCATATGAATTCCTAAACATTGAATAGAAGAAAAAGCTACCAGCTCGTGCTTAGGGTTCATTGCGTGAGACCTAAAGATTCAAAAATGAATTTATTTGCAAATGATAAAGATAAAGAAATAAATGAGTTTAAGTAGCAAAAGGATTGGCTGATTTAAACTAAAGAAATGAACTTGATTTTGAAAAACATTTAATTGGAATAAACTTGATTTGAAATGAAAAGAATTAGACTTGATATGGATTTGAAAGAGGGGATTTTGATTTAAAGGAGGAATGTTTGACTTTTAAGAAATGAGAATTTAACTTGATTTTACTTGAAGAAAAAGAATTTGATTTAAAAACCAAATGTTTAGCTTGACGAAGAATGATTGAATTTGACTTTATTTTTATGGGTTTTTAAAAAATGAAATGCTTGGCTCGAAGGGAGAATGATTTAAATTGAGTTAGATGAATTAGTCACAAAAGGGTTGATTGGAAACTTTGAGAATTTTGGGGTTTAGTTGCAATTTTGTGGGTCCAATTGTAATTTTGGAAAATTATGGGGCTTAAGTGAAATTATGGGAACTTTAGGGCCTAAATATAATTTTGGGAAGTTTAGAGGCCTACTGGTAGTTTCTGGAAGTTTAGGGGCCCAATTGTGATTATTGGAAGTGCAGGGGCCCCATCATAATAGCTGGAAATATGAGGTGGCTAATCATAATAACTGGAAGTGTGGTGGGGATTTTGCATGGCTCCAATATGGCTTCAGTTGGGTGGCTGGCTCACTTGGCTCAGTGGCTAGTGCAGACGGCTTGGAGGCTTGCGGCTTAGGATATACACGTGATGGGAATTATCTCTTTAAAAAGGAAGGAGGAATTGGGCTACAAGGCGGGTTCGAACCCGCGTCCCTGGGGCTACGGCTGCAGCACCCAACCACCTGAACTATTTACCCTATACCTCCTATTTTACAAACCTCAACATAAGAACCATGTCCAGGCTATGTACTATTTTCAATAAGACTTATCGGTGGGCCCCTGTACACATTAGAATCTGCCTCTTTTTGCATGGCCCTCCTCATGCATAGTATATCTGACTTCCCACCACTAATCATTCGATTTTGGCACTTGATATATAGTGCCTCAAACCTGGGGTATGGCCTCCCAAAAGGGAGTCGAACAAATGGACTTGAGTGGTTTTTCCTCGGTTGCTCAGTCATTGGAGCGTATGTAAACAGGAGTCATTGCTGTTGGCTGGGAGCTGAGGGCTCACATCTTGTGCAAGTTCCAACTGCCCTTGTTGTTGATGTAGGCCAGAACACGATTGTTTGCATAGTCTTTAGTCACTTAGGCAGGACATGGGATAGCAGCGTCACGTCCTCCCACCGAGGGTATACTTACAAGCTTTGAATTGGACTATTGCCACTTCTACCTTTGGGCCCTGCTTAGCCTTCCACTTTGAAAGGAGCCAAACTCATGCTACTGACTACGTCTTGGCTCTTAGTATTTAGCGAGCAAACAACTCCCTATGCATGAGCTTCGACGATACGGGGTTAACAGAGCAAGAAGCCAGAGGATTCCTCGCATTGTAGAGCCAAATTTGAGGTCCAAAGAAGCCACAATGAGGTGTGGGGGGATGAGGCAAGAAAACTGTCTCACGCGAGAGAAGAAAGAAAGGAAAATATACCTACGAATCAAGCTAATTGAATAATGAAATTGAAGAGGGTATGTTTACTGGAATTGTCTCTAGTTTCTTGGGAGTGTTCTTGTCCTTTGACGCCCTTGGTTACAGTTTCAACGTTGGTTACAACCACCCAATGGACCTCTTCCTATTATGCATGAATCCAAACAGAGGAATGTGAACATAGCAATAGAGACCAACCAGGTTCACGGCCACGAGCGTTCCTATCCTATTCTACCTTGAGCCTTTCCTATTTCACATTTCTTCTCACTTGCAAACTTTTGAGGATCCCGATTAACCTCCCGCTACCTTCCCCTATTTACCAAATGAGACTCTGTTTTGTTTTATTTCGAAACTAGGCTCAAAGACTAGGGATTGTTCTCCCATGCGTTCATGAGATAACAAGCAATCTAGAGAACAGGTCATCGCCACACACACAAGACGCATCTTTCATCCAAACTACATCAAGTTTTTTTTTTTGTTCTATAAAGATGAGAGCCTTGCCTAGAGCAATTCTTGATTAATCAAAAGGAAGACGGGTCCTCGCATAGTAGTACTGATCTAAATGATTCGTATTGAAATTCTAAGGTTCTGATAAGGATTAACATGTTCTTTACACATAAATTTGATGCAGGGAAGAAAAACCAACCTGTTATGTGATCAATCCGATTCTCACACTCGAACGCTACCAAGTAGAACTTGATTCTCCTTTCTTCACCGATAGCAAAGTTATTCGAAACTTCTGGAGTCGTCTCCGGCGAACTCCCTCCCAGAAACTTAGAGCACCCCTCTCTTAATCAAAGGTGTTCCTAGAGAAGCTGTAGCCGGTCCTCTCCCCTTTCCCTTTTTCTTCCTTTTATATTGATTTTTTTTTTTAAATTTCCCGCTCATTTTCTTTTTCCTGTTAAAACATTTTTATTTTTCATTTTATATTTTTTATTCTGTTTTGTTTTTATTTTTCATTTTATTTTTTATTCTGTTTTGTTCTTAATTTTTATTTTTTCAGACTTTTTTTTTCTTTTTTCTATTTTTTTATTTATCTTTAGTTTTGTTGTTTTTTTATTTTATTTTTTATTTATTTGTTTTCATTTTTGAGTTTTCAATTTTTACATGTATTTAGTCTATATTTTCATTATTATATTTTTTTTATTATTCTTTATTTGTTTTCATTTGATTATTTTCTGTTTATTTATTTTTCTATTTTCTACTTTTTCTTGATTCTTTGTTTATTGATCTTGATGTTTACTTTTCTGTTTATTATTTCTATTGACTTTAATATTCATTTACTTTAAGTTATTAATGATATCTTGATTAATTTACTATTTACTTACTTAATTTTAAAAATAAAGGGCCTCAGACATAATTGAGTGTTTACACATCCCATTCTTTGTGCCCTGTTGCGTTCTTGATGTCAAACCTCATATAGAGGTAGGAAGGGAAGGAGTGTATTGCCGAAGTTATTGGTTCTTGAATGAACGAGTGTAGCAAAAGTTGCGATGAAGTGAACTACTCTCTACATGTTATAAAAAGGTGTAAACACTCAATTATGTCTGAGGCCCTCTTTTTAAGGTAATTAGCAAATAAACCATGATTTAAATAATATGTGAATATTAAGATTAATAGAAAACAGAAAATTGTAAACAAAGAAGTAGATAGAAAACAGAAAGTGGAGAAATCGATAAACAAATAAATAGAAAAAATCCAAAAAATATAAAAATACAAAATTAATAATTAAAGAGATTAGTAGTGCAAAAAAGAAGGAGTAGAATAATTCAAATTTTTAGAAATGATATAAAATAAAAAAAACAAAAAAATAAATAAAAAATAACTAAAACAGAAAAAATTTTAGAAACAAAAAATAAATAAAACAGATAAGAAAAAATTTTGAAAAAAAGAATGAAATAGAAATTAAAAAAAAGGAAAAAAACAGAAATAACATATAAACATAATTAATAAATAAAATCTGAAATAAAGATAATAAATAAATAAGATCTGAATTAAAAATGATAAAAACAAAATCTGAAATAAAAAGAACAAAAATAAAAAATAAGAAAATATAAATAAAAATAACAAAATTAATGACAAAATAAATAAAAAATAACTAAAACAGAAAAATTTTCAAAAACAAAAAATATCATAAACAAAAAAGAAAAAAATATAAACAGAATTAAAGACAAATATCAAACAGAAGTAACGAAAAGAAAGAAAAAAGAAAGAAAAATGAAAATAAAAAACGGAAGAAAAAGCAGAGATCAAAGAAAATTTTGAAAATCCCTATAAATAAGGGAAAAACCATTTTGGCGGGGGAGGACCCTCTCTTCCGAGAAGAAAAGGAGAAGAAGATTTCTCTTGAGAGCTCTGTGTTTTATTCACTATCCTCTGATCTCTCTTGGTGGCTTCGAGAAGTCTCTGGCAATATCCCTAAGCTCATGTGTCAGCTCTGTTTCGAAACCCTCTCATCACTCCAAGAATCAAGCAGAATTGGTGAAGTACAGGTCAGTGTTCTTGTTCTCTCTGTATCTATTTTGCTGTGTCTAGATCAAGAAACACTATATGATCTCGGTAAATTACCAAATAACATCATGATTTGGAACCTTCGTATGAAATCTGTACAAAATCTGGTTCAAGGTTGATAACTATCTCCATTCTTTGAAAGTTGAGCTCGTGGTTTGTGTGCAATTCCTCACCTAACTAGTCTCGCTAAGCTGAACGGGAAGCATGGTTCGTCAGCTTCGGCACTCAGTTTGGGTCCACACCTCTTTGGTTTAGCCTTACGTGATTGATTATGGAGATAAGATTGATGTCATTGCACCAGCAGACATTTTGAAGTAGATATTCAAAGGACTATATTCCAAAGTTTAACTATCAATCACTGCTCATCGCATGGTCATACTCTTGTTTTAAACACTAGGACAGATTTTGAAGAAGGGAGAATTCGGGAGATGATTTTTATAATTCTCTAAGATGCTTGAAATTCATTGGGGTTCTTTCTTGGGTCTTGGCAGAGATTCTCTTCAGGGACTCGTAGGCACGGTGTATGAAAGAATCATCACTGTTGAAGCAGTAGCGGAAGAGTTGTTGTTTCAGAGCTATGAGTTTTGGTGCCACACGTTTGATAGGTGGTGTATGCAGATATGGTCGTATGATCATTGTTATGGCATGAACGTGTACAGTGGAGCTGGTATCTATAGCAGACTTGATGAAGTATAGCCGATATAGAGCAGTGAGCCATTTTTTGTTGATAATAATTGTACAGCTCGAAGAAGTTGGTTGCCTGCTGTTTTTCTCAGGCTAGGCAGAAGTTTGTTTGCATATCAACATGTTCGGTCTTGGCACCTTTGCCTAGTATACAAGGGTATAAAAGCCCCAAACAATCTTGTGGAATTTAGGATCCTCTATATCTATTGGTCATATGGGCATTTATGGGCTATAACGGTAAGCATACTTGAAAGGTGATTTTACTGGGGACGTCACTTGCATGAAGGAAAATTGCACGTTGCATGGTTCTTAATATAAATGACGCTATGGTGTGCTTTAAAATTATTTCGAGGCTTTTTAGAACCCAACCACAGCATGGTCCAGTGGTTAGGCACTGCCCTCACCCTTCAAGCCTCATGTCCGATCCCTGCCTCCTACAATTTTGATTTAAAACTCGTCTTGCATGTCATATGCCAGTAGGTCGATGCTTTAAAATTAATCTGAGGCGTTAAACACTCAACCAACAGCGTGGTCTAGTAGTTAGGCGCGCTGCCCTCGCCCTTCAGGCCTCAAGTTCGATTTCTGTTTCCCACAATTTTAAGTTAAAAATCGTTTTGCATGTCACATGCACCTCACATGCCAGGAGGTGGATGCTTTAAAATTAATTTGAGGTGTTAAACACTCAACCAACAGCGTGGCCCAGTGGTTAGGCGCGCTGCCCTTGCCCTCCAGGCCTCAAGTTCGATTCCTGCTTCCCACAATTTTGAGTTAAAAATCATTTTGCATGTCACATGTTGATTCATGCATTTTCTAAAAAGAAACTTATGAGATTTTAGTGATATATGAATTCTTCGAATAATCTTCCTCTGCCACTGTTCCTGGCATGACCTCTTTTTGATCATAATAACTTTGATGATCGATTCTAGCCATTATCCCTATGCATCTCCTTCAAGGACCATTGCTAATTCTTCTACTTTTCAATCTGCAAATTCTATGTTACCTTCGACTTTTGTTCATACTATTGACTTCCCTGCATAGTCAGCAATTGAACCACTACCTGGTGCTCACAATTCCTTCAAATTTGTTATGCTAAATAGAAAACCATGGCATGACCAATGCATGCTTCATTGGCTGTAGCACATTCCGTATATTTACTCAACGCACTTGAGTTAGAATCTCTCAAAGATCAGAGCCTAGGAAATGTTGATGGTTTAGTGATCTAGAGGGAGAATTTAGGAAATACCAGGTTCTTGGGACAAAGTTAAAGTGCAGTGGGCATAAAGATGTGAGCTGAGTATGTAGAAAACTATTAAGCCATTTATAATGGTGGGGATCAACAATGCTCTTGTTCGTATAGTAGTGAAAACCTTTCTCATTGGCCCCCTCGTGAGATTAAGAGTTCCATGCATGACCGCTCATGCATAGCCCAAGGAGCCTCTCTATGCATACACTGTGAAGTTGGTAAAACTAATTCGGTCTTAAGTTTTTAGGTTGCATTTTTACTCACAAAGCTCGAGATAAGTGACAGTAGCCTTAGGAGCCATAATTGGATGGAGGCAATAGGAAAGAACTCTTTGATAGGTTAAATTCTCAGAAAGATAATAAAAAAAATCAAATCATGACTATCCAAATTCATGCACCAAGCTGCTAAATGGGTATTCTTATGTGGAACTAAAATAATGTTCAGATGCTAGACATGGGGCCTATAATTATTTGATTAAGTTTGTACGTGAAAAAGGAATAAGGAGTATACAGATGCATGGAAGTTAATCTTAGTCCAAACGAATACTAGTTCATATAAAGTCACCGAAAATTTTTCAATTAGCTCTAAGTTAGATTGCCTAGAATGTCTATCCATGATCTTGAACTGAACTGGTATGCCTACGGCTGGCTGGGGTCTAGTTATAAAGTCAATGGCAGCCATTTGAGAGGAACTTTGAGGGCTCGATGCAATGGTATATCCTATGCCTTGCTTGTCTTGATCAGGCAGCAAGCAGGCTAGGAAGTCTATTTAGCAAAGCCCAAATAAGGTCTTTAGTTGGATAGGAACAAATATCTTTTTGTTTAGAAACTGTCATGACCCCTAATTCTCATCAAGATATGCATGTTGGATACACTCACCAAAGATTCCACTCATAGGTCAAACTACCTTGCCAATGCTTAACAGAGTCTCATTACAGTAGGTAGGTTACTATATCAAATCGGGGGAGACTAATGATCGAACCTTTGGGAGTGTCCAAGGGGTCCTGCTCCTTAAAAGGTTCATTGGTTTTGATGTGGAAAAGACCATCCGCATCAGTATGGATGTTTCCATTCGAGAGGCTTGTCAGAAAAGTCCTGACAGGGTGTGACCTCATTTTGTCTATTTCATATCACATTGAGAGCCCAGATCGTATAATTAAGGCTCTTGGTTGGCGAAGCCTTGCCTTCCTCCATGAAGCAGGTGATTGATTTTTACACTGCATAAGATGTCATGGCAAAGCAGGTGTAAAGTTATTTAGATAATCCTAGTCTTACTCAAGGCTCTTTCCTTCTCCTAAGTAGGAGCGCGCTGGATGCTGAATGTAAACACTACATTTAGTCCGAGGCCCTTTTCTTTAAGTTATTTGTTAATATAATAATAGTAGTAGATGATAAATAATAAAATGATAGGTCAAATATAATAGGATAATCAAAATGGAAAGTAAAAAAGTCATAAACAAAAAATAAAGTATGAAAATAAAATAAATAAGAAAATAATAAAAGGAAAAATGAAATGAAATGGAAAATAATAATAAAAATAAAAATAATAGTAAATAAAAGTCATAATTCTATAAAAAAAAAGCAGAAGCTGTTAAAAAATGGTTAAAGAGCAGTTATCCAGTTAGGTGGCCAATTAAGTGTTAATCATCGATGGCAAAAAGGGATATAAATAGACAAGAAAGGGCCCTTTAAGGGGGTTCGAAAAGTTTGAGAGAAAAAAAATGAGGCTACTGCATCTTCTTCTGGACGGATCTTTGGTTGAAGAACTGAAGGGGATTCTGATCAAACTGTCTCCGCTTCCACTCGCACTAAAGGAAAAGGAGATCCATCAAGTCTTTCAAGAACCATTTTCTGAGATTCTTGGATCGTTCGTAACTCTTTGGACCTTCTACTCAACCTTTCTTGTATTAGCAATCCTCAGGAAGCACTCCAAAGGACTGTGAACGCTTCATCACATCTATTCCGATCTTCAATTTCGATCAGAAAAGACCTCGCGTGCAGTTTTATGAAGGTTAGCATTTCTACCTAATCTTGATACTCTAATCAGTACACTCAATGTTTGCTTTTTCTTATTTGGTGATTAGATATTGTTAGGTGATAAGAAAGGTTGAAATGTATAGGTGGTTTCAATGTTCATGTTAAAAACTCAATTCAGAACTTCAGGTAAGACTTGCGCAAATTTGAATCAGATTGAATGTAAAAACACCGTGTTATGGTTAGGTTAGCATCATTATTTGAATAGATTAGCATGAATCTCGATGCTTATTTTGCATGCCTGATGAGTAAACATTGTTTGAAGTTCATCTTTAATTAGGAAGTATAAAGCATGAGAGGCCTAGATTCTTATGTTTAAATCAGCTTTTAAATTTACTAGACAAATTTGCTTCAGATGTTTACGTGAATCTGTATGAGATAAGCACACACGATCCATGTGTTGTTTTGTAAACTGCTTTTGAATCTTGATTGTTGATACAAACTGAGCCATAACTTAGGTGAATCAAACTAGCATCTTATTATGACAAGTATAGAAAATTCATTCTTCTCTAAAGATTTAATGGAAAGTCACCTCTGTCTAAAGCCAAAGGGTAGCGAAATATCATTACAGAAGGTATCTCTTTCTGAATAACCACTTAAATGTATGAAAACCTGGGACCATTTTGAGAGCAAGGCCTTGGCCTAGTGGTTGAGTAGTATTAGCAAGGGCTGAACACAGCAAAGTGGTAGTTAATTGATCAAAAAATTCTAGACCTGGGGCTTCAGGAATCACAGGTTAAGAACAGAGGAAAGTCAAGATATGAAGAGCGCATGGCGCATACAAATTGGTAGCAGAGTTGATAGGAATGACAGCATGTGAAGGATCACACTTTTTGGGGTTTGAAAATGAGAATTTTCTTGGTTTTCTCATGATGGTTCAACAGCTCTTGGAAGATTTTCCTGGTCACATCTCGGGTTCTGATCATCCTCGTCACATCACATCTTCGAAGTTACCTCAATCAGAAAGCCTCTCGACATTGTTGATCCTTGCTTGAATTTTCAGTCAACTATCTAAACCTGTCAGGGGAATATTGATAGTTTCATGAGTAAGGATGCATTCATGACTAAGATCTCGATCATGCATGGGAATAATAGCTCATGTGATCACTGGTAACTAGCCAGGATTTAAGACTCATCATCGAGAGACTCCAAAACTACAAAATATTGTCAATGTTTAAGAGGCCATGCACTTAGTGGTTGTTGTTGTTACTAGCTACAGGTTAGAGGTCATTGGGCCGTCTTTGTTTTAACGAAAATACAACAAGTTCTCCTAACATGTATGAAAAGCAAAGCGTCTTCAATGTTGAGCCACCCATATGTTCGCATCATAGTGAATACCTGTTTTGGAATGGTTCATCAAATAGGAATTAAAGGCGAATTTTGCAGCAAGTAGCACACCACATAATGTATGAACTTGAGAGTGGACGTATAAATAATGAGTATATTTGTGGAGGTAAAAAAAAATCAGAGAATGGCAGCGTAAGTTATGAGATAATGATCAACCAATACTCTCAATGTTGCTTGTGTTGTGAGAATAATTGGGATGAATGAAAACAGTGCGATTACTATTCGCCCTATGGTATTCCTTGCATGGAGGAAACACTGCATTTTTCATGTTCTTTGCTGAATGTTGGAGAGTATATAGGAATGGATCCTAGACTAAATGATGAAGATGCAATTCTCTTTGCCTTAATGTTGATTGATTTAGCAACAGAATTTGGGAGGTCCCTCTATTTGCTGTCACTCGAAACTGTTGAGCTTAATTCAGGATTAATTTTTTCATAATCTAATACAATATTGGTTTGTCAATGAGTCTCCTTATGCATTCCATGGTGTAATGTTACTTGCTCAGAACTTAGGTTACCACTGGAAGCATTCTTTTTGTGTGTCGTTCTGAGGCTTGCACAAAGTATATATAGGGTCTCATACCAGCTACAAGCTTGAAAAGACCCCTAATCCCAGGTAGGCAACCTATTGGAACAGAACAACTCTGATCCCAGGTATGGTACGACCACAGGTGGCCGAATTAACCGAGGAAACAACAACTGACTTAAAGCAGCATGAAAAAGGTCAAATCATTGTTGGTACTCCAAAGAAATGAGACGCTTTACTCCACCATGGGAAACCAAAGAAATATACAGGTTTGTTCACCCCTGATGTTGGTTTATCACATTCAGGGTTCAAGTTTAGAAGGTAGGTAGTGCCACTGTTGAAGTAAGGATACAGGCAGTGACCAAATTGATTTACACGCTCTTCAACCAGCACAATGATTTTGTATTTGCACCAACAAGAAATATGTGTGGGCAACATCTCTCACAGCTCAACTCGTCCCAAAAGCCAAGGTTCTTCGAGATGTTATAAGAAATAAAATGTTTTGGTCTCAATTCCTAGTGACTTAAGCAACATCAATTTATAAAATTTTTTTCAATAGACGTTCATCCCCTAAAGTGGATCACTTTGCACTCATAAGTAAACCACCGTCAGGACCTGGAAATTGTGTATGCTTTGGCTTTACCTGCACAACCAAGAGAAACTGTAGCTATGGTCATTGATACTATGCTCTCTTTGGGAAAGTTTCTCATTTCTACTGCTATTACCGAATTAAGTGGGCCATTTTGTGTTGGTGGTAACTTGAGTTTAAAAAAAAAGGGCTCGAAAAGTATGATGAAATGGGTATATCCTTGGCGTAGGGTGCTTGCTGATTCAAAAGAGGCCCAAGAGGAAAAGCCAAAATTGATTTCCTATGCCAAAGACATGCAGTAGATTTATCTAATATGGCTTAAGCCTCATTGATGTGGCCTTTCTAGAATTGTTCAAGTTAACAAGTGCTAATATCAAGTTAGAGACTCAACCCAATGGTTGGTTCATTTCCTACAATCGCTAGGCCCCAATCTCGATTCTCACATGAAGCTTATATTTCTTAATCCCCTAGAAACCAGCTTACAGTTACTGGGCAGTAAAAGATCCGCAGTGCAATTAGCCGAAATTGGGCTGATAGTTACTTAATGAAGCCATGTTAGGATAAACGGGCCAAAATTAAGCGAGACCTGGACAATGCAATTCATTGTCCATTAGGCTTCGTTAAAATTAAGATAAATTAAGCTAGCTGCCTTGCTATTTGTCCAAAAAGAAATTTTTTAACCCAACATGCTTAAAACATTTTTTCTTGAGATAAAGTTAATTTCTATCAAGCCCACTCTTTCTGGTTAATTCAAGCCAAGCGTCGAGCTCAACTCACTCAAAATAACTTAATTATTTTTTCAAAATAAGTTTTAAAATTTAAAGGTTCATTTTATAATTTTAAGTCTCACACGATGAGCTCTAAATACGAACTGATGACTTATTCTGTTGTTCAATATTTAGAGATTCATATGGGTCCTAATGCAGCCTTAGTTGTCTTGGACCCTGTGCATATGTGGACTAAGAATCCCTTTTAGATAATAAAATATTTCAGAAAACATCATTTTGGGTATCCCAAGTCTCACGCAATGGGCTCTAAATATGAACTGGTAGCTTTCTCTACTATTCGATATTTAAAGATTCATAGGGGTCCTAGTGCAGCCTTAGTTGTCTTGGACCCTGTGCATATAAGAATCCCTTTTAAATAATAAAATATTTCAGAAAGCATCGTTTTGGGGATCCCAAGTCTCACGTGATGGGCTCCAAATACGAGCTGGTGACTTTCTCTACTGTTCATTTAGAAATCCATATGGGTCCTAGTGCAGTCTTAGTTGTCTTGAACTTTGTGCATATATGGACTAAAGATTCTTCCAAAATATCGAAAATGCTTTTAAAATCATCTTTCAAATTCTTTTTACCTCCGAAGGTCAAGTCTTCAAACCAGAACTACGTAGCCTTGAGTTTCTCATTGCACCAGGGAATACGTAGGAGCAGGATCAAGTCCTATCAGGCTATTTTCATACAAACCTAATTATTTTTATTCTATTTAAGGGATTAAACAGTTTTCAAAAAAATCAAAATCACACACTCAGTTTAAGGGTATCATTCGCGAGCAGGGTGTTTAACACCTTCCCTGTTTGTAACCGACTCCCGGACTTAGATTTCTTCCTCAAGTTAGGGTTTTTCCAAATGTTTTCCCTTGAAATAAAATTTGGCGGCGGCTCCACAATTGAAATCAAATTCTTTTTAAAAATTTTAGCAAGTTCGTTGTTTCATTATAATTACGGTTGTGACAGTGAAGCATATCTAGAAGCATCAAAGAGTGTATCAAAAATCTTGTGGAAGTTAGTTACCTATGGTTAAGGAACACAACGAGCAAAAGCAAAAATTTTAGCCCTGGAAGTACTTGCCCATATGAGATGTTACAGTTTGAGAAAAATGGGGGGAAAGAATCAAAGATTGTAATATCCCAAGCTTAACCAGCATTCTATTATTTGAGTATTCATTGCAAAGACTTTTCATGCAGGTATTGAGCATTACAGCCCACATGATCATGTCATCCTAACTTATTGAGTAAATTGGGCGGCTATAAATTTGGCCATGTTAGGCCATGCCAATTTTAAATTAGTTGTTCACCATATTGTTCTAATAATCTCCATTTCTAATTATTTAGTAATACTAATTGGGCAGCTATAAATTAGGCCATGTTGGGCCATGCTAATTCTAAATTGGTTGTTCCTAACTTATTGAGTAAATTGGGTGGCTATAATTTGGCCACGTTGGGCTGTGCCAATTCTAAATTGGCTATTCACCATACTGTTTATAAATTGGGCTACACTTAGGCTGTGCCAATTCTAAATTAGGCCATAGTTCAGCTGCTTTCTAATTGGCCATGCTAATATGCTGCCTTCTAATTGAGTCATTATAAAATCAAGCCAAAATTTCCAAACAATAAACACCAATGAAGTCCAAAATTTCATTCCTCTTCACAATTAATTTGGATTAAGCCCAATTTTTTTTTCAAATTAAGTCCACAATTAATTTTCAACTCTTTCTTTTATTTTAATCTAGGTCAAGCTCAATTGTCTTGTTTTTAATTTGAAATCAAGTTCATTTTTTTTTCTTTTTTTTTTTGGGTTAAGCCCAATTCTCTTTTTACTTGGGTCAAGCTCAATTCTTCTTTTTTCATTTTTTGAAATTAAGTCCTTTTTTTTTAATTTTTAATCAAACCAAATTCTTTTTTATTCAAAATCAAGTCCTTTTTTAATTTTTAATCAAGCCCAATTCCTTTTTTCTTTTTAAACTCAAGTCCATTTTTTTTTATTTTTTGAGTGAAGTCCAATTTCCTTTTTTAATTTGAAATCAAGTATTTTTTTTAATTTGGGTCAAGCCCAATTCCTTCTTTTATTTGGGTCAAGCCCAATTTTATTTTATTTTATTTTTACTTTGAAATCCAATTTATTCTTTTTTTTAATCGGGGTCAAGCCCAATTCCCTTTTTGTATTTATTATTCTGAAATTAAGTGTATTTACTTCTCTTTTACGTTGGATTTGGGTTAAGCCCATTGTCTTCATTTTTTATCCCTAATTTGGGTCAAGCCCATTCCTCCTTTAATTTGGACCAAGCCCAACCTATTCATTTCAAACTTACTTAATCTTTTTTTAAAAATAAAAATAAAAAGAAGATAATAAAAATAATAAAAAATAAAAAAGGATAAAAAGACAAAATACGATAATGAAGAATTAAGTTTCAAACAATCCTAGAGCTTCGAATTTGAAAGTGCAGCATACCTTGTCTTTCAATATTCAGAGAGTCATACGAGTTGTAGTTGCTTACCTCTGACTCTGTGCATATGGGGTAAAGATCTTTATTTCTCAATCTTTCTTCAAAAATTAATTTTTCCAAATACTTGTTAAAGTTTCAAATTATCTTAGATCTCACGTAATGAGCTTTGAATTTGAAAGTGTGCTATACCCTGTCTTTCAATATTCAGAGAGTCATATGAGTCGTAGTGCAACATTCGCTTGCCTCCGACTCTGTGCATGTGGGTCAAAGATCTTCATTTCTCAATCTTTCTTCACAAATTACTTTTTCCAAATACTTGTCAAAGTTTCAAATGATCCTAGATCTCATGCAATGAGCTTCAAATTTGAAAGTGTAGCATACCCTATCTTTCAATATTCAGAGAGTCATATAAGTCACAGTGCAACCTTTGTTTGTCTCCGACTCTGTGCATGTGGGTTAAAGATCTTTCATTTCTCAATCTTTCTTCAAAAAATTACCTTTTCCAAATACTTGCCAACATTTCAAATGATCCTAGACCTCACGCAATGAGCTTCGAATTTGAAAGTGCGGCATACCATGTCTTTCAATATTCAGAGAGTCATATGAGTCGTAGTGCAACCTTTGTTTGCCTCTGACTCTGTGCATGTGGATCAAGGGTGTTCTCTCTCCCCTTCTTCAAAAGTGAAACGATCAAAACACCCAAATGTTTTTTCATGCAATATAGATTTCATACTCTTTACAAAACCTTGTTAAAGGATCAAGTTCTTAACCAGAGCTACGTAGCCTTAAATTTCCCATTGCACCAGGGAATACGTAGGAGCAGGATCAAGTCTGGTTAGAATATTTTCCACCAACTTATTTATTTCTACTCTATTTAAAGGGATCAATTTTTTTTTTCAAAATATCAAAATCACACACTCAATTTAAGGGTACCGTTCTTCGGAACGGGCAAGTAGGGTGGCTAATACCTTCCTTACTCGTAACTAACTCCCGAACCTAGAACTCATTCCTCAAGTTAGGGTTTTTCCAAATATTTTCTCTTTTAAAATAAAATTTGGTGGAGACTCCACAACCCTTTAAATTCTTTTTAAAATTTTTTAGCAAGTTCATCATCTCATTGTAATTACGGTTACGACAAATGGCGACTTCACTGGGGATCTCAGAAAGTCAAGCTCGTTTATAATTGAGTGTGTATATTGTATTGATCCCATTTCTATTTATTTATTTGTTTATTCATTGCACAATCCTAGGACAGATGAAATTAAAATTTTCTCTATATATACTTGTTGCGATTTCTCTAATTGCAGGTCGCCCAATTATTTGTGTGCCCTCCACACACTACACTAATGCATTCATGTCATGAGTGGGGCCTTGTACCTGGGTTTGAGTGAAGCCTAGGATAGAGGGGTGTAATGCTGTCACTTTGGACGCACAACTTGTTTGACTATCACGAAAACCCCAACTAGAGTGTGTCCTATTTGTGTGCCCTGCAACTGGTAGCATTTCCTATTGTTGTTGCAAGCATTATGAACTAGAACTTGGCTCTAGTGACCTCTTATACCTCAGGACTACTAACCACCTTCAGAGAGGTTCATTCATTAAAGGCCATAGATCCATAGGACATGATACCCGCATAGGACGCGAGGAGGGCACACATCCCTTTCATGATACCTAGTTTATATGTTATTCCCAAACACTTATTTGAATAGAATCATCCAAAATGGCAAAGAGAAGATGAAATTTGAAGGTTGGGGAGATAAAGAAAATCGAGAGGAAAAAATAAAGAAAAAACAAAAAATATATATAAATAAAAAAGCAGAAAGAAAAAAATTAAAAAAAGAATAGAAGAAGAAAAGTAAAATTTTTAGGGAGAAAATTAGAAAAATGAAAAATAATCTTGAAAATATAGAAAATATAAAAAGATTCAAAGAAGAGAGAAAAGAAAAATATGAAAGAAAATATAAAGAATATTTTTATGATTGAAAGAAAATCTAGGAAAATTTTAGCAAAACTAAGATATTTTTAGCAAAACTAAAAACTACCAAAAATTACTAAAAAATAAAAATTGATAAAAATCATGGCCAGATAAATAAAGCAACAGATCATTCAATTGTTCAAAATGGGCAACTTTCAAATCTTTAATTATTTGTGCATTACATTTATTCATTGATTAAATAAATTTATCATTGGAAAAAAATGAGATTTCAAAAATCATCCCATACCTTTTCCATTTTGATACTCATTGGAGCATTGACTTTTTTATCATTCAAGATTTTAACATTCACATTTTTTCTCAAAATTAATTTTTTAAATTTAATAGAAAAATTGAAGAAAGACAACTTTCTCAGCATCCTTATAAGACTCGTTCACAATCAAGAGTTATGGATGAGTTGGAACGACAAAATGAGGAATTGAGAAATGAGGTTAAAACATTGAAGGATCAAGTGGCCAAATTAATAAAGGCCATACAACTATCAAAAAACAGAGACATGAGGGGATCCTTGCCAGAAGAACCAATCAGCTCATGACATCTTCCTGATCCTAATCCACAAAACTCTTTACCATTGACCATGCCTCTATAAACCGAATAGGTTCATCATGGGTTCCCTAATGGGCAAACACCCTTCATGAGACATACAAAAACCCAAACACAGAACCTAACTTCAAACCCCACATAAATCCCTCATATCATCCCAAACACCACTTCAAATGAACCTATCCAAACCTACCATAGCTGCTGGGGGGATAAATCCTATATTCACCCAAGGACCTCATCCTATACACATATCACCTTCTCATCCTCATAACGTGATAGGAGAACACCAAAACCATCTTTTTGAGGAAAGTGTTGAAAAATGGAAAATCTTGGAAGGAAGATCCGAGAAATTGAGGGAAGTGCATATGATGCCAGAGACGCATCCGATTTGTGTCTAGTCCCAAACGTTATCATTCCTCTAAAATTCAAGGTTCCTAAATTCAAGAAATATCAAGGAATTGGTTGTCTAAAGAACCACTTAATCATGTATTTTAGGAGGATGGCTGCATGTGCTCATGACGATAAGCTGCTCATCCATTTCTTCCAACATAGTCTAACTGGAGCAGCTAAAAATTGATATACCCAACTGGAATGGACACATATCCATTCATGGAGGGACCTGGCTGATGCATTTCTTAAACAATACAAGTATAACCTAGAGATGGCTCCTGACAGAACATAACTTCAGAATATGGCCAAGAAAGGAGATAAAACCTTCAAAGAATATACCTAACGATGGCGAGAGTTAGCTGCTCAAGTGCAACCCCTATTATCTAAAAAAGAACTGGTCAGCATGTTCATAGATACACTCCAATACCCTTTCTATGACAAAATGATCGGCAGTGTGACCACCAATTTCTCTGATGTTATCATCATAGCAGAAAGGATCGAAGATGACATGCGTAGTGGAAAGATCGGGCATGAGTCTATTGGGACAGGTAATACTTCTACTAGGTTTGGAAAGAAGAAGGCAGGTGAAGCTTATAATGTGGCTTTTACTCAAGGCCAATACGCACCTCAGATAGCACCTTATGGGACAACTGATTTTCAACCACCATCTTATACTCCCTATACACCATATACTTACGTCACCACCACTTACCAGACACCCTACCCTCCAACTCATAACTATTCTATGCAAATCTAATCACCAACACCATTCACAGCCCAAACACAAGCCATGAGCCAAAATCCTATCCTAATGACCTACACTGAGTTGCTGCCTCACTTGATCCATAAGTCTCTAGTTGCTCCTTATCCTTTGAAACCTCAAGAACCATCATATCCTAAATGGTATGATGCAAATGCCAAATGTGACTACCATGCGGGATACATTGGACATTTAACCAAGAAATGTCAGGTTCTGAAGCGGAAGGTGCAAAGCCTAATTGATGCAAAATGGTTGGATTTTAAGAAGTTTGCTCCTACGATGGGCAATAATCCATTGCCAAATCATGAGAGCTCATTAGCTAGCTGAAAGAAATTGGGGCAGTACAATGAGGTGCCTTGTAAGAGCCCAGTTGAAATATTGAGGAAAAATCATCTAAGATTTTCATACTTTTCAAAATCAATCTTTTGTAATAAATCTTAATAAGAAATAAAAATTACATTTGTCATGTTTCTTGGCATGTACCTTACAAAATTGACCTTATCTTTAAAATTTTCTATTCTTTTCATCATTTAAACCACCACTCATCCTATATGTGAATAATAAATACTTGCTGGTGATAGTGCTAATGTTGTAATAAATAATTTTGAATATCTTGTTAATCAAAATCAAAGAGAAATATTAAATGAGGAAGCAGGATAAGCAAGATCTAAATCCAACCAAGGATTTCAAATCATAATGAACTATCCATTGTAATTCCTCTCAAGAGGTATCGTATCCAACAGAAGAAATAACGAATATCCCGCTGGTTCAAAATTTCAAATCCAGGCAAAATTTAGGGATACAAAATAGATCCGTTGAATTGAGGATAAAATATGATCCACACAAGACTAAATATAATGTTTGACAAAAAAAAAGAAAAGAAAAAAAAACCTGATGGATTAAAATCTAAAGATAATCCAAGCAAGATTGGGTCAAAATTCAAAAGAACAAACCATACAAAATCTTGATAAAAAAAAAAGAAAGAAAGAAGAAGGTCTTGCTGGATCAAACTCCAAAAATAATTCAGGAAAAAATTAGGATCAAAACAAAAGCCCGCTAGGTTGAAGACCCGCAAGGGCAGCCTAGACAAAAGTTAAGGCTACAAATAAAATTCCGCTAGGTCAAAAACCCTCAAAGGCAGCCTAGAAAAAATTTAGGGCTACAAATAAAAGTCCGCTAGGTCGAAAACCCTCAAAGGTGGTCTAGGTCAAAAACCTGCAAAGGTGGCCTAGGCAAAAGTAAAGGCTACAAATAAAAAGCCCGCTAGGTCGAAAACCCGCAAGGGAGGCCTAGACAAAAGTTAGGGTTAAAGACAAAAGTCCGCTAGGTCAAAAACCTGCAAAGACGGCCTATGCAAAAGTTAGGGCAGACAAACAAAAGCCCGCTAGGTTGGAAACCTGCAAGGGTGACCTAGGCAAAAGTTAAGGCAAACAAAATACCTATTGGGTTGAGAACTCAAAGGAACAAATCCAAGAAAAAGTTAAGGTTAATCAAAAGAGTGAAAAGTCAAAAATCCAGGTACAAGTTGACAATTCTGCACCTCATATTTTTAAAAACTGCGGCAAAAGTTTGCCATTTCTCAAATTTGATTAATTTGATAATTAAAATTATGAAAAACAGTATTGTCATTTTTCACCAAAAGGTGCCATTTGGGCAATCAAACCTACATTCTTCATCTTTTCCTCCAACTATACTACCCTAAAACCTCATATGCAGAACTCTCCATCTCCTCCTATTAACTATCCAAGATCATTCCGCATATCTTAATGGTACACATGCCTAAAAAAATAAATGAAAATGTAAAAATGAAAGAATTAATTTTGAAAAGTCCTAATAAATTGGATAAATCCTCAATCATTACAGCACGACATGATTATTTCCAGAGAATTATCTTCCTGCTAGCCGTAATGCCACCATCACCGTTGGGTCTTAAGGATATTTCAATGCTGACCAAGAAGCTAAGAAGGAAAATCATTCCAGCTCATGCTGAATCTTGATTCCGCTTATACGAACTATATGGTTGTCGAGAAAAGAAAAAATCAAAAAATCAAAATAGATATGGAACAAAATAAAATTATCTCATGGCATCCATTCATCTCATGGCATTCATTCCATGATATTTGATCAAAATAATCATTTCAAGCATCGTCAAATTTTTATTGAAGAAAGATTTAAATAAGTTAAAGCATCTTGTCATCTCACATTCATTAAAGTATTGCATGAATCATGTTCAAAATTTTTGCTCAGAAATGTTAAAACTGGGGCATATTGTCAATTGCCCAAACCAATCATAATTTAAAAATTGCTAAAAATCTCAAAACTTGGACAAACATTTGCCCAAGAAAAAGTCAAATTAGGGTAATTCTCGAATTTTTGAAAAATCAAAATTCAAAATGGGACAAACATTCGCCCAAGAAAATTCAAAAGAGGAATCTTCTAAACTGGGGAAAATTTTTGCCCAAACTTCTTCAAATGGAGGTAGTTGTCAATCGCCTAAAAATCTTCTAAACTAGGGCAAAATTTTTACCCAAATTTCTTTAAGTGTAGGAAAGCATCAATTGCCTAGAATCCTCAAAACTGGGGCAAAAATTTTTCCTAAACCATTCAAATTAAGGTAATCAGTAAATTGTTTAAATTAATCAAAAGCTAAAAAAAATAAATGTAAAAAAATTGCTTCAAATAGCTCAAAACATCTAACAAAGGAACCTAAATTCCTTCCGCACTTGTTCAAGTATCAGGTAATGTGCCTGCATTTATGGGATACATCGTTGTCCTAACCAAGGATTTGTTAACACTCTCACATTCCACAATTTTACCATGTCTTTTCCATATTTTTTTTAATAAATTGTCTCTCTTATACCTCCTGCCTGTCTTAACAGATCATCTCTCCTATATTTCTCTACTTGTCTTAACAAGTCATCCCTTCTAGTTCACGTAGGTCTTTTACATTTCATCCTACCTGCCTTAGCAAGTGATCTCTCCCATTTCATTTTCATACTTCTCGCCTGTTTTAACAAGCCATCCATCCCAGGTCTTGTCTTAGCAGGACTTCTTCCTTCTTTGCCTGTCTTAACAGGTCTTTTCATTTCATTTTTCCCATTTTAACAGACCATTTCTACTTTGTCTATCTTAACAGGTCATTTTCATTTCATTTTGCCTATTGTAACAGGCCATTTCACTTTTCTTGTCTTAACAAGTCATTTTTTCTTTACACATCTTAACAGGTTGTTTTCATTTCACTTTGCTTGTCTTAACAGGTCATTTCTGCTTGGCCTATCTTAACAGGTCTTCACTTTGCCTATCTTAACAGGTCATTTCTTCTTTTCCTGTCATAACAGGTTTTTTCATTTCATTTTGTCTGTCTTAACAGGCTATTTCTGCTTTGTCTGTCTTAACAGGTCTTTTTCATTTCACCTTGTCTGTCTTAATAGGTTATTTCTGCTTTGCTTATTTTAACAAGTCTTTTTCATTTCATTTTTCCTGTCTTAATAGGTGTTTTCCTATTTCACTTTGCATGTATTAATAGGCCATTCTTTTACATTCACATCTTAATAAGCTTGCATCTTCTGCATGTTTAAATTCTGTCAGCATATCACACAAGGCTTTTCATTTTAATTTTTGCATCTTGGCCTATGACACAAGGCCCCAGCACATTTAAATTTTTGCATCTTGGCCTATGACACAAGACCCCAACACATTTAAATTTCTACATCTTGGCCTATTACATAAGGCCCTAGCACGTTTAAAGTTTTTCATCTTGGCCTATCACACTAAGCCCTAGCACGTTTAAATTTCTGCATCTTGGCGTATCACACAAGGGTCTAGCATGTTTAAATTTCTGCATCTTGGCCCATCACACCAGACCCTAGCACGTTTAAATTCTATCAGCCTATCACACAAGCCTTTGCATTTTAATTTCTACGTTTTGGCCTTTCACACGAGGCCTCACACGTTTAAATTTCTGCATTTTGGCCTATCACACGAGACCTTGCATGTTTAAATTTCTGCATTTTTGTCTATCATGTCAAGCCCATCATTTTAAATTTCCATCAAGCTTATCATTAAGCTCGGTATTTCGAGTTTCTTGCATTCTAGCCTATCATGTCAGGCCCAGTATTTAAATTTCAATCAATCCATCATCCATGTCTACATTTTTAGTTTCCTGGATTGTGGCCTATCACACAAAGCCCAACTCACTTTAATCACAAGGATTTTTACTTTAATTTCTTTGGCTTATCACACGAGGCCCTACATATTTAAATTTTGGCATTTCGACCTATCATACCAGGTCCTGCATATTTAAACTCTGTCAGCCTAACACACAAGGCTGTGTATTTCAAATTCTAGCATTTTGGCCTATCACACAAGGCCCAACATATTTAATCATAAGGCTTTTCCTTTTTCCTGCCCTCGGTTTATCATGTAAGGCCTACAAAGTTCATTCAAAAACTGCCATCCTTCAATTTATCACCGCAGACACTCTTAAGTTTATTTCAAACTTGAAACTTTTTCAGTACCCTCGAAGCACTGCTCAACTCCCCTATTTTTCTAACATCTTCAAACCTTGCGAACAGGGCTCACACTCATGCTAGTTTTCATCCTTACCTCAGACATAATTAGTTCATATCTCTACTCATTTTCTACTATGATAATTTAAAAAATTATTTCCCATATTATCTGGTAAGAAAATAAGTAAAGAGGGACAAACTGTGAACACTAAATTATGTTTGAGATTAAATTATTATTTAAATTTAGCAAATAAAATATAATAATAGAACAAATGCAAATAATAATGGTAATAAAGAATATAAAAAAAGGGAAAATAAAAAAAAGAAAGAAAAATTTTCAGGGTAGTTAAAAGTTAGTTAAGGTGGCTAAGAGTTAGTTAGGAACAAAAAAGAAAATACAAGGAAATAAGAAAAATAAAAGAAAATAAGGAAAAAATATAAAATTAAAAAAAAGAGAAGAAAAAATGGACCCGCCAAAATTCAAAAGGCAGGGTTGATATTAGAACTTTAAAAAGGGGTTTTTTCACATTTTGGAGGGGGGAATTTTCTCGAGGCATCTCTAGAATCCTTTAGGTTTTCTTTGCTGCTTTGGAGTATTCTTTGGAGCTTCTCTTTGCTCCTTCTTCTACTTCGATTCTTCCTCTAGAGATCCTCTTCATCACTGTGGAAGAGGAAGAAACCTTCTTGATCTCACCTGGCATACTAGGAGATGAGTCACAGAACTGCATCAGATCTTTATATCCTCTTGCAAAACCTCCAGGTAAACTCAATAACAATTCAATTCATGCATTCTGTTATATGATTTGCAAGTAGAGTAGATATGAACCATAGCTAAACACATTTGCATGCTTGATAGTATTGCTCCATGTCTTCTATGCTTATGATCGTAAGAAAAGGAAGGTTGCTCAAGTGAATGGAGCCTTGAACCATAATTGAATAATGTTCATGTTTGGTAGCTTCAACTCGTGCATTCTAGCTCCACAAAGTTGATGTCAAGTGTATTCAATAGTGTTGATTCATGCATTTTTTAGAAAAAAACATGTGAGATTTCACTGATAAGATATGAATTCTTCGAATAATCTTCCTCTGCCACTGTTCCTGGCAGGACCTCTTTCTGATCATAATAACTTCGATGATCGATTCTACCCACTATCCATATGCATCTCTTCCAAGCACCATTGCTAATTCTTCCACTTTTCAATATGCAAATTCTATGTCACCTTCAACTCTTGTTCATACTATTGACTTCCCTGCATAGTCAGTAATTGAATCATTGCCTAGTCCTCACAATTCCTTCCGATTTTTTATGCTAAATATAAAACCACGGCATAACCACGACACAACTCTTATTCTATCCTCTTAATCAATGGTTATGTAATAGGTTGATTAATTTTGAATTGATCTAATATATATACATTATAATTTTCAAAAGAATCACTGATAAAAGATATATTTTTAATTAAGGTTTTTTAAATTTTATTAAAGGTTTAAACCCTTCCCATATTATTTACCTACGATTATTCAAATCGTTGAAAAATTGTGCATGAAAAATTAAGTAAACACAGGTAAACTTTATTAAATTTTTTGGTATTTATCAACGGTTATTTATAACCTTTGTTAAATTTTAAATAATTTGCAATGATTTAAACCTTTATTAATTACACACGTTCATGTAAAACCCTTACTATTTATTTAATATTTTTTAACAATTTAAATCTTTGTTGTTTGCTCACGGTTAAGAAAATCTTTGCTACATTATTGATAATTAGACTAACTTTTGTTAATATTTTTTATTTTTTTAATGGTTTAAAGTTTACTTAATTTATTTATTTTTTTTTATTTTATTAAAACAAATAACAAAGCTCTGGTGTAAAAATAAAAAGAAATAAAATTAATTAAAAAATTATATCAAAATATGCATTAATATTTTTTAAAAAATCTAAAATCTTAAATAAATAATTAAACTAGAATTATAATATTTAATATAAACACTATAAATGTACTAAAATATTAAAAATACATAAATTTCACATTTAATAAAACAGCCAAAAGAAATTAAATATTATTTATGTGATATTACACTATCACATATTATTATATCATAATTTATAAAAATATAAAATAATAATCACTTGGTTAACAAAAACCTCTTTAACATCTAATCAGATTCTACAAAAATATGAAACTTATGCAGTTACATTCTACACTCAACCAATACTAACACACAATGTTTAAAAGATGAAAAAGAATCAGAAGAACCAAATACTAACACACAATGCTTAAAAGATGGACAAGACTCAGAGGCCAAATAAAGAGAATACTCATTTAAATATTATATCTTAATATATATATATATATATATATATATATATATTCTTATGTTTGGTATTGTCTTATTGGTTATGTTTAAATGGAAATTTAGCGCAATTATTAAGATCCAATGCTGACCGTTTGTTTTATTTGGGATATGCGTGGAGATTATGACAAGGAAAGCGAGGTGAAGGAGAAGGAGAAAGTGAGGCACCAAACCAACACCAAACAAACAGAGCAAGTGGTTCCTACCCATTATTCAAACTTGTTTCTATTAATTGATAAGCTAGTGAGTAACTCATGGAAACGGAAATGGCAGGGTACTTTTTTCAATTTTCAATTGCACAACAAAAGCATGGTTAATCTTTTCATAATTTTATATATTGTGATAATCCATTCTTCCAAGTATCTATCCAACAATTTAAGCAAATTTTTATATTTTTATTTCTTTTAATCTTTTATCAAACATTTTGCTAGTAACAATTTTATATTTAAATTTAAAAAAATAACACTAACAATTTTTTAATTTAAATTTTTTAATATAAAAATTAAAACCACACAAAATAACAACTTTAAGATCTAAATAGAGGAAAATGAAAAATAATCATACCATAAAATTAAACAAAATATTTTATATAAATTAACTAAAAATTAGAAAATTAGAAACAAAAGATGAATAATTTTTAACTTAGCTGAAAGATGAATGATATCTTTTCCTTTTTAAGAAGAAATATAACAAATTTTCATATTATAAATGGCAATTTAGAGCATAAAAGAGAAAACACACACAAGCAAAGATGCATAAGAGAGGAAGTATAGTACACTAAGAAAGGAAGTACAGTGCACACGGGTAAAGGAGCACGAGAGAAAAAGCATACACGGCTGAGATAAAAGAATAAATATATCTTTAAAAAGGAAAATTCTGCCTACGTGTTTGTTTGCTCTTTTTGCCCACAGTTAACTTAAATAATAGAAAATTTTAAATATTTACAAGGAATTTAAAAAACTGTAAGTATTATTAAATGTTTAGATTTTTTTAAACCTCAGTTAATAAATCATTATTAAAAATATATTTTTTAGTTGTGAATAGTGATTAATAATTTTAAAAAACGAAAATTATTATATAAAAATAAAAATTAATTATTTTTTATTTTTATAAAATAAAAAATATGTTATTTTATTTTTTAAAATTAAAATAATAATTTAATGTTTTAAATATATTTCATACAATTATATTCATATTCATTAGCATCACTATGTTGCCAAGGAAAATGATAAACAATAGATAAATCGCTTTAGGAAAGTATGTCAAATTACATATGTAAATATTTTTATGCATAAATATTGTTTCCGATTATGTTTATTTAAATTTGTAGTTTAAATTTTTTATGGTTTAACTGTAGTCTTAGTTTCATTACTTTAGATAGTATAATTTTATATTTTTTTTATTTTTTTAGCTAGTTTAATTTTTTATTTTTTAAATTTAATAAATTTTATTGTTCTGCTTATGTAAAGAATTAAGAGCGCTTTTTTAATTTTTATAAAATCAAAATGAAATTTATCTTTATTTTTTATAAGATCTAATTCATATTATTTACTGTATTATTTTTTATAAAAATATGTCTAATTAAATGACAAGATTATTAGTACCGATATAATAATTAATTAACTATGTTAAGAGATTAAAAGAATATCTTACTAAAATTAAGAGTAATTTTTGAAAGAAATGTATAAACTAATGCTAAATTTAATACTTTTAATTAAGTTAATTAAATTTTTAATTATTGTAAATTAATATTTGACTTTTATAAAAAAAAATGGAGGAAGTAACTTAGATAAAATAGGTGTGAAATTATTAGGATTGATTTAATGGTGAGAAGAAAATATTGGAATAATTTTTTTAAATGAAATCTTAAATTTAAACTTTATTACTTTTTTAATTATATAAAAAAAGATAAAATAAAATTATTTTTTCTCTAAACGAAATATAATTCTAAATTGTATGGTTAGTTATTGAAAGTATGACATATTATTTAATCTGTATTTTAATTAATATAATTGTAAAATAAAAATAAATATATTAAAATTAAAATTACAAATGGACAACAATTAGAATTATTACACTACGAAAATTATGTATTATAGATGTGTGCAAAATATGAGTATAACAATTGTATGTTCAATTTTATTTATAGGTAGATGTATCCGTCCATGTAAAAAGTGATTTTAAATTTTAGTGTTGATTTTATAAAAATTATACTAACAATTTATAAAAAAAAGTTAAATTTTAATTTTAAGCTCATAAAAAAATTATTACAAGTGAAAGAAATAATAATATGAAAAGACGTTAAAAAAAACTAAAAAAAGAAAAATACCAGCACAAATTTAAAGATAAGTATAAGACTTTGATCCCTTGTGACTTTATCTAATTTTATTGTAAATTTTTCTTATGAATGATTTAAACATCAATTGCTAACCATTCATTCTATTATTATTACTATCCAATGATCATATAATAGTAATAATCTTTCTCCTAAGTATTATCTTTAATAATCATGCAAGATAAATAAATAACAGAATCATAAAATATATTTGAATTTATTAAATTAATAACCAGTTAAAAGTTAAGGATTCTCATTAATCCACCCAAACTCTTAAACTCAATAACCTTATAATTCTGCCAATTTTGGAAAATTATATAATCACCTATACCTTAAACTCAACTAACTTAAAGATTAACAAAAGCATCTAATTCTTATTAATTGATCAAGTATGATAAGATAACACTGTTGGATATAGAAAAATTAAATCATTCATAATTAAAACATATGATCATACATAAAAAAAAATTGGGATCAAATAATTACATCACAAATTTCATCAAAGCTTTATGATTTGGAGGTTAGTTACACATAACAAATAAAAACAAATAAAAACAAGTTAACCCAACAAGTATTCATAACCTAATTCTAAGATTAAAATTACAAAATTGTAATACTATCAAGACTTGCAAGAGACTCGGTAACTCACATTGCGAAGGAAATTCCTTCCATCAAAATCCTACGGAAGGATGCCAAAAGAATAAATGAAATGGGAATGCAGGAAAAAAATGAAAATTTAAAAGATAGATAGATGTAAAACGTGGTGGTGGAGTATAGATGGAGGTTTGAAGTGTGGCAAGAAATGTTCAATGTAGATGGTGGTTTGAAATGTGTCTTCTTCCATAACGAACCTTCTTTTTTATTGGCATGGATTAGGATTTTTCTTATTGCAAATTAGGTTAACCTAAGTCACCTCTTGAGTTGTCATATTTGCTCCGAATTATTCATTATGTCATCAAGGTTGATAGGAACCTTTTTTTTGCATAATTAGAACTAACTTAAATCACTTCTATCAACTCCTAGGACTACTGCAATCATGCTCAAGTCTGCACAGCTATGTTGAAAAGTCTGATTTATTATCAGGAAGTGCTTAAACTAGCATGGTCGAGTTGGCTTTCCATAGATGTATTTTAGTCTATTCAATGCTTTTTAGCCTATTTATATCATTTTTACCCTCCTTTTAGCCTAAAATCTATCTAGTTTCTGATTCTCTATTTATATAACCATTCCTGTAAAAATAAGGAAAATTAGGTAGAATTGCATTCGAGTGTTGATTAATCATACATTAATTATAGCTAATTTTTTACAGATAAATTAATAGAATGATAGTTTATCAATTACTCAAATATTATGAAAATCATTTATTACTTAATTTCACATGCAAGTAAGAAGAAATCAAATATTACTCAAATATGATAATAATGAAAGAAGAATATCGTGAATTACTCAAATATGATAATAATTAAATTCAACCTTGATTCAAAAACTTTGTTTCAAGGTTTGAAATTAAAACTCACAAACATAAATATAAAAAAAAGAAATATATTTTATTGATA
The DNA here is from genome assembly GCA_037954105.1 of Canavalia gladiata. Lineage (NCBI taxonomy): Eukaryota > Viridiplantae > Streptophyta > Magnoliopsida > Fabales > Fabaceae > Canavalia > Canavalia gladiata. The sequence goes on along the minus strand of CM075662.1, from coordinate 13,091,251 downwards.
ACAAAAAAAATTAAAAAAATAATTAAATCTTTTTGAATATATGTTCACTCAAAATGTTGTTAATATATAAAAAATAATATTAATATTAATGAAATGTCTATCATGTCAATGTTACAATTAAATTTTTAAATTAATATTCTTAAAACTTTTTTATTATATAATTAAAATTTTACAAAAATATAAAATTGTTACTTTTATAATTTATTGTTTGAATAAGATTTAATAATTTGACAGTATAACAAGTGTTAATTGCATATAATGAAATTGATACCAATTGCTTTAGTGGGAGAGAGTCGTTGAATTTGGTAATGAAAAAAAAAAGGTATTGTTCACATTTTGGAAAATTTTTGTTAATTTCTCAACAAATGGATGCTGAAATTTGAAGATTATCAAGTTGGAGTATTTATAAAAATGAGAATTATACCCGCCTTCAATTCTAAGCAAAGAAGGGATATTTAAATAAAGTTAGAAGTAATTCTAGAACTTACTTAATTTTAAAATAAATTTTATTTAATTTTCTAAAATTTAGAATTGATGCTATTGTAGTATAAAATTCAATCTAGGTGTATTTTGATATTTTATATTGTATTTAGAAGTAAAAAAGGAGTGTTTAGATGCTATCAAATGTATAATATAGTCCTTGTGTTATTGGACATGACCATGCCAAAGTGAAGCACAATTATATTTGGACGAAAATTTATCATTTTTATATGATGAAGTTTTTGCACGATTGTGTTAAAATATAGCATGACCCATGTTGAACTTAAGCACGGTGGTACTAAAAGTTAGCAAAATCATGCTAAGTAGAAAACTGTATGAATTTTTAGATTTGTGCTTTGAGCAAGATCATACTCATTATTAGCACAACTGTGCTAAGAAAAGATTATATTAATTTCTAGGTTTGTATTTTTTAGCAAGATTGCGTTAAAAATTTAGTACAAGTATGATAAGAACAAAATGTATGAGTGAGCATGATCAGATACACTTTAACCGTAGTCTTGCTAAATGATGAAGACAAAGATGATCAAGACAAAGAAGGAAGTACAAGCGTGTCGAAGATCAATATAGAATTATCAAAGGTTATCACGAGTGTGAAAAGCATGAAAAATACAATTGTATGTAGGAATCTATATGGGCATGTAAGAATAAGAATGTCTTGTTATGCAGAAAACCTATATGGTCATGCAACATTACATTAATAAAGTCACACAAGATATTGAACACAGTTGTACAACTTATTTAAAGATAAAAAATTGTATACGTTTTTATTGAACAACCTAGAAGTTTAAAATTCTAGCAACATATATCGTAGTTAAAATGAATAGACTTATAGAGGTTAGGAACCTCATTTACTATGTAGAGATTATGTATTAAATTATGAAACTTCTAAGTGAAGTATATATGAGAATGGTATATAGGAATATAAAATGAGATAATAAAGGAAGGATTGAAGCCCACATGATAGATGGAAAAGGATAATGAGGTCCTAGACTTTGAGAAGAAAGAAAAACCTTTATTTGAGAATGATGAATGAAACAATTGAACAAATTGTTGATCATACATCATATGAATAAAATGTTATTTTGTAAATCATCAATGTGGAGATAATCTGTAAGGTCCTTTAAGTGGAGCAATTAGAAAATCTAAGGGTAGGCTCATGATGAAATTAGATCATAGCTTATGAGAATGGGAATATTTTAGCCTAGGAGGTAAATGAGTTAGATTTGAGCCTCCCAATAGCTTGGGATTTTTTCTTGTAGTCAAAGCTATTTTTGTTGGACTTAGCAGCCTCAAAGAGATCCCGAAGACTATCATTAACAGTTAAGCAATTTTATTATTTTGAGAAATGTGAAATAATGGTGATGATTGTGCTAGTGTTATCAAGGATACGTTGTTGTTATGGAAATTGGATCCCGATATCCCTCATTATTTTGATAAGTGATTATAATGATTTGAGTTCACATGCATATGTATATTGTAAGGATGGTTAACTCCATATTAGTGAGGATTTTTATAGTATGACACACAATAGACCTCAGTCTAATCTTAGGTCTATCATTATATAAACTTGTGAAGAAAAAAATAGAATAATCGCATTCATATATTGCATATACTAGTATTTTTATGATAGTTCTTTATAATTATTAAAGAATTTATATGTTGCTTATATTAAAATATAATATAACTTGATACTCCTATTTGCACTTTTACTTGAACAAAACGTCCCACTTCCTATCTATTTCATTTCTTTGTATGTAACTATGATTTTCATGGTAGACCTATGATGTGGATCATCCTCTTTTTGACGTTGAGATGACCATCGATGTAAATGATGGACAATGGATTTTTTATTCCATGATCACAAAAAATAATTACAAGATAAAAATATTAGTTGAAAAAAAATTCAAATAATCTTTATCATAATTAGAATAACTTAATAAATGTATGTATCAAACTCTGCCACCTCTCCCATTCTCACTTCCTTCTTAATAATCATCATACTTGTTAATTATTTTTTTTCTATTCTTTCATCATATATAACATTACAGTTTTAGTTATACCGACTAAAGTTGTAATATCTTATATAATATAAGAATATGCACAAATAAAAATAAATAAAAAATATAAAATAAGTATTTATTAAAAAAATACATACATTCATAATATATTACCCACGTTCCTAAAAACATACATAGCCGAGTCAGGCTTTATTATTTTGGTGGGCCATTTTTTTAACTTTTGGCCTATATGTTTTTTGTCTTCCTTATTACATATGACACAGAATCCCATACCAGTCTAACTATTAATTCTAACTCTACTCTAATCTATTCAGTATATAAACAAAGTATGTCTAACAGCTTGTCCAACTGATCATTATTGAGAATGAAAATATCTTGAATTACGAGAAGGTGGTGGAGTGATATGTCCATTAAAATTAGAAAGATTATCTTTTATGTTCATCTAAAATATCATGTTAGTAATATTTTTTTTCTAATATAAAAATTTATAATTATAAATGGTTAATAGCATATCTTTTATATTTAATATGGATAAAATTGAAACAATTTAATATCAAAATTAAACAATCACATCTACAATATTATATACTTTTAGATGATGAATGAATCTATCAATAAAAAAAATATTATAAATTTCATACTACATTAGATACTATCAAATAAATTTTTAAATTTCACATATCATTCTAATAACCTCTTGTAAGCATCCTTTGTATTTGTTTATTGTTTGTTTCAACTTGTGTAATTTTTGCTTCTTAAGCTTGTAGTATTTATAAATGATTTTTTATTACTCTTAACTGTTGAAATTAAGTTAGTCAAATGATCTATAAAGAATATGTTAAAGGCTTATTTTAAATAAATATAGAAAATTCTAAAGTGTATAAATGGAAATAATTAATGACATAGTTTTTTATAAAAAATATTAATCACATAATTAACGACCAAGTAGATGAGTTGTTAGACATAGTTGGTTTATATACTTAGTGGATTGGAATTGAGATGGAATTAAGGGAGGAAAAAATATATATAGGCCAAAAGCTAAGAAATTTGTCATCTAAATAATGAAACCCAACTCTGTTATGTATGTTTCCTAAGAATGTATAATATGTTATGAATATATGTGACCGTTTAACGAATACTTATCTTATATCCTCTACTCTTTTTTTTTTTTTATATTCCTTCATCATATAGGACATTATAAGAAATACCCCTAAAAATAAAGGTTCATAGTCACTGGAAAAATTCAAAACATTCACTATCTGAATGCCTTCGCCATGATATTTAGCTAAATAATTTTAATTATGTTGGGAATGAAAGTTGTTTTGTTGTAGCATTGAGCTAAGAAGTTTCTAATAGTTTTGTCTTTCCCCATCTTGATCTTAGCAAGGAAATTAGTGCTCCTCGAAACCTCTCGGCAGATGATAAAGTGATGAGTAAACTAAGAGGCCATATCCTTCCAATTTCCAATAAAGTGAGAGGGTAATGAAGTCAACAATTTGAGGTTTACTTCTTTTAGTGTTTGAGGAAAAGTTTTGAACATGATTATCTTAGGTATTCCATTACACACTATGTCCACAGTGAAAACAATAAGATGCTCTTGGGGATCTACTTCATCCTAATAGATTGACAAGTGTTATGTAGAAAATTTGAAGTTTTGAAGGATGCAAAAGTTAGAAATCTCATGAATGAATGGACGATTGATAATAGTTATACCAATGAAATGTTTCCATTGGTCTCCAAATTTGACCGAATAGATATCCTGTAATTTAAATATTATGAAAGTTATTATTATCTAACCTTGTGACTTGTTAAAACCATTTGCTCTCTCTCCATGTTTTATCTTTTCAAACTTTCCTCTCTCTTACCATTTTCACAAGCCATGTTAAACTCTGGTAAATAAATCCTATTTACCAATTGCACAAGTATTCAAATATTAAAAATGAAACATAACCTCATAAATTTTGATCTACAACATAATTAATTCTTAATAATTTTAAAATTTAATGATTTAGTTATTAACCATTAATACCGTTAAATTCATATTAGATATAAGTGATAAAGCATTTTTGTTTGATGACTAGTGTATTTTGGTGTAGAAAAAATTAACAGAAAAAAAAAGAAAGTTGGAACTCGAAGCCCTTGGGAACCGTTTTCCCATGGAGTTGCTAAACTGAAGGTGCAAACCGTCAATTAGGATACTGCCATAATGAACATTGCTTTCTAAATTTTCCTAAGGTCGCACAATTTTATTTATTTTTCAATCAAATGTGTTCTCTGGATAAATGATAGGAAAATATTCCAAATCATATTCGGTAAACAACGATAAATAATTTTTTTTTTAAATTATAAGAACTATCTTAAATTTTGTTAAATTATAGAAACTTAATTAAAATATATATTAATAAAATTATAAAAATTCACAGATTAATTTAACCTCTTAAAGATTATTATAACAAAAAAAATTATTTAAATATTTTTTATTTTTTTTTCTTATTTTTATCTCATCTTCCAAATAATATAAATTTTTTTTATTAAAAACCAATTTAATAAAATTTAAAAATATAATAGATAAAATATTAAAAAAAAATTCAAACTAGCTAAACAAACTATTACCATTTTTCCATTAATTTAAGACCAAATTATAAGTTTAATTAATTTAAATAATCTAAACTTGAGTATCTTAATTATTTATTTCATAACTCAATCTTTACTTAATTTGATTGGTTATACTTGTCCATCGTATTCTTTTTTCAAACGCTGCACTAACGGATGTAATGTAAACAGATCTAATGTAAACAATGTATTGCGCACAGGGGGTTTTCGCCGGTTTTGAACTAAGTGGGCACAAGCTCATCTGCGCGAGGGAATGTCCCTTACTAGCTTGTCTACAAGCCCAAAGAGTCCCCCATATATAAAGCCTACCAAGGACTATTGGCCAAGCAATGTGGGACTTGGTTCCCCTTTTGAAATATCACCAACAAACAAATCTCAAGAGATGATGTACATACATTTCACTCGCTACTAGAAATGGAAGTAAACCGGCCGATTTAGGTTTTAAGTGTTTAAATTTGATCTGTTTACAAATGTTGAGGCCTGAGCCTAGTCCTGTTAAAGATTTTTTTTTTTTCTGTTAGAATCTGACCTGATTTAAAACCTACAAGACCTGCAAGTCTATTTAAAAGTCTACCTTAAAAAAAATCAATAAATAAACTTAAAGTTATTATATAAATTATACAAATAGCATTATTTGTTTTTATGATGGTGTGCATATATATTAGTCTTCCCAAGAAAATAGAGATATAGCTATAAGCATGAAGTGTTTATGATGAATGATTTGATAAAAATACATAAAAAAAAAACTATGATTAAAAATAGATATGTAAATATAAAGGAAAATAAAAAACCATCATATCAATTTTGTTTACAGGTTGTTGTACCAATTGTTCGATTGTCTACATACAATGAAAGAAGAAAACCAGTTACTATTTGAAAATATTTTTTAATTGCATAAATTTATAAATTATAATAATCTCTTGTTGTCTGAACGAAATGGCCAAATTAAAGGAATATATTGTATAGAAAGAAAGCAGAGGTGATAGGAAATAGCAAACGATTCTATGGCATATAAAAGATAGAAAGAAAAAACTCACATCCAATGCACATTCCGTACTCTGAATTCCTTTCTTAACAAGAAAAAACGGTTGGTTTCAACATGATTTTGCCAAATTCATGATCGTGTAAACATGTGTTAATTTTTCTAACTTGAAGAAATGAAATAAAAAGAGAGAAACTATATGGTATGACAATTTTTTCAAAAATGCGTTACAATTCTTTTTCTTTTTTTTATATTCAAATAAAAAATATTATGGGACAAAAATCATATTAGAAAACAAGAGGGTAATTTAGTAAGATATAATAATGAAAAAAAGTTCAAACAATAAATAAGTAAATGCCGATCCAAAAAACAATTTGGTAAAATTGTGCTGATTTATTATATTATGTAAAAGAAAGTTTTACCAACGCATCATGTGATCATGTTTTTATCATTCTCTTTCCTATCTATAACAATTGTTATTTATTTTTTAAGAATTATTATTTTAAAAAATTATTATAAATTAATCAAATAAAATGGTTAAATCAATTGCTATTTACATAGTATCAGAATAATTAACTTTTGCTTAATGAATAAAAATTAACACGAAAGATCATATCCGATACCGTTGTAAATTAATTTAAATCAATCAATTAATACCTGATATAATAACTTCAGTAAATTAAATATTATAATAATTTTAAATATTTTTTCGTTTCTATATATTAAAAAATTCGGACTGCTGTGTATTCAAGTTTTCACGTATATCGTTTTTTTCCTTGACAATTGGGTTGTTTGGTTTACGGAATTTATTTATTTGTTTACTTATTTTTTCTTAATTCATCTTTTTCCTATTTTAGATTTTTTTATATTTTTAATTATCTTTATCGTCTTTAATAATTCTCCCTGTCGATTTCTTTTTCTATTTTAAATAATCTTTTATATATTTTTTCTTTAAAGTAAGTTTTTACCTTTTTTATTATTTTTAATATATATTAATATAAAAATATATGTACAATAATAGAAACTCTTAATCCAATTATTAGATATAAGGTCAAATTATCTAACTCAAAGATATTAAATGTTATAATATTTGAACATTGGGATAAGTTGACCTTTACCTAATTTAGTTGGGCTTTCAGTCCTCCAACTTTTAAGCTTTGACGATTTTGGTTTCACTAGTTTATTTTTAATAATTTCCATTTCTCCTAGTTTTAGGATTTGATACTTTTGATATTTTGACCCCTTTATTAATTTTTATTCAATAATTAATAAATATTATTTAATTTTTAAATTTTAAATTAATTTTATATCAGAAAATAATAAATTTAACTTAATTTATCTAATTTTATTAATTTTTAATTATTTCATAAAAATTAACAAACACAGTAACATTACAAAATATGAAAATTTGAGATCAAAATCATCAAATCTAAATTAAAGGAACTATAATTACCAAATCTAAAAATTAAAAAGGCTAAAAGTACAAATAAATAAAAAATATCCCTTTTATTATTATTTTAATAACTTTTATGTATCATCTTTTATTTTTTTTTAATCTTCTTTTCCTATGGTAAGATACTACAATTTTATATGTTTTCTTTGTTTTATTTTTAATTTTCTAATATTTAATTTTAAATTATTTAATTTTATTATTATTATTATTTAAACAATAATTCATAGATATTTTCAATAATACTAAAACCTATTTAACATTTATTTTTTCTATATTTTTTATTTTTATTATAATCATTTCATTCATTATATTTATTACCATTATTTTTTCTATCTCGTCCAGCATATACATGCCAAGATTATACAGCAAACATTATTTTTATATGTGGAGATTTTATATTTGGTTATTAGGATAAGCAAAAGCTCGAAAGAGGACTTTCATAAAAAGAAAAGTTCTATTCTTATATAAAATTAACATTGCCCCATTTTTATAAATTTATGAAGCAATAGTTTATAACTAATATTTCTAATTTTTTGTTCGTTATATATCTAAGAAACGAGAATCAATAAATGCAGTAATCATTTTCGTACAATAGTCTTTTTTAATCTATATATATTATATAAAATTTGAAGCGTGGATTCAGAAGTTAAGTTGTCATTATTTTTCTTTGCAATTCTCTATTTATTCCACATCAGCAATTTTGAATTACTGAATGCTATTCTGTAGAGAAGCTTTCTCTCGTGTGTTAATTAATGTCCTTTATCACTCACTAAAACTTAAAGATTTTGTACGCAATAATACTTATTATTTAGTGAAAATATTGAATGCCCACAACAATCAACAATTGTTAAAATGAAATAGCAAACCAATTTTACTGTTCACCTAGTGGTACTTGTAACTGATTATCAATATTAATTTCACTATTAGTTATTAGTAATTCCTATTTTACATTCTTTAATATATATAAATATAATTTTTTTTCACTACAATTTTCATATGACATATTTTTAATTTTAAGTTTTAAAATTTAAATTTATTAATTTATTTAATTTTTAAATTTATATTTTACTCTATTCAAATTTGTTTTTTTTTATATTTTTAAAGTTCTTTTTTATAGTTTTGTAAACAAATAACTATAATAAAATACAATAAATTTTAATAAAATAATAAATTATATTACATATATAGATATCAAGTAAATAAATAAAAAATACATCAATATAATATCTATTTAAAACTAGTTTTACTTGATTATAACTTTATCTTTCGATTCCTAATAAAAATAATATTTAAGTAATATTTTTTAATTTAATTTTTACATGTTATATATATATATATATATATATATATATACATATATATATATATATACACACACACATACTACTTTAATTTTCTTAATTTCCTTAATTTTACATTTAATAAATTTTTTCTTTACATAGATTTATTCTTACTTTCATATTTAAATTCTTTTAAGTTATTATTTTATTTACTTCTGACCTTTAATCCTTTCAACCTTTTTAAATTTTATTTTTAATATTTTAAAAAAAAAAGCTATAATAAATCATGTAATTTTTAATAAATCAAATTGTTTATTACATGTGTATGTTTTAAATAAAGAAAAATGAAAATATATAACAACATAATATCTATTTACTACAATTTTTTACTTATTTATAATTTTATTTTTCCAATTTCTTATATAAATAATATGTAAAAAATATTTTTAGTTTAAGTTTTTACTTATTCGATTTATACATAAAACATAATTTTTGTTTATATGAATGATATTAATGTAAATTATGTCCAAACTCTTGAATGTTTCAATAAAAATTATTTGAATATTTATTTAATTTAACTCTTTAATATATTTCATTAAAAATGCATTGAAATTTTATTTATACTAATCTTCATGATAAAGAGTAAAAACAATTATTGATATATTTTAAATATAAATATTATGTATAAATTTTATAATTTTTAAATAAAATAAAAAAGATAATATTTTTATTCTTCAAAACTTATTTTTTAATACTCTCTATATAAAATTGAAATTATAAAATTTATATTAGACTTGATAATTTTAAAATAAACATTAGTATGAATTAAGGAACACGTTATGGACTGATATTTTTTATAAATATAAGAAGGTAATTGCAATTTTTAATGTTATTATATATATATATTAAAGGTATATATATAATAAGTGACCTTGTTTTATTTAAAGAATAGTTATAAGTAACCTTGTTTTAAGTGAGAATTAAGAAATTTGTTGATATATATAGTTTCTCTATAGATATCAAGAAAATATTTTTTAACTTGCTTAAAAAGTGGTATAACCTAAATCTTCTAGAAGTAAATTTTAGAATAAAATTATATATATATATATATATATATATATATAATAAAAGATTAAAAGTAAGCTTATTATGAATTATTTTATTTAGTATATTTTTAAATAGTTAAATTTGATAATAAATTTTGAAAGAAATTTAATATTTTATTAAATAAATTAAAATTAAAATATATTAAAAACTATATTATTTATTAAAATAAAGTAATATAATAAAAATACAGAATTTTATCGAAATTTTATTGCATCGTTTGATTACATCTTTGGATCATATAAGCTTTGGGGTTTAAATATGTTCAAGCTTCAAGTTATGTGTACATAGCTTAGTGATATCGTACAACACTCCATCAAATACAAAGCAATCTTAGGAAAAAATTTATACTAAGAGATAACGATATGAATAATCACATTTATTGGGGCTAACATGTTGATGCACAGCCTAAACACATCATTTAGAAGAGAGTTGGAAGAAAGGGATAAGAGAGTAATGTCTCGGAAAAATAAAATGACATAAAAATGGGAAGCAACAAAGAAAGGGGATAAGAGTGTTTTTGAAGGGTAATTGAGTTCTTATAGAGTGCCATGTCACATGCTTCTTTGTATCAGATTCCCTTAATTAACTGATAGGAATGGTTATGTGATTATTATGAAATTCCAAAGAAGCATAAGTGTTCTCTACCCCTACTTTTCTCATGCAATACTTCTCCCCTGGCTGGGTCATACAGTCCTCACCTCTGCTTTTCTTAGTTCTTACTATTATCACTTTGTTTTCCTTGATTCCTTCTTTTTCTTATACAGATAATGCCTGATACAGAGTTAACCAATAATTCAAATTAATCCAAACCAATATAATTGGTACCAATTTAATCTTATGAAAACTTTTGGTCCATAAATCAATGTGTACATATCTTCCTTCTTCATTTTATCCATGCTCCAAATTCAGTTGTTTTCTGTAAAACACTCCTCTGTACCATGTGATTTTTTTAAAAATAAAATAAAATTGGTAGGTATGGCACTTTACTCAAGAAGGGAACATATTTTAAAATAATTTTGAGAAATTATGCACCTTTATTCAATCAAATAATAGATGCAACCGAATAAATACAAAAAATTATTGATTGCTCAAGAGCTATTTTGAATAATATAGGAGTGTAGCCAAGATAAAAACCATTTCCAATAATAACAATTGCAAACTCATCGGGGACATTATGTAGGAAATAAATAAATAAAAAATATAGAAAAGAAAGAGTCAAATTTTAAGATTATCGAAGCTCTATCTTCAATCATTTTGTAATTTTTCAAGATTTATCTTAGACCCCAAGTAAAACTTGAGATTTTTTCACTTTAATCAAACATTGAAATATTTGACGAGAACGTTACGATACCTAACCCAATAAGAAATGAAAACTCACCCTTTTATAATATCTCAAGATCTCTTTTGAGATTAACTCACGGAAACAGCACAGAGATACGCGTAACCCAATATAGTTTTGAAAATAAGGAGAGGCAGAGTAAATCCATTCCAATAAATAAATAAATAAAAATATATATATAATTTATTAATTTTATAATTTTTTATGAAATATGTGGTTCATTAATTTAATCATAAAATCATATATTAATATATTTTTATGATCATATATATAAAATTTTAAATAATTTACATATTTATAGGTATATTATTTAACAATTAATATTAATATATATATATAATATATTATATGTTAAAATAAATTATAAAATAAAATATGTTTTAATTTTTTATTTAAATAAAATTTTATAAATATTATTTATTTGATAAAAATTTTAAAAAAATAATTAAATTGATAAATTTTTTATTTTATAAAAAAATTATTAAATTGATATAAATGTTAAATTTAATATAATGTAAATGTTATCAACAATCCTGATTTTATATAATTTTATTTTAATAAATAATATATATTAATTTAAATTTATTTAATAAAATATTTACTTTTAATTTTTATTATTATAATTTAAATAATAAAATCTATTAATTTAATGATTAGATTAATTAAATTTAATTATTTAAAAATTTATTATGTAGAATAAGTTTAAATATGAATAAATTTTTTAATAAATTGATTTTTTCTTTTTATTCTCTCCCTATATAGAAGAGTGATTATTAGTCTGAAATATTATGTAAAATATATGCAGCCGGCAAGGTTGGAAAGCATGGAAAAATATCAAATTAATAAAATAATTTATTATATTAAATCAGAATTTTTATTTTTAAATAGAAGTATTTTTAAACCTCATTTTCTTTTTCATTACATGATATTTTTTTTACATTTAATATTGATTTAAATTTTAAATATTAATACAGTATAAAACATTTAAGCATATATTTTTATTTCAAAAAATAAATCTTAGGACTATTATAATTTTAATTGATGTTAATTTGAATTTGACTTTTAAGTTTTAAATTTTAATATATCATATTAGTAAAAAAATGTTATAATTTTAATAATTTATTTTTTATTTCAATAGTTTTACTTTTTAATTTTATCGATAGAATTTATATTATTACTAATAAAAATATTTATCTGTCATTAAAATATTTACTATTTTATAATTTTTTGTTTTAATTTAAAATACTCATATAATATATCAAAGTATGCTAGTTAAAGTCATTGGAGTTAGTTTAATTTACATAAAAATTTTGGATTCAAACCTTTTTAATTTTTATATTGTAAAAAAAATGCAATTACCATTTAAAACACACGTTAAAAGAATGGTTGATGACGCAAAGGTATATATAACGTGCAAAAAATTCAAATTGACATAAATCAAAATAACTAACGTGCACATATATCATATGCTACCAATTAGTATAATAAATAAGGAATTTTTACCGTTGAACCGCAAAGCAATCAATAATTGATTGTCTACTAAACGTTATAGAAACACTACGTCACAAGAGGGAAATAGAAAGTATTAATTTGAAGAGCGGTTTAAGAGGAAATACTTTTTGAATTTTATTTAAAAAATAGTTATAAGAGTATATTATGATTACCAAAGCTTATTACTTGGCAATTGTGAGAAAATGATAACTCGGTTTTAAAAAACTTAAATGGTTATAATTCTTTTACTATTTACATTTAATTAATTGTTACACGTTTTAAACAATGCAAAAGCAGTATAGAATGATTTTTAACCATATAGTTTCATTTACTATGTTATCGTCATCGGACGAGCTCGAATCATCAAATTAGGAAAATGTACATGCTTTTTGGGCATTGCTAATAGATAGCACATGGTAAACGAGTACAAGACATTGGACAGGATACATATATAAGACAAGCTGCACATATTAAACAACTTTCACATATTAGTCAAGTTTCACAAATTAGAAAATTACGCAACTTATAATAAATTTTGATTATAACAAATCGATCTTTGGATAATGATTTTGTTAATATATCTGCTAATTTATGTTTTATAATTATAAATTTTATATTTAAAATTATTTTTAAATATAATCTCTAATAAAATGATATTTAATTTTAATATATTTAGATAAAAATGTTGAATAAAATTTTTAAATAAATTAATAGTAAAAATATTATTATAGAAAATAAAAATATTATGTTTAAAGATATTGTAATCCTCTAATTATATGTTATATATAGTAATTATGAGAAATAATTTGATGCTAAAATGTATCTTGCTTTATATGTAAACAAGATAACCATATTTTACTTCTTAGTAACCCATGAGATAAAATCTGCTCTAATAAAATTACATATTCTATTGATATTTTTTTTTCACTTTATTTCTATCATAGTTGGCATTACAATGGATAATTAGATTAAAGGATTTGTGTGTTTTATAAATAAATTTAAAGTTAATAGTTTTAACTAAATATTTAAAAATTCTTTTAACAACTATTAAATGATACTCTTTGGAGTCACTCTAAAGTCTACCACAGAGAAAAATGCAAAACATGATGTCTCGATGAATTACAGTTGGATAGAGAATATATCTAATCATTCTTTTATATACTTTTTGGATAGAAGGTGTATTTCCACTTTGACTTTAGTTTTTTTTGGAACTTCCAACAATGAAAATCCCTATCTTTGAAACCTCAAGATTCTAAAACAAAATAGTTGTGGTTTCTAGGTCTAGTTCTAGTTTTGAAATAAAATGAAGTTGGGTAAATAATCTTTTTCAAATCTAATGGAATAAAGAAAGTGATGTGTTTATACAAATAATTTTGATTGGAAGAGATTGAGAGGGGACCAATGTTACTAGGATAAGCACTTGGTAATATATATACTAAAGAGATGGTCCAAAATGAAAAACTAATGGAATAAAGAAAGTGATGTGTTTATACAAATAATTTTGATTGGAAGAGATTGAGAGGGGGACCAATGTTACTAGGATAAGCACTTGGTAATATATATACTAAAGAGATGGTCCAAAATAGTGATGTCAGTACGAGTGATCCATGAGTATTAGACACAACAAGCCCTTCAATATTATTTTTAATTAACAATTAAGTGAACTAGTATTTCTTAATTAGTATTCAATCCCTCTCTTTGTGGTCTTTGAGCATAGCATTAAGTTTTTTTGGTTACAGAAGAAGTAAAAGATAAAAATTAATAATAGAGACAATGTGGAACATATAAAATGAGCCAACTAAAGCATGAAAAAAAATGGGTTCATAATTAAGATGATACATGATCTAGAGGGTAATATAAGAATAGAAATTTAAATTACAATTAGAACTAGCTAGAACAAAAAAGTATAAGGGGCAGTAGGAGTAGAGAAGATGGTACATATGAGGGGTAAAGAGAGAGTTGAGTTAGTAAATGGGCACATACCAACAACAGTATAACAACACTGGATGCTTTATACACTACCGATAATTTAATTATAATAATATGGTTACTAATTTGCTAAAAGAGATATTTCTCCTATGGTCTATGCATGGATAACAGTATGGTATTTTCTTAAACAAGTTTTCATTTCATATGGCATTTCCCCAAAAGTCAAATTTATGTATTTATTTTTCATATACCTTAGTAGAAACTGATAGATGACTATTGCTCGCTTGCACTATTATTTTTTAATGAACTATCACTTTTGTCCTCCACTTTGTTAAAATGTTTCATTTTTGTCCTTGACTTAAATAAATTAAGTTGCTAGTTCCTCACTTTATCATCCATCTTTCACGTTAGTCTCTGGGATCAATTTTTTATAAACAGAGTGTTGATTTGTGATGTTAAATGTCACTATATCAATTCAGATATATCTTAAGGGTCAACTAAAAAGGATCAAATACGTTTTAGTGATGAAGGTGGAGCATTTGAAGTTTTATTTACCAAAACCGTGGGAATAACAATGAGGATGATGATAGATATAGTAGGGTGAATGAGGTGGAGAGGTTCTTAATGTATTATACGATGTCGTTTAAGCATATTTAGATGTCCAACGTGGCATTTAACGACATAAATCAACATGTCATTTACAAAAATTGACCTTAGGAACTAACGTGAAAGACAAATAACAAAGTGAGAAACTAATAACTTAATTTTTTAAAGTTAGGGATAAAAATGAAACATGTTAATAAAATGAAGGACAAAAGTGATAGTTCACTCATTATTTCTTTCATGCTACAAAGGTAGGTAACAATTAGATTTATGCAGATCTATCACATCAACAATTATACATATGTAATCTATTAAGCAACAACACTTGAATACATTAGTGTTACAATAATAATTAAAATAAAAATTAATTGAAGAAATAAATTAAAAAATATAATGATCTTTTAAATAATATTTTATTTATTCATTTAAAAAATATAAATTATCTTTTTCATTAAATTTATGTAAATTTTTTTTAAAAGACTAATGCACAATAACAATATTTTAAAGCCACGCAAATCAAATTATTAAAAACATATAGACAGACTTCACTACATTAATTACAAAATCACATATTATTACCTTATTAATATATATCATTCAAGGTTTAATACTTTCAGGTTTACAAAGGTACAAGAACACCTTTATTAAACTTCCTTAATTTCCTCCATACATAATAGCAAACTTTGTTGTAACACACAAAATCATTTATAAAATAAGAATAAGTTCGCTTAGAATCTATTAGTTTATCCGCATGTCCTCTCTGATATATATGACCAAATTTAACTCTGCTTACGCATATATATACCTAATTTTTTTCTCTTGCACGTTCAACCTGCAATACTTGTATGGATCGAAAACACATATTGAAAAAAAAAAAGTTAAAATATATTGCCTTTAATAGTTTTGAAAATGATTGCCATTAAAATTCTTCTATATCTAAAATATATAGATTTATAAATATTTATTGTTTTAATTTTAAAAAATATTATAATGTTTTAAATTTATATTTATTTAAATAATAATTTTATTTTAAAATTATTATTTTTTCTATTAATAAAACTATAAGAATTTAAAATCTTAAATATTAATAAGTAATAAATATAAAAATATAATAAATAATATTAAAATTTTGAAAAAAATTATAAAAATATAAAAAATAATTAGCATAATTTATAAACATAAATAAAGTAATAATTATGCTTAAAATATTGCATAATATTGAGTAGAAGCAGTCATTTAGGTGAAATATATATTTTTTAATTTAATTTAAAACATGAATCGTAATATTAATAAGTAACGATGAAAATCCTTCCATTTATACGTTCAAACAACCCAAAACATAGCAAAATATATTTCTTTTAAGATAAAATGAAAGTATTTAAAGTAAATAATGGATAATTACTTAAAATGTGCTTGATTTTTTTTTTTGAAAACTCATAAAAATAACTTACAATATTTATTAAAAAATTTAGTTTGGTAAACTTTTAATATAATTTATTAAGATAAATTCTTTTTAATTAATTTAATGTGTTTCATAATTAAATCATAAGTTTTTATATGTAATAAAAAATTAAATAAATATTTTAAAAAAGATATTTTGTGTGTCCTTTTCTCTTTTAAGTAAAAATATTTTTAATTAAATATTGAAATATTAGACATACATGCATAAATACACAAGTGTTGGAATTGAATCGCAGGATAAACCAAGACATAATGGAGAATGAGATGCCAACTAATTATCAATCAAAAATAAAAACCAAACCTCTAACAGATTGAACCTATAAAAAATAACTCCTTTAATTTGATTACATGCTACATTATCTTGCAAGAAGATGTAGTCATGGCTAATTAATACACATGCACTTCATCTTTGTCCAAATGAAGGGCATCTCTCTCTTCTTTAATAACAATTTTGTGCTTACAATTCAAAACGATATATACAATAACAAAAAGTATTGACTCAATTATCCCAAAAAATAAAAATAAAATAATTAGTAAATAAATCAATTAATATATTACTCGAAAAACTAATACACATATGTTATATATAATCAATGGTCACTAAAAGGTTTTATCAATGAACAAAATGGTTGAATTAGAATAATTAATCCTGTTTCATGCATTTTATATTTGTATATTATTATTTAATCAAATTAAAATATAATAAAAGAATAAAAAAAAGCAAGGAGCACAACATTTTTCTTCAAATGTTGTGATAATAGTTAGGATGTTTATGAGTCATAAAAATAGATATTCCATTTTTGGAAACAATCTATATCCTTTTTTTTGTTCTACTATATATTCAATTAGTACTTAAAGATTTCAAAAAAGATATACTTACCCTACATAATATATAATATACTATTTCAACAAATAATTCAAATATGATACATTACCAACAAGTTTTCTGTTTGACAATCTAGTATCTCATATGTTGCATCTATATAGAATTAAGCTTTGATATAGATATATTCTTTATGTATATTATATAATTCACTCTATCTATATAGAATTAAGCTTTGATATAGATATATTCTTTATGTATATTATATAATTCACTCTATAATTATAATCTTATGTAAATGGGGGAGGACATGGAAAGGTATAAAGAAGGTGTATTTACTAATTGAAATATTTGTTATTCTATATATACATGTAAACAATGCTTAACAATGATATTTTTGTGGTGAGTTTTAGATGAAAGTTTTGGAATAACAATTTTTTATTAATATAGTTATTAGTGATGAAAATTCTTGAGAATTGATGATAGATGTATTATAGGTTATTTCATAATAAACATGTGAGATATGAATTTGTAGGAGGGGTTAATGAATTCATTCAATTTTTAACTAATCAGGAAAACTTTGAAAGGTATCCAAAATTGAGGTGTCCTTGTAGGAAATATCAATGTAGATAATTTCGATATGCGGATGATGTGATGGTACATCTTTATGAGAAAAGATTCATGGAAAATTAATATTATTGAACAAATCATGATGAAATAATGTTACAACATCCTCCTATTACAATTGAAAAATCATGTTATGGTTATGGTCATGGAAGGGAAGAATTCAATCCATTTGAACAAATGGTCATGGATCATGTTGGCCTCGAAACTGGTAATATCATGCAACAAGATGATGGTGGAATAGGACATGACATCTTGGAGGAAGATCCAAATCCATAGGCTCGAAAATTTTATGACATGTTAGAAGCTGCACAAGCTTCGTTGTATAATGGATGTGAGAATTATACAGAATTGTCAGCTTTCATTGAAGCATTAAGCATAAAATCTTATTCAAATCAATTGGAAGACAATTTTAATCGATGGGTTCAGTTTATGGGCAAGGCCTTGCTTAGTGGAAACCAAATGCCTACAAATTTTTATCATGCTAAGAAGTCAGTAGAAGATTTGGGATTAGGTTTCATAAATATTGATTGTTGTCCACATGGGTTCATGCTCTTTTATAATGATGATGCATATGAAAGTATTACAAGTTTCAATCTTTGTGGTGAAGAAAGGTATAAGCTAACCATTCGAAGGGGTGTTCAAAGAAAAATATCGCAAAAAAAAAGTGGTAGTTTCTTATTACTCCAAGATTGAAATGATTGTACTCTTCAATGGCCACTGCATCTCACATGCAATGACATAGTGAGAACCAGAGGGAGGATGGTGTCTTATGTCATCCATCAGATGGAGAAGATTCGAAGCATTTTGATAGGATATATCCATAGTTTTCTCATGATCCCCAAAGTGTAAGGTTAGGATTATGTGCTGATGGTTTTTTCCAATTTGGTCAATATGGTAAGACATATTCATGTTGGCTAATCATTTTTTAACGTCGTACAATCTTCCACCTGGGATGTGCATGAAAAGGGAGTTTATGTTTCTTAAAATCATTATTCTTGGTCCAAATAATCCTAAATGTAAGATTGATGTGTACATGCAACCTTTTATAGAGGAATTGAAAAAGTTTTGGAATGACGGAGTAGTTACGTATGACATATCATTAAGAAAAAATTTCATAATTAAAGCAGATTTGATGTGGACAACTAACACAAGACGTTATCTGGTTGGTCAATTACAGGAAGACTTAGTTGTCCAATATGTATGGAGCAATCAAAAGCAAGTTGGTTGTACCAAGCATACTTTTTTTGGTTGTCATCAACAATTCCTTCCAATTGATCATCCTTATATAAGAAATAGAAATGCTTTTAAGAGATATTATGTGGATACCTTTTCCCCTTCCCCCTTTTTCCTTATTTTACTAGAGAAGAAATTTGGTAAAGAACTTGGAAATTTCCATTAATATGGGAGTTTGAAGGACAAAAATTGCTTAGGTTTGGTGAACATCATAATTAGACTAAAAAAAAAATCTTTTGAAAGTTACCTTATTGGAAAACACATATTCTTCATCATAACATTGATGTTATGTACATTGAAAGAAATGTGTTTATGAATCTATTCGACACAGTCATGGATATTAAGGGTAACACAAAGGATATAGATAAAGGGAGAATAGATTTAGCCAAAATATGTAGACGATTGAAGCTTCACTTACAAGAGGATCAAGGTAGGAAGTATGTAAAACCAAAAGCTAAATATGTATTTAATAAATATAAAAGAGTAGCTGTTTTCCAGTGGGATAAGCAACTTAATTTGCCTTATGGATATGCTTCAAATTTAGGTCGATGTGTTGACATAGGGTTAGGAAAGTTGCATGGAATGAAAAGTCATAATTTTTGAATATTTATGCAACGATTACTTCTTATTACGTTTAAATCTTTACCAAATGTTATTTGGAAACTACTTGTTAAGCTCAGTCATTTTTTTTAGAGAACTCACTTGCATAACTTTATATGTAAACAAATTGATGGATATGGAATATGCTATTCCTATGTGTAAACACCCATTTATGTTTGAGGCCCCCAATTATTAAAATTAATCAAGAAACCAATACTAATTTACAGAATAAATAAATAAGCAAACAAAAATACAGAAAACACAAAAAACAACAGAAAGCAGAAAACAGAGAAACAAACAAAAAGAAAACAGAAGAAGAAGAAAAATAAGAAAAACATAAAAAATAAAAGGAATAACAAAAAGAATTAAATAAAATTATTTTTTAATAAAAATTAAAGAAATTCAAGAAATAATAATAATAATAATAATAATAAATCTGAAAAGAAAATTAAAAATAATAAAAAATCAAAATTAAAAAATTTTAAAAATCTAGAAAGTGAAATAAAAATCAAAAATTAAAAATTAAAAATCTGGAAAATGAAAAAAAATATAAAAAAAAAATTAAAAATCTGAAAAACAAAACAAAAATCTGAAAAATAAAATATGAAAATGGAAAAAAAAAAAGCTTTTAAAACAAAAGAGAGGGAAAAAGGCGGAGGTAGGCCATATAAAAAGGGAGCTTGGCATGGATTTTGGGGAGATTTGGAAAGTTAGAAAAGGAAGAGCGAAAAATACAAGAATTCAATAGAGAAGCTTCCCGTGGTATTCTGCAAGGATCCTTTTTTTTCGAGCTAGCCAATTCATTGCTTCGAAAAGGGAGGGGAGGTGAATGAAAGAGATTATCATGGGAAGCGAGAGGATTTCTGGGTGTTCATGGCTGGGAGGAGACTTGGCCTTGTTTTGATGGTCCAAGGACGTATATGGTGAAGGAACACATGTCAGCTCCAGAGACGTGGGGGGAGCCAATACAAACTGCATGTTGATTTTCTTCAGGTTAGCCATGTTTCTTTTAAATGCTTTATATCAAGAAATCATGAGGGTTTGACGTAGAGCATGCGTGAACCAGAAAACTATGTGTTAAAATGTGTATATTGTTATATTCATTGATCGAATCTTTAATGGGGTTCATAGTCGGCCAAGAATTAGTTACATCTGTTAGTTTTCATTCTTGAGTGGCATTCGATGGAAACCCTAGTTATGAACCTTTGAATTATTCATTCATTCGATCGTCTTTCCCAATTTGGACCAAGAATATAACTCCGTAAGTCATCTGATTCCCATCTTAAGCCTATATAATCCTTGTAAATGTGTGGGTTGAACCTGTGGTTGGCTGGGAGGGGTTGAGGATGACGTTTGAGACATGATAACCAACTTGGAGCGTGGTGAAACCATGGTGCAAATACTGTTATCTTCAGATGCATTGGGTATCTTGGAATGATTTCATGGATGTCATGTTTAGCTCATTTTCCAGAGTTCGAGGTGATCTTGGGTCTCTGATAACCAGGCAACATATCTATACTGAATCGGGATGCAAGAAAGATCCTTAACTAGGAGTGGTGGAATACCCATATTGGTGCCCCTCTGTGTTCAAAACATACGTCTCGAAATAGGCATGCTTGTAGTAGAGCCAATCATTCTCATGTTTTGGACGTTACATGGTGTCTAAGCGATGATCTGGACGTATACACCGACTCCTTGATTCCGCCTATGAAATTGCCGAAGATCATTTGAAGTTGGGAAGCACTCTACTATGACTAATACTAACAAGCGATGGAAACCAGTTTTGAGCCTTCTTGGAAATATGGCATATGCAGTTACGATGCTCTGCTTGCACCTACAGTGAGCCAATATGATGCTTGAGACGTGTGTGCCTAACCTTTCTGCAACAGAATTCCAAACACATGGAAGCGTCCGAAATTATCTTGCTGCGTCCTAATGTTGATTATTGGGAGTGTGGGTTACAAAGCTAAATGGTTCAGGTCTGGAAATTGAAGAATTTCAATATGATGCTTGAGACGTGTGTGCCTAACCTTTCTGCAACAGAATTCCAAACACATGGAAGCGTCCGAAATTATCTTGCTGCGTCCTAATGTTGATTATTGGGAGTGTGGGTTACAAAGCTAAATGGTTCAGGTCTGGAAATTGAAGAATTTGCCTTGCCTTATAACCAAACGCACATGCATGTGGTCAAGAGAAGGATTAAGAGGAACATGGGGTCCATTAGTAATGCACGCCTGAAGTAAGGAAAAGGCTCACCACTCTGTAGATATATATGATTTGTGAATCATAAATAAAAGAATTGTGTGGATCATGTGGCTGGGTAGGTGGCATACAATCCCACGTCCCCGTGATCGAATCCTGTATCCAGCAAAAATTATTTTGTACAAAGCCTGTTTAATGGTTAAGCATGCTTTAATACTTAGTGAAGGCGATAGAAAACTTAACAAGCGATACAACTTAGTGGTTAACGCGTCGCGCGCTACCTGCAGTGCTGGGGTTCGATTCCCGCTCCATGCATTTCATTTTAACATATAGTTGCAAGTAGAGCATGCCTTAATATAGACCCAACGCGACTACATCCCAAAGAAAGAGCTTAGCCCAGTGGTCGGATGCGTTATTCGTCACCCCTGAGGCGCGGGTTCGAATCGACCAGGGAACATTTTTTGATAAACCAGCTAATGAAGCCTCAAGCCACACTTTAAGTTGAATAAGCCACAGAAACCTCCAGCCATACCAATTTCTTTTCATCCAATTTTCAAATAAAACTCATCTTAGTTCAAGTTCGGTCTCACGCAATAGGCTCTAAATGGGGAGCGGTTCACCTGCTGTTCAACATTTAGTAGTTCGTATGGGTCCCCGTGCTGTCGTAGCTGTCTCGGACCTTGTGCATATGTGGACTAAGAATCCTTTAGTAAATTAATAAAACTTCATTTTTAGAATCCCTAAGTCTCACGCGACGAATCCTAAACACGAACTGGTAGCTTTTTCTGCTGTTCGGGGTTTAGGAATTCGTATGGATCCCAGTGCAGCCGTAGTTGTCTTGGATCTTGTGCATATGTGGACTAAGGATTCTTCCTAAAATATTTTCGAAACATTCTAACCATTTTCAAATATCCCTTTTCAAGCAACTCCGAAGGTCAAGCCTTCGAGCACCTTTCTTCAATCACTCCTTTTGGAGTACCTTCGAAGGTCAAGCCTTCAAATCAAATAACCAGAACTACGTAAGCCTTGAGTTTCCCATTGCACGGGGGATACGTAGGAGCAGGATCAAGTCCTGTCAGGCTAGCCTCCATCAAGTATTTATTTTTCTCTCTAATTAAAAGGATCAAATCATTTTCAAATAATCACACACTCAGTTTAAGGGTACCGTTCTTCGGAACGGGCGAATGGGGTGCCTAACACCTTTCCCATTTGTAACCGACTCCCGAACCTAAATCTCATCCTCAAGTTAGGTTTTTTTCAAATATTTTCCCCTTGAATAAAAGTTTGGTCGCGGCTCCACTATATCTAATAAATTCATTTTCAAAAATTTTAGCGAGTTCGTTGTCTCGTCAGAATTACGGTTGCGACACTGTGTTATTGTGTAAGTTAGAGCAAAATTTTCCTCCAAACTTATTTGATTCTATTGAACATCTTCCAATTCACCTACCTTATGAAACATGAGTTGAAGGATCGGTTGAATATCATTGGATGTATTTGTTTGAGAGGTATTACTTATTTTCAAATCAACTTATTTATACATTCATAATTGTATATTATCTTTTTTAATTTATGTTTCACTTAATTATTTTCTTTCCTTTTTATATTTATACGATCCTTGAAATAAAAGATCACGAGCAAAGCTAGGATCGAGGGTTATATTTTGTCAAGCCTATTTAATGGAAGAAACATCTATCTTTGCTTCTTTTTACTATCCATCACACGTAAATACTTGAAGGAGTAGAATACCACATAACATTGGAGACAAATGTTGTTCATTGAATACTCCAATTTTAATTTTCAATTATCCAGGACGTGGAAGTGGTAAATGTATTCAATATTACTTAGAAAAACATGATATCAAAGCTGCATATTTATATGTTCTTCTAAATTGTGAAGAGGTTGAACTATATTTAAAGTAAGTTGGCACTGAAATTTTTAAATATTTGAATAATTTTTGTTCCACATTTAATTGCCTAATTTTCATATTATGTTTTATTTTGTAGCAAGTATGTTGATTTTTTAAGAGAGCTTTAACCTGGTATTTTTGAATCTTAAATTGATAAAGAAATTGTTTCTCATTTTTCCTAAATGGTTTAGAGAATATGTATGTTCCTATTATATACATTATTCAAATGGTGTTATATTTTCATAATATGATTTACAAACAAAAGTTTGTTTATTATAGGTTCAAAACCCATAAAATCAAATTGAAGATCCATTTTTGATTTCTTTAGCATGGAAGCCAATAAGAATGGTATAATCATGGCCTATTTACACCATAAATGGATATAAATTTCACACCAAGACATGGAGTGAAGACATGCAAACTTCTACTATGGTGTGTGTGTATGAGGCACCGATGGTCAATTAGAAGATGATTGTTTTTGAAATTTTGACTGATATTATTAAATTGGAGTATCTTGACATACCCATTAAAAAGATAGTTCTTTTTAAGTGTGATTGGTTTGATAATATTCCTAATTATGGAACAAAGATAGACAATCAATATGAAATTGTTCAAGTCAAATAATTAGAAAGATATACAAACTTTGACCCGTTCATATTTGCTCGACAAGCTAAGCAAGTTTATTATACACCATATCCAAACGGACATCATGGTTGGTTAGCTATCATTAAGACAAAGGTGCATAGTACAATTACAAATAATGTAGTTAATCAAGTTGACAATGACATTGCATATCAAGATGTCCATGAAGTTTATGACCTCCATGTCATGTTGAATATTGATGTATATGTTTATGATGATACTGTTGTTGATATGAACAATATTGATGAGGAATTTGATATAGGTTTTCTTAGTGAACTTGATTTGGATGAAAGTAGTAATAACACATATATCTTAATAGATAATGAATATGATATTGAGGGTGAGAGTGATTTAAATGACCCCAACTCAATTAATTAGGTAATTTTGAATATTTTCTATGTCTTCCTTTTAATGTATTTTCTATGTCTAATATTTTACATTAATTATTTCTAACATTTTATGCATATAGATGGATAACAACACGGCTAAAGGTAGAGGTCTAGGTCGACCAAGAGGTCGAGGTAGAATTTATGGTAGGGTTTCTCCATCACATGAGTAGGATCTCCTGATCCACAAGACATGCCTTCTACACCGACTTCAGTACATATAGGAATGGATGTTAGATCAGGATCATCATTGCCACATATCAATACATCAAGTTCATTCACCCCCATATAGGTACATCTACCCCTACATTTGGTACATATCCTCCCTCTATATCAACATATGTTGCTCATCAAATACTTCTAGTTCTACCGGTAGTTAGAATTATATTCTAGGAGCTAAATATGAGTAAGTATTTTATTTTTCTTCTATTTAATATGATTATCAAGCTTTTCTTGGTTTACTTACACCAATATCACTATTAACATTATTTTTTATAACTTCTTGCCTCCAGATATATGTAGTAGAGAAATTACAAAAATTATTAAGTCAAAATTCAATGATTCTTAGCCTACTTGGAGTTTTGTTCCTGCAGAAGTTAGAAACATGTGGTTTGAAGAATTCCAGGTAATATTGTATTTCATTTTTTTTAGGTTCTCACCTACTATTCATTATCTTTTATGCATATCATACTATGATGTAGAAAAGTTATAAGTGGATACAATAACATAATATTACCATCAGAACAGCCTTTGAGCATAAAAGTTCAGTGATGATGAAGAATACAATGAATAAGGTGCGGACTGGAAAGGATAATCGTGTTTGGACTACTCTGGAGGTTGGACAAAGACTGGACCTTCATTAGGTTGGAGAGAACTTCCATAAAAAGGGCACTATTGGCAAGCAAAATTGAGTTTGTGATTCTAAAGCCTTTTTATACATTGGTGGTTCTGCATGTGTTGTTGTGCATCATAATAGAATGGTAATTTAAAATGAAATATTTAAGTTATTTGTATTAAGTTTAGTTGTTCAAAAGTTTAACTCAATATTGTCTATCTAGAGTAAAGAGCTTGAATAGGATCCAAATGCATTTGATATTATGGAAAGAACTAAAAGAAATAAAGCTAGAGAATGGGTCAACGACAAGGCAAAGAATGTTACTATATGTATATTTCAACTATAGTTTTATTTGTATATTATTTTATTAATTTTTATTCTAAACACTTATGTATACTTATCTTTTTGTAGGAAGAATTTGTTTGTCACTAAGCCAAATCTCTTCAAATGCATGTCTCCGGTGAACGTTCTATGTCCTTTGACAATGCCATTTTTTTGCATATTGTTGGAAGACACAACAAAAAAGGACATGTATATGGCTTGAGTTAGTTAAGTGATGAGTTTGTCTCGTCATCCATTAATTGTACCCAACCTAATATTGATGTCGAGACCAAATATGAGCAGATCATCACCAACCTCAATGAAGAGCTGCAATAGACAAAAACAGAGCTAACTTAAGCAAAATCAAAGATAGATATGCAATCAACCAAGATAGATAGGTGAGCTAACCCAAACTAAACAAGTTCTTCAACAAATAGTGCAGCATTTAGGACTACCATCTAACTCTAATTTCATGAGCTCCACCAAAAATGAATCTATTAATGATGTTGCTGTTCATGATCATGATGATGACAGTCAACCTTATAATAATGATCGCCCACCTATTTGATTTTTTTTACATGAGATTTTTATTTTTATTTTTATTATATAATGATTTTGTATGGACTTGTAGTTATCTACACTTAGCTATGTTTGGACTATATGTTATTTATGTCAATTTCTTTTTCTAATGATTTTTTATTTTGGAATTTATAATTTTATTACTCATGATTGTGCATATATTTCATATAACCAGGTCTATTGCAATTAATTTTTATATAAATAGAAAAAGTTTTGGAAAATTTAATTAAATATATTTAACAACCAGATTTGCGGTTGAAAATTTGGTCACAAAATTAGTCCCTAGTCATCTTGCGACCGACTTTGAAACCAATTTTGCGACTGATTTTGTAATCTATTTTACAACTGATTGGTAGAAATTGATTTTGCAACCGAAAATTCAGTCACTAAATTGGTCTCCTAAGCCAAATAATGCAACCCCATTAGCAGCTGATTATAGTTGTTTTTTAGACCAATTAATTTGGTAGCTGTTGTGTTCTTTTTTGTGATTGATTTAAATTTTTTGTCACTATATTTGAGACTAGGGTTTTAGCCACCACAAAAAATTCGTTATAAAATTGGTCGCAAAATATTTTAGTAATCAAATTATCCAGGTTAATGACGGATGTTTTTAGTCGCTAATAATCATCTTTTTGCCATGTTTGTTTTTTGATTTATGTTAGACATGCCTATTTCTTTTTTAAACTTTAGTTAACTTTTCATAAAATGTCTGATTATTTATTTATTTTTGAATCAATACAGAGGTAGACATGTCTTCTTTTGAGACCAACTAAACTTGCTGAATAAACTTTACAAATTGTACAAGTTCATGATCTAATAATATTTTTCTTTTATACATGTCTAGAAACACTTTTCCATATAGATTTTTGTTTCCACTAAAATATTACAAATTTTTTAAACCTATTAATTTATGATTTAAATAAGTATTAGGTTCCAACATAAAAATAACCAAAAAAAATACTAGAAATAATTTCTCAAAAGTCATTACGGTCAAGCATAGTTTAGAATACAAATGGGAAATTTGAAATGACCATGCTAATAAGAAGCATGACCAGGATAAACTTTTTTGTGCAAACTTGTTCTTCGAGAGAATGGTTTTAACATTGTAGAACCTCTTTTTGACATGGTCATGCTAAAAGAAGTATGATTGTGTTGACTTGAGATAAAAAATATCATAACATAATTTATAAAAATTAAGTAAAAAAGAAATAATAAAGAAAAAGAAATATAGATTGCCTCTGGAAAACTCTAGCAAAATGAAACTCTTTGATTCCTTTAGGAAAAAATTGATTCCTTCTTTATAATGTTGGACCCTCTGATCATTTACCTAGAAGATTTTTTTAATTTTCTTCTGTTTGTTGAATAACATCAGAGGGGGAGTCTTGACTTCCTTACTCAGGTCATTCTATCTTAATTTCAATTTTTCAAACAACAACCTCAGATATAAGCTATAAGTCAAAACCCTTTTTATCGTTTAAGAATTCAGACTTCAAGATGTTCTTATACTTATTATGTCATGTATTCATTCCCTCCTTACTTCTCCTATGCATCAAGACCAATATCATCTAGATCATTGACCTAAAAACAATCATTTCTCACCTATATGTTACATATTAAATTAAAGAACTTCAAAATCTAATAAGTTGTATGTTCTAACTTAAAGAGAAATAATAAATTCTACCGAAAACTAAATTATAAGGATACATATCAATGGAAATCTTGGATGTGTTTTTATATGCCTGTAATGCATCATTCAATTTTAAATACCAATGTTTCTTAGAATTATTAGCAATCTTTTTAATATTTTCTTTAATTTTCTATTAGATAATTATATTTTATCATTTATTTTAGGATAGTAAAGGATAAAATTTTTATGACATGTTCTACACTTTTTTAGGAGGAATTTGACATCGTTATTATTAAAATGGATTTCTCCATTACTCATGATTATCCTAAAAATTTTAAATCTAAAAAAGATGTTTTTCTTTGCAAGATCTATAAGCTCATTGCGATTATTAGTGGGTTGGAAAAAATCTATACACAAATAGACATATAATCCATAATATTCAATATTAAGTATTGTTCATAGATTTGACAAAACATTCCATAAAATTTATACCTCACGCATAAAATTTTTTATGTAATATTGTTAAGTCATATATTATGTCTTTTAAAAATAATCATTCCTTTAATATTATTAACAAATTTTTATAAAATTAGAGGTAAATTTAAAAGGGTGAAACAATAGAAATTACATGTAAAACTTTTTAAACAATTTTATTTGGTTCAAAGTTTTTATTCAATTTCCTAGAATGATAATGTCCCAAAATAAATTTAGTTTTCTTATTAAAACACATCTCATTATTTTATCTACATAAATTTTAAATAAGTAAAATTCTTCTAATAAATAATGGTTAATATCTAAATAAAATTCTTATGCTGAAAATAAAGAAAATGATCAGAAATTACCTTACCAAACATATAATTAACCAAATTTATATATTAGAAAACTTGTAAAGATTGGTAATAGGTTTATTAAAAAATGAATCCTTTATCCTTTGACTTTATCCTTTTTCAAAGGTTATTGGATTAAAGGATTTATTTTTGAAACATAATTTACAATTAAGTTTTTTTTTATTCTTAATTTTTAAACAAGGAAAAAAACCTTAGTTTATCAATCTTAACTTTTCATCTTACTTAAATATTAAATATTTAACAATATGATTAGAATTAATTTATACACAGTTAAATATGAATAAAATTTATTAAAACTAAAGACTATTGCTAACAACTTTTTTTTAGTGTTAGCATAGTTTACTTAAGAATTTATCTTATTAACCTTAATATTATATAATAATATTTATTTTTTTAATATAAAATATAATGAAAAGAGATATAAAAAAATATTAATAAATGATTTGACAAAGTCATGAATTAAAGATACATTTTATAAAGTTAAAAATTCTATTAATTACTCATATAATTTTAAGAATTGAAATGAAAGTTTAGTTATTATTCTTACCCATTCAATGGCTTATTAATGGCTTATTAATAAACATGTTTACTTTATTAAAAATATTGATTAATTATGGTAGATATTCTTCTAGATCTATCCAAACACAATAAATCTATTATCATAAAATATTTAAAAAAATTTATTATTTTTATATTTTTAGAAGAACAAATTTTTACTTTCATCTTTCAGTTTATTAACGTGTTCCATTTTCATTTTCGACTTAACAAAATTAGATAGTTATTCTTTCACTTTTTCATTTTTGTTTTACACTAGTTTTTGGGATCAATTTTTATAAAAAGTCTATTGATTTGTGCTGATAAGTGTCACGTTAGACATTCAAATATGTTTAAACAACATCTTATAATGCATTAAAGACTTTTCCATTTGATTCACCTTACTCTGCTTATTCTCATCTTCATCTTTATTTTCACGGTGTCTGTAAATAAATCTCTAAATGCACTATCTTTACCACCATAACTTCTTTTATTCTTTTTGAATGATTCTTAATGTATATGTGAACTAATATCTTAACATTTAACATCACAAATTAATATTTCGTTTATTAAAATTGATCTCAAAAACTAATATAAAATAAAAATTATAAAGTGAGGATTAACAGTTTAATTTTTTTTAATCAAAAATAAAAATAAAATACATTAATAAAGTAAAAGACAAAAATTATATTGAATCTTTTTAAAATTTAAATTTTATATAATAAAATATAAACATTTAAATTTTAAATTTTAAAATGGGGTAAAATTAAGTTTTCAAATTCTAAATTTAAAAGTTAAGATAGTTCACTCTCGTTTCTAAAATTTAAATTTCTAAATAAAATATTATATTTTTTAAATTAAATTTTAGAATAATACCTTATACTTTCCGGAGGCGGTGCACGAGAAATAACGAGGGGTGGTATATGTTACAAGCAGGCAAAGATATTTTTAAAATTTCACTATTGAAAAAAAGAAATACATTTAACGAAAAAAGGGTGTTAAAAGTAATTTTCCGTAGAATTTATTAATTGGTAGTGATATTCCAACCTTTTGAGCCAACATGGATCGAACATAATTATTTTTTACTAGATTAGAATTTAGTTATAATCCAATAAAGTAAGAAAAGATGGAAAAAGGAGAATTACATTAATATTTTTTTATATTTATCGAAAAATATTCGAAATTTTTTATTTTAATATTTTTTGACATTTTATATATATATAAAATTAAAAAAAATTGTATAGAGTTGTATAAAAAATGATATACAACGTTATTTTATATATAAATTAAAAAAATTATGTAAAAAAATTAAATACTTCTTTAATAAATTTTAAAAAATATTAAAATAATTATTTGATAAAATTATCCAAGTATACAAGTCACAGTGAAAATGCTACTAAACTTGGACCTTTTCTTTGTACGTACAGGAGCGTGAGTAGTGTTGCAAGAAGAGAAGAGATGTTTTGAAAGGGAAAAAAAGGGATTGGGAAAAAGTAGAAGGAAGATTTGGTCACGTGTCAAGGATTATTTGAACTTCATGCGTCTTGGAGAAAAAAATAATAGTAATCATTTGGTTAGTTGATACACCTATCCCTAATTGGACAACTTAATAATCCAGCAAAATACTCATCAACATTACTTTTTAAACGTGAAAATTAGAAATTAGAAATCATTGAACAACAACTAATATTCAAATAACATCACGGCCATAGGAAGAACTATCAGGTAAAACTTAAAGCATAAAGAAAAAAAAAAAACATTGATGACGCTGCTCAGAAGGAGCAAGGATTCATATATGTCTAGACATCATTTTGCTGCTACACCACAGCAAGGTGTACTAAAATGATGAAGAATGTAACAAAGAAGCCAGTTTTAGGATTACTTGTCAACTTGGGCATTCACTTAAGCCCCACCCACCCATGTAAAAAACAAAACCTTATGCTTGTGAGTTGAACAAAAGGATTTGGGTTACATTCAAATTTATCACAGTTTAGCCTTGAGAGGATAAACAATTCCACATAATTTTACATTACCAAAGTGAGGGAAGATAAAAACAGAGATAGAAAATAGCTCATGTTTCATAAAATTGTTTCAAAAACACAGAAACATGAATCTTGGTAAAGAGAATAAATTTTGGTATGATGTAATCAAATTCATCAAACTTGCCACCACCATCAACTCCCCTTTTTCCCCATCATACTTTGCAATTTTTTTTTTCATATAAACTGCTTTTTCAAGCTTCACCTCACCAAGCCTATAAAATATTCTTGGGGGCTTCAACAATTCTCAAATAACAAATTAAAATTAAAGCCTTACAAATCTAGGTTGAATCCGTCCTTTTAGCTTAGGAAGGAAAAACAATCACTTTATATTTATGATAACTCAGAACCGCTGGATTCTAACATTCAGATTTCAATGTATGCTAAAATAATTCCCCATACTCAAAGCAGAGCCAACCAGAATTAATCAACTAAATGACCAGAATTGGGCATCAACGATAGCAGCACTCTAATCATTTAATCTTACTTTGAGGTTTCATAATCTTCAAAAGAATATGAAGATTGATAGAAGCCAATCATGTTTGACCATCAATAACAAAAAGCAACCTGTGTAGTATTTTGTTTGGTGAGTATTACCAAGAAGGAAAATATTGAGAGTTTACAATTGCTGGTTGAAAGAAAAACCAATATTAGACTTGAGAACATAAATCAACAAGTATACCTGGACAGTTAGGTGCATGTCCAATATAACCCAAAAGCAAAAGTATATTCTAGCATGCATTCTTTGTCAACCTACTTAGACAACAATTAAACACCCGGTGCATAGGATGCAATACAACTCAAACAAAAGCTAGCAGTAACGGTATGTTGCTTCTTAAATTCCACTTATCAATAGGAACACCTGCATTAAGATTTATCACAAACACCTTACATGCACTAAATTAATCAATTCATCAACTATCAAAGACTAGTTCAAAAGTAGAAGATGAAGCTCTTAGTTAGTTAGCTAGTTAGCTAACTTCACTTGTTTAGTACGTAGCCTTCATGTATGCATGTATAAGTAAGGTTCAGTATTTCATCCTTAGCAACTTCACATTCTCCCTCTTTCAATTAATGCTTACTCTGTGAATCCATGGCTTCTTTCCTTTCTTTCAACATTACCTCCAATTAAGTTTGATAGTATCAGAGCTCCTCTGTATCTCTGCTACGCACTCTTATTCAAGAAATGCCGTGCAAAAGAAAATTCTTCAGCCTTCATGGTAAATCCTATGCTTACTTGGAACAGTTATCATTCTTAGTCTCTATCAATGAAACAGTCTCATCGTCTCATAGCTATTGAATTCTGTCTCTCAATAGATTGGACAAAGCATAAAGTACAATAGATTGGTGAGATTTAATGGAATGATTTTCACAAGGAGACTTTATCTAAATTTCAGAACTATAACAAGAACTTCACACATCAAAGCATGCTTCTGTTTCAGTCACTAAATACTTCACAAAATTGAAGGTATTATGGGAAGAGTTGGAGAATTATAGACCAATTATGGAATGCATATCCAGTGTTATTAAGTACCAATTTAACACAAAAAGAAACTTCAAAGATATCGAGATAAAGATTACATATTTAGATTCTTGACTGTTTTAAATACATATTTGGATATTAAATTCTAGAAAAACAGACCATATATGCATTAATTTGGAAGCTTAGTCAATACACAAAGTTATCAAAATGGAAATTTAGTTATGGCAAATATTGTTGGAACAGAAAATGTATTATACCCACCACAGCTTTGGGTTAATCTAATTGTAAATTGGTACATACCTCCAATTGCGAGGTATCTTTTGTTAGAACCCAAATTTGAAGATGATTGGTTGGGATGAGTGCAGAGATAGATTATACTACCTACTGAGGAACGAGAAAATTCACAGTGAACTTCTTTACTTTGACATCTATGTCTTGGCCATGTATCTTCAAATAAAATATCTATTCCAAGACAATCTCACCCCAAAATTGTTGCTGTAGATGATGTACTTTGTGACATATGTCAATATGCTAAACAGAAACATCTACCTTTCAATCTAAGTCTCACTAAAGCTTCTTTTGCTTTTGAATTACTTCATGGAGACATTTGGGGACCCTTCTCCACTTTATTAATGAATGGTTAATGCTACTTCCTTACTATAATATATGATTACAGTAGACATACATGGGTAGTCTTGATGAGAATGAAATTAGAATCCCAATCCCATGTGCAAAGGTTCATTATAATGAGTAATAATCAATTCAACACATGAGTCAAGATAGTGAGACCAAACAATGGTCTAGAATTCTCATTAGACGAATTTTACACCTTTTAAGGGATTATTCACCAAACAAGTTCTGTAGAGTGTCGAATGGAAACATCAAACAATTCTAAATATTGCTAGAGCTCTCTTATTTTACTCTAAAATACCAACATATTTCTAGGGCTATGCCATCATGCATGATGTGTTCTTGATGAATCGCAATCCTTCACAGGTCCTAAGAAAGAAGTATTTATACGAATTACTTCTTAACAAGCCATCTTTATTTCATGATTTAAGGGTATTTGGTTCCCTATGTTATGCATCTACCACTGCTTCACATAGATCCAAATTTGATCCTCTATGATCTTAATAAAAAAGAAATATTCATCCCATGACATGTCATTTTTCACAAACTTGTTTTCCCTTATGTCACCTACAAAGCAGGACACACTATACAGTCTAATAATCCAACCACGGCATGTCTTTTTCCTCTTATACTATTTGGTGCTCAACTGAAAAGGAGATGAAAACACAAGAAAACGGTTGAATTGAGTTTTTTTTTTATATAAAAAAAATTCATTTTAGTGAAAATTAGTTTACAATGACAGACCCTTTATTAATCATTGTATAAAACACTTTCCAAAAATATTTTAAAAACAAATATAAGATATAAAAAGTTTGTTGAAGTAGATGAGAAGATCACCCATAAATTTAGGTTAGTCCAGGTGGACAACATATTACTATATTACTATCTTTTCAAATCGGTTAGTCCTTAAGAACCTTGAACTAACTCTTATGTATTTTTTTTTTCTGCCTCTTTAGGAATAGAACACAAATCTAAGTATTCTTTTCTAACTTAACCTCTTTAGACTATTTTCCACCCAAAAATTGTTTCTCAACTTCTAGCAAACAAATGTTATCCAAAAAAAGAATACAAATATAATAAAGAATAAAAGAATTAATGAAATTTGGATGCATTTTCAATATTTCATTTTAATTATAGCTTCCCTATTGTTTGTTTAATCTTCATTCTCCTTAAATATTTTTTTTAAAACATCCTTGTTGAGAATTAGGTCATGAAGGTTGCTTCTTGAATTCTTCATGCATTTCATGCACTATGAACCTTGTTGTGCTATTATTATACTCGTGTGCTATCTAATTTGTTTAGAGTACCTTCTTAGTGTGAGTGAGCTTAATTTTTCACTTTAAGATTATGCTTGTTGGTTCTTTTTCTAAACATTCATCTTGTCAAACATCTTTAAGGTACGTTCTATCTTTTCTCTTATTAAGTCGCATTTATTACAACAGTCAAAAGATTATTAACATTTTTTCATCTTTATGTGGTCAACTGTCTCTAGTGCAATATAACATACCCTTAAAGTCAATGAAGTGCATATTTCTGCTTAGAGATTATGTTTCAACAATCTATTAAAAATTATTATTTTTTCTTTCGTAGACGTTGTCTAACAACATATGAAGTATCTTTTATCTTTTGTGTATATCCTTCAAGTTGTCTATTAAGTTTTTTTTTTTTTTTTTTTGTATACCTTAATAGATATTCTTCAATAGTTTGTGAAACATTTTTTAATGATTTAACGCGCATCATTTAAAGAGTTTCTTTTCACTTACTTATAATAAATTATCAAAAATAAATTTATTTTAAATATAAAATATTTTTAACCATTGAAATCAAATTTTAGGATACCAATCATTTTTAACTTTTCTCAATTTTCTTGATTTTAACATATTTTAAATTCAAATTGATTATCCTCTAATATTTTACGTTCAAATTAAATTTTTATTTTAAATGAATTATCTATAAATTATATTAAGATGTCTTTAACTTAACATAAAATATCTATTATATTAATAATAAAAAATTTTACTATTTTTTAAAAAACTTAGTTAAAATTTTATTTAAATTTAAAAATACTCATGAATTGCACGGGTAACTTGTTAGTTTAATATAAATATATTGAAAGTGTAAAGATTTTTTACAGTCATCGAATCCTTAATTTTCATATAAAATAATTATTAATTTTTGTGATAATTACTTTAAATGTCATTCTATAATAACTTTTAAAAAAGTTAAAAGCATAGATTTTTTTACAATCAATCATATATCACAATTAAAGTCTGATAACACCTATAAATATTATACAATACTGCAATAAAAATTATATCAATAATTTATGAAATGTAATAATATTTTTTAATACATTTTACTATTTATTAATTTAATCGAAGAATTCTTTTGACAAATATTGCTAAAGATATTTGAAGGGAAAAGAATAATACATCTATTTTATAAATTTAATCAAAATAAAAAATAAATACTAATATCTTTTCGTGGTCGATATTTTTCAAACGCAAGAAAAATATCTTAATAAAATTTTAAATTATCTTTCTAATCACTTAAATTTGAATTTTGTATTGTTATACGATTAAACATATAATCAGTAGTGATTGATTATTTAAGTCAAATGTAATTCGGAATAAAGTTTAAAAAATCATTTTTTAAGGGTATATATTTCGAGACAGAAGAAAAGGACATCAAAAGGATAGAAGTAAGATAAATAAATTAATATACAATTAAGGATAAAAGAAAAAATAGATAATTTATTTTTTTAGTGTTCATCAAGAGTATCTTCAAATTAATAAATAAAAGTTAAACGTTTTTAAGTATAGAGATTGTTAAAATAGATTTTATATTTTTCAATAATTTTTTTACATATACTCTATCAGAAATAATGTTTCTATAAACATGCTAAAAGGTCTAGCTACTTATCACATGCGTGGTGTTTTGTTGGTTGAAAAGGATAGATTTAAGATGTTTTTAAGATAAATACAAGAAGAATAAATAATAAATATAATAATTAATTATACAATAATTAAAGAATATACATATGAAAACTTGATAAATATCAATAGTAAACTCCACATGATAATTTTTTTTCCATGTAACTATAATCTAAACAATTTTTTTTCAACTTTTTTAATATACTAGTTATGAATATATGGTAGGCATGAATATTATAAAATTACATACATGTTTAAAACATGTAATAAGTCATTGTGGAAAAAATGAATTTCTTTTTTTAGTTTTATTTTTACATATTTAAGGAGGTGACAAATTTTTTTTAGAAAAATATATTTTGGAGGATAGTTTGATAATTGTTTTTTTTATAAAGATATATTTTGAATGATAGTTTTGCTTTTTTTATTAGACAAAAATTTTGTTAATAATATGAGATAAGATCTCTTGATTTAATGTGAAATATTGTAAGATTAATTTATTATTTTAAATAAAAAATAATTAATGGATAATTGATGCAGAGATTTTTATTAGTAGTAATAAGGTAGAGTTTCCATCAAGTAGGATCTATTAAATTCATCACTAGAGTCAAAATTAAAAAGTTTTAAGGAGAGGTTGAAATCCTGCTGAATCTCAAGGATGATAATCTTTCTTACACTTCCTTCTTCCACATTATTACTTGACTCCATTGTAATTAGTTTATGATTTAGGTATTTTTCTGTATTTAGGTATTAATGGGTCCATTTTGTATAGATTTTGGACCAATTTGAAGAGAAAAAGGAACTAGAGTTAGTAGACCTCAAAGATGAATAATTATCATTATCCTTAAGGATCATAGTCTTTTTATTTGGGTATTGGGAAGCAATGTGCCCTTTACCCATGTCCATAAAGACTCTTTTCCAAAGGGAAAGTTTGGAGTCTTGTCCTTAGATTCTTTGGAGTCTTTGGCATATTTGGGCTCCTTAGGTTTAAAACTAGAGTCTTCTGAATTCTTTTTCTTATCTTTCCAAGTGTCTTGTGTAGATGATTTATATGTAAGGAAATTTCCCTTTATCCTTCCTAATGAATTGAGCTTCCACCTTTAAGGCTTGATAGTAAAGGTAATTTAGGTTTAAGTAGTGATGAAATTCTACCATATCTCTTATGTTAGACCTAAGTCTATCCAAAAACTTAACCATTGTGGCTTCCTCACTCTTAGTCAAGTTAACTTTAATCACTACTACCTCTATCACTTTATGATATTCATCTACAATGTTTGATCCTTAAGACACCCTCTGCATTTTATTATGGATCTATCTTAAATAAAGGAGAGGTACATATCTTGTTCTCATTATGTGTTTCATTTCTTCTTACTCATTCAATAGGTGATATCTTTCCTTATGAGCTTGTCTTACTAGATTAGGGCATAATCACTATATTTTAAGGCGGCTAGT
Source organism: Canavalia gladiata (assembly GCA_037954105.1). Lineage (NCBI taxonomy): Eukaryota > Viridiplantae > Streptophyta > Magnoliopsida > Fabales > Fabaceae > Canavalia > Canavalia gladiata. The sequence goes on along the minus strand of CM075662.1, from coordinate 13,052,777 downwards.
CTCACCTTATGCTCCTCTCCAATGGAATAGCTACTAAAAAGCTTCTCTACCTTGAGCTTCCAATCAAAGTATGCCTCTAAATCATTTCTCCCTAGGAACTTAGGTCTTTTAACCTTCGGTAACTCTAAGGCCTCTAGGTGATCTCTTTCCTTTGGGTCTTTATTCCTAGCACTATTATTATGGATTCTATCTTCTAGGCTATCCCTCAAAGAGCTTCTACCTCTATCTCTATGGTTCCTAATCCTATAGGTCCTATGCCTAGGAGGTTCTCTATGACTTGAAGGTTCCTTATACCTATGACCCCTATCTATATCTATCCTTTGTGCATGGTCATTAGATGTTGGTGCTCTTCTTTATAAGTGAGGCCTATCCTTTGAAGATGATCTCTCTCTTTATGGAGAGTGTTTTATCCTTTCCCTAGGATCTATGTTACTCCCAAAAATGTTGACATTATCATTAGATGTCTCCTCTTCATTATGATATTCCCATTTTTAGACTCACTAGTTTTAATTACCCTTTGGTTCCTTTTATGCCTAGTTGAACGTCTTTTTTCTAAGTTTTCTAAGAGATCTTTAAATAGTATTACTTGGGTTTGAATTAATTTTTATAACCTTGAAGAAATTTGGTCTATTTGGATCCTATGTGAATATTCATAGGAACTCATTTGTAAAGTAAAAAATTACCTATCCATACCCCCAATTGATAGACTAAGAAATTGAGTCACACAAGTCCAAACACTTAGTAAGGAACCTAGGTTCTAAGGCACACAACATGAAAAGGTTAAGTGAATATACCGAACCCTCTTGACCTTGGAAAATAAGACAAAGTTAGTTCTATCAAATAGTTATAAAAACATCATACAACACTTGACACCCGCTTATACTACTACATATGCATAAACCATGAATTTAAAAACAAAAGCCTTACGCGAGTATCCTACACCAACACTTAAAGTCCAATGTCCTTTTACAAAAAATTGAAAGATAGAATCGTATTAGACAAATGTGAAATCCTACTACAAAATTCTAGGATTAAAAACCAAATGATGCCTAAAACAAAATTTTAAAAACCTAAATTTACAACCATTAAACCAAATGCAAAAAGTTGCTACACTAATCTTCAATTCGGCCACTCAAGTCCAAGCCTTCAATTCCAAGTTTTTGAGCTCCTTTGGTCACCTTTCCTTATGTCTTGACTCCTCTAAATTACCTATAAAAATTTGTAAACAAAGAGGAGCACTTTTTACCCCCACTTGGTTAGTGTTAAAGAAATAGACCAAAATTAACACACAACTCACCAAATGTTTACACTCTTCCCTTCGAATGATCTCAATACACAACCAACCTCCTCACAAAAGTTCACTTCACTCCCAAAGAAACAAATCCTTTAATCCAAGCTTGATACCAAACATAATTTAACTCAAGCCTAGGTGCTTCCTAGGTGGTGAAGAAGTGATTGTGCAAGAGGTCACAAGTGACAAAATTAAAGGATATTTAAAGATAATTAAGAAAATCTTAACACAAGAAAGGCATACTTAAGAGGATTAATTCAAGACAAGACTTATAAACCAAATAATTTTATATAAACTGGAATTGTAGGATGCAAACAAGGTAGGCATCCCAAAGGAAATTCCTTAAAATTTTAAGAATAGCATGCATATGCTTATGCAAAGAAGAAACATTATTCAATCAAGCTAAAAATGCATACACAAACTATGCAATTAAGAACTAATATTTGTAGGACTTATGACCTAAAGAATGCCACACTTAAAGAAAGAAATGGACCTTTATGCATAGCATTTTTCTATATGTTCTTGTTTTTTGTTTTTCTTTTCTTTTTTTACTCTTTTATTTTACTTTTATTTTTATTATTTTTGTTTTAAGATTTTATTTAATTATTTTGTCACATTCTTGGTCTAAAGTCTAGAAAGTAAATAGTTCTCGAATGATCCTTGTATAGGCTTTTATTCAAGGTCCTACGTCTACAAGTTTATTCTAGTGCATTTGCACTCATCGTTTGTGTAAGAGTGGTAATCTAAATCTCATGGAGTTTGTCCATTAGCTTCAATCTAGATCAGGTCATAGAGGTACATGGTAGATTTAAGTGTCTTTTAATGATGCTTACAAATTTAATCAAACATACAATTAATCACCTAGATTTAATGACTTAGATATGCATGATTATGTATCCATGCATATGATCATGCAACCCTTATAAATTTTTGCAATAGATAAAAAAAACATAATCACTTAGATTAAACACATGTAAAAGGATTAAACATACAGAAACTGGACCTAAACAAGGTTAAGAGAAGTGGATCAAGCAACTTGAACTCAAGAACACATCAACTTTGGCATCAAGATTTGATTTCAAACTTCAAATTGATTTTCAAAATAATTTTGTGGATCTGCAAAATTCACATTGTTTAATTGAAGGATAAGGATTAGATTAAGCAAAACAAAAATAATTTTGACACAAATCAGACATATTTGATCAATTTTTCTCAATTTACTCAAGGTAGGCACGTTTGGTACCATGATGCACATACTTCCAAAATTAGGCAATTTAGGATTCATTTCTAAGCTAAGTTAAACAAACAAAGACAATTTTGAAACTAGAAATACAAGAGAACTCAACACAAGAAGAATCACAAAAAATAAAGATTGTTTAACAAATCAAAAAGTAGAAAGAAAATGGAGTATAAAATGAACTTGAAAGAACAAAATAAGCATGAAATTGCAAAATAAAATGATTATAGATTGGATCTAACCTCCATTGCTAGATCTTTGATACCAGTTGATGCAGGGATGAATGAAAGACTTGATCAGGAGAAATGGAGGTTGAAAGAGTGGAAGAATAAGAAGTCCTTGATGCTTTGCCTTATGCTTGGAAGCACCACCTCTTATGCAAGATGAGCTTCTTTCACTACAATGTATTTTTGTTTAGACAATAATAAAAAATCGTCATTAAAAATGAAAAAATCATTGTCAAAAATTTAGGCAAAAGTTGACCGATTGTTTCTTAAGTGAGCATTTCCCATTTTTTTTACAACGATTTTTTTTACTTATAACTATGCATAACAAAAATTATTGCTTAAATAGAGAAAAAAGCAACGATTTTTTACATTGGGAATAAGCAACGATTTTTGTCATTTGGTTTTTGACAACAGTAAAATAACTGTTGTGATATGTTTTAACTACGTTATATTATTATTGAAAAAAAGAATAAGGAATAAGTACAACGCAAAAGAATAAGCAACGTTATACAAACTAATGTCTCACACTATAGGCAACAGTTGCAATATGATATAAGCAACATTTACATAATTGTTCTAAGAAAGTATATCCAACACTTCCTTAACCATTGAAAATAAATATATGAAACACTTGTTTAATTATGGTTATAGATTATATAAACAATATTGTTTTAATTGTTACCTTATATTATAGAAAACAATTATTTGAGTGTTGTAATATGATATAAGAAATTGTAATATAACCGTTAAATATAATTGAAGCAATGATTATTTAACTATTATCATAGATTATAGTAATAATTGTTTAATTATTGTCTTAAAATATAAGTAACACTTATTTAAATTATTTATGTGGTCAATGTTTAACTTTGTAGAATTTTTTTATAATTGTCAAATGGTAGATTATTTCTTAATTAATTTATATAACAATTATGTAATTGATATAATATAAAATCTCTGCTATATTTGTGTTAAAATTTTCGATTAACAAATATCTTAAAAGATATACTTGAACATATAAATAGTGTTAATTATATTTGCAAAAGTAATAAAATTTTCATTAATAACCTATACCCTAACATATAAGTTTGAGTATCACTTGTCCTATTTAAAAAGACTCTTCAAAATCCTAATCACAAAGGTGTTATTTTATTCCTAAGTAAATTAAAGAAAAAGTTCATCAACACTAAGGATCAATGCATAACATCATTCACGTCAACCATATTTTAGGATGATCTTCATTTTCCCTAATGAAATGTTTCTGCATATACATAAAAGAAATAAATTAAAAGAAAAAAGTAACTAAAAGTAAGATGACAGTATTATAAATAAATACACTAATTCAAAAACCAAACAAATACAACAAACAACACAGATCAATAAATCTAACAACCCTGTTTAAGATTTTATTAATTAATAAATATACGCCTATCCAAAATTAGGAATGCTAGTTGATGTTGTTGAAAAACATGGTCTTACACCATCTTTATTTACTATAAAATTTCTCATCATATTATCCAAATCGTCATCATTCAATTCTGGATGCTTATCTTTCGGTAAGTATTTTACTCATGTTTCCAATCCTTCAACTTTCTTAGCATAACTATTCACCTCTTTAGAATGTTGTTTCTTAACAATTGTTATTTCTTCATTTCATTTTAACATGGTTGGTGTAATTGTTCTTCCATATCAACGCATTTTACCCAGCTTTTCTTTCTCAAATAATGATTAAAACACTTGCCCATTTAATGCACCTGAATTTTGAATTGAATCTTGTAATTTGTTCTGAACAAAATGTTATATGGTAAAAACTTTAGAATATATATTTGATGAATAAAAGTTGACTTACAATAATAATTTTGATTTCTTCATCCACTTTTTTTACTTTTGACTTTGATGAGTTGCAATAAATATTTTAGCACGAGCGACATCCTCTCCATTTTATTAGCACGCTACATTGATTAATTAAATAATAAGTTATAAATATTAATTATTAATAACTTATTTAATCTATATATATATATATATATATATATATATATATATATATATATATCAATTATGCATGAATTCTAGAAAAATTTATTAGTCCCATCTGATGATTATATTTTTGCTTAGCCTTATTTGAAGCATTTGCACGACTCAAGTTTATATTCAATTCATATATAGATTCAAGTAATTAATACTAATCTATTTATTATGCTCTTATAATACACTAATTTCTTCTAAAATTTAATTTTTGTATAAAGATAATTTTTAGTTTGCCTAATTATAAAAAAGTTTAAATTTTTGTGACAAAAGCTACATAATTTTTAGAAAGTATTAATTTTTAACATTCTAAAAGTTCATCTAAATACATTAAAAAAATAAAATTAAAAATTAAGATATAAAATTCAAAAGTTTATGCTAATTAGGCTATGAATTAATATATAAATCTTCCTATTTATTTTAGTTACACCTAAAATATAGTTTCAAAATATTTTCTAAATTTATATATATATATATATATATATATATATATATATATATATATATTATAACAAACCCTTTTATAATTGATTTGCAATTTTCAGAACGTTAATTCAAATATGGGCAATTGAAGTGTTGAATTACGTCAATTAAACTAGAAAAGGTACCCGTGCATTTTAGAATTTTCAAATCACAAAATTTGTATTTAATACATAGGGATGCAATGTATACAACGTAGGGATTTCAACCAATTTGAAGATTCATACCTGTAATACTAGCGTGAACGGCACAAGATCTTCAATCACCGAATAGAGACAATGCACGCATTGTATATTCTTTGGAAATTTGAGAAATCTTTTGGTATTAGGAATCTTGATTTCTAAGGTTTTTGTATGCAGGGGGGTTTGATCGCAGCAACTTTAGTGATTAATTTTTAGAATTTTCTTTAATAATCTTTGATATTATTTTTAAAATTAAAGGCTTTTATTTAAAATTAAATTTTGAATAAAAATTCGACATCAAAATATAATATTCTAGCAGAAGTTAATTTTAGAAAATATTTTGTACAAATAATTTTTTTTATTATAAAAACTTTTGTTTAAAATTAAAAATTGAATTAAAATTTGACATCAAAATACAATATTCAGCAAGAAATAATTTTAGGAAGTATTATGTACAAATAATTTTTTTTATTGTAAAGGCTTATGTTTAAAATTAAATTTTAAATAAAATTTCACACCAAAATACAATATTCTAGGAGGAAATAATTTTAGATAATATTTTGTATAAATAATTTTTTATTATAAAGATTTATGCTTAAAATTCAATTTTGAATAATAATTTGGTACTAAAATATAATATTCCAGCAGGAGATAATTTTAAAAAATATTTTGTATAAATAATTTTTTTATTGTAAATATAATGTTAAATAACTGTGGTTAAGTTTTTAATAATAACTCATTTTAAAACGTTGGCAAAGATAAATAAGCAACACTTTATATTTTCTATTTTTAAAATATAAATAATTTATATATTTTTAGTTATGGTTTAAAAATGGTTGCCTCTTCTAATTTTAAGAAACAATTTTTTAATTGTAGATAAAAAAAATTGTTGCCTAAAATGAAAAATGTTATGGTGTTTTTTGTCATTATGGAAGTGACCATCGATGATGTAATACCTACAATTTTTTATGATGGACTCTTTAGGTTATAAATATCTTCTAGTAAGGAATAAAGTAGAAATAAGAATAAAATTTGGAGAAATTAAAAATTTTTTAGCAAATGATGAAAATGCCCCTAAACTAGGAGGAGATATATAATTATGTAGGAAACCCAAAACAAAAGTTAAAATGCATTCTAAAGGATTAGAATCTATCAATGATGATCAGAAAGTCATAAAAAATAGAAATAAAGAGAGGAAAAAAATACCCAAAATACCATTAAAAAGTTCTATCTTCTATAAAAGCTAAACTTTTCTCGAAAAAATGATAAATGACATAAAAATAATTTGGAAACGAACCAATAAGTATTAAAAATATTGGAAGAAAAATTGAAAACTTTTTGGAAAATTCTCAAAAAATTTGCCAAGATATCTCTAGAAGATCGATAGGATAAGAAAATGGAAAGCAGAAGCTAGAAAATGGGCCCCACCATTGAGCACAAAATTGGACATGTGAAAAATTAGGTGGTGACTCACTCTATGAGTCATCATTTCTTTATGTCATATTGGACAAAAATATTAATAAGGAGAGATAACATTAACCGTTCTTAGAATAAGTTAATCTTGTTTAGTAACAAATTCAGAATAATTAGTGTTAAACTAATCTTAAAAGGATAATCCTTACATTTACATTTAAATTAGAAAATAAAATTACATGCAACTATACCAAAATACCCTTTTGTGAAAAATTAATTTTCAAATTGTCCCTAAATGGCTGAATGGAATCTTAAGTCATGGAGGCCTCATTTTTTTCATAATACACTTTCGAAACACTTTGGAAAATTCTCAAAACTCAAACTACTCTCAAAGCACCAAATGTACACCAAGTTTAAACTTCCATCTTTGAAGTTTAAGTTAGACCAAATCCAAACCCATCAAGCCCCACCACCATCACTAAGATATCTTGTGGGGACCACCAAGGAGGAAGGGGATCAACCTTAAAGACCCATCAAACCTTCATAAAATTCTTCAACAAGTAGGATCTTTACCATATATTTATCTAAGCTTTTAATCATGTATTTTTGGCTTGATTTTCTTCTCTTTTTGGTGGATCTCTTTCTAAGATCTATGGATCCCTTTTGCTTGAGTTTGTTGGAACTCAAAACTACCATTGATAGTTAAAAATGAGCATCACCAAGTTGTTAGTGATTTTTGAAAGTTAAAGAAAAGTTTTGATGAATCATAGTGCTTCTAACAACCTGTTGAGCAATTTAATTGGTTAAAAAAATTTTAAAATGATTTTTTAATATTTTGGAGTAGATCTACACTTTTGACCTTGAAAAATGCTTTCTTTAAAGTATTTATGTTTGAAGTTGTAAGTTTGATTATATCTTTTCTTAAAAACTTTAATCTTGATGTTGGACTTTGATAAAAGTTCAGATCTAGGCTCGTATGTTAAATATCTTAAAAGAATAAAAAATTTATATCATAAAAGTTATAACCTTAACTTGAAACTTGGACTTTAAAACTACTAAGAGTAAAGGTGGAATTATGGACCCAAAGATGAACAAGACATGTAAGAACTTCCACAACCATGACTAAATCTATGGAGTAAGGATAAATCATGAATGGATCTAAGGACCTAAGAAGTACCAAGTGCTAAAACTCATGAGAAAAAGGTCAAGTGAGAAGAAATTGAGAAAAAGAACTTTGTTTTAGTCACCTAGCGGATTTGAACACCTACACTATAATTAAGGAAGGCAAGTAAGAGGAGCCTAACTAATTATAAGAAAGGAGTTATAAATTTGGAGACTTGGAAATGGTTGGGTAACCATTTGGCCATATTGGTTAAAATTGGTGAAAACAAGTTAAAACCTTGCTAGAACTTAGGAATGAACCTAAATATGCTTAAGTTGGTGATTAGAAATTAATTATAGAGTAGAGGAAGGAAGATGAACATTGTGCCACACTCACTAGATAAGGAGGAAAATCCCTAAAAATTTCTAAGGTTATTGTGAATTAACAGTCTAAGTTCTAATTAGTGTAAATCACCTTTTAAGAAAAGAAAAATTGAACCATAATATCCAAGGCCTAAAGGATGTAGATTTGATCACCTATGAAGTAAATAGGAAAAGTAAGCTAGTTTGGATTTTGAAAGATATTTTAAAAAGACATGAGTAAGAAACTTTAAAATTTATGAGCAAGGAAGTGAGAAAGTGGGTTCATTAGTTGTTTAAATTTAGCAAAGTTATTATTCAAAAAAATAAAACGTATAACATTTAAACTTGAATTAAGTAAGTTGTGCATAAAACATTCAATTTAATGAACATAATAAATAACCAAATAGGCCATTCAACCAACTAGAGTAGAAATCTAACATATCATGATCTTACATTAAAAATATTAATAAGAACTTAATCTTTGAGAAAATTAAAGGTTGGGAGGTAACTTAGAAGAATGAATGAACTAGGATCCTATAAGAGATTTATCATAAACATTATGAATAACGCAAGATGGACAAGCTCTTAGAAGAAGGTTACATGCTGTCCAAGAAAATTACATCAAACTTAATTAAGAAATTCTTTATTAGAAGATTAGTTTTTGTTTAGAATAATTATGCCAACTTGTTGTATTATCTTATGAGTACACAAATATGAATATAAAGTTTATGGATAATACCCTTGATTGTTTAAAGAGTGATGTATTACATGACGTTCATGTATAGATGATAATGTGAAAGTAGTTTAGAATAAAGACTATATGTGCATGACATAATTGTTGGATTGTTTGAGCATGCATGTTATATGAAATCTTTTAAAAGGAACCTAATTAAATATAGGATCACTAAAAAAATTTATGTGAAAAATTAATATTACTCTTAATATGCCTTGTGCACATTTAGAAGACAAAAGGTCCTTTCAAGGTAGAGACAAAAAAGGGTTCTCCAAAAATTTCTTCTATTATGAAGGGCCAAGTCTTCAATGTTTATGATGGTGATGACCATCAACGAATGAGCTCATGTCCTAAGAATAGAAGGTAGAGTAGTAGAGTCAATGAAAAGATATTATTTGACTAAGTAATATTATATGCCTATGTCATAAATTATCACTAAGAGGATGATAGACAAATAAGAAATATTATTTTTAGGAATGAATTAATTAATAGTAAAATGATATTCGTGATGTGATCCCAAAGACATGTGAGACTTATGTAATCTAGACTATATAACTTGTATACTTAAATAGAAACTAGTTCTTCTTAATGTAAAAAGAAATCCACTTTAACTAAAATTTTCTAAGGATTAAAAATGAACATGTATGCATGTCATGTTTTCTAATAAACAGAAGTGGCTGGGATGAAAGTGATGTCATTTTTCTTCCTAGACCCTCCAAATATCGTTCGTCGTCGTGGTGGTCTTCATGGAACTTAGAAATGTTAACTGGTCAACAAACACCCATGGATTGATCATTCCCGTTAGGCTAATAAGCAGGTTTATTTCTCTCTGAGCCACTTATTCATATATGTCATCATGAGCCCAAACTTCTTAACTATGGAGTTTTCCATTTCTTTGGAGGATTTCCATCCTAATGTGGTGTTTCCGTCACTACCCGGATATCAAGTGCCTCCTGCTGCACCTACGGTAGATTCCTCCTTGCTTGAAGGGGGGAGCGACCCCTAAACACCATGTCATTACTACAACACTTCTCACGTCTAGTCATCATAAGACAGTTCTTCATACCCTAGGTCATATCCATTCTAGGCCTTCCAAGAGATGGAAAATGGAACTTTCATTGCCTTGGATGAAAGTTTATGGGCTGGAACGTCATGACCCTTGTAACTGAAGCGTTTGCATGGATTTGTTTGAAGAAGATGATTGAAGTCATACCTATAATGTGTATTTTGTAATATAGCTGGATAACTGTACTCTAATTATTTAGTATGTAGTTTTGTATCATAGTATATATGATGTATATATGTGGTATAGTAGCTGTATATGTAACTAGGAGTGTAAAGGCATAGACGCCTTAACTTAACTCAACCAAGCATGTATATACATGGACTGTATAATTATAAACTTTGTATAATTCCTTACATTTCTGTATGTGTGATAACTTATAATTCTGCTCAATAGAAAGAAATAGTAAACTAGTAAAAGCAAGATAGACAATTTATTAATTAAATGCAAGTGAGGATGTCCAATTATTTATTTTTTGATACAACAGTTATTCTAACGAGACTTGCATTTTTAACCAAGTTTTTTTTAAAAAAAAATTACCGTATTTTTGCTAATAGTAAGTTATAAAAGATTCTGCATCATGAATTAATAGTTTATTGATGAAACTGTGTGTGTGAATTAAGCTTAAAAACATACTTCAATTTTAAGGTGTTACAAATGAGGAGGTTCCTCAACCCCAAGCTTGATTTTAAAGGGAAGGAAAGGAGAAAACTCTTACTCAATATCTAAATATAAATTCAATAATGTCTTAAAAATATGCAAAATATAGTAAGAGGTGCCTTTATATAGGCATGTAGGAGGTGCAAAATGGAGGGAAGGAAGGGTCAATTTTCAAATCCAAATTGGGCTTGAATTTGAGCCAAATAATAGTGCCTTCTTAACTCCTTAATGTAGCCCCAAAATTGGGCTAGAATAGACCTAAAAAACGTAAGTTAAAATACAAGAAAATTGTACACAAGCCTATACATATTTAGGCCTATTAGAACTTAAAATACAAGAAACATCCTAAGTCTTAGTCTAAAGTGTGAAGAGTCATTGAACAAGCATTTTGGGCTTGGGGGAGCTCTTCCTAAAAGACCAAGAAAGATTCCACCTCCTTTGACAACTTTCAGGCTCTTGCTCTGGTGATGGGCCTAATGACCTAATAGGTCTCTACAATTGGGTATCTTTTTTGCTATTAGAACCGCTACATCGAATAATCTTTTAGGTGCTTCCTTTTTCATAATCTTTAATTTTAGTTTGTAATTTTTTGGCTTCTTGTTTTTCAACTTAAAATTCTTTTTAAGTGACCTTTCTTGTTAAGAATTTATTGCTTGTCTATAAATTTTCTCCTAGCTTTGTCTTGCGCCATTCTTTCTCTTGAATAATCTAGTCTTATTCTTATCTTGGAAACATTAAGGATATAGAGTTAAGTTGAGATATTCTTCTCTTTCAAGGTTTGGTCTTAGTCTACAAATAAGTGAAAAGTGTGAGGAAAGGTTGGAAGAGTGGTGAGATTTATAAGAGGAAAAAAGGTTCTCTTTGAGCCTGCAGATTAGGTATGGCTGTATTTAAGGAAAGAAAGGTTTCCTTCCCTTAGTAAATCAAATGATGAGGATGCTCATTCTAGGGTGAATTCTCTCAAAGGAGAAAGAGATGTTGTAGAGATCCTTGCAGGCACCACTAGTGCAAAGCCTCCACTAGGCAGGACCATTAGACTTATTAGACTCATCATCAAAGATAGAGCCAAGAAGTTTCAAAGAGTGGTTGAAACCCTAATGAGTCTCAAGAATGGTAATTTTCCTCAAACTCCCTTCTCCCACATTATTATTTGGCTCCATTGTAATTAGTTTATGACTTGGATATTTCTCTATACTTAGGCATTAGTGGGCCCATTTTGTATAAATTTTAAGCTTAATTTATGTGTATCTTTGTAGACTTGTTTTGGCCTCACTTAGGCCTATCTAGAGAACTTCATGTAGGATAGAGGATGACATAATTATTGGTCTAACACAAGGTCCAAGCACCTCTTTAGAAGTGGATTCCAAAGTTGCCCCATGCTTCCTCACTTAGGTGCCCAAATTAGCCAGTAAATAAGCATCATGTACACCATTTTATTCATTTTATAGTTATAATATAATTTTAAAAATTTAAGTGCATCTCGTTCTCTCTTTTCTCTTCTTTTTCCGAGTAGTTGAGAGTGAAAAATACTTCTCATCCTTGACATCTAAGATGGTGAAGAAGAAAGACTTATCTCCAATAGAATGGTACCTTTTACGAGAGCTTCTCCAAATTCTACTCTCTATTAAACCAGCCTCCATCCACCTCTACTTGGCCCATAATTTTTCTCCATCAAAATGTCATTAATAATATAAACAAAAGTAATAAATAAGAGAACAAAAATATTTAATTAAAATATATGTAATAAAAATAAAATGATAAAAATTTACATCATTTAACTTATTTTAAATATAAAAATGTAGATAAAGGAGCAATGGAATATTTAATCTATTTATAATATATAAAATTAAAATACAAATTAAATTATAATGTTAACATCTTAATTATTTAATTAATTTAAATCTTATTCTTATTTAGTTAATTAAGTATTTTGCATGAATTATTTTTATATAGATCATTATTTATGATCTATCATTTTCATGTTATATATCCTTTAGATGATTAATATAAACGTGAATCATAAGTTACAAACTTCATTTTAAGTATATTTATGAGCGACATTATTGTATATTAAGAATTTAAATGAGCATCATACTTTTATATTCTTCCATTGAATATATTTTAACATAATACTAACGAAATATATCTAATCTATTTTACAGGAAGTAACATAAAACTGACCAAAACTATTAATCTCTAATTTGAAGATAAATAATATAACTAAATCATTTTAAACATGTATTGTATTGATAATCTTAAAAAAAACACCTAATTAAAAGAATGACAATTTTATAGATTTAAATATTACAATTAATAATTTCTTAAACTTAATAAATAAAAAATCAAATGGATGTATTTCAATTCCTAATCACTAATTTATTGGAGTTTATTCATTCTTGAAATTAATTATATTGACTAAAGAGCTTTTATAATCTTATTTATATGTTTTAATTACAATATATTTAACATAATTTTAAAAGAAAATAAATTATCATCATAATACTTATTGGAATAAGACAATAATCCAATAATATATTGTGAATACCCCTATTTTCTTTTACAGAAAACAACAAATGAGCACAAAGATTGGCAGGATAAAAGCAAAGGGGCAGGGAATAAACATGTGACAAGCAGATATGGTTGAGCAACAGCAAACATAAGTAACAGAGCCCAAATTTGTTGAAACCCCAGTCTGATTTAAGAAAAGGAAACTGAAACAAAATGCAAAATAGAATAAGGGAGTGGTTATGTGCTTTTACAGAGATCAGATTACCATAACTGGTAAAGGAAAATGCAGTGAGAAAAAGGTTCCTATTTGCTAAGAAAAATTGAAGATTTGTTAGTTATAAAATGGAACCTTAAAATTTTTTTTAGGAGGTTCTTTTTTTTGGGGAAGAGCTACTGATTCCTAGTTTTTTTCCGGAGTAAACAAAACTGATCTTCAAAGAAAATTAATTTCTGAAAGCCATTGAGCTCAGGTGAGTTCATGACTCATGTTTTATATTATATTGTAACTACTTGTGGATATTTGTTGTCTTTCTAGTTTACTGATAAATCTTATTAGAGTTGAATGAACATATTAGGAATAATGCTAGCTTTTGATTCAAAACAAGTAATCAGATTCCAAACATCCCACGTTACTCTTTTCCAAATCCAATCACATACATGTTCATAAGGATATAACTAATTTTGGTTAAGTAAATAATACACATAAAAAAAAATCAATCAAAATTGAAACATCTAGGCATGGCTACAGCTTTTGTTCCTCTGCTCTTGGTTGTCAAGAAACCTTCCCTGGTAAAGATCATAGGAAACAACCACCCCACCCTCAACAAATCCATCAATCCCATAGTCAAATAACAACCAATCTCTTATTCCTTTTTCAAAACAAATATACATACATATAATAATTAACAATAGATAAGTATAGGAATTTTTAAAATAAAGAATAAAAATATGATTTTGTTCCTCACCTTAAGCATACTAAGGCTCACCTTTAGTTTGTCACGGCCGCTGCCGGGAGTCATCTCTGGCCACCGCAAGCCCAGTTCGCGTAGCATTGTTCTTGTCCCTAACCACCGCAAGCTCTAATCGTCTTCTTCCATTGCCGTTAGAGCCACCGTACCTTCGACCTGAAACCAGTCACGGCAAGGAGTTTCCGTTCCGCTCTGCCGTTGCCGGTGATGGCGGCTCTCGCTTCCTAAGCCAAGACGCTGCTACCCGGTTCCCCAACGGCTATCCAGTTCCCCTTTCTTTCCTAGTCTACCCAAACCCTAAATGTAACAAAACCCCAAATATGGAGAAGAAGAGGGCAGCGTCTTTTTTCGTTTAAGAAGAAAAGGGGTTTCAATTTATTAATAGTATAGGCACAAGCTTTAGTTAATAGTTAAATAAAATCAAAGAGCATTTTAAACACAAGATTGAGTTTAGCCTAGTGGTTGATTGGAGACTAAGTCTCTTTAGAGACCCGAGTTTGAACCCTACAGGAGCAAGTTCTTTGGTTTTTTTTTATCTCCTCCTACTTGAGACCGGATTTTTAATTGAATTATACAACAAAAAAACTAAAGCAAACACTTCCCAAACAAAAAATAAGTTGGGCTCTCTCTTCTTTTTTTTTTTATAGATAAAAATAAGTTATGCTAAAAAATAAAATAAAACAAACAGCCTAATTTAATGAAATAATTTTATTTTATTTTATTTTTTTTCAAAAAAATAAATCAATATCTCTTAACATATTTTATACATAGATCTAAAATAACCTTGTCTTTCACAATAAAATAATCTGGTTTTACATATGTTCAAATATTATAGATTTGGAATAAGTTGTCATTTAATTTTAAATAAAATAATTATAAAATTAAATTTTTAATTTTTAATTTTTATTTATTTATTTATTTTCTCTCTCTTTTAATATTTTTGTAGAATAAAAAAAATTATAAAACAAAAAATTCTAACATAAATTTTGTCTAATATTTTCGTAAAATAGATTTACAATAAAATTATTAAAATCTATAATTATTAAATCTTAAAATAAAAGACGCAAAATCAAACTTTTTTATGTATATATAAATTGTAAAATAAGTTTTGAATAATGTATTTGTTATTATTGAATTTTGAATTAAAATATGATAATAATATATCTAAGAAAATATTTTTTTCTTTTTTTTTCCTATTTATTTAAATAAAATTATTTTAATTTAAATATTTAAATTGCAAATTCTGCGCAACGAACTTTAGATACATATGTATAAACTACTCTATCTTATCATTTTTGAAAAACGGTACAGGTTTAAGTACGATCTAGTTTGTCTTAAACCTTATGCACATGTGAGTTCAAAATATTATTAAAAAAATATTTTAAATAAATTCTTTGAATTTATTAGTTTAATATTTAAACAAAATTCTTTTAGTTTAAATATTTCAATTTTAAACTTTATGCAACGAACTTTAAATACGCATGTATAGATTACTCTATCTTATCGTGTTTAAAGAACGGTATAGGTTTAAGTACAACCTACGTTTGTCTTAAACCTTTTGTGCATATGTGGTTTAAAGTATTACTAAAGATTTTATCTTAAATAAATTGAATATAAATTTATTATTTTCATATATTTAATTTAAATGTTTTAATTTTAAATCTCACGCAACGAACTTTAAATGCATATGTATAGATCACTCTGTCTTATCGCGTTTAAAGAACGGTATAGGTTTAAGTACAACCTACATTTGTCTTAAACCTTGTGCATGAATGAGTTTAAAGTATTTACTAAAAATTTTATCTTAAATAAATTAAATTTAAATTTATTACTTTCATATATTTAATTTAAATGTTTTAATTTTAAATCTCACACAACGAACTTTAGATGCGTATGTATAGATTACTCTATCTTATGGTATTTAAAGAATCGTATGAGTTTAAGTGCAACATATGTTTGTCTTAAACTTTGTGTATACGTGGACTTGAAAAATTAAACAGGAACATTTTCTACTATCTTCTTTTCTTTAATAAAACTCATTCTTTTCAAAATACAATTTTCAATTTGAATGTTTCTTAAAAGTCTCTGTAATTTATTTTTGAACAATTAAATACAGAACTACGTTGCCTTGAGTTTCCCATCACACTCGGGAATACGTAGGAGCAGAATTTAGATTTCTATCAGGCTATTTCTATGTACATATTTAGTTTTTTTTCTCATATGTAAATAAATATTTTTGAACTAATTATTCACTATTGTCTAATTATCTAGTTTTTTTTTTCTGCATCATTTAGTTGTACGCTTGGACCTTATCATTTGTTTAAATTTAGGATTAATTAGTTGCACAATTTAGTAAAGGGTACCGTTCTTTTGGATGGGTGAGTAAGGTGCTAATACCTTCCTTATTCGTAATCGACTCCCGGACTTAGAATCTTTATTTCAAAGGGTTTTTCCAATTTTTTTCCTTTTAAAATAAATTAAAATTTTGGTGGCGACTTTACTTTTCTTGAAAATAATTTCTTCTTCCTAAATCTCTTTCTGTTCGCCATTCGTCGTGACCCCGGTTGTGACATATATTTTATTATTAGTACATCTAAACATTACTTGAAAACTTTTATAATTTGAATGATTTCAATCCTGAATGTAACATCCATTAGTGGTGAAGGAGACTTTGTAATTTGAATGATTCATCAGTTTAGACACAAAGATCAAATTTAGATTGAATTGTGGCAAGTATGGTGCATCATCAAGTTTTAGTGTAGTACCTCCTCAATAATATCAATTTTCATTGGGAAATTTCCTAATTAAAGGTTTGGATAATCTTCTTTGAGAACAAAAGACCTCAAGACTTGTACATATATGATTTGTGGCACTCGAATCTATGATCCATATATCTAAAATAGGAATAGTAGAGAGAGTAAAGTAATTATCTTGGTTACTTTCTTCAACAGTGATGTGGACTTGATTAGCAGTGTGTGATGATTATGTCGATTTCAACAGATTCATGAGATTTTTATATTTTTCAATAGTAAGGCTAGGCGTAACTTCTTTATTTGCATCTAATTCAGACTCTTTTACTTGTTGATCACTATTTGCCACTGCATTCACATTAGAATTTCCTTTAAACTTGTGTCCAGCTGGATACCCATGTTTCTTGTAGCATATTTCAATCGTATGCCTACTTTTCCCCCAAAATGTGTAGACTTTCATTCCTTTGCCATTTCCATTCATACCACGACATCACTCATAAGTTCTTCTATCAATAGCATTTACCGTTGCTTGTGTTTCTTCTATGGGTAGTAACCCATTTTGTCTCTCATGTTGCAGTATCATGGAAAAGGTTTTGTTGATTGAAGGGAGTGGATTAATAATCAGAATTTGTGATTTCACAACAGCAAAGGATTCGTTCAAACCTGTCAAGAACCGAATCACACAGTTTTGCTCCCTGTATCTCTTCAAATTCCTGGCTATATCGCATTTACATTTGACTGCACAAATGCATTCTATAATAGGTCTGTAATTATCAAGTTCTTCCTATAAGATCTTAAGCTTTGTAAAGTAGGCGGTGACAAAAAGGGACCCTTGTCTAAAAGTGTACAATTCTTATTGAAGTTCTGAGATCCTAATCAATTCTCCTTATGCAATTGCTCTTTTAGATCTTGCCAAATATTTGTAGCATAATCCATATAGGTGATACTTTGTGCCATTTGTTAAGACACAGAGTTCAACAGCTATGAAACCACCAAATTGTTGCAACGCTTCCAGGGTTCGTACAGGGAATCAAATTTGTCTGGTATTGATAAGCTACCATCCAAGAACTTGAATTTATTCTTGGATATCATGGCTCTCTTCATCAACCTTGACCAAGAATGGTAGTTGTTGCCTGAGAGGGGAGGATTTGCCATACAGGCTGATGGGTTTTCATTAGCATGTACATAGAAGAAGCTTGCAGGGTTTTAGGTTGGGTCTTCTATGATTACAAAAAATATGATTTGAAGAGGGAATTGGATTTCTTGGCATGTTGATGCGCAACAGAACTCCAATGAAGCTCTGATACCATCAAAGTTAGAAACAACGTATGAACTTTGAAAAAACATACAAAATCGAGAATTAAAACTAAAATATGGAAAAATAAATACTACACTTTATTGGTAAATGGGTATATGCTTATATAAAATGTGAGCTTAATAGCCTAACTATTATAATAGAAAATAAACTTACATATAACTTACAAACTGCTACTATTTATTAGCATCCAATTTTACTTAGCTCATAATTTTTCTTCTTCAAAGTTCTATCAATAATATAAATAAAAATAATAAATAAAAAAATAAAAATATTTAAATAAAATATGTGTAATAAAATAAAATGATGAAAATTGAGACCATTTAACTTATTTTAAATATAAAAATTGTAGATAAATGAGAAATGAAATATTTAATCTATTTATAATATATAAAATTAAAATTCATATTATAATGTTGACATATTAATTATTTAGTTAATTTAACGTTTATTTTTATTTAATTAATTAAGTATTTTGCATGAGTTAATTTTTATAATGATCATTCTTTATGATCTATGATTTTTATGTTATATATCCTTTGGTGATTTATATAAATGTAAATCAGAAGCTACAAACTTCATTTTAAAATATATTTATGAACCATATTATTGTATATAAAAAATTTAAATGAGTATTATACTTTTATATTCTTCCATTGAAAATATTCCGACATAATACTAGTGAAATATATTTAACCTATTTTACATGAAGTAACATAAAACTGACCAAAACTATTAATCTCTAATTTAAAGGCAAACAATATTACTAAATCATTTCAAACATACATTGCATTGATAGTAAAAAAAAAAAGACATCAAATCAGGAAGAATGACAATTTTATGGATTTAAAGATTGAAGTCAATAAATTTCTTGAACTCAATTAATAAAAAGATCAAGTGGATGTATTTCAATTCCTAATCATTAATTTATTAAATTTTATTCATTCTTGGAAATAATTATATTGACTAATGAGTTTTTATAATCATATTTATATGTTTTAATTACAACATATTTAACATGATTTTAAAAGAAAATAAATTATCATCATAATAGTTATTGGCATAAAAATGATAATGAAAAAGTAATCCAATATTATATTTTATTATTAGTACATCTAAACATTACTTAAAATTTTTTGACTGCGTATTATTTGTAATATAATTTATTATCAAAGATCTCGATGATTTATCGTTCGCAATGTTAAAGCATGTTAGATGAAAGATTTGAACTGGACTCAAACCAAAAAATATATATATATATATATTTCATAAGAAAATAACTTAATGAGATAAAATAGAGAAATTTATTCAGGATGAAAATAAAGAATAAGAGTTGAAAGTACATAATTTATAGAAAATTATCTTAAAAAAATACTTTAAATAATAGATATTCTAAATATTATTAGACCAAATATTATATAAAATATTTTTTTTAAAAAAAGATAGTTTTTCTCTTTGTATATTTTTTTCCTTTCTAATATTTTCTATTACTATTTATTTTCTTTTTTCAAAAAATTAAGATAGCTATGCATTGCACAAATTTATATCTAATTAAAGTATAAAGGTAGAAGTGAACTAAAATGTCAAATTAAACATAATAACTAACATTTCCGAATTTATATTGTATATATATAAATATAGATGACCATATTATTTGGGATAACATGTATTGGATCCACACCCTAAACGCACCCCTTGTACCAAATTATGGGGGGTTTTGGAGGTTGGAAAAGAGAGAGAGAATGGGTAATAAAGAAGTAGGAAAACCAAGTAAGTACAATAATTGGCCATCATATAAAAATAGGTACTAATAGGAAGAATGGGAAGGCACATAGAAAGGGAATTTTAATTCAAGATGCAAACTGGCGCGCAGAACCAGTGACACGTGTGGCATAGTATTTAGCAATGAAATCAGAGGCTTTTCTATCAATACCAGGCTCTGCAAACCAATGCAGTGTGTCTTCATCACTTGCAAATATTCTTCTACCATTCCCATTCCCATTTGCTTCCCAATAATACTCATCATACCCACTCCCACTTGAGAAACATGCCTTCAATAATCTCATCCACTTCGCTCCCATTCTCACTTCACTTCTTCAACCCTCCTTCTAGAACTCTCTAGAATACTTTGTTTTGGTTTTTGATGAGGACTCTCCTTATGTTGGTTGGTTAGTATTTATAGAGTTGCAAGGATTCGCTGAAATCAGTGATAAAACTCATAAGAGGCATAACCATTCTCATCCCCTACTTTTTAATTGTCACCAAATACTTCTCCCCTAGCTACCTACCTATGAGATACATTGCCCAACTTTGCTTTCGTAATATTGCCACCTTCTTTTCCTATTAAAGATGCCTTTTTTTTTCTTCTCATATAGATTATGCCTGCACAATTAGTAATCAACCTCCATATTATGAATATTAGGTTTAATATATTATTAGTTTTTTTAAAATTTTAAAATTTTTATTTAAAAATATGATTTTAGTTACTTATTTTTTAAATATAAATTATTTTTATTTTTTCATTATTACGGGTTGATATATGACATATATTAAATATTAATTATTTTAAAAATAAAAAATTAAAATTAAAATTTTATAATCTTGAAAAATTAAAAGTATATTTTATTTTTAATATTTTTATCTGGTGATTTGGATTAGAATGAATGAGAAAGAGAGTAAAAAAGAACAGAGACGTAATATGGAAGTTTATGATGTAGAACTTTTATTTTATAGCTTAGAAACAAGGGGGGTAAAAAAGAATTTAAATCTATATGTTGCGGTTAACTATGAGATAAAAAATTAAGAGGGTTCCTTCTAACTCGTGTAGAGTTCAAGTGAACAATTATTGATTACATTTCGAAAACGAAACAAGTTAGACAAAATATTACAATAGTATGTAAATGAATATATTATTAAAGAATGTGAAAAGAAAATTTAGAACAAGAGTTTAGAAGTGATTTAAAAAAATAATAATTATCAACATAAATTATTAATTAACAGCATTGCCAAGCTCTAGGGTGAAAGTGAAAAAAGAATTGAAAAATTAAAAAAAAAATAGAAAACAATGTTTATATTTTGTTGGCATGATTTAAACATGAGAGATGAAGTTTGATTAAAAAAAAGAGATGAAGTTGGCATGATAATTAATAAAAAATATAAAAAAATAAAGAATGTAATAAGTGATATAATAGAAGAAGAAAAAGAAAACAAATGTAATATAAGTTGTAATAGTATGAACTTTATACTTCCAACTTTATAGTTTATGCTTTAACTTTTATATATTTATTACATATATTAAATGGGCGATAGAGAGATAGAAATGACAAAGAATATAATATTAATGGTAATTGATTTAGATGGAATTTGATATAAAATATACTAGTAATTTAAATTAATCCAAATCAACTTAATCAGTTTGATTTGAATTTTCATATTTACTAGGCCATCATTTTGATTCAATATAAATTACAAGTCCATAAAGAATTGTGGTGATGTTTAAACATGAATTGAAACACAATTAAGATTGTACATTTTTGAAAGAAACAAAGTTACAAGGAAAACTCCAATATTTACGATAGAGCCATTATCTAAGGTTGAGATTTTAGCAAAGTTCAAGAGCTTGTTATTGTTACCCATGCCAAAAGGAAAACTTAAAACTATAGACCATTTAAGGAAGAACTCATGGTTAAACTCCTTCCATGACCTCTAAAATTCTTCTGTGGCAATTATTAATCTTCTTCATCTTGTCCATGGTAATTGTCTTCTTCCATCCCACAAGAGAATAAAATGAGAGGTGCAAAATTCCAATACTAGAACAAGTTGCTTATCTGAAACATCCCATGTAAGCTATGCTGCTAATTAATTTTACATTATCAATATAAAATTTTTTATATTGTCAACCAATTAAAAATCATAATTTTAAAATAAATCATGAAAAAATTAATAATATATCAATTCATAAAAGAATGAAATTTTATTTCAATTAAACTATTATACTATTAATTTTTTTTAAATATGATGGGTATGATATAATCTACAATGTAAAAATATTAAGGATCACATAATATTTTTGGTATGGTCTTAACAATCATTCAATAGATTAGATGTTTGTACTTTGTTTCATGAGAGACGAGAAATTCTTGAACGGATTAGATTTATCACATAAAATTATGAACTAATTAATCAAATTTGAACAACTTAACCTTTTAACTAATTACATCTCAGGAGAGAAAATGTAAATCGTACCTTCTCAAAAGATAATTTTGTCTCTTCATATTTGATTGTTTAAAATGTTGAGTTGTGAAAATCTAATTGAATGATACATAACTGTACCTGATGAACATAATCCATTCAAAAATTTCTTATTCAAGATACGTGTAATTTTGGCTATTGGAAGCACAAATTTCAATTCCAACTAAATTAACAAACAAATCTAAGATGCTCTCTGCTTGAAATTACCGGAATTGAAAATAATATAAACAGCATAAGACTTGTATATATCATCCCAATGTAATTGTTTATGTTATCTGTCCATCAAGAACAGATAACTTCAAATCAGATTCTATGACTTTGTAGAAGCGCACGATTTTACTGGTTGAAGACCAACTAAAGAGGCTAAGTTAGAATCTGAAATGCTGCATAAGAGAACAATATCCCCAAAGTATCCAACAAGATTCTCAAATGTCATGCTGCTATATAGGGAAAAGGTGAAACATGAGTTGACAATAATGTATGCTGTACCTTACCAAGGTTATACTATATATTTGGGGCTGAAATAAATGCAGAAACTAAGAAGTTATAATTAAGTAGTGTTCCCGGCACTGAAAGTAACATTGTACTCAAAACCTTATTACAATTTCAAAGATTAGGATAGACATTGATTGATAAGGAAGATGCTGGAATGATGTTCCAATGCATGCTGTGATGTCTAATCATTCTGATGTAAATTTGGCGCTGATTCCATTCAATTCAACCTTTGCCAATGGTTTTTCCAGATAAAGCACAAGAGGACAAACTTCCTTATACAAGTAACTGTTATATTTGCACTTACATTGTACTAAAATTGCACATTCATTAACAACTTTTCTATTTGTCATTATGAGGTGAATAAACTTATTTTTTAATAGATCAACCACATTTTGTCCATAAAAAATAAATGTAATTTGTCTTAATGTTATTGGTTCTGTTAGTATGAGATTGCTTATTTCTTTAGAATAACTTTTACAAACCTTTAAAAGTTAGGTTAAAGGAATGAGCTTATGCAGGGGATAAACCCTCAAACTCTCCATTTGTGACCCATAACTAACTGAGCTGACACAAGGGCACAATAACCTGATTTAATTCTTGCATTTGTAAAATTCAAAAAGGTTCAAGTTTATCCACAGAAATTTGAAGATATCAGAATCTTATATTATTTACCATATTCCACTCAGATGCTGCACATCTTTTTTGATTTTTTCATTCTATGTATGTTCTCCTATTTATGCTCCTCACACCCAAAATTGATGTCACTTTCCACATTAACAGAATTGTACAATCTTCAGTTTCTTTTCTCAATTTTTATGGCAGCATCATGCTGTTTGTACTAAAGTTTCAGAGCATCTCTAATGTTTATATAAACAACCGTTGCTAATGTTCCTTAATAAACACCATTAGAGTGTACTGACATAAAGCTCCTTAATAAACACTATATAACCAAAGGTTGCTAATGTTTCCATCAGATTCATTTAACAATTGTAACAAATGAACAGAGGAAATCACCATTGGAGATTCTCTACAATTTTGTACAGAGCTTATTGTAGCAATTGTTCAATTATATACATGAAGTGAAAGTTCGACAATTGTGACAAATGAAAAGTTAGAATCTAAGTCCCCATCATGACTAAAAAGAATTGATGATGTCAAAAATACTTATTCTATGATCGAACCCTCCCCCACCCAACAAAAATCTCTCTCTAATCATGTATCTTTCCACGATGATGAAATTACCAAACCAGAAATCTTTTATTTATATATAATTAGGATGTATTGATACAAATGTTAAGTTAGAATATTTATGTAATTAAATAATATTTTATAAAATATGAGATTTATCATGTAATAATATATTACAATATAAATATTAAATTTTTAATAATTTAAATATTTATATATATGTTATAATATATCATATATTAAAATAAATTTATACGATAAAATATTTATTAATTAATTTTTGTTTATTTGTATAAATTTTTATAAATATAATATTTAATAAAAAATTTAAACTAATAATTAAATCGATAAATTTTATATTTTATAAAATATTATTAAATAATATAAATATATGAAGAATTTTAAAGGAAGGGATGACACATGTCAAGAAGATTGATACTCTACATTTAAAAAAAAAAGTTTTTTAGATAACAGAGAAGAAAAAATGTGTATAGAATCTAATATATAAAGAGAAAAGTATATAAAAAATAGAAAATAAATAAAAAAAAAAAAAAAAAAGTTATTTGCAGTTTGAAGATAAGAAAAGTGTCGTATCTTAAAAATCACTTATATTTACTTCATTTGAAAAAGACAAGGGGAGGTTGGAAGCTGGAACTAATTCAATAAGAGGTGCTATGTATCTTATTCCAATGGACAAACTCTTTCCTTGTCATTGAAACAACATTCTTTTGATAATTATAATTGGTAACATCTAATTGAATTTATTTTATATACCATTTTATTTATTACCACAATTTATATATGAATGCAAACGAATACACATGGCATGAACCAAATGAAGAAAAGACAGAAATCAGAAAAGGAAAAATCAATCACTACTATTGGTGTACAACTCACAAATTCCTTTCCGTACAATTTGTTCTTATCCATAGTTTAAAATTATTATTTTCTGCATGAAGCTATAATATTCTTGTGTTGTCTTAAACAAAAGGAACAAGGAATATTGTGTAGAAAACGTACGTGAAATGAGGGGATAGGAGACATCAAGAACCTTGATTATGTAAAAAAGATAGAGAGCGAAAGTTTGAAACAATGTGCTTCAGTACTTCCCGTACTTCAAATTCCCTCTTTCACAAGAACTTGTGTCCCTTCAACATGATTTTGCCAAATTGATGATGCTTCTATTAACATGAGTAAGGTGCAATGCATAACTATATTTATGAAAAAAGATAAAAGTTAAATTGAAAACATTTATACAAAATTTACTTAATTGATAAATAATTATTTTATTGATAATAAATTTAAGTATATAGATATTTGAAAATTTTAACATCTCAATTATTCTAATAAGCAAAAAATGATGATTTAACGATATTCTATTGTATTTATTATTGATAGATAAGATTGAAGTATTGATAGATAAACTTATAAAAAGTTAAAATTCTCTTTTATTTGAA
Organism: Canavalia gladiata; assembly: GCA_037954105.1. Taxonomy (NCBI): domain Eukaryota; kingdom Viridiplantae; phylum Streptophyta; class Magnoliopsida; order Fabales; family Fabaceae; genus Canavalia; species Canavalia gladiata. The sequence goes on along the minus strand of CM075662.1, from coordinate 13,027,067 downwards.
TAACTAGTTAGGAAATAAATTTGTTTTATGTAAAAGTTTATCATACATGTCATAACATAAAAAAAGAAATATATTTTTAATCTTTTTAAAATTTTGAAATTTTAATTTTAATTTCTTATTTTTAAAATAAAAAATTTTGATTCCTCATTTTCTTAAAATAAAATATTTTTAATCTTTAAAGTAATTCATATTTAACATATCAATGATGAAAGATTAAAAATAAGAGGATTAAAATCAACCATTTTTAAAATGAAAACTTTTAAAAGGATGATATTCATAAGTTAATTTTAACTTATGGTAAGAATTTGATTTTATTTTATGTTTTTAAACCGAAGATAACCGTAGATAGTTAAGATTGTAAACAATTTCAAAATTTATTATACATGTATTTAATTCTTATAATAATTTCCACAGTTTAATATTTTAATTAAGTGTATTTTATTCTCATGCATAGCAAGATCTATAAATTTAAATATTAGTTTGGATTAAATAATTCTATCACGACCTCCTATATTAGAATAGCAAGATCTATAAATTTAAATATAATTTTGGAGTATATAATTCTATTACATCCTTGTATGCAGTTGTGTACATGTGTATCTTGACTATCATGGTAAATGACCATCCAAGAAACAACAATAAATCTGTGCAAAAATTATTAATAGACGTAATTATAATAAATTTATATTTTAATTTTAGTAATCGATTATTAAAAATATACGATTAACTACGTAATCTGTTATATAACTAATTAATCATAATTTTATTTAAAGATAATTATAATATTTTTTTATAATTTATTATCACTCAATTTATAAATAATAATTAATTATAAAATATGTATAATCGATTATTAAAATTGTCATGATTATTTTTATACAGAACATAATCGTGATTGTTTCATACTCTAATATAATCAATTAATGCTTCAAAATCTTGGATATACATAAATGTAATTTCTGCTGTTCATATGTAAAATTTGTGCTAATAATAATAATCAATTATGATTGAATAACACATAAAACACAGAACTCACACTCATATACATCTTAAAATTTATGATGTTAATTCGATTAATAAATTTTTATAATAATTATATATCTAATTATATAATTAAGTTAATTAATATTTTATATAAAAATAATCATAACATTTTTTAATAATTGATTAAAAAAATTTGTAATTAATTTTATATAAAATAATGATTGACTTAATTATATAAATACTTATGAAATCAACTACACATCTTATTAATCAATTAATCAAGATAAATTTTGAGATATCAATAAATGTATTTATTTTAATTATATTTGTTAATAATTTTTGAATAATAATATAAAGCAAACTAACTATACCTATTACTAGGAAAAATACAATAGGTCATGTGCTTGGCTCCGAGTAGGACTTTTTTTCTTATTTAATTTTAATGTAACCAATTTGAGATAATAAGTACCGCCAAAAACGCCAAAACAGAAACCATTGTTTCTCAACAGAGTAGAGCATGTTTCAAAATTTTACACAGATTAAAGCTCGTCTCCAATCTTGCTAGAACATATAACCTTTCAAGGTTAAATATGTTGATGCAACACAAGAATCCATATATAGATTTAGGAAGGGATGGAGGAGGTAAAACAAATCAAAATTGTAATAACAATGAATAAATTTTTATATTATTAATGACCAAATTATTTGAACTAACAAGTATTGGATCCAGAACCCAAGCACATCACTACAAGCAAATGAAGGAGAGGGGATTGAGATAGGAAAACCAACCAAGTAGAATGGTCTGAGTAAAATAAAAATAAAAATAAAAATAGATACTAGCAAAGAAGAAAGGGAATTTTCAAGAAGCAAATTGGCGTTCAGAATCAGTGACTCTGGAAGCATAGTATCTTGCAATGAAATCAGAGGCTTTTCTATCAATACCAGGCTCTGCAACCCAATGCACTCTGTCTTCATCACTTGCAAATATTCTTCTCCCACTTCCACTTCCTTCCCAATACTCATCATATCTACTTCCACTTGAGAAACAAGCCTTGAACACACTTGCAAAGGAGCAAGTAGATGATCTCTTGGCTCCCATTCTTCTATACAACTCTTGTCTCACTCTCAACACTCACAATTACCCTTCTAAGTAGTGTTTTCAAGGATACTTCACCTCTTGTTTCTGTTCAGTGCTGTGTCTTTTTTTGTTGTAAGTATGCATATAGCACTTGTTGGCATTTATAGACTCACTAGTTACATGGTGTTACCAGGTCACCTATTGTTTTAGGATAAAATAAAACATAAAAAGACAATAAGAGAGTAATGATTCCCTAATAATAAGAATGGTTATCATGGCTGTAAATCTGAAGAAGCATAACCATTCTGGTCCTCTACTTTTGAATTGTCACGCAATAGTTCTCCCCTAGCTAGGTTATACAGTGCCCAACTTTTCTTTTGTTAGTATTATTATCATATCACTTTGTTTCCCTAGATGCCCTTCCTTTTCTTATATAAATAATAGCCTAAAGAATTAGAATAATGCTTATACTCCTAATTTTGTTCAATCCATCTTTTGTATTTTTCTGATCATTTCTTGCTGATATCTTTCTCTTTCTTATGAATTGGAATCTTTTATCATATGAAGATTGATTGAAATCATAGACACATATATGCACTACAAAATCATTTTTATAGGGAAGCTATGCACGCTAAATTTAGTTAGTATAGTTTAAACGGACAATTCTAATTATCATACATCTTAAGGGTATTTTCACTCCGATACATATCATTTTTCTTTTATATATCTCTTCTTATTATATCACATATCTAATCTCCTTTTTTTTTCTCTTATCTTTCTATTCCTTCTCATCCAATACATCCTAAATGGAATATATGATGGCATTTTCCATAAGAGGAATTTAATTCCACCAATTATAACTCTGTGGCTTTTGACTTTAGCCCTCATCTTCATCACACTTACCTCATATACACCGCTTGTAATCTAGCTCTTATGACATCAGTGAAAGAGTTTCGTCGTAATAAGTTCTTTTGATGTAGGACTTCTTCAATAATATCAAATATTTGATTAAATGGTGACACATAAGTTATAATTACTCAAGTGGAAAGATAAAAAGTAGTAATTTCTTTATTCTCTTAAACTTCTGGAACTAAGTGTATATATATATATATATATATATATATATATATATATATATATATATATATATATATATATATATATGTATGTATATCAAATTTTATTAATATTTTGAAAAAAGAATTACTTTGATTAACAAACATAAATCTTATATATTAGCTTGGAAGAGATGCAATTGTTCTGTTCACTCATGGTGTGTGGTAATGAAACTGAGCTGTCTTTGCATTTTTAGCAAGGAATGCAACCTTGCCTAGAAGAAACATTAAAATCAGTTAATAATATAACTTAAACAAGCACTTGTTTTATGCTTGTAAAGTTGGAACCTGTACTTTGTACCCGTATAGAATTCTCTTTAACAAAGCAAGCTTTGTAACCTTGCTTTCTTTGTGTCTTTTCAGCTTTACTTGACATAGTATATGTATTTTTGGTTAGTATATGTGCGCTCTTGATGATCTTTAAGCAAAGGAAACTTAGCCATAGTTGTGTGATGAAGGGTGAGATCTTCCCCAAAAGACCCTATCCCTTGCTCTTCCAACAGAGTGCCCTCAAGCTGTCTTACCTTTATGAGAACTTAATTCTTAAGTGATCCTTAAGGGACAGCATATGGTAGGTATGAGTACATCTTGTATAATTGAATTTTATCAAATACATTGCACATAATCATAAGTTTTAATTTGTTTTGGCTGTGTTGTATTAGTCATTTGTTTAAGGCCTTTCTTGGTTGTGATCATGAATTATACTATTTGTTGCATCCCTTTATTTTGGTTCTTTATTAATTGGGGTTCAATTAATGTGAAAAGGGATGAGTGAGATACTATAAGAGGGTACACCTACAAAAGTTAGGTTGATATAGTGGTATATATAAATTGGTTGATTAATTTATACGTTTTCTATGATGTAGCTTTCTTTCACTGCATAATCCGTCAAAAAGAAACTCAAGATTTGGTAATCTTCCAATAATTGGAAATTATCATTCAACGCACACACTTTAGTCCACCGATACCTTTATGTTGGAATTAATTCCATTATTTAGAGGAATCTTGTTTTAATTATAGATGAGTACCAAAGAGATTTCTCTAAGTGTGCTTGGGAAGAGCAAATCATGTTATATTTCATATAAATTTTTTTGATATATCTAGATGTATCTTACAATGGACCCAACATCTTTAGAGGGTTTATTTATTTTTATCATTGATATACTACAAAAATAAATGGTTGAGATAAATTTGAAAAAGATACTTGTAAAAATTAATAGATAATTCTTAAAAACATTTTATTTGCTGGACAGTAAAGAACAGTCATGGAGATAGGACTGATTTGCAATTATAATATTGTAGAGATTAATTTATAAATTTCAGAACTTTTAAATATTCCTTACCGATGATGGGTCAAGGAATCCCGTGACCACGTTATAACGCATTTTATGATCTAGCAGTAAGTATAAGTACACAAGCACATATATGTGATTTTATATTATCTTGCTTTTTTTTACCCTTAAAATGTATTTTTATTAGGTATTTAATATATTATTTTATATAATTTTTTACAAAATTACAACTATCTTTTATAACAAATAATTTTATTTAAATAAAATAAAACTATTATGTATGATAAAAATTTATTTTAAATATTTAATACAGTAACATTATTAAAAATTTAAATCAAAATTATTAATTAAATAGAATCAACTTCTATCATTTAATTCACATCCTTAATAATTGATTTTATATATTTTATTTAACTTAAATTAATCCTTAATTTTAATCAAGATATACAATTTATCAATTAAGAATAATTTCATAAGACATCAATTTAATCGATTAAATTATATGTATAAAATTATTAGTAAAAAATAAACTTTTTATATAATTTTTTTTAAATATTTTACATTAATTATTTGAACAGTATAAAAATAAAGATGTATAAAGTTAGATTTTTTATATTGGCTTTATAACCAATATAATAAGTTCGACTTACCACATCAATTGAAATAAGAACTAATGTAATAAGTTGACTTTTTACGTCAATTAAAAAGTGTAAACCGAGGTAGTAAGTGAACTTTTTATATCGGTTCTTATTTTTAATTTATGTAAAATATATTTTTAATGTCCAATTCGTTTGAACATACTACCATATAATTTAATTATAATAACTACATATATACAACTAGATAACATAATCAAATAATTCAACAACCAGAATCTATTTATTAAATTAAAAATATCATTTTACATGAATAAATCTAAATAATTTGAATATTTTACAAAGAAAATAACTTAAAGATACATAAAATCAATTCAAATTGGCTACTTCTCTCATTTACTTCCCCAAATGTTTTCTAACATCATCAATGTCTTGTTCAGTTAAAGGGTGAGGATTTTGAAATATTTACAAAATGTTGGAACAAAATTAGAGAAAATATGATGTTATGAATTAAAATGAACTTATCAAAATTGTGATAATTATAATTATCTCAGTTCAAGAATCAACTATAGATGCTGAGATAATGTGAAACATATATCTCATGACATAATATTCGCTTTAGGTTCCTCCATCTTGTCCTTGATACTTCAAAAAATAAAAAAAATCAAATATAATTAGAGATGATAAAATGAAATTTTTTTTAATAAAATACTTACACATGGTATTATTCATGAAAGCTTTTTAATATTTGTTGAATATATCCCTTTTAATAGAAGACGAGCTTTCATTACTCTATAATAAAAGAAGAATCATATTAATATCTTTGGAAATAAAAATAGTGAATATGAGTATGAATAAAAATAAGCTAAAAAACTTACATATCAAAAATTGTTCCTTATGTCTTTCTTCGAATTTTTCCAAGCAGAGCATAGAAAGACAACTACATTATGCTTTGGACAAATAATGATTAATTGTCAACGGATCCTACAAAATTTGGATGAAAATGAACCAAAATCAAACGTTTAATTCAGGGTGTTAATAAAACTTTCAAGTATTGAATTATGATTGAAAATAAGATGTTAAGTAACAATCTTTGTTAGTTTCCAATCTATCCTAAATGTGACCATGTATCTGGCTTGTTCCAAGATTTTTGGATATGAATAGGATCAAGGAATCCATACAAGTCTAAGTTTCCTCTCTGTGTACAAATATGACACAAGTACTTAATATTGTTAATAAATTGTAATTATTAGAATTTGATACATAATTAAATTGAAGTAAGGTTTAGAAATTTACTTACATAAATTATAATTGTAGAATTTATACACGTAGGAGATCGTTACCCACAACTAACTCCAAGATATCTTTCGTAGTAAAATAAAAAGGGATAACAGTGGGATTTCCTATGATATCAAGTTCCTTAGTGAATTGCAACGGTTGGTTTCCCAGGTTAAAAAAAATACAAAACAGACGTGCAAGCAGATCACTTTCACGTTTCTTTTGTAGGATGGAAGATTGTTTTTAGCACCAACATTAATATCCTCTCCAAGATCTTCCCCATGAACCAAAAATAAATTTAAAATATATATATATATTAGCAATATAAAAAAATTTAGAAAATTATTTAATACCTTAGGTTGACCTTGTTGCATAAGTTTTCTTAGTCATAATATAAAATGGTTGAGGGCTTGCCCCATTATACAAACCTCCTTAGTAGGCACAAGAACACGAGTGTTTGCATCTTGAACTCGTTCAACCACCACTCTAACATTATCATCATCTATTTCCACGTGATGGATGGTTGAATCCAAGTTATAGACTTTTCCAATAGCTAACAAACAAAGTAGATGATCAATATATAACTCATAATCTTCACCTTTTGCTACATTTTTCTCGGTCGAAGCATAACTCCTCTTTTTATTCACATGTTTATGAGAAGGGGATGGGTTTCGTTATGTATGTGTTTGGGAAAGTTTAAAAGATATAAGCTCTTGTACGAGCTCTTGCCTGAATCCTGTCTTAGCTCCTCTTGAAGTTGTTCCCTAAGTTCTTGCCTCATGTCTTCTCTCATGGACTCCAACTCATCCCTTGACACCAATCCTTCTTTTGAGCCACGTGTAATGGAAGATAATCCAAAATACTGTGTAATGCCAACACTTATTCCAACAACATGAACATGACCTGGATGCTCCGGTTGACCAATAGCAGTACTAAGAATATTGACATGTCCAATAGGAACGAAAGATCTCTATGAGCTTTGTCCAACCAAAGAATCCTACAAAATATAAATTATCATTGTCATTATCAATGATATATATTTTTGAAGTTAATTTATAAAAAAAATGTTTAATTTTATAATTACAATCTTCTTAGCAATAAAGAAGTAACATGATACTCTCTTGAATGTTTTTATCGTACTCTCTTCCATTCTCATGGCATATGGATGGAGATGGTGGAGACAGAAGTGTAGATAGGTCTGCATGAGATGATTGTTCACATTCTTTTAACCTTTGCTCAATCAATCTTTTCTCAAGCAACTCATAAATCTATAGGGGTAGCAATTCTTTGGAGAATTTTGTTAAGTCTTCTTTATTTTCTCCTGTTATTTTAATCAAATAAATTAGATATAAAAGAGAGCACAAGAGTCAAATAAAAATAAACACAAACATATAAAGATACACACAACAAATGTAAGATCCTTCCGAGTCTCAACAAATCTCTGCCACGTCTCATCATCAAGGAACTGGTACTCCTCACATGAGATACATCCTTCAGTGTTTATATATATATATATATATATATATATATATATATATATATATATATATATATATATATGTATATAAATATTGAGATGTGTCTTAAATCCCTTTTAACGTTCACTAGCAAATGAAAGTTACTTCTTCTTCAACAAGCTAGTATTTGGCACATCGTATGTAAGTTACATAAATCAAGAGATGAGATTAGTTAGTAAATCATAAAGTATAGAGAAGTTCAATGCTTTAAAGTGATATACCATAATATTTTCCCAAATTTGATCTTTCACTCAAACTCTACATCATTCTAATCCTTCTTTAAATTCTAGCTTTGCGTCATCCAAGGAGGGTCACATAAATTTTAAACTTTATTTTGTTTGGCCCTAAAGGATTTCCCATGGCCTGATCAAACTCTATATGAATCCTCTAGTTACCATTTTGGCTAAGGGTTAACTTCCTTAACCATATGACTCGTCTTTCCTTTTTCTACCAAGATTAATTGACCCACTTTGGGAAAAAGGATTCTCATATGGATCAACCATGTGCCTGTTAAAACATATAAAAAATATGTTAGAAACTATAATGAATATAAAATAAGTAACAAACATTTTAAAATAAGTAAAAAAATATATTTATTGATGATTAATAAATTAAATTACTAACTTATATCCATATAGCAACATTTTACCATATCCCTTCATGATGATCATCTTGAATAGCATGTACATCATCAATTTCATTTTCTTCACTAACAATATCAATCCCTTATGAGAAATATCAACATTTTTCATATCATTGATGTCATCACTACCAATTGTGGTCTTTCCTTGAAGAACGATTGATCACTTTTTGTTAGAAGGATCTTCAACATAAAGTATTTGTTTTTCTTGGTGGGTCATGATAAAAGAGCCATCCCTATAAGCTATTCTATGGAGGTGAACCAATGTAAATCCTAATTCATCAATTTGCAAACCACTATTATGCTTAACCCATTTACATTTGAAAACAAGCACTCTAAATTTATTGTAATCAATCTTACAAATCTCTTCAATGATCCTAAAGTAAGATATGGATAACATAACTGGATTTTTATATTTGGAACTTGAAAAGTGCATTAATTTAGCAACCACCATAGCCATACTATTTTGCATGATATTTTTATCATTCTGAGACTTTATATGAAAGAAAAAATGATTAATATCATATCCACTATAACATATGACATCAAAGTTTGGGCCATTTGCGAGCCAGTTCAATGTATCAAAGGCATCATTATCTTTCTTAATAGTTTCATCAAACCAAGTTAAGAATGTTTTGTTACACTTATTCAACAATCATTTCTTGTTCATTTGAATATTTTTTCCCTTATAATGATTTTGTGAGTAAATAAGTAAGGTTGAACCGGATCGGTATTATTCAAAATATACAAATGTGCTTGAAGGAATTTCGTCTGATCAATGCTTTTCAGAGTTATACCTTGTGTACCTTTACCTCTATGTCTTCCCTTGTGACGAGACTTAGGAAGTCCTATGATTTCTACCTTTGACAAATGCTTTGTACAAAACTCAATAGCCTATTCTGCAATGTATTTTTCAATCATAAATGCCTCAGGATGGTGTGGATTCTTTACATACCCTTTTAATATTTTAATATACCGTTCAATTGGATACATCCATCATAGATAAATTGGATCACATATCCTTATCTCCCTCTCTATATGAATAACCAAGTGAACCATAATGTCAAAAAATAATGGAGGAAAATACATCTTCAATTGGCACAAGATAGTAAAAGCTTTATTTTCCAACTTATCCAATTTTAGAAGGTCAATGGTTTTGCTACATATGACATTGAAAAGAAGCACAACCTAGTTATGGTGTGTCTAAATATTTTAGGCAAAATGTTAGAATAACCATTGGGAGTAACTATTGCATCAACACATGGAAATCATAAGACTTTAACTCAATTAACTTTAGATCAATCATGGATACAAGCCTTTTGGAATTTGAAGAATAACCTTGTCACTTTAACACCATGTAGGGAAATGCATAAACTTATTTTCTCTTATTTCTTACAATGTATGACATGCCAGGGGAAAATTTATCCGCTTACCTACATACTGTGGCGCTAACTGCTGTTATATACCCATATGAACTAAATTTAGTTGAGAATTTCACACCATCATTTGTCTTACCTTGTATATTAAGGAGTATTCTGATAACGTTATCACACACATTTTTTCCACATGCATCGGATAAATACAATGTTTAACATCGAGATTTCTCTATTATGGAAGATAAAAAAAATGTGGATCTTTTCTTCCATATCTTTGTCTTAGAGAGCTTCTTTTGATTTTTTCCAAAAACAATGTTGATGTTTTTAACCCGTCCATAAACTTCTTGTCCAGGTAAGATCTTTGGAGCAACCTTATTTTTTAGTAACCTATTAAAAGCTTTCCTTTATCTATGATACAAGTGATTATTCTTGAGAAATTTTTGATGACCAAGGTAAGTTTCTTCCTTCCATGATGTAGTTGATGGTAACTTATACCTTTTTCACATATAGGACATGCTTTGTTCCCTTTAATTCTATATCCGCACAAATTTTCATATGCTCGAGAGTCATTAATAGTGCAAAAGAGCATGACCCACATCTTGAAATGTTCATTATCATACCCATTAAACACATCTACACCTTATTCTCATAGATTTTGCAAGTCTCTAATCAAAAGTGCAAGATAAATATTTATGTCATTTTTAGGCTATTGTGGGCCTGAAATCATCATAGACAACATAATGCATTTACGTTTTGTGCACAACTCAAGATAAAGGTTGTAAATTACTAAAAGAACAGGCCATGAAATATGCTTACTACTTAAATTATCACACGGATTCATGCATCTGTTGTAAGTCACCTAGGTTCCTTGGCTAATTACCGAAATCAGGAAATAGTTGATTGATTGTCTTCCATTGCAAACCATCAATCGAATGACAAAATTTTCCATCAATTTTCCTTTGATATGTATGCCAACTATTTTTTATCATGTTTATTACAAAAAACTATTTCAACCTTGGAATTATCGGAGGATACCACAACACTTTGGCTAGAGGCTTTTTTACAATTTCACTGCAGCTAGAATCACCATCCTTTACTTTATAACTTGAAACTTGACATATAGGGAATTCATGTATTCCTTCAAACTCATTTTTGTATAATATGCAATCATTGGAGCACACATGTATTTTCTTATAATCCATACCCATCAAATACAAGACCTTATTTGTCTTATAATTATGTTTTTGTAATGTATTACCTTCTAGAAGGATCTCTACCAACAACTCAAGCACTTCTATGAAACTTTTATCAATCCACCCATTTCTCACATTCAAATTAAATAATCTTATAATTCTAATAATCATGTAAAATTAGTACACCCCAGATACAAATATTTGTCTGTATCATCACTTAAGTTACCATATATATTTGTTTGTTGAAAAAACTTATGCCCCAAATCACGAATCATGTTCTTTACTTGATCTCTATATCAACCTCCCGTGTCTAAGACACACTTGGCATGTCTAATAATTCACCATGTCATGTCCATGTTATGTAATTTTTGCAAAGCCCATTGCTAAAAACATGCTTTTTAATTTCATCAACATTCAACCGTCTCTCATTTAGATAATTAACACAAGGACAATAAAATTTCCATTACTATAAGGAGGATTTACTTGTGAAAATTTCAAAAAATTTTCCACCTCATTCTTATACTGATCACTTATATGTTAAGCATTTATCTAACTACTATTCATACCATATAAGAATCATAAACACATGAATTAGGAAACACATTAACCTGGTCACTTATAATCACAATTTGTTTTCCTCACTATTGGTAAGAACCTATCCCATTTAAGAAAAAAAAATTTATTCATCGGTTAACAGACTTTTTAAATTTTGAATATTATATTTGGTTAAATTTTGGAAAAATTTCTCATTAGTCTTCAAGTACACAACTTGATTGTGGTGTCATTTACCATGATCAAACATGCACCCAACGACAATGCAAAAATTTAACTAAATTCAAATTTCATCAAGTACAATTTATAAAGTTTAAGAAGAAATTGTTAAATGCTGAATAAAAGAATATACTCCCAAACTTTCCAACATGGACAATTCATGATTGAATACAATGAGTGGTTTATTTATGCAACAATATACTCATTGTATTCAATTTTGAATGAGAAACTAAAGGTATGCTCAAATTTGAATTAAAAAGAAAGAAAGAAACTTAAATTAGAAAGATCTACAATAATAAACGTGTTTAATTATGCTAATTATTATATTAGTAGTCAATAATAAATGGTGATCAAGTACAAGTAACCTATCTCTTAATTCTTATGATATAAAACACTATTCTTAAGTAATTTAAGTCTTATGGTATAAAACATTAGATTTTGATCTACAAAAGATCTCTAACTCTAGAATCACACCCTTATGAACATCTTTCAAGGAATTTTAACTAAATGACCCAAATCTGCCCATGACCCCTTAAAAGCTCGTCTAGGCTCTTTAAAATTGTTTAAAACATTGGAGACTATATTTTTCTGAAACTAGGTAGTTTTAAGGTTTTAAAATGTTCATGCAATATTACTATTGAGGTATGAAAAATAGAAGGAGAGAGTGAATATGACATAGAGAGTGTAGAGAGGTAGGTTGATGTTTTGATCATGTAACAATGATGGTTATATGCTACATGAAAGAAGAGAGGGGTTGTGGACAAGAAAGGGACACTGTTGTTTGTGAGAGTTAAAGAGTTGAGAATGAGAGATATGATTACCCACAATGGGAATGACTAGTGTTGTGTTCTAGGGGCTACCTAAGCTTCTTAAATTTATTATGAGTTGGAGACCTTGAAGATAGAGACTAATTTTGGTGATATAAAAGGAATTATATTGGAGGTTGACTTAACCATTAAGGAAAGAACTGAGCAAACAAAAGTAGTTAAGAAACAAAGTGAAGAGAGACAAGTAAAATAAATGTGTAGGTTATGAGTAGGACATGTTTATTATTCTCCAAAACAATAAGCAAAATGCTTATTTAAATGGGAATGAGGGTCATCATGATAAAGTACCTACATTATTGTCATATGGGAAGAAGTTCATAGATAGTAAGGTCATCATACAGTTCTATTTTAATCAAGTTGTAAATTAAGTGTAGGATATGAATTCATACCTTAGTCACCATATTCATTCTCAAGCTCTTGATTAAGTGATCATGAGTTCATACCTTAGATTACAATCTAAACTGTTCTAATTTAAATCTTTTTTTAGAGTTTGAATAAGAAACTCATCTTTAAAATTTAAAGACTTCTAAACCCATCCAAAGGGAAATTCTCATTATTATGACCTTAATAGACTTAATTATGGGTTTCTATTAATTAAAAATATTTCCTTGACAATTTATCTAGAGAGGCTGAATCTAGGTTCTAACTCTACCATGTCTAGAATTTTTATCATCCATGATGACTTTTATCATAATTAACTTAAGTTTCCTATTAAAATAATTAGCCTTGGCCAAATTTTTATCATAAATAACTTAGTTATTATAACACCCTAAGAATGAATATCGATTTTACGCTTAAGACATTCATTTGGTTCCATGATTAGTTTGTTATCTCATGATGTAGATATTTTAGAAAATACTTGTTAGAGAAAATACGGTATTTTTTTTAAAACTGTTTATTATAAACTGAGCCTGGCCGATATAACGTATGTGTCGGTAAATAAATTTCTAGACATTCTTGCACACATACAGAATATCATGAATACGTATTATTCACATTGCTCCATTTATCTATTAGTTCCCAATAACCAATTAAACATAACTTGTCCATACAACATATAACATCACATAATTATACAGACCATTTACATATTCAAGCAGTCTTAGGCACTAAGGCCTTATCATACACTTTATTACATTCCATAATTTACATACATATTTACTACATACTATAATATAACACGTACATAGCATATTGCTACTTACTAATTTCTAGGATGCTTGCATCCAACTATTTACAAAAATATACATTATTGGTATGGCTTCTCAACTTTCGATTTCCTTACAAACAAACTAGGAAATTAGTGAACCTCTATAAGCCTAATGATGGAAAAGTTCCATCCACATGTTTGGGTCCAACAACATAAACATTTTGTCAAACATTTCTTGGTAAGCTTGGAAAAGATAGGACACCGGATACAGTAAGATTCCTTCCAAGGACCATAGATGAGATAAGCTATGCTAATATGAAAGGATTTAAGGATCAGTCTCCCCTTCAGATGAAAAGGATTGTTCAACAAAGGCTATCCATTATCTACAATAGCCAGGAATGGGTGAAAAAACTCCATCAGGGTGGAATGCCTCTAGGGGAATAGCAAATCTCGTTTTTGAAAATTTTGGGCTTAGAACTTCAGTGATGAACAAATGACCTAGCAAGAAGTAGATCCTAACGTTGGCTTATGTCGTGATTAAGAGACCATATGGTTTTTCCGACTAGTCGACATTACTAATGTCGACATAGACCAGTATTGTTGTGAATGACATCATTGTTGTTTTGGGAAGATAGTGGGAAGAGAATGAGGAGAAACTAAGTTTCTTAGTAAGTTTCTACTCTACATTGAGTATCATCACCTTTATCCTAGCCACTTCAGTTTATTAGAAAATACATGACATGCATAGATTGCTTTTAATCTTTTAAAAAATGTCTTATTGAAGTGGGTTATTTTTATACAGAAACAAATTTGTTGCATAAGCGTATATCTGTCTTAAACTTCATAAATCAAGGATCACAATACAAATATTATTTGACTCATATTATTCTATATCTTAAATAATGTCTCTATCATTGTTGTAGTTTCATAACTTTGGGGAATTTTAGATTTTGTTCCTCAACTTCCGGGAAATTTATAGACACAGACACACACAAAGAGGATTAGTCAAATAATATCTTCTCATCGAGACTACTACTCTACCTTCTACTACTAAGGATATGAGCTCATTCCTAGGTGGTCGTCACCACGTTATAATGGGTGAACCTATGAGGACCCTTTTGCCTCCTCTTCAGTAGAGCTCTCGGTACCCTCCGGATATGATTTGCATAAGACACATTAAGAGTAGATTACCTTTTCACATAAGTTTGCTTTAATGATTCCTTAAACCCTTTAGGTTCACTTTAATGGCTTCCAGATAATTATGCAAGCTCAATCAATATCCAGCCAATATGATATGCACATGTAGATCTCAACTTCTATCACATCATCATAAATAAACACTCCTCACACATAATATCATCTTTTCTAAACCTAGGAGCATTCAATGTTTTATCTCACATTAAACAGTGTGCATTCATAAAAACACAAGTTGACTGGTAAATCACATTTGGAATAACATCATTGCATGTTCCAAATACATGTCTAACTTATTTAGCTCTTCAAGTTTTTATGATGATTCACTCATGGGATTTAATCCTCTCAACCTTCTAAGTTGCTCCTCAACCTTTTCTTTTCTCAAAGTTACATTAGTCTCACATGATTTTTACAACTTAAGAGTTTCCTCTAGGCATCTCAATGACACCTTTTATATTTTTATTCTTTATGCTCTTCAATTTCTCATGTCTTATGCATATCCTACTTATAATAAGTTCAAATGTTAAGTGTTAACAAGTTTTTAACTTATCTAATTCAATTTAGGTTAACATGGCCAAATGATTGTCTATGCCTTTATTGGGCCTCTTTTAAACTTTTAATTCATTATTTTACATTATAAGGCTTCTTAAGTTACCTAAACCAAGTTTTCAAATTCTTTTCTTCTATTTTAAGCTAGAGTGGTCGTGTGTGAACCATTGGCTTCTAAGGCTTTCTAGTTTATTCTTCCTTATCTTATGAGTTAATTTTACCAATTGAAGAGTAATTAATTTCTTGATACCCAACTTAGGAATTTTTAAGACTTCTTCTTCATCTTTCTAAGTCATGGACAAATGGCTTAACTTAGTTTTCCAACTTCATGTTTTATCCCTAATCACTTATCTTATGCATGCTTAGGTTTAGGCTTGAATCATGATGAATTCTTGACTTCATTTTCACTAACTTGGTGATTATTTGTAAGACTTAATCCATATTGTAATCTCTTCTAGTTGTAGTCCAAGGATGTCTAGTCATACTATTTAAGAATTAAGTCTCTTCCTAGAGGAATTTGTCCCATAGTGGCCTAATGGTCCCTTAGCTAATGTCATAACCTTCTTACACTTTTAATACCTTATACTTATATGTTAAGGATCCTTACTTAAACCTAGTTAAGAATTAAAACTCTTTTTTGATTAATTAACTACAAGATGGCCAAATGCCTCTCCTAAGATCTAAGGTTTCCATTTTTAACTCTAGTTGACCTAGGTTAACCAATTCTTATAGTTAAACTTTAGGCTTCAAGCTTAACCATGTTTAGTTGATTTTTTAGGTCTTTCTCCTACTCCTAAGGGTCATGGCTGAATGACACTCCTTCCTCCACCTAATTCATGGTTGATTTTTAGTTACCAATTTTATGCCTTCTTGAAATCTAGATTAAATATTAATTATGGACTACATCTTATTTTATCTATGTTGGTTATTATGAACTTGGTCACTTTTAGGTGTTACTTACACCTTTAATTAATCCATTTACTTAAACTTATTTTTCTCATAATTTACACTAAGGTGACCGAATGCACACCTAGTGGATTTTAGGCCATTTTAGCTCATGTTCTCTTCATTTAAGGTTACTTTGCATCTTTTAGAACCTAGTTACATGATTTTATCACTTATAAAAGTTTTAAGAAATTTTATTCTTGGGTATGCTTGCATGGCCAAATGCCCCCATTAACTTGCCAATGTCACCTTTTCAAATTTTCTTCTCATACAACCTTGATTTTGTGCACTTACAGTATCTTAAACTCTTGATACATACAAGAATTGTCCAAAATCCATAGTTTTTGTCATGGCCAAAATGACTCTTGAGTGTCTTATAAGACTTATGTCATTTTATGGTCCAAAGTTCCAACTTTTATTTAGTAATTTTTAGATTTATGCCCAAACCAAGCTATTGTGACTTATAGACTAATTTTTCTTTCACTTTTTAATATTTAAGTCCATGGGTTCAGATAAGGACATAACAATACACAAGTTCACCATAAGAAGAAAAATCACAACTTTCAAGCTTTAAACAAAGAACATGCGAGATAACATTTTTCCAAACAACAAAGTGTAGATTCATAAGATCTACTCTAAGATCCATCCATCTACAACTAAGAACACTTCAAAAATTTTGCCCATCACTTATCAAAACTGCTGCAAACATCAAAGACACTCAACATTATTTGTGACTAGGTATTATTTGTGACATCAAGAGTTCATCATGGAAATTTGGGGGTGTTACATGAAAGACCTTGAAAATTCCTATGCAACAAATATTTTGAAGATTATTGAACTCTAGAATTTGGACCAAGGACTTGAAAAAAATAACCAAAGAATAAAACTAAACAAAGATACCACAAAAGAAATTAACTAAATAAAAGAAAGAAGAACAAAAAAATAAATAAACAAAAGAGTGTAGAAAAAAGAAATTCATAAAGGGCTAGTATCTTGAGTGTTGCATGATTATTTGCTTAAGATTCATGCTAAGAAATAGGACCTAAAATTTTAGGTTTTAGTACTTAGTTTGTGCATGATTCTTTTTGCTTGGCTAAATAACATTACCAATTTTGTATAAGCATGTGCATGCATCTCTTGAGTTTCTAGGATTTCTTTTTGTATGCCTACTTTCTTCTTTACCTTTAATTTTAACTTATCTAACTTTTTAGCCTCTAAATTTTGTCTAGAATTACTCCTCTAAGTGTGCTTTCTTTTAAGTGGATGGATACTTTCTTACTTGTTTTCAAACTTCCTTATGTTTTTTCACACACCACCTTTACTTTTTTATAAGTTCTTCCTCCTTTCACTTTGGGCACATCAAGGACCTATCCCCCTTCAAAGGTTGGAACAAGAAATTAAGTTAAGCAATTTAGTGTGAGAAAACGATGGATTAATGATAAAGACATTTAAGGGGAAGAGTGATACACTTGTAAGGTTATGGGCCAATTTCAGAGTTCCTTTTATTTCACTAACAAAACAAAGATAGCAAGTTGCTCCTCTTTTGTGTGCTTTTGAAGGTTGCATTGGTGAGGGAAAATACAAGGAAAGAAAACTAAGAAGGGAATTGATGTCTAGAAACTTGGAGATTTGAAGTTAAAGGAGAATTACAAGACTAACTTAATGGACTTTGATTTAGGTTTAATGTAGGAAATTAGGAAAAATTGTGTAAAAAGTAGGAACCTGTGTTGATGGTAATTCTTAGCACTTTGTAGTAGGTTCTTTATAGTTTTAATTCAATTTCAAATTACTATTTGGCTTTAAGTTTCCATTTTATTTCCTTAGTGTAGGATACTCGTCAATTAAGGCATTTCCCTTTTGTGTAGCATTTTGGTTACATGCAAGAAGTAACAAGGGGGTGCTAAGTGCTTGCTTAACTTGTTTTAGTCTAACTGTGTAGCACTAACTTGTTTCCTTTTTGTAAGGTCAAGGGAGCCAAGTATCTTTCCTAACTCTTGATTATTGTGTGCTATAAGTATTTGGATTTCTTGCTACTTGAATTATTTGTTTTAAACTGAGCTAGCTTAGGAAATCCATGTGTGCAGAGGATAATATTTTATTTACAAATGAGTTCCCATGATAAGCCCCCAAGAAACCAAATTGAACAATTGGATATTAGGTTAGAAAAGGTTTTCCAAACCAATACTGAGGCCATATAATAAATACTAGATAACCTAGAAAGAATAAATTCCAAAAGGTATTCTAACAATCAAAGAAATATAGAAACTAGTGGCTCTAAGAATGAGGATACCATAGTGATGTCAACTTCTTAAGGGACAATGTAGATCTTAGGGAAAAGAGAAGACATCATCCATAAAGAGAGAGGTCATCTTCAAGGGATAAGCCTTCGTCATCAATAAGGGCACCAACTACAAAAGATATAGAGTAGATAGGATTAGGGGTCATAGGCATACGGACCCTACAAGGAATAGGGAACCCTTTAGGCATATGATCCATAGGAATAAAGGACATAGGAATAGGGATAATAGTTACTCTAGAGATATTTTAGAAGATGGAACCCTTAGAACTAGTCCTAGGGTTAGGAATTCAAGGGGTGGAGAAACCTTATACCCAATAAAACTAACCAAAGTTAAAATGCCTAAGTTCCAAGGTAAAAACGATCTAGAGATATACTTAGATTTGAAACTCAAGGTTGAACAAATTTTCTCTAGCTATTCCATTAGGGAAGAACACAAAGTAAGGTTATTAGCATTAGAATTCACTAATTATGCCATGATTTTGTAGGATAAGCTAAACAAGGAAGGACGTCACCCTTTAAGTGAATGGGAGGAGAAGAAACACATTATGAGACCTAGGTATGTCCCTCCCTACTATTTAATAGAAATCTAAAATAAGTTTACAAGGCTCTCTCAAGGTTCTAAGAGTATAGATGAGTATTACAAAGACATGGAAACAACAGTGATCAGGGCCAACTTGAGTGAAAGTGAGGAAGCCATAATGGCTAGGTTCTTAGATGAGCTTAGAAACTATATAAGAGATGTGATAGAACTTCATCACCATTTTAAGTTTTTATGACCTTTACCATCAAGATCTAAAGGTAGAAGCCCAACTTATTAAGAAGGGTAAGGGTAAATTCACTGCCTTTAAAACATCTACAAAAAGACTCTTGAAAAGATAAAAAAAAAAAGAAGAAAGACTATAGTTTTAAGCTTAATGAACAAAAAGATTCCAAGGGAAAAAAGCTCTCAACTTTTACTCAAGAAAAGGATCCTAAATAAAGTGTTTTAAGTGTCTAGGCATAGGACACATTGCTTCTTAATTTCCCGATAAAAAAGTCGTGGTCTAAAGGGATAATGGTGATGGCTACTCACCACTAGGGTCAAGTGACTCTAGCACCTCTTCCTCTTCATCTAAGGATAAAGACCTTGTGTATGATCTTGAGGGAAACATCCTAATGTTAGGAGATTATTAGGGAGTGTAGTTAAAGGAGAGGAAGAAATCCAAAAGGAGAACATCTTCCATACTAGATGTTCAATCAAGGAACATACATTGCTCCTTAATTAATGAAGGGGGTAGTTGTACCAACATAGCTAGCACTAGGATAGTAGATATATTACATCTAGTAACCACCCTCACCCTAGCCATACAAGTTCCAATGGCTTAATGATAAAGGAGACTTATTGGTTAACCAACAAGTGCTCCTTACCTTTACCATAGGAAGGTGTGAGGATAATGTCATCTGTGATCTTGTCCTAATAAATGCCAGTCATGTGCTCCTGGGAAGACCATGGAAATATGACAGAAATTTTTATCATGATGGGCATACCAATAGTTATTTCTTCCAATTCAATTCTCACAAGATAACTTTATTTCCTTTAAGCCCAATTGAGGTTGGCAACGACCGAGTCCACATGAGAAAGAAAAGGGCTGAAAAGAAAGGTGAACTAAAGGGGAAGAAGCCAAAGGATCACAAGGAAGATGCCTCTACCTTTAATAATTTACTCATAGAACCTTGAATTGTGAAGCAATCCTTGGTGACTTAGAAGACCATCTACCTTGTATTTCCTAAAATAGATCTTTCTCCATGAGGATAAAAACCTTCCAAATGTCATCCAACCACTATTGAATGAATTTGAGGATATATTCCATAAAGATATTCCGATAGGGCTTCCTCCCTAGAGAGGCATAGAGCACCAAATGTACCTAATACATAGTACCTCTCTACCAAATAGGCCAACTTATAGGAGTAACCTTGAAGAAACTAAGGAAATCTAGAATCAAATTAAGGGAACTCTTAGCTAGGGGGTGGGTAAGAGAAAGTCTCAACCCCTGTGTTGTGCCAGTCCTGCTAGTCCCAAAGAAAAATGTGGAGAATGAGGTGTTGATTGCCGGGCCATCAACTTGTAAACACTCATCTATGTCTGAGGCTCCCAACTATTAAAATCAATTGAGAAACCCGTATTAAATTAAATAATAAACAAGATAAATAAAAGAAAAAATAAAAACAAAACAATAATAAATAAATAAAGAATAAAAAATTAAATAATAAAAAATATAATAATAAAAAATAAAAAATAATTAAAATAAAAGAAAAATGTTGAAAAATAATAAAAACATTAAAATTTAGAAAAAAGAAATAGAAAAAAATTTAAAATAATAATAATAATAATAATAATTTTAAAATCTGCAAAAGGGTAATAAATAAAAAAAGTAAAATCTAGTAAAAGGGTAATAATTAAAAAAGTAAAATCCGGAAAAAAGGGAATAAAAATAAAAAATCTGAAAAATTAAAAGTTGAAAAATTAAAGATAAAAAAAATTAAAGCTAAAAAATTAAAAATACATAAAAAAAATTCAAAAATCTGAAAAAGAAAAGGAAAATTAAAAAAAAAATAAAAATCTCGAAAAATTAAGAAATTCAAAAATCTGAAAAATTTTAAATCTGGAAATCAAAGAGTAAAATACAAAAAACAAACAAAAAAATCGAAAAGAAAAACAAAAGATGAAAATGGAAAAATAAAAAAAAAATTATAACCAACAAAAGAGGGGGAAAAGAGGTAGAGGTAGGCCATTTAAAAATAGAGCTTGGCATAGATTTTGGGGTTGGATTTTGAGAATTAGAAAAGGAAGAGAAAAAGGGAGAACGAAGGTGAAGAATAGAGAGAGCTGCGAGAATTTCTTATCACACATTGGCCTCAGATACTCTAGGTTGAAGGACGAAGGAATTGGAGGTTCAGAACCTCGGATCTCTGGTAGAGATACGATCGGGTTCCATCAAACAGGTTAGCATTGCATGAAATTATTAACCTTTCTGGACGCGTTTGTTCTTGAGATACTATACCTCAATAGGATGAAGTAAAGACCCTGCTCTTGCATGAAGTTTTCCTGATTTCTTGCGAATCGAACGCATTTAAATTGGTCATAATCCTATAAATTAATTCGTTCGCTGTTTGCCTATAATTTGTGTAATGCTTGGGGTATGAAAGTTCAGGAAATCAATCTGGTATTTGTATAATCAAGTCTCACCCGATCATAAAATGAGAGTCCATACTTCCTCCTTTTAGTTTAATACTGCACGAACATAGTTTAATAGGGCTGATGGAGATGCATGAATGATGTTTGAGCGCTGCTCTGTTCTAAGTTCAAGAATCTCGTTTAGAGTTTGCATGAAAACTTGATAAAATCGAAGGATAAATGTTGATTTCCTCTGCATATTTGCGGAATTCTCATGTATTTGGGTATGACGCTAATCATAGGAATCAAGATTCGAAAATTCAGTTAGACGTAGGAGATTTTGGTTAACCACGCACCGTAATAACATTAACATCTAACGTCAGTGATTAGGGATTGCCAAATCCCAAGAACCATTAGCTTCAATTCTCTATGTATGTCAAGTCCAACCACAGATATAAGGGGCGTCTGGTCTGCATAATGATACAAATTTGCTGGGTGTTCAAAAAGCAAGCTTAGTCAAAATAAAGAACAAGATGTTGGAGCCAGGAAATTCATGAATCAGAATCTGTGAGTAATTGCCAAATGACCAGGAACTTACTATTAACTAGAGACTGAATAGGAAAAAATTGATTTAATGAACAAAGGATAATGTTATTAGAGGTAACCAACCGAGAGTGAGTTTGGGATGACTTCAAACTGAGTACAAGGCTCGGATTACCCTTTGAAAGCTCTTGGGTTGATCGTTGTGACACCCAGACATCATCTATTGATGGAAGACTTGGACCATTTACTCTAAGTGAAACAAATCAAAGAGCTTTCCTACGAGTGCTCTAACGAATGCATATCCCCGGAAGAACCATAATAAATACGTCATCACCCCTTTGGATTTGTCCCAATAGATTCTAGGAATGTCCCTTATTTTACCAAATGCAAATAGTTCAGTATATCTCAGGTTGAGGGTCAGGATTCAAAATTAAGATATATGCTTGTTAGACCCAGGTTCCTGAAATAACGGGTTCTGCATAGAACATAGTAAACCAGAACAAAAAAAGGGGACAACTAGTAGGGGGTGACTCGTCTATGTCCCCTAATCCGCATAATTTGGTTTCTTGGAAAATTTCATTCACATAACAGGACATGCAGAGGTCAAAATGAGGGATGAGATTCCTCATGTACAAGTGCCTACGTCTGGTACTTAGCAACACCTTGGTTAAAATCTTGGCCATGACCCTAGTAGGAGGGTAGTAAGTCAGAACCATATGCATGAACATCCTACTGAATCGCACGAGCAAATAGAAAAGCTCAAAAACAGAGTCGGAAAAACAGGGTCGAATTGAGGTACCCAAGAAGGGTCAAGCGCCATGCAATTTCATGCAAATTAGGAGGCTCATCTTAAAATTAAAGCCTGAAAGCCATTATCCCAAATGGGTATTGGGCTTAGTGGTTGGAGCGCCTACATACATACCCCATGTCCCCTCTTCGAATCCCTTACTCCCATTTAACCCAGAAGCACAAATTACCATTCCACCCCTGATCATTTCCACCAATTCCAATTATGTTCCAGAAACCCAAAAATACAAATCTGCCCTTGATCATTTCCATCAATTCCAATTCTGTCCTAAATTTCCTAATTACCCAATCTACCCCTGATCATTTCCATCAATTCCAATTCTGCCCCACAGATCCAAAAATACAAATCTGCCCCTGATCGTTTCCACTAATTCCAATTCTATCCCAAATTCTTGGTTACCAAATTTCCCCCAAACTTTCTACTAATTCCAATTCTGTCCCAAATTTCTTGATTACCAAATTGCCCCCAAACTTTCCACTAATTCTAATTCTGTTCTGAATTTTCTAATTACCAAATTGCCCCCAAACTTTCCACAAAGTCCACATATGTCCCAAATTCCCTAATTACCCAATCTACCCCTGATCATTCCCACTAATTCCAATCTTGTCCAAAATTGCCCTAACTACCCTTGACCTTTCCAATAATTCCAATATACCCCAAAATTCCTAATTACTATTTTTCCCCCCATAATTCCTAAAATGATGTTTCTACCCTCTCTATTCCTAAATTACAAGTTAAACCCCTAAAATTCTACTAATTACAGTTATAATTCCTAAAATTCTGCTGATTACAAATTAAACCCATAAATTTCCATTAAATTTTGATCAAGCCCCGTACTCCTTTTTATTCATTCATCGTTTTTATTTCAAAATAAAAATCTTGTTTAGCGATTCTTAATCTCACGCGACAAGCCCTAAGCATGAATTGGTAGCTTTTTCTACTGTTCATTGTTTAGAGATTCGTATGGGTCCAAGTGCAGTCATAGTTGTCTTGGGCCTTGTGCATATGTGGATTAGGATTACCCTTCCTTTTTACAAAATAAAAAATCTTATTCTTTTTATCATTCATCGTTTTTACAAAATAAAAATCTTGTTTTACGATTCTTAACTCACGCGACGAGCTCTAAGCACGAACTGGTAGCTTTTTCTGCTGTTCGTTGTTTAGATATTCGTATGGGTCCAAGTGCAGCCGTAGTTGTCTTGGGCCTTGTGCATATGTGGATTGGAGTTGCCCTTCCTTCTTACAAAATAAAAAATCTGGTTTTGTGAGTCTCGATCTCATGCGACGAGCTCTAAGCATGAATTAGTAGCTTTTTCTGTTGTTCGTTGTTTAGAGATTCGTATGGGTCCAAGTGCAGCCGTAGTTGTCTTGGACCCGGTGCATATGTGGATTAGGGAACCTTCTAAAATTTTTTTCCAAAACAACATGTTCATTTTCAAAATTCTTTTCTTTCAAGCATCTTCGAAGGTCAAGCCTTCAAATCAAACCAGAACTACGTGAGCCTTGAGTTTCCCATTGCACCGGGGAATACGTAGGAGCAGGATCAAGTCCTGTCAGGCTAACCTCCATCAAGTTATTTATTTCCATGTTAATTAAAGGGATCAAACTATTTTCAAACAATCACACACTCAATTTAAAGGGTACTGTTCTCCGGAACAGGCGAGGGGGTGCCTAATCACCTTCCCCACTCGTAACCGACGCTCGAACTTTGAATCTCATCTCCAAGTTAAGGTTTTTCCAAATTTTTTCCCTTAAATAAAAATTTGGTGGCGACTCCACATCAACAAATAAATTCTATTTTTTAATTTTAGTGAGTTCGTCGTCTCGTCGGAATTACGGTTGCGACACAACCAAATCACTATTAGGTAAAAGAACCATATACTTAGGTTAGATGACCTATTAGAAGACCTCTAAAGTTCTTGCATCTTTTCCAAGATAGACCTTAGGTTAGGGTACCACCAGTTTCGTATAAAAGACGGGGATGAGTGGAAGACAACCTTTAAGACTAAATTTGGGCAGTATGAGTGCTAGTTATGCCCTTTGGGCTAACCAATTCTCCAAACACATTCATGAGACTCATGAACCATGTGCTAAAAGACTTGATAGGTAAATATGTTGTAGTATACTTTGATGATATTTTAGTATACTCATCTAAAGAGGAGCATCTAGGGAAAAATGAGGGAAGCTCTCTTAATCCTTAAAGTCAAAAAGTTATATGCTAATTTAGAGAAGTGTTCCTTTTGTATGGACCAAGTTATCTTTCTAAGGTTTATCATTAGTAAACATAAGGTCCATGTTGACAGAGAGAAGGTCAACGCTATCCAAGAATAGCCTATCCCCCAAAATGTAAGAAAGGTCAGGAGTTTTCATGGCTTGTCAAGCTTCTATAGAAAGTTTGTCAAGGATTTCAGCATCATTCCTTCTCTTTTGAATGAATTAGTTAAGAAAAACATTTTTCAATGGGGGAAAAATAACAATAAGCCCTTAATACTTTGATGAAGAGGCTTGTTGAGGCTCCTGTTCTAAATTTACCCAATTTTGATGTAGAATGTGATGTCTCCAATATTGGAATTAAGGAAATATATCTCCAAGAAACGCATCTCATTTCCTACTTCAGTGAAAAAATAGTGTAACACCCCTAAATTCTCATAATGAAATTTTTAGGTTAAAAATAACCTTTAGTAAGAAACAAAATAGGAATAAGAACAAAAGACAAAGAGATTAGTAAATTTAGTGTAAATGTTACACTAGGATAAGCCAAATAATGTGTAGAAAAAATATTAAAAAACGGTAAAAGACATTCTAAGGGGTTATAAAACATCAAGGCTAATTGAAAATTCATGAGAAAAGAATATAGAACAAAGAAAGGGTGAAAACACCCTCAAAAAACTCTGAAACTACCTGAAAAGTCCTTAGAAAGCTCACATTTTGCAAAGGCTAAATTCTTCTAAGAAAACTATCAAATGACATTAGAATTATTCGAGAACAAACCAATAAGTGTAAGAAATATCAAATGAACAACTTAGGAACCTCCTGGGAATTGTTGAGAAAAATTACCAAAATTCCCTTGAAAAGACTGTAAGTCAAGAAAATGTAAAGCATAAGCCAAAAGTGGGTCCCGCATCATGTGCTCGAATTTCCATGTTGGAAATGTGATGGTGACTCACTTTGTGAGTTATCACACCATTAATTACATGTAAAAAAAATAATAAATAGGAGAGATAGAATTAACCATGGTTAAAGTAAATTCACCTTATTTTATTAAAGTTAACCATACTTAGGATAAATTAATCTTGGTTAGTCAAATTCAACAAAATTAACACTAATTTAATCCTAAAAGGATAATTTCTTACATTTAGAATTGTTTTAGAAAATAGAAATTACATGCAAATGTACCAAAATTCCCTTAAGTAGGGAATTAATTTCCATATTATCCCTAAGTGGCCGAATTCACCAATCACCACGGGAGGCCTCATTTGCACTATTCTCCACCTTCTAAACTATTAGAGAAACTCTCTTAATTCTTTCTAAACTTAATCTAACCCAAAATCCTACACTAAGCTTAAACTTCCAACTTTAAAGTTTAAGTTAAATCAAGACTAAACCAACAAGTCCCACCACCACTAGAAGATCTTGTGTGGACCATCAAGGGAGCAAAAAATTATCCTTCAAAGCCCCACCAAAAACTCACCACAAATTCTTCCACAAGTAGTATTTTACCTTACACATTCTTAAGCTTTAACTTTGTTTTCATGGTATGTTTTTCTTCCTTTTATGGATCCTTCTTAGATATATGGATCTCTTCTGTTTGAACTTTTGGGAGCTCTAAACTGCCCTAGCAACCTTAGGAACAATTTAATCAGTTAAAATTTCTTAAAAACCAATTTTTATTATTTTGGGTAGATTTTAATATTTATGAGAAAAGTTTTAAAGTTTTCAAAGTATGAGACTTATAGATCTTGGAGTAGATTTAGTAGATCTACACTTGTTTCCTATAAAAGGTACTTTCTTTTAAATTTTTATGTTGAAGTTAATATCTTGGTCATGTCTTTACTTAAAGTTTTTTATTTGTGAAGTTTTTCTTACTAAGAGTCCAGATTTGGACTCGGAATAATATACTCAAAGGAACAAGAAAAATTATGTAAAAAGATCCATAAACTTAACTTGGATATAGACTTAAAAGTGTAAAGGTAGAATTTTGGACCCAAAATGGCACAAACCACTTACGACAAGCCATGACCATGAACAAAGCTATGGAATAAGGACTTTCCATGGATGGATCTAAGGAGTTATGATGGACCAAGTGCTAAAACCTCATCAAAGTCATATGATAAGAAAAATTGAAAAATGAACCCTTTGTTCAAACACCTAGCATTCAGCCACTTTCCATTAAGATGTGAGAACTTGAGTTTAAAATATATTTAGGGTATCAAAGGGAACCTAATCAAGTATAACTAAGGAATTATAAGTTTTAAAGGAACTTGAAATGTACCAAAAGGTACATTTGGCCACTTTAGTGAAATTAAGTAAAGATATGATAAATCTCATAACACCAAAATCATAAGAGAACAAGTTAAGGAAAAGGAACCTAGATCTATCCACTGAGGGAATGTTAATTAAGGTGTAAGGTATAACCTAAATAAGTTCAATAATAAATTCTAAAGTTAAGACATATTTGTAATGGTTGGGTACCATTTGGACATGTGAACACGAGTGGTAAGAATTAGTTATGTAAATTAATAGAATTTAAAAGTGGATTAAAGGTAACTTAAGGAGGTGATTAGAAGTCAAATATGAAGTAAAGAAAAGAGCAAGTGCATTCAACTAAACTCTTTAGATTAGGAAGAAAATCCTTACAA
The DNA here is from genome assembly GCA_037954105.1 of Canavalia gladiata. NCBI lineage: Eukaryota > Viridiplantae > Streptophyta > Magnoliopsida > Fabales > Fabaceae > Canavalia > Canavalia gladiata. The sequence goes on along the minus strand of CM075662.1, from coordinate 12,998,899 downwards.
TTTTCCATAGTTTGTGTAATAGATGGCCTAGATTTTAATTAGTGTGAATCATCTTCCTAAAGGCAGAAAATTTGAACTAAAAGGTCTTGGAACCAAGGAGTAAGCTCTCGACCATCTAGGCGAGAAATAGACAAATAAACTAATTTGGAAGTTTAAAGATGTTTACATAAGTCATGGGGTGGAAAACTTAAAGTCTAAGAGCAAGTAAACAAGTAACCGGGTTAATAAGTGGAACATATCTATTTAGTTAAGTTACTTGTCTAAGAGACATAAAAATGTAACACTTAAACTACAATTAAGTAAATGATGCCTAAAACATTCAATTAAGGACACAAAGAGTAAATTATGACAAAGGTCATTCGTCCATTTGAAGAAGAAGTAAGTATAAACCATAATATTTTATTAAAATGTGTTAGGAAGAACTTGACCTTTGAGAAATGAAAGGTTGAGAGGTAAGTTAGAATGATAAGTGATTTAGATCCCATGAGTGATTTATCATAAATGTTAAGAATTGAGAACGTTGGACAAACTATGAAAGCAAGTGAATATGCTATCCAAGAATTTACTTCAAGCCAAAATATGCAAGACATTAAAGATGAATCCTTGCTTAAGAGTATAATGTCAATTTCTTGTAGTACTTTATGAGTACATAAAGAGTAATGTGAAGTGTATGAATATTTCTCATGAATGATTAAAGGATGAGGTACTTATAAATGATTAAATAATGATGAACTCATGAATGATTAAAGAATGATCTTTTACATGATGATCATGTATGAATAATGATGTGATGGTTGTATGAAAGTATAAATTAAATGTGCATGGCATATTGGTTGAATTGTTTGAGCATGCATATTTTTGGAAGCCTTTTAAAAGGAACCTAAGTAATCAAGGGATTATCAAAGAGAAAACTTATGTGAAAAGTTAATACTACTTTTAATGAGCCTTATGCACATTCAGAAGGTGTCAAGTCCTTCTAGAGAGGAGATAAAATGGTTCTCCAAAAATTCTTCTATTATGAAGTACTAGGTCTTCAATATTTATGATGGTGATGACCATCTAAGAATGAGCTCATGTCCTAAAAATAGAAGGTTGAGTAGCAAAGCCAGTGAGAAGATATTGTTTGACTAATATTAATGTATTCCTATGTCTTAATTATCACTAAGAGAGCGATAGAAAATAGATAAAAGTTAAGAAAGACATAGAGGAAATGATAATCAAATGATATCTATGATGTGATCCCAAACATTTATGATGCTTAAGTAATTTATATTCTTTATTAAAATAAAGTTCATCTTGTGTAAAAGAAATCCACTTCAGCTAGAGTTTTTGAAAGATTAAAAATAAACTTGTATGCATGACATGTTTTCTAATAAACTAAAGTAGTTAGGATGAAAGTGATGTGACTAACCCTAGAGTTGAATCCTACTAAGAAACTTTGTTTCCCACCCATTCTCCTACCATTTTCTTCCCAAAATCCAATAATTCCATTCGAGGAGGCGATGGTGTTCGTAAAGAGTGACAACATAATTCCTGTGGTTGGAGCCTTGGAGCCATCACAATGGATTGCAACTAGGAACTATATCACATTGAATAATGTAGATTTTATAATATAGATGGATATCTGTATTTTAATTATTTAGTAGTTATTTTTGTATCATAATATATGTAATGTACGCATATGGTAATAATAGTTGTATATGTAGCTAGGTGTATAGAGGCATAGATGTCTTAACTTAACTAAGTATGTATAAATATGGACTATATAATTATAAAGTTTGTATAATTCCTAGTATGTATGTATTTGTGATAACTTGTAATTCTACTTAATAGAGAGAAGTAGAAAAACTGGTAAAAACAACATAGACAATTTATTAATTAAACGCAAGTAAGGATGTCCGCTTATTTATTTTTTGATACGATAGTTATTTCGACAAGGCTCACATTTGATAACAAAGCACTTTAAATGAAAAAAAAAATTACCGTATTTTCACTAATACTTATTTGCTAAAGATTCTGCATCATGAAGTAACAGTCTAATAATGGAATCGTGTGTATGACTTAAGCACAAAAATGGAGTTCATTTTTAGGATGTTATAGATGTGGTCACCCTCAATTATCCTATATATAAGAAAGAGTTATATGCTCCTATCGGGACCCTAAACACTTGGAAACATTATTTATTATCCAAGGAGTTTAAGATCTAGAGTGATCACAAGTCACTTAAATACCTTAAGGCTCAAGGTAAATTAAATAAAAGACATATGAAATGGGTAGAATTCTTAGTACAATTCTCTTATGTGATCAAACATAAAAAGTAGAGATAGTAACAAGGTTGTTGATACTCTCTCTAGGAGGCGTGCCTTGTTAACCTTCATCAGTGCAAAACTACTTGGGTTTGAGCACTTCCAGGATGTATATGAGGGAATGTAGAGTTTAATAAATTCTACAACGATTGCACCCATAAAGCATGTATTGAATACCTTAGGCACCAAGGATTACTCTTTATACATAACCATTTATGTGTGCCTAAATGTTCCATGAGACAACTTTTTCTCAAAGTTTCTCATGAAGAGGATTAATGGGGCACTTTGGCAGCCAAAAAATCTGGGCCATCCTGAAGGAAAACTTCTTCTAGCCACATATGAACTGGAATGTACAAAAATATTGTTAAAGATGTATCATCTGCAAACGGGCCTAATCAACTATCAAACCCCAAGGACTATGTACCTCTACCTATTCCTAAGGCTCCTTGGGTAGACATTAGTATGAACTTTTTCCTAGGACTACCCAGAATCCAAAGAGGTATGGACTTCATCTTTATAGTAATGGACTATTTCAGTAAGATGGTCCATTTTATTCTCTACCACAAAGTGGATGATGACAACTCTATAGTCAAACTCTTCTTCAAAGAGATAGTTAGGCTACATGACATACCTCAAAGCATAGTGTTTGATTAAGATAATAAGTTCCTCAGCCACTTTTGGCATCTCTGGAGTAAACTAGAAACTAAAATCTTTTCCATCACTTTCCATCCTCAAGCTAATGGCCAAATTGAAATGGTGAACAAAATATTTTCTACCCTTCTCAAGACTATGGTGGGTAAGAATCTAAAAACTTGGGAGGAATCTTCCCCATTTGAGTTTGCTTATAATATGGCATCTCATTCTACCATCCAACACTCCTCTTTTAAGGTAATGTATGGGTTTAATCCTCTTACCCTAAAAGATCTCTTATTTATCCATGACCTAACTATTTACCATAGTAAAGATGGAACTCAGAAAGCTAAATTTATTCAGAAGCTTCATACCAAGGTTAAAGCCATCATAGAAAAGAAAATGACTCACTATGCCAAGTTGATCAATAAGGGAAGAAAGGAGGTTTTGTTTAAACTTATAGATTGAATGTGGTTGCACCTTCGAACATCTTTTTTCTCAAAGAATAAGACTTAGAAGGTTTTGAGAGAACAATTGTGACTTGATAAAAAATATTAAAAATTAGCAATATGTATAAGTTATGTAATTAGCTTACTTTATTAGACACATGGACATATGTAGATAACAATACATATATCGAGTAGATAGAATTTTACTTTTATAAACACACATTTATAAATATGCATTCGTATGTAATTTTAAAATTGAGAAAAATTTAATAAAAGTTGGTTTACTTATTTTAAAGAGATTCCTAATGGATGAAGTTATTATTGTTAAATATTTTTATTTATTTTCATTTCTTATATTTATTATTTCAGTTATATTTATGACTTATTCTGATTCCTTTAACATTACACCATTAAAAAATCCTAACAACATAAGTTCCTAAACACTTTCTATTTAAGTGGGTAACAATTCAACCTCAAATTTTTACTAGATCATTAGTTATTAAAGTTATAAAATATACTTAATTTAACTATTTTCCTAACCAATATCATTAATAATAAATGAGAGGGAAGTTTAAATTGTAATAAATGAAATAAAATAATAATAAACTTTATAAAAAATAAATTAAGAAATTAAACAATAAAATTTAGAAAATAAACATTAATTTTATTTTATAACATTTTTTATCTTAACAAATAAAAAGGCATCAGGAAAGTAATTAGTAAAATCATTAAAATGGATGGCTTGGCCCAAGCTAAGCAGATGTATGTAGTAGTCTTTTGCAGCTTAAATATAACAACCTAAAATTGATCCAATAGAAACTACTAGTCGATGTGGGTTAGACCATATTATAATCAAATTTTTTTATTATTATTCTTTGAAAAAAAATCCTTTAGAAGGATTAGGAATGATAATAGGCCAAGTCGAGTTAGGCTTTAAATGTTTAAGTTTGCTCTATTTAAAAATTTTGAGACCCAAGCTTAGGTTTGTTACTTGCCACTAATTGACTTAAATTAGAAGAAAATCTAATAAAAATAAAACAAATATGAAATCCTAATTAAATTACAAATCAATATAAAATCTTAAATTTTATATACAAATAATTTAAAAAAATAACTTGTAAAGAAATATCAAACCCTAATGCAAACTATAGCAAATCAATTACAAATCATAAACGTTATCACTTAATATCTTCAATAACATGACTACATAAATTAATTCATGTTGGATTTAGATTTGGATCCACATAGTCCTTTCTTAAACTTCCTCAATGAGACCTTGAAGTGCTTGTTCCATACATTTGATTCAATTTATCGTCATAGGACCTCTCATTCCTTGTAAAGAATCTTTTAGATGGTTTCTTTTGCTTAACATAGTGCTCATGTTCACAACATTTCTTCCTTCTTTGAGAGGATTCATCCTTGAATCTTAAAACTCATCTGCATCAAATAAGGATAAATCAAAAACATCGAAAATGGCACTCACATTACCGTAGCTATACAGAAGGTCGATTTTATAAGCATCATCGTTGGTTCTTTCAATCACTTGAAATGGACCATCTCCTTTAGGATATAGCTTCGAACTTCTTTAACTTGAAAATTGCTCCTTTCGCAAGTGAACCCACACCCAATCACCAAGATCAAAGACCACCTTGGTGCATCATTTGTTTTCCTGTCAAGCATAATGTTCATTCTTCTTCTCATTATTAGCATAAACCATGGCGTGTAGTTTCTATACAAATTTAGCCTTTTGCTTTCCATCCAAATTAAGAGAGTCATTAGTACGAAATGGTAAAACATCTAAAGGCGAAAAAGGATGAAATCCATATATGACCTCAAAAGGTAAAAAGGAAGTAGATGTATAAACAATTCTCCCAGTATAATATGCAAATTCGACATAAGGCAAACAATTCTCCCAATCTTTTAAATTCTTTTGAATTATAGTATGTAATAAGGTGCTTAAAGTTCTATTTACAACCTCAGTTTGTCCATCTGTTTGTGGATGGGTCATAGTAGAGAATAATAATGTAGTGCCCAACTTATCCCATAAGGTTCTTTAAAAATGACTAAGAAATTTAACATCTCAATTACTTACAATAGTTTTAGGTAAGTCATGAAAATGTAAAATCTCTTTGAAAAATAAACCAGCAATGTGGGTGGCATAATTAACTTTAGAACAAGTAATAAAATGTGTCATTTTACTAAATCTATCTACAACCATAAAAATACTATCCTTTCCTTTTAGGGACCTAGGCAGACTTAATACAAAATCCATAGAAATATCAATCCACGGATATTAAGGAACAAGGAAGGGTGTATACTGGTCATGAGACATTACCTTAGATTTTGCTTGTAAGCAAGTAATACATTTTTCACAAATAAGTTTAACATCATGCTTCATTTTTGGCCAAAAAAAAATGTTCATCTAATAAGCATTTCCCTTATGCTACACTTAAGTACACACAATTTATTTTTCTTAAATAAATATTCATCTTTCCTAAAATAGTTTTCAAAACTATGGTCAAAACATGCTTCCCACAATTGTCCAAATTCAATATCATTAGCATTCATGATTTTAGTAATTTAAATCCAAGTAATTTGGTTTGTAGAGTCATAAGCAATACGTACCTTCATGATAAAGTATCAGCTACAATGTTTTCCTTTCCCTTTTTGCACTTGATAACATAAGGAAACATCTCAATAAATTCTAGCCACTTGGCATGTCTTTTGTTGATCTTATCTTGGGACTTTAAAAACTTCAAGCTGAGATGATCAAATTAGATGACAAATTCCCTCGACCAAAGGTAATGTTGCCAAGTTTGTAAGGCTCTCACCAAGCCATAGAGCTTCTTATCATAGGCTAGATAGTTGAGCGTTGCTCCACTAATTTTCTCATGAAAATAAGACACAAGTTTGGAATCCTGCATTAAAACAACTCTTATACCCATTCCAAAGGCATCATATTCAATCCCAAAAATTTTATCAAATTTAAGTAAATTTAACACAAGGGTATTGATTAACTTAGCTTTTAGCAAATTAAAAACTTGTTCATGTTTCTTATCCTATTTAAAATTAACGTTCTTTTTAACAAGTTCATTTAAAGGGACAACTATAAAACTAAAATTTCGTACAAACCTCCTATAAAAACTTGTTAAGCCATAAAAGTTACTTACCTCATTAGCATTTTATAGGCGTGTGTCATTCTATAATTGCCTTAAATTTTTCTTCATCAATACTAATTCCTTGATAACTTAAAATAAATCCTAAGAAGACAACCGACTTCATACAAAAACTGCATTTTTCAAGATTAGCATGCAATTCATGGCTTTGTAAGGCAATACACATAACACCTAAGTGATCTAAGTGTACATGCATTGTCTTACTATATATTAAAATATCATCAAAATAAACAACAACAAATTTTCTAATTAAAGTTTGCAAAAAATTATGCATTAGAAAGACTAAATGGCATGACAACCTACTCGTATAACCCATATTTTATTTTGAAAGCAGTCTTCCACTCATTACCCTCCTTCATACAAATTTGGTGATATCCACTTTTTAAATCAATTTTGGAGAACAAACAAGAACCATACAGCTCATCTAGTAAATCGTCTAACCTCGGAATAGGATATCGATACTTTACCATAATCTTGTTGACGGCTCTACAGTCCACACGCATGTGCCAAGTCCCATCCTTCTTTGGTACCAAGATAACAGGAACGACACACAGGCTAAGGCTTTCCCTCATATAGCCTTCCTGCATCAACTCTTTTACTTACCTTTGAATCTCTTTGGCCTCTTTCGGACAAGTTCTATAGGTTAGTCGATTTGGAATCGCCACATTGGGGATAAAATCAATTTAGTGTTCAATATCTTTCATAGGAAGCAAACTTTTTGGTGATTCTCTAGGAAATACATCATCAAATTTTTGCAACAAAGATTCAACCACACTAGGGAAAGAAGAGTTATGACTTTTAGTAAAATAAATATCCTTATACATAAAACTTGCTCATTTTCCCTCAAAACACTCTTAACCTTCCTTTTTTGAGCAAATACACAAATTTTCTTCTTCTTTTTTTCTTTTTACTCTCACTCTTTTTTTTTTTACTTTTTACTTTTTCTTCACTCTCAATTTTCTCTCTCTTTTATCTTTCTTAATCTTCTAATTCTTTTTCTCTCATTTTACATTATTTTGAAATTTTTATTAGGTCAAAATAAGCCTCAATAGGCCTTAATAGGGTCAATACAATTGTTTGATTATCTATTATAAGAGAATATCTATTTTTAAATCTATCATGCATAACCTTCTTATCGTATTGCCAATAATGTCCTAACAATAAGTGTCCTACATGCATAGGGGCAACATCACACAACATCGCATCCTTATAATTGCCTATAGAAAAGGACACCAAAACTCGTTTGCTAACCCTTATATCCCCATAATCATTCATTCATTTCAGGCTATAAGGATTAAGATGCTTCTTGGTAGGCAAGTTTAATTTCTCCACTAGCAAGGTACTAGAAACGTTGGTGCAACTGTCATTGTCTATAATTATACTACATACCTTATTGTTCACATGAAAACGAGTATAAAAGATATGTTCCTTTTGCTCTGAATATCCTTCATCCTTTGGTTAAATGTTCAATGCACCTCTTGTAACCAAGATGTCTCCATGCACAGGTTTTGCTACCTCACATCACTACAATCTTCCAACTTCGACATTTCTTCTTCCTCCGAGCTCACTCTCTTCATTTCGTCGTTGTCAAGAATGATCATGGTCCTTTGGTTTGGACATTGAAAAGCACTATTCCCTAGACCTTGACACTTAAAGAAATGGATGTGACTTGAGTTATAAAAGGATTTAATTTCGGATTTACCTTTGGAAATAAGTACTACTAACTTTCCCTGAGATTCCTCCTTTGGTTTAGGATCTTCATTCTTGTTGGACCAATTAGACTTCCATGATGAACTAGAAGCATATTTGTGAGTGCTCCTAGATTTGAGTTGTCTTTCCACTTGAATAGCTTTATGAAGTAATTTCTACATCTCCACATAATGTTGTAGCTCCACCACATTAGTTATCTCTCTTTTTTAGCCCTCCCATGAATCTTGCCATAGTGACTTCTCTATCCTCCTCCACATTAGCTCTTATCATGGAAATTTCCATCTCTTTGTAATAATCTTCAACACCCATGGCACCTTGAGGAAGACTTTGCACTTTTTGATGCAAGTTCCTATGATAGTGATTTGGCATAAATCTTCTCACAGTTACCTTCATCTCTTCCCACGTTCAAACAGGTCTTTCTCCACACCTCCTCCTATCAAGCACAAACTGATCCCATCAAATATTAACATAATCGTTAAAAGATACAATGACTAGTTTTACCTTTTTCTCTTCCGAATAATTGTGATAATCAAACATATGCTCTACCTTTCTCTCCCATGCAAGATAAGTTTTGAGTTCATTCTTTCCTTGGAATGGTGGAAGGAATAATTTAATACTCCCTAAGTTATTATTCTTTTCTTCTTAATATTTTTTTCTTTCTCTAAAATTTCCACTATCAGATTCTAATTTCTCCCCCCCCCCTCTATCTGCTTCTTCATCAGGGTGAAGTAATCTATGGGGACTACTTTTATGAGAAACCTGAAACCTCCTCCTCGAGCAACCCTCCATATCATCCAACCTCTTGTTGAACTGTTGGAATTGATCTTGAACAGATTTTATGAATATTTTAGATCCATTTTATTTTGATGATGTTCACTACTCATGTTGGCAATGCTGCAAATTGAACAAAATAAATAAATTAGTATAATAAAAATCTCACCAATCACTCCCTTACTGTTTACCTTCAATATTAATGTTATTCACTCGTGTTTACACTTGAATTGAATTTTTCTATAATGCTCTTACCAACTCTTTCCTTTTACCTCTCAATTCTCCTTATAAGCCCTTGAACCAAGAACTACACAAGTTGATTTTCCGACAGATAACGAAAGAATCACATATACACAAGATGAATAGGGTAAGGAATACTAGTCAAAGAAATAAGGGTTAGGGTAATCCAAAATAAAAAACTCAGATATTATACTAAGCTAAGACTGATTTTTTTTTTTTTATATCAAATTGTCTTGGACTATTTTTTTTTTCTTATTTTTAATTTAAATTTCTATCACAATTTTTTTGCCTTTTTTTATTTTTTCTTTATTTCACTTATCTATGGAATACTCTGTAGACATGAACTTTAATGCTATAAGAGATAGAGATATAGTTATATTTTTTTAAAAGAAAATTTTTGGGGTAGGAGATAGAAAAAAAGGATAAAAAAGAATATAAACGAGAATAAGAAGGATAATGGAAGAAAACAAAGATATGAATAAACTAAAAAAAAAGGATAAATGACACTTGATTCTAAAAGCTGAAGTTGTGATGCCAAATTATATGATTCACCCTATGTGAATGAATTGGAATGTAGAAATGATAATTGGAACGTCTTAAGAATCGGGATATGATAAGGTAAAGGAGCCTGACACAAACCGCGACCTGTTGAAGAGCACCGAAGTTATCAAAAAGGATTGTGACCCTTACCATGACCTGCCAGAAGAACCAACATTATCAAGGGTAGTTATTTGCCCAAGCACCAAGGGAATCAACTCACACAGAGATGAAAACTCTAAAAAAAAAATATTATTATTCATCAAAACTTGTTCTTTCATTGAATTTATAACTTCTATTATATTGATAACCTAATTAACTTAAAATAGAAGAAAATATAATAAAAATAGAATAAATATAAAGTCCTAATTAAATTGAAAATCAATCTAAAATCATAAATTTGATTTGAAAATAATTTAAAACAAATAACTTGTAAATGAATATCAAATTCTAATACAATCTATAGCAAATCAATTACAAATCATAAACATTATCACTTATGATCATCAATAATATGACTACATAAATTAACTCATGTTGGATTTAGGTTTGGATCCACGTAGTCCTTTTCTTGAACTTCGTTGATAAGACCTTGAAGTGCTTGTTCCATACGTTCGATCTTATTTCTTGTCATAGGACCTCCTATTCCTTGTAGAAAATCTTTTAAATTATCTTTTTCACTTCACGTGGTGCTCACGTTCACATCCTCTATATAAATAATTGATTAAAAATATCTAAACCTTAAATCTTACAAGATAAAAGGTCTACAAAATTAACTACATAATTTTAAATATTAAATATTGAAGACTAACTATACACAAATAAATTAAAATGAATAAGTAATAATAAGTCTTATTATAATTATTTTAAATTTCTCTTGTATTAGTATGGTAAAATTCACACTAAATCTATTCAAATATCAAATCAAATCAATTCAAATAAAAAAAAATTAAAATGTTAGAATCTTAAAATTAAAAGAATAAAATTTTAAATTTTACAAGTTTTTCAATATAATCCATCAACCCATATATTTTTTCAACTATGGTTGCTAGAAAAAATAATATAAATCTAGCTTTTTCTACTTAATAAACCACATAATATATATTGTTAGTAATAAAAAAAGTATACAAAACTAAAATAAAATGAATAAGTAATAATAAATCTTATTATAATTATTTTAAATTTCTCTTGCATTAGTATGGTAAAATTTAATTTATGAATGACAAGCTATTTTTGTTGGCTCTTTGAGTACTTATCCTATTTTGGGTTCTTAGTTTATTAAAAAAAATCTCTCACTTTAGGGAAAAAAATTCTAAAGAAAGGGAAAAAATTATTCCAAAAAAATTATGAGGATAATTTGTTTTTAATTATTTTACTGTTGTTTGTAACACCCCCAAATTTATATAATGAACTCTTGAAGCCACAAATAATCCTTAGAATGAAACTACATAGGCTTAGGAACCAAAAATAGAGAAATTAGAAAGTTTGGTGCAAATGATGAAAATGCTCCTGCACCTAAGTAACTCAAATAATGCACCTAAGAAATGTAAAACAAGAATAAAATACACTCTCAAGGATTATGCACATTAATAATTTCCAAAATAAATAAAAAAACTTAGAAAACAAGGAAGAGACGAAAACACTCTCAGAAAACTCCAAAAACACCCAAAACGTCCTTAGAAAGCTCTACTTTCTGCACAAAGCTAGTTAGTTCCCAGAAAAATATCAAATGACCTTAGGTTAACTTGGGAAAAAACTAAAAAGTGTTATAATTTTTAAAAGAGTAATTTGAAAATTTTTCTAACAATATTAAGAAAAATTACAAAATATCCTTGAAAGGTTGGGAGGCCAAAAAAGTGTGAGGAAGAAAACAAGAATGGGCCCCACATGGGGTACACGAAATTTTCCATGTGGAAACCATGGTGGTGAATCACCAAGCCAAGTCAACTCAAGTAAACCCATAAAAGATAATAATAATTAATATTAAGATTCCTTTAATCATGGTTAGGGTTAATTAATCTTGATTAATTAAAAGTTAACCATGCTTAGGGTAATATAAATATAATTAGTGACAAAATCATCTCCATTAACACTAATCAAACTTTAAAAGGATAATTCCTTGAATTTTAAATTATTTTTGGAAAATGAAAAATCTATGCAAAATTACCAAAATACCCTTAAGTGAAAAATTAATCCAATTTTACCCTTGCTTGGCCGAATTCACCAAGCTCATGGGAGACCTCATTTGGTTCAGTTTTTACTTTCTAAAACACTTAGAAAACTCTCCGAAATACTAAGTCCAAAAAATCCTAACCTTTCACCATAAGCCTAAGTCTCCATCTTTTAGATTTAAGATAACATCAAGCCTTAAACACTAAATCCCACCACTTTCACTAAGATATTCTTGTGAGCCATCCAAGGGGCGACAAATATCAGCCACCATAGCCCCACCATCACCTGCATTAAGTCACCATTAAGTAGGATTTTCTACTTTGTCTTTTTAAGCTTTAATCTTACTTTTTATGGTTTGTTTTCTTTCTTTTATGGATCCTTCCTCTAAAATCCATAGATCTTATTTTTTTTTGGACTCATGAGGGCTCAAGGCTGCATTTAAATAGTGCAAAAATGAGCATCACCATTTTTAGTGATTTTTGAGAAATAAAATGAAGTGTGGTTGGTTTAAGGTGGTTCTAAGTAACTTAGAGAAAATTTAATTAGTGAAAATTCTTTTAAAACCCATTTTGATGCTTTGTGAAGTTTTGAGAAGTCTTGAGAAACTTTTTTGAAGTTTTCTTGGTAGGAGATGGATGGATCTTAGAGTAGATCTTGTGGGTCTACACTTTGTTACTTGGAAAAAAATGATATCTTACATGTTTTTATGTTTAAAGCTTGAAAGTCGTGATTTTCTTCTTATGGTAGACTTGTGTGTTATTATGTATAGATCTGAACCCATGGACTTAAATATTAAAAAGTGAAAGAAAAATTAATCTATAAGTCCCAATAGCTTGCTTTGGGCATAGATCTAAAAATTACTAAGTAAAAGTTGGAACTTTGGACCATAAAATGGCATAAGCCTCACAACACACTCAAGACTCATTTTAACCATGACCAAAACTGTGGATTTTGGACAAGCCTTGTATGGATCAAGAGCTTAAGATGCTACAAGTGTACAAAACCAAGGTTGTATGAGAAGGAAATTTGAAAAGGTGACCTTGGCAAGCAAAGGAGGCATTCGGTCATGCATGAAAATTTAAGGATAAAACTTCTTAAAATTTTTAAAAGGTGATACAAACCATATATATAGGTTCCAAATGATGTAGAAAAAATTTTTGGTGAATAGAATTTGAGCAAAAATAGCCTAAAAATCATTAGGTGTACATTCGCCCACCTTATTGCAACTTAAAGGAAAAATGAACTTAAAAATTGGTTAATGGTGTATTAAGGATTTTTATTAAGTAAATGGATTAATTAAAGGTATAATTAACACCTAAAAGTGGCTAATTCCATAATAACCAACATAGATAAAAAAAAGTGAAATCGATAATTACTATTTAGTCTAGATTTCAAAAAGGCATAAATTGGTAACTAAAAATGAACCATGAATTAGGTGGAGGAGATAGTGTCATTTGGCCATGACCCTTAGATTAAGGGAAAAACATAAAAACTATTTAAACTTGGTTAAACTTATAGCCTAAACTCTAACTAGAAGGATTCATCAACATAAGTTAATTAGAGATGAATATTTGGTATCCTAAACCTTAGAAGTGGAATTCAACCATCACGTAGTTAATTAATAAAAAAGGAGTTTTAATATTTAACTAGGTTTAATTAAGGATCCTTAGCATGTAAGTATAATGGATTGAAATGGGTAAAGAAGTTTTATGGCAGCCAAAAGTGCCATTCGGCCATTTGAAGACAAATTGATCTAAAAGGAGATTTAAATCCTTAACTAGCATTAACCAAGCATCCTCGATATATAACTAGAAGAGATTAAAATTGAGAATAAGTCTTACAAAGATTAAGAATCTCATTTGGTCATATTTACTAAGTTAGTGAAAATGAAGTTAAGAATTCATAATGATTTAAGCTTAAACCTAAGCATGCATAAGATAAGTGATTAGGAAAGACACATGAAGTTGGAAAACCAAATTATGCTTTTTGGCCTTGACTTAAAAGGATGGAGAAGTCTTAAGAATTTCTAAGTTAGGTATTAATAAATGAATTAACATCAATTGGTAAAAATCAACTCAAAAGATAAGAAAAAATAAACTAGAAAGCCTTACAAACCATGAACTCATGTTCATCCACTCCAAGTTAAATAAGAAGAAATGAGATTGGAAATTTGGTTTAAATAACTTAAGAAGCCTTATAATATAAAAATAAATAATTAAAATTTTAAGTGAAGCTTGGCAAAGGCATGGGTAATCACTCGACCACGTTTAAGTAAAATGTCTTAAAAATAAGTTAAAAACTTGCTAACACTTAATATTTGAACTTAGTATAAGTAGGATATGCATAAGACTTGCAAAATTGAAGAGCACAAGAATAAAAAGTTAAAAGGTGACATTTAGCCACTTAGACAAAAACTCCTAAGTTTGAAAAAATCATATGAAACAAATGTAACTTTGAGAAAATGAAAGGTTGAAGAGCAACTTAGAAGGTTGAGAGAATTAAGTTCCTTGAGTCTCACCTCATACAAAGTTAAAGAGTTAAATAAGTTGGACATGTATTGGGTACATGCAGTTATGTTAACAAAATGTGAATTACCAGCCAACTTGTAATATTTTTATGAATGCACATTGTTTAATGTGAGTTGAATATTGATTGCTCATAAGTATTAAAAGATGATAGAATGTATGAGGAGTATATAAGTTTGATGATATGATAGAATTTGATATCTAAATGTGTATATCATATTGGCTAGATATTGATTGAGCATGCATACTTATCTAGAAGCCATTAAAATGAACCTAAAGGGTTTAAGAGATCACTAAAGCAAACTTATGTGAAAAGTTAATCTACCCTTAATGTGACTTGTGCACATCATATCTAGAGGATAACTAGAGCTCTACTGAGAGAAGGCAAAAAGGTTTTCTTAGGAGACAAAAGGGTTCTCCAAAAATCCTTTTACTATAAAGACAAAAGGGTTCTTCACTTATTATAAGGTGGTGAAGACCATTTAGGAGTGAGCTCATATCCTTAGAAATAGAAGGTATAGTGGCAGATTCAGTGAGAAGATATTGTTTGACTAATCTTAAAGTATGTCTATGTCTAAAAATTTTTCTGAAGTTATAAAACAGAATTTAGAATTTCCCAAAGTTGTGGAACAGAATCTAAAATTCTTCGAAGTTGTGGAATTAGAACAATGATAGAGATAATCTATAAAACATAAAATAATCTGCAAATCAAATAATATGTGTATTGTGATCCCAGACTTATTAAAGTTAAGCCATATGTATGTATATGAAATAAAGATTATTTTCTGTCTAAAAATAACGCACTTCAGTCGAATGTTTTTAAAAGATTCAAAATAATCTTATAAGCATGTCATGATTTTTGTAATAATCTAAAGTAGTTGAGATAAAAATGATGACACCAGGGGTAAAGTAAAAACCTAGTGAGAAACTTAGTTTCTCACTCATTCTCTTCTATTTTTTTCCCAAACAACAACGATATCTTCCGTGACAATGGTGGTTTATGTTGACATTAGTAATGTCGATTGGTCGGCAAACCCACATGGTCTTCTAATCACGACATAAGCCAACGTCAAGATCTACATCTTGTTAGGTCATATATTCATCACTGAAGTTCTAAGCCCGAACTTTACAACCACGGGATTCGTTATTCCCTTAGATGCGTTCTACCCTGATAGAGTATTTCCACCCCCTCGTGGCTACCGTAGGCAATGGACAACCATTGTTGAAGAATCCTCTTCTTCAAAAGAGGAGATGGATCCTTGAACGCCATCATATTACCATAACTCATCACACCTATGATCCTCTCAAGGTAACTCACCTTATCTGATGTCAAATCCTTTTCAAGCCTACCAAAAGATGTCAGACAAAACATTAATATCGTTGTATCCAAGCATGTGGATGGAGCGATTTCATCATTAGGCATGTAAAGGTTCGCTTATCTCTTAGCTTGTTTAAAGGAATCAGATGTTAAGAAGTCATACCAATAATGTATATTTTTATGAATAGTTTGATGCAAGCATCCTAAATATTAGTAAGTAGTAGTATACTAAGTATGTATAATATATGTATTATATTACATAGTAAATATATGTAAATGTGATATACGAATTATAGCATATTATAAAGTGTATGATAAGGTCTTAATGTGTAAGACTGCTTGAATATGTAAATGAATTATATAATTATGTGATGTTATGTGTTATATGAACAAATTATGTTTAATTGTTTATTATGAATTAATTGAATTATGTTTAATTGTTTATTATGAATTAATTGATAAATGGAGCAACATAAATAATACGTATTCTTAACATTCTGTATGTATGCAAGAATGTCTAGTAATTTATCTATCGATAGATATGTTATATGATATAACATAACTTAATTTATAACAAATAGTTTTTTAGAAAAATTTACCGTATTTTTTCTAATATTTATTTTTTAAAAAATTTTATATCATAAAATAAAAAATTAATAATAAAATTGAATTAACGATTTAAACATAAAATCAATATTATTTTTAGGATGTTATATTATTATTTTATTATAATATGTATATTTTATTATTTTATTGCTACTTTGTGTGATAAATAATTTCGTAGTTTAGAAACTAAAAAACTATATGAAATACATAATATATTATCTTCTTCAATAAATTTTTGCAAAATTTTCTAAATACAATCCTTCGCACACTTCAACTTTTAATCTTGCTGTGAGAAAATTATGAATGCATATAAATATATTTTTTTTTTACTTTTTTATTTATTTAAATAAAAAATAGATAAATTATTTTTATTTATCAGTTTATTTAAATAGTTAAAAGAATAATTAATTTTTTTATCATATATATATATATATATATATATTCTTAATAATAATGAGAAAGAAGTTGAACAAATAAAAAAAATAAGAATAAACTTAATAAAATATAAATTAAGAAAGTAAATAATAAATTTTATAATATTAATTATATTCTTTAATATATATTTTATTTAAACAGATAAGAAAAATAAGGTAAAGAATAGTTAATACTATATAATAGAAAAAATTATAGAAAATAAAATAAAAAAATAAATAATGATAAGTCATATTTTAATTATTTTGAGCCTCTCTTGTACTCGTACGATAAAATCTAATTTGCGCATGACAAGTTGTTTTTGTTGGTTCATTGCAGTAATTGCCCCCATTTTGGATTCACAATTTAGAAAAAAAAAATCTCAGTTTAGGAAAAAGTTATCTTGCTAAGAGGGAGGAAACGATTTAAAAAAAAAAGAGTTTAATTTATGTATAATATTTTTATTGTTACTTTTAATTTATTTATTTAATTTTAGTGTATGTATTTTTTTTATATTACTTTTTTTGATAAATAATTTTATTATCTAAAAAATAAAAAATTATAAAAATAATTAATTTATATTGCATTATACCCTCAAATAATTTTGTCCTAAACATAGAAATTTTTGAATAAAACCCACCACACACTATAAATATGTTTGGTATAATATTTTATCTAAAAAAATGAAATTATTATTATAATTAATTATTTTATTAACTAAATGAAATAAATAGATTTTTTTAATGCTATTTTTAGTACTTTTTAAAATTTTTAAATGTTACCTAGATGAAATAAATAACGTTTATCATTTGTATATTTGATAATTTTTTATTTATTATAAAATATTACTTTCTATATTATTAATTAATATAATAATATTTAATTTAGTTATTAAATATTTTATTTAAATCATTTATAATAAAATATTTAATTTTTATTTTAAAAATTTTAAAGATAAAATAAATAATCTTTTATAATATTAATTTAGTTATTAAATATTTTATTTAAATTATTTACAATAAAGTATTTAATTTTTTTAAAAAATTATAAAGCTAAAATAAATAGTATTTTATAGAAATATTATTTAAAATATATTTATAAAATTTAAAATAAATATTTTTAATTTGAAATAAAAATATTTATTCAAAAATATATTATAAATAAATAAATCATCGAATTCTGTTTTAGAATAAGTAATCATCAAAATAATTATAAATTTATTTGTATAAAATTTTTAATAATATATATAAAAAAGGATAAATGACAAAATATTCAATTATTAATTATAATAATTTTAATTTAAATAATAAAAATATTAAAATTAATAATTAATAAAAAATTATAATACTTAAATTCAAATCAAATAATTATATTTTTATTTATTATTTTATTTTTACATATTAATTTAACCATTAATTTTATTAAATTTTTTCATTTTAATCAATATATTTTGAATTTTAATCTTTGAACTAGTTTTTTTTAACTTTTATTTATTTTTTTAACTTTTAATTAATTTTTTAATTTTTAATTAACTTATCTATTAATTTTATCAAATACATTATAAATCTCAGTTTGAACCGTAAAAATTATGAATGGTTGTATACATTTTCTTCAATTTTTTTGTTTGCCTGGGTAATGAGTAAAAATTAACTTTATTTATTAAATTATTTAAATATTTAATTATTTTTCTATATATTCTTAATAATAAATAAGAAAGTCAAAATTGTAATAAACCAGAAAAGATAAAAATAAATTTTATAAAAGATAAATTAAAAAAATAGATAGTATTTTTTAGAAAATTAAAAATATTAATTTCATTTTTAATAAAATAAAATTTAAATAAAAATACTTTTTTATTATAATTTTTTTCAACCTCTCTCCATTTGGCACGATAAAATCTAATTTACCAATCACAAGTTGTTATAGTTGGTTGTTTGTACTAAGCGTTGCATTTTGGATTCTCGGCTTAGGAGAAAAAAAAAAAAGAATCTCTCTGTTGAGGAGAAAAGAAATCCTGCAGAGGAGAAGAAAAAAAAAATATTCAAGAAAATGATATAGTATAATTTATTTAATTTTTTTACTGTTTCTATTTTTTATTTTAGTGTGTGTATTTCTTTATTTTATTGTTACTTTATTATATAAAGAATTTTATATTCTAAAAAATTAAAAACATTATATAAAATTTAATATATTATATTTTATTATACCCTTCAATACATTTGTCCAAAACGCACAAATTTCTAAATACATCCCTCTGACATTTCAATCCCCAGTTTTTGCGGTGAGAATTATGAATGCACCTATAATTGTACTTTCTCTGTTTATTTTTTATTTGTTCAAGGTAATTTGAATATAAAACTTATTTTTATTTCTTCTATAACATATTTAATTATTTATATATATTTTTAATAACAGATAAAAAATAAATTAAAATTATAATAAATATAAATAAATTTTATCAAAAATAAATTTAAAAAATAAATAATAATTTTTAAAATTAATAATATTAATATTATTTTAAATATTTTTATCTAAATAGATAAAAAGAAATAAAAATATTGATTAGCAAGGATAATAGAAAATTAGAATTTTCCATTTTAGTAAATAACATGATATATATATATATATATATTATCATGTCATAAAAGAAAAAATTAGATAAACAAAATAAAATTTAAGTAAACAATAGTAATCATCATTTATAATTATAATATAAATCTTATGTATTAGCACAATATAATCTAATTTATGACTGATAAATTATTTTTATTAATCTTTTTAAATAATAATAAAAATATATAACGTTATCTAACAAATTATTTAAAACTTAATTAAATTTAATTTATTTAATCAATAAATAAAATTAAACTTATTAAAAAAAATTAATAAAAAAATTAAATTTTAAATTTATTAAAAAGTCTATTCAATCTATTTATTTTTATATTTTATTATAATATGTTCATATAATTTATTAAATTTTTTATTTTTTATTTCAAATAAAAGAAATTTTATATTTATAAAATTTTATAATATTTATTATAAAAATTTTGTACATTACTTTAATTTTATATTTATATTATAAACCTTTAAACATATTTATAAATTTTGTAAAATTTTAAATCTATCAAACCTACAATAAACAAGATTATAATAGATGAAAAACATAGACTCATGCTTTAGAACTTATAAACAAGTAAAATTTAATTAAATTCAACCTTTTTTCATCCCTATTTATAAAAAATTAATTTTTAAATTAGAATGAAGAGAAAGAAAATACTTTTTAAACTAAATATATTGATGTAATTTATTCTTAATTTTGTAGGTTACTTATTTTATTTTATTTCAGTGTATATTATTTTTTTGATATTTTATTTGATAAATAATTACATTATCTAAAAATTAAAAATATTATGGGTGTGTTTAATAAAATTGAGTATGTTTGAAAAAATTAACGACTAAATATTAGTTGAAAATTAAAAAAGTTAGAAAAAATTTAAAAAATACCAAAATTTAAAAAGTTAATTGAAAATTTAAAGTTAAAAAATTTGGTAATTAAATTAAAAAATTTTGATAAAATTAGCTAATGATGATAAAATGTCAAATAAGGATATATTATTAAATTTGAGTTTAAATAATAAATTTTATATTAATTATTAATCTATTATTTAAAAATTAAATTATATATTAAAAATATAATATTATTTTTAATTTATTCTTATTTATATATATATTAAAAATATTATAAAGTATAAATTTTAATAATTTTATTTATTTATTTTATTATTTATAATATACTTTTCAAATAAATATATTTTTAAATAAATAATTTTTTCTTAAATTTTAAAATATTTTTTAGATTTAATAAATATATTTTAAATAATATTTTTATAAAAATATTATTTATTTTAATTTTAAAATTTTTTATCAATAAAGATTAGATATTTATTATAAATAATGTAAATAAAATATATAATAATTTATCTAAGTATTATAATATTAAATAATAATATAAAAAATATTTCATAATAAATAAAAGATTATGAAATATATAAGAAAGAAAAAAAGAATGATAAGTTTCAAGTAGTAGTTGAAGTTTTTAAAGATGTACCATGTATCCATGTATTTTATTTTTAGAAACAAATAAAAATTTTATATATATTGTTATACTATATAGACATCAAGCAATTTAGTGGATTCTGATCAAATTTATAAGTAGATAGAGAACTTCTCAACTCTATATTTAAACCAACTTTATAATTAAATTTGTTTGTTTATTTAAATATTTAAATATTATTTAATTTTTTATTATATTTTTAATTATAAATAAGAGAAAAATTAAAGACATAATAAATAAATAATAATAAATTTTAAAACTTAACATTATTAATTATATTTATTAACATACTTTTTAATATAAAATTATGAAAAAATAAAAAAATAGAATAGTTAATAATAATTTTGATAAATAAAATAATATATTTTATCATGTTATAAAAGAAAGTATACAAAATAATAGGTTTGCATAGTATATATTTATTAAAGCTTAATTTAACTTAGTTTATATAATAAATAAATAGGTTTAGATGTATTAAATTTAAATAAATAAGTTAAATTTAAATTTTAAAAAAAATTATTTAATTTAGATATTTATTTATTTTTATATATTATATATTATTTAAATAATTTTAATATATTTATATGATTTATAAATTTTTTAAATAATTTGTATATATATATATATATTACGCTTATTTAATAATTTTTTATTTTATAAGTTTTAAATTTGTAAACCTTTTTAATTTATCATTTTTATAAATTTTAATTTTTTTATTAATTTCTTAAAATATAAGTTTTTAAATAAATTAATAAATTTTAAATTAAATTAAATTTAATAAATAAAAAAATTTAATAAATAAAAAATTTAAATTTACTTTTAATTAACTTGACTCAACCTAGCTTTACTATCAGGTGTTAAAATCTAATTTATGAATGAAAAATCTAATTTTTATTACTCGTAGTAACTGTCCCATTCTGGATTCTCAGTTTAGAAAAAAAAAATCCCAAAGAGAGGAAAACAAAAATGTATTCTAAAATAAATTTGGATAGAAGGATTATACATTTCATCCTGTGAAAGTTTTCGTATATTAAACAAGTAAAAAATCTTAATTTTTTAATACGTATAATATTAAAAAATAAATATATTTTGAATTTTATTAGATTAATTTATATTTTTATAATTTTAAATTTTTAAATAAAATAAATTTTTATTTTTATTAAATTATTCTAAAAATAACTTTAATAATTCTTGTTAAATTTATTTTTTCAATAAAATTTAAAATATTAAATTTTATTAATTTAATCATTAAATTAAATATTTTTATACAGATAAAATTTACAAAATCTTATAAAATTTAAAAAAATTACACTTTATTAAATAAATTAAAGTTAACATATCAAAAAAGATATATTATATATTAAAATTAATTTATTTAATAAAATATCAATTTTGTATAAATTTTATAAAAGTTGATAAATTTGATTTAATTTTTAATTTGATGATTAAATTAAAAAAATTTAAGATTTTTAAAAATTATAGAATAAGATATCTTTAATTATATTTTTTTAAAAAAAATAAATTAATATCCTCATCCTTTAATTTTTTATAATATATTTTTTAACAATATTAAAAAATCCATAAAAAATAAAGATATATTGGAGAAAATAAACGGAAAGCATGAGAAAATTGAGGGCCAAAACAATAAAGAGACGTGGAAAATAATTGATTCTGATAACTCCCTTATTTTAGATGTCTATTATTTGCCAAAGCAATTAAAATAGGCCCCATTTTTTCTCTGGTGGACAAAGTTGACTCCCACCAACCAGTAATGACTACTTTATCACAGCACCTTCCACCTTCAAATACTTCCTTGGTTTGTCAACATTGAAATTTCCAACCACTAAAACCATTGTTTGTTCCTAAAATACCCTCTAAATCAACCTCTTCAAATCATTGCCAACCCCTTTAGTTTTTTAGTTTTTTTGGTTTTGGTGAAAACTTTCCCAACTTACAAAGCCTCAAACTAAAGAAAAATATCAAGACCATAGCCTTTGATCTAATTTGTTCATGGAGGACCAGCCATCATCATCAACAACATCAAAGACTGCTTCTTTGGATGTTCCCCTTCATTCAATTGGGTTTGAGATTGAAGAATTATCACCACAAAGAGTCTCTGGAAGTCTCCATGTGACCCAAAAGTCCTGTCAGGTTAACCTAGTTCCATTGATTTTTGCCTTCTCTTTGGTTCTTGAATGTTAAGGAAAGTTTTCATTTCATCATGCTATATTTTATTTTTTTTATCTTTATAATGACCCAGTGGTTAATTTTGGGTAATTTGATTGTGCTTGAAACAGCCATTTAAAGTGCTTCATGGAGGGGTATCAGCATTGATAGCAGAGTCTTTGGCAAGCATGGGAGCACATATGGCTTCTGGTTATCAAAGAGTCGCTGGAATTCAACTTAGCATCAACCATTTGAAACGAGCAGAGATGGGTGATTTGGTTCACGCCGAAGCTACCCCTTTAAATATTGGCAAAACCATTCAGGTCTTCTCTACTACTTCCTTTTTATGTTATGTTTATTGCAATTTATGTGTAATTCTTATATGATAAGATAATAGTGAACCATAATAAACATAGTATGAATCACATAATATCATAACTAGGAGAGAGAAAGCAGAAGCGCGAGTGTTGGTTGTTGGTGTAGAATTGGGAGGATGATGACAACTTGTGAATGACGACTTTTAAGGGATGCAGAGGATAATACATTGTTTGTATGTTTGTGTATATTTTTCATTGCCTTGCATTCGGTCATTCCTGTTTTTTACCCAATTTTAATTGGAAAAAGGTTGTTAAATATATAAATAATAATAATATATATCTATTTATATTTAGGTGTAAATTGTTGAATTTATTTTATTTATTTATTATTTTAAAAAATTATCAGCCATTAAATATAAGATGTAAATAGGTAAATAACATTGTTTGATTGTAAAAGAATCATTGTTAATTTTGATTCTTGCATGTTTTAATTATTTTTTATACTTATCTTTGCATGTTTTAATTCTTTTTGAACTTATCTTTGCATTCCTTTCTATTTTTTGGCCTTTGCTTTTTATCTGTTGTTATTAAAAAAAATACATATATAATTTAAATATAAATAAAAAATTAGTTCTTTTTTAATTTATGTAAAAAATTCTAAAACATAAAAAAATAATTTTTTATCTTTTAAAAACATCATTTGTCATAACATCTTAACACGTGTCTTAAGGAGTTAGGATACCGATAAAACATTAAAAATAATTAAAAACATAAAAATAACATTAATAATTTTTCAATAAAATCTTACTCTCTTTTTTTTTTATCATTTTCTCCCTTTTATTTTCTCTTCCCCAAATATATTCTTTCCGCAGTGTGCATCATTTTTTAAATAAATTGAGGGGTTACAAATCCCTTTTTAGATGGATAAAAAAAACATTGACATTTATTTTAGTTTTATTGTCATTTTCTAGAGACTGCTACTAGGCTATATTTACTTGTAATCCCTAATATGATTTCCGTTGGATTGAGATTGTCTTACAATCTGTATACAGTTTCAAGTCTTTTCCATTCAAACACATTTTATATTAAAATTAATTAATTAATTATAATTCTAATATAAAAATATTAAATCCTCCATCCACTTAATGCTGGCCACGCTTGGGTCATATTACTCGGTTGTTGAATGTACCATTAGGTATGTTGATGCTGAAATTTAGGTGGACAATGTCTTATCTAAAAGAGATCAAACTTGCATCCTTTGTTTTGTGTTCCTCATAAAATGTTGGTGGGAATAGGAATTTCTGGGTCAATGAGTTTCCAAGAATAGAGTTGTTTTTAATGTAGGGTAGTCATTGAATAGATATCTAGTGGTTGGAATTTGTAAATTGATATATAAACACAATCTACTCAATCTATAAAATTTATAATTACAATTAACTATAGACTAAATTGAGTGAAATCAAATGCCACCTTGCATGGATATGGGAAGACATATAGAGGGGCCTAGCCTATCTATAGTAAAATCCTAAAATGCCTCCTATGATGAATAATTGATTTAATAAAAAAATATAATATTCTTATTAAAATTTTACAATTCATTTTTTTATCTTTTTATCATATCACTCATTTTATCAACATTTTTCATTTTTTTCCCTATCTTTCTCATTTGTTAAAAAGAAATTGGAAAATTTTTAGTGGGTAGGCAATTTCCCATAATAAAATCCCAAATCATGGTTTAAGATTCTGATAATTGATAGTCTTTAAAAGGAAATTTTTATATATCCTTTTCGAACTAAGAAATTTTCTTACTCTGGAAGACGGATCTTAACTGTCTATCTCTCTCTCTCTCTCATCCTTAAAACCAATGGTTGGTATCCTCCTGGGATAATAGGCAAGAGTCATTGGTACTGATGAATATGATGTAAAGACCTACTGTTAATAAACATGGCTCAGGAAAGAAAAATAAAATAGAGAAAAGTTAATGAATTCTATATTAAAAAATGCATGATTAATTGGTATTTACAAGAGAAATTATGATGTGTCTTATATAAATGATATTAACTAACTTTTTAACTATATCAACTAACTATATCTCTAATACCTACGTTTCTAAGAAAAAAAATTGCTCAAGAGAAATAAAAAGAGAAGAAAAATATATAATAAATAAGATGATATAATAAAAAAAGAAATATAGGTTGCAATGCAATGGAGAAATATATGGAGAAATATATGAGATGTATAAATATAATTATTCTATTTCCAATGAGTATCCACTGCACTAACGCAACATAAAAGTATCAACAACCAAGAATGTTCATTACTGTATAGGGCTTGACCTGTCATGCTAGTCTCAAACTCAGATCTCAAGCATAGATTGTTCATCATATAATCAGCCATCTTTTCATAAACAAAACTTCACAGTTAACGGCAAAGCACATCAAGCAAAATTCCAATAGTCCTCACGAAGGTTTTATTAGGATGAAACGATAGGACAATTTATCTGTAAAGTTTTGTCATTTTCATTTATCACCTTTCTGTTTTACCACCTATGTTGAGTATGTTCCACCATTCTCAATGATTGATTATAGTATCCACACATTTTTTGGTGCATAGACAATTTTAAGGTACTGGAGACAGACATCTCAGTATCAATAACTTTTATGGGCATACAGACATTACTAACTAGCTTCATTTTGCTTGACAAGGGCATTCACCAATCGACTACCCCCAAAATATTCAAATTTCAATTGATTAGAAACTGCAATATACAGTAATGAATCAATATTTGCTAGTTTGAGTGCCAACCATCAAAGTCATTAAAAATAACAAGACTCTGCTCGTTAAATATGAATGTTTGTTATTTTTCCGGCTTACAAATATGAGAAAAAAGCATGTCATAACATTTTTATATGTAGCAGGTGTGGGAGGTGAGAATCTGGAAGATTGATCCTTCAAACTCACAAAATAGATCCTTGGTTTCATCTTCTAGGGTAACTCTGTTAACCAACATGCGTGTCCCAGATCATGCAAAAGATGCTGCAGACATGCTAAAGAAGTATTCAAAAATGTAGCTATTCATGTCATTTGAATTCAAGTAAAATTCAATTCGGCTTCAATGGAATTATATTAAATTAAACAAAGGATCCAAATACAAACAGCTCAACATTTTAAGACTTCAAGATAGACCTTGTAGCTTATATGGAAGTATACTGTTATTAATATACAATGTCTTACAGCTGAAAAAAGGTTCATTTCATATTAAGCACGACAGATGAACCCAAATGAACCAACAGAGTCAATGCCAGTAATTTACTGATCCTCAGGATCAACATAGAACCCTCATCGAGCAGCATTTCTCTTTAGTTTGCAACAGCAGCATCGAACTTAAAAGCACCAATGGTTTCCTTATGATCATATTTCAATACACAGCTTGTAATTTTCAACAGAAACCATGTGAATGAAAATGCTTTCATTAAACCTATTCAATGATTCCCATTCAACCAAGCAAGCTCAATTCCGGAAACAAGAAAAGCTTCAACACCTAAGCAATGTTGGCAATGTTAGGATGCTGGGTTCTATTAAGAAAGGATCATCTGACAGTGCTTCCATCCTTCTTCCCCATGCGAACGCCAGCTATTTTATGCCTAAAAAAGTTGACATAACATGGTCAGATGATAGAACTAAAGCCAGCAGCAACCGCATAGAACAACCAAAAAGATAAAGTAACCTGAGACTACTAAGTTGTTGGGTCAATTCGTTCAGCTCCATACTAGAAAGTTTGAGAGAAGACAAAGTTCCAGGTACTTCCTCTGAAACAACCTTAGACAATTTCTTGACGGAAGCTCCTAATCTTCCAAAAGCCTGTACAACAAATCAACAGCAGCTGCTTGAACATTAGACACTCAAAACATCACCGTTATTTGCAATATATATATAGACACACACACACGTATGAGTGTAGAAATGTACAATTAACGTTGGAATGGAAACCACAGCCACTGACAAAAATGCACCAAAAGCCTGCAAACCAAAAAAGGAAAACACTTAGGGTTCAGTTTTTTTTATTGTGTTAACTACCCAAAAACAAAAAAAGCAATTTTGAATCGATCCTAAATTAGTAAGAAAAAGGGTAACGACAATTATAGTACCATGGAGAGAACGAATAAGTAAGAGAAAAGGCCCAATTCAGGGGTGGGTCGAAACCCTAGATTTCTAGCCACCGCAATGGGCGGAGCGGGCGCAACCAGCGATTGCGTAAATGGTGGCGAATTGAGTGCCTGCTGTTCTGAGATTACCGGCGTCAGGATTGTATCGCCGGCAGCCGCTGCCGACGTTGTTGAGCATCGGAGATGAACGGAGAACGGAACACGTGTAGTGGCGAAGGTGGGTATTGGGAATTTGTTGAAGCTGAGAGAACATCGATGATTGGATGCAAAATTTCCGATTTTAAAAATTTCTGTTACTACGCTTTGTTGGTGAATCGAGTGAACACCCATCACAATCACAATTGGCCCTGAGATTGAGAAGGTAAATGGTATTATGTTTTTGTTTTCTTTCTTTGTAGTATTTCTATATGGGGAAAATTTTCTTCAACCGTGAGAAGTGAGAACAATACCTTACATCCATTTCCAATATAAGTTGATAGATCATATTTTATTTTTTTAAAAAAAATTATTGAATATATAATATTATTTATGTAGAAGTCCTTCTATATTTTGGAACTCTGATTTTTTTTAAAAGAATTACAAATTACTAACACTTAAAAATTAAATCTTTCTATTTTTTATTTTTATCCTTTTTTTATATTTTTCTAATCATTCACTTTCTATCTCTATTTCTCCCCAAAATCAACTTCTTAAAACGATTCTAACGTGAAGTTTGGGTTGTGTGGCATTGTGAAATCTTACAATGCTACTATGCTTTTATTATTCGGAACTGTTTGGATGGGGAAGATGAAGAGAAAGGAAAGAATTTTTTACTTTAAATTATGAGTGAAATAAAAAACGGAATATCAAAAATTAAAATAAACAAAATATACTTTTTAGATAAATAAAATATTTTTAATTTTTGAAACAAGTAAAAAAGAATAAAAAATAAGTGCATAGTTAAAATTGTTATATTAATAAAAAATTAAATTAAACTTAAAAACTTAATTTTATTATATTATTTTTTATTAATATACAATATCTTTTTTCTTTCAATTTTACATTCAATGAGAAGAAAATTTATGTGAGATCCACCTCAATTTTTTTAAAAATTTTAATCTAAATAAATTATAAAAATTATATTTTTCTTCCTTTTTATTTCTTCATTCATGTTTATAAAAAAAAAATATTAAAAATATTTTATTTAGTTTAAATATTTAGAGTAAAGAAAAATGAATGAAAGAATTAAAATCCTTCCGTAACTGAATTTTACTTCACCTCTAATATTTTATTTAGATTGTGAAAGAAATAAAAAGAAAATAAATAAAAAATAAAATGATAAATATATATATATATATATATTATTTGAATGAATAAAAATAAAAAAAATGATGTTTAATTGTTTTAATGAGTAAAAAAACTAAAAAATTAGGTAATTTTTTAAAAATTTATAATAATTATAAAATCTAAATAAAAAAGTTAAAAGTTTTACTATAATTTTACCCAATTAAAAAATAATTTTTAATTTTTATATTATATAAAATATTATTTAAAATAAAATTACTAATTAATAAAATATAATATATCTCAGAGTTGCTGATTACCCTGAAATTCTTCACTTTTAGAATGAAATTACCAGAAAAATTGGATTTTGCGACAGTTTTATACATATTTAGCGGCGGTTTAAACCGCCACAGATAAAATTTGCAACGGTTTGAAAACATGGTTGTTTCGACCGTAAAGAGTTATTCTGCGGCGCTTACAGAAAAGCGTAGTAAAAACCGCTCCAATACTAGTTCGGCGTTGAAAAACCGCCGTCATAACTGCCGCAAGACAATGAAAAACTGCCACAAAACATTTAAAAACCATCGCAAAACGATCAGTACATTACGTATTAGTTTTTTCGACTTGATTTATCTTAAACACCTGATAATCAAACAATTTAGCTCCATTTGTACTTCAAATTTTACTATTTTCTACATAAAATAAATCAATACAACTAAATAATCAAAATATATAAAATGAAGTTCATTCATTACTTGAAAAATAAAATAACATGTCTTATATCAGTTTTTAAACAAAAACAGAAATTGTTAATTTAAGTGAAAGTGCAACATAACATTCAATATGGTCCAATAACTAAAAAGATGGTGGTTCATGCGGTCCAGGATCATGACTTGCTGATGAAGATGGTCTTCTTCCTGCTGGTGATCCTAAATCTGCTGCCTAAAATTAATGAAAAGTAAAAACAAATTAAAATTGTTATAAAATAATTTTATCCATTAGTATTTAAATAATAAAATAATAAAACTACTAGTATAAGAAAGTAGTAGAACCATTAGTCCTTACTTGATTAAATTGAGGTGGCAATTGCTGCATAAGGAATGCTACTTGTTCTTCCAAAGCTTGATACTTTGCAACTTTTTCCTCCAAAGCTGCAATTCTTTCTTTGTTTTCTTGTAATTCAGTTTTCAGCTCATTTCCCGCATGAAAAGATACACTAGAGCTTCCTTGAGTGCGCGCAGTGCCAAAGATTTGGGAGGGGCAAACACCGAATCCCATGCCTCGCACGCGTCCTGGATGTTCCTTCCCAAACACACTGATGTAAGCATCCTTGTTAGAACTAGAGTTATTATTTTGCATATGTAATAGTTCCTGTGCACCAATTCAACCATTTTTAATTAATCAACATTGCAAACAGTCATATTCTAGGTAAAAACAATAATAAAGTATAGTAAGAACATGCAATCAACATTAAATGAATGAAAGTTTAACATATTAACACGTTATTATAGTCAAAATAACATCTACAACTCTAATTAGAATAATTGTGAAACAAAATGACAAACATGAAAAAAAATAGAATTTCATAAATTTGTATACTACTCACACTCTTTTCTCTAGCTTCCTCATTGACAAAAGAACCATCCTTTCTCTTATGTGCAATAGAATACATTTCTCCTCTACTATATCTTCTTCTAGTTTCAATTTCCTGAATTAAGCATGATATTAGTTATACTAGAAGAGAAAATTTATATTTAAGGCTTTAAATATGATAAAAATGCTTATTCATAAACTATACCAGCTCGTGCCTTTTTCTAGCAATTGACTTTGAGCCAAGTGTGTGAGGTATAGTTTGCTTTTGTCGATTTGCCGTATTTTTTGCAGATATTGCCTATATAAAAAAGTAGTGAATCATACATATATTAACAAATTTATCAATAGATGACTTTTTACCATTGTTTTTTGACTTTGTCGATATTGCAGAAAAGAGACCCATTGATCTATTAGGATGCCATCTGGACGTGACTCAAGATTTTGTTCCCAAGTAGCATCTTCAACAACAAACTCCTTGTATAATCTATATCGATTATCTCTCCAACATTTGCTAATTTTAGACATAATGTGATCTTTATGTTCTCCATCATTTACTTGAAACTTTTCCTACAACAAACAAAATTGAAGAATTAAAATATAGTGTACACAATTTACATAAAAATATATTCATTGAATTAGGATTGATACCTTAATAACACTATTCCAAATATGTTCCTTATATGTTGAAGGAACTTTATGCCAAGACTCATAACTAATCGGAAACTTATTGGAATTAGCAGCAAGCTCTCCTAAATATACTCCCAAAAGACCACTGCTATCACCAATTAGTTGACCATCCTCATTCCATTCCAACACTACTTTTTGACCTGGAAGAAGGTTCAAACTCAAATCCCCAACTTGCAAACGATTTTCTTTAATGACCCCATTTGCATCTAATTTTTAGAATAAAAGAATTTTATAAGAAGAAAAAAATATTAGAGTAAAGATAAAATCAAACATACACAATATATATGAACCGATATACCAATCATATCAACTATCCAATATTTATGTGACTTTCTCCTAGTGGTAGCTTGAGAAATTTGGGTTTGAGGTTGAGCTTGTGTAGGTTCCATGTTTTGAACTTTAATGCTAAAATTGTGTAAGTGATCTTGAGTTATAGGCTCACTTTGTGCTGATAAGTGAGATGTAGATTGACTCATGGATGAACCAACAATTGGTGTAGAATGAGCCTTATGACCAAACCTTTTTGTCTTAGGCATTCCTGTAAAATCAAGATGCTAATGTTATTTAATGAAACAATAATTAATAAAGAAAAATACACAAGTTATCATTGACATAACAAATAACATACATAAAAAAAATCATATAAAAGGTTTGTAATAAATAAGAATAAATAATAACTTTTACCTATTATTATCATATAATCATATTATGATCGTCATCATCAACATTTTCATTTATGATAGAAGTTGCAAGATCATCATCCATAATAGGTCTTGCCAATTCTATACATTGAATATCATTGGTAAAAATTTGATCCAAATTATGTGATGGAAAAGATCCATTAGATACTGTCATGTCTTCATCTTCACTCATGTCATACAAGTCTCTTGGCTTTAAATGAATAGGTATACTCCAACCCTTATCCTTCTCATCATCAACATAATAAACCATTTGAGCTTCACAAGCTTTTATATATGGCTCATCATCTTCATTTTCTCCGGTGTGTATTAGTCTTGCAAAATTAATTGAGGTGTAACCCAAATTATCTGTTTTGATGCCTCTAGGATTAGTGGTATTTTCCCATTCACATTTAAATAAAGTAATCTTGAATAAGCCATTGTAGCTAAGCTCAATTATGTCTACTAGTTTTCCATAGTAAGGCACCCCTCCAAATCTCATCTGAGTATCACTATTGGTTGAGTAACTTCTAGTACCAAAAACCCCACTATTTTGAGTTTTCAATCCCTTATCTCGTGCCAAAGTTCGAAATTTGTATCCATTAATATTATATGCAGTGAATCTTGTAGCTTGCATTTCAGGGCCTTCAGCAAGACAAAGAAGAATAACTTTATCTTCCTCATTGAGGTTGTTCGCATTTTCAAAAATCTGAACAAAAATTTATCAAATTAGAGATATTAGTATTACCAATATTCACTTCTAATAGTTGACACATTAATTATAGTTTGACTTACATGAGTGGAAAACCAACCAACAAATTCTTTATGAACCTTCTTATCTATATCATTTGCATTCCTTGTACGTCTTCTTAGTTATCTTCGTACAATTTCTCTATAGTACCTATATATAACATTAAGTTAATAAATATAATTAAGGATAATTTTTCTAAACCACTTACATAGATATACTTACTGAAGATATTGATCAACAATAGGGCAATTGGTTAACATATGCCGGTGTGCTTGTAACCTTTCAATAGATGTAAGCTTGAAATATGCAGAACCACCAATTGGTTTTCCCACTAGTGGGAACAATTCAATTATTCGTTTATTGGATTGCATATCATTTACATCATCATCAACACGACGAGATCGATTCCATCTTGTCTCATGTTATCCAAATACCTTGAACAAAAAATTAAGATTTTCTCCATTAGGTAACCTTCAACTATAGATCCTTCTGGTCGTGCCTTATTGCGCACATAGGATTTTAACAATCCTAAGTACCTAGTAAATGATGAAAAATATATGGTAAATAATAGTCCCATAAAAAATAAGTAAAAAAATCATATTTATTTACCTCTCTATAGGATACATCCATCGATAATGTACAGGACCTCCAAGCTTAGCTTCTTCAGCAAGGTGAGCAGTTAAATGGACCATGACAGTGAAGAACGAAGGAGGAAATAACATTTCCGTATGACATACATAAAGTGATCACAATGTCATTTTGCAATTGTTCTAAAGCTGCCACACTCAAAACTTTATCACCCAATTTCCTAAAGAATGAGAAAAATTCATTCAAAATCGATGTTACCTGATTAGGTAATGATGCCCTCATGGCTAATGGTAAGAGCTGCTTCATCAATATATGACAATCATGACTTTTTAACATCCCATTTAAGTGAAGATTCTCTGCATCAATGCATCTAGAAATATTGCTTGAGTAACCATCTGGTACAATGACATTCCTTAAAGTTTTTAAGAAAACCTTCTTTCCTTGGTTGGTCAATGTATAAATAGTCAATGGATACTTTCCATTTTCATCTGCCCAAAGATCATGTCTAACACCCATGCTTTGAAGGTCTCGTCGAGCAAATATATGATCTTTTGACTTAGAACCATCATTCAACAAGGTGTAGATAATATTGCCACAAACATTCTTCTCAATATGCATGACATCTAGATTATGGCGCAACAAATTATGCTCCCAATATGGAAGATCAAAAAATATGCTTTTCTTCTTCCATTGTGGAGCACCATTAGGCAAAGAGCGATTACTACCACGAGACCTTTTAATTCCCTCACCAATTTCAAATTTTTTACCAAAGGTAACCTCAATATCCTTTACTTGTTCAAAAATTTCAGAGCTGGATAATTTTTTTGGTGGGTTATGCATTTCTTGTTCTCCATTAAACCAAACCTTATTCAATCTAAATCTGTGTCCTTGATGAAGAAAGCGACGATGACCTATAAAACACCATTTTTTACTATGGCGAAGGCGATAAGGACTACAATCAAAGTTACAAGTTGGACAAGCTAATCCTGTGTAAGTGTTCCATCCAGAAAGGGTTCCCAAACCAGGGAAGTCACTAATCGTCCACATCAAAGTTACATGTAATTTAAACATCTCTTTTAATGAAGCATCATATGCATCTACACCTTCATGCCAGAACTCCTTCAACTCCTTGATTAGAGGTTGTAAGTAAACATCTATATCATTTCCTGACATTTTTTTACTAGGAATTATCATGGATAGGATAAATGATGATGACTTCATACAAACCCATGGAGGAGTATTATAAGGTATGAGAATAACTGGCCAGATGCTATATGTAGCGCTTAGAGTACCGAAGGGATTAAAACCATCAGTAGCTAATGCAAGACGAACATTCCGTGGTTCTGATGCAAATAAGGTGTTAGTTGAGTCAAAACTCTTCCAAGCTTGAGAATCTCTTGGATGTCTCATCATGCCATCATTATTAGGAGATGCAGCATGCCATCTCATATCCTCAGCAGTCTTTGAACACAAGAACAACCTCTTCAAACGTGGTTTTAGTGGAAAGTAACGAAGAACTTTTGCAGGCACCTTTTTCTTATTATTTCCATCATTGGACACCTCATTCTCACCATCTCTTGTCTTTGAAGGTTTCCACCTGGACTTCTGACATGTTTTGCATATATTCCTATTTTCATCCTCCCCCCAATACAACATGCAGTTATTTGGGCATGCATGTATTTTTACATAGTCTAAGCCAAGCTTGGTTATAGTTTTCTTTGCCTCATAAAATGAACTTGGAATCTTTGCATGTGGAAATGCATCATGTAGTAGTTCTAGTATCATTTTCATAGCTTTATCAGTCATATTGGATAAGCATTTAATATGGTACAACTTTTCAATAAAAGCAAGTTTTGAATATTTTGTGCACCCTTCATACAAAGGTTGTTCTCCCTCTTTCGTTAATTCATAAAAGTCCTTATCTTCAAACCCATCTTGTACTACCCTCGGCATCTCTCCTTCACCTTGTCCATTATGTTCATTTGATTCATTTTCATGATGCATATGAACTCCAAAAGCCTCATTGATCATGGTTTGAATTGGAATTTCATTGCCCATGGATTCTTGTGATATAACTGGATTTGGATTTTCATTAGCCAATGACTCTCCATGCAAAAACCAAAAGGTATATCCTTGTGGGAATGCTTTACAAATAAGATGATCATACACCTCATTGCTAGTTTGTCTCTTTCTACAAATACAATGAACACAAGGACATAATATTTTTCCATCAATAGCACTATGTTCAAAGGCAAATTTGATAAATTCCTTAACTCCTTCCTCATACCAAGGAGAATTTCGTGGCATCCTAATCCAAGACTTATCCATTGATTACAATATTATTTCTGTTTTAACAAATTTAAAACAAGTTAAAAAAGATAAAATACAACATGATAACAATTCAACCAAACAGGTAACATGCGAATTTCTATTTCCATAAACATGCATCAGTTCTAATATTTTTAAATCAAATAAAAAAATAAGCAAAGCACTCCATGACAGTCTTGTAGTTTACTATTATTTATTCTTTATTTGAAAAATAAAATATCTTTGATTGATGATTAAAATTTAAAGTGTGCCAAAATTAATGTATTAACTCTTCGACATGATCATAATTAATTAGAATAGGTGGGCTCCACAAAACATATTCAACACTACAGTAATTACATATTCAAATCTAACTTCATTGCAAGTTGCCGATGTTTAAAGATTAAAAAGCATCATCATGTGCATCACTTGATGGTCGATATCATTCTTTATTTTTTTTAAATCTTATTGGTGTTATTTCTAAAATCTATCAAAATAGTATAATTTTAAAAACTCTAAACAAGTAAAGTATTTTATTTTATAATTTTAATTTTTTTAATATTCAAATCTATTATAAAAAATAAAAAATTATAGTTTATATATAACACTAAAAAATAAAAATAAAAATTAAAAAATATTTTAAAATTAATTTATAATTTACATATAAATTATTATTATTTATCGATTTATTAAAACATGTATTTTTTACATAATTTTTTTAATCCATTGTCACATATAACTAATATTAATGTACATAAAAATTAAATGTTTAACTAAATAAATTTCAACTCAATTTTTGGTTTGGTGTAAATCATTTTTAATTTAAAATTAAAAAAAAAGTATGCATCTCGCTTTTTATAAGTTATCTTATCTAATTTTAAAGTTAAGCTAGCTAGATAACCTCTTTTTAATTTATTAAAAAGTTGACTCTTTAGGTTTTTTTTTTCTCATATAAATACCTTTTTTGGATTCTGATGTTTGGTTAAGAAAACAATCATTGATTTTTTAACTTTATTTTGTTGCATGTATTTTACAGATATATTCCTATATATATTTAAGTTATTACTATGCAACGAGAGTGCTTTTAAATATTTTTTAACACATTATTTTTTTTAACTTATGTAACTTCTACATTGAATATGTTACTTTTATTTTTTATTTTTAAAGTATTTTATTTAATTTTAATTTGATATAATATACTAAATTAAAAAAATATATTTTAGAAAAATAATGTTTAAAATTACTATAATTAAATTATAATTTAGTTTTTAAAAATTGATATGTAATATCAATCAACATAAGGTGTCTTGATGTTAATAATTAATTTTCACAATTTTCTATTTAATTTTATTTTATTTAAGAAAATTAAATCTTTATTATTAATAATCAAAATATTTATTTTTTTAATTCAAATTTTTTATTTAAAAATAAAAGTACTTATATATTGTACGGTAACTTGCTGGTTAACATAATGAAAATTAATTATGGTTCTTGTCTAAAACTACTATGTTCAGTGTGAAAATAGAAATCATATTTATCAATGTTTTTTAAATTATAATGAATTCATGGAATTATCTTTTAGATGTTAATGAATGCATGGAAACTAACGACTGTGTTAACGAGGCAAAATGCAACAACTTTCCTGAAGGTTACAATTGTTCAAGCCCGAAAGGATACGAAGAAAATGGGGAAAAGAAAGGAACAGGATGCACACTCAAACACAAGAACGATTTTAAGAGAGACATCATACACATAAATTTGAGTGAGTATACTATTGTTTGTTGGAGTTACACAACACATTCTATTCTTAAATAATATTCATTGGTATAATCAACATTATTAATCCAAGTTATGAATTGCCTTTGCGAATTTATATGCATATATATTCTTGGTAATTTTCTTACTATTCAAATTGAATTTTGATTGGTCCTTCAGGCTATTCTTGTCAGGTCACGGAATATCCAAATAGAGTGTCATTTTGATTTTATAGCATACATCATGGACAACTTGTTGAGACATCAATAAGATAAAATAAAGAAAAATAACTGTTTAATTTCCACTTGTTTATGTCTAGGTGTGAGTATAGGCATGTTAGGAGGAATCTTTTTATGTGTATTGGGCATTTAAGAAAAGAAGACTTATCAAGCTTAAGGAACAGTTCTTTAAACAAAATGGTGGCATATTGTTACAGCAACAGATAGCCAGCCATAGAGGATCAACTGAAATGATTAAAGTCT
This sequence comes from Canavalia gladiata, assembly GCA_037954105.1. Classification (NCBI taxonomy): domain Eukaryota; kingdom Viridiplantae; phylum Streptophyta; class Magnoliopsida; order Fabales; family Fabaceae; genus Canavalia; species Canavalia gladiata. The sequence continues at coordinate 12,961,182 of CM075662.1, read as the reverse complement.
TAACAGTGGAAGAACTAAAGAAAGACACCATTAACTTTGATAAAGATAGGATCTTAGGCCAAGGTGGTCAAGGAACAGTTTATGTGTTATTAGATAGGATATTTTTTTATTAAATCTTATTGGTGTCATTTTTCTAAAATCTATCAAAATAGTATAATTTTAAAAACTCTAAACAAGTAAAGTATTTTATTTTATAATTTTAATTTTTTAATATTCAAATCTATTATAAAAAATAAAAAATTATAGTTTATATATAACACTAAAAAATAAAAATAAAAATTAAAAAATATTTTAAAATTAATTTATAATTTACATATAAATTATTATTATTTATCGATTTATTAAAACATGTATTTTTCACATAATTTTTTTAATCCATTGTCACATATAACTAATATTAATGTACATAAAAATTAAATGTTTAACTAAATAAATTTCAACTCAATTTTTGGTTTGGTGTAAATCATTTTTAATTTAAAATTATAAAAAAGTATGCATCTCGCTTTTTATAAGTTATCTTCTCTAATTTTAAAGTTAAGCTAGCTAGATAACCTCATTTTAATTTATTAAAAAGTTGACTCTTTAGGTTTTTTTTTTCTCATATAAATACCTTTTTTCGAAAATTTACCTAAATTAAATTTTTGGACTCTGATGTTTGGTTAAGAAAACAATCATTGATTTTTTAACTTTATTTTGTTGCATGTATTTTACAGATATATTCCTATATATATTTAAGTTATTACTATGCAACGAGAGTGCTTTTAAATATTTTTTAACACATTATTTTTTTTAACTTATGTAACTTTTACATTGAATATGTTACAGTTATTTTATATTTTTAAAGTATTTTATTTAATTTTAATTTGATATAATATACTAAATTAAAAATATATATTTTAGAAAAATAAAGTTTAAAATTACTATAATTAAATTATAATTTAGTTTTTAAAAATTGATATGTAATATCAATCAACATAAGGTGTCTTGATGTTAATAATTAATTTTCACAATTTTCTATTTAATTTTATTTTATTTAAGAAAATTAAATCTTTATTATTAATAATCAAAATATTTATTTTTTTAATTCAAATTTTTTATTTAAAAATAAAAGTACTTATATATTGTACGGTAACTTGCTGGTTAACATAATGAAAATTAATTATGGTTCTTGTCTAAAACTACTATGTTCAGTGTGAAAATAGAAATCATATTTATCAATGTTTTTTAAATTATAATGAATTCATGGAATTATCTTTTAGATGTTAATGAATGCATGGAAACTAACGACTGTGTTAACGAGGCAAAATGCAACAACTTTCCTGAAGGTTACAATTGTTCAAGCCCGAAAGGATACGAAGAAAATGGGGAAAAGAAAGGAACAGGATGCACACTCAAACACAAGAACGATTTTAAGAGAGACATCATACACATAACTTTGAGTGAGTATACTATTGTTTGTTGGAGTTACAAAACACATTCTATTCTTAAATAATACTCATTGGTATAATCAACATTATTAATCCAAGTTATGAATTGCCTTTGCGAATTTATATGCATATATATTCTTTGTAATTTTCTTACTATTCAAATTGAATTTTGATTGGTCCTTCAGGCTATTCTTGTCAGGTCACGAAATATTCAAATAGAGTGTCATTTTGATTTTTTAGCATACATCATGGACAACTTGTTGAGACATAAATAAGATAAAACAAAGAAAAATAACTATTTAATTTCCACTTGTTTATGTCTAGGTGTGAGTATAGGCATGTTAGCACTACTTGGAGGAATCTTTTTATGTGTATTGGGCATTTAAGAAAAGAAGACTTATCAAGCTTAAGGAACAGTTCTTTAAACAAAATGGTGGCATATTGTTACAGCAACAGATAGCCAGCCATAGAGGATCAACTGAAATGATTAAAGTCTTAACAGTGGAAAAACTAAAGAAAGCCACCATTAACTTTGATAAAGATAGGATCTTAGGCCAAGGTGGTCAAGGAACAGTTTATGTGTTATTAGATAGGATTTTTTTTTTTAAATCTTATTGGTGTCATTTTTCTAAAATCTATCAAAATAGTATAATTTTAAAAAATCTAAACAAGTAAAGTATTTTATTTTATAATTTTAATTTTTTTAATATTCAAATCTATTATAAAAAATAAAAAATTATAGTTTATATATAACACTAAAAAATAAAAATAAAAATTAAAAAATATTTTAAAATTAATTTATAATTTACATATAAATTATTATTATTTATCGATTTATTAAAACATGTATTTTTCACATAATTTTTTTAATCCATTGTCACATATAACTAATATTAATGTACATAAAAATTAAATGTTTAACTAAATAAATTTCAACTCAATTTTTGGTTTGGTGTAAATCATTTTTAATTTAAAATTAAAAAAAAGTATGCATCTGCTTTTTATAAGTTATCTTATCTAATTTTAAAGTTAAGCTAGCTAGATAATCTCTTTTTAATTTATTAAAAAGTTGACTCTTTAGGTTTTTTTTTCTCATATAAATACCTTTTTTGGACTCTGATGTTTGGTTAAGAAAACAATCATTGATTTTTTAACTTTATTTTGTTGCATGTATTTTACAGATATATTCCTATATATATTTAAGTTATTACTATGCAACGAGAGTGCTTTTAAATATTTTTTAACACATTATTTTTTTTAACTTATGTAACTTTTACATTGAATATGTTACTTTTATTTTTTATTTTTAAAGTATTTTATTTAATTTTAATTTGATATAATATACTAAATTAAAAATATATATTTTAGAAAAATAATGTTTAAAATTACTATAATTAAATTTTAATTTAGTTTTTAAAAATTGATATGTAATATCAATCAACATAAGGTGTCTTGATGTTAATAATTAATTTTCACAATTTTCTATTTAATTTTATTTTATTTAAGAAAATTAAATCTTTATTATTAATAATCAAAATATTTATTTTTTTAATTCAAATTTTTTATTTAAAAATAAAAGTACTTATATATTGTACGGTAACTTGCTGGTTAACATAATGAAAATTAATTATGGTTCTTGTCTAAAACTACTATGTTCTGCGTGAAAATAGAAATCATATTTATCAATGTTTTTTAAATTATAATGAATTCATGGAATTATCTTTTAGATGTTAATGAATGCATGGAAACTAACGACTGTGTTAACGAGGCAAAATGCAACAACTTTCCTAAAGGTTACAATTGTTCAAGCCCGAAAGGATACGAAGAAAATGGGAAAAAGAAAGGAACAGGATGCACACTCAAACACAAGAACGATTTTAAGAGAGACATCATACACATAACTTTGAGTGAGTATACTATTGTTTGTTGGAGTTACACAACACATTCTATTCTTAAATAATACTCATTGGTATAATCAACATTGTTAATCCAAGTTATGAATTGCCTTTGCGAATTTATATGCATATATATTCTTGGTAATTTTTTTACTATTCAAATTGAATTTTGATTGGTCCTTCAGGCTATTCTTGTCAGGTCACGGAATATCCAAATAGAGTGTCATTTTGATTTTATAGCATACATCATGGACAACTTGTTGAGACATCAATAAGATAAAACAAAGAAAAATAACTGTTTAATTTCCACTTGTTTATGTCTAGGTGTGAGTATAGGCAAGTTAGCACTACTTGGAGGAATCTTTTTATGTGTATTGGGCATTTAAGAAAAGAAGACTTATCAAGCTTAAGGAACAGTTCTTTAAACAAAATGGTGGCATATTGTTACAGCAACAGATAGCCAGCTATAGAGGATCAACTGAAATGATTAAAGTCTTAACAGTGGAAGAACTAAAGAAAGCCACCATTAACTTTGATAAAGATAGGATCTTAGGCCAAGGTGGTCAAGGAACAGTTTATGTGTTATTAGATAGGATATTTTTTTTTTAAATCTTATTGGTGTCATTTTTCTAAAATCTATCAAAATAGTATAATTTTAAAAACTCTAAACAAGTAAAGTATTTTATTTTATAATTTTAATTTTTTTAATATTCAAATCTATTATAAAAAATAAAAAATTATAGTTTATATATAACACTAAAAAATAAAAATAAAAATTAAAAAATATTTTAAAATTAATTTATAATTTACATATAAATTATTATTATTTATCGATTTATTAAAATATGTATTTTTTACATAATTTTTTTAATCCATTGTCACATATAACTAATATTAATGTACATAAAAATTAAATGTTTAACTAAATAAATTTCAACTCAATTTTTGGTTTGGTGTAAATCATTTTTAATTTAAAATTAAAAAAAAGTATGCATCTCGCTTTTTATAAGTTATCTTATCTAATTTTAAATTTAATTTATAATTTACATATAAATTATTATTATTTATCGATTTATTAAAACATGTATTTTTCACATAATTTTTTTAATCCACTGTCACATATAGCTAATATTAATGTACATAAAAATTATAATTAAAAAATATAAAATATTATAATTTTTTATGCCAAAACTTAAATGCTAAGTCAAAAGTACTTTTAAATGCTAAGTCAACAGTACTTTTAAATGCTTTATTCAGTGGCTTTACACTTCCAGATGCTCCATTCCGTGGGAGGTGGCCATACCTGTAGCATTTGGGATTTGCCTTTCCAATAAAGACAAAAGTTATAATAAATGCTACTGCTATAATAAATGCACGAGTTTTCCAGTTTTGTCATGTGTACAGGGAGAACATATTAACTTGTAGTTTTCTCCTTGTTCTCATTTTCAAGTCTAAATTATTAATTGTAAAAAACCTAGATTTTCACATGGATGAATGGAGTGCCTTGCAAATAAAATGGGAAATTTGCCGCTGAGAATAATAAATACATATAAGAGATAACGAACGAAGGAAGAACTACATTAGACAGTTGCACAACATGAAACACACACAACAGGAAGTTTAACAAACCAGTAAGTGGAGTTTTCTAAATCTATGGAGGAGGTGTTTTTCTACCACAACCTTCCTTCTCAACCGTAACCCCCATTATCTACCCGTTTTCTTTTATGATGGTGTTTCTCTAAGCTTGACAAATTTTTTGTTCAGCATAACAAAACTAAGAATGCAATGGAGCATAGCTTGAAAATAAGGAGGTTCACAAAACATGCCTTCTAAGAAGATAAGAAATCAGATAACATACCTTACGCAACCAAAGAAGATGCTACTTGTTCTAATTTCCAGATCAGTAAATATGACTTCTATCTTGCCCCTACAAATGCGATATAATGATGGTGAGAAAGAATGCTAACAAGAGTCTGATGTTTTGTGTTCAATGACGCAGACAAGGGTTTCCACAGAAAAATATTACACAGTATATGAGTAGCAACGTTAAGAAAGGAAGAAAACAAAACAATTTTTTAAAACCGCCTTTAAACATTAAAAAACCGCCTCCATATTTTTCAGTTTGCAGCAGTCAGTGGATCCGCCTTCGCAAATGCCGTATATTTCCTACCACGGCGGTTATTGTTCAACCGCCTTGTATTAACCGACGGCAATTATCCTGAATCTTGTAGTATTTTCATATGGAATCTACATTCTATAATTTTTTCCTATTTTTTTAAAGATAAAAAGTGTAAATTTAAAAGAAAAATATATATTTTTTTAACTAAATATCATTTTAACATTAAAATAATGTCTTAAGAATAAGTGTAATAAAAAAAAATTTCATTTAAATTTTTTTTTCTTTCTTAAAATTAAATATGATAAAATGATTGGTTTATAGTAAATAGCTGGAGATTAGATTAATTTCAATATAAGGATTCAAGATCAATCCTCATCTTTTTTACATACTATAAAAAAAATGTATGATAAAAATTAAAAAAAAAAGTTCTCTCTCTTTAAACCAAATAATGCATTAAATTATGTTTAAAAGTTTGGTTTTAAACCAAAATAAATGTAGTAAATGTTTCATTCCTAATAAATATTCTCAAATTTTATAAATTTTTAAAATAAAAAATTTAACATAAATTTAATATGTTAATCTTGTCTTTATTTTTTATAAATATTAATATATAACTTTCTTAATTTAAAATAAAATATTTATCTTTCTCTTATTTTATCTTCAAAACCTAACTATACACAATCCAACTTATGATTATGTGTAAAATAACTCTTAATTTATTTTAAAACTATCCCTAAAAATACACAGGTTAACACCTTGAAATTTAAATAATATAAAATTTTGTTCCTAATCGTTAGAAAATCACATATGATACAAAAATTAAATCCTACATATTCAAATTTTAGAATGTTAATTTGTACTTTTTAAAGGTGATTTTTAAAAAATAAATTAATAGAATAGATATCTTATACATGTTAAAAACTTTATGGATCATAATACTCTTAAAATTGAGATATTAAGTTGCACATCACCTAAACTTTTGGATGTTAAGTTATATTTTTTCCTAAATTTTTTAGGTTTAGATGTCTTCATAGTTCTTACATGGTAGTTTATGTATGATTTTGGCTCTTCATTACTTAACTATCCTTTTTTAATTTTTATAGTGTTTAAATGATATTTTTTTGAAATGCTGTAACTAGAAACCAAAATTTATGGAAAACGGTCTAATTTAAAAAAAAAATTTCCTAGCTGAGGTAAGTTGAGGATTCCATTCATAACATGTTAGAATTATTATTATTGTTAAATATAAATGTGAGTTGTAAACTTCATCCATAACTTATATTTTTATTTTAAAATAATAATAGTCATGTTGCGTTTCTGATTCACAACACTTATTCTCATTAAAATTAAAAAATAAAAAGACAAAGAAAAAAAAAACAGAATAAATAGAGCCAAGCAAGAAAAAAGTAGAGCAGCAACAACTGACAGAAATTAGAAAAATGGTTTGGAGCAAATACAAGAAGGGGTAAGGAAAGTAGTTTCTTACTTTCTTAGAATCTAAATTACCTAAAAAAAATAAGTTTAAAACGTAGTAAGAAAAACCTCTAATTATTGGGTAAAAATTGATATGCATGGGATTAAGCTTTTCTATAAAATCAAACTTTAAAAATTCTAAAAAGGAGGATTAATTCAAAATTTATCTTAAAAAAAGGGTTTGATTTACGATTCCAATTAGTCATCTCGTGATGAAAGCAATCATATTCTATTCAACATTCCAAATTCTTCAAGGTGTGTCTGTATAGCTGATCTTTATATATTGCATTCTTCTAACTTATCATTAGTAAGTTTTGTGATTCATACATTTGAGCACTAGCTATTGCTATAACTGTATTCTAGCAGTGAAGACTTTCCTATGAATTCATACCTTAATCTATGTTTAGCATAGGATTAATGTTATCCTAAAATGATTAATTAGCTAATTGGAGCAAACAAACGTACTCATATATTATCCTCCTCCCATTTTGATTTGGTATATTCATATTTATCCCTCCATTTATATTCTCCTTTTTGCTAAATCTTTCTTCAATAATCACCACCCACGATCTCTAATCATCTCTCCGATCATCATGTTCAGCAATTTAAGCACAAAACATACAATCCAAAATTTTTCCTAAAAAAAAGAAACATAGAAGACTATAAATTTAAGCAAAATTTTTTTTAAAAAATTTCTCCTCAATGTTTGTTGGTGCCTCCTCCATCCACCACAGCCATTGCCGAAAGTCGCTTCCATTTATTGCGAGCTAGGCATGCACCCCTCCATTAATGGTGTCTCTCCCTCCCTTTGTTATCACCGCCGCCATCATTTGGAAATAAGTCTCCCAAATAATCTTCTCATTTTCACTCTAACTCTCTTTCTTCGATGGCGAGAGTTTTACTTTACTTTCCTCCTTTCCTTGGTAGAAATTCGTCCCTAATCCCTGGCGGTGGCTCTCCCAAAGGCCACTCCCATTCTCCTAAACAACCATAGTCATTCTCTCCTTCATTCTTTCCAAAGTTGAACCTGTCAATGGTCTCTCCCTCACCTTCTTTTTACTCTTCCTTCCATCGTCACCACCACTGCTAATGGAAATGGTCGTTTTCATTACTCAGAATCAGCGTGACCATGGTGCTCGGTGTCGGATCACTTTCTCTTCTAGCGATGGCACCCCTCTCTACCTCCCTCACCCGTCCTTTCTTATTCCTATAAACTTTAACCCTAATAATAATTTTCCAAATGTAACATACAGAGTTTCTCACCATAAATTTCCTAAGTTACAAATCCTTCGGTAAAAAATTAAGGAGAAATAATAATAAAAATTAAAAAAATTAATTTTTTTTTAATATATGATGAAGATGCCCTTATACTAGAATGATGAAAATAAATATATAAGAAACCCACAACAAAAGTTTAAAAAAATCTTAAAAGTTTAGAATCTATAATAACGATTAAAGTCATAAGAAAAAAATATAAACAAAGAGAATAAAAATACCATAAAAAATACCAAAAATTATCCAAAATGCCCTTAGAAAGTTGTGTATTCGATAAAGGCTAAAATGTTTTCGAAAAAATAGAAAATGATATAAGAATAATTTGGAAATGAACTAATAAGTGTTATAAACACATAGAATAATTTGGGAATTTTTTGAAAAATTTTAAAAAAATTACCAAAAAGCTTCTACAAGGTTGGGAGGGCAAGAAAATATAATGTAGAAGCTGAGAATTTGATCTTATCCATTGAGCACGAAAATTTGCATGTGAAAAATAAGATGATGATTCATCCCACGAGTCATCACACCATTTATGACATGTAAGATTCTCACCCCGGCATCTAACTACAAAAGATACTTTCAATGGCGGAAATACTATTCAATTATACGTTTTATTTTAAGTTCTTACATTACTTGAGTACAAATTATATGTCATATACTTAGTAAACTATAATTTTGATCACCATAATATCACTCGTGTTTCATTTTTCTCACATGTGGCATGAAATCTTACAACACTTTGGTGGAAACTTAGAAGAGGTTATTCTCTTATTCATCCTTAAAATTCTTAGTTAAGTTGATTTGTTGGTCTGGAAATGGAGAATTCGTGCTTTATTACTATATATTATATTTTTTGCGACATATATCAGATGTAATATTTTTTAAAAATGTTACTAAAATTAATAGGTAACAATTTTTTATATTTTTGTAATATTTTTTAAATATTATTTTGTAATATTTTTTAAATGTTACTAATAATATTTTGCGACATGAATCAGATACAACATTTCTTAAAATATTGTTAAAATTAATTAACATTTTTTATATTTTTGTAACATTTTTTTAAATGTTGCAAAAAATGTAATATAGTATAGTGCCTTTATATAAACTTGTGGAATCTGATTTGAAATTACTACACAAAGTAAAAACAATTACATTATTGGATAATACATGCATTACTTTGTTTATATTCTATAATGTAAAATTTGGGCAAAGAGTATCTTTGATTTGTTTGCTAGTTAATTAGGACCAATGTTACTTTGAAAAGTATGCAAATTAAGTGGCATTTGGAACAATATCATAAAAAGTTGAAGCGTTAAAATTATCTTAAATTCCTTACTGAAATGTTTAGCTTTAGTTTCAATTTGGCAATGTTTGTCAATGACATGTAGGATTTTGAAAATTTTTTCTTATTGTTACATATTATGTGGCTTAGAGAAACAAGAACAAGAAATTCTTCTGGATGCTAGCAATTGCTCCTTTGATATCAGCGGTGTTGTTCATATTTTTTATATTCATTGCCCATGCAGATAAGCAAGGAGTAGAAATTGTAAGTATATAGATTTTCCATTCTCATCCTACATATGCAGAGTTGTGGACTATAATCGTATTTTAGGATTAAGCAACAAGAATGACATCATATTAGTTACACAAAACTAAAACATTTTTGTCTATTTATATGTGAAGGTAAGACACAGATAAAAAGATCAATCTATCATCTGTTAAAGAACTTTATTTTAGCAGTCAATAACTTGGGGAAAGTATTAAGATTAGAATCATGGTGGGCACTGTAGCATTAAAGAGAATTTGGAAGGGGTTATAATTATCTTATGGCCAATTGCTGTGTAGACTAATTATTTTAGCTTCTAATATATCTTGTTATAACTTCAGATTCAGTAATCAGCCGTAAATTTCATGCTTGGTTGCCAAACTGCAGTCTCTAATATTGTGATGCCAGTAGTTTTCCTCTGAAGTAAAAGGCTATCTCTAAAGTCACATTCGGGGTTGGAGTTTTTCCTTCTTTTTTTTTTCTTTTCTTCTAAATTTTTGTTCTATTTTTATTTTTTCTACTTTCCATCTTTTGAAAGTTTTTGCATTGTTGTGGTGGTGGCAGAAAAGATGATTTCTTGTTTGGTGTTGTGTCTGCCCATGCAAGTCATGCCATCTTCTCTTGCCTTTCACCTCAGAGCTGAAAACTTTTTAGTATTTGCGTTATTTGAATTTTGAACCTGAATTCTGCTAGTTATAAGTCTAATTTTGTTGGTAGAAGCTAGCAGCGAGATTATAAAACTTGGTTTTGTACGTTGTATAGCTATTAAGTAAAGCACTGAAGCATAAGCAATAAAGTTTGGGATATGATTGACGAGGGGTTCTCTTTCTGTAAGGGACATTACTGATTGTTAATTCAGCAATCCCCTTTTTAAGTACACTCCAAATGTCATTCTTTTTGCTATTGTCACTTCTGTTATCACCAACGTTGTGGACTATGAAAAAGCAATTTTGATTTGAAAGATAGTTTAAGTACACTCCAAATGTCATTCTTTATTATCATTTCTATTATCAACAACTTTGTGGACTATGAAAAAGCAATTTCTATTTGAAAGATAGATAAAATTAATTTTATTGGTTGCATGGGAGCATTCTTTGGTGTTGTTTTTGTCTTAGTTGAGATAGAACTGCTAATTACTGTAAGCATTATATATAATATAACTTATCTTATGCTCTAAAATTTCAAATCAATTTTTGATCAATCTTATTGCCTTGGTTATTATTGCTACATGTTATGTCAGGTGTTAGTATTCTGTGAAAGATCTTACTACAAGTCACAAGGTCCCAAACTGCTATTTTTGGGAAGCTTCTTAAGACTTCTGTTTATAGACACATTCTACAATATCCAGAAAATAGTAAGATTCCAGGTATACGAATTGTTAAAGTCGATTCTACAACATATTTTCCCAACTCCAATTATGTTAGAGAAAGGTAAGCACGTGTCCCTGATTTGTTTACACATTGACAGATAAAAAATTTTCTTTCCTTGAAACCTGTTTTGTCGTTTAATTGAAACAAATATTTTTAATTTTTACATACTTCAATTCATTACCATATTTAATGATAGTTTAAACCAAAAATATTATATTAAAATTAATTATTCTTTTTCTATTTTTTCACCAATTACCCATTCCATAAGTACTTGTCTACAAATTAATTAAATTGGTGATAGATTTTATATTAATAATGCAGTAACTCATATGAGATAATTGATTTGCATGAATATGGAGGTGAAATGGGTGGAACCTGCAGAGTATAGCGAAAGTCAAGTCCATCAAATATACATGCCCTTATTAAGCTCAAGCGTGGGGTTTGGTGCACAACATTGGGTTGCTACCTTTCCACGCCAATACATGTTCACAAGATAAGAAAATCCAATATATATATATATATATATATAGGGTTAAATATATTTTTAGTCTTTTTAAAATATTTAAATTTTGATTTTGGTCTCTTAAATTTAAACCTTTAGTTTAGGTCGCTCGTTTTTAAAAATACATTGATTATAGTCCTTATATTAACTTAAGTTATATTAAATTAAAATAGATTAATTATAATTTAAGGATTATAATCAAAACATTTCATAAACGGTCAAAATTTTCTCTAATAATGATTGATTTAACTTAATTTAATGTAACTTAAATTAATATCAAGAATTATAATCATGATATTTTAAAAAATAAGAGACCTAAATCAAAGGTTTTAAAATTGAGAGACAAAAAAAAATTAAAATATTTTAAAAGGACTAAAAACATATATATATATATATATATATATATATATATATATATATATATATATGGTTTGTTAAGTATTGGTTAGATTTTGAAAAAAAAATTAAATTTTAATTTTTAATATTTTTTGCAAATTTAATCATTTTTAAAATGAAAGAAATACTTTAGTAGTATATTTCTATTTTTATTATAAATATTATGAGACAAATTTTAAAATAAAAATTTATTTTACCTTATTTTTTTTAAAAAAATTCATATTGAGAGTATTATATAACTTTAATAAAAAATTATAAAACTCTTAAATTCTGTAAGAATTTATAAGGAATTAACTAATTAAAATATTAATTATTTTTTTTATTACAAGATGCTAAATAGATTTTAATTAAATAAATGCTTGTAATTTTCTCTTTTTATAAATTAGAATATAATAGTATTTAATAGTTTTGATTTAGTTTATTTGTATTAAAAATTGTAATATCACATAAATAAGATTAAATTTTTTTAATATTTCTTATTATGTTCATTGATTATTGGATTTAAGCAATTTCAAATACTATAATATAATTATAATGTTAATGTTAAAATTTATAATACTAATTTAATAATTTACATTAAAATTTGAGATTTTGAAAAGTATTAATATATATTTTGATATAATTTTTTAACTTTTAATAATTTTTTAAAAATTTATCTTGATCATTTATTTCAATGAAATAAAAATAATAATTGTAGTTTAAATTTTATGAAAAATTTAAAAAATATTTGTGAAGATATTTTTTTAATTGTTAGCAATTTAACAAAGATTTTACATTATTGTAGACAAGTAAGAGGATTTCAAACCGTTGAAAAATATAAAATAAGCAGCAGGAGTTTTGCATAATTGTAAATAATTAGTAAAAGATTAAACTATTGGAAATGTTAAAAAATTTAGTAAAGGTTATAATTAATTAAGGATAAATATCAATGTTTTTGGTTGTATTTACCTAAATTCGCTTAAAATTATGGATTATTTGTTTGTCATATATAATTTTTTAACAATTTTACTAACTATGGGTAGATGATGTAAAGAAGGTTTAAATTTTTAGTAAAATAAAAAATAACCGTTACTAAAAATAAATTTTCTTATAGTGATAATATAATCACTTAATCAGTTATAATGAAATAATCTTTTGTTGTGGTTGATAAAATTATCAAAATAAATTTTTATTTATTAAATTAGTTCTTATTATAATGAATGTAAAAAAAATTATATTTTTTTACATTAGTTATAATAAAAATCAAAATATCAAAATTTTTATACTGGTTCAACAATTGATATAAAATATTTTAGAATCTATATCACTTACATCTACATCAATTCGATAATCAATATAAAAATTATTTTTTACTAATATAAAATGTTTATTTTGTACTAATGTACTTTTCTAAAGCACTATTCATTGTTATATTAGTATTATTATTTAGTTTATCATTCTTGCATTATATAGAAGTCAAACTTGTTAAATAATTTTTTTTTTAATGAATAAGTTACATAGATAATGTATGATAAAGCAAGGATTCAAAGGAGGGAAAAGGTTTAGGTTAGAGGTTTTGTGTATATGCAAGATTCTAATTTTATGTTTTTGGTTCATTTGGTGAAAAACTTTTTTTACTTTTAACCATGTGTTATATGTTAGTCTATGCACTAGGAACTTATATGTTTTGAACATATATCTGCATTATGCTTATTATTATACAATAAAATATTTTTTAAAATTGTAAATGTTACCTTTGTAGAAAGTTTAATATATGATTTAATTGAAAGATTTTATATAATGCTATTTTTAAACAAATCCCTACATGAGTGCTAATATTAGAATAATATAATACATTAAGAATAGTGTTCGAATGACAAATGATCATATCTCATAGATCGTGGATATAAGATATCAAATCATCACATAGGTACACATTAAGAGTAATGATGTACTAGGTTCACCCACTAATAATATTGTATGGATCATTGTATGAATGTCATTAACGGTTCTCAATGTGATAATGATATATATAGTCATTTGACTTGAAATCATTATGATTCCTACATGATGAGTTCTATACTTTATTAATTTCCAATTCATTTGGGAATATAACCACATAATTTAATCATAATACCTGCATATACAACTAGACAACACAGTCAGATAATATAACACAATATAACAGCCAAAGAATCCATTTATTAAAATTAGATATATCATTATACATTATCAAATATAAATATATTGAATATTTTACAAAGAAAATAACTTAAAGATACAAAAAGTCAACCTAAATTAGCTATCTCTATAATATATGTCCCTAACGTCTTCTAACATCATAAATATCTTGCTCGATTAAAGGGTGAGAATTTCAAAATATCTACAAAATTTTGGAATGAAATTAAATAAAATATCATGTTATGAATTAAAATGAAATTAAACAATTATGATAATGGTAATTACCTTGGTCCAAGAATCAACTATAGATGTTGAGAAAATGTGAAACATATGTTTTGTGACATAATATTCGCACTTGGTTACTCCATCCTGTCTTTGACACTTCAAAAAAATAGAAAAAAAAAATCAAATATAATGACAAAAAATATATAATAATTGAATAATTTTTAATAAACTACTTACACCTGAAATTATCCATGAAGGCTTTTTAATATTTGTTGAATGTGTCTGTTTTAATAGAAGACGAGCATTCATTGTTCTATAATAAAAGAAGAACCAAATTAATACCTTTGAGAATAAAACAATAAATATAAATACAAATAGGATAATAAATTTACACATCAATAATGTCACTTATGTCTTTCTTTGATTTTTGCCGAGTAAAGCATAGAAAGACAACTACATTATGCTTTGGACAAATAATGATTAATTGCCAATGGAACCTATAAAATTTGGATGAAAATAAACCAAAATCAAAAGTTTAATTGAAGGTGTTAAATAAAACTTATAAGTATTAACTTATGATTGAAAATAAGGTGCTAAAAGTAACACTCTTTATCAGTTTGCAATCTACTTTGAATGTAACCCTATATGTCAATTGGCTTATTTCTAGCTTTTTGTATTTGAACAAGGTCAAGGAATCTATACAAGTTTAAGTTTCCTCTTTGTGTATAGATATGATACAAGTAACTAATATTGTGAATAAATTCTAATTGTTAGAATTTAATACTTAATTAATTGAAATAACATTTAGAAATTTATTTACATTAACCATAATTGAAGAACTGATACACATAGAAGATTGTTACCCACAACTAGCTCCAAGATATCTTTCTTAGTAATATAGAAGGGGATAACATTAGGCTTCCCTATGATATCAGGTTCCATATGAATTATAAAGGTTGGTTGTCCAGGTTAACAATAATACTGAACAGATGTACAAGCAGATCAACTTTAGGCTTCTTTTATTGGGATGAAAGACCTTTTTTAGCACCAACATCAATCTCCTCTCTAAGATATTCCCTATGAACCTAAAATAATTTAGAAAATATTAGGATATATATATATATATATATATATATATATATATATATATATATATATATATATATATATATATATATATATATATATATAAGCAACATAAAAGGAATTTAGAAAATTATTTAATACCTTAGGTTGAGCCCTTTGCATAAGCTTTCTCGACCATAAAATAAAATGATTGGAAGCTTTCCCCCATTGTATAAACCTCCTCAGTAGGCATTGGAGCCAGAGCATTTGCATCTTGAACTCGTTCAATCACTACCCTAACATTATCATCATCAATTTTCTTTTGATCGATGGTTGAACCTAAGTTATAGACTTTTCTAATGACTACCAAACGAAGCATATCATCAAGATATAACTCATAATCTTCTTCTCCTCCTGTTACATCTTTCCCAATCAGAGAACAACTCCCCTTTTCACTCACTCATTTAGGAGAAAGAGAAAGGTTCTCATGTGTATGTGTTTGGAAAAGTCCTAAAGCTGTAAGCTTAGAACTTGTCTGAGCTATTGTCTCAACTCCTCTCAAAGTTGTCCCCTAAGTTCTTGCCTCATGTCTCCTCTCATGGCCTCCAACTCATCCTTTCACACCAATCCTTCTTTTGAGCCACGTGTACTGGAAGACAATCCAAAGTACTGTCTAATGTTAACATCTCATTGAATAGTAGTATAGAGAATATCAACCCATCAAACAGGAAAAAAGGTTTCCTGTAAGATTTGTTCAACCAAAGAATCATACAAAAAATAAATTATCATTATCAATAATATATATTTTTAATTTATAAAAAATTACTTAATTTTATAATTTCTTTTAGTATTCTCAGCAATAATGCGAGATAACTCTAATGTGTACTTTCCTGAAGGCTTTTGTCATGCTTTCTTACATTTCTCATGGCATGTGAATGAAGATGGTGGAGACAAAAGTGTAGATGGGCTTGCTTGAGATGATTGTTCATGTTCTTTTAGCTTGTGCTTAATCAGTCTTTCCTTAAGTAACTCATAACTCCCACAAGATAATTTATGGGGCTAGTAGTTCTTTGTAGAAATTTGCTAAGCCTTCTTTCTTTTCTTTTGTTATAATAAATCAAATTAGTTAGACATGAAAGAGAGTATATGATTCAAATAAAAATAAACATAAACATGTAAAAATACATACAATGGATGCAAGATTCTTCTGATCTTAACAAATCTCCGCTAAGTCTCATCATAAAGGAACTGTACTCCTCACAAGGAGACACATCCTTTAGTACCCATATGTATATATATATATATATGTATATATATACATATATATATACATATATATATATATATATACATATATATATATATATACATATATATATATATATACATATATATATATATATATATACTGGTGAGATGTGTCTTGAATCCTCTCCAACGTTCACCAACAAATGAAAGCCACTTCTTCTTCAACAAACTTGTATTTGACACATCGTATTTAAGTTACATAAAACAAGAGATGTAATCAGTTAGTAAATCATAAAAATATGGAGAGGTTCGATGATTTAAAGTGATATACCATGATAATTTCCCAAATTTAATCTTTAACTCGAAGCTATACATCATCCCAATCATTCTTCAAAATGCTAGTTTTGCTCCCTCTAAGGAGGGCCACATAACTCTTAAACTTTGTTTTGTTTGACCCTAAAGGATTCTTGTGACTTGATCAAACTCTATAGGAATCCTCCGATAACCATTCTAGCTAAAGGTTAACTCTCTTAGTCGTGTGACTTGTCTTCCCTTCTTCTATCGAGGGTAGCTATCGGATCCACTTCGAGAAGAAGGGTTCTCATATGGGTCAGTCATATGCTTGTTTAAACATGTAAAAAATATATGTTGGAAACTAATGAATATAAAATATGTAATAAACATTTTAAAATAAGTAACAATAAACATGGATTGATGATTTAATAAAATAAATAAATAACTTGTATCATGTTGCAAAATTTTCCCATATCTTTTCATGATAATCATCTCATATAGCATATATATCAATAATTTCATTTTCTTCATTGATAGTAGCTATCCTAGATGAGAATGGAGTTTCAAAAATATCAACATTTTCCAGATCATTGGTGTCATCATTACCAATTGTGGTCTTTTCTTGAAGAACGACAGACCACCTTTTGTTTGAAGGATCTTTAACATAAACTACTTGTTTTGCTTGGTAGGTTATGATAAAAAAGTTATCCTTATAAGCTACTTTATGAAGGTCAATTGTAAATCCTAATTCATCAACTTGTAAACCATTATTACTATAAAGACACTTTCATTTGAAAATATGAACTCTAAATTTAGTGTAATAAATCTCTTAAATCTCTTCAATGGCTCCAAAGTAAGATTTGGATTACATAACATGATTTTTATCTATGGAACTTGAAAACTGCATCGACTTAACTACCATCATAACCCTACTATTTTGCATGGTACTTTTATCATCCCGAGACTTTGTGTAAAAGGAAAATGATTGATATCATATCCACTCTAACATATGACACCAAAGTTTGGGCCCTTTGCTAGCTAGCTCAATAAATTAGAGGCATCTTTATCCTTCTTAATGGTTTTATCAAACCAGGTTAAGAACATTTTGTTATACTTATTCAACAACCATTTTTCATTCATTCAAAGATTTTTTTCCCCTTATAATGGTTTTGTGAGTAGATAAGTAAGGTTGAACCTCATTGGTATTATTCAAAATATACAAGTGTTCTTGAAGGACATCTACCTGACCCATGTTTTTCATAATTATTCCTTGTGTACCTTTACCTTTTTATCTTCCCTCGTGAAGAGACTTATGACGTCCTATGATTTTTACTTCAAACAAATACTCTGTACAAAACTCAATAGTCTTTTTTGCAATATATCTTTTAATCGCAGATACCTAAAGACAGTGTGGATTTTTCACATATCTTTTTAATATTTTCATGTATCTTTCAATTGGATACATCCATCATAGATAAATTAGACCATATAACATGATCTTCCTTGCTATATGAATAACCAATTGAACCATAATGTCAAAAAATGGTGGAGGAAAATACATCTCCAATTATCAGAAGGAAATAAAAACTTTATTTTCCAACTCATCCAATTTTATAGGGTCAATTGATTTGCTACATATAGCATTGAAAAAGAAGCACAATCTAGTTATGATGTGTCAACATTTTTAGGAAAAATGTCACGAATAACCATTTGAAGTAGCTGTTGCATCAAGACATGACAATCATTAGACTTTAAGCCAACTAACTTAAGATCTATCATGGAGACAAGTCTTTTAAAATTTGAATAATAATCTTATGGCACTTTAACCCCCATGTAGGAACTCACAAAAACTTATTTTCTCTCTTTTCTTGACAATTGTGACATGTTGGGGGAAAATATGTTTGCTTACCCATAGACTGTAATGCTAACTGTTGTCGTATACCATCTGAACCAAATCTGGTCGAGAATTGACACCATCATTTGTCTTATCTTGTATATTGGGGGGGTCTTCCAATAACACTATCACACATTTTTCTCCACATGTAGCACATCAATATAATGTCTAACATCAAGATTACACGAGTATGGAAGATAAAAAATATTGATCTTTTTAAAAATAATGTTGATATTTTTAACCTATTTATAAACTTCTTGTCCAATTTAAGCCTTTGGAGCATCCTTATTTTCTAGCAACCTATTAAAAGTTTTCCTTAGTCTACGGTATGAGTGATTGTGCCTGAGAAATTTTCAATGGACAAGGTATGTTGTCTTCATTTCATAATGCAATTGATGGTAACTTATGTCTTCTTCACATATATGACATGTTTTGTGCCCCTTAACACTATATCAGCGCAAACTTTCATATGGAAAGTCACTAATAGTGTAAAAGAGTTTGACCCATATCTTGAAATGTACATTACCCCATATCCATCAAACACGTCCACACCTTCTTCCCATAGATTTTGTAAGCCTTCAATCAAGGGTACAAGATAAACATTTATGTCACTTTCAAGCTGTTGTGGGCTTGAAATCATCTTACACAACATAATGTATTTACGTTTCATGAACAGCTCTGGAGGAAGGTTGTAAATTACCAAAAAAATAGGCCATGAACTATGCTTACGACTCAAATTACCATACGATTCGTTCCATCTGTTGTAAGTCCAAGTCTTAGGTTTCTTGGCTTATTCCCAAAATTTGGAAATAGTTGATCGATTATCTTCCATTGCAAACCATAAGCCCGATGAAGTTTTCCATTAATTTTCCTTTCATTTGCATGCCATATTAGCTTCTTTGCATGATGTTTATTATAAAACAATCATTTCAACCTTGAAATTATTGGAAGATACCACAACACTTTGGTTAGAGGACTTTTGTGGTTTCATGGAAACTAGAATCACCATCATTCACTTTATGACGTGAAACTTAACATACAAGACATTCATGTAACCCTTCAAACTCATTTTTGTATAGTATGCAATATTGGAGACCGAATGTATTTTCTTATACTCTATATTCATCAGACACAAGACCTTTTTTACCTCATAATTACATTATGGTAATGTATTACCTTACAGAAGGATCTCTATCAACAACTCAAGTAATTCTACGAAACTTTTATCACTCCACCCATTTCTCGCCTTCAAATTAAATAATCTTCACACTCTTGATAATCATGTAAAATTTTTGCATCCTGGATATAATGGTTTCTTAGTATCATTGTACAAGTTACCATGCATATTTTCTCATTGATAAGAGTTGTGCCCTATATCACAGATCATGTCCTTTACTCAATCTTTCATATCTACATCAACCTCCCTTGTCTGGAAACATTTGGCATGTCTAATAATTTACCATGCCATGTCCATCTTGTGTAACTTTTTCAAAATCCATTACAAAAAATATTCTCTCTAATTTCATCAACATTTAACCATCTCTCATTTAGACAATTAACATAGGGGATAGTAAATTCGTCCATTACTATGAAGATTTATCTATGCAAATTTCAAAAACTCTTCCACCCCATTCCCAAAATGATCACTTGTTCGTTTAGTATTTTATCCAACTAAGACCTATGCTATGCAAGAATCATAAACACATGAATTAGGATACCGATTTACTTGGTCACTCATAATCATTTTCCTCATTATTGGTAAGGTCTTATACCATTTGAGAAAAAGGTTTTTTACTCATCGGTTAATAGATCCCTTAAATCTTGAATATCATATTTGGTGAAATTTCAACAGCATTTCACATTAGTCTCCAAGTACACAACTTGACTGTGGTGTCATTTACCATGATCAAGCATGTATCCAGAAATAATGCAAAATAAACTGAACTGAAATTTCATCAAGTACAATTTACAAGATTTAAGGAGAAATTGTTAATTACTAAATAAAAACCTTTAGTCTCAAACTGTCCAACTTGGATAAGTTAAGATTGAATACAATAAGTGGTCTACTTATTCAACAATAAACTCATTGTATTCAATCTCGAATAGAAAACTAAGGGTACTATCAAATTTGAATTTAAAAAAGTTTCAATTATAGGAATAAGCAAGCTTGTTAATACATGCATAATTGAGACAATCTATACAAATCAAACATAGATTGTTTCTAGGAATTGAAAAGATTAGGAGTGGGAACAACATCTTACTAGAATTAGGCTCCCTTAATTCTTCCTAGAGGAATTTAATGGCAAGACATTTCTTAGAGGCTTAGTACAAGTATGGGTTTACTAGACTAAATATGCTTAAGTGCTTTTAAGTGTTTTAAGTATTATATTATGTCATGATCTAGGAAGATCCACTTTAAGTGTTTTAAATTTATTTTATGTCATAGTCTCAGAAAACTCACTTTAACTGTTTTAAGTCTTTTAACTAAATCACCCAAATTTATCCAAGACCCCATACATTCTTTTTTAAAATTTCATCTATGCTCCTTAAAATTGCTTAAAATATAGAGACTATTTTTTGGTATGGTATCATAGATAAGGAGTGAGTGAATGAGTGAGAAATAAGGAGAGAGAGAGAGAGAGAGAGAGAGAGAGAGAGAGAGAGAGAGAGAGAGAGAGAGAGAGAGAGAGAGAGAAAGTATAGTAGCATTGATGTTGGGGGAAATGACATAAATGGCATTAGTATTACCCAAATTAGATAATTGAGGGGACTTCAATCCTTATACAATTCTAATTGAGGGGTGTCATAAGTTTAATCTATCAACATATTTTCAATACCTAACCTTTCTTGAGGAATTGACAACTCCAATGCACTCAAAGGTGAAAGACTTGCATGATGCATTACAACATATAACTACCCTTTAATCATTAGTATTGCTTCATCTTTTGAACCTAAAGTCCTTTCCTAATTGGTTATGAAAACTTGGCTTGTATTAGGAATTACCTATTTCAAATTTTCCCAAATTGAGGTATCTTCCAATGAGTATTCAACCCCTTAGTGATATCAAAACATTCAGAAGGCCAAAATATACTCCACAAATTAGAATACAATAACTATTTTCTAATCCCCTAACCATAATATAGTCCAAAAATCTTAATTTAGAAATTTTTTTATGGAATATTCTAATGAAAATACACTAATGATACAATCCTTGGACATAGAATCAGAATGCTTCAACAAAAAATTACATATATGCATTTCATTAGTCATCATCATCATCATAAAAAACACATTCATCTATTTTTCAATCACCAAATAAAAATGAAAAAATGCAAGCACCTAATGAATAAGTGTAGTCATCTAATATTCTTGCCTTGATGGTAAATAACAAAAGGGTGATTTGGAGATAATGAAGGTCAAGACTACAATAACTCTGATAATAAGAGCTAAATGTTGTCCAAATATGAAAGAAACTAGGTCAGACTCTATAGAAAATATTAATCAAAATGGAAGTAGGGTAGAAAAATTATTGCTTGGCCTAAACATTTTACAAAGTGATCTACACCTAAAATCTTCACCCTATACTAATTATGCAGATCATGTTTAAAGTGTTTATTTTATCATTTATTAAGTTGATTTACTAAATAAGCTGAAAAACTTATCCTACACTCATGTAAAGGACTCTTGAGATAAAAATTAGGATGGAGATCGTTATTGTGTAACAACCATTATCTATCCCTACATGACGTTTAAAGGTATGATATGATGTATTTTAGGTATCAAAAACTAATTACTGAATGCCAACTTTATCTAGTTAACACCTAAACAATGAGTCAAAATAAAATGAACCACTTATCTACATTTTCTTTCCAATTAGGATACATAATACATATGTGAAAGCTTTTATTCCAATTTATGATATGGAAAGGAAATGGACATGTTACTTAACAAGATAGGGAGAGAAGGGGAGTCATTATTGAGAAATTTTTTATAAAAATATAAAAAATAAAGGTCTTATAGAGTATAACCAAGCTGTGTATCTCAAATACTAAAAGTTATAATTTGGCTAGAACTAGAAGCTAATCTTAAAACCTGCATAAACCAAACAAATCCATAAATTATAAGTGTCACCAATATATACAGTTTTAGTGCTAAATTTATATGAATCAAGAACTTATATATATATATATACTTATATATATATATATATATATATATATATATTAAAACTACTTAACACAGAATATGAGACATTTAAAGTTAAAAAATAGGAAAAAAGGTTAATTGTTATATCACATTAACCTTAAATGAATCTCATTTTGCATCAGTTTAAGCATTTAAGCTAGTCATTCATTTTTGGTTGTGAATATTACGGTTAATTAATGTCAACCTTGTTTGAGATGAATGAATATAATCCAAGTAGGAGACTTCTGAAATATTAAAACTTAGATAAAAGCACCAATAAAGAAATACTAAGTGTTAAAATCTTCCTACTTAAAGGAAGATGTTATGATAAAAGGAATAAAAAGGAATGAGTAAGTTCAAATAGATAAATAAATAAAAAGGAAGAAAACTTAGTAAAAAAAAACTTAAGAGTAATTCAATTTAAGTTGAGACTATGTTTAAAATTAGCTACCTAATATTTTGATTTCAAACATGAGGTAAAATAAATTTCAAACATGTGTTTATATTTCAAACATGTATACGCCAAGGCTTTACTCAAAACATCAAAAGACCATAAATAATTACTTTGTGAACAGGTAATGCTACATGAAAACCAAAACCAATTAAAATATTGTGAGTTAGAGATATTGAAGATAGAGACTAATCTTGGTGTTTGGTTGTTTGGGTGCAAAGCAACCAACTCTGCCCTAAAAGAACCTCCTAGAAAATCAGTTCTTCCCTCACCTAATCAGGAAAACAAAGTCATGTACTTTTAATATACAGGTAATGCCATAATGCTTCAGTTATAATATGAAAACTTAAAATAATAAAAAATGCAAGGGACAAATTTTCTCACATGACATTCTTAAAATATGAACCAAAAAATGAAGGCTGCATATAGATTCTTCAAAATCTTTAGAAAAGATGAACAAAAGGGAAAAAATGTTTAGTGAATGCTCATAGTAGGATGAAAATTTTTAGTGAATTAAATTAAGTCATAAGAGTTCATAAGTTGTGAGCTTGATTGGATTATAAGCAATAAGAAAGAAAATATGTCATGGTTTGGAATGATAAGGTGAAGAATGCAAGTAGCAAACCTCTTTCTTTGAAGTGTTAATGAGGGAAATTCTAATATCTCATCTTCGAATGTTTATAAATCAGCCTAATAACTTCTCATTTTTTCCTTCTCATGTTGTCATATCTAGTCTATTTTTATAACTTGGACTAAAGGAGTATCTCTATACTAACTCATGAACCAAAAAAGATTTTTCAATACATAGTTTTGTAAAAAAAAATATATACTTTGTTTTAAATCTATACATTTTTTTTACAATCTGGTTCGATTAAGCAATATTATTTTTGTTTTCAATCAATCCCAATATGGTAACTCTATACCATATTCCTCCCATAGTTCATGAATTAAGTGCCACTTTTTATCACAGTCTAAACAAATTATTAGTTATTTATCCAACATGGAGAAAACAATAAATATCCAATGCCTTATCTCTTCCTTTATGGAAGACAATTAATGCTGGCAATCTAGTATAGATGCATATTTTCATTAACATGGAAATGATGGCACGTGCTATGATTCAAGTGCCTTCATAAGTGGAATTTCTGCTGAAAAAGAATTGTACTAGGTGTTTGTTTTACTTGTTTTACAATACATTGGCCTATACCTTCTTTAACTTTTTTTAAAACAAAATTCATCTATTATTAATCTTTGTAAGCAAGGTTCACAAATCTTATCTTATGTTGCTAGGATATCACAATCCCTAGCTTATTGATAAGCATAATTTTATTAAATAATGATATTTTGTATTAGCTCATTAAAACTTATTATATGTTCAATTAAGTGGAATTTATCATATTTTATGAGTTTGGATCCATATTGAGTTTAATTGAACTACTCGGCTTAATTGATTAAAATAATAATATTATAGTATTTTGAGCATAACAGAAGTTTTAAGCATCCAAAAATCATGAAATTTAAATTGAAAAAAAATCTTAAAGAAATACATATAGTTCCAAAGGAATATTAGAGATCAAATGGGAAGTATAGGACTCCGAAATATTAAAGAAATACATATAATTTTATTAAATAATGATATTTTGTATTAGCTCATTAAAACTTATTATATGTTCAATTAAGTGGAATTTATCATATTTTATGAGTTTGGATCCATATTGAGTTTAATTGAACTACTCGGCTTAATTGATTAAAATAATAATATTATAGTATTTTGAGCATAACAGAAGTTTTAAGCATCCAAAAATCATGAAATTTAAATTGAAAAAAAATCTTAAAGAAATACATATAGTTCCAAAGGAATATTAGAGATCAAATGGGAAGTATAGGACTCCGAAATTATCTAAAATAACAAGATAGTGATGATGTCACTAAACCTGAATAATGTGAAAAAATTTAGCCATATCTTGAGCTATAGAAGTTATATTGAGATAAAATTAGATCTGTTGGAAAGCAAACATCCAAGGCTTTGACTTTTGTTCATACCTCAAGCTCTAATTTAGACATATGAATATCCGAAAGTATGTTGCAATCAACATTAAAATTGGTGTGCTAGTTGGTGACAAAAGTTAAATGTGTTTTGCATTTTCAATAAAGTGCATGTGAATGCATTAAAAGGATGGAAAGAGTAAAAAATGGTGGGAGATATTATGAAGATAATGCATAAAAAATCCTCTTTGAATAGGATTTTTTAAAGGAGGAGAAGACACCCTTGGATATTAATTCCAATATCATTTTTCATCTTGCTTTCTTTGTTATTAGTTTTGCTTCCTTAATGGAAGACTAAGTTTTTCTTTGTTGTTAGTTTTGCCTCCTTTGTGGAAGGCTAAGTTTGTAATTCAATTTAAGGATTCAAGCTTATTTTCATTTTAACTATGAGGTCTTGATTTTTATTTACATGCTTATTAGATTATTTCTACTCTACTTTACTATATTTTTCAATTTCATTCTTTTAATCAAAGTTTGTTCAATTGATGTATTTTGATTAATGTGTAATTAATTTTTAATTGGTTAATTATTTTCCAAAAGTTTGGAGAGTAGAAATTAAGTAATTGAATTGAAAGTTTTCATTTTATTACTTACTTTAATGAATTCTGATTATGAAATTGGTTTAGATTTAGTGGAAGATTAAGTGGTTACTTGATCTTATTAATCATAATCGATTGAATCCAGAGAGTTTTCTCAGTATCTAATTCAAGGATCATTTTAGGGGTTCCGTATGATCCTGTGTTGATAAATATGATGCATATTTTAGCGGTCAATGATTAAATAGCCTATAAATTTCTTGAATTGATAATTATTAAGTCAAATTAATTTTATCATGCATTTTATATTCAAAACCTAATATCAAATATTTACAAAATCCCTTTTGTTCTAACTTTTTCCTAATTTGCTTAAGAATCTTAATTGATCTTTAGAAGATGACCTAGGTTGTATCTTATACTATACATAATTAGGAAAAATTTAGAAATTATTTTTGGGTATTTGCAATGAGTATGTCACCTATTCTATTGTTTAAGATTTTCTTAGAAAAGAAAAATCAATCCTAAATATGTATAATTGAATCTTAATGTCAAACTACATATATCTATTGCCAATTTAGATTCGAAAATCCCGTTGAACTCTTCATGGAAGAAATTGTTCCTAATTAAATTTTGACCTATATATGATTACTATTTGGCCCACTCTTTTGTAAGCATGTGAAAATATGGAATAAGGTACCAAGGTGACATGGCATGAACTATAAGTTCAACAAAAAAAATATTGGATTTACATTCACCTTGGCTTGAGTACCATCAAGGATGCATGATATCAAATTCTTAGTTTTCTACCAGTTTAACTTGTAACACCCTACTCCTTTTTCCTCCATTTCTTATTTCTCTCACCTTCCCTTTCTTCTTCCTTTCCCATGTTGCTAAACTCCTGCACAATTCTACATCACATAACCACTATTATACCAATTATGAAAACTAGAATTTGCAATCTTAAAACTAGAACAAAAGTCAATTCTATAATTACATTTCTTATTAATTATATACAACTAGACTTTATCAACAATGACATGAAGATCAGAGAGCATACACCTATTACACTGGATCATAGTTTGCAACCATAAAAAAAAAAAAGTCATTTGCTCATGTTGAACCAACCTAGAAATATTATTCTATGTTTTTGTAGTTGACACTTGACACAAAAAAACCATCTGTTCCTTGTATATAAAAAAATAAACCCTACAATATTCATCCAACCACAAGAAATTCATAATAGATATTAAAAAATCCCACTGATTTTCCTTCTGCATATCAAACTTATACTATGATCCATTAAACAGAACAATCAAAAAATGGATAAAAAACTAAACTTCTTAAAACATAAACAAATAAAAAAAGAAAAATATGCTTGATTTCCTAGCAAGAAAACCAAAAAAGTCCATATATTCCTCACAAGATACCTTATATCTTAACATGTCAATTGGTATCCCAGAATCACATTTTCCAAACAATGCAAGACAAACAAAAATGCATCTGAATGAGGATGACATACTAGAGAAGATGGTGAAAAGTGTCCAAGGGAACCCTTTTTTATTCACATGGACAAGGTTTTTGGATAAAGGAGGTGGGGGACAATAATATCAACATAGAAGTAAAGAAGACGAAAAGATCAATAGATAGAGAGAAAATGAAAGGGTCAGAAAAAATAACATAAGTAGGTGTAAAATATGGAATATCAAGATCCTACACCACCTTTGATTTACAAGGAGAAAGAAAGAAAATAAACCAAAAATTATATAAAGAGAAAAATTTCAGGATATCATCCCCTATGTGCAATGATGGCTACATCAAACAAGACATATTCAAAAAAGACATTGCATCAAAAAACTCTGAAGATGATAATGCCATTAAAATAAACAAGTCAAAAGTACGCAATGAGTGCCAAAATTGTATCCTAACATGCAATTCAATTCTTCAACTCAACTCAATGTAATGTAACATACCTCTGCTACCTTTTTTCTCTTCAATCATGATAGTCCAAGGAGTGAAATCTAGAGAATTAACTCCTACAATATTCCATAATTGATCTTCTTCAGCAGACAAGGCACCTACTAATGTTAAGAACAAATGAAAAAAGAAGAACAAGAAGTTTGCATGAATAGCCATATGTTTGTGAATAGTTGCAAAAGCATTACAAAAAAAATTATGGAAAGAAGATTAGCAAATATTAAGCGTTACATTAGTAACATAAACTAAATAGAAAAGTTGTAGCATCAATTTTATATTTTACAATAATTGAAGGAAAAAAATAGTTGTAGAGGTGATTCAAAACGTATGATCCCCAAATTATAAAACCACTTGGTTACCGCCTTAAACTCACTTCCAATGCATGAAAAGTAAAGATGGCATTGGCTAAACTCACCATGTTTGTTCTCAAAATTCACATAGAAAAAAAGAATTGAAAAATGAAAGTAAAAAACTCTCATAACTTCAAAGAGAACATACATAGGGAGAATGACAATAAATACAAATGAGAAAGAATGGTATAGCTTACCGAAATAACAATACAACAGGAAAGACGACAACGATGCTAAGGAGCAATGCCAATGAACAATGCAAAGGAACAATGATGAACACTTATGAATTCGTAGAAAGAAAGACAACGATGCGAAGGAACAATGTGATGATGACAATAGAGGAATATGAACAATAAGGATTCTTGGAAAAGAGTTTCGTGCAACCAACCATGATACAATGCGAGAAAAAGTAATAACCTAAAAAAATAGTAAACTTTTCTACATTACATAAAACTTGAACCTAATGTAAAAAATATTTTTTACATTGGTTCATGTAGCAACCAATGTAAAAAGTAGTTTTTTAATTGGTTCAGTTAGCAACTAATATAGTATCTTGAATCCGTTATTACAAACATGTTGCCACTTTTTTAAAATCGGTACCCACATGACCAATGTAAAAACTAGCTGTGGAATCTCATATTTGCACCAGTGATAGAAAATTTCATACAAGTCCATAAAGATGAAGGTGTTACTATTATGTTCAAAAACTTACAAGGTACATTTTATTATTTTATTTATTTTAAGAACTTTGAAACATGTATGGCATAAAAATATTAAGAATCCTAGTTATTTTAGTTCATAAAACATTATTCCTAACACTACAATTTAAACATGATATAACTATCTTTCTTTCGCTTGTTTATGAGATTATCATATACTCCTTCAATTAATTTTTATTAGCCTATTTTTCAACAATAAGAATGTAAATTACATTATTGGTGGTCAAATTATTAAGGAACACTTTGAAAAGGAATAGGATAACTTTTTTTTTCCAAATTGAAAGATATGCTAAATATAACACCCTAAAAATAAAGTTCATTTTTATGCTTAAGTTGTACACACGGTTCCATTATTAGACTATTATCTCATGATGCAGAACCTTTGAAAATAATTATTGGTGAAAATACGATAATTTTTTTTTGTTTAAAACACCTTGATATAAAATGCAAGCTTCGTCGAAATAACGTTTATAGCATAATGTAAACAAATAAGCATTCTCGTGCATGTAATGTAAACATCCAATTATGTCCGAGACTCATTTTAAGATAATTAAATAAAAAGATTCAAATTCAAAACTAATACAAAATTAAAATCTGAAGATAAAGAAAACAGAAAACTGAATAAACAGACAAACAGACAAACAGACAATAATAAAATATAAATCAAAATCAGAAAATTAAAAAATCAGAAAATTAAAAATCAAAGATAAAATAATCAAAACAAACATAAAAAATAAAAGAAAGAAAAAATATGAAAATTAATAAAAACTGAAAAAAAAAATAATCATAGATAAAATTCTGAAAATAAACCTTTAGAAAATAGAAAATAAGATAAATAAATAAAATTAAAACAAAAAATAAAAATCTGGAATTAAAAGAAAGAAAAAAAAACAAAAAAAAACAAAACAAAATTGAGAAAAGAAAAAACGGGAAAGGTTGTTTGAAAAATGCTATAAATTAGAGAAAAGCAATTTAACAGGGGTTTTTTCAGAGCGGATTTTGGGAGAAAAAGGTTCTTCTTCTTGCACCGGAGGGGTTTCAAGATTTCTCCTTCAAGAATCTCTCAGGATGGTGGATCCAGGGTCTGCAACCAAAGAGTTTCACCCCGGAATCTTCCCTAAAATTCCAATTACAGAGCGACGAGTGGGGGATCTTTGAAAGAATGTCTTTGATCTTTTCCCAACGGAGAAGAAGGAGATCCTGGAAGAAACAAAGAGGAGAGAATCAGATTCCTCTGGCGGACATTGTGCAGCAATCTCCATTCGCTTCCTAACTCAGGTTCCATACAATTTAGCCACAACTTTTTTCGAATCAAGAAATTGGTGAGGCTTTGTTTAGAGGATGCAAGAACTAGAAAATTGC
Source organism: Canavalia gladiata (assembly GCA_037954105.1). Classification (NCBI taxonomy): domain Eukaryota; kingdom Viridiplantae; phylum Streptophyta; class Magnoliopsida; order Fabales; family Fabaceae; genus Canavalia; species Canavalia gladiata. The sequence goes on along the minus strand of CM075662.1, from coordinate 12,930,667 downwards.
ATGTGAATCTATGTGTATGCTGCATGTGCGATTCCTGTTGGTTTCATCGTTGGATTAAGTTGACCTCATAGTATTTTTGAACTTTAAACTAAACTCGCTTGTGTGGTACCACTCCTTGCTTGACGAAACCTATATTGTGCATGCATTTTGGGTTCTAGCAAATGACGTTGATTCATGCATCATGAACCAAAAAAAAAAAATCTGCTAGATCTTGCTAATAACCATAAACAAGTGTGAACATCGGTGCTAGCATAGCGGTATTCTGATTGTAATGGTTGTGATAACTAATTTTAGATACACCTTGCAAGCCCACCGAATCCTAAGGCTCCCCTGCGTTTACGATTCAAGCTATGCATTTCACCTTAGGAGTTAAAACCTGCTGCATCGAGGATGGAATTGCTCGAACATGTCATCAAAATTATCTCTCAAATATTCACATTTATGCCCCTGGTTCTTTTTTTGACTCATACAAATCAGGATAGGCATTTTTTTTGTTTGATAACTGAGAGATAAAAACTCAAAAACCTGGTCCCGTCTTAATGCTTGCCAAGATTAGTGGCCACGCCTACAAGTTAGGAATTACAAACTAAACAAAAGGAGAAACCGGATGCACGCAATCGTGAATCTTGGATCATGACTCTATAAAAAAAAACTACTTGTGTTTGACTAATTCCCTGTGTCAAAATAAGGTCGAGAGTCATGTGAGATTAACGGAAATGTAACTAGATTAATCCCCCACCACCTAAAGTATATCTTAAATCCAATTAGGGGCTTCAAAACTCAAAGGTAAGTTTGGCTTAATGGTAAGTGTACTACGCATCTACATTTTAGGCTATGGGTTCGATTCAGGAAGGCATCCCCCAGGTTTTGATTTTTAATTCCCTCCAGTGCTCACGCCCCCAGTGCCTTGCTTATTAAATACATTCCTTATAATGGCAAGTAACTTAGTGTGGGGCCATGGTTTTTTTATCTTTTTACCAAAAAGTGATAGTGGCAGGCCCACATAGGCCCTCAATTACCAATCTGCCCCCTGACTTTTCCATTAATTTCACATATGCCCCAACGTCCAAATGACCATCCTGCCCTTGGGGATTCCACAAATCCCCAATAGGTCCCAGCCATAGAAAATGCAATTCTGCCCCAAAATTAATTAAAAATTCAAAAAAATAAAAAAAAATCAAAAAATTAATAAAAATTCAGAAAATTAATAAAAAATTCAGAAAACTAATAAAAATTTACTAAAATACAAAAAATTCATAAAAATACAAAAAAATCTAGGAAGTTCATAAAAATTCTAAGATTCCTAAATAAATCATAAGACACTTAACATCCCTAATTAAGTTTATAAAAATCCCATAATTTCTAAATAATTACATTAAAACCCCAATTACCCCAAAAGTCAAAAATGATTTCCTTACATCAAATTCAAAGTTTTCTTTTATTCAAGGTCAATATAGTTTGCAATTTATTTCTTTTCGAAGTTTTAAAATATTTTGGAATTTTCAAGTCTCGCGCAATGGACTCTAAATGGGGGACTGGCGGTTTACCTGCTGTTCAACATTTAGTAGTTCGTATAGGTCTCCGTGCTGCCTTAGCCACCTCGAACCTTGTGCATGAGTGGACTTGAGGTCCTCTTCAAAGTTAAAAAACATCTTTTCCTAAATATTTTGGGATTCTAGGTCTCACGCGATGGGCTATGAATGGGGAACTGGCGGTTTACCTGCTGTTCAACATTTAGTAGTCCGTATAGGTCTCTGTGCTGCCTTAGCTGCCTCGGGCCTTGTGCATGAGTGGACCAAAGATCCCTCCCAAAAATAAAACCTTTTCTTAATAGTAAAATCTTCAAACATTCTTTCAAAACACTCTTCGAAGGTCAAACCTTCACAAACCAGAACTACGTAAGCCTTGACTTTCCCATTGCACCGGGGAATACGTAGGAGCAGGATCAAGTCCTGTCAGGCTAACCTCCATCAAGTTATTTTATTTCACATTAATTAAGGGATCAAACAGTTTTCAAAAGTCGCACACTCAGTTTAAGGGTACCGTTCTTCGGAACGGGCGAGTGGGGTGCCTAACACCTTCCCCACTCGTAACCGACTCCCGAACCTAAATCTCTACCCTGAGTCAGGGTTTTCCAAATCTTTTCCCTTAAATAAAAATTTGGTGGCGACTCCACATAACATCAAATAAATTCATTTTTTTAATTTTAGCGAGTCCGTCGTCTCGTCGGAATTACGGTTGCGACAGATGGCGACTCCACTGGGGACCATTAGAGAGTCAAGCCCGATCAATTGAGTGTACATTATATTTGATCTCTTCCCTATTTGTTTGCACATTTTATTGCACGATTCATTTACTTGTTTATTTATCTGTTGTTTGTTTGTCTATTCTTTGTACAACCCTAGGATAGATGAATCATAAATTGCAATATATATCTGTACAATTTCCCCAATTGCAGGTATCCCAATTACTTGTGTGCCCTCATACACATTGCATATGCATTATCATGAGTGAGGCCCTATACCCGGGTCTGAGTGCAGCCTAGGACTAGAGGGATCTAGTGGTGTCACTTTGGGGCTTACGTCCTGTTTGACTATCACGAAAATCCCAGCTAGAGTGCGTCCTATTTGTAATGCCCTACAACTGGTAGCTTTTTCTGCTGTTGTGGCAAGCATTGCAGACTGGAACTTGGCTCTAGTGACCTCAACACCCCAGGATTACAAACCACCTTTGAGAGGTTCATATAAAAGGCCATAGATCCCTAGGGCAGGTAACCCACATAAGAAGCAAAGAGGGCACACACCCCTTCATAATATGGTTCATATACGCACGGATAATTATCATCCAAAATGGAAGCTGAAGATTGGGGAAATACATAAATCAAGAAAGAAAAGTCAAACAAAAGAAAAGAAATATCAAAACAAAAAAAATAAGGAAAATCAAGGAAAACTAGAAATTCCTAGGAAAAATTAGGAAAACAATCTTTTGAAAATACTGAAAAAATGAAAAGATTCAAAAGAAAGAAAATGAAATTTCGAAAACCTAAAGAATGCTTTCTAGAAAGATTCTAGCAAAACTAAAAAGTTTTTCTAAAAAATAAATGTTTTTCTAGCAAAATACCAAAAATACAAAACTCCTAAAAACAAATTTGTTAAAAATCAATAAATAAAACAACTCTCATTTATTTTCAAATAGTCAAACTTCAAATCTCTTAAAATTATTTACACATAGCATTGATTCATTCATTCATTCATAGATCTAAAAAGAAATAAAAAAAATATAATAAAAATAGATTTCAAAAATCATTCTACACATTCACACTCATTGTGCATCAACATCTCTATCATTCACGTTTTGTTGCATTCAAATTTTTTTTGAAAAATTCATTTTTAACTCTAACAGAAAATTAGAGAAACACAGCTTCCTGGACATCCTTATAGAACTCGGGCACAATCAAGAATCATGGATGAACTGGAGAGACAAAATGAGGAGCTAAGAAATGAGGTCAAATCACTGAAGGAACAGATGGCCAAGCTAATGGAGGCCATCCAGCAGTCTAAACAAAAGGAGGCAAGAGAATCCCTACCCAGAGAATCAACTGACCCAACACATCCTCCTGGCTTCACTCCACCATTAACCGTACCTCCGCCAACCGAAGGAGTTCATTATGGGTTTCCTCATAGGCATGCACCCTCATACAACCAAACACAAGCCCAAACACAAACCCAAACACATAACCTACCTCCAAACCAAGAAGTTGTTGGAAGAATGCATCCTATATTCACCCAAGAGCCACACCCTACATACATACCATTTTTCCAACCTCACCATATGCCTGAGGAATACCCAAACCATCCTTCAAGTGAAGATACAGAAAAATGGAAGGGCCTAGAGGACAGGATCCGGGCAATTGAGGGAAACGCTTATGAAGTCAAAGATGCATCTGATCTATGCTTGGTACCAGACATGGTCATCCCTCCCAAATTCAAGGTTCCTGAATTCGAGAAATACCAAGGAACCAGCTGTCCAAAGAAACATTTGACTATGTACTGTAGAAAGATGTCTGCATGTACTTACGATGAGAAGCTGCTTATCCATTTCTTTCAAGACAGCTTAACAGGGGCAGCTGCAACCTGGTACACTCAGCTAGAGCGGACACACATCCGTTCATGGAGGGATCTGGCTGAGGCTTTCCTCAAACAATATCAGTACAATGCCGAGATGGCTCCCGATCGAACCCAACTCCAGAATATGGCCAAGAAGGGGGATGAGACCTTCAAGCAGTATGCTCAAAGATGGAGGGAGTTAGCTGCTCAAGTGCAACCTCCACTATCTGAAAAAGAGCTGGTCAGCACGTTCGTAGACACACTCCAAAATCCTTTCTATGACAAGATGATTGGCAGTGTGACTTCTAGCTTCTCTGATGTCGTCATCATTGGAGAAAGGATTGAGGGTGGCATGCGTCGAGGAAGGATCACGCATAAGGCCACAGGGACAGTTGACGCCTCTACAGAAAAGAAGAGGACAGGTGAAGCTTATAATGCGGCTTCTGGTCAAGGACAGTATATACCTTCGACAGCACTTTATGGACCGATTAGCTTCCAACCACCACCATATACACCCTACACACCATATCCTTACATTGCCTCTACCTACCAAACACCCTACCATCCAGCTTACAACTATCCAACGCAAATACGACCGCCCACACCATACACAGTCCGAACACAAGCCATGAGCTCAAATTCTAGCCAAAGCCAAAAAAAGGAAAAAGAACCCGTCCAATTTGACCCTATCCCAATGACCTATACCGAGCTGCTACCTCAACTAATCCAAAATTCCTTGGTGGTTCCATACCCGCTGAAACCTCAAGAACCACCATATCCAAAATGGTACGATGCAAATGCCATATGTGATTACCATGCGGGGTATATTGGTCATTCAACAGAAAACTGCCAGGTCCTGAAACGCAAGGTGCAAAGCCTAATTGATGCTAAACGGCTAGATTTCGGGAAGATCGCTCCTAATCCAAATCCCGAATCATGAGAGTTTATCTGTTGGCTAAGAAATGGGAGCAACACAATGAGCCGCCTTGTACAAGTCAAGCTATCAAGGAAGAACATCCAAAATTTGTCATGTTTTTCAAAATTAATCTTTGTAAATAAATCTCAATGAATAAAACAAAATTTACATTTTTCATGTTTTAAGCACGTGCCTCTCATTTTGGCTTTACTTTTAAAATTCACCATTCCTTTTCATCATTCAAGCCCACTTCTTCTTCCTATATCCAAAAAATAAATATCAATTGGTGATAATACCAGTGCTGTAATAAATAATCTTGAACGTCGGATTAATCAAGCTCAAAGAAAAAAGCCCAAGGAGGAAATAGAATAACAACCAGGGATTCTAGATCCCCAGTCAAAGTGTCTAGTAAAAAAAAAACATCCCGCTGGAATCAAGTTCACATCCAGGCAAAATTAGGGATACACGATAAGATCCACTGAATTAGGAACCAAAAGATCCCGGCAAGATCAACGTACAACTATTCAAGAAAAAGAGGAAAGCCCGCTGGATTGAATCAAAATGATCTAGGAAAAATCAGGGTCAAAATACAACTATTCAAGGAAAAGAAGAAAGCCCGCTGGATTAAGCCAAAACGATCCAGGCAAAAGTAGGGTTAAAGTTCAAGATTATATCAACAAAAGTCATGATCAAAAAAGGTCTTGTCGGTTTCCAACAACAATTAAGATCAAGCAAAAGCCCGCTAGGTCAACAATCAAGAATGACCTAGGCAAAAGTTAGGGCACAATCAAGCAAAAGCCCGCTAGGTCAACAATTAAGAACGACCTAGGAAAAAGTTAGGGCACAATCAAGCAAGAGCCCGCTAGGTCAACAATCAAGAACGACTTAGGCAAAAGTTAGGGCATAATCAAGCAGAAGCCCGCTAGGTCGACAAACAATCAAAGACGACCTAGGCAAAAGTTAGGGCATAATCAAATAGAAGCCCACTAGGTCAACAATCAAGAACGACCTAGGCAAAAGTTAGGGCACAGTCAAGCAAAGACCCGCTAGGTCAAACCCTCAAAGAGACCTAGGCAAAAGTTAGGGTACCAAAATCAAGAGCCCGCTAGGTTGAAAACCCGTAAGGGCAACCTAGGTAAAATTTAGGGCAATACAAAAGACCTGCTGGGTTGAAAACTCAAAAGAACAACCCAGGCCAAAATTAAGGTCAAACCAGGAATTCCAGGACAACATGATATCCTGCACCTCATATATTCCTAAAACTGGGGCAAGATTGTGCCATTTTCTCGAGTTCGATTAATTCAACAATCAAGATTATGGAAAGCAGCACTGACATTTTTCACCAAAAGGTGCCATTTGGGCAATCGAATCCATATCTTTCATCATCCCTTCCCTTTCAAGTACACTACCTCAAACATCCTTTGCAAACCTTCTCTATATTTTTTCATTAACCATCCAGAATCACTTTGCACATCTTAATAGCGCACACGCCAAAAGAGATGTGAAAAATGTAAAAAAAAAATAAAAAGGATTAATTTTGAAAATGATGACAAGTCGGATGAATCCTCGACCGTTGCAACACGATAGGATTGTTTCCCAAAAATTCATCTTCGTACCAGCCATGATGCCACCAAAAAGAAGTGTGTCTTGCTCAATAATATTGACCACCGTTGGATCTCGAAGATCTTGGAAAAGAAAGTTCCAAAGCGGATCAGAAGCCAAGAGATTGACCAAAACACCGAACTTAAGTCAATCTAGCTCGTCCTGATTTTTGATTCTTGTCACACCAACTAGAGGGTTGTCGAGGAAGAATGTGTCAGAAAAAATTAAAAATCAAGAGAAACAAAAAAGTTTTACACCATTTCATGGTTTGCATTGAATAGCATCTGTTTCATCAAATATTTATTTCAAGCATTAAAATAAGAACCCTGCATCATTCTGCACTTATTCAAGCATCACAAATACCATATTCCCTTTCATTCATTCAAACATCGCAATAAGCTTCTTTTTTCATTCAAGCATTTCATAACTCATTTTTCAAAAACTAATTAAGACCTGGGTAAAATTGCCTAAATCGATCATAATTAAAAGACTTCCAAACTGGGGCAAACGCCTGCCCATACAAAAAAGGGGGTGTCGATTTGAGGTCATCCTCAAGTTCTGAATCAACTCAAACTGGGGCAAATGCTTGCCCACACAAAAATACAACTCGAGATCAAAATCAAGTCCAAACTGGGCAAAACATTTGCCCAAGAAAGATTTAAATTCAAGTTCAAACTGGGGCAAACATCTGCCCGAGAAAATTCAAGTTGAGGCAATCCTCAATTCCTCAACTCCAATTGAGTTCAATAGGGCAAGGTTGCCCAGAAAAATTCAAGTCAAGCTTATTGAAACCCTTCAAACTGGGGCAAAACGTCGGCTTAAAATTCTTTCAAATCAAGACGCCTCTCAGTTATCAAGAAATTTCCAAACTAGGGCAAAATGGTTGCCCAAGTCTCTTCAAGGAAATAACTATCAAGCGCAAGGTAAAGCATTACATCTTTGCATTCTTGCTCACTGGCCTATGTTGTCAGGCCATAGCATTACATCTTTCCATTCTTGCTCACTAGCCTACGTTGTCAGGCCATAGCATTACATCTTTGCATTCTTGCTCTCCGGCTTATGTTGTCAGGCCATAGCATTGCATCTTTTCTGCACCTTGGCCTATGTTGTCAGGCCTCATCAAGTTTACTTTTCTGCACCTCGGCCTATGTTGTCAGGCCTCCTCAAGTTTACCTTTCTGCACCTTGGCCTATGTTGTCAGGCCTCATCAAGTTTATTTTTCCGCACCTCGGCCTATGTTGTCAGGCCTCCTCAAGTTTACTTTTCTGCACCTCGGCCTATGTTGTCAGGCCTCCTCAAGTTTACCTTTCTGCACCTTGGCCTATGTTGTCAGGCCTCATCAAGTTTATTTTTCCGCACCTTGGCCTATGTTGTCAGGCCTCATCAAGTTTATTTTTCCGCACCTCGGCCTATGTTGTCAGGCCTCCTCAAGTTTACTTTTCCGCACCTCGGCCTATGTTGTCAGGCCTCCTCAAGTTTATTTTTCCGCACCTCGGCCTATGTTGTCAGGCCTCCTCAAGTTTACCTTTCTGCACCTTGGCCTATGTTGTCAGGCCTCCTCAAGTTTACCTTTCTGCACCTTGGCCTATGTTGTCAGGCCTCATCAAGTTTATTTTTCCGCACCTTGGCCTATGTTGTCAGGCCTCATCAAGTTTATTTTTCCGCACCTCGGCCTATGTTGTCAGGCCTCCTCAAGTTTACTTTTCTGCACCTCGGCCTATGTTGTCAGGCCTCCTCAAGTTTACTTTTCTACACCTCGGCCTATGTTGTCAGGCCTCCTCAAGTTTACCTTTCTGCACCTTGGCCTATGTTGTCAGGCCTCATCAAGTTTATTTTTCCGCACCTTGGCCTATATTGTCAGGCCTCCTCAAGTTTACTTTTCTGCACCTTGGCCTATGTTGTCAGGCCTCATCAAGTTTACTTTTCCACACCTTGGCCTATGTTGTCAGGCCTCATCAAGTTTATTTTTCCGCTTTCAGGCCTATGTTGTCAGGCCACCATAGTTTAGATTTACTGCTTTTACGCCTATGTTGTCAGGCCGCCTTGTAGTTTAGATTTACTGCTTTCAGGCCTATGTTGTCAGGCCACCATAGTTTAGATTTACTGTTCTTAGGCCTATGTTGTCAGGCCGCCATAGTTTAGATTTATTGCTTTTAGGCCTATGTTGTCAGGCCGCCATAGTTTAGATTTACCGCTTTGGCCTATGTTGTCAGGCCTCCTCAAGTTTACTTTTCTGCTTTCAGGCCTATGTTGTCAGGCCGCCATGTAGTTTAGATTTATTGTTTTTAGGCCTATGTTGTCAGGCCGCTGTAGCTTAGATTTACTGCTTTTAGGCCTATGTTGTCAGGCCGCCATGTAGCTTAGATTTACTGCTTTTAGGCCTATGTTGTCAGGCCGCCGTAGTTTAGATTTATTGCTTTTAGGCCTATGTTGTCAGGCCGTTGTAGCTTAGATTTACTGCTTTTAGGCCTATGTTGTCAGGCCGCCATGTAGCTTAGATTTATTGTTTTTAGGCCTATGTTGTCAGGCCGCTGTAGCTTAGATTTACTGCTTTCAGGCCTATGTTGTCAGGCCACCTTCTAGTTTAAATTACTGCTTTCAGGCCTATGATGTCAGGCCGCCATCAACTTTTAATTTTCTGCATCATGGCCTATGTTGTCAGGCCTCATCAAATTTTCTTTGCATTTATCCTGGCAACAGCAGGATTTCATTTGCATTTTCCCGGCAACAGCGGGACCTCATCTGCATTCTCCTGTCAACAACAGGACTTCAAGCACGTTTATTTTCTGTCCACCTGTCAAGCAGGTTTGCATTTATCCTGGCAACAGCAGGATTTCATTTGCATTTTCCCGGCAACAGCGGGACCTCATCTGCATTCTCCTGTCAACAACAGGACTTCAAGCACGTTTATTTTCTGTCCACCTGTCAAGCAGGTTTGCATTTATCCTGGCAACAGCAGGATTTCATTTGCATTTTCCGGCAACAACGGGATTTCCATCAAGTTTAAATTTCTGCATTATGGCCTATGTTGTCAGATCACCATCAAGTTTAAATTTCTGCATCATGGCCTATAGTGTCAGGTCACCATCAAGTTTACATTTCTGCATCATGGCCTATGTTGTCAGGCCTCATGAAGTTTAGTTTTCTGCATCACGGCCTATAGTGTCAAGCCACCATCAAGTTTCCCTTTCTGCACATTCAAGTTCTTTTCTGCACTCCGGCCTATAGTGTCAGGCCACCTTATACATATCTTACATTTTAGTTCTTGCATGTTCTCCTGCCTCAAATAGGCCCTTCTCACCTTATTTTTCTTGTACTTCAACAGTATTCATAGCCTAATCAGGTTATGCAATCAAACCTTTCATATTTATACCCTATCGGCACACGAAGTCGGTAAAGTCATTCAACCACCGCTCCTCCGGCACCCGGGGGGTCCACTTTAAGCTCAAGGCTTCTGGTGCCGCTCGGATTTCTTCAAAAATCGCCTCGGACATAAGGTGTTCATGTCTTTACTCATTTCCTACCTCGATAATTCAGAGAATCATTTCTCACATTATCGGGTAGGAAAATGAGTAAAGAGGGGCAAACTGTAAACATCCAATTATGTCCGAGACTCATTTTAAGATAATTAAATAAAAAGATTCAAATTCAAAACTAATACAAAATTAAAATCTGAAGATAAAGAAAACAGAAAACTGAATAAACAGACAAACAGACAAACAGACAATAATAAAATATAAATCAAAATCAGAAAATTAAAAAATCAGAAAATTAAAAATCAAAGATAAAATAATCAAAACAAACATAAAAAATAAAAGAAAGAAAAAATATGAAAATTAATAAAAACTGAAAAAAAAAATAATCATAGATAAAATTCTGAAAATAAACCTTTAGAAAATAGAAAATAAGATAAATAAATAAAATTAAAACAAAAAATAAAAATCTGGAATTAAAAGAAAGAAAAAAAAACAAAAAAAAAACAAAACAAAATTGAGAAAAGAAAAAGCGGGAAAGGTTGTTTGAAAAATGCTATAAATTAGAGAAAAGCAATTTAACAGGGGTTTTTTCAGAGCGGATTTTGGGAGAAAAAGGTTCTTCTTCTTACACCGGAGGGGTTTCAAGATTTCTCCTTCAAGAATCTCTCAGGATGGTGGATCCAGGGTCTGCAACCAAAGAGTTTCACCCCGGAATCTTCCCTAAAATTCCAATTACAGAGCGACGAGTGGGGGATCTTTGAAAGAATGTCTTTGATCTTTTCCCAACGGAGAAGAAGGAGATCCTGGAAGAAACAAAGAGGAGAGAATCAGATTCCTCTGGCGGACATTGTGCAGCAATCTCCATTCGCTTCCTAACTCAGGTTCCATACAATTTAGCCACAACTTTTTTCGAATCAAGAAATTGGTGAGGCTTTGTTTAGAGGATGCAAGAACTAGAAAATTGCATGTGAATCTATGTGTATGCTGCATGTGCGATTCCTGTTGGTTTCATCGTTGGATTAAGTTGACCTCATAGTATTTTTGAACTTTAAACTAAACTCGCTTGTGTGGTACCACTCCTTGCTTGACGAAACCTATACTGTGCATGCATTTTGGGTTCTAGCAAATGACGTTGATTCATGCATCATGAACCAAAAAAAAAAAATCTGCTAGATCTTGCTAATAACCATAAACAAGTGTGAACATCGGTGCTAGCATAGCGGTATTCTGATTGTAATGGTTGTGATAACTAATTTTAGATACACCTTGCAAGCCCACCGAATCCTAAGGCTCCCCTGCGTTTACGATTCAAGCTATGCATTTCACCTTAGGAGTTAAAACCTGCTGCATCGAGGATGGAATTGCTCGAACATGTCATCAAAATTATCTCTCAAATATTCACATTTATGCCCCTGGTTCTTTTTTTGACTCATACAAATCAGGATAGGCATTTTTTTTGTTTGATAACTGAGAGATAAAAACTCAAAAACCTGGTCCCGTCTTAATGCTTGCCAAGATTAGTGGCCACGCCTACAAGTTAGGAATTACAAACTAAACAAAAGGAGAAACCGGATGCAAGCAATCGTGAATCTTGGATCATGACTCTATAAAAAAAAACTACTTGTGTTTGACTAATTCCCTGTGTCAAAATAAGGTCGAGAGTCATGTGAGATTAACGGAAATGTAACTAGATTAATCCCCCACCACCTAAAGTATATCTTAAATCCAATTAGGGGCTTCAAAACTCAAAGGTAAGTTTGGCTTAATGGTAAGTGTACTACGCATCTACATTTTAGGCTATGGGTTCGATTCGGGAAGGCATCCCCCAGGTTTTGATTTTTAATTCCCTCCAGTGCTCACGCCCCCAGTGCCTTGCTTATTAAATACATTCCTTATAATGGCAAGTAACTTAGTGTGGGGCCATGGTTTTTTTATCTTTTTACCAAAAAGTGATAGTGGCAGGCCCACATAGGCCCTCAATTACCAATCTGCCCCCTGACTTTTCCATTAATTTCACATATGCCCCAACGTCCAAATGACCATCCTGCCCTTGGGGATTCCACAAATCCCCAATAGGTCCCAGCCATAGAAAATGCAATTCTGCCCCAAAATTAATTAAAAATTCAAAAAAATAAAAAAAATCAAAAAATTAATAAAAATTCAGAAAATTAATAAAAAATTCAGAAAACTAATAAAAATTTACTAAAATACAAAAAATTCATAAAAATACAAAAAAATCTAGGAAGTTCATAAAAATTCTAAGATTCCTAAATAAATCATAAGACACTTAACATCCCTAATTAAGTTTATAAAAATCCCATAATTTCTAAATAATTACATTAAAACCCCAATTACCCCAAAAGTCAAAAATGATTTCCTTACATCAAATTCAAAGTTTTCTTTTATTCAAGGTCAATATAGTTTGCAATTTATTTCTTTTCGAAGTTTTAAAATATTTTGGAATTTTCAAGTCTCGCGCAATGGACTCTAAATGGGGGACTGGTGGTTTACCTGCTGTTCAACATTTAGTAGTTCGTATAGGTCTCCGTGCTGCCTTAGCCGCCTCGAACCTTGTGCATGAGTGGACTTGAGGTCCTCTTCAAAGTTAAAAAACATCTTTTCCTAAATATTTTGGGATTCTAGGTCTCACACGATGGGCTATGAATGGGGAACTGGCAGTTTACCTGCTGTTCAACATTTAGTAGTCCGTATAGGTCTCTGTGCTGCCTTAGCTGCCTCGGGCCTTGTGCATGAGTGGACCAAAGATCCCTCCCAAAAATAAAACCTTTTCTTAATAGTAAAATCTTCAAACATTCTTTCAAAACACTCTTCGAAGGTCAAACCTTCACAAACCAGAACTACGTAAGCCTTGACTTTCCCATTGCACCGGGGAATACGTAGGAGCAGGATCAAGTCCTGTCAGGCTAACCTCCATCAAGTTATTTTATTTCACATTAATTAAGGGATCAAACAGTTTTCAAAAGTCGCACACTCAGTTTAAGGGTACCGTTCTTCGGAACGGGCGAGTGGGGTGCCTAACACCTTCCCCACTCGTAACCGACTCCCGAACCTAAATCTCTACCCTGAGTCAGGGTTTTCCAAATCTTTTCCCTTAAATAAAAATTTGGTGGCGACTCCACATAACATCAAATAAATTCATTTTTTAAATTTTAGCGAGTTCGTCATCTCGTCGGAATTACGGTTGCGACATGTAAAATTTGTTAGCCTATAAAATACTTCTACTATTATATTCTTCTCTAATAAGCACTCATTTAATTCATCACAACTCAACATACTGCAATTCATACAACTTGTAATTATACAGTCCTAAATATTTATACAATCCTTATTTATACATACTTAGTTAGGTTAAGACATTAGTACCTTTACACACTTAATTACATACATAATTATTCCTATCATATTCACATTACTATATTACAATCTACATACTAGTAATTAAGATGCATTCATCTATCTATTTACAAATTGTACATTATTGGTATGAATTGATTTCTCTTTCCTTAGAGACAACTCTGCAAACACTTCAGGACTGGTGGTTATAACGCTCCAATCATAAGCTCTCATATAGGATGATGACGATCTCATTTTCCATCTCCTAGAATGCCTGGAAAAGATAGGGCTTGGGGTATGAGGAGCTATCCTGGGACGACTAGACATGCTAGGTGTTATAGTAGTGGGACAGTGTTTGCAGGTTGATTTCCCTTTCTAAAGAAGAAGAGTCTTTAGTAAGTGCTGATAGAGGTGTCTGGTAGTTGGGTGAAGGTGGAAACAACTCATTAGAGTGGAAGGCTTCCAGAGGGATAATGAACTCAATCGTGGGGAAGTCTGGACTCATCATAGCAAAAATAAATAGATGACCCAAAGAGAAATAAATTTGTGCATTATCTTGAGCTATAATCATCAGTCTATGAGCATTTGCAGTCCAATTCACATTACTGACTTTCACGAAGACTACCATATTCACGAAAGATATCAGGGGCGTCTAGGAAGAAAATGATGGGAGCAAGGATGAGTAACTAAGTTTCTCATTAGGATTCTATTCTAGGATAAGTGACATCATTTTCATCCCAGCCACTTTAATTTATTAGAAAACATGTCATGCATACAAGTTTATTTTAACCTTTCAAAAACTCTAGCTGAAGTAGATTTCTTTTACACAAGATGAATTATTTTTAATTAAGCATATAAATTACTTGAGTATCATAAATCTTTGGAATCATATCATAATTATCATTTGACTATCATCTCTTCTATGTCTTACATAATTCATATCTATTCTCTATCACTTTGTTAGTGATAATTAAGACATAGACTTACATTAATACTTAGTCAAACAATACTTTTTTACTGGTTTCGCTACTCTACCTTCTATTCTTAGGACATGAGTTCATTCCTTGATAGTCATCACCATCATAAATATGAAGACCTGACATTTCATAATAGAAGAATTTTGGAGAACCATTTTTCCTCCTCTTTAAAAGAACCTGACGCCTTCTGAATATACATAAGGCATATTAAGAGTAGTATTAACTTTTCACATAAATTTTTTCTTTAATGATCTCTTAGTTACTTAGGTTCCTTTTTAGAGGCTTCTAGATAATATGCATGCTCAATTAATCTAACCATTATGCCATGCACATTTAGTCTCTACTTTGATACTACTATCACATCATTATCCATACATGATCATCATGTAAAATATCATTCTTTAATCAACCATAAGTAATATTCATACATTTCACATTACTTTTTATATACTCATAAAATATAACAAGTTATCATAATATTCTTAAGTAAATATTCATCTCAAATCCAAGACTTTCTTATTTTAGCTTGATGTTATTTCTTGGGAAACATATACACTTACTCCCATAACTTTTTCAACCTGTTCATTTTCTTAAAA
The DNA here is from genome assembly GCA_037954105.1 of Canavalia gladiata. NCBI lineage: Eukaryota > Viridiplantae > Streptophyta > Magnoliopsida > Fabales > Fabaceae > Canavalia > Canavalia gladiata. The sequence continues at coordinate 12,915,640 of CM075662.1, read as the reverse complement.
TTTATGATGAATCTCTCATGGAATTTTAGTCCACTCATCCTTTTAAGTTACCTCTCAACCTTTCCTTTTCTCAAAGGTAAAGTTCTTAATACCATGTATAACATCTTCTCTAGTTGGCCGAATAGCCCTTAAATTATTTACTCTTTGTGTCCTTCATTGAAAGTCTTATGCACCATTTACTTAATTCAAGTTTAAGGGTTATATGTTTTATGCTTCTTGATTAATAATTTATCTATTTAGGTTTGTTCCATTAATAAACCTACTTGCTTGCTTCCTTGTTCATAAAATTTAATTTTTCTACTCATTTCTTATTCAATTATCCTTAAACATCCAAATTAGTCTATTTTCCTATTTCTTACCTAAGTGGTCGAATGCACACTCTCTAATTCTAGACATTATAATTCAATTTTTCTTCTTTAAAAAAGGTAGTTTACATTAATTAATATTTTTCTTTTAAACAATATGAAACTCGGCCACTTAAGGGTAGTTTGAGAATTAACTTCTCACTTTAGGGCATTTTGGTACATTTGTATGTAATTTTTATTATAAAATAGATCTAAATATAAGGAATTATTCTTTTAGGATTAGATTGATGTTAATTTTTATGAATTTTTCACTAATTAAGATTAATCTATCGTAAGCATGGTTAATTTTAATTAAATAAAAATATAGTTTAGCCACGGTTAATTTTATCTCTTTTATTTATTTTTGTTGTCTTACATGAATTTAATGGAATGATGACTCATATGGTGAGTCACCACCATATTTTACACATGTCATTTTCATGCACAAGGTGTGGGGCCTATTTCCTGATTTTTACTTCGCATTTTCTTACCCTACTGACTTTCGAGGGACATTTTGATAATTTTTTCCAACATTTTTCAAGACCTTCCTAAATTATTTTCTCCGATGTTTCTAACACTTATTGATTTTTTTCCCGAATCATTCTAATTTCATTTGAAATTTTTCTGGAAATAGTTTAACCCTTGGAAAAGACAGTTTTCTAAGGATGTTTTGGACTTTTTCAAAGTTTCATGATGGTTTTTTTATCCTTTCTTTACTTTTATTCTTTTCTCATAAATTTTTAGCCTTCCTTAATATATTATAATTCTTTGAAATGTATTTTAATTTTTCTTTTTATATTTTTTTATACCTTATTTGAATTATCCTAGTGTAAGAATATTTTTATTATTTATGCAAAATTTTTTAATTTTTCTATATTTTACTTTTATTTTTATTTTATTTTTTATTAAAGAATATTTATAATTAAAAGATTTATTATAAAAAATTATAAATATTAGACTAAAAATATCTCGTCACATCAAAGATTGAATTTATTTAATTTAGAGTATTTTGATGTCTAATTTCCTTAGTTCTTCTTAATTATTACAATTTTTGAAAATATCTATTTATTTTTTTAATATATTTTATAATTTATATTTTTCATAATAATTTAAAAGTTATTATGATAGAATAATTAATAATAGTTAAAAAATTTATGATAATTTGATATTATTAAAAATAACATACCATATTTTATTTTTTAAAATTTAATAAAAATATTGTAGTGATTTTAACGGTCATACATTTTACATCTGATAAAATTATAATTAATAATTTAAAATTTTAATTTTTACAGTAATTAATTATATTAATTTAATAACCAATATTTAAATTTATTAAAATTTATATCATTTTAAATCAATTTAACAATCAATATAAAATTAAATTTTAATTAATTTATGCGTTTGATTTTTTTGATGTGTGAAAAGAATAAATTAAAGAGAGAGAGGAAGTCGTCCAAATCCAAAAGAAACATTGTTGTTTTCTCAATTTTATTTAGGGTATCCTTTCATGTATTTGACGAGGGACTACTTTCATTAGCACGGTCACATCAATTGCTAATCAAGAGACCCAACATACTATCCAAATGAGAATCTCACAAAGCTTAACATGACTTAAACTTGTATTTATAGATAAGCTTATCATTAAAAAAATAAAATTAAAGACGTTTCAAAATCCTATTGCGAGATAACCTTATAGCATTCTGTATAAGAAGATCTACATATGAGCATTTGTGACCCTAATCATTAAATTTAAAATTTATCCCTGTCACTAATTGCGGTAGTTTATATAAGTTCTCAATCTATCGACGTGTAAATTGGGATTAGACCTCTAAAAAATTTTAAACCACAAGTTATTCATATGTATAACATTTTGTCGTCAACACAAAATTCATGTGCTTTATAGCCAACATTTTTTTGTGTGTCTTCCTATATATATCCTCGAAGAGGATGTTGTGATGATTGACATTAAATCATGATGGGACTTACATAATTTGTGGGGTCTCTCAAAATTGGATGGTAATGATCTTTGGAGAAGGAAGAAAGAGGAGAACTCTTCTTGAAGACGTTGTAGATGAGATAGACACGTGAGATACAACACTGAAATATTGAATACAAAGTATAGTAACGATGTCGGTGAATAATAAAGAGGATGAGAATGTCAAAGTGTATAGGGGAATTGAATTCAATAGAGATAAGGATAAGAGAAGCTGATTTGGATACAGAGAAACTTAAGTTAGGGTGAAGTAACGTTGAGATAAAATAGGTGACGCAGCCTTAGATGCAACAATATGGAAGTTAAGATAACGATGGGATTTTTTAGATTAAAAGTTGGACCCATTAAGGAGAGTAACCCCGTTAATTTTTAAATAAGGAAAGTAGTACATAGTTTAATTTTCTTTTCATGAAATAATGGAGGAATGAATCAGCAATTCAGCATTATTACTATTGTTAAATGAAAGTTTTAGTCAGTTTACTTGTCCAACAACCACACTTAAATTTTCAGTAAGCTGTAATTATGTTACTTTTTTATACTTTTTGGATATGTTAGATTATTTTTAAATTTAATTACTTTTTTAATTTGAATTATGTTCAATTTTGATATTTTTTCCAACTGATTTTCTTTTTACTCTTAAAATTTAGGGTTTTTAATTGTTCCCTCGTAGACTTTTTTTTGGGTAAAATTATCTAATTCTCACGTATTTTACTTAAATATTTTACAAACTAAATTGATTAAATGATCTTTTACTTAAAATATTATTTTTTATTTAAAATAAAAATTTTATATTTTTCTCTTAAAATCTTAAATTCATATCTTATGAAATATTTTAATTTATTTATGTTTCTATTAGTTTTTTATTTTTAAAAATTTAAAATTATTTCATGTTTCAATTTTGTTATAATCCTTCAAAAATTATATGAAAATATTTTTTATCCGTTTTATACAATATATTAAACTAATTATAATATACGAATAAAAATAATTAAAGTTGATGAATTTTCTTGATCCTTTAAAAAGGATTACAATTTACTAAATTTACCTTTATTAGTGTTATTCACTTTAATTTTGTTACCAATATCTATTCCTATTAATTTAAATTTAGGTTTTTACTCAGTTATTATGGACAAATAACAAATAATAAATATTTCATAATAATATTATCAAATACCTTATAATTAAAAATATCAGAATATTTTAAGTGGTATCTTATAAAATGAAACAGCAGTTGCACTAATTTATAAGAATTTTAAGGAAAAAATGTCTCTTGAGGGACTAAATTTATATAATTTATAAATAAAAAAATTAATTAACTAATAAAAAATTTTAAAGATTAACATGATTCATAATCCAAATTCAGAAACCTAAGACTTAAATTAACTCACCCTTATTACAAAATATTATTGAATTACTTTCTCCCCGGTAACAAGCTTCCTTAAATCTTTAACAATTTCTAATTAATTGGATTAGGTAAATATTTTTTTATAGTTTTGTAATTTCAGGTTTTAAGATTAACCTTTAATATTTAAAATATTAATTTTTATTAAAAATAAAGTATTTATTATATTTTTATATCTCTGATATAATAAACAGTTATTTTTCAATAATTTTTTTTTTCAATATTTAAAATTAAGGTTAATATTTTCATATTTTTTTATTCTGTAACATTACTAATTTAATATAAACAATGCTAACCAATATTGTAAAATCACATTTGTTAAAGAATAAAAATAAAAAAATTATTAATGCATCATTTTATATGATTTCCAATATATTTCAGTATAATTTTATTAAATAATATTCACTTTTGATGTTTTAAACAGCTTAGTAAAGTAATTTATATTTTGAATTCCTACTTTATCTATTTTACTTAAAAAAAACCCAGTTTAGCTATCAAACTTCATTAAATATTCCCCCTTGCAAAGGAATCTAAACATGGTTAATCGCTTTGTTTTTTCTAGTTAAATGATCAAAGCTTCGTTCCGAAAAGCATTTATGAAAGAAATAATTGTTACTATCATGAAAATTATTTCATATTTTACGTATCAACCAGCGACTTCTCCCCGCATTGTGGCACGCGTGAATTATTTTATATTTTCGATATAATGTTAAGTATTTCAACGGTTTTTTAGTATCTGTTTTTTTAATTGATTTTAAAATATTTAAAAATAATGCACTTTATTAAGAATGAAAAAATATATTTTAAATTTTTATATGCATATAATTATTTTTAATAAAAACTTATTGATTTTAAATGCTTAAAATCAATCGTGTTTATTAACATTAGCATTTTCTATACTTTAACAAAAATTAACACTTGTTGACGTAATGCATATTCGTAAAATATCTTATACGAATTTGTTTTGTAGGTATTATCTAGATATTTACAATTCAATTTAATTTAGTTATAATATAAAATATAAATCAAATACAAAAATAATATATGATTCAGTTTGAAAGTAATATTACAATTAAATTAAATTAAATTAAATTAACTTTTTACGGTTTAATTTAAATTGATTTTTTTAATGTTTATATAAATTTTAATTTATTTTTTAATTTAAATTAAAAAAGATGACTTGTTAAGATCGAAAATTAAAATAATTTCCTAAAAACATAATACAGATAATATCAATATGCATTAATTAGGGTGTAAACTAGAAAGGGTTGGATTTTTTATAAAGAAGAAGAAAATGAAGGAAAGAAGAAGTATGCAAGCATAAAAAAATTAATTTTTATGTGATATGTTTTGTTTTAATTCAGTTTTAATAATAATAATTAAAAATGAATGAACTAAAATTTAAAATACAATTTTTGTGGTTTTTATTTTTTTAATTTTTAATTTTTAAAATCATGTTATTATTTTGAAAATGGTTTCGTTTGATTTTAAATATCTTTTTCCAAAACTGTTTACATCTTGAAAGAAAAGGGAAGAAAAGAGAGAAGAATGTCAAATATGATAGGTAATGTGATATAATAAAAAATTAAAAAGATAAAAAATGTTAAATAGATAATAACACTATTATAGTATACATAATTCATATTTAATATCTTATTTCGATCAATAACGAGACAAGCTCAATCTTGTCCTCCCCTTTATTTTTTAGGATACTCTGGTCTTTCTATATTTTTTTAAGCTTTTGTTTTCCGCAGTAAAATGCTTATAATGTATTATTCATAATTTATATAAATTCTCTTTAAATAGAAATAGTCTTTATTATTATTAAATTGTACTTAAATATATAAGCAATCTTAAAAAATTAATTACAAATAATAGAAATAATTCAAATAAGATAAATAATAGTCGATTTTGGTGCTTAGTCAAGATAAAAATAGTTATAAACAAAAATAGTTGAACAACAAAAGGATGAATCAAGGAAGGTAAGCTATGAGATTTAGCCTATACTGAAAATATCCAAGAGGAATATTGAAGAACGAGTTTGCGACTAAACATTAGCTGAATGAAAAAAGTTCAATGGAAATCCATTTTGGGGAATTTTTCGAAAAACAAAAGCTAATTTGACGCCATGTAGATGTTATTTTAACTAAAAAGTATTTAATATATTAGATAAGAATAACATGGGACGGGTGTAATGGATAATGCAATGATGTGTACCTATCTCTTATATCTTAAGGAACGTAATCATAGCATAAGCTTAATTTTTACCGTAATAATTCTATTACATATATTTATATATTTATATCTTTTATTTAATAATTAACAAGTTTTTAAAATAAAAAATAAAACAAATTCAATAGTTTATACTTAAATGTAAATGAATATATGTTATTATTTATATATAAAAAAATTTTAACCTTTATATTTAGCATTAATATCTTGATAGATGCATTAGGAGCTGTGTTTTAAACATTTTTTTTATCATGTTTCTTATTTAATCTTATGAAGGATTTCAATTTTATTATTTCTTTTAAAGAATATAACAATGTGACATCCTTTTCTTATCTTATTATACATGCACTTGTTATTATTATTATTATTTTTAAAAAGGTTAAGAGAACATTTGATGAAAAATTAGGGATATATTTTTTCTTCCTTTCAAGATGAAAGCAATTAAGCTATGAAAGTAATCTAATTTACATAAATATGTACACAATAGAAGGTATGGTAAAGCAATTGTGAAAAATTAAATATTATATAATCATTCATTATTAAAGTAAGACTAATTTAAAAGAATTCATTAGAACTAGACCAAATCTTCATCATCGTTCTCTAGTTTCATGTACTTTGATGGATTCTTCTCTAGTTCCATGTACTTTGATGGATTCTTCTCTCAGTGCTCAGAGAAATCATCATCCTAAACATCTTGATTGTAATGGAAAATGAAAGATAATAAACACTAAACTAGAAACGGAGAAAAGAAAATGAGATCAAATAACATGATTACAAGGTAAGTGGTAAAGTAGTAAATCATAGTAAATTGTCAAGTAGATAATATACATAAATCACAATCAGAAACAACGTACAGATTAACATTCACAAGTAATAGATTCTTTTCCCAAAACACTTAATGCATGTAGTAATTTGATTTTCTAGTTCCTTATCATTGTTCCATTATTTTTGCTATATTAGACGATGCATGCAGGCCCATGATCTCAATTACTCCATGAAGAACAAATCATATACATTATCTTCGATTAAAATTGGGAGATTTGTGTTCACATTACAAAATATCATCATGATCATCATCTATGTAGGGATGATCCTCAACAATACATGCTACCATCAATCTCAAAGTTAAGAGCAGAATAGGGATGACCCAACCTTACCCATTGCCCCACAATATAGATTAGGTAATTCCTTATCTCCTGTGAGGTCATGAACCATACATCATCCGGAAGATTATATGATTCATGTTTAGATTATTTTTAATGAAGATGAATTTATCTTCGGCAAGAGATTTTGCGAGTATATTATCTTATTGATGCTAAATATTAATAAACTTAATATCAAAAACTTTGTAAACATAATCATTAATAAAATAATGTCTAATTTTTATGTATTTATTCCTAGGATATTGTATAAGATTTTCAGATAGATTTTTGGCACTTATATTATCACAAAAGATAACAATATGATGTTCAAACATAATAATCTTAAAAGTTGAATTTTTAATGTGAAAAACATTTTATAAAAGATATATACTCAACTTTTATTATTGATAACGCAATTAAGTTTTACTTTTTGCAGATCCAAAAGATTAGATTTGATCATAAAAGTCAAAAAAACACCAATTATACATTTTCAGCCTATTTTATATCCAGCATAGTCAACATCTCAACTTGAAATCATCCAGTTCTTATAAACTAGATCAATGTTAGTTGTTCTATGAAGATATATATAAAAAATTTTAAGAGCTTTAAAATGAAATTTTTTATAATTACACTAAAATCTAGCATAAAGATAGATACTAAATATAATATTTGGTCCACTTGATATTAGGTATGGAAGTGATCCAATTATATCTCGAAACATAAAATAGTCTATATGCTTATCAAGCTCATTTTTAGATAAGAAGTTTGATGGATGCATCGGAGTACTCATTGGTTTGATTTTTTCATGTTTAACTTCTTGAATATTTTTTTTATGTATTTCTATTTATGCATAATTATAAGACTACTTCAAGGAAATGTTTATAAACTCACAAAGGAGTTAACCAATTTTGTTAATCGAATTTTTCATATAAAAATGATTTTGAAGAATACAAGACATCTCAATAACAAAATAAGACTAGGTTTTATGTAGAGAAACTTTACAAAATTAAACAACTATCTAACCTTTTATCTTCCTTTTTGTTCATTCTATGAAAAATATAGACATGTACCATTCAACTGCTTCTATAAAAAGAAGTGTAAAGTTTCAAAAACTAACTAGAAAGAATTCAAAATGATATAGGTATTTAAAAATATGATTATTTCTATGGTAGATATATTAGACATAAGAAAAAAAAATTATACAAATAACATTTAGATAGTGGCTGCTCATGATACATGATAGAAAAAAAGTATACATTCTTATACCTTTAACCATATTAAGGTAAAAATTTTACCTTTGGAAATAACCAATTTAGATTCATAGTAGTCATAGATAAGACTTGTAAGCATCCTTTGCCTTCCATTGATAATGCTTTATATATTAAAAGGTTAAAGTATAATCAAATGAACATAAGTTAATTTTCAGATAATGGATATATGGTGTTTCCTTCAATAAAGATGAGTGTATAATAAAAAACATTAATGGGTTCATATTTTTCTCTATAAAAAAATCACAATTGTTATAACATTGACTTAAAGGATCTTAATGATCAAATTGTAACATGTTTTCTCTTAAAAGAGGATAAAGAGTGGATTTAACATAAAAAATTTAAACATATTAATACGAAGCATATTTCCAAACTTCTTAAATACGATCTTGTCAAGGGCTCTTCAATGTTTTATTTTAAAGAAGATATGTTTGTGAGGCGTGTGAGATGGAAAATCAAGTAAAAACATATTTCAAAAGAAAAAATCTGGTTCCATTTCTTGGCCTTTAAAATTGTTACACATGCATTCATTTGGTTTCTCAAGTATTCAAAGTTTTGGCGGATAAAAGTATGGATAGTTATTATAAATAATTATTTTAAATTAACATGGGTATACTACCTAGTTTACAGGGATGAATCTTACAAGATTTTTAAAATATTCTATAAAAAAATAAAATATAAAAAAAATTTATATCTCTCTTTTATAAGAAGTGGTTATTGAAAGATTTTTAAAAAGAAAAAATTTAACAAATTTAATATAAAAAAATAGCATTTTTCATCATTTCTCAGTTTCTAAAACACTAAAAATATTAAGATGATGAAAATAAATAACAAAACATTGAAATATATGACAAGAAGAATTAATGTTTTGCAAAACTTATCTGCGGAAGTAGTTAATACTGCATATTATTTACAAATGTGATTATTTTATCTGAACACCTAGTATCAAATTGGAAAACTTGATTCAAATAGTTTATAAAGTGGAATAATTATGTCGCAAATATATTAAAAATAAAAAAATAAATCATAAAATAGACTTTTAATGGAAATATTCTGAAGTCTGCCAACACATTTGAACAAGTTAAAGAATTTCTCCTCTTCTCTAAAAAGTCAAAGTGTATTCATCATCAAATCTAACTTTGATTATTCTATTGTTCGAGTTTAATGATAATTGATATTACAAACACTAACAAAAATATAAACTAAATACAAAATAATTTAACATTTGAATTTTAAAATATAATATATATATATATATAATAACTATCAAACTTAAAATAGACTTTTGTCAGAATTTTTTTTTTTAGTTAGCCAACACACTTGACCAAATTTTAGAAACCCTCTCTACCTTCGAAAGTCAAATGATTGTAATCATCAAGACTAATTTAAATTATTTTATTGTTTGAAATTTAATAAATAAAATAATAAATAATAATGTAAAAATAAAATAAAACTTAATTACAAAAAATAAATAAAATAATAAAAAAAACTAACACGTTATAAAAATAATAATAATAATAATAAATAAATAAATAAAGCAACTGACAAAACAAGTAAGGAGTAACTAAAGAAAAGAAAAGATACTTAACACTCTATGGGATTGAGCCAATATTCTTATTCTTTTATCCATTGTGAATGGAGCATGACCAAATCCAATTAATCAACATAATATAAGATGAAATACATGAAATAAAATCAAAACCAAATAATCAATTAATAAGATAATATTATATTTTTACTACTCTAGGATGACATTTGATAGGTTAAAAAAGTTTTAAAAGAAAGATAAAAATAAAGAGATACAGATGTATTTAACAAATATTAAAGGATAAAAATCAATATTTTCTTTTTGAGAATATAGGAATCAACTTTCAATGGAATGAAATTATACTTCCTTTTGCATGCATTCCAACTGGATTACGTTCTTCATCTTTAAGTTAATTTATAGGTTAAAGATATTTAAATTAATGTCAATCAAGATTAATTAATAATCAATTAGCATTATGTAACGAATTAGTAACATCCTTTGTAATTTGATTGATTTTATTTTAACTAAATTTTTAAAAGATTTATTACATGCATCCAGTCAACAAATTGTACAAAATTGTGATTTAGGGATTGAATAATTTTATCCTCCTATAATTATTTTTTTTAATATTAATTATTAATCAGAATAACTATGCATCAATTGGAAATCAATCATCATTATTATATTAATTCTAAAAATAATATTATTTTACTAGAAAAATACTTCTTTTTGTTATCAACTTTTTATCATTTATTTAGCACGTACCTAGTTTATAAATAATGAACTATTCAAGATTTTTTTTTTATCGAAAATTCAGATTCATTTTCTTTTATTTGTGGAAATTATTTGATTGATTTTTTTTTGAAACTTTCTTTCACACAATATTAATGATTGTCTAGATAAATTGAAGTATGAACATGAAACTTAAAAAATAAAAACATCATATGATATAATTGTTAGGAACCAACCATTTCCTTCATTGTTATTCTTTCCCTCTTAACTTAGACTATCACTTTTATGTAGTTAGGTCTTTTCAATTTTTTTAATATTTTTTACGTGATCTTAAATTAAAAATTTTATTTTTTTGTTGAAATTAAGAATCACAATGTTTTTTTTAACCTTTTAAAGATTGTTAAAATGTTTCTTCTATAATTAGTTCTTCTGTAAAATCTTAAATACATAACCATCAAAGTATGTGCATTTGTGTAGTTTTGATAATCATTTATTAATATATTTTTTTTCAACACAACCAACAACAATAATATAAAAAAAAGATAGAATGAATTGAAAGAGAAAAAATTAAATTAATGTGGGAAGCCACAAAGAGTAGCAACTCAAATGAATGTGGGAGCGTCTATACATTTTTCTAGAGTCATTATATTTTTACATTCCATTTTAAGGTGTAATAAGTGATAAAAAGAAAAGAGATAGAAAGAAAAAATAAATAATAAAACATGATATATGATTAAAGATAGAAATAAGTGAAACTATTCAAAAAGATCTTACAACTTAAATTGTTTAAAGTATAGTTTGATTCAGTTTGTTTAATAAATAAATAATTTCAAGTTTGTTAAAAAAATTTTTTAGATAAATAAATTATATTTAAATTTATTAAAAAATCTGTTTAACCTATTTATCTTTGTATATTATATTTATTTAAATATATTAATTTATATAATATTAATATTAATATATTTGTTAAAAATTAAAATTTTAACTTTTAATTTTAAATTAAAATAATTTTATATTTATAAAACTTTCTAATATTTGTTATAAGAGTTGTTTAAGTTATTTTAATTTTAAAATAAGTATTTGTGAGCATCATTTTTTGTCCGAGTTGAGATAAATCAATTTAAATTATTAGGAATAATAATAATAATAAAAAAGGGGAAAAAGGAAAGAGAGAAGAACCCAAACATAAGCAGAAATAATAATAAAAGAAATATAGCAAAAAAATAAATAAAAAAAAGGGGACAACAAAAATAGAAAAATGATAGTATATAATGAAGAATGAAAATACGACGAAAAATAAAACAATAAAAATAATAATTATAATAAAAAAAAAATTTCAAAATTAAAAAGAAAAAAGGGAGGCTGGAGGTTAGTTAAAATTAGTTAGAACCATGGTTTGAAGATAACCATGGTCTAGGATAAATGATCCTGGTTAAGAATGGAGTATAAAAATAAAAATTTAAAAAGAAGGAGGGGGTTTTTTTCTGGTGATTGGATTTTTTTCGAGGAAAAAGTTTCTTTCATTCTCTGGGGAGAAGAAACTTCGAGAGGAAGAACGAAAAGGATCTCCTCTGTGAATTGCAAGGCAGTGCTCCCTGTTCCTTGGAGTTGGCTGGCGTTTGCTCGCTCCGGCACCGTCAATCAAGAAGCTCAGGCGTCCTGAGAGCAGAAAGGTCCTATTTCCGACGATCGCTACGTCGTCTAGTGAAGGTTCTACATCCTCCAAACTCGCATTCCAAACAGGTTAGGGTCCTCGGCCAATTCTATTTGCCTATTTCGTTGTTCATGCTTGAAATCGTTGCATTGATGGCCTGGTTTGGCAAGAAATCACAGCGTGTGTGGCTTCCGTGGTGATCAGGATTAACGAATTCAATTAATTTCGAATCCTGATTGGATTTGCTGCGATTGATCGTCATTTTCGATTGATATAGCTGCTGTCAATATTTGCTTAATCTAGATTATTGCTACCTAAGCCATTACTCCTTTGCTACTATCACATGGCATGATTAATAGAAGTGTGTTTGGTTTATATGTTATTCGGTGATCTAAATTAGTTTGATTCAGAGATTGTATGTTGATTTTAACAATCGGCCATATGACAAACTGCCTGAAGGTGCTCATACAGCCTCTTATATAAATTCAAACATTTTGGATGAATTCTGGCTAGACAACTGTCTTAGATAACTGGTAACTGATTTCTGTATGTCGTTGCACTGTATTGCTGATGCTTAATCATAGACCACATAGCCATGAACCAAGTGATGGTTTAGGCCTTAATCTAAGTCACGAAAGAGTCAACCATGGGGAGAATTGTGAGGGATTCCTATAGGACAGAAATTGGTCAGGGAAGACCTAACTCATCTGGTTTAGGAGGCCTGCACATCAACTTAAACCCCTGCCTCTAGGTTCCCGGGAAACCTTTGGTCTCCTGTACCTATTGCCTCCATGACATCATATGGTCAGTCCTACCTTTATTTCCAGAAGCCTCATGGACTCACCTACGGATTCCAGCACTTGTTAATCTCTGGAGAGGAGAATGGCCTTACTTGGAAAAGATCAAATCTCACTAAGTTTGGGTCTAACAGCCATAGAGTTGGATTCTTTGGTTAGTTAGGCACAGGTTGAGATTCTCTATCCCAAATTCACAGGCCAAAGGACAAATGTGAGTTTAAGACCAGTAAATCTTGTTTGTAGAACAAAGAGGATCTTGATAAAGACTGCAGAGTCCTAATTACCAACACCTCGATGTGACCAGGGAGTCTGAGCTGGGTCATAGGATCAGTTAATTGAACCTTTAGGCTTAATAGAGTTGTGAATTCTCAGCTAGCCATGTCCATACGAGATCCCCCTGAGGCTATCCTGACTTCTGGTATCTGTTATGTCAAAAAGGGGGCAGTCATGAGTCAGTTCTAGAGTCACCAGTCTCTCCTTGTTTAAATACCAAGCCTGACAACATGTAGTTAGGGACTATAACAGTAGCCCGCCAAAACTAGTTTCAATACCTAGGTATACTAGGCTTAAAGGCCTTTGGTCAAAGGAATGTATCAACATCTATAAATATTAATGGAACCTGTGAGAAGAAGGAAATGTACCATAATCTAGTGTAGGCTTAATCCATGGAAGAACAGGGGAACTAAACTGCAAAAGACCAGGTCCTCAGTTAGTTCTCCTTTGAGCAGAGTCTATGCTCTCCTCATGACCTTCAAATAGACTTAACCACACCTCAGTTTTACTGTATAGGCTGTAAACCACATTCAGACTTTAACAATGAGCAAAACTGTTGGAAGAACAGACCACCAGCTCCTCATATCAGTAGACAGGTCAGGATATACTAGTTTAAGAAAAGAATATCAGCAAGTGAGTTCTTCACATCCCTAACCAGATTCATAGCCAACTTTCAGGAGCCTATTAGGCCATCAGTTTAGCATACTTACCTTGGGTTGCAATGGAGGTTTGAGAGTGGCCTGTGTATGAAGTTCATTATCCTGCACCTGGTGGGTCAATTAGGCTTAGGTTTAGGATAGGCTGCTGAGACTTCCCACTGCCAAGATCAACCTGGTCTAGTGTGATAATGACAGAATCAATTTTCAAGGTCAAGAAACCAGCACCTAATAAAGCACCCTTAAATGCTCAACTAGAGCTAGGCCTAGCTCCATCCTGATCAGTGAAGAGGTATAGGGAAATCCTATGAATAATGTAAGAGACTTTCCTTAACTTTGCTAAGGTAGAAGTATCAGTCAGGATCAGGAGCTTAGGTCCCAACCAGCCAGCCTGTCTTAGCCAAACATGAGTAGGTTGATCGGTAGAAGTCTAAACCTGAGAATGGGAATTCGTCCAATAGATAAACCAAAAGAAGTCCTGAAATGGTTGAAAATACTAAGCGTAAATTCAGGTATGCAAAGGGTCTAGAGTCAGGCTAGAGGAATGAAAACTATAGCAAGATGGAGGGTATAAACTCAGGGGCTAACTCATTCGAACAAGTTTCCCTAAGGACAGTCAGCATACCAACTTACAAGGACCTTCTCAAATCCAGGGACTGATAGCAAATAGGAGAATTCATAATGTTTGGGTGACAGTTTGAGGATTAAATTCTTTTCTTATGCCTTGGCCAGCAAGATTCGAATTAGAGCTAAATCTAGAAATGCATTTGAAATAAAACATGAGTCTAGATCAGAAAAAGTAAAATTCATATTCTGAGATGCAGATACCTGTTGCAAGTCCACTGCGTGCAGAGGTCCATCCTAGCCTAAAACTTGATTCAAATGTAAAAGGGAAGCAGAAATATACTACGAGCTTTAGATTGAAATTAACCCTTTGCATAATGTTCAAAACCTGTAATTATGTTCTACCCGAGGCCCACATGAACCATGTGTGAGGATAGATGCTATCTTCGTCCTGAAAATTCTTAAAGAAACTGGAATTAGAACCTATATCAGAATAGAATCCTCATAAATAATAGTCTATTGTCATTTGTAAGCCTAAGGTTGGATGTAAATAGCCTAAGATTATTAAAAGGACAGGCAGAATTAACCACTGATTCTGCATTGTGACTTGTTTAGCTAATTCTTTTCGATCAGTGTGTGGAGATATAGGCCATTACGGATCTACTAATCTGGCTCAGCTACTAAATAAAGTAAAGGAAAGGAATAAAGAACAGACTTCTTCCCCTGCCTAAGTATGATTGGCATTCAAAAGGGGTGGGTGTATGAACAGAGTTGTGAAGAGTTCTTAGACTGACCTGACTCTAATGCCTATCAGTGTCCCCAATGCAGAGACTGAAGGGCCAACTAGGAATTAAGACCAGTAAGATCTGTTTGTAGGATCAAAGAGGTCATGGTGAGAGCTGCCGAGTCCTAACCGCCAACGACCAGGTTTCACTAAGAGACCTGAGTTGAGTCACATGATCAGTAATTGAACCCTTTTCGGTGTAGCAGAGTTGTAAATTCCCGGCTAAATAAATTCACACAAGATCCCCATGAAGCTAGCCTGATTTTTGATACCTGCCAAATACAGGGGGGGAGTCATGAGTTGTGTCTAAAATAAGGGATGTTTGGTGGCTGCTTTGATTAGAAACAGAAAAATCCATCAGTGCATTCAGGAGCAGATACTACGGTCCAACATTAACCTCTTATATATTTATCATGATTGGATCCTCTTCTAGCATTTCTGGATTCACTTTATCTTGATTCAGATTTAGCAGATCCTCTGCGATAGCAAGGAATAATGCTACTGTAGGCGTTGGTTGATAAATTGCTAGCAAATTAGAAAGTTTTCTGGTATGCATGTTCAACCTGGTTGAATTCCCAACTATCTTATACTGTTTCAGGAAAGGAAACCTTGATTGCTGATACGAATCCAATACCTGCTTATGTGGAGAGGGTCCCCAATATGCTTTAATTATGGAACAGTTGTGAAAATACGGCTAGATTCCCATCTTCTGCTAATCTATGGGATTTTAAACCAAATCAACCAGCGTAACCTGTCATGATAGCAGTCTCGTCCCTTGACCTGAGAATATCCAGCCAAGCTTGTATGCATTTAAGGCGACACCTGTGGCAAGTCTGCTGAATGCAGGGGTCCATCCTGGCCTGAAAACTGATCTGCGAGGTCAAGGTTGGTCATTTGGGGATTGAGCCTGACCCCATAACTACCTGTGCAAAACCACCAGTAGTTAACTAAGAAAGTCTTGATCATCCCCAGGGTCTGATATACCTTATGCATGGTTTGCTTGAACCTATGTCCATTCACCAACCATGAAATGATCAGGTTACAACAGACTTAAATAAGCTAGACTCAAGGCATAGCAGCCATGATCTGTTAGCAGTAATAGCATGGATTCCCACGCCTGTGATATTCTGCTATATCTAAGTCTTTGCTGGGGATCCTAAACATAGTCCCCCTGATGCTGCCCTTGGCTATTAAATAGAGTATGAGGTAGGCCACTTGCTGGGCTAAGGAGCCTAAGATGCTAGCCCAAGGCATAATCAGTTATAGCCAGCAGTCATGTTGTTAACTAAGTGGTAGATTCAAAATTCGCACCTTAAGTCTGTAAAGGGTCCAGATCACCCATACCGGTCTTATTTTACAGCATTTGCTAATCTAGAATCCTTGATAGCCAGAATTCCTATACTTTCCTTCTCATGGGACTTCTTCTGAACGAATCCTAATACGGGCAGGCAGTCTTCTCTGCTGTTCTGTATTTGAATTCGTGCGAACTCAAGTGCAGCTTACGACGGTTTGAGTTTCGCATAGATGATTTTCCAACCAACTCCCGTTTTCTTCGAAACTTTTACTTTCCTTCTCATGGGACTTCGTCTGAACGAATCCTAATACGGGCAGGCAGTCTTCTCTGCTGTTCTGTATTTGAATTCGTGCAAACTCAAGCGCGGCTTACGACGGTTTGAGTTTCGCATAGATGATTTTCCAACCAATTCCTGATTTCTTCAAAACTTTTACTTGCCTTCTCATGGAACTTCATAAAAACGAATCCTGATACGGGCAGGAAGCCTTCTCTGCCCTGTATAATTTTCCCGGTAATTTCTTATTCTGTGAAAACTTCTATTTTTCTTCCCCTTAAGGGAAGACCCTTAAAACCAGAACTACGTAAGCCTTGAATTTCCCATTGCACCGGGGAATATGTAGGAGCAGGATCAAGTCCTGTCAGGCTAACCTCCATCAACCTATTTATTTTCAAATTAATTAAGGGATCAAACTATTTTCAAATAATCACACACTCAGTTTAAAGGGTACTGTTCCTTGGAACAGGCGAGTGGGGTGCCTAACACCTTCCCTACTCGTAACCGACTCCCGAACTTCGAATCTCATCCATTGAGTCAGGGTTTTTCCAAATCTTTTTCCCTTAAACAAAAATTTGGTGGCGACTCCACAATCAAATCAAATTATTTTCAAATTTTAGCGAGTTCGTCGTCTCGTCGGAATTACGGTTGCGACAGATGGCGACTCCACTGGGGACTTTAGAGAGTCAAGCCCTTTTTCAAAATGGAGTGTATAAATGCATGTTGATCCCTTTTCTATTTATTTCCACGATTTATTGTATGGTCATCTTTTTATTTATTCGTTTGTTTGTTTGTCTACTTATTCTCTGTATAACCCTAGGATAGATGAACAGTAAATTATTATGCATATTCTGCGCGATTTCCCCAATTGCAGGTGTCCCAAAAATAACGTGCCCTCCATACATTATAATGCATAATCATGAGTGGGGCCCTGTACCCGGGTCTGAGCGAAACCTAAGACTAGAGGGGTCTAGTGGTGTCACTTGGGATGCACGTCCCATTTGACTATCATGAAAACTCCAGCTAGAGTGCGTCCTTTTCATAGTGCCCTGTAACTGGTAGCCTTCTCTACGGTTGCAGCAAGCACTAAGAATCGGAACTTGGCTCTGGTAACCAATTTATCCCAGGATTATGACCCACCTTTTTTGAAAGTGCATACATTAAATATCCTAGTCTCGTAGGACAGGTAACCTCACAATAGGACACGAGGAGGGCACGCTTCCGGCTATGTCGGTAAACCGCACTTGCCTACCTATACCATGTTAAATTTACATCATGCATTAGAATGTAACGAACAACAAAAGAAAAGAGAAGAGAAAATGGAAAGATAAATAGAAAATATATAACTCAATAAATGATGATGAAAAAAGAAGAAGAGAGAAAAAGAGAGTAAAAAAAAAAGAAAAAGAAGAAAAGAAAAAGAAAAAAAGAGAAGGAAAAGAAAAAGGAAAAGAAAGAGAAGAGGTGATGTCTAGAGAAACTCTCCGGAGTTCACCCATAGCATACTTGGGTGCATATACGTCATCTCATAACAAGTTCCTGCATTTTAATATCATTCGCATATCATTTCCTCATTCCAAGACATTATCATCTCATATCATGCATCGATGCATAGCGCTCCACACCACGATGGATGTGCGCCGTCTCATGCCACATCATATTTTAATACGAGTCAGGTCATACCCATCACATCATTCCATATTATGCTCCCATGCATGACTTCACCGTATCTAAATTAGTGTTGTATGCTTGACTTTTTTAGCAATAATGCTTCAACTTATGTGCTTCACATTAGATTATTCGATCATACATCTAATTATTTTACGTGTTTATTTTTTCGAGGGAATCCGATTCTTGATGGCATCTAAGAGGGGTGAAATGGAAATTAATGTGGGGTCAGAGTTGAGGAAAAAACGTAAGATCGGGGCCAAAATGACCGACTTGTCAAGTCTGGAGCCTTTGATCAGAAAATTGCAGACAATTCAGAAGTTAGCGTTTGAAAAGAAATATGGGAATATCTTAAACCTGCTAAGGATTAGGGTGCAAGAAGAGGCCATCACTGCCATGGTCCAATATTACGACCCGCCATTGCGATGCTTTACTTTTGGGGACTTCCAGCTAGCCCCGACCCTGGAAGAATATGAACAAATCATCGGTTTGCCGCTGGAAGGAAGCAAGCCCTACAGTCACTTGGAACACACCCCTTCTTTTCGAGTCGTGGCCCAATCTATCGGGTTACAAGATAGCGATCTCCTCACAGAATTCCAGGAAAAAAATTCACTCAAAGGCTTCACAAGAGAGTTCTTGGAGAACTACCTACGATACTTGGCTGAAAATAACAATTGGGAGATATACATGGATGTGATTTCCCTGGTCATATATGGATTAGTATTATTTCCCCAGGTCGATAACTTCATAGACTTGGCCGCAATCATCGTGTTCTTAGCCCGGAAGAATAGATCTGAAAACCCAGTCCCCGCATTGCTCGCTGACTTATACTGCACGTTGGATCTATGTTATGGGAAGAACAAGAGAAGGGTAGCCTGCTGCTTACCGATATTTTATGTTTGGATCACGGCACATGTATTTAAGAGAGAGATGAAAGTCCAGTGTCCCATTTCCGATTTATTGTGCTATCAACTAAAAGAAATGAATGGGAGAGAATGGGTAGAGCACCTGTCCAGCTTGACAGAGGGCAAGATCAGGTGGCAGCCAACATGGCAACAAAAGACCTCAGTCATCTATCATTGCAAGGGATTCCACAACGTCCCCCTCATGGGAACAAAGGGATGTATCAATTACAACCCCATACTGGGACAACGTCAACTTGCCTATCCCATCCGAGGTCCCCCATCGGCAGAATTGTTGACCCCTTTTAATGTATACTACGAAGAAGACTTCACGGAGCCTCTTCGAAAGGTACGGGAAGCTTGGGAGATAGTCACCAGAAAAGGGAAAGAATTAGGGGTTAGAAGTTGTGCAGCCAAAGAAGAATACAAGCAATGGGTCAAAGAAAGAGTGCAACGGATTAAATTGCCTTTTAAACCTCAAATAGCCCCCTCGGAAAGCCAACCAGTACAAGAAGAGGAAATTGAAGATGAAATTGTCAAAGAACTGAAAGCAAAGCTAGAAAGCATGACCACCAAGAGTAATGAGTTATAGAAAAGATTGTTGAAGGCCCAACAAGAAAATGCCGAATTAAAAAGACAGAATCAAGAGAAAGATGCCGCCCTGGAAAGTCTCCGAGAACAACAAAAGTCAGAGAGAGAATATGCGGCTAAAATCCATATGAATTTGCAAGCGGCTAATAAAGAATTAGGAATAAGAGCACAAGAGAAGGATACAACTCTACAGGAAGGCCGAAAAATGAGAGATGTGATTGATCAACTCAGAGACCGAGTCCATAAGATCAGGCGCGAAAAGGATCAGGCAACAAACGAAAGAAACCAAGCACGAGCAGAAAAAAGCCGAATAATGGACGAAAGAAGCATGTTGCAGCACCACATAGAAGAGCTGAATCAGCAAATTCAAAAGCTGGTAGCCGAATGGGGGCATGAGGTGGACGAAGAAAGATGGAAGGTTATTGAGGTAATCAGAATGCAACAAAGGGGTATTAATGATATCCAGGATGAGATGCGATGGTATAAAGACACAGCCGACCATTGGAATAGATGTTTCGGGAGGTTAGCCAGCTTGGCAAACATGGCCATCGAAGAAATCCCACCACTACTCAAGAAGGTTGAGGCTTCACTACACCCGCTCCATACCCCAGTAGAAGTCGAGGAATTTATCCACTTTTGTAAAGAACTGATCTTAAGGATGAAAAAATACATTGTTCTAGCAGAAAAAGATAGACAGAATGTACCTTGAAACTTGCACTTTGAATGAAAATCTGACTTTGCATTAATCTCTGACGCTGCATTAATTTCCATTTCATACTCAAAGCGCGCAGCAAACAAACGATGCCTATCGAGACATCTAAATCCTTCACATTTTTAACTTAAAGTTAATATTTCACTTGTTTGATTTATAATTTATTAAATTTAAAATTTTCAGAAAACACAATAGCAGGCTCACGCTTTCCTCGGCATCCTTATAGCACGCGCTCTCGAACAAAGATGATGAACGAGCTAGAATCCCAGAACGAAGAGCTGAGAAACGAGGTGGCTGACCTGAAAGAGAAGGTAGCTAAGTTGATGAAGATGCTGGAAAAAAACGCAGAGGGACCCTCTGGTGGAGAAGCGACTGGTGTGGTTAATGGTTCTCGACCTCTGCACATCAATGTGGATCAAGAATACGGTGTGCCACCGGGATTCACACCCCCATTCTGTCCTAACACACAACAAACTCCCGGTATTTCCATAAATCCGGGTGAAAATCCTCACACCTACCCCTCACACACTTATCCCCTTGTCACTCACCACACAAACCCTCCTGTCAATCACCACATAAACCCTACCACATATCCATCGCAGACAAACCCCACTGCCTCTTTCCCTCAAAACACCATCCCTAATTACACCTACATGAACACCACTACCACTGAGAATCCCGCATACTCCGTCCCTGTAACCACATATCCACTACACCCACAACAACCACCACCCCATCCTTATGGCCCTGCCACCACTCAACCTAACCTTTATCCTCCTCCGACAGGACAGGCAGGAAATGAAAACCAGGCAAATCCTTCTGGCCAGGAAGCCCATCTCAGTGGCAGGTGGCAGCATTTGGAGGAGAGAGTCAGGGCTATCGAGGGCAGTGGTTATGGGATGACAGATGCTTCGGATCTCTATCTGGTCCCCGATGTAGTAATCCCGCCCAAATTCAAAATGCCGGAATTTGAAAAATACAAGGGGACAGGCTGCCCAAGAAGCCATTTGACCATGTATTGCAGAAAAATGGCTTCTCACGCCCATGACGATAAGCTGCTGATTCATTGCTTCCAAGACAACCTTACGGGAGCAGCAGCTAGTTGGTATACGCAGTTGGAAAGGGCGTATGTCCGCTCTTGGAAAGACCTCGCCGACGCTTTCCTCAAACAGTATAAATACAACATCGAGATGGCCCCTGACCGGACCCAATTACAAAATATGATTAAGAAAGAAGAGGAGACCTTCAAGGAGTACGCGCAGAGATGGAGGGAGATGATAAGCATGTTTATGGAGACCCTTCCGGCTCCTTTTTACGATAAAATGGTGGGAAGCGTGTCAGCCAGTTTCTCTGATATGGTACTGATCGGAGAACGCATTGAGAGTGGCTTACGCCGAGGGCGTATCGTCCACAATACGGTTGGTAATGTGAATACGAAAAAACCAGCCAATAATTCTTGGAAAAAGAAAGACGGAGAAACTCACTTCGTCACTTACTACCGGCACCGTCCGACGAATGCACCACCACCCCCAACTATCAGATACAATATCCATCACAATATCCGCCACAATATCCGCCCCAGTATCCGCCCCAGTATCCGCCCCAATACCCTCAAATGGTAGCTACAACCCAGCCTAACTACCAACCACCCTACACACCTCCTGCATCTTTCCGACCCACGACCTCGTTCATAGCCCAGCCATCATAAGCCATGCCACCTCCATCACAAAAAACATGGAATCAAAATACCAACCCAAACACTAACCAACCTCAAAAAAGGGCAAATAATGAAAGAAAGCCGGTGCAATTCGATCCAATACCCATGAGCTATACCGACTTGCTACCCCGATTGTTCCAAAATTCCTTAATAGCACCATGCCTCATGAAGCCATTGGAACCTCCGTATCCGAAGTGGTATGACCCGGCAGCAAAATGTGACTATCATGCGGGGGCCATAGGACATTCCACCGAAAACTGTCAGGGGTTGAAATATAAGGTCCAGAGCCTGATAAACGCAAAGTGGCTCAATTTTGAGAAAGATACTCCGAATGTAGGGAGAAATCCATTGCCCAATCATGCGGGGCCATCTATAAATTGTATCGAGGTCGACCTGGAAATAAATATGCTTAATGAGGCCTTCCCAGGATGCCCCAGGCCATTGATCATCAAATACACCGAGGAAACCGCTGTCCCAACCCCAAATGGGCTAAAACCTGTGACAATAAAGATCCCTGGGCCCTTCCCATACCATAGCAACAAAGAAGTACCTTGGAAATACGATGTAGAAGTTTCAGGAGGGAAAGACGGAGAAGACAAGCCTGAAGGTACCATCGACTCAATACCAAATATTGTAAATATAGCTGGTATCGGTGGCATGACAAGGAGTGGCCGCATCTACACTCCTAGAGAAGAAAGAAGGGAACAGCCGTGCGGCAAGGCGATCTTGGCTAGTCCGGAGCCAGAAATCAGCAAAAGAGACGAGGTAGAGGAATTGAAAAGACCTGTCTCTGATGAGGAGGCTTGTGAATTTTTAAAAATGATAAGGCAAAGTGAATACACCGTGGTCGAGCAGCTCAATCGTATGCCAGCAAGGATCTCATTACTGGGACTTCTGATGAACTCTGAGCCTCATCGGAGGGTTCTGCTAAAGATACTCAACGAAGCTCATGTGGTGCATAACCTGTCAGTGGGGAAGTTTGAGGGCATCGCGAGCAATATAACAGCCAATAACTTCTTCACTTTTGCCGACCACAAAATACCTGAAGAAGGGGCCGGACATAACAAAGCTCTCCATATATCCATAAAATGTATGGACCACATCCTGGCAAGGGTGCTGATCGA
Source organism: Canavalia gladiata (assembly GCA_037954105.1). NCBI lineage: Eukaryota > Viridiplantae > Streptophyta > Magnoliopsida > Fabales > Fabaceae > Canavalia > Canavalia gladiata. The sequence continues at coordinate 12,891,986 of CM075662.1, read as the reverse complement.
TAATGGGTCATCTCTGAATGTAATGCCTAAAGTAACTCTGTCTAAGCTGCCACACCAAGCTTCCCAGTTAAGGACAAGTTCGATGGTCGTCAGGGCATTTGATGGGTCTCGGAGGGAAGTCATAGGGGAGATCGATCTGCCAGTTCAGATCGGGCCAATTATCTTTAACGTGACCTTTCAGGTCATGGACATACTGCCTGCGTATAGCTGTTTATTGGGCAGACCCTGGATACATTCAGCAAGAGCGGTGCCATCCAGCTTGCATCAAAAGCTAAAATTCATCACAGACGATAGGTTGATTATTGTCTCGGCCGAGGAGGATTTTTTAGTCAGTAAACCCACCAACCCTCCTTATATTGAAGCCGCTGAAGAAGCTCTAGAAACACACTTCCAGGCCCTGGAGATTGCTAATGTCACAACTATTAAGAAAGGAGAAGCGGTAGGCCAACCTTGGCCTTCAAGAGCGTTATTAATGATTGGCCAAAACAATGTTGAAAAATGGGTTTAAACCCGGAGGCAAACTAGGGCAAAATGAAGAGGGATTGATCTAACCCCTACAGTTGAATAAGAACAAACGCCGATATGGGCTTGGGTATAAGCCTACTAAGGAGGATAAAGAAGGATGGAAGAGGGTCCCTCTGCGTCACCTATCAGAGGATTTTTGGAGCGCGGGGTACGAAGCCTTAGATTTTGTGGCCATGCTGGATAGAGGAAAGATGATGCCCAGCATTGATGATTTAGTGACGGCCTGCCCGCCTGGGCAAGAATTGAGCAATTGGGAGACAATCGAACTTCCCATGACTTTTAATTCAGTCTCAAAATTTTGTAATTGCCATACATTTTGAAAAATAGAACAATAGTGTATATATTCTGATCAATATAATACAATTGAACTTTCTCATGATTATTTTCTCTTGCTTTTTCCCAATACCCCCGTGTCTCACTTCCGTTTCACTCATTTTTTCCATAACGCAGATCCAAAAATAACCCATTTAATACCAGTCACGCTAGTATTGTATCAAGCAATTTCGACTGTCTCAATAATCAAGCGGACGAAGAAATTGAATTTGACTACGAACCTCCGGAGGAATTGCTCAGATTGATAGACAGAGAATCCAAGTCTATACAACCTCATGAAGAGTTTACCGAGCTAATAAATTTGGGGACAGAAGAAAATAAGAAAGAGGTAAAAATAGGCTCGTTCGTTAGAGGAGATAACCGCTCTCGGCTAATGGCATTGCTACATCAGTACAACGATATTTTTGCCTGGTCTTACCAGGATATGCCAGGGTTGGATACGTCCATCGTCAAGCACAAACTGCCCTTAAAACCTGGATGCCCACCAGTTAAACAAAAGCTAAGAAGAATGAAGCCAGAAATGTCCTTAAAAATTAGGGAAGAAGTGAGAAAACAATTCGATGCTGGCTTTTTGGCTGTTGCAAATTACCCGGAGTGGGTGGCAAACATAGTACCTGTCCCTAAGAAAGATGGAAAAGTTCGAATGTGCATAGATTATAGAGACTTGAACCGGGCAAGCCCAAAAGACGACTTTCTGTTACCTCATATAGACGTGCTGGTTGATAATACGACTCAGTTCTTATGCTTTTCGTTCATGGATGGCTTTTCAGGTTATAACCAAATTAAGATGTCTGAAGAAGATATGGAGAAAACTACCTTCATTACCGCGTGAGGAACTTTCTGTTACAAGGTCATGCCTTTTGGTTTAAAAAATGCCGGAGCCACCTATCAGAGAGCCATGTTGATGCTGTTCCACGATATGATCCACAAAGAAATTGAAGTATACGTGGACGATATGATAGCCAAGTCCAGAACCGAAGATGATCACTTGAATGATTTGCAAAAATTATTCGGAAGACTCCGGAAATTCAAATTTAGACTGAATCCAGCCAAGTGTACATTCGGAGTGAAGTCAGGAAAATTACTAGGGTTCATCGTTAGTGAACGGGGGATAGAAGTCGACCCCGACAAGGTTCGAACAATCTTGGAGATGCTCGCTCCGCGAACCGAGAAGGAGGTTCGAGGATTCCTGGGGAGACTGAACTATATTGCTCGGTTCATATCTCAGCTAACAGCTACCTGTGAGCCAATCTTCAAGCTCTTGCGCAAAAATCGACCCATGAACTGGGATGAAGATTGTCAAGAGACATTCGAAAGGATCAAGCTCTATCTACAGAGCCCACCGATCCTCGTACCCCCGGTGTCCGGAAGACCTCTACTCATGTACCTGACAGTGACTGATAAATCCATGGGGTGCGTGCTCGGGCAACAAGACGTATCAGGAAGGAAAGAGCACGCGATCTATTACTTGAGCAAAAAGTTCACCGATTATGAAGCAAAATACTCCCTGTTGGAACGAACATGCTGCGCACTAACTTGGGCCGCGCATCGTTTGAGACCATATATGCTGAGCCACACCTCCTGGTTGATATCTAGGATGGACCCAATCAAATATATTTTCGAGAAACCCGCCTTGTCTGGAAGGATTGCTCGGTTGCAGGTTTTGCTATCAGAATATGACATCATATACGTGACGCAGAAAGCGATCAAAGGTAGCGCCCTCGCCGATTACCTGACTCAACAACCTTTGAATGACTACCAGCCTATGCAGCATGAGTTCCCCGATGAAGATCTGCTGGCAGTGTATAGTTTGGAGAAACAAAAGACAAAGGAAAAATGGACGATGATGTTCGATGGTGCCTCAAATATAATGGGCCATGGTATTGGAGTCATATTAATTTCTCCGGAAGACCAGTATGTACCCATTACAGCCAGATTAACCTTTGATTGCACCAATAATGTGGCTGAATACGAGGCCTGCATAATGGGAATCCAAGCAGCAATTGAGGCTGACGTCAAACATTTGCAGGTTTACGGCGATTCCGCCCTGGTTATTCATCAGATCAAAGGAGAATGGGAAACCAGGGACGCGAAGCTAATTCCGTATCAAGCCTATATTAGGGAATTGTTGGAACACTTCGAAGAGATCACATTTTCTCACATACCCAGGGAGGACAATCAGCCAGCAGATGCCCTAGCTACCCTATCCTCTATGTTTAAGATTAACCGCAACGAGGACATACCTCTTATCCAAATTCAACACCGGGAGCGGCAAGCTTTCTGCCAGTTGGTCGAAGAAGAGTCAGACGGTAAACCATGGTACCATGACATAAGGCGTTTCTTGAAAAATAGGGAATATCCTGTCGACGCTTCGGAGAATGACAAAAGAACCCTGCACCGGTTGGCCATAAACTTTTTCCTTAATGGCGAAATCCTCTACAAAAAGAATTACGATATGGTTTTGCTTAGGTGTGTGGATACAACAGAGGCCAACAAAATCTTGAAAGAGGTCCACGAGGGATCCTTTGGTACCTATGCCAATGGACACGCCATGGCAAGAAAGATCCTCAGAGCAGGGTATTATTGGTTAACCATGGAAAATGACTGCTACAAATATGCCAAAACTTGTCACAAATGCCAGATATACGCTGACAATGTCAATGCACCACCCACCTCCCTGAATGTGTTATCTTCACCATGGTCGTTCGCAATGTGGGGTATGGATGTCATTGGACCAATTGAGCCCAAGGCTTCCAACGGACACCGATTCATACTGGTGGCCATAGATTATTTCACCAAGTGGGTAGAGGCGGCCTCCTTCGTCAGCGTGACCCGGAGTGTGGTAGTAAAATTCGTGAGAAGGGAATTAATTTGCTGATATGGGTTACCAAATAAACTCATCACAGACAACGACACCAACTTGAATAACAAGATGATGAAAGAGTTATGTGACCAATTCAAAATCCAGCATCACAATTCTTCCCCGTATCGACCAAAGATGAATAGGGCAGTAGAAGCAGCCAATAAAAATATCAAGAAGATCGTTCAGAAGATGGTGTTAACATACCGAGACTGGCATGAAATGCTCCCTTACGCTCTTCATGCCTACCGTACTTCGGTTCGCACATCTACTGGGGCAACTCCATTCTCACTCGTATACGGAATGGAAGTTGTCCTTCCCATTGAAGTAGAAATCCCTTCACTAAGGATGTTAATGGAGGCGAAATTAGAAGAAGCAGAGTGGGTTCAAACTCGGGTGGACCAATTAAACCTCATCGATGAAAAGAGCCTGACAGCAATGTGCCATGGGCAGCTTTACCAAAAGAGAATGAAGAGAACCTTTGAAAAGAAGGTTCATCCTCGGCAATTTCGAGAAGGTGATCTGGTACTCAAGAAAGTGCTGCCAGTACAAAAGGCATCACAAGGAAAATGGGCTCCAAATTACCATGGGTCGTACGTGGTTAGGAGAGTTTTCTTAGGAGGGGCTTTAATTCTAGCAGATATGAATGGAAAAGATCTGCCTAACCCAACTAATTCAGATGCTGTAAAAAGATACTATGCCTAGAGATACGGAAAAGGCAAATCAAAAAGCCCGCTAGGTTGAAAACCCGCAAGGGCGACCTAGGCAAAAGTTAGGGCAAATCAGAAGAAGCCCGCTAGGTTGAAAACCCGCAAGGGTGTCCTAGGCAAAAGTTAGGGCAAATCAGAAGAAGCCCGCTAGGTTGAAAACCCGCAAGGGCGACCTAGGCAAAAGTTAGGGCAAATCAGAAAAAGCCCGCTAGGTTGAAAACCCGCAAGGGCGACCTAGGCAAAAGTTAGGGCAAATCAAAAAGCCCGCTAGGTTGAAAACCCGCAAGGACGACCCGCAAGGGCGACCTAGGCAAAAGTTAGGGCAAATCAGAAGAGGCCCGCTAGGTTGAAAACCCGCAAGGGCGACCTATGCAAAAGTTAGGGCAAATCAGAAGAAGCCCGCTAGGTTGAAAACCCGCAAGGGCGACCTAGGCAAAAGTTAGGGCAAATCAGAAAAAGCACGCTAGGTTGAAAACCCGCAAGGGCGACCTAGGAAAAAGTTAGGGCAAATCAAAAAGCCCGCTAGGTTGAAAACCCGCAAGGGCGACCTAGGCAAAAGTTAGGTCAAATCAGAAGAGGCCCGCTAGGTTGAAAACCCGCAAGGGCGACCTAGGCAAAAGTTAGGGCAAATCAGAAGAAGCCCGCTAGGTTGAAAACCCGCAAGGGCGACCTAGGCAAAAGTTAGGGCAAATCAGAAAAAGCCCGCTAGATTGAAAACACGCAAGGGCGACCTAGGCAAAAGTTAGGGCAAATCAAAAAGCCCGCTAGGTTGAAAACCCGCAAGGGCGACCTAGGCAAAAGTTAGGGCAAATCAGAAAAACCCGCTAGGCTGAAAACCTGCAAGGGCGGCCTATGCAAAAGGCCAGGACCAACCGAAAACCCGCAAGAGCGGTCCAGACGAAAAGGAAAAATAGCAAAGAAGGCAGGACCAACTGACCGAACCCCTGTCGACACTGGGGCAAATATGTGGAAAGGGCGATAGATTTTAGTCAGGAACGATTAGACCTTGCCGACATCCGGGCAAAAAAAAAAAAAGGGTAAGTGTAAACACTCAATTATGTCCGAGGCCCCCAATCATTAAAATTAACCAAAAAGTAAGTTAATTAAAAATTTGAAAAGATGTAAAACAGAAAATAGAAAAAAAAGAAAGCAGAAAATAAAGAAAACAGAAAGCAAAAAATAAAAAATAAAAAAAAATAATAAAAATAAAAGGGAAATTAAAGAATAAGTTTCTTGCTTCTTCTCGGATTTCCGAGTTCATTCTCGTGTCTGTTTTCGTTTTAATTTTTAATCGGTCAAATGATCTCTGATTTTGATGATTTTTGTTTCGTTTTCTTCGTCTTTCTCACTAGTTTTTGGAATGATATTATTTGTCCAATTTAGATCTGAAATGAAATTTTTATCACTTGATTACCGAAGCATGTTCATCTTGGTACGCGAATTGACCTAGCTTGTTTGATTTGTGCATATCTTGCTCATTTCTGATTGGATTGATGTCAAACTTGTTTTGTTTCATTCTTATGATCCATATCTTTCAATTTATTAGTTTTGGTTTTCACAGATCTACCAAAAATATTTTCTAAAAATTCTGAGATTCGAATTCAAATTTTGGCGCCAAAAACTTGTGTGTTCTTGAGGTTCATTTTCTTGTCTGTTTTCAGTTTAATTTTTAATCGGTCAAATGATCTTAGATTTTGGTGATTTTTGTTGCGTTTTCTTTTTATTTCTCTCTAATTTCTGGAATGATATTATTTGTCCAATTTAGATCTGAAATGAAATTTTTATCACTTGATTACCGAACAATGTTCATCTTAGTGCGCGAATTGACCTAGCTTGTTTCATTTGTGTATATCCTGCTCATTTCTGATTGGATTGATGTCAAACTTGTTTTTTTTAATTCCTATGATCCATATCTTTCAATTGATCGGTTTTTATTTTTCATATCTACCAAAAATATTGTCTAAAAATTCTGAGATTTGAATTCAAATTTTGGCGCCAAAAACTTGTGTGTTCTTGAGGTTGATTTTCATCTCTGTTTTTCGTTTTTGTTTTTAGTCAATCAAATGATCTCCGATTTTGATGATTTTTGTTGCATTTTATTTTTCTTTCTCTATAGTTTCCAGAATGATATTATTTATCTAATTTGGACTTGAAATGAAATTTCTATCAGTTGATTACTGAAGCATGTTCGCAATTCCTTTCCTTAACTTCAAATCAAGTCAAGTTTATGTTAAATCAAGTCTAATTCAAGCCCAATTCTTTTAATCTCGATCCAATTTTCCTTCACTTGGGTCAAGCTCACTTCTTTTTCTTTAATTCTAAATCATTTCTTTAAAGTTGGATTTTGCTTAATTTGGGTCAAGCCTAATTCTTTTCTTTAATCAATTCTTTGGGTCAAGCCCGATTTTTTTCCTTTTCTTGAAATCAAATTCAATTTTGCCATGGGTCCAGCCCAAGCCTCTCTTTTCACTTAAACTCAATTATTTTCTTCCATTTTCTTTTAATTTGGGTCAAGCCCAATTTTGGTTCTGTAACTATTAAATTAAATCCAATCTTTTTTTTGAAACATTATCTTCACTAACTCTGTAAAAACATCTGTTTTCAAAACATCTGTTTTAATTTTCTAAAATGTGTGCAATCGGATTTTAACACGAACAGGGAGCCTTCCCTGCTGTTCTGTGTTCGTGCGGATTCAAATGTGGCTTACGACGATTTGAATTTTGCAAGCACGCAATTTTAGAAAATCATTGTTCACTAACTCTACTAAAAAAAATGTCTATTTCAAAATATCTATTTTAATTTTCTAAAATGTGTGCAAGCGGATTTTAACACAAACACGCAGCCTTCTCTGCTGTTCTGTGTTTTAATTCGTGCGGATTCAAATGCGGCTTACGACGATTTGAATTTTGCAAGCACACAATTTTAGAAAATCACTGTTTACTAACTCCACTAAAAAATGTATTTCAAAATATCCGTTTTAAAATGTGTGCAAGCGGATTTTAACACGAACAGGCAGCCTTCTCTGCTGTTCTATGTTTCAATTCGTGTGGATTCCAAATACGGCTTACGACGATTTGGATTTTGCAAGCATAAATTTTATAAAATCACTATTTACTAACTCTGTTAGAAAACGTCTATTTCAAATATCTATTTTAAATCTCTAAGATTCGTACAACGGATTCTAATACGAACAGACAGCCTTCTCTGCTGTTCCGCGTTATAATTCGTGCAAACTCACTCACGGCCTACGACGGTTTGGGTTATGCAAGTACGCAATTTTAGTCTATTCAAAAATCAATCCTATCCTCAAATCACCCCTCTGCTTCTTCAAAAGATCAAGTCTCTTAAAACCAGAACTACGTAAGCCTTGAATTTCCCATTGCACCGGGGAATACGTAGGAGCAGGATCAAGTCCTGTCAGGCTAACCTCCATCAACTTATTTATTTTCAAATTAATTAAGGGATCAAACTATTTTCAAATAATCACACACTCAGTTTAAGGGTACTGTTCCTTGGAACAGGCGAGTGGGGTGCCTAACACCTTCCCTACTCGTAACCGACTCCCGAACTTCGAATCTCATCCTTGAGTCAGGGTTTTTCCAAATATTTTTCCCTTAAACAAAAATTTGGTGGCGACTCCACAATCAAATCAAATTATTTTCAAATTTTAGCGAGTTCGTCGTCTCGTCGTAATTACGGTTGCGACAGATGGCGACTCCACTGGGGACTTTTAGAGAGTCAAACCCAGTTTCAAATTGAGTAAATGCATGTTGATCCCTTTTCTATTTATTCATATGTTGTTATTTATTTCCTATATTCATGATAGCTTAAGTTTGTATGTTGCTCACCCTAGGGTAGACGACATATATATCTATTGTGTTTCAAATTGCAGGTTATTCTATACATTCTAGTCTTACATGCATAACATGAGTGGGGCCCTACACCCGGGTCCGAGTGAAAACCTAGGACTAGAGGGGTTTAGTGGTGTCACTTGGGATGCACGTCCCGTTTGACTATCACGAAAACTCCAACTAGAGTGCGTCTTTTTCTTAGTGCCCTGCAACTGGTAGCCTTCTCTACGGTTGTAGCAAGCACTAGGAATTAGAACTTGGCTCTAGTGACCATCATAACCTCCAGGATGACAAACTACCCTGTGTGAGAAGCATATATCAAAAAGACCTTAGATCTATGTAATATCAGCTCACTTAAAGCACCCCAATAAAAAAAAAAGAAAAGAAAAAGCATATTTATTTTGAAAAAGAAAAAAACAAAAACACAAAATATTAAGATTTGAAATTGATTTAGATTAGAAGAAGCCAAAGAAAATTTAAAACTAAAAATGAAGAAAATAAACAGATTTGACAAATGAAATCATAAAAATAAAGAAAATTCAAAAAATAATTTCTTATACTAATAATTTAAATTGGGGCAAATTTTTGCCTAAACCAATTCAAATTAAGATTTTGGAAAATAAACATATACAAACCCAAAAGCAGAGGAGAGTTAGAAAATTTGAAAAAGAAATAGAAAATTAAATTACTAAAATAAACACACTATGGAAAAAAAAAGAAAGGAAATTTGAAAAAAAAATCAAAAAATGCTTTTATGTTTGAAAGGAAACTTAGGGAAATTTTAGCAAAACCAAAATGTGATTTTTTTAGCAAAACAAAAAAAAATAATACCAAAACTACTAAAAATCCAAAAAGAAGCCAAAATAAATAAAACAACAGATCATTCAAAATGATCAACTTTCAAACCTCTAATTATTTGTGCATCCAACATTGCATTCATCCATTTGTTAAATAAGTTTATCATCGATTTTGAAAATTATCCCCACCTCCCTCATTTTAATATTCACTGAAGCATTAACATTTTTATCCTTCATTGATTTTGACATTCACATTGTTTCTCAAAAATTAATTTTTAATTTAACAGAAAGATTAAAAATTGAAGACAGACAACTTTCTCAGCATCCTTATAGAACCCGTTCCAAATCAAGAATCATGGATGAGTTGGAGAGACAAAACGAGGAACTGAAAAATGAGGTCAAATCTCTAAAGGAACAGATGGCCAAGCTGATGGAGGCCATCCAATCATCCAAACAAAAAGAGGCAAGGGAATCTCTACCGGGAGAACCAAACGACCCATCATATCCTCCTGGGTTCACTCCACAAAACCCTTCAGCATTAACCATGCCTCCACCAACCGAAGGGGTTTATTATGGGTTTCCTCACCACCATACACATACACTACCCCAAACACAAGCTCAAACACAAACTCAAACACATAACTTACCGCTAAACACCATTCCACAAGCATACCAAACGGCTGTTTGGGGAACGAATCCTATGTTCACCCAAGGGCCTCACCCTATGTACATACCATTTTCTCAAGCTCACCATATGCTAGAGGAACACCCAAGCCATCCTTCAAATCAGGATACTAAAAAGTGGAGAATCCTAGAAGATAGAATCTGGGCGATCGAGGGAAGCGCTTATGAAGCCAAAAATGCAGCTGATCTGTGCTTGGTTCCAGACGTGGTCATCCCTCCAAAATTTAAGGTTCCTGAATTCGAGAAATATCAAGGAACCAGCTGTCCAAAGAAACACCTGACTATGTACTGCAGGAAGATGTCTGCATGTACCTACGATGAGAAGCTGCTCATCCATTTCTTTCAAGACAGCTTAACAGGGGCAGCTGCAAACTGGTACACTCAACTGGAGCGGACACGCATCCGTTCATGGAGAGACCTTGCCGAGGCTTTCACAAAGCAGTATCAGTACAATACGGAGATGGCCCCTGATCGGACTCAGCTCCAGAATATGGCCAAGAAAGAAGAAGAAACCTTCAAGCAGTACGCTCAAAGATGGAGGGAGTTAGCTGCTCAGGTACAACCTCCTTTATCCAAAAAAGAGATGGTCAGCATGTTCGTGGACACACTCCAAAATCCTTTCTATGACAAGATGATTGGAAGTGTGACTTCTATCTTCTCCGATGTCGTCATCATTGGAGAAAGGATTGAAGGTGGCATGCGCCATGGAAAGATCATGCAAAGGTCCACAGGTGTAGTCAACGCTTCCAGTGGATCTGGGAAGAAAAAGGCAGGTGAAACCTACAATGTGGCTTCTGGTCAAGGCCAATACATTCCTCAAATGGCACAGTATGGTCCAGCTGGCTTTCAATCACCACCATATACACCATACACACCTTACTTACCATATCCTTACATTGTAGCTACATACCAAACACCATACCCTTCTACTTACAACCATCCGACACAAGTTCGACCTCGAACACCATATACGACCCAAACACAAGCCATGTGCCAAAATGCCAACCAAAGCCAGAAAAAGGAGAGGAAGCCCGTCCAATTTGACCCTATCCCAATCTCTTACACTGAGCTACTACCTCGGCTGATCCAAAACTCGTTGGTTGCTCCTTATCCTCTGAAACCTCAAGAGCCACCATATCCTAAATGGTACGATGCTAACGCCAGATGCGATTACCATGCAGGGTTCATCGACCATTCTACAGAGGATTGCCTAGCTTTGAAACGAAAGGTACAAAGCCTAATCGATGCGAAATGGCTGGATTTCGGGAGGCTTGCTCCTAATACAGAAAATAATCTGTTGCCAAATCACGAGAGCCCATCGACCAGCTGAAAAGATGGGAGAAACACGACAAGTTGCATTGTACAAATCAAGCTATCGAGGATACTCATCCAAAATTGTTGTACTTTTCAAAATCAATCTTTTGTAAACAAATCTCAATGAATAATACAAAAGTTACATTTTCATGTTTCTTGAGCACATGCTTTACATTTTGACTTTACTTCTAAAATTTATCATCCTTTTCATCACTCAACCTATTTCTTATTCCTACACCAAAACAATAAATACCAATTGGTGAGGATGCCAGTGCTGTAATAAGTAATCTTGAACGTCGAATTAATCAAGTTAAAAGAGAAAAACCCAATGAGGAAGCAGAATAAATAACCAGGGATTCTACAAGCCACTAAAAGTAAAAATATCCCGCTGGAACCAAGTTTAAATCCAGGAAAAATTAGGGATCCAAGAAAAGATTCGCTGAATTGGAAGCCTTAAATAATCCAGACAAAATCAAGGTCAAAACATAAAATTCAAGAAGAAGAGAAGCCCGCTGGGTTAAAAGCCAACAATAATCCAGGCAAAAGTAGGGTTAAAGTCCAAAATAATGATCGACAAATTCATGATCTGAAAAGGTCTTGCTGGGTTCCAAAAGCAATTCAGGCAAAAATCAGGATCATATAAAAGCTCGCTAGGTCAACAATCAAAAACGACCCAGGCAAAAGTTAGGGCACAACCAAAATCAAGAGCCTGCTAGGTCGAAAACCCTTAAAGGGAGGCCTAGGCAAAAGTTAGGGCACAATTAAACAGAAGCCCGCTAGGTCGAAAACCCTTAAAGGGCGGCCTAGGCAAAAGTTAGGGCACAATCAAATGGAAGCCTGCTAGGTCAACAATAAAAGACGACCTAGGCAAGAGTTAGGGCATAATCAAGCAGAAGCCCGCTAGGTCAACCATCAAAGAAGACCTAGGCAAAAGTTAGGGCACAATCAAGCAGAAGGCCCGCTAGGGCAAAAACCCTCAAAGGACGGCCTAGGCAAAAGCTAAGGCACAATCAAGCAGAAGCCCGCTAGGTCGACAACCCTAAAAAACGGCCTAGGCAAAAGTTAGGGCACAATTGAGTAAAAAAAAGCCCGCTAGGTCGACAATCCTCAAGAACGACCTAGGCAAAAGTTAGGGCACAATCAAGAGCCCGCTAGGTCGAAAACCCGTAAGGGCAACCTAGGCAAAAGTTAGGGCAATACAAAAGACCTGCTGGGTTGAAAACTGAAAAGAACAACCCAGGAAAAATTTAAGGTCAAACTAGGAATTCCAAGACAACATGATATTCTGCACCTTATATCTTCTTAAAACTGGGGCAAAATTTTGCCATTTCTCAAAAGTTTGGCTAATTTGACAATCAAGATTATGAAAAGCAGCATTGGCATTTTTCATCAAAAGGTGCCATTTGGGCAATCGAACCCACCCCTTTCATCATCCTTTTCCTTTCAAGTACACCACCTTAAAACATACAACCTCAAAATTCTCTATCTCCTTCTTCTGACCATCCAGCATCACTTTGCACACCTCAAAATGCACGTGCCACAAGGAAACATGAAAAATGTAAAAAGAATTAAAAAAGGATTAATTTTGAAAAGTCATGACAAGTCGGATAAATCCTCGACCGTTGCAACGCAACAGGATTGTTTCCCAATGATTCATCTTCTTACCAACCAGGATGCCACCAAAGAAGGAGTGTGTCTTACTCAAAATACTGACCACCGCTGGGTTTCAAAAATCCCGGAAAGAAGATTTCAAAATTGACCAATAGGCCAAAAGATTGAGTCGATCCAGCTCGCCTTGATTCTTGATCCCTTTCACACCAACTATGGGGTTGTCGAGGAAGGAGGCGTCAGAAAAAACAAAAAAATCAAGAGAAACAAAAATTTTACACCATTTCATGGTTTGCATTCAATAGCATATGTCTAATGAAATAATTATTTCAAGCATCAAAATAAGAACCCCACATCATTTCTGCATTTATTCAAGCATCATTAACACCACATTCTTTTCACTCATTCAAACAACACATAAGCATCTTTTCATTCAAGCATCGCACGACCCATTTTTCAAAAGTAATTAAGACCTAGGTAAAATTGCCCAAATCAGTCATAATTAAAACTGAATCAAGTCCAAACTAGGGCAAACGCTTGCCCACAAAAAAGTTCAATTTGAGGTCATCCTCAGATTCTGGATCAAGTCCAAACTGGGGCAAACATTTTTCCAAGAAAGATTTGAATTCAAGAACAAAGCTGGGGCAAGCTTTTGCCTAGAAATTCAAGTTGAGGCGATCCTCAATTCCAAAAATTTCATAACAGAGGGAGACATTCGCCCAGATAATTCAAATCGAGACAGTCAAAAAATTTTGAATCAAGTTCAAACAAGGGCAAACACTGGCCCACCAAATTTCAAACTGAGGTCATCCTTAAATTTTCAGTCAAGTTCAAACTGGGGCAAACATTTGCCCAAGAAAATCCAAGTTGAGGCAATCCTCAATTCCTCAACTCCAATCAAGTTCAATAGTGCAAAGTTGCCCAGAAAAACTCAAGTCAAGCTTATCTTCAATCTCATCGAGGCTTAAACTGGGGCAAACAATTGCCTAAAATCCCTTCAAATCAAGACATCCATCAATTATCAAGAATCCTCTAAACTGGGGCAAAATGGTTGCTCAAGTATTTTCAAGAAAATAATTATCAAGTATCTATCTTCATTCCACCCTGTTAACAACAGGACCTCCGCATGATTCCCGCCTGTCTTAACAGGCTCATTTCTGTCCTGTCAACAACAGGGCTTTCCTTCGATACCTATCCTAATAGATTCTTGTCTTTTTCCTTTGCCTCTATTAACAGGTCATTCATGCTTTGCCTGCCCCAACAGGCCATTCTTTCAAGTTAGTATAGATCACTTTACTTTTCCTTTGCCTGTCTAGCAGGCTCACATCTTTCCTGTCAACAACAGGATCTTTTTGTTTTTGCCTGTCTTAACAGGCTTTTATCTTTCCTTTTGCCTGTCTAGCAGGCTTATTTTTTTTTATCAAGAGTCCATCTACATTCATCCTGTCTTAGCAAGATAGTTTTCGTTAGTCATTTTACCTATCTTAACAGGCTTCTTTCATTCCCCTTTGCCTCTCTACCAGGCTTGCATCTTTCCTTTCAACAACAGGATCCTTTCTTTGTTGCCTGTCTTAACAGGCCTCTTTCATCTTTCATTTCCTTTGCCTGTCAAGCAAGCTTGCATCCTCCTGTCAACAACAGGATTTCAAGCATATTTAATCTTCTGTCACCTGTCAAGCAGGTTTGCATTTATCCTGGCAACAGCAGGATGTCATCATTTGCATCTTCCCGGCAACAGCGGGACTTCATTTGCATTCTCCTGTCAACAACAGGACTTCAAGCATGTCTATTTTTGTCACTTGTCAAGCAGGTTTGCATTTATCCTGGCAACAACAGGATGTCATCAATTGCATCTTCCCGGCAACAGCGGGACTTCATTTGCATTCTCCTATCAACAACAGGACTTCAAGCATGTCTATTTTTCTGTCACCTGTCAAGCAGATTTGCATTTATCCTGGCAACAGCAGGATGTCATCATTTGCATCTTCCCGGCAACAGCGGGACTTCATTTGCATTCTCCTGTCAACAACAGGACTTCAAGCATGTCTATTTTTCTGTCACCTGTCAAGCAGGTTTGCATTTATCCTGACAACAGCAGGATGTCATCATTTGCATCTTCCCGGCAACAGCGGGACCCCATGTCTATTTTCTTGTCAACAACAGGACCTCAAGCATGTCTATTTTCCTGTCACCTGTCAAGCAGGTTTGCATTTATCCTGGCAACAGCAGGATGTCATCATTTGCATCTTCTCGGCAACAGCGGGACCTCATGTCTATTTTCCTGTCAACAACAGGACATCAAGCATGTTTAATTTCTTGCGTCTTTTCCTGTCAACAACAGGACATCAAGCACGTTTAATTTCTTGCGTCTTTTTCGGCAATAGCAGGACCTCATTTGCATTTTCCCGGCAGCAGCGGGATACCAAGCATGTTTAATTTCTTGCATTTTCCCGGCAACAACGGGATATCAAGCATGTTTAATTTTCCTGTATTTTTCCCGGCAACAGCGGGACCCCCTTTCTACATTCCTTCCCGTCAACAACGGGATGTCCTCATATTTACTTTCTGCATCCTGGCCTATTTAGGCTACAACACGTTTACTTTTCTGCATCCTGGCCTATTCAGGCCCCTGCACGTTTATTTTCTGCATCCCGGCCTATTCAGGCCCTAGCACGTTTACTTTTCTGCACAGTGGCCTATTCAGGCCCAAGCGCATTTACTTTCTGCATCCTAGCCTATTTAGGCCCCAACACGTTTATTTTTCTACACCCTGGCCTACTCAGGCCCTAACATGTTTACTTTTCTGCACCATGGCCTATTTAGGCCCCAGCACTTTTAGTTTTCTACACCCTGGCTTACTCAGGCCCAAACACATTTACTTTCTGCATCCTGGCCTATTTAGGCCCCAACAAGTTTACTTTGCTGCATCCCGGCCTATTCAGGCCCTAGCACGTTTACTTTTCTGCACCGTGGCCTATTCAGGCCCAAGCACATTTACCTTCTGCATCCTGGCCTATTTAGGCCCCAGCACGTTTACTTTTTTGCATCCTGGCC
Organism: Canavalia gladiata; assembly: GCA_037954105.1. Lineage (NCBI taxonomy): Eukaryota > Viridiplantae > Streptophyta > Magnoliopsida > Fabales > Fabaceae > Canavalia > Canavalia gladiata. The sequence continues at coordinate 12,876,250 of CM075662.1, read as the reverse complement.
TATTTAGGCCCTCATCAAGTTTGCTTTTCTCCACCTTGGCCTATGTTGTCAGGCCTCATCAAGTTTACTTTTCCACATCCTTGGCCTATGTTGTCAGGCCTTCTCAAGTTTACTTTTCTGCTTTTGGGCCTACGATGTCAAGCCTCACCAAGTTCGTTTTTCCACAGCTGGGCCTATGATGTCAGGCCTCCAACTTAGATAGATACCTCGGCCTATGTTGTCAGGCCACCTTGTACATAACTTACATTTTAGTTCTTGCATGCTTTCCTGTCTTAAAATAGGTCGTTTTCACTCTACTGAGTCCGTCGTAACAGGCCATTTCTCTTCTGCTTTTCCTGTTTTAACATGCCATTTTCATTTCATTTTGCTTGTCCTAACAAGCCATCCCATTGAATTCCACGCCAGTCCTAACAGGCATTCATTCATTCCACTTAGCTTAGTTAGGTTATACAACTAAGCCTCGCATATTTAAACCCTATCGATACATGAAGTCGATAAGGTCATTCAATCATACTTCTCCAGACATCCATGAGGTTCGATTTCAAGTTCAAGGCTCCTTCTGTTTGTCGGACTTCTTCGAGGCTTGCCTCGGACATAATGTGTTCACATCTTTACTCATTTCCTATTACGATAATTCAGAGAATCATTTCTCACATTATCTGGTAGGAAAATGAGTAAAGAGGGGCAAACTGTAAACACTCAATTATGTCCGAGGCCCCCATTCATTAAAATTAACCAAAAGTTAAGTTAATTAAAAATTTGAAAAGATGTAAAACAGAAAATAGAAAAAACAGAAAGCAGAAAATACAGAAAACAGAAAGCAAAAAATAAAAATAAAAAAAAAATAATAAAAATAAAAGGGAAATTAAAGAATAAGTAAAAATGATAAATAAATAGAAAAAAAATAAAAATAAAAAACAAAAAAAGGTATAAAAGGTAAAAAAAAATGAAAATTGAAAAAAAGAAAAAGCTGAAAAATCAAAATAGGGAACAAAATTTTGAAATCAAAGGGGTTGGCTTTTGGCTCCTAAAAAAGGGTGGCTTTTGGCCCTTTGAAAGGACTTGGCCCTTGCTAAGAGAGAGGAGGCTGGCTTTTGGCTCTTTGAAAGAGCTTCACCCTTGCCAAGATGGGATGTGTCTATATATACCTACAAACAAGAAAAGAAAAGGCTTTTTTCTCATTTTTGGAAATTCTTGGGAGGAGGAGAACTTGGAGTCTTAGAAGGGGATTTTCAGAACCTTTGAGGGGAGGACCTAGGAGACTCTCTGGCCTTCAATTCAGCCCTTGGCCTCCATAGAATCAGCTCTTCATCACCTTCCAATGGAGGTTAGGTCCGAATTTTATCCCTCTTAAGTTTCTTGCTTCTTCTCGGATTTCCGAGTTCATTCTCGTGTCTGTTTTCGTTTTAATTTTTAATCGGTCAAATGATCTCCGATTTTGATGATTTTTGTTTTGTTTTCTTCGTCTTTCTCTCTAGTTTCTGGAATGATATTATTTGTCCAATTTGGATCTGAAATGAAATTTTTATCACTTGATTACCGAAGTATGTTCATCCTGGTGCGCGAATTGACCTAGCTTGTTTGATTTGTGCATATCTTGCTCATTTCTGATTGGATTGATGTAAAACTTGTTTTGTTTCATTCTTATGATCCATATCTTTCAATTTATCGGTTTTGATTTTTCAGATCTACCAAAAATATTTTCTAAAAATTCTGAGATTCGAATTCAAATTTTGGCGCCAAAAACTTGTGTGTTCTTGAGGTTCATTTTCTTGTCTGTTTTCAGTTTAATTTTTAATCGGTCAAATGATCTTAGATTTTGGTGATTTTTGTAGCGTTTTCTTTTTATTTCTCTCTAATTTCTGGAATGATATTATTTGTCCAATTTAGATCTGAAATGAAATTTTTATCACTTGATTACCGAACAATGTTCATCTTAGTGCGCGAATTGACCTAGCTTGTTTGATTTGTGTATATCCTGCTCATTTCTGATTGGATTGATGTCAAACTTGTTTTTTTTAATTCCTATGATCCATATCTTTCAATTGATCGGTTTTTATTTTTCATATCTACCAAAAATATTGTCTAAAAATTCTGAGATTTGAATTCAAATTTTGGCGCCAAAAACTTGTGTGTTCTTGAGGTTGATTTTCATCTCTGTTTTTCGTTTTTATTTTTAGTCAATCAAATGATCTCCGATTTTGATGATTTTTGTTGCGTTTTATTTTTCTTTCTCTATAGTTTCCAGAATGATATTATTTATCTAATTTGGACTTGAAATGAAATTTCTATCAGTTGATTACTGAAGCATGTTCGCAATTCCTTTCCTTAACTTCAAATCAAGTCAAGTTTATGTTAAATCAAGTCTAATTCCAGCCCAATTCTTTTAATCTCGATCCAATTTTCCTTCACTTGGGTCAAGCTCACTTCTTTTTCTTTAATTCTAAATCATTTCTTTAAAGTTGGATTTTGCTTAATTTGGGTCAAGCCTAATTCTTTTCTTTAATCAATTCTTTGGGTCAAGCCCGATCTTTTTCCTTTTCTTGAAATCAAATTCAATTTTGCCATGGGTCCAGCCCAAGCCTCTCTTTTCACTTAAACTCAATTATTTTCTTCCATTTTCTTTTAATTTGGGTCAAGCCCAATTTTGGTTCTGTAACTATTAAATTAAATCCAATCTTTTTTTTGAAACATTATCTTCACTAACTCTGTAAAAACATCTGTTTTCAAAACATCTGTTTTAATTTTCTAAAATGTGTGCAATCGGATTTTAACACGAACAGGGAGCCTTCCCTGCTGTTCTGTGTTCGTGCGGATTAAAATGTGGCTTACGACGATTTGAATTTTGCAAGCACGCAATTTTAGAAAATCATTGTTCACTAACTCTACTAAAAAAAAATGTCTATTTCAAAATATCTGTTTTAATTTTCTAAAATGTGTGCAAGCGGATTTTAACACAAACAGGCAGCCTTCTCTACTGTTCTGTGTTTTAATTCGTGCGGATTCAAATGCGGCTTACGACGATTTGAATTTTGCAAGCACGCAATTTTAGAAAATCACTGTTTACTAACTCCACTAAAAAATGTATTTCAAAATATCCGTTTTAAAATGTGCGCAAGCGGATTTTAACACGAACAGGCAGCCTTCCCTACTGTTCTGTGTTTCAATTCGTGTGGATTCCAAATACGGCTTACGACGATTTGGATTTTGCAAGCATAAATTTTATAAAATCACTATTTACTAACTCTGTTAGAAAACGTCTATTTCAAATATCTATTTTAAATCTCTAAGATTCGTACAACGGATTCTAATACGAACAGACAGCCTTCTCTGCTATTCCGCGTTATAATTCGTGCAAACTCACTCACGGCCTACGACGGTTTGGGTTATGCAAGTACGCAATTTTAGTCTATTCAAAAATCAATCCTATCCTCAAATCACCCCTCTGCTTCTTCAAAAGATCAAGTCTCTTAAAACCAGAACTACGTAAGCCTTGAATTTCCCATTGCACCGGGGAATACGTAGGAGCAGGATCAAGTCCTGTCAGGCTAACCTCCATCAACCTATTTATTTTCAAATTAATTAAGGGATCAAACTATTTTCAAATAATCACACACTCAGTTTAAGGGTACTGTTCCTTGGAACAGGCGAGTGGGGTGCCTAACACCTTCCCTACTCGTAACCGACTCCCGAACGTCGAATCTCATCCTTGAGTCAGGGTTTTTCCAAATATTTTTCCCTTAAACAAAAATTTGGTGGCGACTCCACAATCAAATCAAATTATTTTCAAATTTTAGCGAGTTCGTCGTCTCGTCGTAATTACGGTTGCGACAGTAAGAAAGGAAATGATTTAGGGACAGTACGCACAAGTTCGGATCAACACTGGGGCAAATTCTGGTTTCTTAAGAAGCGGGATTGCTAAGATAGAAGATGTTGCGGAAATACAATACTAGCGTGGGCTTCGGTCAAGACCTCACATCTCTCAAATCTGCGTCTTCTGATACATGTCAATATGTCAAGACCGAATCTTCTCCCTTACTTCCGCTTTTACCCAATGTTTAATTGTATCATCATTGATCAGATGTGTATAAAATTCGAAATCGCATTTATGAAATGGCAATTACTTTATTTCGAGACTACATTAAAATCATGTTTGGTTTGGGAATTTCTTCATGACTAATAATTCTCCAATAATCAAAGTGATGCATCTTATTCAGCACAGTCGTAGGTTGGCTGAATTCCTAGACATGAAACAAGAGAAGACGAAATCTCTGATTCTAGCTTGCTTCAGACTTAGAGGGCCGTGCTATAAGGAGCTGAAGAGGTCCAACTCTGCTAATAAAAAAAAAAGGGATGTTTTCAAAACTAGCTAACAAACAATACCAATTTTGTCAAATAAATCCAGCCTATTTAGGCACTGCATTTTAATGTTCTGCATTTTGGCTTATTCAGGCCGACCATGTTTAAATTCTTGCCCAGCCTATTTAGGCACTGCATTTTAAATTCCCGCATCTCGGCTTATTCAGGCCCCTCATGTCTAAAATCTCGTTCAGCCTATTCAGGCGCTACATTTTAAATTCCTGCATCTCGGCTTATTCAGGCCCCTCATGTTTACCCAATGTTTAATTGTATCATCATTGATCAGATGTGTATAAAATTCGAAATCGCATTTATGAAATGGCAATTACTTTATTTCGAGACTACATTAAAATCATGTTTGGTTTGGGAATTTCTTCATGACTAATAATTCTCCAATAATCAAAGTGATGCATCTTATTCAGCACAGTCGTAGGTTGGCTGAATTCCTAGACATGAAACAAGAGAAGACGAAATCTCTGATTCTAGCTTGCTTCAGACTTAGAGGGCCGTGCTATAAGGAGCTGAAGAGGTCCAACTCTGCTAATAAAAAAAAAAGGGATGTTTTCAAAACTAGCTAACAAACAATACCAATTTTGTCAAATAAATCCAGCCTATTTAGGCACTGCATTTTAATGTTCTGCATTTTGGCTTATTCAGGCCGACCATGTTTAAATTCTTGCCCAGCCTATTTAGGCACTGCATTTTAAATTCCCGCATCTCGGCTTATTCAGGCCCCTCATGTCTAAAATCTCGTTCAGCCTATTCAGGCGCTACATTTTAAATTCCTGCATCTCGGCTTATTCAGGCCCCTCATGTTTAATTTCCGTTCAGCCTATTCAGGCGCTGCATTTTTTTTTTTTTTTGCATCTTGGCTTATTCAGGCCCCTCATGTTTAATTTTCACATAGCCTATTCAGGCGCTGCATTTTAAATTCCTGCATCTTGGCTTATTCACGCCCCTCATGTTTAATTTCCGTTCAACCTATTCAGGCGCTGCATTTTAAATTCCTGCATCTTGGCTTATTCAGGCCCCTCATGTTTAATTTCCGTTCAGCCTATTTAGGCACTGCATTTTAATTTTCTGCATTTTGGCTTATTCAGGCCTACCATGTTTAAATTCTTGCTCAGCCTATTTAGGCACTGCATTTTAAATTCCCGCATCTTGGCTTATTCAGGCCCCTCATGTTTAATTTCCGTTCAGCCTATTCAGGCGCTGCATTTTTTTTTTTTTTTGCACCTTGGCTTATTTAGGCCCCTCATGTTCAATTTTCACAAAGCCTATTCAGGCGCTGCATATTAATTTCCTGCATCTTGGCTTATTCAGGCCCATCATGTCTAATTTCTCTCAGCCTATTTAGGCACTACATTTTAATTTTCTGCATTCCGGCTTATTCAGGCCTACCATGTTTAAATTCTTGCTCAGCCTATTTAGGCACTGCATTTTAATTTTCTGCACACCGGCTTATTCAGGCCTACCATGTTTAAATTCTTGCTCAGCCTATTTAAGCACTGCATTTTAATGTTCTGCATTTTGGCTTATTCAGGCCGACCATGTTTAAATTCTTGCCCAGCCTATTTACGCACTGCATTTTAAATTCTCGCATCTCGGCTTATTCAGGCCCCTCATGTCTAAAATCTCGTTCAGCCTATTCAGGCGCTGCATTTTAAATTCCTGCATCTCGGCTTATTCAGACCCCTCATGTTTAATTTCCGTTCAGCCTATTCAGGCGCTGCATTTTTATTTTTTTTGCACCTTGGCTTATTTAGGCCCCTCATGTTTAATTTTCACATAGCCTATTCAGGCGCTGCATTTTAAATTCCTGCATCTTGGCTTATTCAGGCCCCTCTTGTTTAATTTCCGTTCAGCCTATTTAGGCACTGCATTTTAATTTTTTGCATTTTGGCTTATTCAGGCCTACCATGTTTAAATTCTTGCTCAGCCTATTTAGGCACTGCATTTTAAATTCCTGCATCTCAGCTTATTCATGCCCCTCATGTTTAATTTCCGTTCAGCCTATTCAGGCGCTGCATTTTTTTTTTCACCTTGGCTTATTTAGGCCCCTCATGTTTAATTTTCACATAGCCTATTCAGGCGCTGCATTTTAATTTCCTGCATCTTGGCTTATTCAGGCCCATCATGTCTAATTTCTCTCAGCCTATTTAGGCACTGCATTTTAATTTTCTGCATTCCGGCTTATTCAAGCCTACCATGTTTAAATTCTTGCTCAGCCTATTTAGGCACTGCATTTTAATTTTCTACACACCGGCTTATTCAGGCCTACCATGTTTAAATTCTTGCTCAGCCTATTTAAACACTGCATTTTAATGTTCTGCATTTTGGCTTATTCAGGCCGACCATGTTTAAATTCCTGCCCCGCCTATTTAGGCACTGCATTTTAGTTTTCTGCATTTCGGCTTATTCAGACCTAGCATGTTTAAATTCTTGCTCAGCCTATTTAGGCACTGCATTTTAATTGTCTGCATCTCGACTTATTCAGGCCCACCATGTTTAAATTCTCGCTCAGCCTATTTAAGCACTGCATTTTAATTTTCTGCATGTCGGCTTATTCAGGTCCATCATGTTTAAATTCCTGCCCAAGCCTATTTAGGCGCCGCATGTTAATTTTCTATATCTTAGCTTAGTCAGACCCATCATCTGTAAACGCCAACCCAGCCTATTCAGGTGTCGCATTGTTAACTTTCAGCATCTTGGCGTATTCAGACCTACCCTGTTTAAATTTCGTCTAAGCTATCAAGGCATACCCAGTAAATTAGTGTAAGCACAGTATACGCAGGTCAAAGTCGTCGTAAAGAGCCAATCTTCCATTCAAAACAGTAAGAGCGTGTCTTGCCACACGGTAGTGACAAGACAGGTAACAGTTGTGGCTCTCACCTCGGACAAAGGCTGCTCATGTCTTTACTCACTCCTAATCATGATAAATATCGAGGAAGACATCCTCTATAGTATCTGCTAGGAGATGAGTATAGAGAGGCAAACTGTGAGCACCATTTTTTCGTCCGAGTTGAGATAAATCAATTTAAATTATTAGGAATAATAATAATAATAAAAAAGGGGAAAAAGGAAAGAGAGAAGAACCCAAACATAAGCAGAAATAATAATAAAAGAAATATAGCAAAAAAAAAAAAAAAAAAAAGGGACAACAAAAATAGAAAAATGATAGTATATAATGAAGAATGAAAATGCGACGAAAAAAAACAATAAAAATAATAATTATAATAATAATAAAAAAAAAACTTTCAAAATTAAAAAGAAAAAAGGGAGGCTGGAGGTTAGTTAAAATTAGTTAGAACCATGGTTTGAAGATAACCATGGTCTAGGATAAATGACCCTGGTTAAGAATGGAGTATAAAAACAAAAATTTAAAAAGAAGGAGGGGGTTTTTTTCTGGTGATTGGATTTTTTTCGAGGAAAAAGTTTCTTTCATTCTCTGGGGAGAAGAAACTTCGAGAGGAAGAACGAAAAGGATCTCCTCTGTGAATTGCAAGGCAGTGCTCCCTGTTCCTTGGAGTTGGCTGGCGTTTGCTCGCTCCGGCACCGTCAATCAAGAAGCTCAGGCGTCCTGAGAGCAGAAAGGTCCTATTTCCGACGATCGCTACGTCGTCTAGTGAAGGTTCTACATCCTCCAAACTCGCATTCCAAACAGGTTAGGGTCCTCGACCAATTCTATTTGCCTATTTCGTTGTTCATGCTTGAAATCGTTGCATTGATGACCTGGTTTGGCAAGAAATCACAGCGTGTGTGGCTTCCGTAGTGATCAGGATTAACGAATTCAATTAATTTCGAATCCTGATTGGATTTGCTGCGATTGATCGTCATTTTCGATTGATATAGCTGCTGTCAATATTTGCTTAATCTAGATTATTGCTACCTAAGCCATTACTCCTTTGCTACTATCACATGGCATGATTAATAGAAGTGTGTTTGGTTTATATGCTATTCGGTGATCTAAATTAGTTTGATTCAGAGATTGTATGTTGATTTTAACAATCGGCCATATGACAAACTGCCTGAAGGTGCTCATACAGCCTCTTATATAAATTCAGACATTTTGGATGAATTCTGGCTAGACAACTGTCTTAGATAACTGGTAACTGATTTCTGTATGTCGTTGCACTGTATTGCTGATGCTTAATCATAGACCACATAGCCATGAACCAAGTGAGGGTTTAGGCCTTAATCTAAGTCACGAAAGAGTCAACCATGGGGAGAATTGTGAGGGATTCCTATAGGACAGAAATTGGTCAGGGAAGACCTAACTCATCTGGTTCAGGAGGCCTGCACATCAACTTAAACCCTTGCCTCTAGGTTCCCGGGAAAACCTTTGGTCTCCTGTACCTATTGCCTCCATGACATCATATGGTCAGTCCTACCTTTATTTCCAGAAGCCTCCTGGACTCACCTACGGATTCCAGCACTTGTTAATCTCTGGAGAGGAGAATGGCCTTACTTGGAAAAGATCAAATCTCACTAAGTTTGGGTCTAACAGCCATAGAGTTGGATTCTTTGGTTAGTTAGGCACAGGTTGAGATTCTCTATCCCAAATTCACAGGCAAAAGGACAAATGTGAGTTTAAGACCAGTAAATCTTGTTTGCAGAACAAAGAGGATCTTGATAAAGACTGCAGAGTCCTAATTACCAACACCTAGATGTGACCAGGGAGTCTGAGCTGGGTCATAGGATCAGTTAATTGAACCTTTAGGCTTAATAGAGTTGTGAATTCTCAGCTATCCATGTCCATACGAGATCCCCCTGAGGCTATCCTGACTTCTGGTATCTGCTATGTCAAAAAGGGGGCAGTCATGAGTTAGTTCTGGAGTCACCAGTCTCTCCTTGTTTAAATACCAAGTCTGAGCATCCAACATGTAGTTAGGGACTATAACAGTAGCCCGCCAAAACTAGTTTCAATACCTAGGCATACTAGGCTTAAAGGCCTTTGGTCAAAGGAATGTATCAACATTTATAAAGATTAATGGAACCTGTGAGAAGAAGGAAATGTACCATAATCTAGTGTAGGCTTAATCCATGGAAGAACAGGGGAACTAAACTGCAAAAAACCAGGTCCTCAGTTAGTTCTCCTTTGAGCAGAGTCTATGCTCTCCTCATGACCTTCAAATAGACTTAACCACACCTCAGTTTTACTGTATAGGCTGTAAACCACATTCAGACTTTAACAATGAGAAAAATTGTTGGAAGAACAGACCTCCAGCTCCTCATATCAGTAGACAGGTCAGGATATACCAGTTTAAGAAAAGAATATCAGCAAGTGAGTTCTTCACATCCCTAACCAGATTCTTAGCCAACTTTCAGGAGCCTATTAGGCCATCAGTTTAGCATACTTACCTTGGGTTGCAATGGAGGTTTGAGAGTGGCTTGTGTATGAAGTTCATTATCCTGCACCTGGTGGGTCAATTAGGCTTAGGTTTAGGATAGGCTGCTGAGACTTCCCACTGCCAAGATCAACCTGGTCTAGTGTGATAATGACAGAATCAATTTTCAAGGTCAAGAAACCAGCACCTAATAAAGCACCCTTAAATGCTCAACTAGAGCTAGGCCTAGCTCCATCCTGATCAGTGAAGAGGTATAGGGAAATCCTATGAATAGTGTAAGAGACTTTCCTTAACTCTGCTAAGGTAGAAGTATCAGTCAGGATCAGGAGCTTAGGTCCCAACCAGCCAGCCTGTCTTAGCCAAACATGAGTAGGTTGATCGGTAGAAGTCTAAACCTGAGAATGGGAATTCGTCCAATAGATAAACCAAAAGAAGTCCTGAAATGGTTGAAAATACTAAGCGTAAATTCAGGTATGCAAAGGGTCTAGAGTCAGACTAGAGGAATGAAAACTATAGCAAGATGGAGGGTATAAACTCAGGGGCTAACTCATTCGAACAAGTTTCCCTAAGGACAGTCAGCATACCAACTTACAAGGACCTTCTCAAACCCAGGGACTGATAGCAAATAGGAGAATTCATAATGTTTGGGTGACAGTTTGAGGATTAAATTCTTTTCTTATGCCTTGGCCAGCAAGATTCGAATTAGAGCTAAATCTGGAAATGCATTTGAAATAAAACATGAGTCTAGATCAGAAAAAGTAAAATTCATATTCTGAGATGCAGATACCTGTTGCAAGTCCACTGCGTGCAGAGGTCCATCCTAGCCTAAAACTTGATTCAAATGTAAAAGGGAAGCAGAAATATACTATGAGCTTTAGATTGAAATTAACCCTTTGCATAATGTTCAAAACCTGTAATTATGTTCTACCCGAGGCCCACATGAACCATGTGTGAGGATAGATGCTATCTTCGTCCTGAAAATTCTTAAAGAAACTGGAATTAGAACATATATCAGAATAGAATCCTCATAAATAATAGTCCATTGTCATTTGTAAGCCTAAGGTTGGATGTAAATAGCCTAAGATTATTAAAAGGATAGGCAGAATTAACCACTGATTCTGCATTGTGACTTGTTTAGCTAATTCTTTTCGATCAGTGTGTGGAGATATAGGCCATTACGGATCTACTAATCTGGCTCAGCTACTAAATAAAGGAAAGGCAAGGAATAAAGAACAGACTTCTTCCCCTGCCTAAGTATGATTGGCATTCAAAAGGGGTGGGTGTATGAACAGAGTTGTGAAGAGTTCTTAGACTGGCCTGACTCTAATGCCTATCAGTGTCCCCAATGCAGAGACTGAAGGGCCAACTAGGAATTAAGACCAGTAAGATCTGTTTGTAGGATCAAAGAGGTCATGGTGAGAGCTGCCGAGTCCTAACCGCCAACGACCAGGTTTCACTAAGAGACCTGAGTTGAGTCACATGATCAGTAATTGAACCCTTTTCGGTGTAGTAGAGTTGTAAATTCCCGGCTAAATAAATTCACACAAGATCCCCATGAAGCTAGCCTGATTTTTGATACCTGCCAAATACAGGGGGGGAGTCATGAGTTGTGTCTAAAATAAGGGATGTTTGGTGGCTGCTTTGATTAGAAACAGAAAAATCCATTAGTGCATTCAGGAGCAGATACTACGGTCCAACATTAACCTCTTATATGTTTATCATGATTTGATCCTCTTCTAGCATTTCTGGATTCACTTTATCTTGATTCAGATTTAGCAGATCCTCTGCGATAGTAAGGAATAATGCTACTGTAGGCGTTGGTTGATAAATTGCTAGCAAATTAGAAAGTTTTCTGGTATGCATGTTCAACCTGGCTGAATTCCCAACTATCTTATACTGTTTCAGTAAAGGAAACCTTGATTGCTGATACGAATCCAATACCTGCTTATGTGGAGAGGGTCCCCAATATGCTTTAATTATGGAACAGTTGTGAAAATACGGCTAGATTCCCATCTTCTGCTAATCTATGGGATTTTAAACCAAATCAACCAACGTAACCTGTCATGATAGCAGTCTCGTCCCTTGACCTGAGAATATCCAGCCAAGCCTGTATGCATTTAAGGCGACACCTGTGGCAAGTCTGCTGAATGCAGGGGTCCATCCTGGCCTGAAAACTGATCTGCGAGGTCAAGGTTGGTCATTTGGGGATTGAGCCTGACCCCATAACTACCTGTGCAAAACCACCAGTAGTTAACTAAGAAAGTCATGATCATCCCCAGGGTCTGATATACCTTATGCATGGTTTGCTTGAACCTATGTCCATTCCCCAACCATGAAATGATTAGGTTACAACAGACTTAAATAAGCTAGACTCAAGGCATAGCAGCCATGTTCTGTTAGCAGTAATAGCATGGATTCCCACGCCTGTGATATTCTGCTATATCTAAGTCTTTGCTGGGGATCCTAAACATAGTCCCCCTGATGCTACCCTTGGCTATTAAATAGAGTATGAGGTAGGCCACTTGCTGGGCTAAGGAGCCTAAGATGCTAGCCCAAGGCATAATCAGTTATAGCCAGCAGTCATGTTGTTAACTAAGTGGTAGATTCAAAATTCGCACCTTAAGTCTGTAAGGGGTCCAGATCACCCATACCGGTCTTATTTTACAGCATTTGCTAATCTAGAATCCTTGATAGCCAGAATTCCTACCAGAATTAATGCCCCAAAGGGGAGGGATAAGACAAAATATAAGGATATAGAGAGGATCCTACGAACTGGCTGTTGACATTGTATCCAGGTCCAGTCTTGTTCTCGGCCTAGACTCGAGAGTATGAGGCAACCCAGCAATAGATGGGAAAAGGTAATAATCGCATAGATGATTTTCCAACCAACTCCCGTTTTCTTCGAAACTTTTACTTTCCTTCTCATGGGACTTCGTCTGAACGAATCCTAATATGGGCAGGCAGTCTTCTCTGCTGTTCTGTATTTGAATTCGTGCGAACTAAAGTGCGGCTTACGACGGTTTGAGTTTCGCATAGATGATTTTCCAACCAACTCCCGTTTTCTTCGAAACTTTTACTTTCCTTCTCATGGGACTTCGTCTGAACGAATCCTAATACGGGCAGGCAGTCTTCTCTGCTGTTCTGTATTTGAATTCGTGCGAACTCAAGTGCGGCTTACGACGGTTTGAGTTTCGCATAGATGATTTTCCAACCAACTCCCGTTTTCTTCGAAACTTTTACTTTCCTTCTCATGGGACTTCGTCTGAACGAATCCTAATACGGGCAGGCAGTCTTCTCTGCTGTTCTGTATTTAAATTCGTGCGAACTCAAGTGCGGCTTACGACGGTTTGAGTTTCGCATAGATGATTTTCCAACCAACTCCTGTTTTCTTCGAAACTTTTACTTTCCTTCTCATGGGACTTCGTCTGAACGAATCCTAATACGGGCAGGCAGTCTTCTCTGCTGTTCTGTATTTGAATTCGTGCGAACTCAAGCGCGGCTTACGACGGTTTGAGTTTCGCATAGATGAGTTTCCAACCAATTCCTGATTTCTTCAAAACTTTTACTTGCCTTCTCATGGAACTTCATAAAAACGAATCCTGATACGGGCAGGAAGCCTTCTCTGCCCTGTATAATTTTCCCGGTAACTTCTTATTCTGTGAAAACTTCTATTTTTCTTCCCCTTAAGGGAAGCCCCTTAAAACCAGAACTATGTAAGCCTTGAATTTCCCATTGCACCGGGGAATACGTAGGAGCAGGATCAAGTCCTGTCAGGCTAACCTCCATCAACCTATTTATTTTCAAATTAATTAAGGGATCAAACTATTTTCAAATAATCACACACTCAGTTTAAGGGTACTGTTCCTTGGAACAGGGGAGTGGGGTGCCTAACACCTTCCCTACTCGTAACCGACTCCCGAACTTCGAATCTCATCCATTGAGTCAGGGTTTTTCCAAGTCTTTTTCCCTTAAACAAAAATTTGGTGGCGACTCCACAATCAAATCAAATTATTTTCAAATTTTAGCGAGTTCGTCGTCTCGTCGGAATTACGGTTGCGACAGTATTTTATATTTTATTTATTTTTATGTGTATCGAAATTTATATATACGTATAGGTATAGTATGTATGTTATATTTTTTTAATATTTTTTTGTATTTATATATATTTAACGTTCAATATACATATTTTAAAATTATAAAGTTAAATTTGTGAACGCTTTAAAATTATAGAGTTAAATTTGCAAACCTTTCTTGCTGGTTTTAAGGTTTAGATTTTTTAATTAATTATTTATATAGATTTTAAATTTATTTATTAATTTTTTTATAGTATAAACTTTTAAATAGACTTAAAACATATCAAATTTTGAATAAAAAAAATTAATCATAAATAATAAACTCATACTCAAATTTTAAAAATTTTAAACAAAAAATATTTGAATATTAAAAATCTAGCTAGATTTGATTTATTTTTATTCCTATATATTGTATGATAAAAAAAATTTAAAAAATTTATATATTGAGATATAAATATTTTTACAACGTGAAAGAAACTTTTTTATAATTTTCTTAAGAATAAATAAATTAATTTTCTCCTAATTGAACATAATTATTACATTTGACATTCTTCTTATTTGATAAGTTACAATTTCTTTTTAGACTTCACCTTCTTGATCTGAATTATTTTTCCTGATTAAAAGTTTAATTTTAATAAAAATATTTAAAAAAATACCATTCAAACATGTTAGTGTTTGATTACGTAAAAAAGTTTAAAATTAAGATTATTTCAATTAAAAAACTTGTTTTAATAATCAAATTTTTAACATTTGTTTGAATAAGATTAATTTAGTAGATTAAGTAAAAAGTTTTAAAGTTATTATCCATATGTGTAGATATCGTAATATAAAATATTTATAATTTTATTATTCTTTTAGAAAAATAATTTATTTAGAATAAGTTAAATTTTAAAATTTTTATTAAGTTATTAACTTATTGTTTAGTTAACTTTTATTTTTTTTATATTTTTATAATTTATTTTTTTAAATATAAAACTAACTATTACAAACAACTTCATATCTATTTTTATAATTTTACTATCCAAAAATTATTATTTATATAATTCAAACAAAATAAATTATTTTTAATTTTTTATCTAACATATCCAAACGTTAACTTGTTTTATATAATAAAGTATAATAATAATAATAATAATAGATTATACCTAATCGATCATTAAAATAATAAAGTTAATAATTATCTAAGCACGCACTAAAGCTTATATGATTAAACGTTAAAAACTTATTTTTTTTATTAATATTTTTTTTATTTTATTTTTAATAATTAATTATTTTAAATATAATATCAATCGGTATATATAACTTCATATCCACATATATATTATAGAAAAATTAAATATTTTATACAATTCAAACAAAATATAATATTTTAAAATTATTTTTTATCTACCATATTCCAACATATTACTTATTTTATATGCTCAATTATAATAACAATGGATTTATAATTTATTATAAAAATAATAAATAAATTAATATATTTTTATTTAATCTAAACATATAATTTTTATTTCAATAATCTCTTTAAAAGAAGTTATTATATTGATATATATGGCTTAAAGTAATTGCAATTTCTTGTAAAATTTCTTTTAATACAAGATAATTGATCTTATTTTTTTTAGAATCTTTCAAATATTAGGATAATATGATGTAATCATATTTAAATGATATAGAATAAAAAATAAATTAAGTGATCTATTGATCTGTTGTTGGTTTAATTTTTAAGTGGATGTATCATAGTTTATGACATTAATTCCAATTATATTTTTATTTTTTGTTTAATATAAATTTAGTTACTCAACTATTAATTAAATTAAAAAAATTTATTAAACAAAAATTTAAAATTTAATCAACTTATATTATATAATAAGCATCATCTAATCTGATGTAATAAATTAACAATTAAAATTTAATTAAATATAAAATATTGTTAGGGATGGAAGGATTATCCGACAGGATCTACGGTTCAACTTGTTTAAAATTTAATTTAACTCGATTTTTTTAATAAACAGATAGATTTTAGCTTGTTAATTTATTTTTTTTAAATAAACAAGTCAAATTTAAGTTTATAAAAAAACCTATTTAACCTATTCAAGTATCTATTTATCTTTATATATTTATATTTATTTTAATATATTATATTTATATAATATTTATTTTAATATATTTTATTTATAATATATATATATATATATTTTAGGCTTATTTAATGGTCTTTTATCTTATAAGTTTTAAGTTTGTAAACCTTTTTAATTAATTATTTATATAAGCTTTAAACTTATTTATTGGCCTTTATTATATTATAGACTTGAAACAGGCTCGTATGTGTTGTAGGCTTTGCATCATACCAGACTTTGACAAAAGAAAAAGCCCTCAAACTCAGGCCTCAAAATTACAAAAAAAAAAACAAAAAAACAGACTTAAACACTCAAAACCTAACTCAGCTCGACCTACTTTCATCCCTAAACATTGTACATCCTCTTTATCTTTGTTCTTCCAATAAATAAAAATAAATAAAAGTTTATGTTCATATTAAATTTGCAATTAGAATAAAATGAAGTTTGAAAATTGATTATCAATTCAAAAACTAAAATTACAAACTCCATGAAATCGCAAAATACATCAAGATGAAAATTTATTAGGTCAATAAATGAAAATAAAATTGAATGTAAATATCAAGATCTAGACTCAAAAACTTATAACTAACAAATAGGGATGGAAATGAATAAGGTTGGCCAACAAGATCTACAACTCAACTTGTTTAAAGCTTAGCTTGACTCTGCTTGTTTAATAAATAGACAGACTCAAACTTGTTAAAAAACTATTTTAGATAAATAAGTCACGCCTAAGTTTATTAAAAAAATTTTTTAGCTTATTCAGAGACCTATTTATCTTTATATATTATATATTTATATTTATTATATTTATTTTAATATATTATACTTATATGATATTAATATATTTACATAATTTGTTAAAAATTAAAATTTTTAATTTCAAACAAAATAAACTCTATATTTGTAAAATTCTATAATGTTTATTATAAGAGTTGTATATATTACTTTAATTTTAAAATAAGGGTTTATATTTTACTTTAGTTTTTACGTGTATCTAAATTTTCCTATACATATGTATGTGCTACGTGCATCCGTTATATTTTTTTATATGTTATTGTATTTGTATATAGTCAGTGTTCAATATAAATGCTTTGGAATTATATTGTTAAGGTTACGAACATTTTATCTTGTTGGCTTCAAGGTTTAGGCCTTTTTAATCAATCATTTATATAGACTTTAAGCTTATTTATTCACCTTTTTTTTTATTTTAAGCTTTTAAGTAGATTTGCAGACTTTATATGCTTTAAAATAGGTCAGACTTTGACAACAAGAAAATCCTACAATAGATAACAGGCACAGGTTCGTACCTTAAAGTTTTTAAACAGATCAAATTTAAACACTCAAAGTCTATCTTGACTCAATCTTTTTCCCTACTAGTAAGTTAATCTAGAAAAATTAATTTTTAATAATAAAGATGAAGAAAAGAAATAGAAGGATCCTTGGAAAGAAAAAGGAAATAAAACCTATCTAACAAGCCATAAATTGAATCTAAATTCATAATGGAAAGCTAGAGTTGTCAAATTAGGTCATGGCCCTAGGGTCAACACATTTGACCCTAAGTTTTGGTCTTACATTATGTAGCCTACTTAGAAATAGGGTTTTTTTAAGCCCTAACCTACATGGCCCTCAATTTAAAAGGCTTAGTTAGGGCTAGCCCTAGGGTTGGCCCTAGCCTTTTTTTTTTCTTCTATTTTGTAATTTGTCTCAAAGTGTAATTTTTAAATCTGAATCCATATAAGTTAATTTTTTAATTTGTCTCAAAGTGTAATTTTCAAAGTAAGATGAATATAAGTTAATTCATCTAACTCTATCTTATAATTTTTTTGTTTTGTAGCAAATTCAGAAGTAGGGCGAGCTAACTCTTCCATCTCTATCTTATATCCATTTATTTTGTAACTTGTCTAACTATAGGATTTTTTATACTCTAATCAATATAATTATTAAAACAAGTGGGATACATGTGTACTAATTCATGTAATCCAGTTTATATTTAACTCTTTTTTTATAAAATTTCATCATTTCTCTTAATTTTTTTTCTCATTTCTTTATTTCTCTTTTTAAATAATCTCTTCAATATTTTTTCTTATACTAAAATATTCTCTAATTTATTTATCTTTCTTTTTAGATTTTTTATTTTTCTCTAAATATTTTTTTTATTTATCTCTAGAATTTTTTCCCCTTTAATTTTTTCTCAACTTTTTATACTTTTATCTTTTCTTTATTTATTTTTGTAATATATTTACCTCTTTTTATCTTTAAAATTATCTTTTCTCCATATTTTTTATTTCTCCTCTTTCTAAATTTTCTTATTCATTTTAATTTTTCAATACTATTTTATTTTAAGAGAGGAAAATAAACAAGATAGGAAAAGACTATAAAAAAATAAAAAAAATTGAAAAGAAAAATGAAGCTCTTAGATAACCCTGGTCCATAGGATTTAATGGGCTTTTAGCTTGTGGGCTTTATAGTGTGGAATTTGTTGGCTTGTGAGCCACTTTGACCTTGGCCCATGTGGATTAGAGTTGAATTGGATTAGATAGGTCAAATTGACACCTCTATCAACAGGAATAGTTCTTATCAGAGTAGCAAAGAAAAAAAAAACTTCAAGTTAAAGCAATATTTAGTAAAAAATTTCAAGGGCCAAAATTTATAAACGAGAAGGAAGATAGAATATGAAATATAATCATATAAGTTAACAAAGTTAAAAGAACTTTATCTAAACTTGTTGATATAACAGAACTTATTATTAGAGGAACTTAAATGAGTGTCCATCTATATTACATATAACATCTTGGTTGGAGAAAATTGTTAAAGATGAATTTATCTTATAACGTTGGTCAATGTTCCCGTGTGACGAACTTGTTTTGATCCTTCATATATAATTATGTGAGTAATGCTCTTTTAAGATTATAAATTAGGTTGAACTTGTCGTACATTGTTTATCATTGTAGTTCTTTGAGGTTTACTTTTCTCAATCTTCATAAAGTGAAGGATATCACATCAATTATATTTTCTCCACTTAATACAAATTATTTTATTTTGCTTGAAATGTTTTCATTGTTAGAACTATGATGGATAGGGATGGAAGTAGGCCGAGCCGAGCTAGGCTTTGAGTGTTCAAGTCTGACTTGTTTAAAAATTTTGAGGCCTAAGCCTGGGCCTATTACCTGTTAAAGGCTTTTTTTTTCTGTTAAAGTCTGGCCTGATTTAAAGCCTACAAGGCCTGTAAGTCTGTTTAAAAGCCTACATTACAAAAAAAAATCAATAAATAAACTTAAAACCTATCTAAATAATTAATTAAAAAACTTGGAAACTTAAAGCCTATAAGATAAAAAGGTCATTAAATAGGCCTAAAACATATATATGTTAATATTATGTGAATAAAATCTAAAATAAATATTATATAAATATAATATATTAAAATAAATATAAATATATAATATATAAATATAAATAGGCCCTGAATAGGTTAAATATGCTTTTTTTATAAGTCTAGGCCTGACTTGTTTATTTGAAAAGACTTTTTAACAAGTGTGAGTCTATCTATTTATTAAACGAGCCGAGCCTAACTAGGCTTTAAACGAGCCGAGCTGTAGGCCCTTGTCGGATGGCCTTGTTCACTTCCATCCCTAATGATGGGAAATGAGTTGAGTTGAATCAAGTTAGGTTCAGCTCGATTCGACTCGACTTGAGTTCAATATGAATCTTTTTTTTTAACTTGACTTGACTCGATTCAAGCTTGTGAGTGACTCGGTTCGGCTCGCTAGCTCGTTAACTCAAGTCACATAAACTAAAAGTTAAAATAAATTAAATGTAGAATATTTAAAATTTGTAATTTACTAATATATTTTTGATAAAATGATTATCTAATTGAAAATTATAAATATAATTATAGTCTATATAAAATAAATAAATATTTATATTTAAATTATCATTAATAATTAATAAGTCAAATAACTAATTTGTACATTGGATATTTTAAATTTATATTTTGTTACCAATTTTAAAATTAAAAAATGTTCTAAACATATAACTTATAATAATATATATTATGATTATGTTACATATTTTATCTATTTTATACAAAAATAATAAAATTATATGAATTTAATTTATATATTTAACAAGCTAGTTCGTGAATCAAACGAGTAGAGTTATACATAACTCAAGTTCAGCTCATTTAGTTAATGCGTTTAATTTTTAACTCAAGTTCAGCTCATTTGGTTCATGAACCAAGTTCAACGAATTAATAATCAAATCGAGTCTCAAACTAATTTTGAATTGGTTTGGTTCATTGTCAGCCCTAGTTAGAACCATCTTCAAAAGTACAAGCATTCATAATTTCATCTGGCAACCTTTTTACTTCTGAACTAAAATTTGCAGTTAGTGGTTTAAAATAATAATGATTTTTTATGTAAGGGCTAACCCTGACCCACTTGACCCTAAGAGCTTTTTATATTTAGGACTTTTTTATCCTAAGGGTCTTTTTGACCCTAACCCATAGAGATAGGACCAAATAAGTTAGAGTTAACCCATTTGACGGCTCTGTGAAAAGCTACCAAAATTTTCCTTAAACAATCTGTCAATCTCTAAGTCTCTTCCTATCTCATGGAGTTTTTTTTGAGCTAATGGGCCCAAAGTATTGTAGTCTAGGTTGAGTTATAGGCTCTCTGTCGTATTCCTTTATTCGTAGAAATTTTTGACCCTTGAAATTACTAAATTACCTTTTAGATTCTTCATAAAAGCTATAGAAAAATTCATCCTTTAAGTTTTGACATTGATTTCATTTCAATTTGATGAATACAACTAATATTATGCCCAAAATGTGAATGAAAGTTTAAGGATTTAACTTTGATGTTGTTAATGAAAATAATAATTTTATAAATAAAAATTATTTTCTAAAACCAAACAATTCTTTAACTTTTGAACCTCACAGATTTCACCCAAATCCAATAGTTATAGATTTATGTATACCTTGAACAAGAAGGAAATGTAATAATGCATTAAAATCTAAGATCAATTTTTACGTTTAAGGCTTTCAACTTAGTGCACCATAAAATTGATTGCTGAAAGCATAAGCTATGGAGTGTTGATGCATTTTCTTAACAGTAAATATTGATAATTTTTTAGAATTGATTTAATTACATTTTATTTTTTATTTAAATAATTATACTTACTTTTTTTGAAATTCAATTATTATTATATTTATTTAAAATTTAATTATCAATATATATATATTTATCTTTTTTTCTAAAAAGTTGATTGAAATTATATCGACTTATTTTAGTTAATAATGAATATATATTTTAAAAGAAAAATAAAAATTATATCAAGTGCAATTAATTTAAACCTTAAAAAAGTCGAAGAGTTAGGGATTTTTTTATTATTTATAAATAAGTGGCGCTAAGGTCACTGCCACCTTACAAATCGTCTTCTACATTAAGACCTTGGACATGGAATCGTGTAATTAAGAAATCATTTTAAATTAATAATTTTAAAATATTTTTTTACAAATATTAATATAATGAAAAAAATTTGAAGAATTAAAAAATTGTAATTTTTTAGTAAACATATAATTTAATTTATTTATAAAAAGGTGACAAATATATAAGTTTAATTTTTATTTTTTAAACAATATTTATTTGAACTGAATCCTTTTTAA
The DNA here is from genome assembly GCA_037954105.1 of Canavalia gladiata. NCBI lineage: Eukaryota > Viridiplantae > Streptophyta > Magnoliopsida > Fabales > Fabaceae > Canavalia > Canavalia gladiata. The sequence goes on along the minus strand of CM075662.1, from coordinate 12,854,691 downwards.
TAATGGTAGCGATTAAATCTCATACAAGCATATAACTCATCCATTCTTTGGATTCACCATATTAACATATTAAATCATAACATCAAAGATATTACTTGACACATGTCTTAATCATAATTCTAACGAAATGACAAACTCGTAAAATCTTAGAAAAAATTTGTTTGATCATGGAGTTGGCACCAAATTTTTATTGTAAATGAAAAATTCTAACAGAGGAAGAGTTCTACGTTAGAATAAAAATAGAACAAATATTGAAAATTGTGATTTTAAAATTGTTTGATCTCTTAAATAGAATAAAAATAAGTAGGTTTGTAGAAAACAACCTGATAGGAGTTGATCCTACTCCTACATATTCTCTGGTGCAATGGCAAACTCAAGGCTACGTAGTTCTGATAAAGATACTTGATTTTTGAAAAATAAAATTATTTTTTAGAGAATTAGAAGTTTGTAAAATATTTATCTGTATACACACAAGGTTCAAGCCAAGCGAAGGTTGCACCCGAACCTATACGAATTGAAATACAGAACAATAGAGAACTCTACTTATTCGTATTAAAACTTGTTACGTAAATTTTTTAGAAAATTGGAAGATTTTTTAAAGATATTGAAATGATTTTAGATGAAATTTTATTGAGTTAAATATAATTTTCTTAAACTCAAGTGTGCAAAAGGTTTGAGCCAAGCGTAAGGTGCACCAGAACCTATACAAATTAAAATACGGAACGGTAAAGAACGCTACTCGTTCGTATTAGAACTTGTCACGTAAATTTTAGAAAATTTAGAATTTAAAATATTGAAATAATTTTAGATGAAACTTTATTGAGTTAAAGATAATTTTCTTAAACTCACGTGTGCATAATGTTCGAGCTAATCGTAAGTTTCACTTGAACTTGTATGAATCAAAATACGGAACGGTAGAGAATGCTACTCATTCGTACTAGAACTTGTTGCGTGATATTTTAGAAAATTTAGAGTTTAAAATATTGGAATAACTTTATATGGATCTTTATTGAGTTAAATATAATTTTATTAAATGCAAGTGTGCACAAGGTTCGAGCCAAGCATAAGTTGCACTTGAACCTGTAGAAATTAAATTAAAGAACGGTAGAGAATACTAATGATTTGTACTAGAACTCATTGCGTGTGATTTTAGAATTTGGATATTAAAAATATTTATTAAGAGAATGAGTTTTAATTTCACCTAAAATAAATTTGTATTTTAGTATGATGCATGTAAGGGAATTGAAAAGAATAGGTTGTTTGTTTGAAAATAGAATTTTATTTTTGTTTATATTTCTCATTTAAAATTTTAATTTAATTTGTTAAATTTAAGCCAAATTTACCTTAAAGAAGGTTAATTTTATTTTACGAGATATATTGGACCTGATCCAAATTAAATGTAAAATAAGAAAAGGAAGAAGTAATCTTAACCCAAATTAGACGTAAAAAGAAAAATGGATTTGAGCATCTTCAAAAATGAGATTAGGTCATTTTCTAATGGGAATTCAGTGGGCCTATTTTTTGGGAGCAAACATGGCCCATTGAATAATGATATTGAAAAGGAGAAAAAACCATACAAAATGTCCTTTCTGGGGCTTGAATCCAAGGCCTAAATGCCCTTATAACAACTTAACCATTTATACTAAGCCTCAATTGTGATAAAGGTCTAACAAATACTAACTAAATAAGAAGAAAGATAGATGGTTCATTTGTGTGAGTTGGGCCAGAGTGGTTAGTTACATCCTGCACTTGGGAGATATAACTTAGGCGATTAAGGTTAGGTTTTAGTGAGAGGGGGGAGCGGTATGAGTGATGCTTGGTGGAGGATTTTGGGGAAGAGGAAAGATGCCATCGCTGTCACTGTTGAGGGCAGAGGTGAGGGAAAGAGAGTGGGTGAAGCGAAGGCCACTGCAGCTGTGGGAGATTGGTTGCTGGGGTTTGGGGATCGAGGTGGTTTCCAGTGATCACCATGCATAACGACTACTACGACAAATATCCGAAAAGGTAATACTCTCATTATTATTTTATTTTAAAATTATTTACTCATTTTCCTACATACTGTCTCTGTTTTTCTCGTGAAATTAATTTGGGATTCTGGCTATGGGTTTGGATGGGATTTAAGTGGTCAGGGCCATGGTTACTGGTGATGGTTATAAGGCAGTTTTCAGCAGTGAGGAGCTTTGCGTTGGCAATGGACAAAGGCACTTCAATGGATGAAGGTGGTGATAAGGTTTGGTTGTAGGTACAGAGCTTCTCCGGCAATGGTGCTTGGCTAAGCAAGGAGGAAATGACCATGCATTATTGAACCTAATAGCCAGATGAGGGGAGAAGCTAGAAACCTCTGGTGATGTTTTTGTTGGGGAAAAATAGAGGTAAGGGGAGTTTTTGGGTGATTCTTAAGCGAGTTTTATTATTCACTTTCCTTAAATCAGATAATTAATTTTACTCTTTTTATGGTATATTTTCTACTTTTCTCCTAGAGTTGATTTGGGGTTCCATATATTGTGCTTGGTTGGGGCTTGGGTGGCCAGGAAAGTGAGAAAGCTAGACATTGGTCGTGATAAGCAAGAAGCCAATGAATCATAGCTATGTCGTCGCTACTGCGAAGAAAAAGAAGCTTGACGACTCCGCACCTATGACGGCTTCCATGGATTCTGGTAATTTATCAATTAATTTTTAGAACTAATTAAACAATCATGTATGGATATTCCAAGTCCTCTTTTATTGCATATATTTTGGTGGTATTAGCTGAGACTGGGATCGTGATGAATAAAACTAAACTTGAAGGGAGAGGAAAAAAATAAGAGATTGATTTGCTTGTGATTGAGTTTGATATTAAGTTTTCCTTAATTTAAAGCACACTATAAGACTAAATTTCTTTGTGCAAATATGGATGTATCCTGATGATGGATCCTAAATAGGGATTGGCTTCTATATCTTGATCAATTCCTATATTATATTTTTTGTATTTTTCTGGGCATGTATAATTTGGACTATCACTATGGACTGTACTACAATGTTTGTGTTGGTATTTGGTATTATTTTGTGATATACATGAGGTATATTCTAAATATAAGGGAAAAGGTCTAAAAATATACATGCATATGAGTTTGGGAATAAATGTAGAGGTGACTGGCAAAAACAGGTTACTTTTAGGATTCTTTCATAACAAAATAAGAATCTCTAATGAAATCCTAACCAGAATATATTAGGTAATTTAAAATTAAATGGAATCATAATCTTAACAAAATCACGATTGAAATAAATTAGGTAATTTGAAATTAAATGGAATCATAATCTTAACAAAATCACAACTGAAATGAATAAGGTAAATTTGGAATTAAATGAAATCATAATTTTAACAAAATCACAACTGAAATAAATTAGGTAAATCTAGAATTAAATGGAATCATAATCTTAACAAAATCGCAATCAAAATAATTAGGTAAATATGAAATTTAACATAATTATAATCTCTACACAATCATATAATCACAATCAGAATAAACCAAAAAATAAGAACACAATTTTCATGCAATGTATTGAAATAACAGAAATCACAATCTTGAAATCAAGATTTTAAAATCTATATTAAGTAGAATAATTTGATTCAAGATTTTAAAATCTATATTAAGTAGAATAATTTGATAAAAGTGTTTAAATTACGTTCCTAAAATGGAAAATTCAAAGTTTAAGCTGACGAAACTTAGATTTGTTGTAGAAAGTGAAAAGGAATTTCTCAAGAATTATGAATTAAACCAAAGAGTGAAGAACCTAATTCTTTGAGTGCCAAGTCCCAACGAGAAATTGAACCTTCCCGTAGTCAGCCTAGAGAGAGCTTCCCACTTTAAGTCCTTTGATTTTCTTAAAATCCTGAGCCCTGTCCTAGACTTTTCTCTTTTCATTATTTATAGCCAAGTAAACTTAACTAATTCTATCAACTTTTAACTAACTTTAATAACTGTCTTAACTAACTTGCAATACGAATTTCTAGAATTTATTTATTTTTTCTTTAGAATAATTCATTTTGATAAAAAAAAAATACTTCTTGTTAATTTTGGATTCAAATTGTAGTTTCTTTTTTCTTTCTTTCTTCTTTTTTTTTAAAAAAATGGACTTTGTGTTTTCTTTCAATTTTAGGGTTTAGGGTTTAGGGTTTAGGGTTTAGGGTTTGGACCAGTAAGAGAACTTCATATTATTATTTTTATTAAAATTTAATAATTAAATTTTAATTAAGTATTATTTATTTATTAATTAATTTCAAAAATGTAATCTAAAAAATAATTAGGTGCTCACAACATATTTACATCTTTTGTCATATTCATAACATTCTCATTTACTAGCTAGTCATTCTGTGACACTTTAACATATGACACACCATTATACTTTTAATGGTACATTATTAAATATTTGTTAAGCAATATCTTCTCATTTTAACACACTTACTCAACTTTATTTGGGATTTAAGCTCAATCTTGATGGTTGTGACCACCTTAGCTTGAAGCCTCATGGCCTCTAACATGATTTGTTCCAGACTTTCACACATGAACAAGTCCCAAACTTGATACTTTACAAGTATATGCTTCTTATTTTTTCATATAATATTATGTTTATTGACCCCCTGACTTATTAAGTTCCATTTCATGTCTTTAAAATAGGATGCATGTTCAATATTCAATCAAAATGTTATGCAGACATAGCAACCAATTCATTCTTCAGCACGAAATCATTTAAAAGTATAACATGAACCATGTACACATATGAAATTCATTATACCATTCAAGAGATCACATAACAAGTTAAATATAAGTGATTGTACCCAAGCATAGTCATAATAACTAGGGTAATAATATTTACCCAAAAGCTTTCATACTAAGTGAAAACCTTTACATAAGTAAGGTCCTTATAATTTTGAACGACATGCATTCTTTTTCTAAAATTTCCAAGTTGACCTTGATATTTATGTTTTATGATAAGTTTCTCAAGGGAAACCTACACCACTCAACCAGTCTAATTTTTTCATATCCTTTCCTTTTCTTATATGTTTCATTAATGTTTTTTCTTATCATTAAGTTTATGTTGGCCAAATGGCTTTTACACCTCTCTGTCGCAACCATAATTCTGACGAGATGACAAACTCGCTAAAATTTTAAAAATAGATTTTATTTATTTATGTGGAGTCGCCACCAAATTTTTATTTAAGGGAAAAGATTTGGGAAAACCCTAACTTGAGGATAAGATTCTAAGTTCGGGAGTCGGTTACGAATAGGGAAGGTGTTAGGCACCCCACTCGCCCGTTCCAAAGAACGATACCCTTGAGTTGAGTGTAATTTTTGAAAATGTTTGATCCCTTAATTAATGTGAAAATGATGGAGGTTAGCTTAACAGGACTTGATCCTGCTCCTACGTATTCCCCGGTGCAATGGGAAACTTAAGGCTTACGTAGTTCTGGTTTGGATTTGAAGGCTTGACCTTCGAAAGCGTTTGAATTAAAAAGTATTTGGAAATGAACATGTTGTTTTGGAAAATATTTTTTAGAAGGGCAATCCCAATCCACATATACATAAGGTCCAAGACAACTATGGCTGCACTTGGACCCATACGAATCTCTAAACAACGAACAACAGAAAAAGCTACCAGTTCGTGCTTAGAACTTGTCGCGTGAGATTAAGAACCGCAAAACAAGATTTTTATTTTGAAAAAGGGAAGGGCGATCCCTAATCCACATATGCACAAGGCCCAAGACAACTACGGCTGCACTTGGACCCATACGAATCTCTAAACAACGAACAACAGAAAAAGCTATCAATTCGTGCTTAGAGCTCGTCCTGTGAGACTAAGAATCGCAAAACAAGATTTTTAATTTGTAAAAACGATGAATGATAAAACGAACAAGACATAATCGAGCATAAAGGGGATACGGGGCTTGATTAAAATTAATAGAAATATGGGGCCCAATTGTCATTATTGGGAATTATGGGGTTTACTTGTAATTATGAGGAATTACGAATCATAGGGCATATTTATAATTAGTGGAAAGTTTAGGGGCAGTTTGGATTATTGGAAAGGCTAGGGGCAATTTGGTTAATTTGAAATTTGGGACAGAATTGGAATTATTGGAAAGGTTAAGGGCAGTTTGGGTGGAAAGTTATTCCTTGGCTGAAATGGAAAAATTGTCGGGCCTGGGTTTCGAACCTTGGGTTTGTGAGTTAAATGCAACCTCCCTTGCCACTGGGACAAATCAGAAGCTATGCCTTTAAGTGCTTCCAGTTAGATTATGAGGTTTTACCTTACGTCTACTCCTATTTGATGATTTCAAAAGCAAATGATCACCAAGAATCGAACTCGAGGCTGAGGGGGACTAGATAAGCGGGCGGACCAGCGAACCAAACCTTTTGGTTGAGATATTTTCCATGCTGATTAAATTTATACATACTTCCTCGAGTGCATGATCATAGGTTTGTATGCACTGCATGAGGCATGTTTGAGCGTCCCACTTTTACCTTAGGATCACCCTTTTTGCATCCAGTTGAATCTTGCCACCACCATGATACTGGTGTTCCTTTGATCGGCCAGGAGCCAAGTTGCTTACTTAATCCATGAAGCTTGAGTTAATCCCACGATATCATTTTATAGACGTGGGTACATGTGCACTGCGTGACCTTGCTTTTCAGTTCTCACCATGGCTGTAGCTTGGCCTACTTGGTGACTAATGCCTTGACTATGCATCAGGATACCAAATGGCCATATAGTTAGCTATGAAGGCTAGATGCATGCAGCTCTCATCAATGCCTACGCTTGAGGTTATCAACTAAATACAGGAAGGACGAGAATATACACAGCCCACGTGGTGCTCGAAATGGAGGGTTTTCATATATGCATTGAAGTTCTTATTAGACGATGAGGTGTCTTCTTGAACGGCTGCCTGCCCTTTGGAGCCATGACCTGATCTTATAGTATGTTTTTGAAATATGCCTGGTTTCATAGCTTCATATCGAGCCCACTTATGAGGATGGTTCTGCACCGAACTCACAAACGCCCTTGGAATCTATTTTATGAGGTATAGGAACTGCAAAGGCTGAGTTGAGCATGATATCTCCCCACCAATCTAAAGTTGTTTCCAGTTATCAATTACGTTAGCATGACATCCCTTACCCCAGCTCCAGTAATAGTATCCTCTCCCAAACACTGATTCGGACAGCTTGAGAGCATTGCGGATACCGTACCTGTGATTATGGCGTTGGCATCGGGCTCCCAGTGGCAGGTACATCAAGAAGTTTAGTGGTTGAGAGGAGCATAAGAACCTCTTGCAGTTCCAGTAGAAGGGTATACAACCTAATCTAAGGAACCCCAGTGCTACGTGAAAAATCTCTCAACAATAGTGCAACGATTCCCATCCATTGTTCATTCGAATGGTGTGAATTCCCCATATTTAGATATCATCACCCTCGAGTTCCCTATGCATGACGATGGGGTCGCGTTTATATATACTCAACACCTAGCATTTGGTGAGATCCGTTCCATTAACACGAGCGAATGACCTTCGGTACTCATGCCCAATTGACATAGGCGATTGATGGGAGAAGATTAACCGTGTCATAGAATAGCCAAGCGAGCCCCAAAGATTCAAAGTGAAAAAAGGGTCTTATGAATGTGAATATGGATCATTTGATCGAGCTCCAACAAGATATGGTTCATGATACGAGTTCACGCGATAAAGACATATTCGAAACTACTATACACATTGATGCATGCATGAATAACTTCCAAAAGATCTATAGAAGAGTTCTTGATCTTACCGGGAGAATTTCCCAAGGACGCCAATCTCTTTATGCGGTCTTAACCAATTCAGCCTTACCAGGACCTTGACGCTGTGCTTGGGAGAAAATCAAAAGCTATCTTCGCTCCAAAGACCAAGATTTTGCCCCTCTCCAGAGTCTTTTCTCTCTTCTTCTTGCCTCTGACCTCTTCCAGAAATCCATCCAAAGCTCCCTCTAGACCTTTGAGAGCCCTCCTCCCAAAAACCAAAATCTTTTCTCCTTCATCCCGTTTTTTCTTTTTTTGCCTTCTGTATCTCACCACCCCCCTTTCATTTCCGTTAAAAATTTGTTATATCCGTTTTCAACAACATCGTTTTACAAGTTTTAGAAAAAAAAAATTGTTTTCCTTTTTTCTTTTTAAATTTTATTTTTTTATATTTTTTTATGTTGTTTGCCTTTCTTGTATATATTTTATTGTATATCAAAATTGGTTTTGATTTTTATTATTTATTGTTTTTTTATTTTTTAGTATTATTATTATGATTATGATTATTATATTTTTGTCTTCTTTTATTATTTTCTATTTTTATTTTCTTGTTTTTGGTTTTTAGTATTTATTTATTTCTATAGCATTTTTTGATTATTTTTTATATATCCTTTTTAATTTTTCTAGTTTTTCTATTTTTTCGAAATTTTTATTTTTTGTATTCTTCCTTTTTATTTCAGATATATTTTTTTATACGTTTTTATTTATTTTTAGTTTTTATTTTTAATTTATTCTATTTTTTTTATTTTCTATTTTTTCTGTTTTTCTATTTATATTTTTTTTACTTTTCTTTTGTTTGTTTATTTATTATTTAAATTAGTGCGAGGTTCTTGATTAATTAATTTTAAAATGTGGCCTCGGACATGATTGAGTGTTTACAATTTGCCCATCTTTACTCATTCTCCTATCAGATAATGTGAGAAATAATTCTCTAAATGATCGAGGAAGGAGATGAGTAAAGACGTGAACACATTATGTCCGAGGCGGGCCTTTGAAGAAGTCCGAGCAGCACCAGAAACCTTGAGCTTAAAGTGGACCCCATGGATGCCTGGGGAGTAGTGATTGAATGACCTTACCGGCTTCGTGTGCCGATAGGGCTTAAATATGCGAGGCTTGATGGCATAACCTAATTAGGCTAAATGAAATGAATAAAAAGGGCCTATTTCAGGCAGGAAAGCATGCAGGAACTAAAATGTAAGGTATGTACAAGGTGGCCTGACACTATAGGCCGAAGTGCAGAAAAGAAAGCTCGAAGGAGGCCTGACACTATAGGCCAAAAAGGAGAAAAGAATATTTAACGATGCAGGAAAGGAAACTTGAGGGAGGCCTGCCATCATAGGCCGAGATGTAGAAAAGAAAGCTTGAACGTGCTAGACTTGAACGTGCTGGACTTGAACGTGCTGGAAAATAAAACTTGAGCGTACTGGAGGTCTGACACTATAGGTCGAGATGCAGAAAGGTAAACTTGATGAGGTCTGACACTATAGGCCATGATACAAAAGGTAAACTTGATGGTGGCCTGAAAACATAGGCTATGATGCAGAAATATAAACTTGATGAGGCCTGACACTATAGGCCATGATGTAGAAAGGTAAACTTGATGGTGGCCTGACAACATAGGCCATGATGCAGAAATCTAAACTTGATGGTGGCCTGACAACATAGGCCCTGATGCAAAAATCTAAACTTGATGGTGGCCTGACAACATAGGCCATGATGCAGAAAGGTAAACTTGATGGTGTCCTGACAACATAGGCCATGATGTAGAAATCTAAACTTGATGGTGGCCTGACAACATAGGCCATGATGCAGAAATTTAAACTTGATGGTGGCCTGACAACATAGGCCATTATGCAGAAATGTAAACTTGATGGTGGAATCCTGTTGTCGATCGGAAGAAATGCAGAGGGGGTCTCGATGTTACCGGGAAGAATGCAAATGAAATCCTGCTATTGCCAGGATGAATGCAAACCTGCTTGACAGGTGAACGGAATTTAAACAGGCTTGAAGTCCTGTTGTTGACAGGAGAATGCAAATGAGATCCTGTTATTGCCGGGAAGATGCAAATGAAGTCCTGTTGTTGGTAGGATAAATGCAAACCTGCTTGACAGGAAAAGAGAACAGAGTTTAAACATGAAGTCCTGTTGTTGACAGGAGAATGCAAATGAGGTCCTGCTGTTGCCGGGAAGAATGCAAATGAAATCCTGCTATTGCTAGGATAAACGCAAACCTGTTTGACAGGTAGACAGAAATTAAACATGCTTGAAGTCCTGTTATTGACAGGAGAATGCAAATGGGGTCCCGCTGTTGCCTGGAAGATGCAAATGATGAAATTTTGCTGTTGCCAGGATAAACGCAAACCTGTTTGACAGGTGGACAGAAAATTAAACATGCTTGAAGTCCTGTTGTTCACAGGAGAATGCCAATGGGGTCTCGCTGTTGCCGGGAAGATGCAAATGATGAAATCCTGCTATTGCTAGGATAAACGCAAACCTGCTTAACAGGTAGACAGAAATTAAACGTGCTTGAAGTCCTGTTGTTGACAGGAGAATGCAAATGGGGTCCCGCTATGGTCGGGAAGATGCAAATGATGAAATCCTGTTGTTGCCAGGATAAACGCAAACTTGTTTGACAGGTGGACAGAAAATTAAACATGCTTGAAGTCCTGCTGTTCACAGGAGAATGCCAATGGGGTCCCGCTGTTGCCGGGAAGATGCAAATGATGAAATCCTGCTGTTGCCAGGATAAACACAAACCTGTTTGACTGGTGGACAGAAAATTAAACATGCTTGAAGTCTTGTTGTTGACAGGAGAATGAAAATGAGGTCCCGTTGTTGCCGGGAAGATGCAAATGATGAAATCTTGCTGTTGCCAGGATAAATGCAAGCCTTCTTGATAGGCAGAGAGAACAGAAAGCCTATTAAGATAGGCAAAACAAAAGATCCTGTTGTTGACAAGATGGAAGCAAAACGCCTGTTTAGACAGGCACGACATAATGGTGAAGACTTGTTAAAATAGGCAAAGGGAAATGAAAAGAATCTGTTAGGACAAGTATCGAAGAAAAGCCCTGTTGTTGACAGGAAAGAAACAAGCCTGTTAAGACAGGCATGAATCATGTAGAGGTCCTGTTGTTGACAGGGTGGAATGAAGATAGATACTTGTTAAAGATGGCAGCCTGTTGATGCAGGTGAGAGAATGACCTATGAAGACAAGTGTGGAAAATAAACTTGATGTGCCTTAGGGTGGCACGTGAAGAGGGATTATGTTCTTCTTCGTCAGTTGCCCTCGGACAACTTTATTTTGAAATGTGTTTTTCCTCTTGAATCAAAATACATTGCCTTGAACTTGAAGAATTCTTGAGTACTTTGATAATTATTTTCTTGAAGAGACTTGGGCAACCATTTTGCCCCAGTTTAGAGGATTCTTGATAATTGATGGATGTCTTGATTTGAATGAAGTTTGGGAAAACATTTTGCCCCAGTTTGGAAGGTTTTTGGCGATCGAGGAATGCCTTAACTTGAGGGGATTTTGGGCAAGCGTTTGCCCCCTTTTGAATCTTGATTCAAACTTTGAGGTCTGTCTTATCTTGAATTTTTCTGGGCACATGTTTGCCCTATCTTGAATCTAGGGTTGAGGAATTGAGAATCGCATCAACTTGAATTTTCTAGGCAAATGCTTGCCCCTGTTTTGTTCTTGGTTCAGAATTTGAGGATGACCTCAAATTAAATTTTTGTGGGCAAGCGTTTGCCCCAGCTTGAACTTGATTTAGAGGAATTAAGGATGTCCTCGACTTGAATTCTTCTGGGCAATTGTTTGCCCCAGTTTTGAAATTTTTTGGAGTTGAAGAATTAAGGATTGCTTCAATTTGAATTTGTTATGGGCAAGTGTTCATCCCAGCTTGATCTTGATTCAGAATTAGAGGATGACCTCAAATTGATTTTGTGTGGGCAAGCGTTTGCCCCAGTTTTTCTCCCAAAAACCAAAATATTTTCTCCTTCATCCTGTTTTCCTTGTTTTGCCTTCTGTATCTCGCCACCCCCCTTTCATTTTCGTTAAAAATTTATTATATCCGTTTTCAACAACATCGTTTTTCCAGTTTTAGAAAAAAAATTGTTTTCCTTTTTTCTTTTTAAATTTTATTTTTTATATTATTATTATTTATTATTATTATTTATTTCTATTGTTTGCGTTTCTTGTATATATTTTATTGTATATCAAAATTGGTTTTGATTTTTATTATTTATTATTTTTTTATTTTTTAGTATTATTATTATTATGATTATGATTATATTTTTGTCTTCTTTTATTATTTTCTATTTTTATTTTTTTGTTTTTGGTTTTTAGTATTTATTTATTTCTATAATTTTTTATTATTTTTGATATGTCCTTTTTAATTTTTCTAGTTTTTCTATTTTTCCAGAATTTTTATTTTTTGTATTCTTCCTTTTTATTTCAGATATATCTTTTTTATATGTTTTTATTTATTTTTAGTTTTTGTTTTTAATTTATTCTATTTTTGTATTTTCTATTTTTTCTATTTTTCTATTTATATATTTTTTTACTTTTGTTTTGTTTGTTTATTTATTATTTAAATTAGTGCGAGCTTCTTGATTAATTAATTTTAAAATGTGGCCTCGGACATGATTGGGTGTTTACAGTTGAGTATACCATTCAAGAGATCACATAACAAGTTAAATATAAGTGATTGTACCCAAGCATAGTCATAATAACTAAGGTAATAATATTTACCGAAAAGCTTTCATACTAAGTGAAAACCTTTACATAAGCAAAGTCCTTATAATTTTCAACGACATGCATTCTTTTTCTAAAATTTCCAAGTTGACCTTGATATTTATGTTTTATGATAAGTTTCTCAAGGGAAACCTACACCACTCAACCAGTCTAATTTTTTCTTATCCTTTCCATTTCTTATATGTTTTGATTGATGTTTTTTCTTATCATTAAGTTTATGTTGGCCAAATTGCTTTTACACCTCTCAAGTGGACTTTTTGTTCATCTAGACCTTATGAACACTTTTATTTCTCAGATCCATTCCTAAGATAGATGAATATGTAGATTCTTGTGCATTAACTCTTATTTATCCAATTTTAATCTCTCTTGACCAAATGGCCACTTCTAATCCCACAAATTCGTGTGTTGATCTTTCTAAGTCTTTATGACTAAACTTTTAAATCCAAAGCCTAATGAGAATAATTCTTTAACCCTTTCCTATTACTTTATTTTACTAGCTTGATTAATAATTTAGGTTAAATTGTTCATATCTTTTCTGACAACATATCCATTTACTTGAAATCGCTTTTGTATCGTAAAACATCTAATGGATTTTCATCTAGAATTTATTAACCATTCTTACCCAATTTTTCCAAGACTTGGCCAAATGGCCATATGTTCATTTTTAAGGCTTCGTAGCCTATCTTTCTTACCCCTATAAAAATTATTTCTTGAAAATCATGATTTAGGTAATCAAACTAATTAAACATGTTTTTTTTTACCACGTTAAAGAAGAGTGATCATTTGAAAGATCCTCTACAAGGAATGAGAGGTTCCATGACTAGGAATAGGACAAGTGTATGGAACAAACACTTCAAGATTTTATCAAGGAAGTTCAAGAAAGGGACTATATTGATCAAAATCCAAGTCCATTATGGGTTCATTTATGTTGTCATGTTCTTGAGGATCTTAGGCGATAATGTTTATGACTTATAATTGATTTGTTATAGATTACATTAGGATTTAGTATTAATTTACAAGTTATTTATTTGAAGTTATTTTCAAATAAAATTAAGATTTTAGATTCATTTATAATTTAATTAGGATTTTATATTTATTTTATTTTCATTAGATTTTCTCTAAATTTAGACCAATTAGATTTTCTATATAATAGAATTTAGAGATTCAGTGTAAACACAAGTTTGATGAATAATAATACTTCTCTTTGAGAGTTTTCATCTCCATATGAGTTGATTCCCTTGGTTCGTTTGCAAAGAAATTTTCTTGATAACGCTGGTTCTTTTGGTAGGTTGCGATAAGGGTCACGTTTCTCTTTGATAACTTCAGTGCTTCCCAATAGGTCGTAGTTTGTGTCGGGTTCATCTACTCAATCCTATCCCAATTCTGAAGATGTTTCCATTAACGTTTCTATATTCTAATTCATTCCATGAGGGGTGAATCATATCATAAGGTTTTACCATTATTTTTTATGGGTCCAACACTCTATATGGAAATATTCTATTCACCTTATAAGGACTGCTCCCCCTAAACTTAAGTTTTCTTGGAAACAAACAAAATCGTGAGTTATAAATCAATACCTTCTCACCTAATTGGAACTCATGCTTCTAAATGTGTTTGCGATACCTTCTTTTTATACTTTCCTTGCCACTTTGGATTTTTGTATGCCTCCATTTTAGGCTTTTCCTTATAGGAGGAAAACTCAAAGAGAGAAAGAAGGTTATAAAACATTGAAAAAATTATAAGAGGCAAAAGTTTTTTAGTGTTTTAATGAGTCAAAGACTCTAAACATCACCTTTCTCATCATTTAGCCTTAATGTGAGCTTCCTTTGTTGTACATAAACAATAGCCCTCCCACTGACCAAGAAAGGTCTCCCTAAGATTAGTGAAATCTCTTTATCCTTTTTAATGTCAAACATATTGAAATTAGTAGGGAAGATGAATTTATCCACTTTTAATATAATATCCTCGACTATCCTTCTTGGGCACGTAATGATCTTATCTACAAGTTGCAAAGAAATAGTTATAGGTTTGAGAGCATTCATATTGAACCTTCTAAAAATAGATAAAGATATTAGATTAATACTAGCATCTAAGTCACATAAAATTTTATCAAAATAAGAATCACTAATAGTAGAAAGTATAGTGAAACTTCTTGGATCCGTAAGAATTGATGGTATTTTTAGAGGAGAATAGTAGAACACTCCTTATTCAATTTAACGATCATGTGTTCCTCAAGCTTCTTTTTATTGCCCAAAATTGTCTCCAAAAATTTTGCATACTTGGGCATCTAAGAGATGACCTCCATGAATGGAATATTGATCTTTAGGTTCTTTAGAATGTCTAAGAACTTGGAAAACTGTGGATCACTCTTGTAGGCCTTCAATCTCTAAGGAAAGGATATTCTCATTTAGTAAAGCTCCATAAGGTATTTCTTAGGAGCCTTTTTGACACTCTAATCAACCTCCTTCCTCTTCTATTTTAGGCTCCAATCAATAGGGGTTAAGATTTCTCTAGTAACCCTTTGGTGGCCATTAATAACTATTTTCTCCTTTCTCACAGCCATCTTAATCTCTTTTCACTCTTAAGAGTTATTGCATTGACTTGTTCCTTTGGATTCACTTCGAGCTGGCTGGGTAATGTTGCGGGCGTTCATTGGCCAAAAAGGCTAAGGATAAGCCCTAACTAATTATCTAAATTTTGAAAACAAGACATTTGTATCTCTATATTTTGAACTCATACCCCTAGGTTTTGGATCCTTAAATCTGTAGGGGGGTGATTTCTTCCTTTTTTACTTGTAAGCTTCTTGATTCTACACGTGAGAAAACTTGTAAACATTTTGAACATTATTTATTAGGTTATTTACCTTGACATCCATCCTATAAGAAACTGGGATGATTTTTTTCTAGTAGGATTATAAGTATTCCCCCAATAGTTGGTCTCCCCATTCTATTGGGTCATATGAACTTTTACTAGCATCTTTCATCACCATGACTTATGGTGTAACATCCAAAATTTCTAGCTTAGGTTGCATGACTGAGAAATAAATGATTAATAAACTTTTCCTAAAATCTCTAATGAAATTAGAGAATTTTCAGTAAATGACAAAAATGTTCCTGTACTAGAATAACCCATATAAGGTGTAGAAAACTCAAGATAAAATTAAAAAAATTCTAAATAATTAGAGAACATTAATGATGATTAAAAATCCATGAGAAAATATTAGTAACAAAGAAAGGATGAAAAAGATCCTAAAAAAAACCCCAAAAACCTCCCTAGAAAACTCTACTTTCTACAAAGGGCTAAATTGTTCTCAGAAAAATACCAAATGACATTAGAATAACTTAGGAATGAACCAATAAGTGTTACAAAAGTTAGAGGAACAATTTGGGAACTTCTCAGGTAATGTTGAGAAAAATTACAAAAATATTCTTAGGGAGCTAGGAGGGCAAGAAAATGTGAAGCAGAAGCCATAAATGGACCCAAAATTCCTTGCACAAAAATTCAATATGCAAAATATGGTGGTGACTCACCATATGAGTTACCATTCTATTTACTGCATAAAAGACAAAAATCATAAATGTAAAGATTCTTGTAACCTTGTTTAATTAAAATTAATCTCGTTTAGGGTAAGTTAAACTTTATTAGTGACAAACTCAACATTATTAGCACTAATCTAATTCTAAAAGGATAATTTCTCATATTTTAAACTATTTTAAAAAATAGAAATTACATGCAAAATTACCAAAATACCCTTAAGTGGGAAATTGATCCCTAAGTTACCCTAACTTATCTGAATTCACTAAGGTAATGGGAAGACTCATTTGCAGAAGTATTCCAGCCCCTAAACACTTGGAAAATTTCTCTAAATTCTCTCAAAGTTGAATCTAGTCCAAAAACCCTAAAATTTCACCTTAAACCTAAGCTTTCATCTTTGAAATTTATGCTAATCAACCTCTAATCATCAAACCCTACCACCACCACCAAGAGATACTTGTGGACCTTTAAAGGGGGACTAAGTCCATCCAAAGAAGCCCCACCAAAAACCAATCATAAAGTCTTCAACAAGTAGGATTTTACTACTTTGTCTTTTAAGCTTTAAAACTTAAATTCTATGGTTTATTTTCTTTTTTTTTGTGGATCCTTTCTCTAAGATTCATAGATCTCATGTTGTTTGAACTCATGAGAGGTCAAGGGTGCCTATGAATGATTGAAAATGTCAATTACTAACCATTCACTCTAATGATATTACTATCCAATAATCATGAAACATTAATATTCTTTTCCCTAAATACTACGCCTAATGATCAGGCAAGATAAATAAATAAGAGAAACATAAAATATATTCAAATTTGTTAGGTGAATGGCCAGTTAGAAGCCTAATATTTCGATTTATCCTCCAAAATTCTTAAACTTATTTTACCTTATAATTCTACTAATTAGAAAAGAGGTATGATTGCTTACTCCTCAATTAACTTAAAAATCAATAAGAGTAGTTAATTCTTATCGATTGATTAAGTGCGATAAAATAAATATAATTGGATAAAGAAAACATATAATCATTCATAAGATAAATTGAGATCCAAGTAGTTATATCACAAGTTTCACCAAAGTTCCACAATTTTGAGAGTAATTACATATAGTAAATGAAATCAAATAAATGTATACTAACCCAAGAAAGCAATTCACAACTCTAATCCTAATATAAGAATACAAAATTGAAGTGCTAGTAAAGGACTCTGCAACTCACACTAAGAAGGGTAGGGATGACAACTTGACCCGTCCCCGAACCGCCTGCCCCGTCCCTGCCCCGAGTTTGATGGGGAAAACCCGAGTTGACCGGGGTCGGGGGCGGGGGCGGGTATGGGGATATTTATACCCACCCCGTTTTTAAAATTACTAAAATATTTTTATTATTTTAAAATATTATATAAAATTAATAAGGTTATAAAATAATAAATTATATAAATTTTAAAAATATATAATAATTTAATAAATTATGAAAAAATTAAAATAAAAATATGAAAAATACCGGGGATGGGGACGGGACGGGTTTCCCCGAACCCGAGCGGGGACGGGGATCGGGTTTAATATTCTAAACCCGGCGGGGACGAGGGCGGGGATAGGGATGGGCACGGGGTGTCGGCGACGGGGACGGGGAACGGGGAACATGAAACCCACCTCTGACCCACCCCGTTGCCATGTCTAATGAAAGGGCTCTTGCCTCCAAGATCATATGAGAGGATGCAGTAGGAAGAAATGGAAATGAGAATAGGAAAAAAGAAAAATGAGGAATGAAATGAGGTGTGATGTGTAAGCAATATAGAAAGATGTGAAAGCATCTCGATGTGTAAGATGTTGTAAGATGTATCTTCTTGCATTGTTGAACCTCCCTTTTTATAAGCATGGATAAAGGCTTCCTTTATTACAAACTGAGTTGGCCTAGGTCACCTCCTAAGTCATTAGGATTGCTCAAAATCACCAATAGTGTTGTCGAGGTTGATTGGTATCATTTTTTTGCATAATTAGGATTGACTTGGATCATTTCTGGTACCTTCCAAGGTTGACATGGTTGTGTTCAGGTCTGCATGGCAATGTCAAAAAAATTTGACCGTTGTGAGAGTATGCTTGAATCCAGCACGACCGTGCTGGCTTCCTTCAAGGGAACTTTGGCCCATCAAATACTCTTTAATATTTTTATGCCTTTTTTTTTACCTTTTTTTAGCTTAAAATCTACCTAGTTTTTAATACTATACTTGTGTGATTATTCCTAAAAAAATAAAGGAAACTATTTAGAACTATAATCAAATAATCAGAAATCGTACCATAATTATAATTAATTTTTTATAAATAAATCAACAGAATAGTGATTTATTAACATATGATGTTGCTGCTGAGCATGCAAGGCTATATCATTGGAATGAATTACGATCTATCGTTCTGATCTTCATCTTTTTTTGGTGACTAGCAACTTAATCTTAGAAGGATAAGAAGAAAAAATTGCAAAATTGAAATCCATATAAAGATACAAATTTTATAAAAAAATTTAATAAATTTTTAATCATTTAATACCTAAAATACTAATACTAGATTTTTTAAAATCTAATTTCACTACCTACAAGTAAAAACAAAAAAAAAATGAGAAAAAAAATTATAATTCTCCTTTAAGGAGTAAAAATTGCATAAAAAAGCCATTTAAAAGATAGACAACTCATTTAAGAAGCTAAGAAATAAAAACTGAAATTAAATCTTTGAAATTTTAGGAGAAAAAAAATTTGAAGATTGAAAGAGAGAAAGAGAAAAAAAAGAGAAGAATAATAAATAATAGAATCAAATGAAAAAAAAAAAAAGAAAAAAGAGAGATGACATTATATGTCCAACTTAATGTCGGGTTAAGCCTAAGATCAAATTTATTGATTAGTGAAAAAGTTAACATAGTCAGGACTAATTTTAACCTTATATTTAAATTTAACATTCATCAAACGTACACTAAGTTGGCATTATTTTAAAACTTTTTATCTTTCTTGTGTTAGCATTATCTTAATTAATATTAAAGTGGACGTTCCAAAAATTTTATACATTAATGACAACTTTAAATCGCAATAACCAACATTAATAATGTGGTAAGTGTTCTGGATGATGGTAGATTTCCGACTAAAATAACGTTTTTTTCGTAATGACTGGATTAATTTTATATACACCTTTACTTCTTAGAAAGCTTATATAAAAAGGTAAATCAAACAAAAGATAAAAAGTTCTTAAATATATTTGGTTCGAAAAATGTTGGATAATAACTGAGTAAAACCTTACAAACAAAGAAAAGTAAAAGAATTGTTTTATTTAATAGGTTATTTATTTACTTTTAATTTATTTTCTCTTTACATCAAAACAATTTTATTGGTTTAAGTGGAACGGAAGATCATAATTTCTAATAAATAAATTAAAATAATTTTTTTTAAAAATATTTTCTAAATGTAACGTTACACTCAAAATAATTATTCTTCTTAAATTCAACTCATATTAATGAATGTCAACTGTAACTTAAAATATCCATAATTTGACTTAAAATATTTATAATTATTTTAAAAAAATTGCATTAAATGATAATTCTAAATAAGAGATTTATTATTAAACTCCAAATGTGTATAATTTAATAAAATATTTCTTCTACTAAGTAAATGAAAAAATATTAATTAAAAAAGAATATTTTAACGAAAACTCAGTTGCTAATTAAAATACTCTGAAATCAAATGTATATTGTATCTTACTAACATATACTTTTTAAAAAAATAATGAAATTACATTAGCTGGCGATTTAAGAAACAGTATCCGAACAAAGCATGATCCAATAGAATGCGATATTGTTGAGAACTTATCAAAAGTTGTAATTGGATGAGATAGGAACGGTGGGAACTATGTTTGGTGAGTCACTAGAAGGAGCAACACATTCCCTCTTTTTGTTGATCATGATGTCTCCCCATAACTACTAACTACAATATGGTCTACGTCACATATTGTGATGACTCATATAACTCTTATCTCAATTCCCCTTCATTTCTTTGAATCATTGCAATAATATTCATACAACCGCTTAGGTTAGGTGGATTAACATAAATAGAAATATAGGTTTATTAAACACCATTCTTAATTATATTTATTTAATTTGTGGGTTAATTACAGCTTAGTTGACTGATTTGTGGATTATTTTTGAAATATAATTTATTATTTTTATCATTTTTATAATTATTTAATAAATTTTATTAAATAAATTAACCAAGCTAATTAAGTTAAAATAAATTAAATAAAATCAATAATTTTTTTATTTCACTTATTTTACACGTGAAGTCAACATAATATTTTTTAATAATGTGTTATTACATGTTGGATTTAAAATGTATTTGGTAAAGTATTTTATCTAGTTTAGTAAAGTATTTTACTTAATTAAACGTTAAAATTATTAATCATAAAATTTATTAAGATATTTTAAAATTATTTAGTAGTATAATTTATTTTAGTAGATATTAGTTTTTTTAATATATTTTTAAAAATTTTATTTTATATAATTTTTATATTTTTTAACTTCTAGTTAAAATATAATTTTTATTTATTTATTTATATTTTAAATTATTTTTTAATATATACTATATGTTTTAATTATCATATTATTTATTTTACTTGATTAAATAAAATATTAATTTTTTAATAAATAAAATAAAATTATAAAAATAAATAATTTTTTGAAATTGTTATTTAAAATTTATTTATATAAGAATTAAAAATAAATATTTTAGTTTAAATAAAAAAAATTATTTAAATAATTTTAATATTTTTTAAAAATATATTATATTTATCAAATTTTAATTTATTATTTAATTATATTTTAATTTATTATTTATTTCAATTATCAGTTTTACCAAATATTTTTAATTTAATTAATAAGTTATAATTTTTAACTTTCTCTAATTTTTTATTTTTCAATTTTTAATTAATTTATCAATTAAGTTTACGAAATACATGTGTAGTAGTAAACTTATCTGGATACTTACATTGAATTATACGCTAATTTTTATCTTTATATTTACTTTTGTACTTTTTTTTATTTTTATTAAATTATTTATTATACTTATAACTACGAGTATAGTTAACCTTTATTAAACCGCAAATGATGAGTTCTGATATACGATAACCCTTATATATTTAACGGCTTAAATCGCTAACATAAATATTTATAACCGTTAATAAAAGAATTGTTTTAGTAGTGTTTCTTTATTTCCTTTTTTTTCTGGGTACATATTCTAGAATGTAAGTATATAAAAAATAAAATAAATTATATATAATACTGCATATAATATCAATTTTTAAATATGTTTAATTTTAATATATTTCAATATAAATATTTTTGTATTATCATTTAAATAAAATTATAATATATATGATTTTTGGAATAATTATTAAAAATTAATAATTCTTAATAATATAATAATTTTCAATTAAAAAAATATAAAAAACCTTTATACATTTTAATTATATTTTATTCAAATATAATGTATCTATAACTGTCTTTTATATTATTTCTATTCCTTTTGAAATATAAAAAGTTAATAACTTTTAATAATTAAATAAAAATATAATTTTACCTTTTTAGTATATTTTAATTAAATTATATTCAAACAATGTATCCATACATTGTTAATTGTTAGCAAGAAATGTGAAAACTAGAAAGACTTGTTTATTTGTCCCTTATGGGAATTTTTTAATTTTGCATCTAGTTCTTTCCGCATTCAGCATCAGCATGATAACATCATCATAGGAGTTTTTCTTTAATTTATTTATTTATGTATGGGGGGGACCATATTCTGCATTTTTCGTGGAAAGCATTTTCTCTCTCATGGTCATCATCCATTAGGATTCTTCCTCTTATACTTCATCGCCATCACCAATGTACCATACTATATATATAGCAAACCAAGGTCACTCTTTTATTCAAGCTTCATCACATTGAGTGTTTCACTTAACTTTACCCAATTACTCTTTTTCATTTCGTTATTCACATCAACAAAGTCATGGAAGAAGTTAATGGTATGCACTTTTTCTTGGGGGAGAGAAATTTCCCATCACCTATCTCTCTTTCCTTTTTCTTTTATATACTTCTATTCTCATTTATTTTTCTTCTTTTTTGGTCAATTTCTTTCTTCTGGGCAATCCCAGATTTCCTTCTTTCTTATCCTTATATGTCACTTGCTTGCACCATGTGCTATTATTTCTCATTTACTTTAATTTTAGCTAAATAACCGTCCTTAATTTTAGAGTAAATTATCATTTTTTCTCAACATTTATATAATCATCAAATTAATCTTTAAGTGTAACATATTTGTTGCAGGTCCCATCAATCCTCAAAATCCTTCTTAAAACTAATGTGATAAACCAAAAAAAAAATTAAAAACTAAAGACTAATATAACTTATAGAAAATAGATTGAAAACCTAATTATTATTATATATAAGAAAAACGTTAGGACGAATTTGGTAATTCACTTTTGAATTATTTAAAATTTTTAATTAAATCTTTATCCATTAACAATTTTTACCTAATTTTCTGAATTTTTAAATCATTTTTAATTCAGTTTCTCTATTTGGACTTTGTTAAATACAAAACCTAATTAAAAATTTTAAATAATTCAAGAGCAAGCTACTAATTAATTATACAATAAATTTCTAACTTGTTTGAAAATTGATAATTAGATCCTAGTATTTAAAAAAGCAGGGACTTACAAATTTTTAGTGTATAAAAACATTTAAAAATCAACAAATAGTTTAGGAACCTACAAATTAATTTAACCATTAAATTTTGATTCTAACACATTTCTCTGGTTTGACTTCTTGTTAACAAATAAACTCCATATTTAGTCATCTACGTAAGCATCAATTACTTTAATCCAACATTTTTATTTTTATTTTATAAAGTGATATTTGCTCAGTCTTTTTTGATATAAAACAGCAAAGAAAATAGAATAAAATAAAAACTAAAATAAAAAAATCAGGACTAATTGAGGCCTACAATCTCAGCCTCAACTACAATGGGGGTATACTCTCTTGTTTACATAGTTCAGTGCTCTTATATTTGCTAAGAGTAGTACAAGATCATATATACCCAGAAAGCTTCTGCAACTAGTACCAGAAGTAACAAAGTCAAAAGTATATAAATTAAGCCACCCAAATATGAAATATATAAGAACTTTTAGTGGATTGTTGAATCCTTCAAATTCCCCAATAGTCAATGTTAGTTTTTCACTTATGTTATTTTTTTGTATCATTATTTATTCTTTTCTTGATCATGTCAGTGATTCAAACCAAGGATGGAACCGTTGCAGTAGCTTCTGCATTTGCTGGCCATCAGGAAGGTAATAAATAGTTCAGAACTATTTAGCTTTCTTATTGCACTCTTTGTTTGGCTATGTAGAAATCAAGGATCAATTTTAATTTTGCTTTCTATGTTACATTGATTAAATAGCTATACAAGATAGAGACCACAAATTCTTAAGGAAAGCAGTTGAAGAAGCATATAAAGGGGTAGAATGTGAAGATGGAGGTCCTTTTGGTGCTATTATTGTTTGCAATGATGAAGTAGTTGCTAGTTGTCACAACATGGTTCTCAGAAACACAGACCCTACTGCTCATGCTGAAGTGACAGCAATAAGAAAGGTTAGATATTTACTATAGCAAAATAAATAATTTCCTTAAATGGCATAAAAGTGCTTATTTTATTTTTGTTTTTTTACATTTATGCTTTTCTTACTGACGCAGCATTCATCAATCATCACTGCACAAGAGGGATATGGCATGCCTTGCCTTCTTTGACAATTGATTTTTTATTTGCAATACTTTATTCTTGTAATGTTATGAAGGGTTCTCCAAGGAATGCAATTCAGAGAGGTGGAGGTGACTATTGTAATATTTTTAGTTTAGGGATTAATGGTTAAGAATTTATAAGGCTTGGTTTTGAAAAATACTTTTTGTATTTTTAATATAAAATATATACTTTAATAAAATTATATAACTCAGATTTACTTATATATATATCTTAAAATTGTTTTACTAAAATCAATTCTTTTAAACCTTAAAACAAACTGGTGCTATATCTGTTTTGGTTAAATTACCAAAACTTGTTGAAGTTCTGATTTTCTGAAAGCAAAACTTTTTCAATTTTAGCCAACAAAGATTCCAAATTAATGCAGATATTCATGAATGTGTTCAGAGCTATTGTGAAGATATTCATGAATTGATTTTCTAACCGCTAAAATCTCCTATTTGATCTTGTGTTGAGATTTGATATTTGTGGAACAGAGTGGTTATTATCATATAGTTTCAGTGGATACCTACTAGTACCATGTTAATCTTCGTTGATAACTTTAATTATTAATTACATATGCTGGTGACAAAGCAAAATCTGTTACACATATAATATGATTATGATATGAGTCTATGAATGCTTCAGGGTACTGGTATGAGTTGAAATCTTAATATATATCACAATCAGAATTTATCAATTGTTGCCTTATTTTTCTGAACGACAGTTTCATAATCAGATTGTAATTTGTCACTTCAGAGACATTTTCTTTGGGTTTCAGAGAACCTAGCTGAAACTTTTTAATATCTTAAATTCCATGAAAAATAAAACTGATTGTATTATTACTCTGTATATACATATATATATATATATATATATATTTCATTCAATTGTATGTGTAGCAAACTTGATTTATGAAATTAATGGAATATTTATTATAAACACAATGGTTTAATTTCACAGGCTTGTGAAAAGCTAAAGCAGATAGAACTTTCAGATTGTGAAATATATGCTTCCTGCGAACCTTGCCCAATGTGCTTTGGTGCAATCCACCTTTCACGAGTTAAGGTTGGAAATGCCCTGCTTTCCTTATGCTTCTTCATTTTATTCATTTATTAAAAAATGTTAAAGTTAATTCTTAAAATTTTTAAACATAAAAAATAGTAAATTTTGATTAAAAAATAATATTTGTTATATTAAATATATAAGAATATAATAAATATTTACTTTTTCAACAAAAAATTATCATTTTTGAATATGTAAAAAATCAACCTTAAAATTGTGGTTAATAAATCTATTTATTTAAAGATTTTACAAAGCTTATATATGAACATACTTTGAATTTATATATGTAGAGATTGGTTTATGGAGCAAAGGCAGAGGCAGCAATTGCAATTGGGTTTGATGACTTTATTTCGGATGCATTGAGAGGTACTGGATTCTATCAGAAAGCACAGTTGGAGATTAAAAGAGCTGATGGCAATGAGGCTAACATTGCTGAAGAAGTTTTTGAGAAAACAAAGGAAAAATTCCGAATGTATTAGTATTAAATCTCTGTTTCCTAAGACATTTAGTAATTACTCACCTCATAAAAATTGGCTTCATATATAAATAACCTTGCTAGCCTCCTGTATCCTACTCAATATGAAATAATAATTGTATGTGGAGAATCAAAATGGAAGTTACTAATAGCTGTAAATGTCAGTTTATATCAATAGTTTTATTTACAAAAGTAATATATCTTAAGTATTGTTATGAATCTTAATTGTTAAGGGTTATTTTGGTGTGTAAAAATGGTTTTTTTTATTATTTATAAAATATTACATTATTTTTACTTTATTTTTTAATCTGTATAAAAAACAGTAAAAAAAATTAAAAAAATTAATTCACCATTTTCTATGAAGTCATTTAAAAAAATAAAATAAAAGGGTAAAATTTTGTAAGTAAAAGTAAAAATGAAAATAAAAAATATTTCTTTCAAAATAATTTCCTTAAACCTGCATATTCTCCTTAATTGCATTCTTTTAAGTTTTGGGATGCTAAACCCAAAGACAATAAAATGTCTTCTATATTATGAAAAAAAAAATTAGAATACATTGAGCTACGCCATATACTTTGGACCTCTAGCAAGTATAACTATGAACTTTAAATTGTTCTTATCCACTATTATAATTACACCCAAAAAACAACACTCTGTCCATTTGTTTAAGTCATTAATCAAAGAAATAAGATGTTCAAATTAAATTAAATCTTTCAACTTTCATCGGAGAAGCATGATCATAGTGTTTTATTTCTAATTATTTTTTCTATCTCCTTTCTAAATTTATTTTTAATAAAATATATTTATACAATAATATAAAATAGAAATCTTGCTTAATCATGGGATAATAAAATAAACACTTGAGAAATTAGGCAGCTTTAGCTTAATAAAAATCTCAAATTCAAGTACTTGTGAAATTGAAAAGGTATAGATCCATATATTGCTTGTCCTACCTAAAATATAAACATTGAGAAAAGTCAAATGTGAACCTCTCCATTGCAAAGGAGAAATGTTAAAACTGTACATTAAAGCTATTTTTCCATAACTAACAAATCCAAGAGCATTGCCATATATACTACAACACTAACATTTTTTCATCACCCTTCTGTTGAATTTCTTCAAATAAATTTGATAATGTTGTTATTGGAGAGAGACTTTATTTTGTATTGAAGAATACAATAGTGGAAGTTCGTTCAGGGTGTTTCTTTTGCATTTTAACATGCTGGCTTTCACTACAGCAAAATGAACCTTTAATAACGCTTTCGTTATGCATTAAATAACATTAGTAAGTGCTATTTTTTCTAAACATATTGAATAAGAGGACAGAAAATGAAAGATTGTGCTTGTGAAATATAGAATAAGAGGTAATACCACAAAGTGCAAGATGTGTAACTTATTAAAGAGCGAAACATATTTGAAAGCATAAAGTAAAACGCATAACACAAAATTTAAATTACTGAATCACGTTATTGAACCATAGTTCACATGTTTGGAATACATCTCCATGTTTATGATACAAGTCACAGAAAAAATATAAAAATTATCTTTTAATAGTACTTTTCCAAAAAACTGCTATTAAAAATTTAGGCACTGTTTTAATAGTACTGTACAATTGCTACTGCTATTAAAATGGCATTATTAAAGGTAATTCTAGTGTTGTTACCATTTTATCCCTTTGGACGACCACTATTGGGGATAAACATTAAGGAGCCACTTCTTTTATGAGTGATTATGATTTAATATCTATGATCTAGTTCTTGTTTAATGTTAGCTAGTAATTCATATAATGAGTATAAACTTATGAATTGTACTTTACAAGTGAACTTAAATGTGATATTCTTTGTATAGATTTATGCTATTAATGAACTTTTTTTTTTTTATTGATATAGAAGTTTCTTAGGTCTCTTTTTGTCCCCACAAGTTTTGATGGAATCCAAATCTTAGGTTCTTGATCCTTGTCTAAAACTTCTGTCATTGTTGTCCCATCACTTTGGTTGTTGAGACTTGAGAGTCGTATTTGTTAGTCATCTTCAGTTTTACTATTTTCCAACACCATCCATTAATAGCATTGAAATCATCGTCTTCTATAACTATTATTGGACCCCACTATGTTGTTGTTGGATGCTTCATTTGTCTTCATGTGCTATGTGTAGCCATATTGTCATTGCTTGACCACTTCTAGCTATTGATGAATCATAAGAAAATATATATTTTTGAACTTTGAATGGAATGCCGAGGTAGGAAAAGAAAAAGACCGAAATTAAATGTTGAGGATATTGAAGAAAATTTTGTTATTTTCACTATGGGTTTTTAATTTTAAATACACATTTAAATTTTCTCTTTATTAAAGGTTCATTGAAGTACTTTAATACTTGTTTGATTTCTAAATTTTTATTCTAGATTTCCTTCTCCTTTTTAATGTTGTTTTTATTTTCATTGCTTATATGGATTTTGTTTACTTGAGGATAATATTAGTTTATGTTTCAATGAGATTGGAAACTGGAGTATAATTTTTGTTGAACGAAACGAACAACTTGATAACTGTTTGTAAGGACTAAGGAAGAGTGAGAAACCATGAGTGCTATATTTAGAATATTTAACTTTGTTTTTATAAAAGGACATTGTTTTGGTACATGGCACAATAGATTAATGCCTTATATATTTTATAAAAGGGTTATCGTATATCAGAAATCATCATTTGTGGTTTAATATATGTGGAGACTCTACCGTAATAGATTGGTAACCAGAATGAATCTGAAGAAGACAAAGTTTGGTTACGGAAATGTGCCCAATTTGTAATGTTATGCCAGAAGAGAACCAGCACTTATGGATAAAGGTAGCAAGATGGATAGGGGTATCTTATTCACCTCTCACATCAGTTCACTGAAGCTTTGAATGGATCCATTCTGGTATAAAAGGAAGTAACTAATTAAGCATAAATATTGTCACATTGGTAATATGGAAGGTTGTTCTATGAAATTTATGCCATCTTTGTAATGGCTTGGTTTTCAATCAGTAGCAGTGGGATAACATACTGGTCTTTGATTGTTGTCTTTTGAGGAAACATTGTACCTATGCTTTAATCTAAAATTCTTATTCTAGTTGAGTTGAGTACCTCTCCGTACTCCTACTTTTAATAAATATAATTTGATGACAAAAAAAAAAAAAGATGTAGCTAGACATCTGAAAAGAAAGTCAAGAGTTGAACAAAAATGTATAACATATGTAGAGATACTTATGTGGCAAGATATATCTCAATTAAATAGATGGAATGTCAACTCCATAGTTCATGCTTTAGCTTTTATATATTATAAATATTTTTAATTTAATTTGGTATAGGGATCTTTTAATATTTGAGTCTCTTCTTTTTTTAATGCCCATTTTTTTGCACAAAAAGCAACCTATATGCAAGAACTCGGTTTCTACCTCTGCTCTAACCTTCATGCTATAGTGCTATAGTAACTCTATTGTTTGCATATGGGACTTTATTTATGGAGAGTGACATTAGGTACTATTGGGAGGTGTCACTTGCTTCACCTTCTTTGTCCGGAAGAAGATGTGAAAAATAGAAAAAAAAATGGGAGGAGAAAAGAATAAGAAAATAAAAAAATAAGAAATAAGAAATAAAGTAAAAATAAAATAAAATAAGATAAATTATTTAAATATATAAAAATAGAAGAAAAAAAAATCTTTTCTAATTTGAATAGAGAAATAAAAAAGAAAATAAAAAAATTAAACTTCAATTTTTTTATTATGTTATTCTTTTATTAATATAATAATTTTTTATTTTTTATTTATTTTTTAATAATTTAAAAATGGAGTAGTTTTCCTCTCTAATCCTCTCCTATATAAACTTTCCTTCATTTTTATGGTCAAACAAATACAGAAAAATATTTTTATTAATCCTATTTTTTATTTATTTTAAATTGGTATTTTTTGTAGATTCAAAACCAAATTTTCATCTCTCTCTATTTTGATTTGGGGATTGAAGGAAATATTTTTTTTATCCCCTCCTTTTGTGTATTTTAAAGTTTATCATTTTTTTTATTTCTACTTCAAATGCAATAGCCTTATATAGGTGAAAGTTTTTGTAAAGATTTTTAAAAATATATTTTGAAATTATTTAATGAAGGACAAGGTATTCCTTTGAATACAATTTTGTTCCATTGATTATTAGGTTGTTAAGGTTTCTCTAACAAACTTGTTTTGAAAGATTGTAGTTATGTTTATAACACTTTAAGAATAAATACCGATTTTACGCTTAAGTTGTTCATTTGGTTTCATTATTAGTTTGTTATCTCAAAATATAGAATTCTTTAGAAAATACTTCTTATAGAAAATATGGTAATTTTTTTAAATCGTTTGTTATAAATTACGAGCCTCATCAATATAACGTGCGTGTCAGTAAATAGGTTACTAGACATTCTTGTATGTACACAATATTATAATTATGTATTATTTGTTTTATTCCATTTATCCTTAATCCATAGTAAGTAATTAAACATAACCTATTCACATAACATAATACATCACATAATTATACAATTCATTTACATGTTCAAACAGTCTTAGGCACCAAGGCCTTTGCATATGCTTTATCACACACCATAATTTACATACATATTTGCTATACATTACAATACATATATTATACATAATTTAGCATACTACTACTTACTAATAATTGGGATGCTTGCATCCAACTATTTACAAAAATTTATATTATTGGTATGACTTTTCAACTTCTTCTTTCTTGCAATAAACGGTGGGACCAACAAACCTTCCTAAGCCTATTGATGGAAACATTTCAGCCACATGCTTTGGTCCAAAGACATGAACATCTCGTCGGGCATCTCTTGATAAGATCAGAATGGATATGACATTAGATATGGTGAACTCCTTTGCAAGGACCACAGATGTGATGAACTGTGATAGTGAGATGGAGTTTGAGGGCTGGTCTTTCCCTTTGAGGAAGAGGTTTCCTCCATCGTGGCAATTTTTTTTTTATCTTTGATAGCCAAGTGGAGGCTGAAAAACTCCATTGGGATGAAAGGCCTCTAGGGGAATCGTAAAACCCGTCGTGGTGAAGTTTGGCCTCAAATCTTCTTTAAGAAATATATGTCCTAATGAGAATTATATCCTAACATTGGCTTGGGCTGTAATTAGTAGGCCATGGGGGATTTTTCATCCAATCCACATTGTTAATGTCTACGTATACTACCGCCATCGTGAAAGACGTGGTCTTCGTTTAGGAAGAAAGTGTTGAGAGAAATAGTGAGAAACTAGGTTTCTCAATAGGTTTCTACTATACATCTAGTGTCAACACTTTTATCCTAGTCACTTTAGTTTATTAAAAAAAAATCATGACATGCATATAAGGTTGCTTTTAATCTTTTAGAAATATCCTATGGAAGTGAGTTATTTTTATACAACAACAACCTTATTACAAAATCATATATCTGTACTAAACTTCATAAATCTGGAATCACAAAACAAATATTATTTGACTCACATTTTATTCTATGACATACACATTGTCTCTTTCATTATTCCACAACTTCGGGAATTTTAATTTTTGTTCCAAAACTTTGGGGAAACTCTATAGACATAGACATACATTATAAACAGTCAAACAATATCTTCTTATTGACTCTGTTACTCTACTTTCTATTCTTAAGGATATGAGCTCATTCCTAGATGGTCGTCACCACCTCATAATAGGTAAAGAACCAATTTGTCTTCACAATATAAGAATTTTTGGAGAACCCTTTTATTTTTCTTCAGTAGGACTATATGTTCCCCTTGGATATGCACAATGCACATTAAAAGTAGTTTAACTTTTCACATAAGTTTGTTTTAGTGATCCCTTAAACCCTTTATGTTTATTTTAATGACTTCTAGATAATTATGCATTCTCAAACAATATTAAACCAATATCCTATGCACATTTAGATCTCAAACTTTATCAAATCATCAGTCATATCAATTCATCATACGTAACATCATCTTTTCAATACTTACGAGCATTCAATATTTAACTCACATTAAATAATGTTCCTTCATAAAATATGACAACTCAACTTATAAATCACATTTGAATAACATAATTATAGGTAACTAATACATGTTCCAACTTATTTAACTCTTGAACTTTTTATAAGGTATCATTCAATGGACTTAATTCTCTCAACCTTCGAAGTACTTCTCAACCTTTCCTTTTCTCAATGTGTTATTGGTTTCACATGATTTTTATAACTTAGAAGTTTTTCTCTAGGCGGGTGAATGACTCCTTTTAAGTTTTTATTCTTTATACTTTTCAATTTTGCATGTCTTATGCATATCCTATTTATACTGAGTTCAAATATTAAGTGTTATCAAGTTTTTAATTTATGTTAGATAATTTTCTTAAACATGGCCCAGTGATGCTCATGCCCTTGCCAAGTCTTGTATGGATCAAGTGCTTAAGGTGCTACATGAGCACAAAATCATGGAACCAAGGTTGCATGAGAAGAAAATTTTGAAAATGTGTCATTGGAAGACCTAAGGGAGAATTCAACCATATATGATAAATTAAGGATAAAATTTATTAGAATTTATAAAAGAGATATAAAACATGTGCTAAGTCCTAAGTAAGGTGAAACAACTTTTGGAAGAAGAAAAATTTGAGCTAAAATGACTTAAAAATTACTAGGTGTGCATTCAGCCACCTTGGTTTAATTCAAGAAAAAATGAACTTAAAATTTGGTTAATGATGCATTAAGAATCTTTGTTGGGTAAATGGAAGATTTAAAGGTGTAAGTAAGATCTAAAAGTGGCTAAGTCCATAGTAACCAAAATAGATAAAATCAAGTGAAATCCATAATTAATACTTAAGCTAGATTTCAAAAATGTATAAGTTGGTAATTAAAAATGAATCATGGAGTTGTGACGAGGAGAGAAGTCATTCAACCATGACCTTGAGAGGTAGGGGAGGAGTCCTAAAACTTAATTAAACTTGGTAAAACTTATAACCTAAAATTCAATTAAAAGTATTCTTCAATCTAGATGAATTTGAAGATGAAATTTGATGCCCTAAACAATAAGAGTGACATTCAGCCACCTTAGGGTTAATTAGTCAAGGAAGAGTTTTAATTCTTAACTAAGTTTAATTAAGGATCCTTGGCATATAAGTACAAAGAATTAAAAGTGTAAGGAAATTTTAAAATGGTTAAGGGATCCATTCAACTACCTTAGGATTAATTGATCAAGAGGGAAATTTAATTCTTAACTAGTATTAATTGAACATCCTTGACATATAAGTAGAAGGGATTAAGATTGCGAGTAAGTTTTTAAACAGGTTAAGGAGCTCATTTGGTCATATTAGCTAAGTTAGTGAAAGAAAGTTAATAATTTGCTATGACTCAAGACTAAACCTAGGCATGCATAAATTAAGTGATTAGGAATGAAACATGAGGTTGAAAAATTACATTGAACCATTCAGCCACGACTTTCAAGAATAAAGAAGAAGTTTAAAAATTTATAAGTCCATGTACTAATTAATGAATTAGACTTCAATTGATGAAAATCAACTCCAAAGACAAAAAAAAACTAGAAGGCCTTGGAAACCAAGGACTTACATTCATCCACCCTAAGTCAAATAAGAAGAAATGAGTTTGAAAACTTGGTTTAGGTATATTAAGAAACTTTGTTATGTAAAAGTAAAGAATTAAAAGTTTAAATGAAGTTTGGAAATGACATATGCATCATTCAACCATGCATAACTAAATTAGCATAAATAAGTTAAAAACTTTCTAACACTTAACCTTTAAACTTAGTATGAATAGGTTATGCATAATACTTGCAAATTGAAGTGCACAAAAAATAAAAACTTAAAAGGTGTCATTCGGCCACCTAAAGGAAAACTTCTAAGTTTGTAAAAATCATGTGAAACTAATTGAACATTGAAAAAAGGAAAGGTTGAGGAGTAAATTAGAAGGTTAAGGAGTAACTTAGAAGGTTTAGAGAATTAAGCCCCCTTGAGTGATTCATCATAAAATGTAAATGAGTTAAATAAGTTGGACATGTATGAGTGCATATAGTTATGTTATCCAAATGTCATTGATAAGTCAACTTGTAATATTTTATAAATGCACCTTATTTAATGTGAGTTGAATATTGAATGCTCATAAGTGTTTAAAAGATAATGCTATGTATGATGAGTATATATGATTGATGATATGGTAGAATTTAAGATCTAAATATGCATAGTATATTGATTAGATATTAATTGAGCATGCATGATTATTTGAAAACCTTTAAGAGGAACCTAAATGATTTAAGGAATCACTAAAGCAAACTTATGTGAAAAGTTAATCTACTCTTAATATGTCTGGTGCACATCCAGGGAACAATCAAAGTCCTACTGAAGAGGAGTCAAAAAGTTTCTCCACAAATCCTTCTATTTTAAAGAGAAAAAGATTTTTCACTTATTATGAGATGGTGACTGTCGCAACCGTAATTACGACGATGCGACGAACTCGCTAAAATTTTGAAAATGGAATTTTATTGGATTAAGTGGAGTCGCCACCAAATTTTTATTTAAGGGAAAAAGATTTGGAGAAACCCTAACTTGAGGATGAGATTCTAAGTTCGGGAGTCAGTTACGAGTAGGGAAGGTGTTAGGCACCCCATTTTCCCGTTCCGGAGAACGGTACCCTTAAACTGAGTGTGTGATCTCTTGAAAATTGTTTGATCCCTTAGTTAACATGAAAATAAATAGCTTGATGGAGGTTAGCCTGACAGGACTTGATCCTGCTCCTACGTATTCTCCAGTGCAATGGAAAACTCAAGGCTTACGTAGTTCTGGTTTGTATTGAAGGTTTGACCTTCGAAAGTGCTTGAAAAATAATATTCGAAAATAAACATGTTGTTTTGAAATGTTTTTTATTTTGAAAGGACCTTTAGTCCACTCATGCATAGAGTCCGAAGCGGCTAAGGCAACACGGGGGCCTATACGAACCACTAAACATCGAACAGCAGTGTAGACCGCCAGTTTCCCGTTTAGAGTTCGTCGCGTGAGACTGTAGATCCCAAAGCATTTGAAAAGAACTTTATTTTTAAAAGGACCTTTATTCCACTCATGCACAAGGTCCAAGGCGGTTACGGCAGCACGGGGCCCTATACGAACCACTAAACATCGAACAGTAGTGTAGACCGCCAGTTTTCCATTTAGAGTTCGTCGCGTGAGACTATAGATCCCAAAATCTCCTGACAAGAATTTTATTTTTGTGAAAGGACTTTTGGTCCACTCATGCACAAGGTCCGAGGCAGCTAAGGCAGCACGGGGGCCTATACGAACCACTAAACATCGAACAGCAATGTAGACTGCTAGTTTCCCATTTAGAGTTCGTCGCTTGAGATCGTAGATCCCAAAACATTTGAAAAGAATTTAATTTGAACGTAATAAAGATAAGAAAAGAAATGACTTGATTAGAAAAAGGAATTTATTTTGAAGTGAACTTGACTTTGAGTTTTGGAAAATGAAACTTGACTTGATCAAAAATGAGCTTGACTCGGACTTGACAATTTTGAAAGACTCGCACTTGAATTTGCTTTGAAAACTTGAGAGAAAGAGAACTAACTTGAGTTTGATTTGCTTTCATTCGAAGAAAAGAATTAAAAAAGAGTTTAGTATGAATTTTTTGGCAAAACAATTTGATTTGGGGAAGAGGATTGATTTTGAAGAGAAAGAATTTTGCTTGAATTTGGGGAAGTACGAGGGTTTAACTGGAATTTAGGAAAGTACAGGGGCCTGGTTATAATTAAAGGGAATACAGGGGCCTGATTGTAATTATGGAAAGTTTGGGGGCATGGTTGCAATTAAGAATTGTGGGGCTGGCTTGCTTGGCTGGCTCATGAGGCTTGATTTATTTCTGCAGCTAATTTGCATGGCTTGCAGGCTCATGTGGCTTGATGGCTCGTATGCGGCTCGGGGCTCATCTAAAGGGCTCACAGCTTGGCAGCGTTGAATTGGCTAGCTTGGCTCAGCCGGTGGTGTGGGGGCTCGAATTAATTACATGGCCCACTGGGGTGGCGCCTGAATCATCCACTGGATTTATAGCAAAAAGCCCTAGCCAGGGATCGACCCTGGGGTCAGGGGGTCACATGCATGGCAAGTCAGCCATTAAACCGAGCTTGCATTTGAATCCATAATGCTCTTGACTGAATTTAAACCATGCCTCCCTGATGTGGAATTTTGACCTATACATGACCTGCATGGGTCCATTAAGTGTTCTCTTAAGGATTTACCAACGTGGGTCTTCCGACCTTCTATCGCGCATACCATTCTTCCCCATATATTTCAAGAGAGTGGACCTGGCTAAAGGACCTACCAACCCAGGCGGCCATTTCTTCTTCAAACAAACGGCCATGGGTGTGAAAAATGCGAGGCTTTATGTACATTGGACGTGTGAGGGGGGGGGGGGGGGCTCGCACGCTGGTGAAGCTTAGCGCCCTTTGGACCAACATGATCAGCCATTATGCTCGAACCTGTCCAGAGGCTTACAGTGTGCATGGGGTTTCTTTATTTCACGTGAGTATGCCTGGGGAAGAACGACAATCTATAAGATGCAACTGATTTAGTGGCTTGAGGCAGGAGATCCATGTTCTCCATGCCTACATGTATTCACCTAAGTATCTCCGTGCCATATTCATTCACCACTGCGATCATCGAGCACGGGGGAAGCTATTAAACGCCCAGGGGAGTCGGTCCAAAATATGCATGACCCTGCATGCCTTGTACAAAGAGCGTAGCTAGGACCTACTTGGCCTTTGCAAATGCTTCCCAACGTACAATCTTTGGGAGTCAGCCAGCCGAACCAACAATGGATTGTTGTGGTGATCCTTCTTCTAAACAGTACACCCCTTCCTCATGTGTGATTGAAGTAAGCTTCAAGCATGGGGCTGGTACCTTGTAGGGATACCCCTCACGTGAACTTTCAGCACCTGACCTCATCTTCCATGAGTCAACTATAGAGCACCCGCCTTTCGCGTTGACAAATTCTGAGTGAAACACCCATGGGCATTATTATTTAAGGTGCTTTCATCACCCTGAACCAACTATAAATGCTTATACTCTGGTAACACGCGCCAGCGCAGTGACTAGAACCAGCCATAAATGCTTACCTCTACAAACAGCTTCCTGGCTGTACCTCGCTTGAGGTCTCTCAATGCTCACTGGATTCTCACTCAATATTCTCACTCAGGTCCCTATTCTTTGAGCACTTTCCCTGCTTAGACCCAGTTTCCATCATGTGTTAACCAACAAACCAGGACAAGTCTCTGTAAAACCTCAAATTCACCAATATAACATGCAAATCGCGTGCAATCCTGCATGGAGTAAATCACGTGCGACAAACTTGATGTCCCTAGGAGCTGATTGGAGGGGGATAATCGTGGTGTTCAGAGTATAATCTCATGGTTGTGTGTCCACAAGAACCGCATGCAAAACACAATTCTATTCACTAGCCTCACCCATCTCAGTAGAGTCCATGCGTCAATCATCCAGAGACAGTCTATTGAACTCTGAGTTCATCTAAATCATACGGGTTTACAAACAATGGATGTGCAAAAGTATCCGAAACACTAGCTACGAGCAAAATCTATGAAACTCATGTATATTTACATAATCAAATTGGAGTGAAAGGTTGAAGCGACGAGCGCCACTGGTCATGATATGTAACCAAGAAAGAAAGGATCTAGACAAACTAAGCAGCATATTAGATCAAATTGAGAGAGAACCAATTAATTTAAGACAATCTGATCAAGATTCTAAAGTCAATTGGAATTGTTAACTCTGTTCGCCATGAAGGCAGCCTGCACTATGATGCCTCGCCAAGTAGAGCCATCGATAAGAAGAGATGCAGTGATTAAAGCACATAAACGAGTGGAACCGGTCAAGAACGCTAACCTGATAAGAGTACAAGCTCAAAGAGTGTAGAATTTCTTTCACCGAATGGATAGCTCGAAACTAGTTCTTGATGCTTCCAGAATGACAGAGATATTCAAACAGAAGGAGGTTGAGCCACCAATGCCAACTCCCTGGAGATAGCTGCAGCGAAGGTGATCATTCAAATCAAAAAGAATCACCGGATCTTTTCCCTCAAACCAGTGTGATGTTTTTCTTGTTATTACTCCCTCTAGCTCCGTTCCACCATCCCTTGAGCGAGAGCCGAAGAAAATCTGTTTTCTTTTCTTTACAACCGATCAAACTTTGAGGGCAAAGTGTTGAGATTAAGAGGGAGCAAGAAGGAGAGAGCTCCGATTTCAACAAATGAGAAAAAAATCCCCTTCCTTTTTCTGTTTGTAGGTATATATAGACAACTCCCCCTCTTGGCAAGGGCCAAGCTCTTTCAAAGAGCCAAAAGACAGCCCTTTCCAACCTCTTTTTCCTTCCTTTTTTCGTTTTCCCTCTTCGATTTGATTTCTTCATTTCTTATTTCTTTCAATTTTCATTTTTTTACTTTTTATTTTTTGTTAAATTAGTTTTTCTGATTGTATTACTTTCTTAATTTTTCCATTTTCTTGTATTTATTTCTCTTTCATTTCTTTTTTCTAATATTTATTTTTTTACCTTTTTTTTATCTTTTTTTATTCATTTTGTTTATTATTATTATTCTCTCTTTTTTCATTCTTTTTTTTTCAATTTTTTCTCTTCTTATTATATATTTTATTTTTATTTTTGTGATTATCCTACTTATTATTATTATGTAATTTTCCATTATTTATTATTTTTCAGCATTTTCATTTATCTTTTTCTATCATTTTTCTTTATTTTGTTTTCTTGTCTTTTTCTATTTATTTTATTTTCTTGTCTTATTCATATTTATTTATTTGTTTATTTATTAGTATGTTTTAATTAGCATTGGTTTCTTGATTAATTTTAACAGTTGGAGGCCTCGGATATAATTGGATGTTTACAGTGACGACCATTTAGGAATGAACTCGTATCCTTAAGAATAGAAGGTAAAGTAGCAGAGCCATTGAGAAGATATTGTTTGATTGTTTATAATGTGTCTATGTTTAGAGAGTTCCCTGAAGGTGTGGAATAGAAATTAAAATTCCTTGAAGTTTTGGAATAGAAAATGAAAGAGACAATGTATATAAGACAGAATAAAATGTAAGTCAAATAATATTAATATTAAGATTCTAGATTTATGAAGTTTAAGTTAGATATATGCTTATGTAGTAATGGTGGTTTCTTTATAAAAATGACCCATTTCAGTAGGAGTTTTTGAAAGATTAAAAGTAACCTTGCATGTATGTCATGATTTTTCTAATAAACTGAAGTGGTTGAGATAAAAGTGATGACATTACATGTAGAGTATAAACCTAGTTTCTCACTTCTTCTCTCCTCACTCTCCTCCTAGACGACAATCATATCCTTTGCGACAGCGGTGGTCTATATTGACATTAGTAACATGTATTAATCGGTGAACCCCCACGACCTTTTAATTATAGCGACAGCCAACGTGAGAATTTATTTCTCGTTAGGACATCTATTTATCTCGGAAATATTGAGTCCAAATTTTTCCACAATGGGTTTTGCAATTCCTTTGGAGGCATTTCACCATAATAGAGTCTTTCCACCTCCTCCCGGTTACCTTAGGCAACAGACGACCATTGTTGAGAAATCCTCTTCCTTAGAAGGAGAGACTAATCCCTAGACTCCGTCTCATTATCATAGTTCGTCACATCTATGTCCTCACAAGAAATCTCTCCTTACCCGATGTCATATCCATTTCAAGCCTACCAGGCACTACAAAAACATATGACATTTGTGGCAGTTATAAGCAGCCAAAAAAATTATTACCAACATTTAAAAAATTACTAAAACTACAGATGTCACAAATCGTTTTTTCCAGTTTGTTCTTAACTTCTCGCAGAACAACTAGAATAATTAGTTTAATTACTAGCAATTAAAACTACCACAACTTTTTTAAATTAATTAAAAAAAGTTAATTTTTCAAATTTTTGATAGTATTTAATATGAATGGTAACAACATAAAAAAAAACTATGATGGAAGAAAAAAAAAAATTTCTTTAAGATGAAAAAATTTAACTGCACCAATATGAATCTAGAGATGATACCTAGAAAGTCTCCCATCCCTTCGTTTGTAAGAGAAATTGACATTTTAGAAACTACCTCCATAGACTTAAGACAGAGGATTTCACATAAATACTAAGAACTTTAAAAACTTTTTATCTTGAACAAGATTCCCTAAAGATAATTTTTCACAATTTATTTTTTTTAAGTGCGACAAAGTAGAACTCACCATAAAATAAAAGAAAGGATAGAGAGATAGGGTAAGCTACACAAAAAAAAAATGGCACAAGACAAATTCATGGAATTATATTTTAAAATAAAGTTATGAATGATAAAGCAAATGATATTTTTCCATGACTTTAATTAGGATTAATTAGTCATGCTTGACCCTATAGCTCTGAAACCATACCTCCATTTGCCTTGGTCGAAATTTCAATTGCATTGTCAAAGCCTCTTTCTACATCTATATAGAACCAAAAAATCAAAAATCATATACTATACATAATGGAAGTATTTATATATAACAAGCATGAAACTGAATAAATGTCACGTTAAATAAAAAGAGAAAAAAGGAATTGAAGGGTCTTTCCATTCATAAATTTTGTTAAACACAAATCAATAGTGATCATAGCAAGTGATAAGGTT
The DNA here is from genome assembly GCA_037954105.1 of Canavalia gladiata. Classification (NCBI taxonomy): domain Eukaryota; kingdom Viridiplantae; phylum Streptophyta; class Magnoliopsida; order Fabales; family Fabaceae; genus Canavalia; species Canavalia gladiata. The sequence continues at coordinate 12,814,523 of CM075662.1, read as the reverse complement.
GGATCATATTATTTTGGTAAAAAAATGTCTAATATTGGGATATGGATGTGATATGTAGCATTCGGTGACTAGACTTTACACATGTAACACAAAATTGAAATAATTTCTATCAATAATTAATTTTTCAAGTTATCTATATATTGTTGGTAAATAGTATTTTTAAAAATGATATTATTTTAATAAAAAAGCCTAATAATTGAGTGAATTTTAATTCTTTCATTTTAACAAATAACATGATAATATCATATTAAGAAAAATATATTAAAATAAAAATAATGAAACATATAAAAAAATAAATTTAATATATATATATATATATATATATATATATATATATATATATATTCCTAACATAAGCAAAACCAACATGACAATTTTTTAAGTTGTATTTGAGTCTAAATCTTCTGAAACCCTAAATGATGTATTTATATTTGACATTTGAGAAGGGTGAGAAAATGAATTTTAAGTTTGTTTTTTAATCATATATATTATTCAATGTTTCATCACATTATAAATTGTAATACAAGGTACCTTAAGTAACACGCGTACACAAATGCTACACCTAGCGTCACTCTCATCTACTTAGTAAAATTATAATTAGTCAATCTATAAGATAAAGGTGACTGTTGCGTTCCAATTTCCAACAACTTATAGAAGACACTTTATACTCGAAGTTTCTATTTTAGTATCAATCAAAACATTATTATCACAATGTATAAATTACATGAATAACTACACATGTAGTTGTTAGCTTAGATTAGATAGTAGTAGATTGGTAGAATTAGAAGATGTGTACCAGCTCGGGGAGCTTATCAACTTGATGAAAATAGTCCAAAAGAACATGTACAAGTAGCTAACTTCTTCAATTGGTTTTTGTTTAGTATTACAATTGGGACTAGCATACAAGTCACCTTTGTAGTTTATGCCATCACAGAATCCTAATGGTACAAAGGTTTTATCATATCTCTCTCATGTTCTACTGTTGGCCATATTTTCATTGTCTTAGGAAAGAAATTCTACCACATCCAACTGCTAGGAGAGAGTCCATTGTTAAGAGTCTTATAGGTATCTCCCCCTTAATCTTTCATTGCTATTCAAAGCTATGTTAGATTCATTCCAGATTGTTCTTGTAGGTGCTGGTTGTCACAGTAAAGAATTGGAGTGTGAAAGTACCCAATGATTCTAATAAGTTGAACGAAAAATATAATTCATTAAAATATATAACGCATCACACATTAATCAAGTAATATACAATAAACTTACATCCATCCCCTTAACAGATCCAAGAACGATGGATCCAAATTGATAAGAGAACGCCTTGAAGATGAACAATCCAGATATAAGTACAATCACATACTCCATTTCATGGTTATCTAGAATTCTTTCTCCAATTCCTACCATGTAGTTAACAAGAACATGAAATATTGATGTCAAGAAAGCCAACTGTTTTGCAATATCAAAATCGACAAGCATTTTATCAAAAATTTTACAAGGCATTTCATCAAATACTATATAGATAATATTTCTAATTTGATTACCTTAAATTTAGAGAGGACAAACCAATTATCTAAATGGAAGCAAAGCTTCAGATTCGAGCAATGACAACAAGATTGGGAACTTGCAATCCTGCTTACATTTCAAACACAAAAAATAATCTCATCAAATTTCAATCAAAATATGCATGCATAATGATTGATTGCAAGATCATCACTAGAAAGAAAGGAAAAATTAGAAACAAAAATGGGATAAAAAATTGAGAGCAAAATCTAAAATAAGAAAAGGAGAGTGAAGAAGAATTGGACATCGAACATTAATTTCATAGTGATATATTAATAAAATAAGTCATGGGTTGGGTATAAATTAAAAAAAAAGGATAAATTACATTCTAGGCTTAGATATAAGTAAAAACCAACATCGGCACTCAATATATTCTAGCAGTTTTATTAACTACAAGAAAATAATTGCTATAAATGCATGTTTTCTTAGTGAGGAGATGTTCGACGAAACCTTTATATCTTTCGATCAGAGCAAATGGTTAAAATATTTTTATCATTAGATTACGGAGATTTGTTGATCCCACAATGTTATTTTTAAGGAATAAAAAAAACAAGTTGAATGTTATATTCATAATATAAATATTTATAAATTGTTGGATGCAATCATCCTAGTTATCAGTATGTAAAAATAAGCTAATTTATATATTATAATATGTATCAAATATGTACGTAAATTTGATAGGTACGTTATAATATATAATAAAGTGTACGTAAAGGTTTTAATACTAAAGATTGTTATAGGTATGTAAACAGATTGTATAATTATATAATATTTATGTGTTTTGTGAATTGTTTATGTTTAATCGTTTACCTATGATTAAAGACACCATCAATTTTATTTAAATTAAAAAAAATTAGAAAACTTTTTTATTTTAAAACAAAAAACGGTGTACAAAAATAAAATGGGTTTGCGAGTCTATTATGTGTAGAGAAGGGTGGAAACTTAATCTCAAGTCATTCCTAACACATCCACTTTAAGGTGGTGGTTACCTTTAATTGAATTATGCAAATTAATAATAGTTTTAAAATATTTATTTTATTACTTCTAATACATAAAGAGAAATTAAATAAAAATAATATTTTTAAACAAATAGTAAATGAATAAATAATTAAATAAAAAAAAATATTGTAAAAATTAATTTTGATTAAACAGTTTAATTTCCACTCCTACGTATCCTTTGATGCAATCAAGAATTGAAAGTAATGCAATTCTCTAGTAAACAACTGTACGTTGATTTATTTAACTAGAAAAGTAAAAATTAATATTATTTAAAAAACGTGCTTGAAAAATTTATATAATATAAAACTACTCAATAAATCTCAAATATCGAATGAAGGAAGTATCTATTATTCAATCATTTTTATTAAATATTACATGAATCAAAATATACTCTATTTATTTATTTTTTAATATATTTAAATAAATATAAAATATATTTATTCAAATGAATTATATTGTATTAGATTTAAGTTAGCATAAAATCACTCAATAAGTCTATATGGTTTAAACTGATAATGAAGGTAATAAGTCTATATGGTTTAAACTGATAACGAAGATAACATAGATTACTCAATCTCTATCATTAATTCTTATAGAAGATAAACTATATTTTACTTATTATAATCCTTTAAATAAAAAATAAATTAGTAATTCTATACAAATAATAAAATATTTATTTTAAAATAAAATTATTTTATATTGAACTTAAGTTAGTATGAAATTAATCAATAATTCTTTGCACTTAAAATAATAAAAAATATAGTATTAAACTATTTTATCCATATCATCCATCTTGCATAGATTAAAATATATACTTAAAAAAATTAACTACAAAAATAATATTTTAAAATAAATTTAATAATAAAAAAACTATAAAATATCAAATAACAAATATTAATAATAAATACTCCAAAAATATATAATAATAATAATAATAATAATAATAATAGATTATCTATTAAAAAAGTAATTATAATAATAAAATATTAATTACTAAATATCACTACAATAATAAAAATTAATAAAAAAATTAAACAATAAAAATAAAAAACATATCATCAATTTTTAAACTTAATTTTACAATAAAATAAATAATATCATTCAATTTACTATATCAAACCAAGTTAACATATTACACTAATTTAATTATTATTAATTTTAAATATTAAAAGAGAGATAAAAAATATAATAATAAATAAATAAATTTCTTTCTTATATAATATATATATATATATATATATATATATATAATCAAAACGGTAAGTAGCTTATTAGGAGAACTTAACAGAACATCTAATTTACATAGATTTATAAAGAACAAAACTTATTCAATTTTTTTTATATATATAACTATGTGTATTATAAAAAAAAAATTAATTTGATGCATCAAAAATATATATATATATATATTATATTTCATCGTAATTTTCAAATTTATTTTTAATCAACATTCATTTGTTTATATATATAACAACATAACTTAAATTTTTTGTTCAAAATCTATATAAAAAAAAAGTTAAATTAATAAAAGTTGACTCTCAATGTATTAGCCAATTCTATTTTGATTCTTAATTTCTAAGATTCAAATAACAGCCCAATTCATATTTTTATGCCATTTTTTATAAAAAAATTAAATTTATAAATATTTGAATACAAAGCGCTGATTACCCCAACAAGAGCTTAGCACTCATGCATGCGCAAAGGAGGAATGAGAAAGCGACATGATCGCTGGCTAGAACCGCTGGCTAGAACAGAGTGATGGAGCAAAAATCATGGAAGCATAATAAAGTGGTTTTATAAATGTATTTTCTGATTGTTAAAATTGAAGATAGATGATGAAAATTTTCTAAGTTTTCAAGCTTTACTTTGCTGTACTTTTCTTGATGTTCATCTATTATTAATTTTAATTTTAATTATATATATATATATATATAACTGTTTAAACTTGTTGTTGCTGCTAGATTATATTTAGTTATCTATTATTTTTAAGCTATTTTAATATATAACGAGTTTATATGAAAAAAATTATAGAAAGTAATAGATAAATCAACTAGAAAGAATGGAATAACTGATTTGTTTTAGTGTAAAATTTGTAATTAGACTTGCTGTCTTTCTCTCCTTGTCTTGGCCCTTGTGTTCATATTTCTTAACAAGTCCTTCTCCGCTCTTCTTCAATTTTTGTTTATAAAGTATTTTTTTGAAATTGTTTTTTGAACTAAGCCTCCTTTATTCTTCTTCTGATATTGTTATTTATGAATTGTAAAGCCAATCAATTTTCTTGATTTTAACTGAAAAGAATGGTTTTCTTATAGCAAAATTCTTATTTTGGCCGTGTTAGGTAGCTGCTATAATATCTAGATTCACTATTCTATTTATTTTCCTTTTAAATTAGTTTTAAATAAATTTGTTTATTTTTTTATATTTTTTAATTAAAATAAATAGGATAATAAGATAAATGTGAAACTAATATTCACTTGATGAAATTTTTATTATTTTCTATTGTTGTGTAATATATTCTAAGAGAATGATAGGTCTTTTAGAAATTTTTTATTAAGTGTAAGCTGGTTAGAGTTTATTGTGATTTTTTAGTGAGTTTTTACTAATGTTTTATGTTCATATTTTTAAAAATATATATATTAATAATTTATGTCAAATCATTGTAATTTAATATTTTAAATAAAAATACAAGTTTGATATTTTTATCTTTTAGCTAGCTAATCAAATATGAAAATATTGTCATAAAACTTAATATATGCATGATATTTTGTATTCTTCATATGTCACAAAATCCAATTAATTTGAGATTTACCTAAGACTATGAAGAATTAAGTCTAAAGCCTAATTAACACCAAAATCAAATCCACAAAAGCCATAAAACTAATTTGTGCATCAAACACTCAGGTACAATTAAGAGGCGGAATCTATGGTTATACTTTTTGCTGGTGTTAGATTTCGAAACATTCTCACGTGTTTTTTTTTTTTATATTTTAAAGTTCATTTTTTAGTATCTTTTAGTCTGCAAGCTTCTATTTTCATTTAGATTTTGTGTGCACATGTTAAACGGAAGATGCTTAAATCATGTTCAACCTTTGCATATTATAAATGTTGCAATCGTGATGACGACGGAATAATGAACGATAAAATATGAACACAAAATAGTTATCATCAAAGTTTATTAAAAAATTTTAAAAATAAAATGTCTAAAAGTAATTACTTTTATATTTAAAAATTCATATTTTTGTTTTAGATTTTAATTTTTTTAAAAAATTATTTATGAAAAACTATTTTTAAATTTAAGATTCAGGATTGAAGTAAAAGATAAAATATTACAAGAAATAATTTTTATTTATCTTTTTGAAATGGTAATAAAAAAATTGAAAACTTTATTTTGTCTCAAAAAATCTAGTTCTCACTTCTACATATTTCCAAGTTTAATAGAAAAAATAAAATCATATAGTTCTGAAAAAATTAAGATAATTTGCAAAAGAAGTTATGGTCTTTTTTGGTAAAAAAATATTTTGTTAAAAAAGATAAAGTTTTAAAGGAGTTGAAAACAATTTGGCAGACAAAAATAGCAAACGAGTTGATTTGATAATGGGGGTTTTGATTTTGATTTTTGTAAAATCATATTTTGATAATTTTTAAAATATTTAAAGGAAAGATATTTTTATTTTGAAAAGATTGACTATAAATTTAAAGTAAAAATATTTTTTTAGAATTTTAAAAGAAGAAATTATTTTATATTTTTTTGACGGATTGATTTGAGAAAAAAGATACTTTTCGGAATTTCGAAACTTTTGAAAGGGTTGATTTAACATTTTTGGAAAGATTGATTTAATTTCACAAAGAAAATATTTTATTTTAAATTTTGAACAGGTTAGTTTTAATTTTTTGAATTTTTGAAGAAAAATTATTGAAAAAAAATCACATTACACGAAATACGACATAAGAACAAACTATAGATATATCTTTAATATTTTGCAACCTTCGGACGATCTAAATCACATTTCATTGTTACGTATTATTGTAATTTTTAAGAACTTTATTTTTTAAATTCTTATTATGTTTTCTTGTAATTTGAAAGAGGATTTAATTAATTAAAAAAGTAGTAACAAGTAAAAGAAACACAATTTAACTATATAATATCTGCAACGCTTGTAGATATACTGAAAAACAAAGAAATTTGGAAAATGATACTAATATTAAAAAAAATATTACAAATAGTTTTATATTGTTACATTTATTATTAATACAAGCCCATTAAATTTTATGAACTCAATATTATTTATTTATTTATATTCTTTTTATATATTGGTGAATTGAATTTTGAGATCCAACTTAAAACTTACATGGCTCAATTACCCATGGCCCAAACAAAGTTCAGATTGATTCACCCAGATTCAGATTTGTAAAACTTGACAATAGAGAGTGGCCTAATTAGTGCATGACTTGTTTTTGTTTCTTGGGCTCCGATTAAAACTAACCTAATTTAGTTTAGGAGATTGCTTATTGCATCCCCAAATTTCTTTTTGCATCCTTCACCGGGGAAAAGTTAAAAATGCTTCTGTAACTATATCTCATCAGCACCTCTTCTTTTCGTTTTTTACTTTTCTTTTCCTTCTCAGCTGCCATTGTTGTTCAATGAATATAACTCTAATCAAAATTTGTTAATTGAGTGTAAGTTGAGCTGTTGTTCTTGATCGGAGGAGGAGTTGACCTGAAAACCGTCGGAGAAGCGTTGGAGAAGACGAAGGTGAGCTGAACATCGAACTACACTTTATATTCCGCAAATTAATTTACGGAACGTTAAAAATCTTTTGTAAATTAATTTGCGGAATTCACTAGTGTATTTCGTAAATTAATTTACGAAATGTAAATTTTGATCTCCGCAATTTAGTTTAAGGAAGATAAAAACGTAACATTCCGTAAATTAATTTACGGAACATGAAAAATTACATTCCGCAAATTAATTTACGGAATACACTTATGTATTCCGCAAATTAATTTGTGGAATATAATTTTTTATGCTCCGTAAATTAATTTACGGAATAGTAAAAAAAATTACATTCCGCAAATTAATTTACGAAATACACTTATGTATTCCGCAAATTAATTTGCGGAATATAATTTTCTTACTTCCATAAATTAATTTACGGAATAGTAAAAAAAATTACATTCCGCAAATTAATTTGCGAAATGTAATTTTACTATTTCGCAAACTAATTTGCGGAAGGTTAATTAAATTAATTAAATAAAAAAAGTTGAAAAATTAAATGCTTATGGTATGTGATATTTTTTTTCTTTTTTTATGCAGAGATAATTATGGAAGATTTGCTGAGGTGGAGCAACCATGTTTTAGACGAAGTGGACATGCCAATTTCTTTAGAAAAGGATGATGTAGTAATATTATTTTGATGAAATTATTTTTTTTTGTTTTTATAAAAGTGTCTAACGTGATTTAATTATGGTATATGTGATCTCAAAATAATTTAAGTGTTGAAGAAAATAAGTTGGCTCTGATAAAGAACAATGGTGATTATACGAACGCATTCTTGACTAATATGGTATGCTTTTTAGATTGAAAAGTTTAATTTTTATGTTGTCTATGATTTAGTAAAATTTGGTTATTTGTATGTTATAATTAGGTTTTTCCTTCATGTGATGATTTATTAACTTGGACTAGAGCAGTGGGTAAAGCTCATGAATTTGTTGTGGTTATTATTAGATCTGATCGTGGTGGGATTGGACGGAAAACAATGTTAATATTAGGTTATGAAAGAAGTGGAAAATATAGACAATACTAGAATGAATTAGTGCGAAAGGTGAGTGGAACAAGAAATTGTGAGTGTCCCTTCAGATTAAGAGGAAGGGCATTAAGAAGTGGTGAAGGATGGAAGCTTAACGTTGTATGTGGGTTTCACAACCATGATGTAGCCGAAACATTAGAAGGTCATGCGTATACTGGAAGACTAAGTGGTGAAGAGAAGTCTTTACTAGGTGATATGACAAAGAATATAGTTAAACCAAAGAATATTTTGTTGACATTAAGAGGTCATGATGATCATAATATGACTAACATCAAGCAGATCTATAATGCTCGCCATAAATATCGAAAATCAGAAAAGGGTCCTCGAACAGAACTCCAACACTTGATGAAATTAATGGAACGTGACAAATATGTGTATTGGTATAAAAGGATTGAAACGTCTAATGTTGTTCGAGATATTTTTTGGACACATCCAAATGCCATTAAATTGTTGAATGCATTCCATATTGTGTTGATCATTGACACCACATACAAAACAAACAAATATCGGTTGCCATTACTTGAGATTGTAGGAGTAACCTCGACGGAGTTGACTTTTGTTGAGCATAGATTCAACAAAGGTTTTTATGCCAAGCTACGGGGCTTTGTATCAAATAATGCTTTAACCCACATTGCTAACGAATATGAGTGGGTAAAAATTATAAGTATTGACAGTATAACCTGTGGGTGCAATCTTAAAAGTACATATGGATTACCTTGTGCATGAGAGTTAGCAAGGTATAGTGTGATGGGTAATTTTGTACCATTAGAGTCAATTCATCGTCACTGGAAGATATTGACATTTTCTGATCAAGGAATGACAGAGCAATAGGGTGATTTGTCGTTGCAACCAGAATTTGAAGCCTTGCAGAAACAATTCTCAGATCTTGATGTTTGTGGAAAGATAACGCTCAAAAATAAACTTCATGAGTTGGCATTTCCTAATACGAATTTAATGTGTTCACCTCCTGATAAAGTTAGAACAAAGGGTGCAATTAAAGGTAAGGCATTGCAGATGGAATGATCAACTAAACGTGAACCATCCTTCTTTGAATATATTAATGGTTTGTATTTTATCCATGATAGCTCGTCACCTCGATTGTCATCTGATGGTAAACGTCACAATAAGCAGAAAAAGGTTATGCCTATGCTAGACTTGTTTCCTGTTCAGTTACATAACTATATTGAACGAATTGTTGATGTTGAAGCTGATGGATATTGTGGATATCGTGCAATTGCTGCATTGCTGGAAAAGGATGAAGAGTCTTGGGCTCAAGTTTGACTTGATTTAATTCGGGAGTTTGGTCAGTATCATCATGTGTATGTGAATCTGTTTGGAAGTGAAGAAAGATACATACAGTTAAGGACTTCTTTGTTTGTTAGGAATGAAAAAATGGTTTCACCTGATAAATGGATGACGATTCCTGATATGGGTTTTGTAATTGCGTCTAGGTATAATGTCATTCTTATTCATATTTCCATTCACGGATCGATGACATTTTTCCCGCTCAGAGGTGAACCACCACAATTGCTGAACCATCATATTATTTGCATAGGATTTGTTAATGGTTGTCATTTTGTACAGGTATTCATCCACCTATCTATTATTCTTCAAGTGAAAGTTATTTATATTTACATTGATCTCATGTATATTATCATTGTAAGTTTTTATGGTAGACGGAGCTCTAATTCCTCCAACTGCTTTGCAATGGCATAAATATTGTGACGACAATGCTCGGATATGGGAGTGGGCATATATTAGTCAGATGGATTTATTTAATTCATTATTAAAAACAATGTTGACAATGTCACAGACATTATAACCGATTAGTTGTAATATCCTTTCTACTATTGATAATTTACCTTATTTGATCTGAACAGGACCTGCTTATCATTTGACAATTTTGTTCATTTCAAAATCAATATACAAAAACCAATATAAAAACGAATAATTAAATAATAATATAAGAAACCTTAATATAAGTATATTAATTTATATTCACAAACAAGTATTTTAATTTTTCTTAAACTTTTGAAAGGTATCATCCAAAACGAATTAACAGTAACCTGCTTATCATTTGCTAGTTTTGATCAATTCAAAATCATACAAAACGAATGAATAGTAATCTGCTTATCATTTCACAATGAAAGTCCAATTCAAAAGCAATATATAACTACTATAAAATATAAAAATCATCATTTCTCAAATACATATAGTGTTTAAAAGTATAAAATATACAAAGATCAATCTTAAATCCCTAATATATAACATCAACTGCTTGGATGACTCCTCTTCCTCCGCTGGTAGGTAAGAACATCACCACGACTTCCAACACGTGTTATGTTCAAAGCCTGGCGTGCCATATCAGCTTCTGATGAATCCTCTGGGAGCCTTCCTGAACCAATGATGTCTTCTAGTAGTTCAACAATTCTATCAAAACGATCTTGAAAAATAAATTATATTAGTAACAATGTCATCTAAACATGATTTTTCAAATAAACAAATGGATTACCTGAGTAGAAAGTGAAACTTCTTCCGCTGCATGAGATGGGCTAGCCTCTGCCACCATAACAGGAGGTTTAGGTTCACCCTAACCCACATAACTACTGGGTAAAAGGTATAGGTGAAAGATCCTACGAAACCACTCCATGTATCCAATAGCACACTGCCCTGGAGTGGTAGCAACAGAACCTCTAACCTCTTCTGCCACCAATGATAGTTCATAGTTTAAAAAACTATCATCAATGGAGCGAGGAATTCCAACCATACCCAACCTATCAACAGTAGGCATGGGGATCCCCTGAACATGCCCAAACTGACGCAGAACTCTATCAAGTGAATGAAGGTACACCAAATCACCACATCTGATCAAACCTCTGTACCAACAAGCGTTAGCCAAGGGTCGATGACATCTGAACTCATCATATGGTGTCCAAATGATGTCATCAACCTGTATGTGATCGAGAGCCGCCCTGTATGGTCTCATCCCCGAACCGCGTAGCATCTTCAACCGCATCGCCACCGACATATCGGGGGTAAAGTCATCCTTAAGCTCACGTCCCCCAATCCGTGGGAAATGCTCAACAATCCATGCCTACAGTTATATTATAAACAAATAAGTAACAATATATCAGTTCAAAACCCTTAAATGATGTACAATGAGTGACATTTAGTGTTGCGAAAACTCGCATCATTAAGCTAATCGTAGAGGTATGCCAGTGCAATAACACCCCAAGCATACCTCCCGATGATGTGAACATCCCTAAATAACTCCAAATACGACACACTGACAAGGATGCCACTCTTGTCAGCAAAAATAGTGCACCCAACCAATCGGAGCAGGTAGGCACGAGTAACTGCATCCAATTGACCCTCCTGAATGCATAGATCACACACATCCTGCAGCCAACTGAACCTCACATATGCACCTCAGGTGTGATCTGTCTCTATGTTTGCCTCTGAAGCAGAAACACCAAGAAGATCTATCAGCAGGTGGCAAGCAGAATCTTGTGTCATCGACTAAGCAGAACAAAGCTCCCCTGTGATCGGTAGATGCAGCAATGAAGACACATCATCCAATGTGATGGTCATCTCTCCTATCGGCAGGTGGAAACTGCATGTATCTCTGTGCCATCTCTCCGCAAAAGTAGACAGTAAGCCCTTGTCTGCTATCGAATGACTGCATCGTACTAAGTCGGCTAATCCACCTTCTTGTACGATACTTTGGATGTAAGGTTGATCTATAGCGTTGACCTTTCGTCCATGGGTCAAGACCTTTAGAGCAGGACGATCTTGAAATAACATTCAGAGAAACCAAAACAATAAATTAAATAAACAAGTATTTCTTATAATGTCATATACATATACAGTGATGACACTCACCTCTCCAGTCCATATGTAATATGCTACATCCTTCCTATATGATCTAAGTACAAAGACATCTGTTGGACCACCTGGGAATATCTCTTCTTCATGATGAATATCAGCTCCAACATCAACATGCTCCTTATCATGGGCTTGTAGAACACGTCGACTGGCGACTGCAAGCAGAGGCAGTTGGTCGAACGTGTGCGTCCTCTGTATGCGAACTACCACCTCTACTATGTGAACCTCTAGTCCTAACCATATCTAAAATTCACCAAATAAAACACAGCTGATTAATTACTTTCCCTTGACCACACTTTTTCCCCTTAACTTAAAATTTAAACTTAAATCAATTAACCAATAAATTAACATAAAACATGCTTTTTATATTTTGTAAACCTTTAAAATAAACCTAAATAATGAATCCTTAAACCCTAAAAAACATAAATTAAATAAATAAACTTAAAAGGTAAATATACAACATTAATTTTGAAACTAATGTATTCCGCAAACTAGTTTGCGGAATGCATCTAATGTATTCTGTAAACTAACTTGCAGAATACATCTGTTGCATTCCATAAACTAGTTTGCGGTTTGTATAATGATACAATTTCGCAAATTAGTTTACAAAATGTATCAGATGCATTCCGCAAACTAGTTTACGGAATATGTCTAATACATTCTGCAAACTAATTTGCGGAATGCATGTGGTCGTCTTCTACCTTAGGATTCAAAAGTCGTTCTACCCTAAAACCTACATCTACCCTACCCAATGGACTACCAACAACAAACGAGTTTAAGGTTGAGGGGTGCTAACCTGAAAGTGAAAGCTTTGAGCTTGGCTTGATGGTCTTCGTTTGAATTGAGTGCAGACTTGCAGAATTAAAGCGAAGAGCTAGAAGCTGATTGCGGAAGAGTCATTTGGCTTGCGGAAAAAAGATTTTTTTTTACGGAAGAATAAGAGAGATGAGGGAGATGTTTAATCGTAAATTTATAATAAAAATTTACCAAAAAATTAAAAAGAGGTGTAAAAAGAAAAAAGGGATGAAAAAGTAAGCCCTTTAGCTTAAGACCTACGTAAACTAATATAAGTTTAACGACCCAAAAATAAAATACAGGAACCCAAAGCAATGCAATTAAACTTAATGGGTTTAGTTCAAATTTGTCATTATCATTGTTGGTGTAAAACCGTATGAAGGCAAGTGCACCTTATCGTTTTATGAAGTAAAGAATGAGTAGAGTATCGTCTCCACAGGGATTTGGTTCAAATACTGAATTCCTACTAGTCCACTAATTGAACTCAGTTATGGGGTCACGTAGGCAACGCAAATTTACGCGTGTAGGCAACGCAAACAGAAATCAACAAGAATTCACAGAATCTGTCACAAATCTGGAACTCTGTCCAGTACGCAAAGAATACTTCAAAATAATATCTAAACTGTCAAACACTCAACAACTGATATAAATGTGTAAGAATTCAAATTATGGAAGATGTTAGGGTTGGATTTCACCAAAACTTCCTCTATGTAACATTTGATCATTACGTATATTCAAGATAAAATGTGGTTGAAGATCGAAATCACAATTATTGATTGGAGGTCAATCCCTTGACTCATCAATTCTTCACAACAAATTAGGAATCCTAGTTCCTTAGCAATTCCTAATTTGGAGTGAGCCTTACGTTCAAGAATTCAAACGATCTCACAAATGTGAACCTCTATCCCTAGAGCCTTCACAATTATGTTATTCAATCCCAGTTCCAATTTTTAAATCAATTTCCCAATTGCGAAGAAGAATTTAGATTCAATTTATAAGTGGCCAAGTCATAAAAGCATTAAGCAAAGAGATGAATAATCAACGTTAAAAGAAAACAGTCTTAAATAAATGCATAATCTGGATTACATAAGATCAGTTAAGGATTCATCCTCCCCCAACAGGGACTCAGTTACACATAATGAAGAAGAAGAAAACAGGAGAAGGGGAGAAGGTCCTGGTCATGGCAGCACGATGTAGAATCCCTTCGTCCTCAACCTTAGGGTTTCTCCTTCTCCCAGAACAGGACTAACGTTTAGGAAGATGGCAGCTCTATCCTCTGGGTCTGCCCTCTGGAGATAGATTAGTGGATAGAGTAAATTATGCCCTGTTTTCGTTCTGTTCTGGGCTTTTTATAGCTACTGGTCTGTAGCATTGCGTGTCCAACGCGGCCCAACTGCATTGCCAACGCGGAACCCTGTAACAGATTGCAGAAATTAAAACATCAGATTTACGAGAATTTATCATCCAAACTGCTCTAAAACTGTATTTTCCAGATTATGCATGAGTTATTCAGTTTTATATCATTTTCTCATGTTTTAATAGTGTTTTATACTTCAATTACTTGCAATTACATTGAATTATGTTCCAAATAAGTGTATTATTGGACACTTATCAATCATCCCAAGAAAAAAGAGTTAAAAATTGAATTGAGATTAAGGACTCTAAATTGAGATCAAAGAGAAAGATTAAGGACCCTAGTTGTAACCATCAAATATAACTAATAACACTTACAAATTACAAAATTACCAAATAGTATGAAACCAGACCCAAATCAGGGAGAATAAAAATATAAAGAACTCAAAGGGCTTCCACCTTCTCCTGGGTCCAATGGGGCTTCTCAAAGCATATTGCTTTTTAATCCTGAATGAAAAGGATTTTGCACCCTTTTATGAAATTACGTTTATATTTTTACTTTTTAAAATTATTTGTCTTCTTCAATTAAAATTTTAGAATATATTTTTTTACTTCGGAGTTAAAATTTTAAAATATATTTTATTATTTAATTTTGAAAGATAAAAAATACATTTTAAAACTTTAATTCAATGCAAAATATACATTCCGGATTAATTTCGGAAGGTATTTTAAAAAACTATTCTAAAAATTTAATTTCAAATAAAAAATTATATTATGAAATTAAAATTTTGAAATTTTATTTTTACATATTCACGGAAAAATAAAATTGGAAACAATTTTTTTTTAAAAAAAAAAGGATACGAAGAAAAAAAAATACAAAAAGCAATATCCTTCTCATACTTTCAAGAGGTCGAAGCCCATCTTAAGCCCAACCCAGAGAGAGTCCACGATAGTCTCTTCATTATGGGTATTGCTTTTGGAATTTCTTTATTCTATTTGTACCTCCTTCAATTTTTTTTTTAATTTTTGTTTCCAATTTCATCTGTTTGTGAATATGTAAAAATAAATTTTCAGAATTTTAATCCTAGAATATATTTTTCTATTCTGAAATTAAATTTTGAAATATTTTTTTAAAATGTATTTTTTACATTAAGAAATTTTAATTTTAAAATGTACTTTTTGCATTTCGAAATTAAAGTTTTGGAATGTATTCTTTACCTTTAAAATTAAATAATAATATATTTTAAAATTTTAGTTTTGAAATAAAAATATATTTCAGAACTAAGCTTCTAAAATGTAAAAAATATATTCTAAAATTTTAATACTGAAAGACAAAAAATTTAAAAAAGTAAGAATATCATCGTAATTTTATTAGAGATGTAAAACCCTGTTAATTTCAAGGGGATAAAAAAGAATACCTTCATTATGAAAAAGGGACGAGACTAGAGAGGCTGTGTGAGAGAGAGAGCAGCAAAGGTGGAAGTGTTTTATGTGCACTCTTTCAATCAATGCATAGAGAGAGAATGAATGGATGGAGAACTGGCATTATTATTTTGACTATTGCTTTTATTAACGTTTTCTTGATTGTGTATAAACAAAAATTCTGACTCCATTATTGTTATTAATACTTTTTTTTTTTGCTTTTCACTTCTTAATATCATACAATAATTATAGTACTTTTATTTAAAAGATTCTTGCGATATTGGCTTTAAAATTTTGACATGGCACCCACCTGACCTGCCAATCTTTTATGCCAAAATGATGAGTCGAAATATATAATTGATGAATTTGCAAATGTGAAAAATTCTAGCCAAAAAAATAAAATCATTTTGTATTTCAAAATGTTCACATATTGATTATGTCAAAAAGTACCTTTTCAACTCTTTTTGTTTTTAGTCTCTATAAATTCTAATCAAGACTTAGCAATTTTTTAATGCATTCCAATAGATGGTCCTACTTGTTGGTGTAAAAATATTTTAATACTTGATCGAAAATCTTTTGATATCAACAAAGGACTTTCTAATATTTATCTTTTAGCTAAACAAAAAAAAAGATAAATACTAAAAATGTTTAATTTACTTGGACCCAAACTTCAGTGTTGTATTCAAATTCATAAAATTAATTTTCCCCCCTTTTTTTAATCATTCAAATTTATTTCAAATTAAAAGAACCTATTTTCAATTGCTGTGCCATATTCGATGTCAAATTTGGAATTTGGTGGAAGTCTTTATTTTCTTCTATGAATCTTAGATTGAAAATATTGTTCTACTCTCCCAATATGAGACGTCTGAGTGGAATACTTTATTTAACTCGTGAGCATATCCAGCAGTTAATCCCATTCATGGCCTTCTCTTTCTATGATATTTATTGATCAGCCCACTAAATCTTCACTTCATAAATTTCTAAAATATCTAATTATATGTTAGCTAATAATTAAAGGTAAATTATAACTATAAAAAAATATCTTTATGTATCAATTCTTATTATTAGATAACAAAATTTAAAGTTGTCAAATGGATCAATTTTATCCTATTTAATTTTAATTTTATAGGTTAAAGTTAAAAAAACTTTTAAATTAAAAAAATTTAAATATACAAATTTTTTAGAATCAAAAAGTTCTTAAGATCAACCTTTACATAAAAAATCATTACTATCTTAAATCATTAATTGAAAATTTTGGTTTAGAAATAAAAAGATTATTAGATAAAATTATGAACACTTTTACTTTTGAAGATGGTTCTAATTAGGGTTGGAAATGAACCGAATCAACTCAAAATTAGCCCAAGACTCAATTTGATAATTAATTCGTTGAACTTGCTTCAATGAGCTGATCTTGAGCTAAAAATTAAATTCATTAACTAAACGAGCTGAATCTGAGTTATGTATAACTTTACTTGTTTGGTTTATGAATTAGCTTATCATATATATAAATTAAATTCATATAATTTTCTCATTTTGTATAAAATAGATAAAATATGTAATATAATCATAATATATAATATTATAAGTTATATGTTTAGAAAAAAAATTATTTTAGAATTGGTAATAAAATGTAAATTTAAAATGTCCAATGTACAAATTAGTTGTTCGATTTATTAATTATTAATAATAATTTAAATATAAATATTTATTTATTTTATATAGACTATAATTAAATTTTTAATTTTTAATTAAATAATTATTTTATAAAAAATATATTAGTAAATTGTAAATTTTAAATGTTTTACATTTAATTTATTTTAACTTTTAGTTTATGTGACTTGAGTTAACAAACTAGCGAATCGAATCGATTCGTTCACAAACTTGAATTGAGTCGAGTTAAGTTAAAAAAAATTTATATTGAACTTGAGTCAAGTTTCGAGTTGGATAAATTCTTATCGACTCAAGTCGAGCTAAACCTAACTCAATTCGACTCGACTCATTTTCCACCCTAGTTCTAACTATGAAAACATTTCAAGTAAAATAAAAGAATTTGTATTAAGTGGAAAAATGTAGTCGATGTCGTGTCTTTCACTTCGTGAAGATTAAGAAAAGTAAACCTCAAAGAACTATAATGATAAGTAATGTACAACAAGTTCAAACAATTTACAATCTTAAAAGAACATTACTCACATAGTTATATGTGAAGGATTAAAACAAGTTTCTCATATGAGAACAATGATTAATGTTATAAGATCAATTCATCTTTAATTTTTTCTAACCAAGATGTTAGATCTAATATAGGTGGACACTCACTTAGGTTATCTCTAATAACAAGTTCTGCTATATCAGCAAGTTTAGGTAAAATTTGTTTAACCTTATAAAATTATATGATTATATTTTCTATTTTATCTTTCTACTCATTTAGAAATTTTGGCCCTTGAAATTTTTGACTAAAGATTGCTTTAACTTGAAATTGTTTTTCTTTACTACTCTGACGAGAACTGTTCCTGTTGACAGAGGTGTCAATTTGGTCCATCCAATGTAACTCAACTATAATCCACGTGGATTAAGGTCAAAATGGCTCACAAACCCACAAATCTTACATTATAAAGCCTATAAGCTAAAGACCCATTAAATCCTATAAGTTAGGGTTACCTATCGACTTCATTTTTTCTCTTTAATTTTTTTTACTTTTTTGTATAAATTTTTCCCCTCTAGTTTATTTTTCTCTCTTGAAATAAGATAGTAATAAAATATTAAAATGAATAATAAAATTTAGAGAGAGGAAAAATATGGAAAAAAGATAATTTTAGAGATAGAAAGGTAAATATATTAGAAAAATAAATAAAGAAAAGATAAAAATATAAAAAAATTGAGAAAGAAAGAGAAAAAATTCTAGAGACAAATGAAAAATATTTAGAGAAAAATAGAATATAAAACGAAAGATAAATAAATTAAAAAATATTTTAGTATAATAAAAAATATTGAAGAGATTATTTAAAGAGAGAAATAAAGAAATGAAAGAAAAAATTAAGAGAACTGATAAAATTTTATAGAAAAAAAGTTAAATATAAACAAGGATTATATGAATTAGTCCACATTTATCCCATTTATTTTAATAATTATATAGTTTAGGATTTAAAAAACCTTACTTTTAGATAGGGATAGAAGTAGGCCGAGTCGAACTAGGCTTTAAGTGATCAAGCCTGACCTGTTTAAAAATTTTGAGGCCTGAGTCTGAGCCTGTTACTTGTTAAAGGCTTTTTTTTTTCTGTCAAGGCCTGACCTGATTTAAAGCCTACAAGGCTTGTAAGCCTGTTAAAAGCCTACATTACAAAAAAAAAATCAATAAATAAACTTAAAGCCTATATAAATAATTAATTAAAAAATCTTGCAAATTTAAAGTGACAAGATAAAAAGGCCATTAAATAGGCCTAAAACGTATATATATATATATATTATGTAAATAAAATATAAATAGAATATATTAAAAGAAATATAAATAGGCCCTTGAATAGGTTAAATAGGCTTTTTTATAAGTTTAGGTCTGACTTGTTTATCAAAAAAGACTTTTTAACAAGCCTGACCCTATTTATTTATTAAATGAGCGAAGCTTAACTAGACTTTAAACAAGCTGAGTTGTAGGCCCGTGTCGAACGGCCTTGTTCACTTCCATCCCTAATGAGGGCCTATGATTTAGCTTGTTTAAAGCTTAACTTGACTTGACTTATTTAATAAATAAATAGGTTCAAGTTTGTGAAAAAGTCTTTTTAGATAAACAAGCTAGGCTTGCTTACAAAAACGTCTATTTAACTGACTTGAAGGCCTATTTATCTTTATATATTATATATTTATATATATTATATTTATTTTAATATATTTTATTTATAATATATATATATGTGTGTGTATGTTTTATACCTATTTAATAGTCCTTTTATCTTATAAGTTGTAAGTTTTCAAGCTTATTTTAATCAATCGTTTATACAGACTTTAAGCTTATTTAATGCCTTTTTTTGAAATATAAGTTTTTAAACAGATTCGTCAGCCTTGTAAGCTTTAAATCAAGTCAAACCATGATAGAAAAAAAAAGCCTTTAACAGGTAACATGTAACAGGCTCAAGCTCACACTTAGATCTCAAAATTTTTAAACATGTCAGACTTGAACACTCAAAGCCTAACTCAGTTTCACCTACTTCCATCCTTAACTAGAATCTCTCCATTTTAATTTTAATGTATTATCGAGTATAATAAAACATAATTATTGAATGGAGATCGGATGATTAATGGTAATCTAGATTTTTTATGATTTAAAATTTAAACCATCTGATATCAATCAAATGGTTATAGTTGATTAAACTAGAGAATGAATGAAAATGTAAGTCCAGAAGATTTAGGTTTAGAAAATTAAAGGTTGAATCCTCTCCATTTTAAGTTTAATGTATTATTTAGTATAATAAATTATCATATCCATTGAATAAAGATCAGATACTTAATGGTTCTTTATATTTTTAATGATTGAAAATATGAAATTAAAATTTAAACCCTTTGATATCAATCAAGTGGTAATAGTTGATTAAACTGGATAACGAATAAAAATGTAACTGCGAAACATCCAAGTTCCACAAAATTTAAATCGTTTGATATCAATCAAACAATTAAGTAAAAATTTTATAAACATTTGGGAAAACACTATTGGTTAGAGTAAATATAAACAACCCCAGATCTAAGTTCATCTTATTTCTCTGCCTTCTTTCTTTTTTTTTTCTTTCTTATTGTTATGCATTCAAGATCAATAGTTGTTTATGTTTATTTCAGTCTCTTAATTAAATATTTTTTACTTTTTTTCCATCTTTCGTTACAATCTAGGTCCATTCTCTTAATTAAATATCTTTTATTTTTTTCATCTTTCGTTACAATATATGTCGTCGTTACGGTAGACATTTGTGGGAACATTATTGGTTACAATAAATATAAAAAAAAATCTAGATCTAAGATCATCTCGTTCCTCCGCCTCATTTCTTTCTTTCTTTCTTTCTTTCTCATTGTTATTCATTCAAGATCATTTGTTGTTTATGTTTCTCATTATACTCTCTTACACCCTCATCAAATCGGATAAATTGGTATTTGAATTTCCTTTATCTTTGCTCAAATCTTGATTCTTTTTCCCCTAATTGTTTTTATATAAGTCTCTAATTTGATATATGTTTTGTTTATGCAGATTAATACTTGAGTGGAGATCAAATGTTTCAAATTTTAAAATAGTTTATTTCCAATACGAGAGATGTAACAATTATAAGTTTTCAAGGTATCTCTCCTATAATTCATCTCATCATTTTTTTTTATTCTTAACCATTTTAATTTTAAATATATTTTTAAAAATGTTTGAACAATTAAATTAATATATATGCATGCATTATTGATGAAGCAATGAGGATAAGTAAAACAAGTTTCTACCTTTTCCTTTACCTAAGCTAGAAAGATGTCATGCATCAAATGATTGATTGCCTTTTGATATTTTAAAAAACCCATAAACTATTGAAAACTACAAGTGAATTAGATAAGGATTCAATGTTCATATTGAATCAACTTTTACTCAAATTTTAATCATTGTGGGTGTCATCCATAGTCAAATAGAAATCTTATAAATTGTGTTACATATATTATTCTAAAGCTACCATAGATTTAGCATCTTAATTTTTTATTTATTATATATATTATTCTTTTTACAAACCTAACCAATTATTCTACCTTTTGGATAATTTTTCAGGTTGCTGGAATAGAGACATAGGAAAGGAAGTCCTAAAACAAGTTAGTGAAGGTTTAAAGGAGATCTAACTACTTCCCTTCATACATGTGTCCATTTTAATCATTAGTCCCATATCTAGTTACACCTCTGTCTTGTTTATTAATCGTGCTACCCATTTGTAATTGAATGGTAGTGTAATTGTTTAATCATAAGATATTGATTTTGTGTTTGAACTTTTTGTCGGGTATGGGAGATAAATGTAAGAGTTGAGGATCTAGAACTTCGTTAAGCTTTTAAGTGACTATTTTGGTTCTAAAGCATAAAGATTGTTTTCTATTGCATATTTTAATTTCAGAAAATATTTTTTATTTTTTATTTTTAATATTTTATATAGAAAATTGTAAAAAGATAGTTATTTTTTAATTTGATTTTCTATTTACAAATTTTTAACATAAAATTTTTCAAATAAAAAGTAGAATAAAAACAGGATGATATTTTTTAAATAAAAAAAATTTATGAAACCAACCAGTTATCTAAATTTTTCAACAATAAATAGTTAAATGTATCTTTTCTTTGAAAAAATTATGACTATTATCATCGTTGTCATAATTTTATCATAAATTTTTTTTATCCATCATAATTATAAAAAAATTTAACAATATTATATATGCATTGTCCTTCATATTCAATCCAATTACTTAGAAGCTTGATGAAATTTTTATTCCTCACTCTTGCATTCATTTCCTATGCATGACACAAAGTTTAAGCTCAAAATTAGTATTTTATGGTAAAAAATTATACTACATTATAATTATAAACAAGTAGAACAAGTAATAAAGAAGAGGAAGGGATCATTAAATATTGGACTCATGTTTTAAAGAGGCACATCTCCAGAAGCATGAGTAGGAGATATTTCTCCTTTATACGTTCAATAATTACAAGATGCCCAACAATCCTATATTGTACCTTGTGGGTGTATCTTAACAATTGAAGTGATGATTTGCCAGCACTCGAATCCTGTGTAAATGGTTTGTATACTCTTTTCTAAAAAGATTATGACCCTATATTGTTACCTACTAATATTCATGGTTACTTGAGAATTTAAGTGCAGTTGTAGATACCTCACTTTCTTTGCTCGAGAATTTTGCAAAATGCAACACCAGCCACTATCTTTCCTCGAAGACTTTGGATATGGTTCTTAGGCCAATTTTGAAGGGATTTAGCGCCACATCATATATAAAGCAAGCAATTATCATAATATTTATTATTAAATATGTATCATGCCATGTATATTGTTCAAAAATATAATTAAAAGAAGATTGAGAGTGATTATTATATTTTATATATGATCAAGATAATAATCCAAACCTAGCCTAGCGAAAATATTGGTCTTATATAGACCAACTCATTTTACAATATATTCTAACATTTTTTTATCCAATCCAATTAGGAATACAACAAAATTAACATCTTTTAATCAAGTTCATTTATTCAACAAATTCAATTTTTAAAATATTAAATCTCATTCATCAACGAATTAAAAATAAACAATACTGATACGTCATAATAGGTTTAATTTATACTATGATCCCACGATGTTAGACGCAAGATATAATTGTCAGTTGGGATGGAAGTAGGTCGAGCCGAGCTAGACTTTGAGTGTTCAAGTCTGACCTGTTTAAAAAGTTTGAGGCCTAAGCCTGTGCATGTTACCTGTTAAAGGCTTTTTTTTTTCTGTCAAGGTCTGACCTTATTTGAAGCCTACAAGACCTGTAAGTCTGTTAAAAGTCTACATTACAAAAAAATCAATAAATAAACTTAAAGCCTATATAAATAAGTAATTAAAAATTCTTGCAAATTTAAAGGGTACAAGATAAAAAGGACATTAAATAGGCCTAAAACACATATATATATTATGTAAATAAAATATAAAATAAATATTATATAAATATAATATAATAAAATAAATATAAATATATAATATATAAATATAAATAGGCATCTGAATAGGTTAAATAGGCTTTTTCATAAGCCTAGGCCTGACTTGTTTATCTAAAAATGTTTTTAACAAGTCTGAACCTATCTATTTATTAAATGACTCAAGCTTAACTAGGCTTTAAACGAGCCGAGCTATAACCCCTGTCGGGTGGCCTTGTTCACTCTTCCATCCTTAATTGTCAAATGTAAAAGGCTTCAACAAATTGAGCATTGGAAAAAGTTTCAATATGAAGAATAAAAACCTAGACGAGTGATAAGCATAGATTTCATAAATAATTATCTCTCACTTTTATCTCATTAAGACTTCTTATATGTTCAATTAAGTGATCTTTGTCATATTTTATGAGTTTGGGTTCATATGAAGTTTAATTGAATTTCTTTGCTTACCCGATTAAAATGACACTATTATAGTATTTTGAGCATAATAGGAGTTGTAGACATCCAAAAATCATGAAATCTGTCTTGAATGAAAGCTTAAAGAAGTGTACATAGTTACAAAGCAAGAGCAGATTCTAAATGGGATGTTTAGGACTCCGAAATTATCTCAAAATATGAGATAGTGTTGCTGACGTGGAATTTGAACAGTGTGCAAAGATCCGGCCATATCTTGAGATATAGAAGTCATATTGAGATGAAATCAACTTTTTTGGACAGCTAAGATCCAGGGCTACAACTTTTGTTCAGAAGTCAAGCTCTAATTCGGACATGTGAATATCCGAAATTGCTGTGCAAGAAAGTCAAAATTGTTGTGCTCATTGGTGGCAAAAATTCAAAAGTGTTTTGCAATTTCAATAAAGCCCATGTGAAAGCAAGAAAAGGGTAGAAAAGTAATATCCTAGTTGGTGACTTTCTGAAGATGATGCCTCAAAAATCCTCTATAAATAGAAGGGTTTGCAAGAGGAGACACACACCATTTTGGAGATTAACTCCAATACCATTTTCTTTCTTTCTTTCTTTCTTTCTTTCTTTCTTTCTTTCTTTCTTTCTTGTTAGTTTTGCCTCCTTCATGGAAGGCTTAGGTTTTCTTTCTTGTTAGTTTGCCTCCTACATGGAAGGCTTATGTTTTCTTTATTATTAGTTGCCTCCTACATGGAAGGCTTAGGATTTATTTGTTGTTAGTTGCCTCCTACATGGAAGGCTTAGGATTTATTTGTTGTTAGTTTTCCTCTTTCTTTGTTGTTAGTTTGCCTCCTTCATGGAAGGCTAGGTTCGTAGTTTCAATTCAAGGATTCAAGCTATTTTCATTTTAACTTTGAGGTCTTGATCTTTATTTACATGCTTATTGAGTGATTTCTACTCTACTTTACTATATTCTTCAATTTTATTCTTTTAATCAAAGTTTGATCGGTTGACGTATTTTGATTAATGTATAATTGATTTATAATTGGTTTTTGATTGGTAAATCATTTTCCAAAAGTTTGAAGAGTAGAAATTAAGTAATTGAATTGAAGGTTTTCATTTTATTACTTACTTCAACTGAATTCTGATTGTGAAATTGGTTTAGATAAAAGATTAAGTGGTTACTAAATCTTGTTGATCATAATCAATTAAATTCTGAGAGGTTTCTCAGTAGAGAATTCAAGGATCATTCTAGGGGTTCCAGATGATCCTAGGTTGATAAACACAATGCATGATTTTAGTGATCAATGATTAGTTAAGAAAATAGCCTCTGAATTCCTTGAGTTGATAATTGTTAAGTCAAATTAATTTCAGTCTGTATTTTGCATTTCGCACTTAATATCATATCTTTACAAAAACCCCCTTGTTCTAATTTTCTCCTTATTTGCTTAAGAATCTGAAATGGTCTTTGGGAGATGACCTAGGTTGCACCTTATACTATACCAATAGTTTGGGGGAAATCTGGAAATTATTTTTGCACGTTTGCGACGAGCGTGTCAAAATTTGGCGCCGTTGCCGGGGACCATTTTAATTTCCTAGGCTCATTTAGGAGTTTGTATAAAAATTTTAATCTTTCTAACAATTGTTTTTACTTTAGGTATATCATTCTTGGATTTTCTGTATGAATTCACCTTTTTGTGTATGACCCGATCCAATCCTGAAAATTTATATGCATATGATCCTGAGATTGATAGAACATTTCACCATTTGAAAAGAGCACATAGAAGGCATTCATCCAGTAATAACCAAGAAAGTAACAGTAGTGATTTTTCATCTTTAAATTTTGATAGTTTTAAATATTTTGCTAAGAACATGGCTGATAGAACCTTAAAAGAATTAGCTGCACCTGATGTTGCTTATCAACCATTGTGCATTCAATACCCTGATGTTGATGCACCATTTGAACTGAAGTCTGGACTAATACATTTGCTACCTAAGTTTCATGGCCTTGCAGGCGAGGACCCTCATAAACATTTGAAGGAATTTCACATTGTGTGTTCTACAATGCGGCCACAAGGAATTCCTGAAGATCATATCAAGTTGAAGGCATTTCCTTTCTCCTTAAATGATGGAGCCAAGGACTGGTTGTACTATCTACATCCAACATCTGTTACAAGCTGGAATGATATGAAAAGATTATTCTTGGAGAAATTCTTCCCTGCATCTAGAACAGCAGCTATCAGAAAAGAGATTTGCGGCATCAGACAGAACTCCCAAGAAACTCTCTATGAGTATTGGGAGAGATTCAAGAAACTATGCGCCACTTGTCCACACCATCAAATCAGTGATCAATTACTGATTCAGTATTTCTATGAAGGACTCATGCCAATGGACAGAAGCATGGTTGATGCAGCTAGTGGTGGAGCACTTATGGACAAAACTCCTACAGCAGCTCGAGATTTGATTGCCAACATGGCAGAAAATTCTCAGCAATTCAATTCTCGAACTAATTCCTTGTCTAAAGGAGTCCATGAAATGACCACCAAGACAGACCATACACGATTGGAGAACAGAATTGAAGAACTAACCTCCATCGTAAGACAGTTGGCCATCGGACAACAACATCAACTTAATGTTGTTGACAAAACCAAAACATGTGGCATCTGCACTTCTGCAGATCATCCTACTGATGCATGCCCAACATTGCAAGAAAGTGAGACACCTGAGGCTGCAATAAATGGTATTTTTGGCACAGGACAACAATACAGGCCTCCTCAACATTATCAGCAACAGAAGTTTGAACCACCTTCTGGAACATACAATCCTAGTTGGAGAAACCATCCTAACTTGAGATATGGTCCTCCACAACAACAAAGGATTCAAACATCTGACTCCCAAAATAAATACCAACCACCGCCTTTCAGACAACAACAACAGCATATGCAGCAATCTGTACCCTCTAATGCTTCTGAACCCTCTCTTGATGATTTGATGAAGCAATTAGCAACCAACAATCTTCAGTTTCAACAAAATGTAAGTTCTACCCTTCAGGATTTACAAACTCAAATTGGGCAGTTAGCTACCACAGTCAACCAATTGAAATCTCAAGGTTCTGGTCAACTACCTTCTCAATCTGTCATAAATCCCAAAAGTGTGAATGCCATGACCTTGAGAAGTGGGAAGAAAGTGCAGACAGACCCTACAATTTTAAAGCAACAAAGCTTCAATCAGACTAATCCACACCAAAAAGAAGCATTTATCTCCACACCTAGAGACATCTCTGATAAGCCATCTGAATCAGAGGGAAAGTCTGATGAAAAAAATACACCAGCCTTCGATAAGACATCGAATGATCAACAAAAAGAAGCTTTCCATAAACGATCTGCACTTGAAGCATCTGATGAGAAGAAAACCCCAAATTGTGCTGATCAGAA
The DNA here is from genome assembly GCA_037954105.1 of Canavalia gladiata. NCBI lineage: Eukaryota > Viridiplantae > Streptophyta > Magnoliopsida > Fabales > Fabaceae > Canavalia > Canavalia gladiata. Next base: position 12,787,185 of record CM075662.1, on the reverse strand, counting down.
GGTATCTTTACCTTTTCCAAATAGAATGGTCCAATCCAAGCCCAATGTTCATGCAGAATTGGATAAGGAGCTTCTAGATACTTTTAGGAAAGTGGAAGTCAACATACCACTTCTAGATGCTATCAAACAAATTCCCAAATATGCCAAATTTCTAAAGGACCTGTGCACGCATAAGAGAAGACTCAAAGGGGATGAGAAGATCAGTGTGGGACGCAATGTTTCTGCCTTAATTCAACCCAGCCTCCCTTAGAAATGTAAAGATCCAGGAACTTTCACCATTCCTTGCACAATAGGAAACTCTACATTTGGTGATGCATTGCTGGATCTAGGTGCTTCCATTAATGTTATGCCCTCATCAGTTTATAAATCTTTGAATCTGGGAGAACTGAAGCCAACTGGTGTGGTGATTCAATTAGCCAACAGAAGTACAACACATCCAGCTGGAGTACTTGAAGATGTGCTAGTTCAAGTGAATAAGCTAATCTTTCCAGCGGACTTCTATATTTTGGATATGGAAGATGAGTCATCCATCAATAGAGCAACCTTGATCCTAGGGAGACCTTTCCTCAAAACTGCAAAAACAAAGATAGATGTGCATACGGGGACTCTCTCTATGGAATTTGGAGATGATATAATCCAATTCAACATATTTGAAGCCATGAAGCATCCCATAGAAAATCATTCACTCTTTCAACTTGATGCCATAGACCTTCTTGCGGATGATTATTCTATTGACAATCTACTTTTTAAATTTTTTGATTTTGATTTAGATTACTTAGATAATTTTACTTGCACATGTGATGAATTTGATTCATGTATTGTGTGTTCCAGGATTAATGCTGCAGACCAACCTTCGTTGAAAGATGACACGTTAGATGCAAGTGTTGCAGACATTTCAATCTCAGATAGATCTCTTCCTTCCATAATACAACCACCTCCTTTAGAGTTGAAGCCTTTGCCTGAACATCTAAAGTATGCTTATTTGGGGGAAAATGAGAAGCTTCCTGTCATTGTAGCAAAGAACCTTCTACCACAACAGGAAGAAAGGTTACTGCAAACCTTAAAAAGCCATAAACAAGCAATTGGATGGACTTTGGCTGATATTCCAGGTATTAGCCCATCTACTTGTATGCATAGGATACTGCTGGAGGAAAACACCAGACCTGTTAGACAACCACAAAGGCGTTTGAATCCAACAATCCTAGATGTGGTAAAGAAGGAAGTAGGTAAGCTTTTGGCAGCTGGTATCATCTATCCCATCTCAGACAGTGATTGGGTAAGCCCGGTGCAAGTAGTTCCTAAGAAGACTGGCATGACTGTAGTCAAAAATCACAATGATGAACTAATCCCTACCAGAATACAAAACAGTTGGAGAGTGTGCATAGATTATAGGAAGCTTAACCAAGCTACTTGCAAGGATCACTTCCCTTTGCCCTTCATAGACCAAATTTTGGAAAGATTAGCAGGAAAATCTCACTATTGCTTTCTAGATGGTTTTTCAGGTTATTTTCAAATACATATAGCCCCAGAAGACCAGCATAAGACCACCTTCACTTGTCCTTTTGGTACTTTTGCCTATCGAAGGATGCCCTTTGGTCTATGCAATGCCCCTGGAACCTTTCAAAGATGCATGGTAAGCATTTTCTCTGATCTCTTAGAAAGTTGCATGGAAGTGTTTATGGATGACTTCACTGTATATGGTTCTTCTTTTGATGCATGCTTAGAAAGCCTTTCTAAAGTTTTGGACAGATGCATTGAGACTAACCTGGTTTTGAATTTTGAAAAATGTCATTTCATGGTAACAGAAGGTATAGTCTTAGGACACTTGGTATCTAGCAAAGGTTTAGAGGTTGATAAAGCCAAGATAGACATTATTACTTCTCTACCTTACCCCACTTCTGTGCGAGAAGTACGTTCTTTACTTGGTCATGCAGGTTTTTACAGAAGATTCATCAAGGATTTTAGCAAGATTGCACAACCTCTTTCTAAACTACTACAAAAAGATACCAAATTTGTGTTTGATCAAGCATGCAAGGATTCATTTGATGAACTAAAGAAGCGGTTGACAACCACTCCCATCATTCAACCACCTAATTGGACGCTTCCATTTGAATTAATGTGTGATGCATCTAATTATGCCCTTGGTGCTGTACTGTCTCAAAGAGTTAGCAAGAGATCTCATGTCATTGCATATGCCTCTCGCACACTTGATGCAACCCAATCAAATTACACAACTACTGAGAAGGAGCTTTTGGCAATTGTGTTTGCATTAGATAAATTTCGCTCCTATTTGCTTGGATATAAAGTTATTGTCTTCTCTGACCATGCAGCTTTGAAATACTTGCTGAAGAAGACAGATGCTAAGCCAAGACTGATTCGTTGGATGCTTCTGTTGCAAGAATTTGATTTAGAGATTAAAGACAAGATTGGTGCAGAGAACCTTGTAGCAGATCATTTAAGTCGGATCCAGCAACCTTGTGAAGAAACTTCAATTGCAGATTCATTCCCAGAAGAGCATCTCTATCATTTTCACGAGAAGGATCCTTGGTATGTAGATTTGGTAAACTATCTGGTTGCTAAAGAAATACCCAAACACTTCACCAAATCGCAACTTGCCAAGTTGAAAAGTGATGCCAAACACTACATATGGGATGAACCATACCTTTGGAAGACATGCAGTGATCAAATCATTAGAAGGTGTGTTCCAGATCATGAAGTTCAGTCTGTACTTACCTTTTGCCATTCCCTAACTTGTGGTGGACACTTTGGGCCACAACGGACAGCTAGAAAAGTACTAGACTCAGGCTTTTATTGGCCTACAATATTTCGTGATGCACATAGATTATGCATAACTTGTGAGCAGTGCCAAAGAATAGGGAGTATTTCGCGCAGAAATGAGATGCCCCAACAACCACTTCTCTTTTGTGAGGTATTTGATGTTTGGGGTATAGACTTTATGGGTCCATTCCCTGTCTCTTTTGGCTTTGTTTACATTCTGCTAGCTGTTGATTATGTTTCAAAATGGGTGGAGGCAAAAGCCACCCGTACTGATGATGCTCGAGTTGTTGCAGATTTTATCAGGTCTAACATTTTTAGCAGGTTTGGCATTCCTAGAGCTCTAATTAGTGACCAAGGTACTCATTTTTGCAACCGTACAATGGAAGCCCTACTCCGCAAATATGGAGTCATGCATAAATTCTCCACCCCATATCATCCTCAAACAAATGGTCAAGCTGAAGTTTCTAATCGAGAGATCAAGAAAATCTTAGAGAAAACAGTTCAGCCTAACAGGAAGGATTGGAGCTTGCGCCTTGTTGATGCATTATGGGCATATAGGACAGCTTACAAGTCACCCATTGGCATGTCTCCCTACAGGATTGTCTTTGGTAAAGCATGTCATCTTCCAGTTGAATTAGAACATAGAGCATTTTGGGCAGTAAAGAAATGCAACATGGATCTAGACCAAGCAGGAATCCATAGGAAGCTTCAATTGCAGGAACTTGAAGAAATTCGATTAGAAGCATACGAAAACTCCAAAATTTACAAAGAAAAGGTCAAAGCTCTTCATGACAAAAAGTTGGCAAGAAAGGAGTTTTCCGTTGGACAAAAAGTTCTCCTTTTCGATTCTCGGCTAAAGCTTATGCCTGGTAAGTTACGCTCTAGATGGTTAGGACCATTTGTAGTTACTAATGTTTTTCCTTATGGTGCAGTGGAAATAAAAAATGAGGTAACTGAAAAAATCTTTAAGGTGAATGGACAGCGTCTTAAACCATTTTTCGAAGGTTTTCAAAAGCACACGGTAGAAGAAGTGCATTTGCACAATGCCACATACTTGCAATAAATTCAAGAGAAGTCTCTCTCCCTCTCTCTCTCTCTTTCTCTCTTTCTCTCTCTCTCTTTCTCCCTCTCCCTCTCTCACATTCCTCGCTTATAAGTTTCAACTAATCTCTCAACTTCCTTCTTCACCTCTTAAATCATCCCAACTATTACACCACATTGAGCTTGCAGGAATAATAACTTGAGTGTTTTAAGAAAAAAATGGAGAAAGCTCTCACCAGGATCAAAATTTTGTTCCCTACTCTCCCCAGAAATTTTCTTAAAGACATTTACAATTGCAGACTTGAACGATTGAGAGCATTAACACTCTTAGGCCTTCCAGAAGATGTCCGTTGGATCATTGAAGCTAAGGTACGTTTAGCAGGTGAATTTCAAGAATCATTTGTTAAAAATATGTCAGGTATGGGAAGAAGTTCCTATGCAAAGAAGAGAAGGGCAAAAAGAATTGGAGTTTGCTACAGGTGTGCAAGATGGACCTGTAACACAAGATGCAAGAACCCTGGAATGGTTTCAAGAAATCGAGAGGACAAAATTCAATTCATAAAGGATGGACTGAGTAAGGAGTCATTGGATGATATCATTCAGACTCTTGAGACGCATCCTAGTGGGCATGTACAAGGAGTCCTTCTTGATTTGTTTGAACTGTTCCGTAAGGAAAAAGCACGTTATAGTCTTGGGAATCTGACTTTAAAAGACCCTGTTGTCAGTTTACAAGAAAACTGAATGGGAAGCACATCCTCGACTCTTAGAAGGTGTTTCAGCCGTTACTGGACGTAAAACCAAAGGAAGATGTGAGCCACAATCACAACTACTGTTCATTCTCATGCGTGTATGTTTGTCATTTACATTGTCTTTTCAATTTATTGGGCCACCGTTTTTTTTGAAATTTTCACCCCTGCTTAAAGTTTTTCCCCTCTGACATTCACCTTTTCCTTGAACCCAAAATTCAAACTTTTGCAACCAAAATTCAAACTTTTGCAACAAAAATTCAAACTTTTGTAACAAAAATTCAAACTTTTGCTACCAAATCCTGATCTCGCACTATTCAAGCGATCTCCTTGTCTGATATTGAGTCCCTATAAATTATCCACCTCTATGACATATTTTTTCAAAAAAAAAAAAAGACAGAAACACCGTATATGGATAAGATCAATACTATCTGTGTTTTTGGTGGGTCTAACCTTGGAAAGGATGGAGAATTTCAACATGCAGCTTCTACCCTTGGTAAGGCATTAGCTGCAAGAAAAATCAATCTTGTTTATGGGGGAGGGATTCAGGGTTTAAAAGGATGTGTTGCAGGATCTGCACTCACAAAGGGGTGTAACGTCTTAGGTGTTGGCTTAAAAAATGGGAGCACCTCCTACTTCACCCTGGGTACTGAATTGAAGGTTGCAACCATGCATGACCGTATGAGACACATGTTGGTTAATTCTAATGCATTTATTGCATTACCTGGTGGTCTTGGAACAATGGAAGAAATTTTTACCATTATATTTTGGGCCTATCGGAATTTTCATAAAAAACCTTTGGGCTTATTGAATATTAATGGCTTTTATAATGGTTTGATATCCTTTTTAGATCATGCAGTAGAGCAGGAGTTCATGCCACAATCCATGCGCAACATCATAGTATCTGCTTCAACTGTTGAACAGCTACTTGAGATTTTTCAAAATCCTACATCTGAGCTCAGTCAAGCAATGCAGCTGGTGAACCAACCAAATCAGGATGGCAGAGATAAAAGAGAACCAGATACCACTCTTCGGTTATAACTTTTCCTTACTTTGATGGTTTTCTTACATTTCTTTTCCTGTTATATGAAATTCCATCTAAGACATTGGGGACAATGTCTTGGATAGGTTGGGGGGAAGATGGTCCGATATCTAAAATTAAAAAAAAAAAAAAAAAAAAAAAAAAAAAAAAACCCAAAAAAAAAAAACAAAAAAAAAATTAGGTTAGATTCATAAACTTGCTTTGAGTAAGATGGCTGAGTAAGGAGTTACACTTGACTCTTGATACGCATCTTATGATTTAAAAAAAAAAAAAAATTGAATGTGGAAGTATGTTTTTCTTTAGATTTCATAAAATAATTGAAGCAAAATGATTTACATTTCGAGATTAATTAGTTTGGCAACACATATTTGAACTGGATAGATTAGATTTGATAAATATATTACCTGTGAGATTTTGAGCCTTATTATTATTTTCTTTCTTGTGTGATTTTCATCCATGGAATATGTTACTTCAGAACTTGCATTGATTCTTTTTGAAGCTACATTTTCACATGATTTGTACAAAAATGATTGAGGCACTGTTTTTCTTGAACAAACCACTTGGCCAAATAACCAAACCATAAAATTTTATCCTTTGATCAGCCCTTTGAGCCGATTAGCCTTTTCTTCTTTTTAGCTCACCACAAATCAAAAAAAAAAAAAAAAAAAAAAACAACTTTGTCTGACCATAGAAGGTGAGGAATACTGGATTTATCATACCATAAGTGTTTCAATAAGTGTGGGGGAGATTATTGTTGTGTTCATCAATATCATGGTTGAAAAAAAAAACTGAAGCAATAAATTAATAAATAAACTATTATATTGAAAAAAAAAAATTGAAGAAGTGATATCTGTTTCTCACACTTGCACTTACAATCAATTCTCAATCCTCACCATTTTCCTTGGTCTAACATTGTATCTCTTCAATATATCATTTCATCTTTCTAATCCCGTTAGAACCAAAATAAAGACCTCTTGATTTGTGCATTGCATGTGTACATAGTAGTAGAGAAGTAGAAGATATGCAAGCCTATGATAGTTCATCTTTCATGGATTGAATTTGAGAGAAACACTTACCAAATCAAACACTTGAGAGATTCAGAGTATATATCATGTGAGGTTTTATCTTTCTCAATCTATGTTTTTCAAATTAAAGTTGCCTTTCTAAGTACTTTCAAAAATGTGATGAAAGAATGCTTCATGAAATTTTGTGAATTCTTGAGAAATCAACTCAAAACTTTGATGTTCTTTCAAAAAAAAAAAAAAAATAGTCACCAATCCTTAACTTAAGTTTGCCCGAGACGTGCAAAAGATAAGTGTGGGGGAATTTGATAAGCATAGATTTCATAAATAATTATCTCTCACTTTTATCTCATTAAGACTTCTTATATGTTCAATTAAGTGATCTTTTTCATATTTTATGAGTTTGGGTTCATATGAAGTTTAATTGAATTTCTTTGCTTACCCGATTAAAATGACACTATTATAGTATTTTGAGCATAATAGGAGTTGTAGACATCCAAAAATCCTGAAATCTGTCTTGAATGAAAGCTTAAAGAAGTGTCCATAGTTACAAAGCAAGAGCAGATTCTAAATGGGATGTTTAGGACTTCGAAATTATCTCAAAAGATGAGATAGTGTTGCTGACGTGGAATTTGAACAGTGTGCAAAGATCCGGCCATATCTTGAGATATAGAAGTCATATTGAGATGAAATCAACTTTGTTGGACAGCTAAGATCCAGGGCTACAACTTTTGTTCAGAAGTCAAGCTCTAATTCGGACATGTGAACATTCGAAATTGCGGTGCAAGAAAGTCAAAATTGTTGTGCTCATTGGTGGCAAAAATTCAAAAGTGTTTTGCAATTTCAATAAAGCCCATGTGAAAGCAAGAAAAGGGTAGAAAAGTAATATCCTAGTTGGTGACTTTCTGAAGATGATGCCTCAAAAATCCTCTATAAATAGAAGGGTTTGCAAGAGGAGACACACACCATTTTGGAGATTAACTCCAATACCATTTTCTTTCTTTCTTTCTTTCTTTCTTTCTTTCTTTCTTTCTTGTTAGTTTTGCCCCCTTCATGGAAGGCTTAGGTTTTCTTTCTTGTTAGTTTGCCTCCTACATGGAAGGCTTATGTTTTCTTTATTATTAGTTGCCTCCTACATGGAAGGCTTAGGATTTATTTGTTGTTAGTTGCCTCCTACATGGAAGGCTTAGGATTTATTTGTTGTTAGTTTTCCTCTTTCTTTGTTGTTAGTTTGCCTCCTTCATGGAAGGCTAGGTTCGTAGTTTCAATTCAAGGATTCAAGCTATTTTCATTTTAACTTTGAGGTCTTGATCTTTATTTACATGCTTATTGAGTGATTTCTACTCTACTTTACTATATTCTTCAATTTTATTCTTTTAATCAAAGTTTGATCGGTTGACGTATTTTGATTAATGTATAATTGATTTATAATTGGTTTTTGATTGGTAAATCATTTTCCAAAAGTTTGAAGAGTAGAAATTAAGTAATTGAATTGAAGGTTTTCATTTTATTACTTACTTCAACTGAATTCTGATTGTGAAATTGGTTTAGATAAAAGATTAAGTGGTTACTAAATCTTGTTGATCATAATCAATTAAATTCTGAGAGGTTTCTCAGTAGAGAATTCAAGGATCATTCTAGGGGTTCCAGATGATCCTAGGTTGATAAACACAATGCATGATTTTAGTGATCAATGATTAGTTAAGAAAATAGTCTCTGAATTCCTTGAGTTGATAATTGTTAAGTCAAATTAATTTCAGTCTGTATTTTGCATTTCGCACTTAATATCATATCTTTACAAAAACCCCCTTGTTCTAATTTTCTCCTTATTTGCTTAAGAATCTGAAATGGTCTTTGGGAGATGACCTAGGTTGCACCTTATACTATACCAATAGTTTGGGGGAAATCTGGAAATTATTTTTGCACGTTTGCGACGAGCGTGTCAACGAGCTAAATAAACTTCGCTTAATTCGATAGCACACTTATGTGGATTGTGTTGAAAATGATTAAATGTATTCCGTCTTTAAAAGCATAGAAAGGCTCAACTTTTACTCTTTAAATAGCATATTTGAGTTGGCCCATCAAATCTAGTTAGAGCCTTCATTTTTTTTTATATTGTTATCAAAACTAATTGGATCGTGTGCTTGTACTGTAAACAAATATTTTGAATGTTAACAAGCATAAAATTATTGTTTTAAGCCTAGTAAATGGAGTAGTAAAAGTACATATAATTTACATAAAAAAAAAAAAGAAGAACCTAAAAGATACACCACTAGAATTTTTCCAGTCTTTTGCATATTTTTTTGTTTGAATTTCCTACAATTTTTACTTTGAATTTTGCAAAAATGTTGTTATTTCTTTCAACTCTAAAGCAATAGAAAAATTTATAGAATATTTTAATTTTTCCGATAAATTCTCTTCTACGTAAATTTTCATAATAAAAAAACTTGATATTTTCAAAATATTTTCCCATGGATTTATTCATAAAAAATAAAATAGTTTAAAAATCTAGTAAAAAGTTGCAAATATATCATACAAGTTTTAGGCAATTTTATCTGTTCAAAAATTTTCAGGCAATTCTAGTAACTATAAAAATTCACGGAAAATTTATGAAATTTTATATAATTAAATATTATTAATATTTAATTATATACTATATTTTATTATATATTTTAACCAAAATATAATAACTTTAAATTAAATATTTGCATATCTAATAGTTTGAAAGTTAAAAAATGTAAAAACATTTAAAAAGATTAAGGAATTGGTGGAAAGTTCATGAGAGATCATATAACCATTAGAAGGATACAATAAAAAAGGAGTTCATGAGTCAAATTTAAAGACATGTTGAGGAAGGTAGTAAAATTTACATAAATATATATTTAAAACATAGAACTAAAATTTTATTAAGGTATAAAATATTACATTTTTTAACAACAAAATAATAAAATGTTACATTAATAAGCTCACAAAATAATTTTATGAGTTAAAATTATTTGATTTCATATAAAATTGTATTTGCTTCAAAATATATTTTTTAAAATCTAAGTAAATTGACTCAATTCATTTGGATATTTTTAAACAACGAAATTAGAATCAACATAATTTATAGGTGAGTTTTGGATATTAATTAGCATGTTTTAAAAAGTTTACTTTTATATAAACATATTGCAACTGATTGATTATTAATTTTTTCTAATAAGTTATTATTAATTTTTAGTAAATCTTAAACTTTGATAATCTATTAGAAATGAAAAGGTTTAACCACAATCTACTAAGAAAAAATATAAACTTCGAAAGGGTTCAATTTTTTCTTTTCAAATAAAATCATAATTATGATATCGAATTCAACTAATAGGTGAAACTATTAAATCAGAGGATATGTATCAAAATTATTTAAAACATAAAATTATTTAAATAAAAATTGGGTAATAAATTAGTAAAAATTGAATGAATAATAAATCAACAAAATATGATAAAAAATGTTTCATATATAAAAATAATATTATTTTAATATTTTTTGAGAATAAAAAATTCTGTTATGTCTATTTAATTTTATATGTATAATTTAAATTTAAAAAATTTAAAATATATATAATTTTTTTTATTATCATGTAAAGTTATGATGTTTGTATATTTTATTAATATTTATTGTTTTTAGTATAACATATTATAAATATTTTAAAAATAATATTAAATTATTAAATTATAATTCGATCATTAAATCTTAAATCAATATTTTAATCAATTTTATGATTGGTTAAACTTTAAAATTTTTGAGTAAAATAATATTTTTAAAACATATGCTAATAATAAAAATAAAATTTTTATAAAAAATATTATTAATATATTATTTATAACTTTTAATATACTTTTACCTTACTTTTTAAATATTTTTTCATTAATTAATTAGTGTTTTAAAATATTAACGAGTAAAATTTTTCATTTTTTTTATTGGTCATTAAAACAGTTTAAAAATTAAAGCACCTAAATATTACTAATATGTAAAATTAGAATTAGTTAATTTATCACAAAAGGTATCTTCTATATAGCTCATCACATCAATTTAGTTTGCTTTATTTGTGATTTTTGATATTTTTAATTTTAATTATCTAATAATTATATTATCTTTTTGGTGTGAATCTCTTTGAATCTCGTTATAGTGATTATATAAATATTTTTATATTTTTAGTCTTTTTTATTTTTTAATTTAGACCTAGATTTAGATATATTTGTTTATGTTTAATTTGTTGTAATTTATTTTTTATATTTTAATAAGTATATTTACGGGTAAAAATAGGTTATTTTAGACTAAATTTTAATATTTAAACATAATTCTGTTATTTATCATAAATTTTTTTATTATAATCAAACTATTATCTATTTAAAGTTAATCATAACTACTAGTCTACTTAAAAATATATAATATAAAAAATAGTTAATAAATAAATATAAAACTAATATATATAAATGATAATAAAAATTTATAAACCTGTTCAAAACCTATAAAATAAAAATAACAGGAAATTAGTTTAAATTATATATATATAAATGATTAAATAAATTTATGAATTATATATATTAAAATAAATTTATATATATATGTAAATGACTAAAAATGGTTACCTATTTTATATATTAAAATAAATGAATATATGTATATATTTATATCTTATATCTTACATATTATATTTTTTATATTATATATTTATAATTTATAATATATCTTAAAAGAAATAATAAAAATTTAAAAATTTTGTATATTTAAATATATTTTTAAATAAATTTAATAAATTTTTTTATAAACTTAAATTTAATTTATTTATTTAAAATTTTTTATTCAATTTAAACTTACCTATTTATTAAACAAATTAAATTAAAATACATTTTAAATGAATAAAATTATAAATACTTATAAAACAATTTAAATCAGCTCTATTTCTAAATATATTTGAAGCAGCTCATTAAATCTAATTGAAACTTTTTTTATATATTATCATTAACACAAGTTAGATTATGTGTTTGTAATAGAAAATAAATATTTTTAAAATTAATAAATATAAAATTGTTGACTTATAACGTAATAAATGGTGTATAGAAAAATATTTGGTTTGAACCAACAGAAAATATTTAAAATCTAAAATACTAATAATTAGAATTTTATTTATCTTCTGCATATATTTTTTGCATTAACTTTTTATATTTATTAATTTTAAATTTTGAAAAAACCATTATTAATTTTTGGATATATGAAGAAATAAAAAAAAACCTTAAAAAAGTTTAAATTTTCTTTTATTTTACAACTTAATTTTGATAGAAAAAATTTTATATTTCCATAATATTTTTTTATGATTTATTCAAAGTGACAACAAATAATTTAAAAATTTGGTGAAACTTTTGCAGAAAATCATACAAAATTTTATAAAATTTTAAATATTTATTTAAGAATTATGGTATCTAAAAAATTTATAAAACATATTTGTAATTATTTAAATTATTTAATTTTATTATAATGTAATATATTTTCTTAAAGATTTTAATCAAAATGTTATAAATTTAAATCAAATATTTACATATTTATTTGTTAGAAAATTAAAAAGAACAAAATAAAATGGAGAAATTAAGGATGAGAGAATGTTTATGAGAGACCATAGTACTAATAAAAGAACATGATAAATAAGTAAGACATGAGAGATTGGAAGTGAACAATGATGTCTGATAAGGACTTATGATTCAACTTGTTTAAAGTTTAACTTGATTTTACTTATTTAATAAATAAATAGGTTCAAGTTTGTTAAAAAATCTTTTTAGATAAACAAGCTAGGCTTGCTTACAAAAAAACCTACTTAATTTATTCAAAGGTCTATTTATCTTTATATATTATATATTTATATATATTATATTTATTTTAATATATTTTATTTATAATATATGTATATATATATATATGTGTGTGTTTGATGTCTATTTAATAACCTTTTTATCTTATAAATTTTAAGCTTGCAAGCTTTTTTTAATCAATCGTTTATACAGACTTTAAACTTATTTATTAGCTTTTTTTGAAATATAAGCTTTTAAATAGATTCGTCGGCTTTGTAAGTTTTAAATCAGGTCAAACCATAATATATAAAAAAAAAGAAGCCTTTAACAGGTAACATGTAACAAGCTCAGGCTCACATTTACATCTCAAAATTTTTACACACATAAGACTTGAACACTCGAAGCCTAACTCAGTTTCACCTACTTCTGGAATCTCTCCATTTTAATTTTAATGTATTATCGAGTATAATAAAACATAATTATTGAATGGAGATCGGATGATTAATGGTAATCTAGATTTTTTATGATTTAAAATTTAAACCATCTGATATCAATCAAATGGCTATGGTTGATTAAACTATAGAATGGATGAAAATGTAACTCCAGAAGATTTGGGTTTAGAAAATTAAAGGTTGAATCCTCTCCATTTTAAGTTTAATGTATTATTTAGTATAATAAATCATATCCATTGAATAAATATCTGATAATTAATGGTTCTTTAGATTTTTTATGATTGAAAATATGAAATTAAAAAATTAAACCCTTTGTTTAAATATAAAAAAAAATTCTAGATCTAAGATCATCTCGTTCCTCCGTCTCATTTCTTTCTTTCTTTCTTTCTCATTGTTATTCATTCAAGATCATTTGTTGTTTATGTTTCTCATTATACTCTCTTACACCCTCATCAAATCGGATAAATTGGTATTTGAATTTCCTTTATCTTTGCTCAAATCTTGATTCTTTTCCCCTAATTTTTTTTATATAAGTCTCTAATTTGATATATGTTTTGTTTATGCAGATGATTCTTTTTCCCCTAATTTTTTTTATATAAGTCTCTAATTTGATATATGTTTTGTTTATGCAGATTAATACTTGGATGGAGATTAAATGTTTCAACATTTAAAATAGTTTATTTCCAATACAAGAGATGTAACAATTATAAATTTTTGAGGTATCTCCTATAATTTATCTAATCATTTTTTTTTGTGATTTTTAACCATTTTCATTTTAAATATATTTTTAAACATGTTTGAACAATTGAATTAATATATATGCATGCATTATTGATGAAGCAATGAGGATAAGTAAAACAAGTTTCTACCTTTTCCTTTATCTAAGCTAGAGAGATGTCCTGCATCAAATGATTGATTGCCTTTTGATCTTTTAAAAATCCCATAAATTAATGAAAATTACAAGTGAATTAGATAAGGATTCAATGTTCATATTGAATCAACTTTTACTCAAATTTTAATCATTGTGGTTCCATCCATAGTCAAATAGAAATCTTATAAATTGTGTTACATATATTATTCTAAAGCTAACCATAGATTTAGCATCTTAATTCCTTATTTATTATATATATTATTCTTTTTACAAACCTAACCATTTATTCTACCTTTTGTATAATTTTTCGGGTTACTAGAATTAGAGACATAGGAAAGGAAGTCCTAAAACAAGTTAGTGAAAGTTTAAAGGAGATCTAACTGCTCCCCTTGCATGCATGTGTCCATTTTAATCATTAGTCCCATATCTAGTAACACCTCTTTCTTGTTTATTAATCGTGCTACATGTTTGTAATTGAATGGTAGTGTAATTGTTTAATCATAAGATATTGATTTTGTGTTTGAAGTTTTTGTCAGGAATAGGAGATAAATGTAAGAGTTGAGGATCTAGAACTTCCTTAAGATTTTAAGTGACTATTTTGGTTCTAAAGCATAAAGATTGTTTTCTATTACATATTTTAATTTCTGGAAAATATTTTTTATTTTTTATTTTTTAATATTTTATATCAAAAATTGTAAAAAAATAGTTTTTTATTTTATTTTCTATTTACAAATTTTTAACAAAATTTTTCAAATAAAAAGTAGAATAAAAACAAGATGATAATTTTTAAATAAAAAAAATTTATGAAACCAACTAATTATCTAAATTTTTCAACAATAAATAGTTAAATGTATCTTTTCTTTGAAAAAATTATGACAATTATCATTCTTGCCATAATTTTATCATTGACACGCTCGTCGCAAACGCGCAAAAATAATTTCCAGATTTCCCCCAAACTATTGGTATAGTATAAGGTGCAACCTAGGTCATCTCCCAAAGACCATTTCAGATTCTTAAGCAAATAAGGAGAAAATTAGAACAAGGGGGTTTTTGTAAAGATGTGATATCAAATGTTAAACACAAAATACAGACTGAAATTAATTTCACTTAACAATTATCAACTCAAGGAATTCAGAGGCTATTTTCATAACTAATCATTGATCACTAAAATCATGCATTGTGTTTATCAACCTAGGATCATCTGGAACCCCTACAATGATCCTTGAATTCTCTACTGAGAAACCTCTCAGAATTTAATTGATTATGATCAACAAGATTTAGTAACCACTTAATCTTTTATCTAAACCAATTTTACAATCAGAATTCAGTTGAAGTAAGTAATAAAATGAAAACCTTCAATTCAATTACTTAATTTCTACTCTTCAAACTTTTGGAAAATGATTTACCAATCAAAAACCAATTATAAATCAATTATACATTAACCAAAATACGTCAACCGATCAAATTTTGATTAAAGAATAAAATTGAAGAATATAGTGAAGCAGAGTAGAAACCACTTAATTTGCACGTAAATAAAGATCAAGACCTCAAAGTTAAAATGAAAATAGCTTGAATCCTTGAATTGAAACTACAAACCTAGCCTTCCATGAAGGAGGCAAACTAACAACAAAGAAAGAGGCAAACTAACAACAAATAAATCCTAAGCCTTCCATGTAGGAGGCAACTAACAATAAAGAAAAGCTAAGCCTTCCATGTAGGAGGCAAACTAACAAGAAAGAAAGAAAGGAAGAAAGAAAGAAAGAAAGAAAGAAAGAAAGTGGTATTGGAGTTAATCTCCAAAATGGTGTGTGTCTCCTCTTGCAAACCCTTCTATTTATAGAGGATTTTTGAGGCATCATCTTCAGAAAGTCACCAACTAGGATATTACTTTTCTACCCTTTTCTTGCTTTCACATGGGCTTTGTTGAAATTGCAAAACACTTTTGAATTTTTGCCACCAATGAGCACAACAATTTTGACTTTCTTGCACCGCAATTTCGGATGTTCACATGTCCGAATTAGAGCTTGCCTTCTGAACAAAAGTTGTAGCCCTGGATCTTAGCTGTCCAACAAAGTTGATTTCATCTCAATATGACTTCTATATCTCAAGATATGGCCGGATCTTTGCACACTGTTCAAATTCCACGTCAGCAACACTATCTCATCTTTTGAGATAATTTCGGAGTCCTAAACATCCCATTTAGAATCTTCTCTTGCTTTGTAAATATGGACACTTCTTTAAGCTTTCATTCAAGATAGATTTCATGATTTTTGGATGTCTACAACTCCTATTATGCTCAAAATACTATAATAGTGTCATTTTAATCGGGTAAGCAAAGAAATTCAATTAAACTTCATATGAACCCAAACTCATAAAATATGACAAAGATCACTTAATTGAACATATAAGAAGTCTTAATGAGATAAAAGTGAGAGATAATTATTTATGAAATCTATGCTTATCAAATTCCCCCACACTTATCTTTTGCACGTCTCGGGCAAACTTAAGTTAAGGATTGGTGACTTTTTTTTTTTTTTTTTTTTTTTTTTTTTGAAAGAACATCAAAGTTTTGAGTTGATTTCTCAAGAATTCACAAAATTTCATGAAGCATTCTTTCATCACATTTTTGAAATTACTTAGAAAGGCAACTTTAATTTGAAAAACATAGATTGAGAAAGATAAAACCTCACATGATATACTCTGAATCTCTCAAGTGTTTGATTTGGTAAGTGTTTCTCTCAAATTCAATCCATGAAAGATGAACTATCATAGGCTTGCATATCTTCTACTTCTCTACTACTATGTACACATGCAATGCACAAATCAAGAGGTCTTTATTTTGGTTCTAACGGGATTAGAAAGATGAAATGATATATTGAAGAGATACAATGTTAGACCAATGAAAATGGTGAGGATTGAGAATTAATTGTAAGTGCAAGTGTGAGAAACAGATATCACTTCTTCAATTTATTTTTTTTTATTTTTTTTCAATATAATAGTTTATTTATTAATTTATTGCTTCAGTTTTTTTTTTTTTTTTTCAACCATGATATTGATGAACACAACAATAATCTCCCCCACACTTATTGAAACACTTATGGTATGATAAATCCAGTATTCCTCACCTTCTATGGTCAGACAAAGTTGTTTTTTTTTTTTTTTTTTTTTTTTTTTTTTTTTTTTTATTTGTGGTGAGCTAAAAAGAAGAAAAGGCTAATCGGCTCAAAGGGCTGATCAAAGGATAAAATTATATGGTTTAGTTATTTGGCCAAGTGGTTTGTTCAAGAAAAACAGTGCCTCAATCATTTTTGTACAAATCATGTGAAAATGTAGCTTCAAAAAGAATCAATGCAAGTTCTGAAGTAACATATTCCATGGATGAAAATCACACAAGAAAGAAAATAATAATAAGGCTCAAAATCTCACAGGTAATATATTTATCAAATCTAATCTATCCAGTTCAAATATGTGTTGCCAAACTAATTAATCTCGAAATGTAAATCATTTTGCTTCAATTATTTTATGAAATCTAAAGAAAAACATACTTCCACATTCAATTTTTTTTTTTTTTTTTTTTTTTTTTTTTTTTTTTTTTTAAATCATAAGATGCGTATCAAGAGTCAAGTGTAACTCCTTACTCAGCCATCTTACTCAAAGCAAGTTTATGAATCTAACCTAATTTTTTTTTTTTGTTTTTTTTTTTTTTTTTTTTTTTTTTTTTTGGGTTTTGTTTTGTTTTTTTTTTTTTTTTTTTAATTTTAGATATCGGACCATCTTCCCCCCAACCTATCCAAGACATTGTCCCCAATGTCTTAGATGAAATTTCATATAACAGGAAAAGAAATGTAAGAAAACCATCAAAGTAAGGAAAAGTTATAACCGAAGAGTGGTATCTGGTTCTCTTTTATCTCTGCCATCCTGATTTGGTTGGTTCACCAGCTGCATTGCTTGACTGAGCTCAGATGTAGGATTTTGCAAAATCTCAAGTAGCTGTTCAACAGTTGAAGCAGATACTATGATGTTGCGCATGGATTGTGGCATGAACTCCTGCTCTACTGCATGATCTAAAAAGGATATCAAACCAGTATAAAAGCCATTAATATTCAATAAGCCCAAAGGTTTTTTATGAAAATTCCGATAGGCCCAAAATATAATGGTAAAAATTTCTTCCATTGTTCCAAGACCACCAGGTAATGCAATAAATGCATTAGAATTAACCAACATGTGTCTCATTCGGTCATGCATGGTTGCAACCTTCAATTCAGTACCCAGGGTGAAGTAGGAGGTGCTCCCATTTTTTAAGCCAACACCTAAGACGTTACACCCCTTTGTGAGTGCAGATCCTGCAACACATCCTTTTAAACCCTGAATCCCTCCCCCATAAACAAGATTGATTTTTCTTGCAGCTAATGCCTTACCAAGGGTAGAAGCTGCATGTTGAAATTCTCCATCCTTTCCAAGGTTAGACCCACCAAAAACACAGATAGTATTGATCTTATCCATATACGGTGTTTCTGTCTTTTTTTTTTTTTTTTTTTGAAAAAATATGTCATAGAGGTGGATAATTTATAGGGACTCAATATCAGACAAGGAGATCGCTTGAATAGTGCGGGATCAGGATTTGGTAGCAAAAGTTTGAATTTTTGTTGCAAAAGTTTGAATTTTGGTTGCAAAAGTTTGAATTTTGGGTTCAAGGAAAAGGTGAATGTCAGAGGGGAAAGACTTTAAGCAGAGGTGAAAATTTCAAAAAAAAAAACGGTGGCCCAATAAATTGAAAAGACAATGTAAATGACAAACATACACGCATGAGAATGAACAGTAGTTGTGATTGTGGCTCACATCTTCCTCTGGTTTTACGTCCAGTAACGGCTGAAACGCCTTCTAAGAGTCGAGGATGTGCTTCCCATTCAGTTTTCTTGTAAACTGACAACAGGGTCTTTTAAAGTCAGATTCCCAAGACTATAACGTGCTTTTTCCTTACGGAACAGTTCAAACAAATCAAGAAGGACGCCTTGTACATGCCCACTAGGATGCGTCTCAAGAGTCTGAATGATATCATCCAATGACTCCTTACTCAGTCCATCCTTTATGAATTGAATTTTGTCCTCTCGATTTCTTGAAACCATTCCAGGGTTCTTGCATCTTGTGTTACAGGTCCATCTTGCACACCTGTAGCAAACTCCAATTCTTTTTGCCCTTCTCTTCTTTGCATAGGAACTTCTTCCCATACCTGGCATGTTTTTAACAAATGATTCTTGAAATTCACCTGCTAAACGTACCTTAGCTTCAATGATCCAACGGACATCTTCTGGAAGGCCTAAGAGTGTTAATGCTCTCAATCGTTCAAGTCTGCAATTGTAAATGTCTTTAAGAAAATTTCTGGGGAGAGTAGGGAACAAAATTTTGATCCTGGTGAGAGCTTTCTCCATTTTTTTTTTAAAACACTCAAGTTATTATTCCTGCAAGCTCAATGTGGTGTAATAGTTAGGATGATTTAAGAGGTGAAGAAGGAAGTTGAGAGAGTAGTTGAAACTTATAAGCGAGGAATGGGAGAGAGGGAGAGGGAGAAAGAGAGAGAGAGAGAGAGAGAAAGAGAGAAAGAGAGGGAGAGAGAGAAAGAGAGAAAGAGAGAGAGAGAGAGGGAGAGAGAGAGACTTCTCTTGAATTTATTGCAGGTATGTGGCATTGTGCAAATGCACTTCTTCTACCGTGTGCTTTTGAAAACCTTCGAAAAATGGTTTAAGACGATGTCCATTCACCTTGAAGATTTTTTCAGTTACCTCATTTTTTATTTCCACTGCACCATAAGGAAAAACATTAGTAACTACAAATGGTCCTAACCATCTAGAGCGTAGCTTACCAGGCATAAGCTTTAGCCGAGAATTGAAAAGGAGAACTTTTTGTCCAACGAAAAACTCCTTTCTTGCCAACTTTTTGTCATGAAAAGCTTTGACCTTTTCTTTGTAAATTTTGGAGTTTTCGTATGCTTCCAATCGAATTTCTTCAAGTTCCTGCAATTGAAGCTTCCTATGGATTCCTGCTTGGTCTAGATCCATGTTGCATTTCTTTACTGCCCAAAATGCTCTATGCTCTAATTCAACTGGAAGATGACATGCTTTACCAAAGACAATCCTGTAGGGAGACATGCCAATGGGTGACTTGTAAGCTGTCCTATATGCCCATAATGCATCAACAAGGCGCAAGCTCCAATCCTTCCTGTTAGGCTGAACTGTTTTCTCTAAGATTTTCTTGATCTCTCGATTAGAAACTTCAGCTTGACCATTTGTTTGAGGATGATATGGGGTGGAGACTTTATGCATGACTCCATATTTGCGGAGTAGGGCTTCCATTGTGCGGTTGCAAAAATGAGTACCTTGGTCACTAATTAGAGCTCTAGGAATGCCAAACCTGCTAAAAATGTTAGACCTGATAAAATCTGCAACAACTCGAGCATCATCAGTACGGGTGGCTTTTGCCTCCACCCATTTTGAAACATAATCAACAGCTAGCAGAATGTAAACAAAGCCAAAAGAGACAGGGAATGGACCCATAAAGTCTATACCCCAAACATCAAATACCTCACAAAAGAGAAGTGGTTGTTGAGGCATCTCATTTCTGCGCGAAATACTCCCTATTCTTTGGCACTGCTCACAAGTTATGCATAATCTATGTGCATCACGAAATATTGTAGGCCAATAAAAGCCTGAGTCTAGTACTTTTCTAGCTGTCCGTTGTGGCCCAAAGTGTCCACCACAAGCTAGGGAATGGCAAAAGGTAAGTATAGACTGAACTTCATGATCTGGAACACATCTTCTAATGATTTGATCACTACATGTCTTCCAAAGGTATGGTTCATCCCATATGTAGTGTTTGGCATCACTTTTCAACTTGGCAAGTTGCGATTTGGTGAAGTGTTTGGGTATTTCTTTAGCAACCAGATAGTTTACCAAATCTGCATACCAAGGATCCTTCCCGTGCAAATGATAGAGATGCTCTTCTGGGAATGAATCTGCAATTGAAGTTTCTTCACAAGGTTGCTGGATCCGACTTAAATGATCTGCTACAAGGTTCTCTGCACCACTCTTGTCTTTAATCTCTAAATCAAATTCTTGCAACAGAAGCATCCAACGAATCAGTCTTGGCTTAGCATCTGTCTTCTTCAGCAAGTATTTCAAAGCTGCATGGTCAGAGAAGACAATAACTTTAGATCCAAGCAAATAGGAGCGAAATTTATCTAATGCAAACACAATTGCCAAAAGCTCCTTCTCAGTAGTTGTGTAATTTGATTGGGTTGCATCAAGTGTGCGAGAGGCATATGCAATGACATGAGATCTCTTGCTAACTCTTTGAGACAGTACAGCACCAAGGGCATAATTGGATGCATCACACATTAATTCAAATGGAAGCGTCCAATTAGGTGGTTGAATGATGGGAGTGGTTGTCAACCGCTTCTTTAGTTCATCAAATGAATCCTTGCATGCTTGATCAAACACAAATTTGGTATCTTTTTGTAGTAGTTTAGAAAGAGGTTGTGCAATCTTGCTAAAATCCTTGATGAATCTTCTGTAAAAACCTGCATGACCAAGTAAAGAACGTACTTCTCGCACAGAAGTGGGGTAAGGTAGAGAAGAAATAATGTCTATCTTGGCCTTATCAACCTCTAAACCTTTGCTAGATACCAAGTGTCCTAAGACTATACCTTCTGTTACCATGAAATGACATTTTTCAAAATTCAAAACCAGGTTAGTCTCAATGCATCTGTCCAAAACTTTAGAAAGGCTTTCTAAGCATGCATCAAAAGAAGAACCATATACAGTGAAGTCATCCATAAACACTTCCATGCAACTTTCTAAGAGATCAGAGAAAATGCTTACCATGCATCTTTGAAAGGTTCCAGGGGCATTGCATAGACCAAAAGGCATCCTTCGATAGGCAAAAGTACCAAAAGGACAAGTGAAGGTGGTCTTATGCTGGTCTTCTGGGGCTATATGTATTTGAAAATAACCTGAAAAACCATCTAGAAAGCAATAGTGAGATTTTCCTGCTAATCTTTCCAAAATTTGGTCTATGAAGGGCAAAGGGAAGTGATCCTTGCGAGTAGCTTGGTTAAGCTTCCTATAATCTATGCACACTCTCCAACTGTTTTGTATTCTGGTAGGGATTAGTTCATCATTGTGATTTTTGACTACAGTCATGCCAGTTTTCTTAGGAACTACTTGCACCGGGCTTACCCAATCACTGTCTGAGATGGGATAGATGATACCAGCTGCCAAAAGCTTACCTACTTCCTTCTTTACCACATCTAGGATGGTTGGATTCAAACGCCTTTGTGGTTGTCTAACAGGTCTGGTGTTTTCCTCTAGCAGTATCCTATGCATACAAGTAGATGGGCTAATACCTGGAATATCAGCCAAAGTCCATCCAATTGCTTGTTTATGGCTTTTTAAGGTTTGCAGTAACCTTTCTTCCTGTTGTGGTAGAAGGTTCTTTGCTACAATGACAGGAAGCTTCTCATTTTCCCCCAAATAAGCATACTTTAGATGTTCAGGCAAAGGCTTCAACTCTAAAGGAGGTGGTTGTATTATGGAAGGAAGAGATCTATCTGAGATTGAAATGTCTGCAACACTTGCATCTAACATGTCATCTTTCAACGAAGGTTGGTCTGCAGCATTAATCCTGGAACACACAATACATGAATCAAATTCATCACATGTGCAAGTAAAATTATCTAAGTAATCTAAATCAAAATCAAAAAATTTAAAAAGTAGATTGTCAATAGAATAATCATCCGCAAGAAGGTCTATGGCATCAAGTTGAAAGAGTGAATGATTCTCTATGGGATGCTTCATGGCTTCAAATATGTTGAATTGGATGATATCATCTCCAAATTCCATAGAGAGAGTCCCCGTATGCACATCTATCTTTGTTTTTGCAGTTTTGAGGAAAGGTCTCCCTAGGATCAAGGTTGCTCTATTGATGGATGACTCATCTTCCATATCCAAAATGTAGAAGTCAGCTGGAAAGATCAGCTTATTCACTTGAACTAGCACATCTTCAAGTACTCCGGCTGGATGTGCTGTACTTCTGTTGGCTAATTGAATCACCACACCAGTTGGCTTCAGTTCTCCCAGATTCAAAGATTTATAAACTGATGAGGGCATAACATTAATGGAAGCACCTAGATCCAGCAATGCATCACCAAATGTAGAGTTTCCTATTGTGCAAGGAATGGTGAAAGTTCCTGGATCTTTACATTTCTGAGGGAGGCTGGGTTGAATTAAGGCTGAAACATTGCGTCCCACACTAATCTTCTCATCCCCTTTGAGTCTTCTCTTATGCGTGCACAAATCCTTTAGAAATTTGGCATATTTGGGAATTTGCTTGATAGCATCTAGAAGTGGTATGTTGACTTCCACTTTCCTGAAAGTATCTAGAAGCTCCTTATCCAATTCTGCATGAACATTGGGCTTGGATTGAACCATTCTATTTGGAAAAGGTAAAGATACCTTCTGATCAGCACAATTTGGGGTTTTCTTCTCATCAGATGCTTCAAGTGCAGATCGTTTATGGCAAGCTTCTTTTTGTTGATCATTCGATGTCTTATCGAAGGCTGGTGTATTTTTTTCATCAGACTTTCCCTCTGATTTAGATGGCTCATCAGAGATGTCTCCAGGTGTGGAGATAAATGCTTCTTTTTGGTGTGGATTAGTCTGATTGAAGCTTTGTTGCTTTAAAATTGTAGGGTCTGTCTGCACTTTCTTCCCACTTCTCAAGGTCATGGCATTCACACTTTTGGGATTTATGACAGGTTGAGAAGGTAGTTGACCAGAACCTTGAGATTTCAATTGGTTGACAGTGGTAGCCAACTGCCCAATTTGAGTTTGTAAATCCTGAATGGTAGAACTTACATTTTGTTGAAACTGAAGATTGTTGGTTGCTAATTGCTTCATCAAATCATCAAGAGAGGGTTCAGAAGCATTAGAGGGTACAGATTGCTGCATATGCTGTTGTTGTTGTCTGAAAGGCGGTGGTTGGTATTTATTTTGGGAGTCAGATGTTTGAATCCTTTGTTGTTGTGGAGGACCATATCTCAAGTTAGGATGGTTTCTCCAACTAGGATTGTATGTTCCAGAAGGTGGTTCAAACTTCTGTTGCTGATAATGTTGAGGAGGCCTGTATTGTTGTCCTGTGCCAAAAATACCATTTACTGTAGCCTCAGGTGTCTCACTTTCTTGCAATGTTGGGCATGCATCAGTAGGATGATCTGCAGAAGTGCAGATGCCACATGTTTTGGTTTTGTCAACAACATTAAGTTGCTGTTGTTGTCCGATGGCCAACTGTCTTACGATGGAGGTTAGTTCTTCAATTCTGTTCTCCAATCGTGTATGGTCTGTCTTGGTGGTCATTTCATGGACTCCTTTAGACAAGGAATTAGTTCGAGAATTGAATTGCTGAGAATTTTCTGCCATGTTAGCAATCAAATCTCGAGCTGCTGTAGGAGTTTTGTCCATAAGTGCTCCACCACTAGCTGCATCAACCATGCTTCTGTCCATTGGCATGAGTCCTTCATAGAAATACTGAATCAGTAATTGATCACTGATTTGATGGTGTGGACAAGTGGCGCATAGTTTCTTGAATCTCTCCCAATACTCATAGAGAGTTTCTTGGGGGTTCTGTCTGATGCCGCAAATCTCTTTTCTGATAGCTGCTGTTCTGGATGCAGGGAAGAATTTCTCCAAGAATAATCTTTTCATATCATTCCAGCTTGTAACAGATGTTGGATGTAGATAGTACAACCAGTCCTTGGCTCCATCATTTAAGGAGAAAGGAAATGCCTTCAACTTGATATGATCTTCTGGGATTCCTTGTGGCCGCATTGTGGAACACACAATGTGAAATTCCTTCAAATGTTTATGAGGGTCCTCACCTGCAAGGCCATGAAACTTAGGTAGCAAATGTATTAGTCCAGACTTCAGTTCAAATGGTGCATCAACATCAGGGTATTGAATGCACAATGGTTGATAAGCAACATCAGGTGCAACTAATTCTTTTAAGGTTCTATCAGCCATGTTCTTAGCAAAATATTTAAAACTATCAAAATTTAAAGATGAAAAATCACTACTGTTACTTTCTTGGTTATTACTGGATGAATGTCTTCTATGTGCTCTTTTCAAGTGGTGGAATGTTCTATCAATCTCAGGATCATATGCATATAAATTTTCAGGATTGGATCGGGTCATACACAAAAAGGTGAATTCATACAGAAAATCCAAGAATGATATACCTAAAGTAAAAACAATTGTTAGAAAGATTAAAAATTTTATACAAACTCCTAAATGAGCCTAGGAAATTAAAATGGTCCCCGGCAACGGCGCCAAATTTTGACACGCTCGTCGCAAACGCGCAAAAATAATTTCCAGATTTCCCCCAAACTATTGGTATAGTATAAGGTGCAACCTAGGTCATCTCCCAAAGACCATTTCAGATTCTTAAGCAAATAAGGAGAAAATTAGAACAAGGGGGTTTTTGTAAAGATGTGATATCAAATGCTAAACACAAAATACAGACTGAAATTAATTTCACTTAACAATTATCAACTCAAGGAATTCAGAGGCTATTTTCATAACTAATCATTGATCACTAAAATCATGCATTGTGTTTATCAACCTAGGATCATCTGGAACCCCTACAATGATCCTTGAATTCTCTACTGAGAAACCTCTCAGAATTTAATTGATTATGATCAACAAGATTTAGTAACCACTTAATCTTTTATCTAAACCAATTTTACAATCAGAATTCAGTTGAAGTAAGTAATAAAATGAAAACCTTCAATTCAATTACTTAATTTCTACTCTTCAAACTTTTGGAAAATGATTTACCAATCAAAAACCAATTATAAATCAATTATACATTAACCAAAATACGTCAACCGATCAAATTTTGATTAAAGAATAAAATTGAAGAATATAGTGAAGCAGAGTAGAAACCACTTAATTTGCACGTAAATAAAGATCAAGACCTCAAAGTTAAAATGAAAATAGCTTGAATCCTTGAATTGAAACTACAAACCTAGCCTTCCATGAAGGAGGCAAACTAACAACAAAGAAAGAGGCAAACTAACAACAAATAAATCCTAAGCCTTCCATGTAGGAGGCAACTAACAATAAAGAAAAGCTAAGCCTTCCATGTAGGAGGCAAACTAACAAGAAAGAAAGAAAGGAAGAAAGAAAGAAAGAAAGAAAGAAAGAAAGTGGTATTGGAGTTAATCTCCAAAATGGTGTGTGTCTCCTCTTGCAAACCCTTCTATTTATAGAGGATTTTTGAGGCATCATCTTCAGAAAGTCACCAACTAGGATATTACTTTTCTACCCTTTTCTTGCTTTCACATGGGCTTTGTTGAAATTGCAAAACACTTTTGAATTTTTGCCACCAATGAGCACAACAATTTTGACTTTCTTGCACCGCAATTTCGGATGTTCACATGTCCGAATTAGAGCTTGCCTTCTGAACAAAAGTTGTAGCCCTGGATCTTAGCTGTCCAACAAAGTTGATTTCATCTCAATATGACTTCTATATCTCAAGATATGGCCGGATCTTTGCACACTGTTCAAATTCCACGTCAGCAACACTATCTCATCTTTTGAGATAATTTCGGAGTCCTAAACATCCCATTTAGAATCTTCTCTTGCTTTGTAAATATGGACACTTCTTTAAGCTTTCATTCAAGATAGATTTCATGATTTTTGGATGTCTACAACTCCTATTATGCTCAAAATACTATAATAGTGTCATTTTAATCGGGTAAGCAAAGAAATTCAATTAAACTTCATATGAACCCAAACTCATAAAATATGACAAAGATCACTTAATTGAACATATAAGAAGTCTTAATGAGATAAAAGTGAGAGATAATTATTTATGAAATCTATGCTTATCAATCATGAAAATTTTTTATCCATCATAGTTATCAAGAAATTTAACAATATTATATATGCATTGTCCTTATATTCAAACCAATCACTTAGAAGCTTGATGAAATTTTTATTCCTCACTCTTGCATTCATCTGTCATGCATGACACAAAGTTTAAGCTCAAAATTAGTATTTTATGATAAAAAAATTATACTACATTTTAATTATAAACAAGTAGAACAAGTAATAAAGAAGAAGAATATTTTATGATAAAAAAATTATACTACATTTTAATTATAAACAAGTAGAACAAGTAATAAAGAAGAAGAAGGGATAATTAAATATTGGACTCATGTTTTAAATAGGCACATCTCCAGAAGCATGAGTAGCAGATATTTCTCCTTTATACGTTCAATAATTACAAGATGCCCAACTATCCTACATTGTACCTTGTGGGTGTATCTTAACAATTGAAGTGATGATTTGCCAGCACTCGAGCCATGTGTATGGTTTGTATACTCTTTTCTACAAAGATTATGACCCTATATTGTTACCTACTAATATTCATGTTTACTTGAGAATTTAAGTGCAGTTGTAGGTACCTCACTTTCTTTACTCGAGAATTTTGCAAAATGCAACACCAACCACCATCTTTTCTCAAAGACTTTGGATGTGGTTCTTAGGCCAATTTTGAAGGGATTTAGCGCCACATCATATATAAAGGAAGCAATTATCATAATCTTTATTATTAAATATGTATCATGCAAGTATATTGTTCAAAAATATAATTAAAAAAAGATTAAGAGTGATTATTATATTTTATATATGATCAAGATAATAATCCAAACCTAGCCTAGCGAAAATATTGGTCTTATATTGACCAACTCATTTTATAATATATTCTAACATTTTTTTATCCAATCCAATTAGAAATACGACAAAATTAACATCTTTTAATCAAGTTCATTTATTCAACAAATTCAATTTTTAAAATATTAAATCTCATTCACCAGCAAATTAAAAATAAACAATACTGATAAATCATAATAGACGTAATTTATACTACAATCCACGAAGTCAGATGCAAGATATAATTGTCAAATGTGAAAGGATTCAACAAATTGAGCATTCTTAAAGTTAATGGAAAAAGTGGCAATGTGAAGGATAAAAACCTAGGGGAGCTAAATCAACTTCGCTTAATCAACTTCAACAAATTGGGCATTCCTACGTGGGTTGTGTTGAAAATGATTGAATGTATTGAGTCCTTAAATGCATGGAAAGATTCAACTTTTATATTTTAATAAGCATATTTGGGTTGGTCTATGAAATATAATTGAAACCTTCACTAATTGGATGTGTGCTTGTACTGGAAACAAATATTTTAAATGTTAACAAGTATGAAATTATTAATTTAAATATAGTAAATGGAGTAGTCAAAATACATTATTTACATAAAAAAAATCTAAAAACCTAAAATATACACTACTAGAATTTTCCCTATTTTTTTCAAATTTTTTGCCAAAATATTCTACAACTAAATAATAAAAAAAATAAAATAAAAACAAGTAGAGGAGAATTTTACAATAACAATGAGAAAATTCTCAAACATCCTAAAAAGTAATAGAATAAAAAAAGTAAAAAAAAACTAACAATAAAAAGAAATAACAACATGTTTACGTAGAAACATCATATCACAATCATATAAATATATAAGATATAAAATAAAAAGAGAAAAAATATGAAATAATATGAAAAATATATAAATAAATGAAAAAATTTAATAAATTATCACTCTCATTCATGGTGATGGCCATTTTTTTTTTCTTTCTCTTATCCTTTTCGTCTCTTACCATTCTCTTTCTCATTTTCTAAATTCAGTGTTGTTGCATATGCCCCCGCCGTTCTCCTTTTTCAATGTGCTCCATACTGTCGCAACCGTCATTTCGACGAGACGACGAACTCGCTAGAATTTTAAAAATGGAGTTTATTTGATTAATGTGTGTGGGGCTGCCACCAAATTTTTATTTAAGGGAAAACATTTGGAAAAACCCTAACTTGAGGAAGAGATTTAGGTTCAGGAATCGGTTAGGAGTGGGGAAGCTGTTAGGCACCTCACTCGCCCGTTCCGAAGAACGGTATCCTTAAACCAAGTGCGTGATTTTTGAAAATAGTTTGATCCCTTGATTAGCATGGAAATAAATAACTTGAGGGAGGTTAGTCTGACAGGACTTGATCCTGCTCCTACATATTTCCCGGTGCAATGAGAAACTCAAGGCTTACGTAGTTCTGGTTAAATTTGAAGGCTTGACCTTCAAAAGGTGTTTGAATTGAAAATCAAATGCATTGTTGTCTTTTTTTGGAAATATTTTAAGGGTGCAATCCCAATCCATATAACCCATACGGATCTCTAAACAACAAACAGTAGAAAAAGCTACCAGTTCATTTTTAGGGCCCATTGCGTGAGATTAAGGAATGCAAAATAGGTTTTTATTTGTTTAAAAAAGAGGGAAAGGAGGAGCAATCACAATCCACATATGCACAGGGTCCAAGACAACGACGGCTCCACTTGGACCCATACAGACCTCTAAACAACGAACAGCAGAAAAAGCTACCAGTTCGTTTTTAGGGCCCATTGCGTGAGATTAAGGAAAGCAAAAATATTTTTCTTAATTGTCTTTTTGACTTGTAAATATCGGAAGCCCGTGGGCTTAATCGGACATTCGGGAAATTTGGGGGTCAAAATATGAATATAAAAAGTTTAGAGGTCAAAATGTAAATATGGAAAGTTGAGGGGCTAATTAGCAATGTTGAGAAGTTGAGGGGACTGATTTGTAATTTTGAAAGTTAAGAGCCTGATTTGAAATTTTGAAAAGTTAAGGGTCCGATTTGCAATTTTGAAAAGTTGAGGGGACAAAATATAAATTCGGAGAGTTAAGGGGCCTAATATCAAATTCTAGAAGTTAGAGGGACCTATTTGCAATTTTGAAGAATTTTAAAGAATTAATTGATTTTGCAAAAGAGGGTTCTTCTTCCTCGCCTCTGCACGCGACGCTGGGCCCTTTGTCAAGCTTGCCGCATATGGCGCCATGCACCTTATGGCCTCCATCAGAGGCGACTTTGCCGACGGACGAGCCCCTTGGTGGCCGAGCTTGGACTCGTCGTTTCCGGTTCGCGCTTGCTAGTTCTTGCATCTCCTTTGCGTAACTCTGAGCTCGGCTACGAGTGAGGCGTGCGTCTCCATTGTAGAAAGGGGATCCGAGCTTCGTCCTTCGGCTGGAGAACGTCGGGTGTCTCCGGAGTTGGTCCCAGGCCGCGAAGCGTTTTTCGAGCGCCCGGACGAATGCTTTTGCGCTGAGCCTGCGGCCTGTTCTGAATAGGGGAAGGTGACGATCGGTGCGATGCCCAGTCATGGCTTCCTTCAAGAGCTGCTGCGACTTCGGTTCCGGTCTTCGTGGGAGTGACCGAGTACTACTGATGGAGGGGACTGTTCGATGCTCCAACGAACGGCGAGATTGGCCCCTTGTCGGCCGGAAACGACTCCCCCACACCCCCTGGCTCTTGAGTTGAGCCCGCTGCCCAGCAGAGCGCCGACGACGGTCTTCCCGGAAGGCATATCGGATGTCCATCGGTGGGGGCTCTGCGTTAACGTCCGCCGATCGGCCGAACGAGCGGAGACTCACACGAATCGGTTTTTAAATGTCTCTTCACTTTTTTATTAAGTTATTTAGTTTTCAGATTCAAATCCTTTCGTGCTCGTCTCGAATTATCAGGTATGGCAATTTCATAATTAAATGTGGTTCACAGCATCTAAACACATGACCGATTATGCGGCTTGCCGTTCGTACAACATCATTTCCGATATTCATTTTTTATTGGGAAAACATTTGAAAAGGCGAACATTACGTGCCTATCGTTGGTACCTATTAGCTTCGCGATGTTCCTTTTCGCCTCCTTCGATTGGGATCCTGGCTTGAGAGCTTGAGTTCTCCTAGAGGGTGTTGGTAGAGTGAGATGCTGAAGAGTTTTTCGCTTTCCCCATTCCTCCCCTTTTTTCCTAAAGCCAAAAAGTGTCTTTTCTAATACCCTAGCCCTATTTAGACCTCCTTCTTTTTGCCTTTTTATTTTCATTTCTATTTTTTTTCATTTTTCTCATTTCATTTTTTATTTGTTTTATTTTTATTTTATTATTATTTATTTATTTATATTTATTTTTATTATTTATTATTATTTTTATTTTTATCTTTCAATCTTTAATTTAATTTTTTTAATTTTATTTTCATATTTTTATTTTGTTTTTAATTCCTTTTAATTTTTAACTTTTTTATTTTTAATTTTGTTTCATTTTTCAGATTTTTAGCTCTTTAATTTTTAGATTTTTAATTTTATAATTTTATTTTTAGACTTTTATTTTGTTTTTAATTCCTTTTAATTTTTAACTTTTTTATTTTTAATTTTGTTTCATTTTTCAGATTTTTAGCTCTTTAATTTTTAGATTTTTAATTTTTTAATTTTATTTTTAGACTTTTATTTTGTTTTTAATTCCTTTTAATTTTTAACTTTTTTATTTCTTTTCAGATTTTTATTATTATTTTTTTTTTCATATTTTTAATTTTTAAATTTCCTTTCACATATTAATTAATTTTTTATTTCTTTTCAGATTTTTAATTTTTAAATTTTATTTTCATATTTTTTTATTATTTATTTTCATATTTTTAATTTTTAAATTTCTTTTCAGATTTTAATTAATTTTTTATTTCTTTTCAGATTTTTTTATTATTTTTTTTTCAGATTTTTAATTTTTAAATTTTATTTTTTGATTTTTTTATTATTTTTTTTCAAATTTTTAATTTTTAAATTTCTTTTTATACTTTAATTAAATTTTTTTATTTCCTTTCAGATTTTTTATTTTATTTCTTTTTATTTATTTTGCTCGTTTTCTCCTGCTTTATCATTTTTTTTCTGCTGGCCTGTTTTTCTGTATATATTATTTGTTTTCTGTTAAATCTACTATTCATTCATTATCTAAATTAGAATTAATTTACTAATTAGTTTAGCAACAAGAAGCTTAGACATAATTAGGTATTTACGCGTAGAGTGGATGACCGGTGCTTCTCATTTGATGCCTTCTTGAGGTGTTTCTTTCTTTGAAACGAGAAGACTTTCATTTTTTATAGATGAGTGATATAAAACATGAATCTTTGGATGATTTTCTTTTTTTTTAAAATAAAATTTTAAATTAGTAGATATACTTTGTTTGAAATTTAATTTAATATTAAGAATTAGTTAATAATTGTAATGAGTCAATATTTTACTATTATTACTATTATTATTATTATTATTATCTTTTATTACTATATTTTTGTAGGTTAATTTTTTATTTTTTTAAATTGTTTAGTTTTTTAATTTAATTGTTGATTGTTATTTATATTATTTTTTTCATTTCTATAAATTTTTTATTTTATAGTGTTTATTTATTGATTGATCTTATTAATTATTTTTATTATTGTTACTTATAATTTTGATAGTTAGCATTTAAGTATTAAATTTTTATTTATCATGCAATCATAACTATTCTTACTATTTGTCGTTAATATTATTATCTTTTTATTTATTTGTTATTGTAATTTATAATTTTTATTATTATTAATTATCATTTCTAGTTTATTAGTTGACACAATGTTACAACTTAATTTTTTCTTTATATCAAAATTATGATTCATATTTTTTTTTACTATTTAATTTATTTCATATTAATTGCTTCTCTTTATTATCAACATTTTTATCGATTTTTTTTTTATTTTTAGTAGTTAGAACTAGATATAATTTTTAAAATTTAATTTTTTTATTTTTATTATTATTATTATTATTATTATTATTATTATTATTATATATAGATATTATTATTTTTTGTATTATTTTTATTGTTACTTGTTATTATTTTTTGTAATTATTTTATTATTATCATTTCATTATTATTATTATTTTTATTTCTTCTTTCATTATTATATTTTCATATTCAGCTCTTTTATTTTATTTTTTGAAATTCTAATAATTTCATAAAAAATTAATGTAAAAAATATATTTACAGTGGTTTATTTTTTATAAATAATTTAATTTGACTTAATTTTACCCACACAAAAAATAATTTAAATGAGATATTTTGTTAATCTTATTTTTTTTAAATAATACATTTAACTTATGATAGTTTGATCATCCTTAAAGTAATTTTCTTTTTTTTACAAATAGTTTAACTTAATTACACACCAAAAAGATAATTTAGACTAAACGTTGATTCTTTTTTAACCAAATATTAGTTTGTAAATTCCTAATTTAATATGTATTTTGTTTATACATATTACTACTTAACTGGAGATCAAATCTTTCAAATTTGACTAAATTTTATTTTTAATATAAAAGATATAATGATTATAAGTTCTCGAGATATCTTTCCAATAATTCATCTTATCATATTTTTTTTTTATAATTTTTAATCATTTCAATTTTGAATTGTTAGTAATTTATTGTCTTCTAAAATTAATTCGTTTTATCCATGACTGTTGTGATAATATATGTGTTTCATATTTTTAATCTCTCTTTTTATCCCTTTTGATATAGAATAGGGTTAGATTTACTAAATTTTTTTGGTTATACTATAAAAAGTTTTGAGATTTAGTTTAACTATTGCATTAAACATGTTTAAAGAATTGAATTAATATTGTTGCATACATTATTGAGGAAGCAAGAAGAATAAGTGAAACAAACTTCTACTTTTTTCTTTACCTAATCCTTTATCTAAGCTTGAGAGATGTCATGCATCAAATGTTTGATTGTCTTTTGATATTTTAAAAAATCCATAAACTATTCAAAGTTATAAGTGATTTAGACAAGGATTCGATTTTCATATTGAATTAATTTTTACACAAAATTTAATTATTGTGATGTCATTCATAATCAAATAAAAATCCTATACATTGTGTTACATATATCATTCAAACGCTACCATAGATTTAGCTTCCTAATTTCCTATTTATTATATATATTATTCCTTTTACAAACCTAACCATTTATTCTACCTCTTGTATAATCTTTCACGTTTAATCTTTCACGTTGCGGGAATTAGAAACAAAGGAAAGGAAATCCTCAAACTAGTTAGTGAAGGTCTAAAGAAGGTCTAACTTCTTCCCGTGCTTGCATGTGTTCATTTTAATCATTAATCTCATATATAAGTAACACCTCTTTCTTGTTTAATACTTGTGCTATCTATTTGTAATAAAAATGTAATGTAATTGTTTAATCATAAAATATTAATTTTGTGTTTGAAATTTTTGTTAGACATTGGAGAAAAATGCAAGAGTTGAGATCCAGAATTTCATTAAGTTTTTAAGTGACTATTTTGGTTATTAAGTATAAAGATTGTTTTTTATTGTATATTTTAATTTTAGAAAATATTTTTATTTTTATTTTTATTTTTAATACTTTATTTAGATAATAATGAAAAATTTTTATTTTTATTTTCATTTTCTGTTTACAAATTTTTAACATAAAATTTTGAAAATAAGATAAAAACAAGATGATATTTTTCTAAATAAAAATTAAAAAAAAATATTTTATGAAACCAAACAGTTATCTAAATTTCTCATAGATAAAGAATTGGTTGTATCTTTTTGTTGACAAGATTATGACAATTAATCATCGTTATCATAATTTTATCTTAAAAAATTCTTATCCATCATAGTTATTGAAAAATTTAGCAATATTATATATGCATTGTCCTTGAAATTCAAATCAATTACTTAAAGCCTGATGAAATTTCGGATTCCGCCACTCTTACATTTATCTCCAATGACACAAGGTTTTCAAACTCAAAATTAATATTTTATAGAAAAAGATTATACTATATTTCAATTATAAACAAATATAACAAGCGATAAATAAGAGAAAAGAATCATTAAATAAAGGACTCATATTTTAAAATAAGAGAAAGACATCATTAAATATAGAATTCATGTTTTAAAATATAGATTAGAAATTTTAAGGATGTTACGACATTAAATTTTTATCCTTTCTTAAAAATAAATAAATTTTTAAATTTATCTTGATTTTTATAGATATTTTTTTAAAATAAAAAATTTTCCATTTTAAAGTTGGTATCGACTCATATTCTCCATCTTTTATTTTTTTATCCAATTTCACATTAATATTAATGCTTGTATGCGTATGGAGACAAATTGAAAATAAATCTATCAATTCGAGATATCCCATATGAACTAATAGAGGCAGAGGGCTTATGTAAATTAAGCTAAAAAAAGTTAAAGTTATCCAAATTTTTAAAATAATAATCCAAACCTAACCCGGTAAAAATAATGGATTTATATAGAACAATTTGATCATTTTACAATATTTTTTACATTTTTTATTCAATCCAATTAGGAATACAACAAAATTAACATCTTTTAATCAAGTTTATTTATTCAACAAATTCAATTTTCAAAATATTAAGTCTCATACATCATAATAGATTTAATTTATACTATAATCCCACGAAATCAGACGCAAGATATAATTGTTAAATGTAAAAGACTTCAACAAATTGAGCATTCTTAAAGTTAACGGAAGAGGTTGCAATGTGAAGAATAAAAATCTAGAGGAGCTAAATAAACTTCGCTTAATTTGATAGCTCACTTATGTGGATTGTGTTGAAAATGGTTGAATTTATCGATCCTTAAAAGCATAAAAGGCTCAATTTTTACATTTAAAAAAGCATATTACGGTTGGCCCATCAAATCTAGTTGGAGCCTTCATTTTTGTCTTATATTGTTACCAAAACTAACTGGATCGTGTGCTTGCACTGTAAACAAATATTTTGAATGTTAACCAGCATCAAATTATTGATTTAAGCCTAGTAAATGGAGTAGTAAAAGTACATATAATTTACATAAAAAAAAAACTAAAAACCTAAAATATACATCACTAGAATTTTCCCTATCTTCTGCATATTTTTTACTTTGAATTTTACAAAAATGTCGTTATTTTTTTCAACTCTAAAGCAATAAAAAAATCTATAGAATATTTTAAATTTTCTGATAAATTCTCTTCTGCGTAAATTTTCATAATAAAAAAACTTGAAAATATATCATATAAATTTTAGGCAATTTTATCTGTTCAAAATTTTTCAGGCAATTATGGTAACTACAAAAATTTACGGAAAATTTATGAAATTTTATATAATTAAATATTATTAATATTTAATTATATACTATATTTTCTTAAATATTTTAACCAAAATATGATAACTTTAAATCAAATATTTGCATATCTAATAGTTTAAAAGTTAAAAAAAGCAAAAACATTTAAAAAGATTAAAGAATTAGTAGAAAGTTCATGAGAGATCATATAACCATTAGAAGGATACAATAAAAAGTTTATGAGTCAAATTTAAGAACATGTTGAGGAAGGTAGTAAAATTTCCATAAACATATATTTAAAGACATAGGACTAAAATTTTATTAAGGTA
Source organism: Canavalia gladiata (assembly GCA_037954105.1). Classification (NCBI taxonomy): domain Eukaryota; kingdom Viridiplantae; phylum Streptophyta; class Magnoliopsida; order Fabales; family Fabaceae; genus Canavalia; species Canavalia gladiata. The sequence continues at coordinate 12,750,985 of CM075662.1, read as the reverse complement.
TAAAATATTGCATTTTTTTAACAACAAAATAATAAAATGTTACATTAATAAGCTCCCAAAATAATTTTATGAGTGAAAATTATTTCATTTCATATAAAGTTGTATTTGCTTCAAAATATATTTTTTAAAATCTAAATAAATTGACTATATTCATTTGGATATTTTTAAACAATAAAATTAGAATCAACTTAATTAATCGATGATTTTTGGATATTAATTAGCATGTTTTAAAAAGTTTACTTTTATATAAACCTATTGCAACTGATTGATTACTAATTTCTTCTAATAAGTTATTATTAATTTCTAATAAATCTTAAAATTTGATGATCAATTAGCAATGAAAAAACTTAACCACAATCCACTAAGAAAAAATCTAAATTTCGAAAGGGTTCAATTTTTTCTTTTCAAATAAAATCATAATTATGATATCGGATTCAACTGATAGGTGGAACTATTGAATCAGAGGATGTCTATCGAAATTATTAAAAACGCAAAATTATTTAAATAAAAATTTTGTAATAAATCAGTAAAAATTGATAGAATAATGAACCAAAAAAAATTGATAAAAAATATTTCATGTATAAAATAATATTATTTTAATATTTTTTGAGAATAAAAGAATTCTGTTATGTCTATTTAATTTTATATGTATAATTTAAATTTAAAAAATTTAAAATATATATAATTTTTATTTTATAATCATGTAAAGTTATGATATTTTTATATTTTATTAATATTTATATTTTTTAATATAATATATTATAAATATTTTAAAAATAATATTAAATTATTAGATTATAATTCGAACATTAAATCTTAAATCAATATTTTAATCAATTTTATGATTGGTCTTACTTAAAAATTTTTGAGTAAAATAATGTTTTTAAAACAAATGCTAATAATAAAAATAATTTTTTTATAAAAAATATTATTAATATATTCTTTATAACTTTTAATATACTTTTACCTTACTTTTTAAATATTTATTTATTTATTAATTAGTGTTTTAAAATATGAACTAGTAAGATTTTTCATTTTTTTTTATTGATCGTTAAAACAGTTTAGAAATTAAAGCACCTGAATATTGCTAATTGGTAAAATTAGGATTAGTTAATTTATCACAAAAGATATCTTCCATATAGCTCATCACATCAATTTAGTTTGCTTTATTTGTGATTTTTGACCATTTTTAATTTTGATTATCTAATAATTATATTGTCTTTTTGGTGTGAATCTCTATGACTCTCGTTTAGATCTAGATTTAAATATATTTGTTTATGTTTAATTTGTTGTAATTTATTTTTTATATTTTAATAAGTATATTTACGGAAAAAAAATAGGTTATTTTAGACTAAATTTTAATATTTAAACATAATTCTGTTATTTATCATAAATTTTTTATTATAAACAGACTATTATCTATTTAAAGTTAATCATAACTACTAGTCTACTTAAAAATATATAATATAAAAAAGAGTTAATGAATAAATATAAAACTAATATATATAAATGATAATAAGAAATTTATAAATCTGTTCAAAACCTACAAAAAAAATATATCAGCAAATTAGTTTAAATTATATATATATATAAATGATTAAAAATAATTATGAATTATATATATTAAAATAAATTTATATATATATATATATATTTATATGTAAATGGCTAAAAATGGTTACCTATTTTATATATTAAAATAAATGAATATATGTATATATTTATATCTTATATCTTACATATTATATTTTTTTTTATATTATATATTTATAATTTATAATATATCTTAAAATAAATAAAAAAAATTTTAAAATTTTGTATATTAAAATATATTTTTAAATAAACTTAATAAATTTTTTATTAAATTTAAATATACTTATTTATTAAACAAGTTAAATTAAAATAAATTTTAAATGAATTAAATTATAAATACTTATCAAACAGTTTAAGTCAGCTCCATTCCTAAATATATTTGAAGCAGCTCATTAAATCTAATTGGAATTTTTGTATTTATTATCATTAAAACTAGTTAGATTATGTGTTTGTAATATAAAATAAATATTTTTAAAATTAATAAATATAAAACTGTTGACTTATAACGTAGTAATAAATGGTGTATTGAAAAATATTTGATTTGAACCAATAAAAAATATTTAAAACCTAAAATACTCATCATTTTAATTTTATTTATCTTATGCATATATTTTTTTCATTAATTTTCTATATTTCTTAATTTTAAATTTTGAAAAAACCAATATTAACTTTTGGATATATGAAGAAATAAAAAGAAACCTTAGAAAAGTTTAAATTTTCTTTTATTTTATAACTTAATTTTGATAGGAAAAATTTGATATTTCCATAATATTTTTTGATGATTTATTCAAAGTAACAACAAATAATTTAAAAATTTGGTGAAAAATTTTGCAGAAAATCATACAAAAGTTAATGAAATTTTAAATATTTATTTAAGAATTATGGTATCTTAAAAATTTATAAAAAATATTTGTAATTATTTAAATTATTTATTTTTATTATAATATAATATATTTTCTTAAATATTTTCATCAAAATCTTATAACATTAAATCAAATATTTGCATATTTATTTGTTAGAAAATTAGAAAGAGCAAAATAAAATGAAGAAATTAAGGATGAGAGAATGTTTATGAGAGATCATATAACTAATAAAAGAACATAATAAATAAGTAAGACATGAGAGATTGGAAATAGGGATGGAAGTGAACAAGATTGTGTGATGAGGGCCTATAACTTATTTAATAAATAAATATGTTCAAGTTTGTTAAAAAGTCTTTTTAGATAAATAAGTTACGCTTGCTTACAAAAAAGTATATTTAACTGACTTAGAGGCCTATTTATCTTTATATATTATATATTTATATATATTATATTTATTTTAATATATTTTATTTATAATATATATATATATATATATATATATATATATGTTTTATGCCTATTTAATAGTCTTTCTATCTTATAAGTTTTAAGTTTCCAAGCTTTTTTTAATGAATCGTTTATACAGACTTTAAGCTTATTTAATGTCTTTTTTTTTTTTAAATATAAGCTTTTAAACAGATTCGTCAGCCTTGTAAGCTTTAAATCAGGTCAAACTATAATAGAAAAAAGAAAAAGAAAAAGAAGCCTTTAACAGGTAACATGTCAAACTTAAACACTCAAAGTCTAACTCAGTTTCACCTACTTACATTCTTAACTGGAATCTCTCCATAATAAAACATAATTATTGAATGGAGATTGGATGATTAATGGTAATCTAGATTTTTTATGATTTAAAATTTAAACCATCTGATATCAATAAAATGGCTATAGTTGATTAAACTATAGAATGGATGAAAATGTAACTCCAGAAGATTTGAGTTTAGAAAATTAAAGGTTGAATCATCTCCATTTTAAGTTTAATGTATTATTTAGTACAATAAATCATAGCCATTGAATAAAGATCAGATAATTAATGGTTCTTTAGATTTTTTATGATTGAAAATATGAAATTAAAATGTAAACCCTTTGATATCAATCAAGTGGTAATAGTTGATTAAACTGGATAATGGATAAAAATGTAACTGCAAAACATCCAAGTTCGAAAAATTACGAACTAGATCCTCTCCATTCGAAGTTTAATGCATTACCTAGTATAATAAATCATAGCCATTGAATTGAGATCGGATGATTAATGGTTATCTAAATTATTTATGATTAAAAATATGACTTTAAACTTTAAATCGTTTGATATCAATCAAATAGTTAAGTAGAAATTTTATAAACATTTGTGAGAACACTAATGGTTAGAGTAAATATAAACAACCCTAGATCTAAGTTCATCTTATTTCTCCGCCTCCTTTCTTTCTTTCTTATTGTTATGCATCAAGATCAATTGTTCTTTATATTTATTTCACTTTCTTAAGTACATATTTTTTACTTTTTTCCATCTTTCGTTACAATCTAGGTCCACTCTCTTAATTAAATATCTTTTATTTTTTTATCTTTCGTTACAATCTATGTCGTCTTTACGGTAAACATTTGTGAGAACATTATTGGTTACAATAAATATAAAAAAATCCTAGATCTAAGATCATCTCATTCCTCCACCTGATTTCTTTCTTTCTTTCTTTCTCATTGTTATTCATTCAAGATCATTTGTTGTTTATGTTTCACATTATACTCTCTTACAGCCTCATTTCATCGGATAAATTGGCATTTGAATTTCCTTTATCTTTGCTCAAGTCTTGATTCTTTTCCCCTAATTTTTTTTATACAAGTCTCTAATTTGATATATGTTTTGTTTATGCAGATTAATACTTGAGTAGAGATCAAATGTTTCAAATTTAAAAATAGTTTATTTTCAATACGAGAGATGTAACAATTATAGGTTTTTGAGGTATCTCTCCTATAATTCATCTCATCATATTTTTTTTGTGATTTTTAACCATTTTAATTTTAAATAAGTTTTTAAACTTGTTTGAACAATTCAATTAATATATATGCATGCATTATTGATGAAGCAATAAGGATAAGTAACACAAGTTTCTACCTTTTCCTTTACCTAAGCTTGAGAGATATCATGCATCAAATGATTGATTGCCTTTTGATATTTTGAAAATCACATAAACTATTGAAAGCTACAAGTGAATTAGATAGGGACTCAATCTTCATATTGAATCAACTTTTATTCAAATTTTAATCATTGTGGTGTCATCCATAGTCAAATAGAAATCTTATACATTATGTTACATATATTATTCTAAAGTTACCATAGATTTAGCATCTTAATTCCTTATTTATTATATATATTATTCATTTTACAAACCTAACCATTTATTCTACCTTTTGTATAATTTTTCAGGGGTTGCTGGAATTAGAGAGATAGGAAGTGAAGTCCTAAAACAAGTTAGTGAAGGTTTAAAGGAGATCTAACTGCTTCCCTTGCATGCATGTGTCCATTTTAATCATTAGTCCCATATCTAGTTACACCTCTTTCTTATTTATTAATCGTGCTACCCGTTTGTAATTGAATGGTAGTGTAATTGTTTAATCATAAGATATTGATTTTGTGTTTGAAGTTTTTGTCAGGTATGGGAGATAAATGTAAGAGTTGAGGATCTAGAACTTCGTTATGCTTTTAAGTGACTATTTTGGTTCTAAAGCATAAAGATTGTTTTCTATTGCATATTTTAATTTCAGAAAATATATTTTTTTTAATATTTTATATAGAAAATTGTAAAAAAATAGCTATTTTTTATTTTCGTTTTCTATTTACAAATTTTTAACAAAATTTTTCAAATAAAAAGTAGAATAAAAACAAGATGATATTTTTTTAAATAAAAAAAATTTATAAAACCAACTAGTTATCTAAATTTTTCAACAATAAATAGTTAAATGTATCTTTTCTTTGAAAAAATTATGACAATTATCATCGTTGTCATAATTTTATCATGAAAATTTTTTATCCATCATAGTTATCAAAAAATTTAACAATGTTATATATGCATTGTCCTTGATATTCAAACCAATCACTTAGAAGCTTGATGAAATTTTTATTCCTCACTCTTGCATTCATCTCCCATGAATGACACAAAGTTTAAGCTCAAAATTAGTATTTTATGGTAAAAAAAATTATACTACATTTTAATTATAAACAAGTAGAACAAGTAATAAATAAGAGGAAAGGATCATTAAATATTGGACTCATGTTTTAAATAGGCACATTTCCAGAAGCATGAGTAGCAAATATTTCTCCTTTATACGTTCAATAATTACAAGATGCCCAACAATCCTATATTGTACCTTGTGGGTGTATCTTAACAATTGAAGTGATGATTTTCTAGCACTTGAACCCTGTGTAAATAGTTTATATACTCTTTTCTAAAAAGATTATGACCCTATATTGTTACCTATTAATATTCATGGATCGTTGAGAATTTAAGTGCAGTTGTAGGTACCTCACTTTCTTTGCTCGAGAATTTTGCAAAATGCAACACCAGCCACCATCTTTCCTCGAAGACTTTGGATATGGTTCTTAAGCCAATTTTGAAAGGATTTAGCGCCACATTATATATAAAGCAAGCAATTATCATAATATTTATTATTAAATATGTATCATGCCATGTATATTGTTTAAAAATATAACTAAAAGAAGATTGAGAGTGATTATTATATTTTATATATGATCAAGATAATAATCCAAACCTAGCCTAGCGAAACTATTGGTCTTATATAGACCAACTCATTTTACAATATATTCTAATATTTTTTTATCCAATCCAATTAGGAATACAACAAAATTAACATCTTTTAATCAAGTTCATTTATTCAACAAATTCAATTTTTAAAATATTAAGTCTCATTCATCAACGAATTAAAAGTAAACAATACTGATACATCATAATAGGTTTAATTTATACTATAATCCCACGAAGTCAGACGCAAGATATAATTGTCAGTAGGGATGGAAGTAGGCCGAGCCGAGTTAGGCTTTGAGTGTTCAAGCTTGACCTGTTTAAAAATTTTGAGGCCTAAGCTTGGGCCTGTTACCTGTTAAAGGTTTTTTTTTCTGTCAAGATCTGGCTTTATTTTAAGCCTACAAGGCCTGTAAGCCTATTAAAAGTCTACATTACAAAAAAAATTAATAAATAAACTTAAAGCTTATATAAATAATTAATTAAAAATTTTTGCAAATTTAAAGCGTATAAGATAAATAGGTCTAAAACATATATATATATATATTATCTAAATAAAATATAAAATAAATATTATATAAATATAATATATTAAAATAAATATAAATATATAATATATAAATATAAATAGGCTCCTGAATAGGTTAAATAGGCTTTTTTATAAGCCTAGGCCTGACTTGTTTATCTAAAAAGGCTTTTTAACACGTCTGAGCCTATCTATTTGTTAAACGAGCCGAGCTTAACTAGGCTTTAAACAAGCCGAGTTTAACCAGGCTTTAAACGAGCTGAGTTGTAGGCCCCTTTTGGACGGCCTTGTTCACTTCCATCCCTACTTTTATATGAGCTACAAAATAAGTGATTATAAGATAGAGATGGAAGAGTTAGCTCACATTCATTCAACTTACTTTGAGTGTTATGTGGGTTAGGTCTTAAAAATCCCTACTTCTAAATTAGCTACAAAACAATAGATGAATTAACTTATATTCATCCTACTTAAATCGAAAGTTACATGAATTAAAATATAGAAAATTTTACTTTTAAACGAGTTAAAAAAATATTATAATATAGGATCTGATGAGTCAGCTCACACTCGTTACATTTAATTTGAAAGTTATATGGATTCGGATTTAAAAATTATACTTTGATATAAATTACAAAATAGGAAAAAAAATTAGGACTAGGGCTGGTTGTAGGACTAACCCTAACTAAGCCTTTTAAATTGAAGACTATGTAGGTTAGGATTTTAAAAAATCCTACTTCTAAATAAGCTATCTAATATAAAATCAAAATTTAAGGTCAAATAGGTTGATCCTAGAGTCATGATCCAATTTGACACCTCTAACAAAATTTCATCAATGATTACACTAACCAATAATATTAAATATGAAATAGTGCATAAATCTCCTTTTAAATTTTTTTTTTCTATACTAATGTAGATTTAACTTTTTCAATTTTTCTTTTCATATTCATGAGCAATTTATTATGGTGACAAACAGTATATACTTAACGCAAATTTAAAATGCATTACCCTTACAACCTCTTATTTGGTATGCTATGTTATTTACACGTAAATTTTGTAACTTTCATCGAAGATTCCAAATCTTATTTCAAAGAAAAGAATCACCTTTTATAGATAATTTTCAACAGTCGGATATAATTTTGATTAAAAGATATTAATTTTGATTATTAGATTAAAAGAATAAATTTTAAGGAAAAGTATTAGGTAAATTGAAAAACAAAAAAATAAAAAATAAAATAAAAAATGAGATGACCAAAATTAAAATGATGGGTGAAAACTTGTTTGAGATGAGATTTATTTAATACATTTGTTATCTAAGTTTTATGATCTTATAAATGAAAATACTTACATGCATCATAATTTTTTTTTATATTATTTAAACCATAATGAGATTTTAAATTTTTTTAAAATCATATTAAATCAAAGATATTTTTTATATTATTTAAACCATAATGAGATTTTAAATTTTTTTAAAATCATATTAAATCAAAGACATTTCCTTTTTTTAAGAAGATAGAATGTATTACTTATATCAACATATGTTATTGTAAACATACAATTATATCCAAGGTCACATTTCAAAACACATAAATCAAGAATAAATAAATAAATAAATAAATAAATAAATAAATAAACTTTAATAATTTCAATCAATAAGAAACAGAATCAATGAATAAAAAACAGAAAATAGGAAATAGACAAAACTGAAAAAAATAAAAAAACATATAATAATATATATATATATATAGTACAAAAAGCAAAAACAAATAAAAAATAAAGAGATATAATAATAAAAATAAATAAAACAGGAAATTAAAATCAGAATTGAGAATTAAAATAAAATTAGAGAAATAAAAGAAAACTAAAAACATAAAATTGAAGATAAAGGAAAAAACGTAAACAAAATATATCAATAAATACAAAAACTGGAAATAACAAATTAAAACAAAAAAAGACGATAAAAAGTATATAAACCAAGAAAAATGAAAATTAAATAAATAAAACTAAAAATTAAAAAAAAAACTGAAAATAAATAAAAAATAAAAAATATATATATATCTAAAATAAAAATAGAAGGAGAAAATTCTGGAAAAATAGAAAAACTAGAAAAATTAAAAAGGATATATAAAAAATAATCAAAAATAAAAAATGCTATAGAAATAAACAAATACTAAAAAAGAAATAAAAAGAAAAAAATAAAAATGAAAAAATGGAAAAAAAGATACAAAGGAAATAAAATGGCAAATCCAAAAATCTAAAATCATATATATTAACAATAAAAAATCAAAAAAATATGAAGAAAATTAAAAAAAGCTGAAAAGATATAATAAAAATGGAAAAAAACAGAAAAATAAAATTAATACAAAAGAAAAATAGAAACAGGATTATGGAAAATAGAAGAGTAATATATAATAAAAAAAAGAAAGAAAAAAAGAGTATCAATAAAAGTAGAAAGTAGAAACCAAAAGCAGATTAAAAAATAATAATAATAATAAATAAATAAATGAAATAAATAAATAAATATGAAAGCAGAATTAGTTAAAACAAAAAATACAAAAGAAAAAAGGAGTTGAAACGAAATAAACGGATTTAAAAAGAAAAGAAAAAAGAAGGAAAAGGGAGAGAATTAAGAGGGATAAATGTATGCATGCAAAAGGGGGAGCTGGGCCTAGTTTGGCTTCTGGAGGATGCTCTCGAGAGGGCAAAAAGAAAACTAAAAAACAAAAATGGAAAAAGAAGAAAAAAGAAAAGGAGAAGAGAGAACGCTTGGGAGAAGGATCAGGGTGCAATTTTGCATTTTCAGCAAAGACATAAAGGAGCCATCAAGGAGGCTTTGAGGGAGGAATCCTCTCCCTCCAAGAAAGCCAAGAAACTCACCAACTTTGGTGCGGAGGGAAGGAGAAGGGAGAATTCTAGAAAAATAAGCAAAGATACTCCATTAATTCTAGCCTGGGGTGCCAAGCACATACACCATACAGTTTCAACGCATTTTCCTACTCTGATTTGATTCGCCTTGGAGAGTTTGTATTCTTGGTGCCGCTGTGGCGCATTAATCAAGCCATCAAATCTTTAAGAAAAGTTCAATTCAACTTTCCAGGTTAGTTTAGTTCCTCGGTTTTAATTTCTGTCTTTCATTTACTGTGTACCAAGAATTGATGGAAATTCCAAGTCTTATTCTTTTGTTCTTGAATTTGGAATTTGCATTAAAGTTCATGCATAAAATCTTCGTGTAAATGCATTCATCAATGAAACTGGTTGCTCTATGTTGTTATCATGTTTGATTGTAAGATGTGATCAAAGCTCCAAGCAATTTCAGAGTCGTTTAGAAAATCTTTCACATAAAATCACTTCGTAGATTGTATTTCGGGGTCAAGCGCGGAGTGAAAATTCTCCTTGTAGATATTGTAATAGTATAGACCCATACTCACAGAGTCTAATACCACGATGCAATCCCATGAAATTGAACTATTGGCATGAATTATAAGTTGCATTCCCCTGGTAAGTCATGAGATATTAGAACACCAGCACCTCTGTTCGAACTGTTATGGCGCAAAAACTCCTAGTTGGTAATATTCTCGCGGCATCTAGGGAGTTGAAACACTAACCATTCAATGGCACTCTAGTTAACAAGGCCACTTACAAAACTAGGCGGTTAGAACGATGGTGAGGATCGTCCCAAGCGATACTGCTTTTGAGGGTGCAAGTACTCGAGAAATGGATGCTCAGAGTGGATAGCTCAGGACCAGTATTGAAGCTAGATGGTGATTCTGGTTGTGGAGCCATACAACGACCTTGAGGACTCAGCTGGGGACAATTCCTAGACCGCATTCACAATCTGCCAAGCTCGCAAGATCAGCTACCGCAGCCTAGCTGGTATGCTCGGGGTTGGACTTAGGTACTTGAATGAGCAAGCATTGGAGCAATCAGCGTTGCCCAAAAGACAGAGGCTTACATTGGGGATGGCAATAACTTGCATAGCTTCCTAATCCTTGAATATTCAAATCTCCCTGTGAACTCGCTCGAAACAGCTACCAATCGGGAGTTGACCTTCCTTTCAAATCTATGCATGAGAGCGGTAAGGCATGTATCTTCCCAACGCAAGCTCACATTCCTTGCGTCAAGAATTGGAAGCCTGGTGCTACGTTTGTCTATCCATGCAAACGACCATGCAAAATTCGGACTTACGCCAAGAAGACAAGGTGAAGCATATCATGGAGATTCCGTTCACGCCAACAACGGTCCTCCGTATGCGTGGTGATTACACTGTAGGTTGTGTTCTGATTGCGTTCATACGTGACTTGATTATGTCCACATCAAGATTGCTCGAGACCTGAGGTCTCTCGTTGGAGCTCAATTATATGAGAAAGTCCTTGTAATCTCCAGTACACTCATCTCACACGCCCAATTTGCAGGGTCATGTGGAAACTTCATGCACACACGAGCTCAAGCAAACCCTGAGGCATATTGCAGTCATTAGACATGAGTGATCTTGGTGGCACAGAGTCCCGCAGGTCAGGATATTGTGATTGGTGAATAGAAATACGTAGTTACATACGTAACACTGGTGGATGTAACATTTTTGGTACTATCTGGTCTTAAAAGCCACCCATCATGACTGATAGGGTCGTCAACCATCACTTGGCCACTAATTAAAGGCTCTCCAAAACTGAAGTTTGTGAATAACGTGATGGTCCCCCAACGTGCACGTATACGATATTCTCACGTGCGTGTGTGCAACAGGCCCTCGATACTTAAATAAATCACGAGATTTATCCAATAACAGCAAGCCTGGTCTAGATGGTTAGCTTGCCTTTCCTATTCCTCCGCCCATGGTTTCGAACCCTCTGGGGTGATTTTTGAGAAAAAGGGCACGCTACATGTCGTGGACTGCTGTCCAGGATATTTTCTCTCTTATTTGCAGCAAAGTACCGCCCATGGTTTCGAACCCAGTGGGATGATTTTTGAGAAAAAGGGCATGCTACATGTCGTGGACTGCTGTCCAGGATATTTTCTCTCTTATTTGCCGCAAAGTAACAACACTCATGGACCAGAAATAGACTACTCCAAGCGAACACTATTAAGCACCTTCACCTTGAATGGTTTCAATTTAATTTTCTCATTATCTCTTAAATTTCAAAATTAAATCAAATTTTTGTGTCTCTTTCCTTTCAAAATCCTTTCAAAATTAAATCAAATTTTTGTGGCCCTTTCCTTTCAAAATTAAATTAAATTTTGGTGTCTCTTTTGTTTTAAAATTGAATTTAAAAATTAAATCAAATTTTTGTGTCTCTTTCCTTTCGAAATTAAATCAAATTTTTGTGTCTCTTCTCTTTTAAAATTGAATTTCAAAATTAAATCAAATTTTTGTGTCTCTTTCCTCTCAAAATCGATTTCAAAATTAAATAAAATTTGAGCTCTTTTTCAAAATCAAGTTTAATTCTTTCTTTCAAAGAAAATCGAAATTCCCTTTCCAAATCAAGTTAAATTCTTTCTTCAAAATAAGACCAAATTCTTTTTTTTAATTCCCTCTTTTTAATCAAATCAAACTTATTTCCATTCAAAGTAGATTCGAGTCAAGCTCTCTTTTTTCAGTTCAAGTCAAATTCATCTTTAATTAAATCAAGTTCAAATTTCCAAAAAATCAAAATCAAGCTCGTTTTAGACTAAGTCCATTTCAAGTCAAATTCATTTTGAATCAAGTTCACCCCAAATTTGATCCACTTTAAATCAAGTTTAGTCCAACTTCTTAAATTCAAAATCAAGTTGTATTTTTTTAATCAAGCCGCAATTCTTTTTACCTAAGTTCGTTCCTTTTTATCTTTATCACCTCCAACTTAAATTCTTTGATTTTAGGTCTCACGCAATGAACCCTAAGCACGAACTGGTAGCTTTTTCTGCTGTTTGATGCTTAGGGATTCGTATGGATCCCAGTGCAGCCGTAGTTGTCTTGGATCCTGTGCATATGTGGACTAAGGAATCTCCATAAAATAGCTTTCAAAACACTCTATTCAATTTCAAGTACTCCTATTCAAGCATCTTCGAAGGACAAGCCTTCAAAACACCAGAACTACGTAAGCCTTGAGTTTCCCATTGCACCGGGGAATACGTAGGAGCAGGATCATGTCCTGTCAGGCTAACCCCCATCAAGTATTTATTTCCAAGGGATCAAACTATTTTCAAAAGTCACACGCTCAATCTAAGGGTACTGTTCTTCTGAACAGGCGAGTGGGGTCCCTAACACCTTCCCCACTCATAACCGACTCCCGAACTTCGAATCTCATCCTCGAGTCAGGGTTTTTTCCAAATATTTTCCCTTAAATAAAAATTTCATGGCGACTCCACATAACATTAATAAATTCTATTCTCAAGATTTAGCGAGTTCGTCGTCTCGTCGGAATTACGGTTGCGACAGATGGCGACTCCACTGGGGACCTTAATTAGTCAAGCCTGTTTCAATTGAGTGTTTTTTGTTTCGATTCCTTTCCTGTTTATTAGCACGATTTATTTATTAGTTTATCTATCTTTTGTTGTTTGTTTATTCTCTGTATAACCCTAGGATAGACAAACAATAAATTGCTATATATTTTTATAATTTCTCCAATTGTAGGTATCCAAAAATTGTGTGCCCTCATACATTGCATATGCATTTATCATGAGTGGGGCCCTATACCCGGGTCTGAGTGCTACCTAGGATAGAGGGATCTAGTGGTATCACTGTAGGGCCTACGTCCTGATTGGCTATCACGAAAATCCCGGCTAAAGTGCGTCCTATTTGTAATGCCCTACAACTGGTAGCTTTTTCTGCTGTTGTGGCAAGCATTACAGACTGAAATTTGGCTCTAGTGACCTCTACACCCCAGGATTACTAACCACCTTTGAAAGGTTCATGCATTAAAGGCCATACACCCTTAGGATAGGTAACCCACATACGAGGTAAGGAGGGCACACACCCCTTTCATGGCACATGGCTTACACGCTATTCACAGGGCTCAAGTTAACAAAATTATCCAAAGCGGCAAAGGGGAGTCAATATCTGAAATTGGGGAAATGCAGAAAATCAAAAAGAAAATCAAGGAAAATTGCATAAACGAAAGTTGAAAAACAAAAACCAAATCAAGATAAAAATCAAGAAAAATCAAAATAGAAGGAAAATTCCTAGGAAAAAACTAGAAAAATAATTTTCGAAAATACTAAAAATATAAAAAGATTCAAGAGGTAAAAGAAATTTCCAAAACCTAAAGAATACCTTTCTAGGAAGATTTTAAAAAACCTTTTTCAAACAAAATCAAAGGTTTTTTAGCAAAACAAAAAATACCAAAAATCCAAAAAACGCAAAATTCATAAAAACCAAGGACGAATAAATAAAACACTTATTCATTTTCAAAACAGTCAAATTTCAAACCTTCTAAAAATTATTTGTGCATAACATTCATCCATTTATTCATACATAAATTTATCATCAAAGAAAAAGATTTCAAAACATCATTCCACACATTTTTCATTACGTCAACTTTTTTATCATTCATGCTTTTTCAATTCAAATTGATTGTCAAAGAAATTAATTTTTAACATTTAACAGAAGAATTAGAGAAAGACAACCTATTCGACATCCTTATAGGACCCGTGCACAATCGAAAATCATGGACGAACTGGAGAGACAGAATGAGGAGTTGAAGAATGAAGTCAAAACTCTAAAGGATCAAGTGGCCAGACTGATGGAGGCCATGCAATTGTCTAAACAGAAAGAGGAAAGGGAATCCCTACCGGGGGAGCCAATCGATCCATCATATCCTCCTGGGTTCACTCCACAAAACCCTTCACCATCAACCATGCCTTTACCAGTCGAAGGAGTTCATCATGGGTATCCTCACGGGCATGCATCCTCATTAGCCCAAACACAAACTCAAACACAAACCCAAACACACAACCCACCCTCTAACACCACAGGCATCCCCTATGCCATTCCAAACACCATCCCATAGGCCTACCAAACAACCGTTGAGGGAACACACCCCTTTCATGGCACATGGCTTACACGCTATTCACAGGGCTCAAGTTAACAAAATTATCCAAAGCGGAAAAGGGGAGTCAATATCTGAAATTGGGGAAATGCAGAAAATCAAAAAGAAAATCAAGGAAAATTGCATAAACGAAATTTGAAAAACAAAAACCAAATCAAGATAAAAATCAAGAAAAATCAAAATAGAAGGAAAATTCCTAGGAAAAAACTAGAAAAATAATTTTCGAAAATACTAAAAATATAAAAAGATTCAGGAGGTAAAAGAAATTTCCAAAACCTAAAGAATACCTTTCTAGGAAGATTTTAACAAACATTTTTCAAACAAAATCAAAGGTTTTTTAGCAAAACAAAAAATACCAAAAATCCAAAAAACGCAAAATTCATAAAAACTAAGGACGAATAAATAAAACACTTATTCATTTTCAAAACGGTCAAATTTCAAAACTTCTAAAAATTATTTGTGCATAACATTCATCCATTTATTCATACATAAATTTATCATCAAAGAAAAAGATTTCAAAACATCATTCCACACATTTTTCATTACGTCAACATTTTTATCATTCATGATTTTTCAATTCAAATTGATTGTCAAAGAAATTAATTTTTAACATTTAACAGAAGAATTAGAGAAAGACAACCTCCTCGACATCCTTATAGGACCCGTGCACAATCGAAAATCATGGACGAACTGGAGAGACAGAATGAGTAGTTGAGGAATGAAGTCAAAACTCTAAAGGATCAAGTGGCCAGACTGATGGAGGCCATGCAATTGTCTAAACAGAAAGAGGAAAGGGAATCCCTACCGGGGGAGCCAATCGATCCATCATATCCTCCTGGGTTCACTCCACAAAACCCTTCACCATCAACCATGCCTTTACCAGTCGAAGGAGTTCATCATGGGTATCCTCACGGGCATGCATCCTCATTAGCCCAAACACAAACCCAAACACACAGCCCACCCTCTAACACCACAGGCATCCCCTATGCCATTCCAAACACCATCCCATAGGCCTACCAAACAGCCATTGAGGGAACACATCCTATGTTCACCCAGGGACCTCACCCTATGTACATACCCTCTTCTCAACCTCACCATATGTCTGAGGAATACCCAAGCCATCCTTTTGAGGAGGACACGCAAAAATGGAAGATCCTAGAAGAAAGGATCAAAGCAATCGAGGGAAGTGCTTATGAAGCTAAAGATGCGGCCGATCTGTGCTTAGTTTCGGACATAATCATCCCTCCCAAATTCAAGGTTCCTCAATTCGAGAAGTATCAAGGAACTAGCTACCCGAAGAGCCACCTGGCCATGTACTGCAGGAAGATGTCTCCTTGCATGCATGACGATAAGCTGCTTGTCCATTTCTTTCAAGACAGCTTAACTGGGGCTGCTGCCAACTGGTATACACAACTAGAGCGGACCCACATCCGTTCATGGAGGGACCTATCTGATGCCTTTATGAAACAATACCAGTACAACATGGAGATGGCCCCCGATCGAACCCAACTCCAGAATATGGTCAAGAAGGGGGATGAAACTTTCAAGCAGTACGCCCAACGCTGGCAGGAGTTGGCCGCTCAGGTACAACCTCCATTGTCTGAGAAAGAGATGGTCAGCACGTTCGTAGACACACTCCAAGGTCCTTTCTATGACAAGATGATTGGCAGTGTGACTTCTAGCTTCTCTGATGTCGTCATCATTGGAGAAAGGATCGAGGGTGGCATACGCCGAGGAAAGATCGCGCACAAGTCCACAGGGACAATTGATACCTCTACAGAAAAGAAGAGGACAGGTGAAGCTTATAATGTGGCTTCTAGTCAAGGCCTATACACTCCTCAGGTGGCATACTATGGTCCGGCTGGCTTCCAACCACCACCATATACATCTTACATACCACATCCTTATATCGCCACCGCCTACCAAACACCCTACCATCCAACTTACAACTATCCAATGCAAATCCGACCGCCCACACCATACACGGTCGGAACACAAGTCACGAGCCCAAATACCAACCGAAGCCAAAAGAAGGAGAAGGATCCTGCCCAGTTTGATCCCATTCCAATGACCCACACCGAGCTGCTACTTTGGCTAATTGAGAACTCTTTAGTGGTTCCTTACCCACTAAAACCTCAAGAACCACCATACCCTAAATGGTACGATGCAAATGCCATATGTGGCTACCATGCGGGGTACATTGGTCATTCAACAGAAAACTGCCAGGTCCTGAAACGCAAGGTGCAAAGCCTAATTGATGTTAAACGACTAGATTTTGGGAAGGTCGCTCCTAATCCAAGCACCGAATCATGAGAACTCATCTACTGGTTAAGAAAATGGGAGCAGCACGATAAGTTGCCTTGTACAGATCAAGCTATCGAGGAAGATCATCTAGGATTTGTCATATTTTTCAAAATCAATCTTTTGTAAATAAATCTCAATAGATAATACAAAAATTACATTTTTCATGTTTCTTGAGCACGTGCTTTACATTGTTGGCTTTACTTCTAAAAAATTTACAATTCTTTTTATCCCTTCAACCCGCTTCTTATTCCTATACCTAAAAAAGTAAATACCAATTGGTGAGATGCCAATGTTGTAATAAATAATCTTGAACGTCTAATTAATCAAGCTCAAAGAAAAACCAAATGAGGAAGCAAGGTAAGCAACCAGGGGTTCTATCACCATTCATTGTAATGGAATGCCTTGTAATATCCCACAGGAACCAAATTCAAATCCAGCCAAAATTAGGGATACAAAATAAGGTCCGCTGAATTAGAGGCCAAAATGATCCCGGCAAGATTGATATTTGACTACATAAAAATCAAGAAAAAGAAGAAAACCCGCTGGATTAAAATCAAGAATAATCCAGGAAAAAGTAGGGTTTAAGTTCAAAAGATTAAATCAACAAAGGCATGATCAGGAAAAGTCTTGTTGGATTCCAAAAACAATTTAGGCAAAAGCTAGGGCAAAATCAAGAAGAAGGCCCGTTAGGTCAACAATCCTTAAGAACGACCTAGGCAAAAGTTAAGGCACAATCAAGCAGAAGGCCCGCTAGGTCGAAAACCCGTAAGGGCGACCAAGGCAAAAGTTAGGGCACAATCAAGCAGAAGGCCCGCTAGTTTGAAAACTCGTAAGGGCAACTTAGGCAAAAGTTAGGGCACAATCAAACAAAGCCCGCTAGGTCGAACAATCCTCAAAGAAGACCTAGGCAAAAGTTAGGGTAAGAAAACAAAAGCCCGCTAGGTCAACAACTCTCAAAGGCAACCTAGGTAAAAGTTAGGACACATAACCAAGAGCCCGCTAGGTTGAAAACCCATAACGGTGACCTAGGAAAAAGTTAGGGCGATACGAAAGACCTGCTAGGTTGAAAACTCAAAGGAATAACCCAGGAAAAAGTTAAGGCCAAATCAAGAATCCCGGGACTACACGACATTTCTGCACCTCATATTTTCCTAAAACTAGGGCAAAATTTTTCCATTTCTTGAGTTTGATTAATTTAGCAATCAAGATTATGAAAAGCATTGGCATTTTTCACCAAAAGGTGCCATTTGGGCAATCGAACCCGCATCTCTTGTCATCCTTTCCCTTCAAATACACTACCTTAAAACATACAACCTCAAAATTATCTATCTCCTTCTTTTGACCATCTAGCATCACTTTGCACATCCTAATAATGCACGTGCCAAAAGGAAATGTGAAAAATGTAAAAAATTAAAAAAGGATTAATTTTGAAAAGTCATGACAAGTCGGATGAATCCTCGACCGTTGCAACACGACAGGATTGTTTCCCAAAGATTCATCTTCCTACCAGCCATGATGCCACCAAAACGGAAGTGTGTCTTATTCAATAATACTGACCACTGTAGGGTCTTAAGGATCCTGACAAAAGAGAATTTCAAGAATTGGCCAAAACACCGAACTTAAGTCAATCTAGCTCGTCCTGATTCTTGATTCCTTTCACACCAACTGTGGGATTGTCGAGGAAGGATGTGTCAGAAAAATCAAAAATCAAGAGAAACAAAAACTTTTACACCATTTCATGGTTTGCATTCATCCCATAGCATCTAATAATTATTTCAAGCATCAAAATAAGAACCCCACATCATATCTGCATTTATTCAAGCATCACAAATACCGCATTTTTTTCATTCATTCGAACAGCATATTAACATCTTTTTATTCACGCATTGCACAACCCATTTTTCAAAAATAATTAAGGCTAGGGTAAAATTGCTCGAATCAATCATAATTAAAACCGAGTCAAGCTCAAACTGGGGCAAACGTTTGCCCACAAAAAGGAATTCAATTTGAGGTTATCCTCAAATTCTCCATCAAGTCCAAACTGGGGTAGACGCTTGCCCAAAATCCCCTCAAGTTAAGGCATTCCTCGATTGCCAAAAACCTTCCAAACTGGGGCAAAATGTTTGCCCAAACTTCATTCAAATCAAGACATCCATCAATTATCAAGAATCCTCTAAACTGGGGCATAATTGTTGCCCAAGTTTCTTCAGGAGAAAATAATTGTCAAAGTACTCAAGAAACCTTCAAGTTCAAGGCAATTTATTCAAGGAAAACTAATTTAAAAATAAGTCATCCGATGCAGGTGACGAAGAAGTCCAAATTCCTCCCCCATTCCTAGGGCACATCATGCCATCTTCTCTCTACCTGTCTCAACAGGTCATTCGTGCTTCGCCTGTCTGGGCAGGCCACCCTTTCAAGTAGCATGCATCACCTTTCATTCAAGTTAGTATAGGTCCCTCCCATTTCGAAATTTCCTGTCTTAACAGGCCTGCTCCATCAAGTTTACCTTTTGCATCATGGCCTACAGTGTCAGGCCTCATCAAGTTTTAATTTCTACATCATGGCCTATGTTGTCAGGCCTCATCAAGTTTAGATTTCTGCATCATGGCCTATAGTGTCAGGCCTCATCAAGTTTAAATTTCTGCATCATGGCCTATAGTGTCAGGCCTCATCAAGTTTTAATTTCTGCATCATGGCCTATGTTGTCAGGCCACCATCAAGTTTACCTTTTGTATCATGGCCTATGTTGTCAGGCCGCCATCAAGTTTAGATTTCTGCATCATGGCCTATGTTGTCGGGCCACCATCAAGTTTACCTTTTGCATCATGGCCTGTGTTGTCAGGCCTTGTCAAGTTTACCTTTCTGCACCTTGGCCTATGTTGTCAGGCATCATCAAGTTTACCTTTCTGCACCTTGGCCTATGTTGTCAGGCCTCATCAAGTTTACTTTTCTGCACCTTGGCCTATGTTGTCAGGCCTTGTCAAGTTTACCTTTCTGCACCTTGGCCTATGTTGTCAGGCATCATCAAGTTTACCTTTCTGCACCTTGGCCTATGTTGTTAGGCCTCATCAAGTTTACTTTTCTGCACCTCGGCCTATGTTGTCAGGCCTCATCAAGCTTTCTTTTCTGCACGTTCAAGTTTTCCCTTTTCTGCACGTTCAAGTTTTCCTTTCCGCACGTTCAAGTCTTCTTTCTAGCACGTTCAAGCATCCCGCACGTTCAAGTTTATTTTCTAGCACGTTCAAGTTTTCCTTTTGGCTCATGCAAGTTTTTCCTTTCAGCACGTCCAAATTTTCCCTTTCTTCAGCATGTTCAAGTTTGCTTTTCTAGCACGCTCAATTTTTCTTTTCTGCATCTAGGCCTATATTGTCAGGCCACCTTGTACATACCTCACATTTTAGTACCCACATGCTTTCCTCCCTCAAACAGGCCATTCCATTCTCATTTCATTTTGCTTGTCTTAACAAGAAATCGCATTGCATTCCGCACCCGTCCTAACAGACCTCTTTCACCTCACTTTGCCTGCACTTTAGTAGTATTCATGGCCTAATTAGGCTATGTGATCAAGCATTGCAAACCCTGTTGGTTTAGCTCCCAGCCTAATTAGGCTATCAAGCCGGCAAGGTCACTTAGAAACCACCATCTTCCAGGCATCAAACTTTAAGCTCAGGCTTTAAGTGTTGCTCGAACTTTTTCAAGAGCCAGCCTCAGACATAATATGTTCACGTCTTTACTCATTTCCTACCGAGATAATTTAGGGAAGTATTTCTCACATTATCCGGTAGGAAAATGAGTAAAAAGGGGCAAACTGTAAACATCCAATTATGTCCGAGGCCATATTTTAAAACACATTAATCAAGAAAAAATAAAAATAAATAAATAAATAAATAAATAAACTTTGATAATTTCAATAAATAAGAAACAAAATAAATGAACAAAAAATAGAAAATAGGAAATAGACAAAACTAAAAAAAAATAAAAAAAAATAATAAAAATAATATATATATAGTACAAAAAGAAAAAAATAAAAAATAAAGAGATATAATAATAAAAATAAATAAAACAGGAAATTAAAATCAGAATTGAGAATTAACACAAAATCAGAGAAATAAAAGAAAAGTAAAAACATAAAACTGAAGATAAAGGAAAAAACGTAAACAAAATATATCAATAAATACAAAAATAGGAAATAACAAATTAAAACAAAAAAAAGAGAGGATAAAAAGTATATAAACAAAGAAAAATGAAAAATAAATAAATAAAACTAAAAATTAAAAAACAAAAACTGAAAATAAATAAAAAATATAAAAAAATATATATTTAAAATAAAAATAGAAGGAGAAAATTCTGGAAAAATAGAAAAAACTAGAAAAATTAAAAAGGATATATCAAAAATAAAAAATGCTATAGAAATAAACAAATACTAAAAAAGAAATAAAAAGCAAAAAATAAAAATGGAAAACCGGAAAAAAAGATACAAAGGAAATAAAATGGTAAATCCAAAAATCTAAAATCATATATATTTACAATAAAAAATCAGAAAAATATGAAGAAAATTAAAAAAATCTGAAAAGATATAATAAAAATGGAAAAAAATAGAAAAATAAAATCAAAACAAAAGGAAAATAGAAACAGGATTCTGGAAAATAGAAGAGTAAGATATAATAAAAAAAGAAAGAAAAAAAAAGAGTATTAATAAGAGTAGAAACTAAAAGCAGATTAAAAATAATAATAATAATAAATAAATAAATAAATAAATATAAAAGCAGAATTAGTTAAAAAAAAAGGAGTTGAAACGAAATAAACAGATTTACAGAGAAAAGCAAAAAGAAGGGAAATGGAGAGAATTAAGAGGGATAAATGTATGCATGCACAAGGGGGAGTTGGGCCTAGTTTGGCTTCTGGAGGATGCTCTCGACAGGGCAAAAAGAAAATTAACAAACAAAAATGGAAAAAGACGAAAAAAGAAAAGGAGAAGAGAGAACGCTTGGGAGGAGGATCAGGGTGCAATTTTGCACTTTCAGCAAAGGCATAAAGGAGCCATCAAGGAGGCTTTGAAGGAGGAATCCTATCCCTACCAGGACGTTCCAAGAACACCAAGAAACTCACCAACTTTGGTGCGGAGGGAAGGAGAAGGGAGAATTCTGGAAAAAGAAGCAAAGATACTCCATTGATTCTAGCCTGGGGTGCCAAGAACATACGCCTTACAATTTCAACGCATTTTCCTACTCTGTGATTTGATTCGCCTTGGAGAGTTTGTATTCTTGGTGCCGCTGTGGCACATTGATCAAGCCATCAGATCTTCAAGAAAAGTTCAATTCAACTTTCCAGGTTAGTTTAGTTCCTCGGTTTTAATTTCTGTCTTTTATTGCTTGTGTACCAAGAATTGACGGAACTTCCAAGTCTTATTCTTTTGTTCTTGAATTTGGAATTTGCATTAAAGTTCATGCATAAAGTCTTCGTGTAAATGCATTCATCAACGAAACTGGTTGCTCTATGTTGTTATCATGTTTAATTGTAAGATGTGATCAAAGCTCCAAGCGGTTTTAGAGTCGTTTAGAAAATCTTTCACATAAAATCATTTCGTAGATTGTATTTCGGAGTCAAGCGCGGAGTGAAAATTTTCCTTGTAGATATTGCAATAGTATAGCCCCATATCACAGAGTCTAATACCACGATGCAATCCCATGAAATTGAACAATTGGCATGAATTATAAGTTGCATTCCCCTGGTAAGTCATGAGATATTAGAACACCAGCACCTTGTTCGAACTGTTATGGCGCAAAAACTCCCAGTTGGTAATATTCTCGCGGCATCTAGGGAGTTGAAACACTAACCATTCAATGGCACTCTAGTTAACAAGGCCCCTTACAACACTAGGTGGTCAGAACGATGGTGAGGATCGTCCCAAGCGATACTGCTTTTGAGGGTACAAGTACTCGAGAAATGGATGCTCAGAGTGGATAGCTCAAGACCAGTATTGAAGCTAGATGGTGATTTTGGTTGTGGAGCCATACAACGACCTCAAGGACTCAGCTGGGGACAATTCCCAGACCACATTCACAATCTGCCAAGCTCGCAAGATCAGCTACCGTAGCCTAGCTGGTATGCTCGGGGTCGGACTGAGGTACTTGAATGAGCAAGCATTGGAGCAATCAGTGCTGCCCAAAAGGCAGAGGCTTACACTGGGGATGGCAATAGCTTGCATAGCTTCCTAATCCTTGAATATTCAAATCTCCATGTGAACTTGCTCGAAACAGCTACCAATCGGGAGTTGACCTTCCTTTCAAATCTATGCATGAGAGCGGTAAGGCATGTATCTTCCCAAAGCACGCTCACATTCCTTGCGTCATGAATTGGAAGCCTGGTGCTACGTTTGTCTATCCATGCAAACGACCATGCAAAATTCGGACTTACGCCAAGAAGACAAGGTTAAGCATATTCATGGAGATTCCGTTCACGCCAACAACGGTCCTCCGTATACGTGGTGATTACAGTGCAGGTTGCGTTCTGATTGCGTTCATACGCGACTTGATTATGTCCATATCAAGATTGTTCGAGACCTGAGGTCTCTCGTTAGAGCTCAATTATATGAGAAAGTCCTTGTAATCTCCAGTACACTCATCGCACACGTCTTGCTGAAAGCACTGATGGAACAGCAAAATCACTCGTGCTCGGTTGATGGTGTATGAAGCCAAATTCACGTCCAATTTGCAGGGTCATGTGGAAACTTCATGCACACACGAGCTCAAGAAAACCCTGAGGCATATTGTAGTCATTAGACATGAGTGATCTTGGTGGCACAGAGTCCCTCAGGTCAGGATATTGTGATTGGTGAATAGAAATACGTAGTTACATACCAAAGAGTAACACTGGTGGAAGCAACATTTTTGGTACTATCTGGTCTTAAAAGCCACCCATCATGACTGACAGGGTCGTCAACCATCACTTGGCCACTAATTAAAGGCTCTCCAAAACTGAAGTCTGTGAATAACGTGCTGGTCCCCCAACGTGCACGTATACGATATCCTCCCATGCGTGTGTGCAACAGGCCCTTGATACTTAAATAAATCACGAGCATTATCCAACAACAGCAAGCCTGGTCTAGTTGGTTAGCTTGCCTTTCCTATCCCTCCGCCCATGGGTTCGAACCCTGTGGGGTGATTTTTGAGAAAAAGGGCACGCTGCATGTCGTGGGCTGCTGTCCAGGATATTTTCTCTCTTATTTGCAGCAAAGTAACAGCACTCATGGACCAGAAATAGACTACTCCAAGCGAACACTATTCAGCACCTTCACCTTGGATGGTTTCAATTTAATTTTCTCATTATCTCTTAAATTTCAAAATTAAATCAAATTTTTGTCTATTTCTTTTAAAATTGAATTTCAAAATTAAATCAAATTTTTGTGTCTCTTCTCTTTTAAAATTGAATTTCAAAATTAAATCAAATTTTTGTGTCTCTTTCCTTTCAAAATCGATTTCAAAATAAATCAAATTTGGGCTCTTTTTCAAAATCAAGTTTAATTCTTTCTTTTAAAAAAAATCAAAATTCCCTTTTCAAATCGGGTTAAATTCTTTCTTCCAAATAAGACCAAATTCTTTTTTTTAATTCCCTCTTTTTAATCAAATCAAACTTATTTCCATTCAAAGTAGATTCGAGTCAATCTCTCTTTTTCCATTTCAAGTCAAGTTCATCTTTAATTAAATCAAGTTCAAATTTCCAAAAAATCAAAATCAAACTCGTTTTAGACTAAGTCCATTTCAAGTCAAATTCATTTTGAATCAAGTTCACCCCAAATTGGAGTCCACTTTAAATCAAGTTTAGTCCAACTTCTTAAATTCAAAATCAAGTTGTTTTCTTTTAATCAAGCCCCAATTCTTTTTACCTAAGTTCGTTCCTTTTTATCTTTATCACCTCCAACTTAAATTCTTCGATTTTAGGTCTCACGCAATGAACCCTAAGCACGAACTGGTAGCTTTTTCTGCTGTTCGATACTTAAGGAATCGTATGGATCCCAGTGCAGCCGTAGTTGTCTTGGATCCTGTGCATATGTGGACTAAGGAATCTCCCTTCCTATTCAAGCATCTTCGAAGGTCAAGCCTTCAAAACACCAGAACTACGTAAGCCTTGAGTTTCCCATTGCACCGGGGAATACGTAGGAGCAGGATCAAGTCCTGTCAGGCTAACCCCCATCAAGTATTTATTTCCAACAGATCAAACTATTTTCAAAAATCACACGCTCAATCTAAGGGTACTGTTCTTCTGAACAGGCGAGTGGGGTGCCTAACACCTTCCCCATTCGTAACCAACTCCCGAACTTCGAATCTCATCCTTGAGTCAGGGTTTTTTCCATATATTTTCCCTTAAATAAAAATTTGGTGGTGACTCCACATAACATTAATAAATTCTATTCTCAAGATTTAGCGAGTTCGTCGTCTCGTCGGAATTATGGTTGCGACAGTTATAAGCTTAAATAATATGAAAATACTATTGTTAGAAGAAGAAAATTGGACCAAAACAACATCATTTAAAAAAAATTGTGGCATTATTAGAACTAAAAAAATTCTCTATAAATATTGAGAGAGGATTCACATCATTAAATTAGTAATTAATATTTTACGAAGGTCTTGTAGAATGAACACCGATTTATTTATTTTTCTAATTTTTTTTTATTTTTCAATATTTTCAATTATTTTTAATTATTTTTTAATTTTTAATTCAATGTTTAATTAATTTAAATAAAATTTATAAATAACTTAATTTATTTAAAAAAATTAAATTAATTAAAAAATTAATTTAAAAAGTTAGATACTGAAACAAGATGTAGCATGGATAAATGTAAGCTCAGCAAAAAAATCATTTTTTTTTTACTAAAATTAAAAAAAATTATTTTTTATACAATTGATAAAAGCCAACACCAAAGTGAAAAAGGAAGCTCTTAGAGTTCAAAATTCTCTAAAAACATGAAGACAAAATTTGGGAAGAGATCACGGGAATTAAATAGAGGTAGTGAACAAAGAAGGTGAGAAAAAAACTTCAATCCTGATTCTGAATTTCACTCTCACCCAAGTAAGTACTTCTAATTCTTCTTGATTTATTGGTCCATTTTTAATTTTAATTTGCATTTGTTCAATCCTAATACATATTCATTATGGTTCAAAATTTTTGTTGATTTTGGAAGCGATAGCAAGCCAAACACGGTCCCAAATGAAAAAGGGTTAGCTTTTAGAACCATAAATTTCCCTCTGCTGGTTGTGTATGTGCTTTGCTTCCGCCACAAACCACCACATCGTCAGAGCACCACGAAATTTTCACTGGAAGCTCAAAAGACCACCACGCACCATCTTGTCCATGGCCATAGAGGTGGCAACATTGACTATGCTTTTCTTTCCTTAACTCATGGTTTCTTCTTCCTCTTTTTCCCTTTAAACCTTCAAGATTTCTCTCATCTCCTTCTTTCACTTTCTCCGCCTCCCCTCAATCGTTTTCACTCTGTGCGGTGCAAGCACATAAATGACCATTTCTTTTCATTTCAATTAGGTAATCATGGTCTTATTTTTTCTGTTAGTGGACTAGTTCTTTTTTTTAAAAAAATTGGTGCTATTAAACTTTTAAGGATAAGATATTGCCTTAAATAGGAGTATTAGATTGTTAATGAATATTAGATCTTTTAAGCTCAATCCTTTTAAATTTAGCAAAACTCATGGAAATCGGATAAGTAACAGGAATTCAACTAGAACCTGCCGCCATTCCAAATTCATGTTTTACACACACATATATATATATATATATATATATATATATATATATATATATATATATATATATATATATATATTATTTTTTATTTTTTGTTTATTTTTTCGTTAATACACATGATTAATACAAACATCCCGAATCAGCCTTCAGGGTAAATTACATAGGTTATGACATTTTGTCTTACATATTTTTATATGATGAATGGTAAATCAATTTCTTTCATTTTCCTATCAAGTTACTTCATGCAAGTTTTTCTTTTTTGATTAGTGTTATTGGAAAATATGAAGCATGTATAAATGGTCTTTCAGCAATTGATCTAGAAATAAAATAATTAAAAGTGTTTGGAGATGTAGATTTTATATTTTACTAAATAAATGATGATTGGCAGTCTAAAGATTTTAAACTAGTCCTATATCATAAATATTTGATTCAATTGATTGATAAATTTGAAGAAGTAACTTTTTCACATCTAGCTTAAGATAAGAATCAATTTGTAGATGATCTGGCCATGCTTGTTACCATGAATAGGTTGGATTTTCATACTGATATCCAACCTATTAAAGTGAAGATGAAAAATAAACGATCATATTGTGCCAATGTTAAAGAAGAGTAAGTGAAGAACCTTGGTATTTTGACATAAAAAAATACATCTAACTGAAAAACTGAAGCTGCTAAAAAGACTATTCATTATCTGTTAATGGAGTTTTTCTTAAGCGGCAATATTCTTTATAAAGGAAATCATGATGGAACATTATTGGGATATGTGGATGCTCAAAAAACCCATTTGATTATGAATAAAGTTCATGAAGTAATATGTGAGACTTATTCTCATGGTCGCATGATGACATGCAGATATTAAGAAATGGTTATTATAGATCTATCATAAAGGCTGATTGCATAAATTAAATAAAAGAATTATTTTATATAATTTATTATTATTTTAATGTTAATAATATTTAAATTAATATATTTAATAAATTTGATATTATTATTTGCTTCATTGTGTAGTTAATATTTTTTCTTTTAAAAAATTAATTATTATTAGTATTTATCTTGTTTATTAATTCTTATTGGTATTCAATAAATATTTTTTATTTTATTATTATTATTACTTTCTTTAATATTTTGTATTTAAAATTTATTATTATTATTTTTACCATAGTTATTATTCTAACATTCACTTTTGATATTTATTACTTTTTTTTATTATATATGTTTCGTAGAATTTATTTTAAGTGTTATTTTTATAATTTATTTTTTCAAATATATGTTCTAATCAACATGCAATCAGGAACATAGATAGAATAGTTAAATACTAATTTATTTAATTTTAAAAACTTATTGATTAATCTTATATTAACTTAATTCTAGATGATGTAGATTATTTTGTTTTTTTATATGTTATATTTTTATAAAGTTGTATTTGTTTTATTAATTTTTTATTGATCTTAAAATTTATTTAAAATTAACGCCTGTTTAATTTATAATAAGTTAAAATAAAGATTAAGTGGTTTATATTATTTTCACTATTATTTTATTCAAATAAACTTTTGATCCTACTCGCATATATTTTCTGGTATGAAAGAAAATTTAAGGTGAATGTAGTTCTATCCATTAATTTGTTTGAATGAAAATTTAACTTAAAAAATATATTGAAAATATTTTAAATTTTTTTTGTTGGAAATCAAAATTTGAAAAGAAGTGATTCTTTTAGAGTAAATTTGGTTTTTTTAATAATTTGACATAAAGTAATTTTGTAAGAAATTAAACAGGAAAGACTTTCATTTGAAATTAAATTTTTTAAAAAAAAATTGTAAAAGAATAATTTTTAATAAAAAATATTTTTTACTTTTTAATATTTACTTTTTATGTTTTAATTAATAGTCTAGACTTATATATTCACATGACTTAAGAGAAATGTAGTGATGCATAATAAGTTTTTACGATTTCAAAAAATACGAATGATAAAAAAATCACATATTCATATTTGAAATTAGTAAGATCTTAATTAATATATAATACTTTTAATTAAAAATATCTTAAATCTATATATCTATATAATTTAAGATAAACATAATGATGATATATTATAAACACTTATGATTTTAAAAAAATATAAATAATAAAAAGAATATTACATTTATATTTTAAGGTTCATTGTATAATATCTAAAGTTTATTTAACATTGTATTCTAAAATAATCACATTATTAACATAAGATGGAAAATTTGCAAGAATAAATTAAATTAAAAGATTAAGATTTATAAAAAATAAGAAAAAAATCATCCACAAATGTAAAAAAAAAAAAGGTCAAAATCTACAAATTAAAAGACACAAATGAAGCTACGGAAATAATTAGAGGAATGAAATAATATTTATTAATGTCAAATGATTTAGTAGATGAAACTTATAAATTTAATTTACATGTGAAAATAATAATGGAAATGATATACATGACCTATTAAAAGAGTAAAAGGATTTTGGACTACGATTTCTAATAATATCATTAACAAGAAATCATTAACAAGTATTAATGTTCTGGTGATTTCAATTTGTATATAACCTTATTAAATGAGATCATCTTAACCCTCAAATTAATCAGCAAATAACTAGAGGTGAACAAATGGGTCATTGAATTCAACTTCTCATAAGTGTCAGAATGGGCGAAAAATTAATACATGCCAATTGGATTGAACCATGGCTGGAACTTCGTAATCATATATGATCCTAAAATCTGAAAGTCCTGAACATCATTCTAACTAAAAGTCCGCATTAGTTAACCTCAACATATTAAATTATAATATGGTAGAAGAGATTAAGGAGCATGTGAAATTTGGCTAAGGGATTAAACATAACTTCCAAAGATGAAGAGTTTAACCTTTTGGAATTTCCTCTAAACATGTGATTGCTACCACATGCATGAATATGTGATGCATTGATGATTTATGTGCATCTATGTTGAGAACGTCAACCAATCAAGGATGAGAAGGTGAGCATGAAAAGGAGTAAGAGATGCTCTTGCTACGCCTTTCATGATCCTAAATAGCAAACTAGGAGAAGGAGACCTCATGCTGGGATGGACACTGGTGTCGTTGTCACTGTGTGTGTACATTTTTCTCGAGTGGGAGTTAAGTGTCTGGGTCTTAGAACGTGAGAACGAGAGAGTGGGGATTGGCTTATGGGTCAATGATGTTGCTGCTAGGTTCGTGGAAGCATATGGGTCTTGTAAGAGTGATTGGGAATGGAGGTAAGGTTATGTCCCACTGCAACATTTTTTATTTTAGCCAATAATTTTTTAAAAACAGTTATAAGAATATTAAAAGTATATAAATTATTTATATTTTAAAAATAGAAAATATAAATTGTTGCTTATTTATTTTTATCAACGTTTTAAAATAAGTTAAAATTTTAGATAATAATTATTAAAATTTAAAAATTTTACCATAATTATTTGACATTATATTTATAATAAAAAATTATTTGTACAAAATATTTTCTAAAATTATTTCCCGCTGGAATATTGTATTTTGATACTAAATTTTTATTCAAAATTTATTTTTAAACAAAATTATTTACAATAAAAAAAAATTATTTCTACAAAATATTTTCTAAAATTATCTCCAGCGGAAATATTGTATTTTGATGTCAAATTTTTATTTAAAATTTAAGTTTAAATAAAAGCCTTTACAATAAAAAGAATTATTTATACAAAATATTTCGTAAAATTATCTCTTACTGGAATATTGTATTTTGGCGTCAAATTTTTATTTAAAATTTAATTTTAAACAAAAGCCTTTATAATAAAAAAATTATTTGTACAGAATATTTTCTAAACTTAACTTCCGCTAGAATATTATATTTTGATATCAAATTCTTATTCAAAATTTATTTTAAACAATAGTATTTACAATAAAAAAAATTATTTGTATAAAATATTTCCTAAAATTAACTTATGCTGGAATATTATATTTTGGTGCCAATTTTTTATTTAAAATTTAATTTTAAACAAAAACTTTTATTTTAAAAATAGTATCAAATATTATTAAAGGGAATTTTGAAAGTTAATCACTAAATGTTGCTGCCACCAAACCCCTATATGCAAAACCCTTGAGAAATCAAGATCCCTAATATCAAAAATTTTCTCAAATTGACAAAGAATATACAATGCGTGCTTCGTTTCTATTCGGTGATTGAAGATCCTGTGCCGTTCACGTTAGCATTACAGATACAAATTTTCAAATTGGTTGAAATTCCTATGTTGTATACGTTGCATCCTGGTATATTGAATACAAATTTTATGATTTGAAAATTCTAAAATGCACTGGTACTTTTTGTAATTCAATTGACGTAATTTAAGACTTCAATTGTCCATATTCGAATTAACGTCCTGAAAATTGCAAACTCAACTATTTCTAGAAACAAGGCTTTGTTATATATATATATATATATATATATATATATATATATATATATTGAAACTGTATTTTAGGTAAAATAAAATAAATAAAAAGATTATATATTAATTCATAACCTAATTAGCATAAGTTTTTTAATTTTATATCTTAATTTTTAATTTTTTTAATGTATTTAGATGAAAGTTTTAGAATGTTAAAAATAAATACTTTTTAAAAATTATGTAGCTTTTGTTACAAAAATTTAAACTTTTTTATAATTAGATAAACTAAAAGTTATTTTTATACAAAAATTAAATTTTAGAAGAAACTAATATATTATAAGAGCATAATAAACAAATTATTATTAAATACTTAAAAGGTGTTTTACTTGAATCTAAATTGAATATAAAATTTTTTAAAATATTAAATAGTTTGAATTTCTACAAACATTATCATACAAAATTCTTAACCATATTTATAATTAATATTTAACTTAGTTTCTAAATTATTATATTTATTTATTTTTTATTATAGTTTTTCATAGTTTGTGATAGCTAATAAATCAAGTGCAACATAATTTATGAACTTTAAGAGGACATTTATCTTTGCTTAATTTTTAGTTGGTGGATTCAACATCTCATTTGACGTAAGTTTTCCTTTTCAAATATTTAACTCTATTTTTAATTTATTTTTATTATGAAAATTATGTAAACGTACTTTTCAATCATTTACAATAAAAAGAATTCAAATAAATATTGTGATTTATGGAATTATTATATTTTAAATTTAACTGAAAACTATAACAAATAATATAAAAGAATTATTCAAGTGTTAGTCAAATATATATATATATATATATATATATATTTAATATTTTTCATTTTAGAAACTCTTTATCTAATGTTACAAAAAAATTTTATCTAACTTTTTAATTGCGTTAATGGTAAGTCCTAGAATAAGATGCTTCGAAGATGTATAATCCAAGAAAAAAATTATATAAGATATGTGGTTTTACTTTTGTAGGATATATAATATTTTTGTGTCATAATTTAATGTGTAGTTCTATTCTAATAAAATTATCAATAATGATTCTTTATATAAAAAATTATTATTAAAAAGTTTAAAATTAATTTTAAAAAGATAAAAATAGAAAAAATATTAATATAAATTGGACTATGATAAATTATTTAGAGTTTAGGGTTTGAACTTAAAATCTGTCTTTCAATTAACTTTTCAAAATAAAATTAACTTGAAGTGTATTTTTATGTTTAGATTTATATATTATTAAGATGTAGACTATTTTAATCACACATTCAAAAGTTAATTAATAATCTATTAACTCTTATTTTATATTTAGTTAAAGTTATGAACAAAGAATGGATAAAATTATCAAGATTTAACATAGAGCATATCGATGGTGTTGACTTTTTCTTAAATTTTGTTTATTATAAAGAACGATCACAAGGAAAAGAAATTTTTATGCCCTTGTAAAAAAATGTAGGAATAGTTTATAGAAAAAAAAATATACGGTTTACAATCACTTAATAAGCATAGGATTCGTAAAAGGATATGATATTTAAGTAAACTATGAAGAAAAAAAATATTATTACGAGTTGATATTAACGATGATAACATGAAAGATAAAGAGAACTCACATATTATAAGAAAATTAATTTTTTCAGCAGTTATTATTAGTTTTTGCGGCGTTTCAAACTGTTGCCAAATCCTTTTCATGATGCTTTCTAAACTGCTGCAGTTTGCTCCGTCAGAAAGATATTTTGCGGCGCTTACTGAAAACTGACGTGAAAATCGCGGTCAATATTTCTGACGGTCTATAACCGTTGTTGATTTTGGCATCTTAAATTTTTGTGGTGGTTTTAACTGTCGCTAGATTTATTGTTTCGCAATAATTTTATCATTTTTGAATCATTTTAAATTTCTAATAAAATGTGTAAAAATTTTATAAATTGACCTAATTTATTTATCTTTTTAGTATAACTAGTCATGAAAGAAAAGAAAAGATTACACTAGTAACTAAACTAAGGCCACTCGTGAAGGTAAATAGAAGCAACAAGCTTGTTATCCCATGTTTATGATTTCAATGGCACATGAGTGTTCTCACTCACTATCCTTCTCATAGATGATATTTCCTCCCATATTTCACACATGTTATTCACCATTAAGACACCAATATACATTAGTACTTTATTTCATATGGATCCTATACTACAAATAAGGGTAAAATCATATAATAATTTTTAAAATTTAGTTTAACAAATCTTACCTCTTCAACTTTCATATACATAATAAAGATCACATCTAACTACCACATGTATGCATAATTAACCCGAATGTAAATTCAAAATCAAAAGTCAATTTGCCTATTATCTACTTCTCTTGCATCACCCTTATAAACATTAAAACCTTGCAACAACAGGATCTCATTTACATTCTTCTTGTCAACAACAAGACCTCATCATTTGCATTTATCCTGACAACAGCAGGATCTCATTGACATTCATCCTGGTAACATCAGGATCTCATTTGCATCCATCCTGGCAACAGCAGGGTCTTATTTGCATTCATCTTGGCAACAACAGGATCTCATCATTTGCATTTATCCTGTCAACAACAGGATCTCATCATTTGCATTCATCTTGGTAATAGCAGGATCTCATTCACATTTATCCTGGCAACAACAGGATCTCATTTGCATCCATCCTGGCAACAACAGGATCTCATTTACATTTATCCTGTCAACAACAGGACCTCATCATTTGCATTTATCCTGGCAACAACAGGATCTCATTTGCATTCATCCTGACAACAGCAAGATCTCATTTACATTTATCCTGTCAACAGCAGGACCTCATCATTTGCATTTATCCTGACAACAGTATGATCTCATTGACATTCATCCTGATAATAGTAGGATCTCATTTGCATTCATCCTGGTAATAGCAGGATCTCATTTGCATTCATCCTAACATCAACAGGATCTCATCATTTGCATTTATCCTGTCAACGACAGGACCTCATCATTTGCATTCTCCTGGTAACAGCAGGACCCCATTTGCATTTTTCTGGTAACAACAGGACCCCATTCATATTCTTCCTGTCATCAACAGGACCCCAACACGTTTAGTTTCTTGCATTTCTCCTGGCAACAACAGGACACAAACATGTTTACTTTTCTGCATCTTGGCCTATAATGTCAAGCCCCAACACATTTAGTCTGCATTCCTTCTTGTCAACAACAAGACCTCACTTGCATTTTACCTGTCTTAGCAGGTCTGTATTTTCTTGTCAACAACAAGACTCCATTTGCATGTTTAATTTCTGCATTCCCGGCCTATGATGTCAGGCCTCGCATTTTAATTTTCCCATGCCCAGGCCTATGCTGTCAGGCCTTCATTTTAATTTCTGCACCCCGCCTGTCTTAACAAGTCTTTTTTTTTTCGCTTTTCCTGTCCTAACAGGCCATCGTTTTCTGCTTTGTTTGTTTTAACAGGTCTTCTTCACTTCACTCTACCTATCCTAACAGGCCATTCTTTTGTATGCTTGTCCTAACAGGCCATCGGTTTTTGCTTTGCCTGTCTTAACAGGCCATCTTCATTTCACATTTCCCATCCTAATAGGCAATTCCATTCTTTTCCCACATCCGTCTTAATGAACCTTAGGCATTTCAACTTATGAATTTCGTCCTACCATGTCAGGCTTTGCATATTTAACCTCGATTGGCCCATCGCGTGGAGCCGACAATGTCATTCTGAAACCACCATCTTCCAAGCATTCGTTTGCAAGCTCAAGGTTTTTCACGCTTTTTAGACATCTCCAAAGCTTGCCTTAGACATAATGTGTTCACATTTTTACTCATTTCCTACCATGATAATCTAGAAAATTATTTCTTATATTATCTGGTAGGAAAATGAGTAAAGAGGGGCAAATTGTAAACACTCGATTATGCCTGAGGCCCCCATTTGTTAAATTAATCAAGAAACCAATAATAATTTAAATAATAAATAAATATTAAAGTTAATAAACAGAAAGAGAATAAAAAATAAGCAGAGATGAAAAAAAAAAGAACTGAAAATTAAATTAAATAAAAAATAGAGAAAGAAAAAAACAAACAGAAAAAAATTAATAAAAACAAACAAAAAATGAGGAAAAAGTGAAATAATAAAAAATTTTGAAAATAGAAAAATTGAAAAAAGTAGAAAATAATAATAGAAAAAATAAAAAGAAAAAAAATAAAAATATAAAACTGGAAAACTAAAAAAAAAATAAAACAAAAAGGAAAAAAACAATAAAACTAAAATAAACAGCAAAAAATAACGGAATAACTGAAAATAGAAAAAGGGAAACGAAAAAAGAAAAAAAAAAAGGAATGCAAGTAGGGAGGGTATTGATTTTTCTCAGTGTGGGAGGTCCTAATGATCGCTGAACACATTTAGGGAGGGGAGTCTGAGTTTTTGGTCAACTTTTAATTCTACTCGAAGACCCTGGGAACACAGGGGGGGGGGACCTCAGAAGATCTTCCAAATTTGCATTGGACCGCGCCTTCTTCCACTTAGATGTCAAGAATTCATCTAGGAGCTGCAAATTTAGAGACTGATCCGATCCAGTTTTAGCGAAAAAAGGTTTTTGGCATTTGCTTGAGGTTCGTCTTAATCAGGTAAGCATCATTGTGTGAGTAGTAAGTTTAAACCAGCATGATTTTCGATGTTTATTTTGCATGCTTAATGAGTAGACGACGCTTGAAGTTCATCTTAATCGTGAAATATGAGGCATAAAAGGTCCCGATCCTTATGTTTAAATTGCGTTTAGAACATGCTAGATGAAATTGTCTTGAAGTAAATCGTACGTTTACGTGAACATGTATAGAAATTTGTATGAAGTAAACCTATTAGAAATAGCTCCACAGACCTGGAGATTTTTGCTGTTGTCCCTCATATTGGCCATGTTCAAGGTCCGAACCTCTAGCATATGGCAAATACAATACCGGCCCATCGAACTCAGGATGCGAACTAGAAATCGCCTCTGTCTAACATGAAAAGTCAATCAAGTCCATCCATTAATGGTAGCCTACGTCAGTCTATATGCAACCCAGAAACACAAGATAGATAAACCTCTGGCTTATTATTGATATGGTTTTTGAGTTGATGACTGGATCAGGATGTGTAGTGTATCATTGTTATGGCGTGGGTTGGGATTTGTCAAATATTGACAACCAAGAACAAGGATAGCAAGGGTCTGTCAGCAAAGGAGAATTCTTGTTTCAGTTAAAATTGTAGCAGAACCAGCAAACTGTGAGTTTTTGAAGCAAGGATAGAAAGATCCTTATGCTGGAAACAGAGGTAGTAGAAGTATATCTTATGGCCATGGACATGGTTTGAGAGCCTTTTGGGTCACCTCTATGCCGAACAAAAGCCCTAAGCAAAGCACTCAGCAAAATGAGTTTATTCGAGAGAGTCTTTATGGCTTTGTTTGCTTTTTGGTTATAGCAATTACAGGGCTCCACTTGATCATGCAAGTTCTGGTCATGATGATCCGTAAGTCTTCTGTATAATGATCCCGCGTTCAGGCAAAGCAGCCTCGTTTCTCCTCATAATTCTGAGCTATATTATTCTCATTCTAAAAGATGGCTTCTCTTTTGGGTGGTTTCCAACCTCTGTCGAACGAAGCCTTTTCCCTCAATCAAAGAAATAACCTCGCATGTACACGAAATAGTGATGAAATGGGTAGGTTTGTTCAAAAGAAAACCACAGCTGCACCCATGTTCTGCCTTGAACTGCCATCCTCTTAATGTCACACCTTCAAGTGTCTGCTCATTCGTCCATAGGACTGACAAGTTTAGATACAATAACATCCACCTCTACAGGCATGCTACCAAACTGGTGTTGCAACCGTAATTCCGATGAGACGACGAACTCGCTAAAATTTTGAAAATGAATTTTATTTTATTAATGTGGAGTCGCCACCAAATTTTATTTAAGGGAAAAAGATTTGGAAAAACCCTGACTCGAAGAAGAGATTTAGGTTCGGGAGTCGGTTAGGAGTGGGGAAGGTGTTAGGCACCCACTCGCCCGTTCTAAAGAACGGTACCCTTAAACTGAGTGTGTGATTTTTGAAAATTGTTTGATCCCTTTAATTAGAGTGAAAATAAATAGCTTGATGGAGGTTAGCCTGACAGGACTTGGTCTTGCTCCTACGTATTCCCTGGTGTAATGGGAAACTCAAGGCTTACGTAGTTCTGGTTTGTTTGGAAGACTTGACCTTCGGCGATGCTTGAAAAAGAGTATTTGAAGATTTTTTTTTGAAAGGCTTTTTATTTTTTGGAGGAACCTTCAGTCCACTCATGCACAAGACCCGAGGCGGCTACGGCAGCACAGGGGCCTATACAGACTACTAAACGTTGGACAGCAAGTGAACCACCAGTCCCCCATTTAGACCCCATTGCGTGAGACCAAAGATCCTAAGATGTTTTGAAAAGAATTTGAACGTAATAAAGGAAAGAAATGGCTTGATTTGGAAAAGAAATTCGTTTTGAAGTGAATTTGAAAACTTGAGGGGAAGAGGATTAAACTTGAGTTTGATTTGATTTTATTCGAAGAGAAGAATAAAAAGGAATTTAGTTTGAATTTTAAAGAAAAATATTTCATTATGAATTTTGAAGAAAAATATTTCATTATGAATTTTGAAGAAAAAGATTTTATTATGAATTTGAAGAAAAAGATTTAATTATGAATTTTGAGGAAAAATATTTAATTATGGGAGCTATGAAAAAGGTTAAGGGACAATTTAGGTAATTTGTGGTTTAAGGAAAAATGGGAATTTTTGGAAAAGGTTAAGGGCAATTTGGGCAATTTTTGGGAATTTAGGGGATTGTAATTTTCCTTAGTTCGAGGAAAAGATTAAACTTGATTTTGAGTTTCGAGAGAGAAATAAACTTGTCTTAACCCTCCCCTTTTTTTTTAAAAAAAAAAACACAGGAAATGTTTAAAACTTTATTTCGTAGAGAAGAATTACCCTTGATTTTATTTGGGATGAAATAGATTTCTCTCCCTAAAATTTAGCTGTCTTGACTTATGCTTGAATTGACAACGCTGCCTTGGTTTTAAGTTTATACTTAAATCGGACTTAATTTTAAACAACTCTGGGCCTTAATTTTAAACAACTCTGGGCCCAGATCTTGAACGGGTTTAATTTTAAATTGCTCTTGAATTATGCAAGGTCGAAGCCAGGTATGGACTCACGATCCCATTGCCACTTGGCAAGGTCTAATTCGTCTAGATACCTAGATGGTCCACATCTAAGTTGAGAGTTGAAGAATGGCCTGGTCCTATACTCTTCCCAAAATCGAATTCCTTAGACGAGATTCAAGAATTGACGAATGGCCCAAATTAAAGCCCTGCATCTCCATGTACATGACCCAAGGATGTCATACTATAAATTGAGGATACTGGGAAAAATGGCAGAATGCAAGGATTGAATCCGGGGCGCGGTTGTAATCGTGGAGCGAGCCAACCGCTTGGCTATGTTGCCATTTGAGGCTAGACATTCGTCCAGGTTTATTTAGGCAGAGTAGGGAGTTATGAGGGTTTGCGTCAGGGGCTGTCATCACCCACTTTATCACATATATTCCCACCAACGCTGAAATCATGCGAAATTCTTGCTTTTCATATACATGCAAATGTAAGGAGTCGCCCCATTCTAAACAAAATACTACCTTGGACAATTGCATAATATGGCCAGGGATAGCATGTGTAGTTTACATGGTTTTCCATCGAGTCTGAATCTGTGTAGTTTTTGCATGGGAAGAAGCTTACGTGCCTGGACCTTGAAGTTTACTTTGCTTGAATATCATGGGGTTTGCCTTCTTTGAGAATTGATGAAAGGAGCATACCGATGATGCAGCGGCTATATTCTTGTGACTACTTAATCAATGTCAAGACTGGTCAGTGCTTGAGAGTAATGTGGGTATGCATTCCAGGTTTATGCAAACTGCCCACAGCTTTCACCAAGATGGGTAACTCTGGGCTCCTTGGCTTATTTGGAAATGTGAACGAGCAAGAAGGTTGATTTAAAAGACCCGATTATGTCAATGAGAGCCTCCTGATCGGTGTCGTTCATGGGGTCCTGAAGAATAGCCTACCTGCATGTCATTCATGCTAAGACGGAGAAGAGGAGTATACAAGTATTGCATGGGAGATGGTACTGCCTCTTCCTCATACCCTCATGCATTCGTCCAATTTCCATACTCGTAATGGTCCTGACTTTACATGTAACAGGCTGCTCACTCACTCTTTCCTGCTTGATCATTGCACCTTAATAGCTACCTTTTGTCTTGAGGCTTTGGCTGCAACAGCAAGGAGCACATCTAAGCCTTGAAGAATGATGCCTTCACTGAAACCCTCGTTCATATGGTCACATACTACAAACCCGAGAACGCCATCAATGACTAGTTCAAAGATACCCAAGTTTATGAAGTATGTTGGATCCAAAACAAAATCTCGCATCGGTCCCTTATTCAATCAAGCAAGATACGTGTACTTGGGGGGTAAATAGCTTCCCATTCTCTCCTTACACATTGTCTTGGATCGAATCCTCCTGCTGCCGTTATGGGTGTAAACTCGAGTCATTTTAACTTGATACCATAGCCATTAATATGGAGAAAAGAGGCGCCGTCTTCTATTCATGTGAGATTGATAGAAGAGACGCGTGCATGGCGCTTTGGGAAGGGTATTACCAACATGGATTGTTAAGATCACCTAAAAACTCAAGTATGCTACGTCCGAACAACTGTGCACCGCGAGTTCTTGGTGAGGTTAGCTACACTCAAACAGCTTGATAGGACCAGATTCAAGATGCCTATTTATGAGGATTTCATGTGATTATCTTGATGGCCGCAGTCGTCGATGAGCAAAACCCTTTCCATACATCTAGAGTCGAGCATGTGGCCCATGCATATAGTCCTCTATACTTTGGCAAGGTCATCCTGGGGACGCTAGTCATACTGTAGTGGGTATGATATTCGCGGAGGATATGTACATTTTCAGACTCACTGAAACTCAAGATTCTCACCAAAGACGAAAACGCGAAAAACTAATGATGTAAGATATCATCAGGCATAGGTCATGGATTCCTCTAATTGTCTCTACTCAACCTCTGGATTATAACAAATAACTGTAAGAGTAAATTGCGTACCTTTAGAGGGACGACCCTGGGCGGTAGACCCATCATTTCTTGCCTCGAATCAGGATGGTATTAGTTCTTTATCACTTCCTTCTTCCTCCAAGAGGTAGCAAGTTCTACGCCCTTAAAAACGAGAAATCCGATCAAGAAATCCATTCTCTGTGATTAGAGAGGGATGAGAATCGCGCCATGAGGCTTCTTTTCTCCAAGATTAAGCCTGGATTCCAGCGTCCTCCCCCCCCCCCCCCTCCAATTTTCTTGGCGTCTTCTTCTCCTTCAGACCAAGAGCTTCTAATTTTCAGGAGAGTTCCTTCTCCTCCCTCCCAAATCCAGAATGACTAAGAGGAGCTCTACCTTTTTTTCCTTCTTTTAACAAAAATCCCTTTTTTTTTCGGAAGTTTGTTTTTCTGTTTATAAATATTTTACCTAATTCTGTTTTTTTTTTCATTTTTTTATTATTTCTGTTTTTTTCATTTTTTATTAATTTAATTTTTTTTATTAATTATTTTTATGTTTCAGTTTTTTTTACTTCCCTTTCAATTTTCTAGATTTTTTTAATCTTCAATTTTCAGATTTTAATATTTTTTTGTTTTTCTAATTTCTATTTAAATTTTATTTCCCGATTTCAGATTTTATTTAATTTT
This sequence comes from Canavalia gladiata, assembly GCA_037954105.1. Classification (NCBI taxonomy): domain Eukaryota; kingdom Viridiplantae; phylum Streptophyta; class Magnoliopsida; order Fabales; family Fabaceae; genus Canavalia; species Canavalia gladiata. The sequence goes on along the minus strand of CM075662.1, from coordinate 12,709,937 downwards.
CAGGTTTTATTCTATTATTTTTTCAGGTTTTATTTTATTTTTGTTATTTCTGTTTTTATTATTTGTATTTATCTTCAGTTTTTATTTCTGATTTAATTTAAAAAATTTCTTTAATTTTCTTTCCTTTTTATTTAGTTTTGATTTTTTGATTTTTTATTTCTTTAGTTTATTTTTATTTTTATTTATATTTTTATTGTTGTTTTTCTATTTTCTTTCGTTTACCTTGATTTCCATTTTTTCTTCTGTTTTCACTATTTAATTATGTTTTATTTTGAATTTCTTGGGGTTTTTAATCTAGGTTTATACACTAATTGACTTGAATTGGGCTCAGACATAATTGAGTGTTTACAGTTTGCCCCTCTTTACTCATTTTCTTATTAGATAATATGAGGAGTAATCTCTATATTATCGTGATAAGAAATAGGTAAAGACGTAAACAAATTATGTTCGAGGTAGGTATCCTGATAACCTTATGGAATCTTTGAATGATCCTTGTTAACCTCTTTGTGCTAAAGCGGTGGAATCTACTGCGTAGGATCACGTCACGGCATGACAAGATGTGGAAAATAATACATACGAGGCTCAACCTCATATGCTGAGATGCTAAAGTTACAGGAAATTAACACGTGGAGGGCCCGATAATCATAGGCCGAAAAACAGGAATAAAATGCAATGGCCTGTCAACGTAGGTCGATAACAGGAATTTAACGCAATGGCCTGACAACATAGGCCGGTAAGGAGGAATGTAAAATGCAGCGGCCTGACAACATAGGCCGGTAAGCAGGAAACTAAAATGCAACGGCGTAACAACATAGGCCAGAAAGCAAGAAACTAAAGATGCAATGGCCTGACAACATAGGCCAAAAAGCAGGAAATCTAACTAGATGGTGGTGTGACAACATAGGCCAGAAAGCAGGAATCTAAAGATGCAATGGCCTGACAACATAAACCAGAAAGCAAGAATCTAAAGATGCAATGGCTTGACAACATAGGCCAGAAAGCAGGAAATCTAACTAGGTGGTGGCCTGACAACATAGGCCAAGTGTCGCAACCGTAATTCCGACGAGACGATGAACTCGCTAAAATTTTGAAAGAATGAATTTTGGATTTTGGATTATATGGAGTCACCACCAAATTTTTATTTAAGGGAAAATACTTGGAAAAAACCCTAACTCGAGGAAGAGATTTAGGTTCGGGAGTTGGTTACGAGTGGGGAAGGTGTTAGGCACCCCACTCGCTCGTTGTGAGGAACGGTACCCTTAAACTGAGTGTGTAATTTTGAAAACTGTGTTGATCCCTTTAATTAATGTGAAATAAATAGCTTGATGGAGGTTAGCCTGACAGGACTTGATTCTGCTCCTACGTATTCCCCGGTGCAATGGTAAATTCAAGGCTTACGTAGTTCTGGTTATGTTTTGAAAGCTTGACTTTTGAAAGTGTTTGAAATGTGCTCGAAGGCTTGACCTTCGGAGCTACTTGGAAAGTAAAAATAGCTTGACTATTTTTGAAAAGTATTTTTAGGAAGGCGATCCTCATCCACATATGCACAGGGCCCAAGACAACTATGGCTGCGCTTGGACCCACAGGAATCTCTAAACAACGAAAAACAGAAAAAGCTACCAGTTCGTGCTTAGAACTCGTCGCGTGAGATTTAAGAATCGCAAAACAAGATTTTTTTTATTTTGAAAATCAAGGAATAAAAATGAGTAAGGTTTTTATTTTGTAAAAAGGAAAGGCAACCCTAACCCACATATGCACAAGGCCCAAGACAACTACGGCTGCACTTGGACCCATACGAATCTCTAAACAACGGACAACAGAAAAAGCTACTAGTTCGTGCTCAGAGCTCGTTGCGTGAGATTAAGAATCACAAAAAAAGATTTTTATTTTTGAATAATGATGAATGAAAAGACAAGACACAAGTAATTATTAGAAATTTAGAAGGGAATTTATCAATTAAGGAATTTTATGGAAATACGTGATAATCTTGAATTTATTTAGGAATTATAGAATTTTTATGAATTATTTAGGAATTTTGGAATTTTTTATTAATTTCTAGAAATTTTGAATTTTTTATTAATTTTTGATTTTTTTATTAATTTATGAAAATTTTGAATTTTTTATTAATTTCTGAAATTTTTGAATTTTTTTATTAATTTCTGGAATTTTTGAATTTTTTATTAATTTCTGGAAATTTTGAATTTTTATTAATTTCTGGAAATTTTGAATTTTTTATTAATTTCTGGAATTTTTGAATTTTTTATTAATTTCTGAAATTTTTGAATTTTTTATTAATTTCTGGAATTTTTGAATTTTTTATTAATTTTCTGGATTTTAAAATTTTTTTATTAATTTTCTGGATTTAAAATTTTTTTTATTAATTTTCTGAATTTTTAGAATTTTTTATTAATTTTCTGAATTTTTAGAATTTTTTATTAATTTTCTGGATTTTTAGGATTTTTTATTAATTTTTTTTATTTTTAGAAATTTTTATTAATTTTCTTAATTTCTGGGGCAGGGACAAAATAGGTATTATTGTGAATAGTCAGGATCATTGGAATAATTTGAGGCTACGGGACTTGTTGGGAATTAACAGAATTCCCGAGGGCAGCAAGGTAATTTTGGCCAATTGAGTGATTTAATAACAAGTTTACGCTTTTCTTGAAGGCCCCGAGCACCTTTACTTGGACCATTATGCCATGTGAATAATCTTTCTGCACAAGCTGGGAATTTAGCAGCATTAGCTAACTGGTTTTCATTTACTTGAAATTCAGAAAGCGTCTTCAGTTCATTGATTTCGGGAGAGAGACTAACAAGAAACTCATTATTGTCCAGTAAAAGGATTCCTAGTGAGATATTACTCCCAAAATCAGCTGGTAGATGTCCACTGAAGTTGTTGTATCCCAAGTCCAAAACCTCCAAGTCTTTTAAATCTACAAATCTTTCGGATATGGTCAAAGAGAATGAGTTGTTCCACAAAACAATAGACTTTATGTGAACCAGGTTCACAATCTCAGGTGCCAGAGTTCCCCCAAGGCAGAGATCTTTCAAATTCAAGACCACAACTCTTCCATCTGAGCATTCAACTCCGAACCAATTACAAGGGTCAAGAGATACTTCATCATCAATCCAATTTGACAAAGCACCAAAAGGGTCACTCACTATTCTCTGTCTCAACTTCAAAAGAACATTACCTTCTTCGTTTAAAGAACAGTACAGACCAAAGTTCTGAAACAACAAGAACACCGTCACAAAGCCACAAAGATTGCTGAACCGAATGAGTTTCCTTTTCTTGCTCATCTCAGCACGTGTCTGCACCCTTTTGAGAGCAACACTGTTAGCTCAAAGGTTTTGGCCACTCAAATATACACAGAGCGAAGCTTACTTGTGAATCTAACGCATGGAGGCTTAAGTACTTGAGAATCATAATGCTGTATCGGACGTTGTTCCTTAGTGCCAAAATGCGCGTGGCTTTTGCATGGCCTTCTTGTTGTCAATATTGCATTTCGTTTACCCCACTTGACTACCCTAACAATTATGACCAGAGTCCGAGAACAAGGACCTCCTAACAAAGAGTCCTACCTTTCAAAACTGTGGGATGTAACCAACAAGAGTGTCTTGCCTGCTCACAGTTAGGGGACCAGCCATTGAGCTTGAGACTATTATACTCACCCCATTTAGAGATGAGTCGCGACCAATCTGTTAGTAAGAGCTTTTAATAAGTTATTGAGCCCTGAGCAGGATTACCATGAGGATATCAAACAGCAACCCACGACGAGGATTAACGTCCCATGTCTTAATCTATCAAAGGGGTGCCCTATCTTTATCCACAAAAGATGTAACTTGCGCATTGATGTTATCCCTAATCACAGCCTCTTTTCATATGTGAATGATTCATATTCATAATAAAAGACACCCTTTCTTTTCTGGGCAATATCACAAGAGTATAGTCTACATATTGTGGATCTTGGACGCCTATATTCTTTTGTGCTACTCATGGCTTTGGACAAAACTTTCTATAGTTAATAACTCTTAACAGGGACCTCTATTCCTAAGCATAGTATAGCCAGCGAACATGCAAGTCTCAAGCTTAAACATGATAAGGCCATGATTACTAACTTGTATGGAGCCTCTGCCGGATGCGTCCAGGTTTTATGTACTGACTTTCCTCTAAGATGACGCTTTTGGTGCCAAGTTGCGAGAAGGACATGAGACTGGTAATTCTCCCCAAAATCCTTCAAGGTGCTAACGCTGCTCCCCTTTCTTCTCTTCCACCCAATGAGACCTCTTTTCTGCTTGCACCCTCCCTCTCCTTTCTTGCGTTTTCTTCCCCCTCTTCAAACCTCCAGAGATGCCTCTGTTTTCTTCTTTGGTTTTCTTTCTTGATAGCACTGTATCGCCTCTTCTTTGTTTTTTAAAAAAAAAACCTTTTTTTCCGATTTGAAGGGACCCAACTTGAAGGTTGAAGCTGCCCCGATTAGGTACTATCAAAATTGAAAATCATCAGTGAGACTGACGCTAAATTGAGCCCCCCAAACTCCAGATGTCTTCTCCCCCTTTTTTCTGTTTTTTCTTGTTTTTACAATTGGTTAGTTCGTTCTTTTTTGTTATTTTTGTTTTTTCGTTTTTTTTGTTTTCAGACCTGAAATTTTTTCTGTTAATACTATTTTCTTTATTTATTTTAGAATTTTATTGTTTTTGTGATTTTTTCAAATATTTCTATTTATCTTATTTTTATTTTCATTTTTTTGATTTTATTTATTTATCTATTTATTTATTTATTTTCAATTCAGTTTTTTAATTTTTAGTTTAGACTTTCATCTTTTTAATTTTTATTTTTTGATTATTTTAATTTATATTATTATTTCCAGATTTCTTGTTTTTTTCCAGATTTTGACTTTTTTATTTTTCATTATTTTCTACTTTTCATTTATTTTGTTTTTATTTTTATTATTTATTTATTTATTTATTTTTATTTATTTTTAATTTTTTTATTTCAGATTTTACTATTTATTTTCCTATTTTTGTTTTAATTCTGTTGTTTTGATTTTCAATTTTAAAATATTTTGTTTTTTTTTTCTTCAGATTTCGTTATTTTAATTAATATTTGTTTTTCAGATTATTTTCGAGAATTTTTGATTACTTTTCTTTAAATTTCCGAATTTAATTTTTCTTCCATTTTCCTTTAATTTTCCAGAAATTTAATTATATTATTTTTTTTGTTTCAGAAATTTTGCTTAATTTTAGTTTTTAGGTTTTCCTTTATTTTTTTAGATTTTTGAGTTTGATTTTTAATCTTAAAATTTTATTTCCTTTTTCTAAACAAAGTTTTTCTTTCCTTTAATCTTTGTTTTTTGTTTTTTGTTTTTTTTTTATTCTGCTTCTTTATTTCTTTATTAAATCAGTGTAGGTTTCTTGATTAATTTTAATAAATGGGGGGCCTCAAACATAATTAGGTGTTTACACCAGGAAGCAGGAAACTAAAGATGTAATGGCCTGACAACATAGGCCAGAAAACAGGAAATCTAACTAGATGCGATAGCCTGACAACATAGGCCAGAAAGCAGGAAACTAACTAGATGGTGGCCTGACAACATAAGCCAGAAAGCAGGAAACTAAAGATGCAATGACCTGAAAACATAGGCCAGAAAGCAGGAAATATAACTAGGTGGTGGCCTGATAATATAGGGCAGAAAGCGGGAAATCTAACTAGATGGTGGCCTGACAACATAGGCCAGAAAGAAGGAAATCTAACTAGGTGGTGGCCTGACAACATAGGCGAGAAAGCAAGAAACTAAAGATGCAATGGCCTGACAACATAAGCCAGAAAGCAAGAAACTAAAGATGCAATGGCCTGACAACATAGGGCAGAAAGCAGGAAATCTAACTAGATGGTGGCCTGACAACATAGGCCAGAAAGTAGGAAACTAAAGATGCAATGGCCTGACAACATAGGCCAGAAAGCAGGAAATCTAACTAGATGCAATGGCCTGACAACATAGGCCAGAAAGAAGGAAATCTAACTAGATGGTGGCCTGATAACATAGGCCAGAAAGCAGGAAACTAAAGATGCAATGGCCTGACAACATAGGCCAGAAAGCAGGAAACTAAAAAGCAATGGCCTGACAACATAGGCCAGAAAGCGGGAAACTAAAGATGCAATGACCTGACAACATAGGCCAGAAAGCAGGAAATCTAAAGATGCAATGGCCTGACAACATAGGCCAGAAAGCATGAAAGTAAAGATGCATTGCACTTGAAGGTTGTTTAGGCACTTGATAATTATTTTCTTGAAGAGGCTTGGGAAACCATTTTGCCCCAGTTTGGAAAATTCTTGATAACTGAGAGATGTCTTGATTTGAAGGAATTTTGGACAAACATTTTGCCCCAGTTTGGAAGGTTTTTGACAATCGAGGAAAGCCTTAACTTGAGGGGATTTTGGGCAAGCGCCTGCCCCATTTTGAATCTTGATTCAGACTTTAAGGTTTACTTAATCTTAATTTTTCTGGCAAACGTTTGCCCCAATATGAACTTGATTCAGAATTTGAAGATGACCTCAAATTGAATTGTGTGGGCAAGCGTTTGCCCCAGTTTGAACTTGATTCAGAATTTGAGGATGACCTCAAATTAAATTGTGTGGGCAAGTGTTTGCCCCAGTTTGAACTTGATTCAGAATTTGAGGATAACCTCAAATTGAATTGTGTGGGAAAGTGTTTTCCCCAGTTTGAACTTGATTCAGTTTTAATTATGATTGATTCAAGCAGTTTTACCCGAGTCTTAATTAGTTTTGAAAAATGGGTCTTGCACTGCTTGAATAAAAAGATGCTTATATGCTGTTTGAATGAAAAGAATGTGACATTTGTGATACTTGAATGTAGAAATGATGTGGGGTTCTTATTTTGACACTTGAAATATTTACTTGATGAAATAGATGCTATGAGATAAATGCAAACCATGAAATGGTGAAAAAATTTTGTTTCTCTTAATGCTGATTTTTTTTACGTGTCCTTTCTCGACAACCTTATAGTTGGTGTGACAGGAATCAAAAATCAGGACGAGCTAGATTGACTCAAGTTCGGTGTTTTGGTCAATCTCTTGGCTTCTTGATCAAACTTTGGAACCTTCTTTTCCAGGATCCTTAAGACCCAACAATGGTCAGCAGTATTGAATAAGACATACTCCTTTTGTCTTAGTGGCGTTACGATTGACAGGAGAATGAACTTTTGGGAAGCAGCCACGTCGTGTTGCGATGGTCCAGGATTCGTCTGACTTATCATGATTTTTCGAAATCAATCTTTTTCATTTTTACATTTTTCACATCTCTTTTGGCATGTGTGCTATTGAGGTGTGTCAAGTGATTCTGGATGGTTAAAAGAAAGAAATAGAGAATTTTGAGGTTGTATGTTTTAAGGTAGTGTATTTGAAAGGAAAGGATGATGAAAGGTGTGGGTTCGATTGCCCAAATGGCACCTTTTGACGAAAAATATCAATGCTGCTTTTTATAATCTTGATTGTCTAATTAGCCAAACTTGAGAAATGGAAAAATTTTGCCCCAGTTTTAGGAAGATATGAGGTGCAGAAATGTCATGTTGTTTTGGGATTCCTGGATTAACCTTAATTTTGCCTGGGTTGTTTTTGAGTTTTTAACCTAGCAGGTCTTTTGTATTGCCCTAAATTTTTCTTAGGTCGCCCTTACAAGTTCTCAACCTAGCGGGATCTTGATTTTGCACCCTAACTTTTGCCTAGGTCGTGTTTGAAGGTTGTTGACCTAGCGGGCTTCCATTTGATCGTGCCCTAACTTTTGCCTAGGTCGTCTTTGAGGATTTTCAACCTAGCGGGCTCTTGATTGCTTGTGCCCTAATTTTTGCCTAGGTCACCCTTACGGGTTTTCAACCTAGCGGTCTTTTCTGCTTGATTGTGCCCTAATTTTTTCCTAGGTCGTTCTTGAGGATTGTTGACCTAGCGGGCTTCTGTTTGTGTGTCCTAACTTTTTCCTAGGTCGTCTTTGAGGGTTGCCGACCTAGCGGGCTCTTATATGATCCTGATTTTTTCCTGAATTGTTTTTGGAACCCAGTAAGACCTTTCTAATCATGGCTTTGTCAATTTATCCTTTAAACCTTAACCCTACTTTTTCCTGGATTATTTTTTAATCCAGCAGGCTTTCCTTCTTCTTGAATTTTAAACTTTGACCTTAATTTTTCCTGGACCAGTTTTGATTTTAATCCAGCGAGTTTTCATTTTTCTCGAATTTTATGTAGTCAGATATTGACCTTATTGGGATCATTTTGGGCTTCCAATTCAGCGGATCCTTTCTTGCACCTCTAATTTTTCCTGGATTTAAACTTGATTCTAGCGAAATATTTTATTAGACAAGACACTTTGGATGGTGATCTAGAATCCCTGGTTGTTTATTCTGCTTCCTCATTGGGCTTTTCCCTTTGAGCTTGATTAACTAGACGTTCAAGATTATTTATTACAACAGTGGCATTGTCACCAACAGATATTTATTGTTTGTGTGTAGGAATAAGAAGTAGGTTGAAGAGATAAAAAGAATAGTAAATTTTAGAAGTAGAGCCAACAATGTGAGGCACGTGCTCAAGAAACATGAAAAATGTAAATTTTATATTGTTCATTGAGATTTATTTACAAAAGATTGATTTTGAAAAATATGACAAATCCTGGATGATTTTCCTTGATAGCTCGATTTGTACAAGGCAACTTGTCGTGCTGCTCCTATTTCTTAACCAGTGGATGAGCTCTCATGATTCGGCACTTGGATTAGGAGCGATCTTCCCAAAATCTAGCCGTTTAGCATCAATCAGGCTCTGCACCTTACGCTTCAAAACTTGGTAGTTTTATGTAGAATGACCGATGTACCCCGCAAGGTAGTTACATATGGCATTTGCCTCAAGTTTAATCCTCTTCCCCTCAAGTTTTCAAATTCACTTCAAAACCAATTCCTTTTCCAAATCAAGCCATTTCTTTCCTTTATTACGGTCAAATTCTTTTCAAAACATCTTAGGATCTTTTGGTCTCACGCAATGGGCTCTAAATAGGAGACTGGCGGTTCACCTGCTGTCCAACGTTTAGTAGTCTGTGTAGGCCCCCGTGCTGCCGTAGCCACCTCGGGTCTTGTGCACGAGTGGACCGAAGGTTCCTCCAAAAAATAAAAAGCCTTTCAAAAAACAAAATCTTCAAATACTCTTTTTCAAGCACCGCCGAAGGTCAAGCCTTCCAAAAAAACCAGAACTACGTAAGCCTTGAGTTTCCTATTGCACCAGGGAATACATAGGAGCAGGATCAAGTCCTGTCAGGCTAACCCCCATCAAGTATTTATTTTCAAATTAACTAAGGAATGAAACCGTTATCCAATAATCACACGCTCAGTTTAAGGGTACCGTTCTTCGAAACGGACGAGTGGGGTGTCTAACACCTTCCCCACTCGTAACCGACTCCCAAACCTAAATCTCATCCTCAAGTACGGGTTTTTTCCAAATCTTTTTCCCTTAAAATAAAATTTGGTGGGCGGCTCTACACTTAATCAAATAAAATAAAATTCATTTTCAAAATTTTATCGAGTTCGTCGTCTCGTCGGAATTACGGTTGCGACAAGTGGAGGTCAAGTTTATGGCTATTGCTTCTAGTATGAACAACTTAGTTGAGGTCAAGCATCCCCTCCTTGCAAGATCAGCACACGTTTGCATTCCTGACGCCATGTATACACTCTTCAACGTAAATTAGTAGATGACTTGTACCCTGGATCAGGAATGGTACATGAACTACATCTTCAATCTTGCAACGTTCCTTTGAGTATATGTTCCAGGATTATATGTTCTAAGGTCTTCTGATTTCGTAGTTGGGAGGAATGGTGGCATTTGGCTCATTTTCATCGTCCCCATTGCTCGGTTTGGCTAAGGGCATAACATCTTCTTCAGAAGCCAACCCTAACAGTTCCAATGGTGGTACGAATTCTTTTACTGGCTCTCGACTTTCCAATTGACAACCCAGCAAGTATTCCTTTGCTTTATCTTCCTCTGGGTTTCCCTTCGGTCTTCGCTTCCAAGACCAAATTCATACTACTATAATGAGAGGTAAGGTGCAATCCAGCAAGACCTGTGGGTGACAAGTTATTTCCCTGTCCAAGTTCTTGTGTGAGAAGGCTGGATTGAATAAGATGAATCCCATGCAAACTGGGCCCCTCCATGCGGAGTGCAGATCCCCGTACAAAGGGGCTTGAATAAAAATAATCAATGAGTCCAGGGGAAGGCCACCAAAACATCTTGCTTGAAATGAAAAAGGGTGTCCCATGCAGCCCACATGCAGAGCACGTCCCTACGTCCTTAAAGGGTGTCTTAAAATTCATCAAGGGTGCCAAACTCCCAAACAAAAGCTCGGCCTAGTTGGTTGGCACAGCGTGAGTTCACTTGAGAAACGTTGGGTTCAAACCCCACCTGTGACAATTCCTTTTAAATGTTCTTAAATCCAATTAGGTTCTCTATTCTTCAAATTCGCTTGGGCCATCCCGTGTTCTACATTTCCTATATTCAATGGGATGGAGCGCCTATTCAATTGGGCCATGCTGCATCACTTATTCTCGACTGGGCCGCTCAAATAATTCCCAGCCAAGGCCTTGCAACTACAAATGAGATCAAAGGCCAAGCCATTTCAAATTAGGCTTGCATCAGAACGAGCCCAAGCTTTGCTACACACTCATGGCAGCCCATTTAATTGGCCAAATCTTAAAAAATGAAAAAACATAATAAATAAAAATAAAAAATAATTCTTTTTCACAAATTCAAATCAAGTTCATTTGTATTTTAAAAATTAAGTTCAATTCTTTTTCCAAATTCAAATCAAGTTCCTTTAATTTAAAAAATCAAGTTCAATTATTTTTCCCCAAATTCAAATCGGGTTCACTTTTATCAAGTCTAATTCTTTTCCTCAAGTGCATTTTAATTTCAAAACAAGTTTAATTCTTTTTCTTCAAATTTCAAATCCAAGTTTACTTTAGTTCAAATCAAGTTTAATTATTTTTTCTCTAATTTTAAAATCAAATTTACTTTAGTTCAACTCAAGTTAATTCCTTCTCTCAATTTTAAAATCAAAATTCATTCTTGTTGAGGTCAAGCCCAAGCCCAATCCTTTTTTTGTATTCAAATTGAATTCATTAATTCTTGGTCTCACGCAATGAACCCTAAGCACGAACTGGTAGCTTTTTCTGTTGTTCGATGTTTAGGGATTCATATGGATCGCAATGCAGCCGTAGTTATCTTCGACCCTGTGCATATGTGGACTAAGAATCCTTTTGTAAATAATTTCAAGAAAAACTTCATTTTAGAATCCCTAGTCTCACGCGATGAACCATAAGCACGAACTGGTAGTTTTTTCTGCTATTTCATGCTTAGGGATTCATATAGGTCCTAGTGCAGCTGCAATTGTCTTGGATCCTGTGCATATGTGGACTAAGGATTTTCTTTAAAATATTTTCAAAATACTCTATTCATCTTCAAACACCTCCGAAGGTCAAGCCTTCATACCAGAACTACGTAAGCCTTGAGTTTCCCATTGCACTAGGGAATACGTAGGAGTAGGATCAATTCCTGTCAGGCTATCTTCCACCAACATATTTATTTTCATTTTAAATTAAAGGGATCAAACAATTTTTCAAAAACGTCAAAATCGCATACTCAGTTTAAGGGTACCGTTCTTCGGAACGGGTGATAGGGTGTCTAACACCTTCCCTACTCGTAACCGACTCTCGAACCTAGATTCTTCCTCAAGTTAGGGTTTTTCCAAATCTTTTCCCTTTAAATAAAATTTGGTGGCGGCTCCACTTTATCAAATCAAATTCTTTTTAAAATTTTAGCGAGTTCGTCGTCTCGTTATGATTACAATTGCGACATATGCCTTTTTACTCATAATCAATAGAGTCACAGTGGAAAGGAATTGTTGAAGATGGTAAGGAAGGCGACAAAGAAATTAAACATAAAAGAAAGCAAAGGCAAAAGCACACGTTCTAAGATGTACTTTTGTTTACCAACCACTCATGAAAGTTCATTCAGGTGTTGTCTCCACCACATCAATGCATCAAAGAAATCAACCATTCATAAGAGAAATCTTAGATTGAATTCCAGATGTACACATGGGATGGTGGATTTTAAGCCTCAACTGTCAAAGTTTGGTAGAGTTGCTTCTAGTGAAGTTGGACCACGTAATAGCCAAATCCAACTATCTAGGGTGGAATCGACTTGAGGAGTCAATTAATTCATATGTTTAACTTTCAGACTATATATTTGGGTCTATATGTGAGGTGAAAATAATGTTGATAAACATTAGTAATTAGTAGCTCTACGTATAATTTTAACTCTATAGTGCTGTTGTATAGAAGCTGAGTCCGAATTAAAAAAGTTGGATGCCAAAGCTAAATGGAAAATTGTTGAGATTCAGCACCCCATGCATGTAGGTCATTAATAAAGTCATGCAAAAAAGAAAAATTCAATTGAAGGTGGGGCCCACCAAATAAATTATTGTTTAAGAATGACATGGTCCCCACACAACACTACACATGTTAAATCCAAAGTTTAATGCATGCTGCCAAATCCAAGCAAGGTTTAGGCGGGTGGTCCCCAGTTCAAGCCCTGTACACAACCATTTTGGAACAATTTGCATACTTGTGCCACCAAGCTTAAGCTGACCCAATGATCAAAATGCTCCCCTTCAATGGGTCCTATTTGTTGAAAATGGGCAAGCTTGGGTCGATTCTAGCCAGCTTAGTAAGTTGCCCTCTACATAAATCCCAACCAAAATTCTCAAAAAACAACAAATAAATAAAGGTAATAATAATAATAATAATAATAATAATAATAATAATAATAATAATAATAAATATCAATGAAGGAAATTTTATTCCAATTTTCTTCTTTAATTTTAATTGGGGTTAAACCTAACCTTTTTAACTTTTAGAACCAAACCCTAATTTTATTTTATGTTATTTTATTTTTTTAATTTGAAGTCAATTTCAATGATTATGTGGGGCGAACCCACTTTTGAAAGCAAATCCATCTTTAATTGAGTCAAGCCCAATTCTTCTTTTTTTATTTTGAAATGTTTGGGTCCAGCCCAATTTCCTCCTTTGACCCCTTCCCTTTAGGGTTAAACCCAATTCTCTTTTTACCTTTACTTTCAAAATTAAGTCAAAATTTTAAACAAACCTCAAATCTCATGCAATGAGCACTGGGTGTGAACTGGTAGCATACCCTATTGTTCGACATTTAGAGAGTCATATGAGTTTAAGTGCAGCCTTCGTTTGTCTTAGATTTTGTGCATATGTGGATCCAAGGACACATTAAAAAAAACATCACCAATCAATCAACGTTTTCAAAATGGTTTTGTAATCCTAGATCTCATGCAATGAACTTCGAAGTTGTAGGTGCAGCATACCCTATCCTTCAATGTTCGAAGAATCATATGAGTCGCTGTGCAACCCTCACTTGCCTTCGGCTTTGTGCATATATGAGTCTAGGAATACGTAAAAAAATAAATATGCTTTTAAATAATTCTAAGTCTCATGTGATGAGTTCTGGATACGAACTGGTAGCATACCCTACTGTTCGGGATTCAGAAATCATATGGGTCCCGGTGCAGTCCTCGTTTGCCTCGAATCCTGTGCATAGGTGGACTAAAGATTTTCTCTTAAATAATTCTAAGTCTCAAGCGACGAGTTCTGGATACGAATTTGTAGCATACCCTACTATTCTGGATTTAGAAATCATATGGGTCCCAGTGCAGCCCTCGTTTGCCTTGGATCCTGTGCATATGTGGACTAAGGATATTCTTTAAAATATTCAAAATACTTTGCTTCTTCAAAGCACCTTCAAAGGTCAAGCCTTCAATCCAAAACTACGTAGCCTTGAGTTTCCCATTGCACCAGGGAATACGTAGGAGCAGGATCAAGTCCTGTCAGGCTATTTTTCACAAACTATTTATTTGCTACTCTATCTAAAGGGATTAAGAAGTTTTCAAAAAATATCAAAATCAAACACTCAGTTTAAGGGTACCGTTCTTCGGAATGGGCGAATAGGGTGCCTAACACCTTCCCTATTCGTAACCGACTCCCGAACCTAGAACTCTTCCTCAAATTAGGGTTTTTCAAAATGTTTTCCCTTAAATAAAAATTTGGTGGCAGCTCCACTTATCGTATAAAATCTCTTTCTAAATTTTTTTAGCGAGTCCGTCATCTCATTGTAATTATGGTTGCGACAGTGACTACCTTGGATATGCTATGTTGTCTGGTTAGAGCACAAAAGGAAGTTATGTTTGATAAGAATGGACTTCTAATTGGGCCTAATAGAATGATAGTAAATGACTTTACTTATTTTTTTGGAACCTTGGTTAGGAATGCTGATTTTTGCCCTCTAATTTACACAAGCTTTAAAGGCTTGAAAGAAGATTATAAGGATCGCATATGGAAGTATATTAATGTACGAGTTATACGTTTTTATAGTTTTTAATTTTTAATAAATGTTTTATGTCATATTTTATATATGTCAAAGTTGATGATATTAATGTTTTCTTTGTAAGAGAAATTCATCATTCCGAATACATGAAAAAAACAGTATTTCCTATCATAAATGATGCTTAGAGAAGCTACAAGCATTTTATTAAGATAAGTCATTGTGAAAAATACTCAAATTTAAGTGAAAGGTTAAAACATCATCCTAAGATCATACCTAAAGATCAATTTAGACAATTGGCCTCTTATTGGCAAAGCGATACTATCCAAGTAAGAATTATGTACAGTTATATAATTTTAGTGTTACATCTTGTTATCCAACTATCAATTGTTTCTTTATAATATAGAATATGAGTTATATAAATGTTGCAAATAAGGCTAAGCAAAAATATAATCACCAGATGGAACCAATAAATTTTGCTAGAATTCGTGCATAATTGGTATATTCCATTTTTTTTTATTATCTTCTATATATACATTAAATAAATCTTTGATAATTAATATTTTTAACTTATTATTTAGTTAATTGGTGTAGCATGCTAACAAAGAAAATGGAGAGGATGCCACTCAAGCTTAAATGTTTATTGCAATTCGTCAAAGTCAAAAAGGAAAGGAAGTGGATGAAGAAACCCAAATTGTTATTGTAAGTCAACTATTATTCATCAAATATATATTCTAAAGGTTTGACTATATAAACATTTTGTTCAAAACAAATTACAAGATTCAATTCAAAATTCAAGTGCATCAACTGGGTAAGTGTTTCAATCACTATTTGGTAAAGAAAAGCTGGATAGAGTGCGTTGCTATGGAAGAACAGTTATACCAACCATGTTACACTAGTGCAAAAATAGGTTTCTATAACAAGATTTTACATCGGTTGTTTAGAAACCGATATAAAAAAAAACACGGTGGCATTATTGTAAATAAATGCAAACTTTTTACATCGGTTCGGAAAAGAACCGATGTAGAAAGTGGGTTTTTTTTTCAAACTTTCTACATTGGTTACAGAACAACTGATGTAGAAAGTACTTTCTACATCGGTTACATAACAACCGATGTAGAAAGTACTTTCTACATCGGTTCTAAGAAACAAGCGATGTAGAATGTCTTCCCCTATCACTTATTTTTTGACGCTAGTCGTCTTTAACCTCATTCTCCAAAACCCCAGTTTCTCGTTTCGGCTTGTTCTCTCTATTTTTGTTTACATCTTAGCCATTGCCGCCGTCCCTGCTGTTCGTCGTTGCACTCCATTCTTATGTTTGTAGTCGTCGTTGCAGTTGCAACCATTTCCTCCGTTCGAAGTCGTCGTCGCGCACCCTAAGGTTTGAAGTTGTCTTTGTCGTTATTTATGCATCTCATTCTATTATTATAATTGAAATTTACATTGGTTTTGGTTGTATTCTATAATTTTCAAGCTTCTTATTTAGCTACCACTGTGCTGTGCTATCATTCGACTACCGTTGTACCTCCGTTAGGACACCGTTTGGTCACCGTTCAACCATTTTTTCTTTGCTTTCAATAGGTACATGGCTGATTACGACATTTTTTTTCAACTTTCAACACTTGCTTGATGTAATTTTAAGTTATTTCATTTGTAAATTAAAATTTGATAATAAATAATGATGTATTTAGTTTAAATATATAGATTATGTGAATTCTGTATTATCTGTCTGGTGATTCTGTGTGTATATGCAGATATTGTGAATAAATAATACGATAGCATGCCTAAACAAAACAAACATTAAAAAAAATGAACTTTCTACATCGGTTAAGATTATAACCGATGTAAAAAGCACTTTTTTACGTCGGTTGGATCTATAACCGATGTAAAAAGTACACTTTCTACATCGGTTGTGGCCTTAATCGATGTAGAAAGTATGACTTTATACATCGGTTATAGGCCCAACCGATGTAGAAAGTGTACTTTTTACATCGGTTCTGGAACCGATGTAAAATTTCTTATTTTCTATATCGTCCGCTTAACACCGCCCAAATAACCGATGTAAAAAGACCATAACAACCGATGTAAAAAGCTTATTTTCCCCTCGTGTTAAAAAGAAATGAAGAAATAACAGCCATTAAAAAACAACATTCTGAAGATTTGAATAATTATGCTAAGAAAGTTGAAGGATTGGAAACATTAGTAAAATACTTACTGAAAGATAAGTAGCCAGAATTGAATGATAAAGATTTGGGTAATATGATGGGGAAATTTTATAGGAATTGAAGATGGTGTAAGTAAGACCACATTCTTCAACAACATTAACTAGCATTCCTAATTTTGGACAGGTATACATTTATTAATTAATAAAATCTTAAATAGGGTTGTTAAATCTGTGTTGTTTGTTGTATTTGTTCGGTTTTTGAATTCGTGTATTTATTTATAATACTATTGTCTTACTTTTAGTTACTTTTTTCTTTTGATTTATTTCTATTATATATACGCTGAAACATTTCATTAGGGAAGAAGAAGATCATTTCCAAGATATGGTTGGCGTGAATGATGTTATGCAATTAGGAATAAAATTATACAATTTTATGATTAGGATTTCAAATAGTTTTTTTAGATAGGACAAGTGATGCTCAAACTTATATGTTAGAGTATAGGTTAATGAAAATTTTATTATTTTTGCAAATATAATTAACATTATTTATATGTTCAAGTATATCTTTTCGGGTATTTGTTAATCAAAATTTTTAACACAAATATAATAGAGATTATATATTATATCAATTACATAATTATTATATAAATTAATTAAAAAATAATCTACCATTTGACAATTATAAAAAATATTCTACAAAGTTAAACATTGACCACATAAATAATTTAAATAAATATTATTTATATTTTGAAATAATAATTAAACAATTGTTACCTATTAAAGATAAGTGGTGTTTATAATCTATGATAATCTTTAAATAATCATTGCTTAAACTATATTTTAGCGGCTATATAACAATTTCTTATATCATATTACAACATTCAAATAATTGTTGTCTATAATATATGGTAACAATTAAAGAAATATTGTTTATATAATCTATAACCATAGTTAAACAAATGTTTCATATATTTATTTCCAAAGATTAAAAATGTGTTGGGTATACTTTCTTAGAACAGCTATATAGATGTTGCTTATATCATATTGCAACATTCAAACAACCATTGCCTATAGTGTGAGACAACAGTTCGTATAATGCTGCTTATTCTTTTGCCAACATGTCGTACTTGTTCCTTATTTTTTTTTTGTCAATAATAATATAACCGTATATAAAACATATCACAACAGTTATTTTACTGCTGTCAAAAACCAAATGACGAAAATCGTTGCTTATTCCCAATATCAAAACCGTTGTTTTTATCTCTCTTTAAGCAACAGTTTTTTATTATACGTAGTTATAGGTAAAAAGCCGTTGTAAAAAAGAATGGACAATGCCCACTTAAGCAACAATCGATTAGTTGTTGCCTAAAATTTTGACAATGATTTCCTCATTTTTAAGGGTGGTTCTTTATTGTTGTCTAAAGTAAAATACATTGTAGTGTTCGTTAAATAGGGTGGTGAGAGAGAGGGTTTGTTAAGGAGCATCCAAAATAATGGGATCGGGAGAGAGAAATATTTGTCAAAAAATGAATGTTGGAGTTAGTTTGTATTTTAGTAGTGTGTGCTGAGAGTGAATTTGTTAGTGAGTGGTAAGCTTTCCATTCGAGAATAGAGGTGTCAGGATACATAGTTGGGCGAGAGAGCAAATATGGGGAGGGATATTGTTGTGTGATATTAAGGATAACACATTGTGAGTTCGACCGTTGTACTCCTTCCATGCATGGACCTTATTCTATTATAACCGAAAGCCTAGTCATTTTTCCAAAAAGATGTATATTAAATACAAATATGAGAAGATGGATGAAATATTTTTTGAAAGAATAAAAAATAAAATCAAACAAGAAAACCACTTGACTAAATTAAAAGTTATAATTACTATTTTTTAACCAAATTAAAATAAGAGGATAATGAAAATTAGACAATGATAGTAGTGTTTGATATTGTACTATTTGATTAAGCAAAAGTTTCAAATAGTGGTAATAAACATGTGTTTTTACCTTTCTTAAATAGAATGGTCCATCTCATACCTGTTATTCTTATTAAACTTGATAAGGAGATTCTAGAAACTTTCAAAAAAGTGTTAGTGAATTTCTCTGATAAAATCGATCCTAGGAATAAAGTAAGTTTTTTTTCTCTTATTTTATTCTCTTGATGAATGTCAAAATTTTAATTATAAAAATTTTATTATAGAACTAAATGAGTCATGTTTTAGGCCTATTTATTGCTAATTTGTAATTTACAATTTATGAATCTATTTAATTTTTATTTTTTGGGGTTGAATTATTTAAATTGAACGAGTGGTACATTGTATTATGAACTTTGCTTTGTATATGTTTCCAAAAGTTTGTGTTGTTTATTGTTTTCCTTTGCATAGAAGCTTGAATTTGGAAATGAAACCTTGCAGGAGTGATTTTATGAGCGCCAGAAGAAAGAGAGAATCTATTGTTGTGTGTTGGTTGAGTTGCTCAAGACTTCTTTATTTTAATGAAGACCATCAAGGAGTTGGCAATACAAACTTTAGAAGAAGTCGGGATAAAGAATGATCTTATCTGAACTTGTATAGTTAATGTAAGGTGAGTTTTCCAAAAAAAAAATTTAATCCTATAGTTAAAAGAATGTAAACACCTAATTATGTCTGAGGCTTCCTTTTTTTTTAAAATTAATTAATAAAAAAATAACCATTTTTTAAATAATATAGAATAATAATTAAACAATAATAAAGATAAAAATAGAAAAAATAAATAAACAGAAAAAGAAAAACAAAATAAAATAAAACTGAAAAAAAAACTAATTAAACAAAAAATAAAACGGAATAACGAAAACAGAAAATAAAGTAAGGAAAAAATAAAAATTGAAAATACAAAAACTAACAAAAAAGAAAAAGAAAAGTAAATCAGAAAAATAAAAATGAACAAATAAATGAAAAGAAAATAAAAAAAGAAAATAAATAAATAAATAAGAAAAATCAACAGAAAATAATAAAAATAGAAACGGAATAACTAAAAATTAAAAAAAAATAATAATGGAATAACTGAAAATAAAAAAAAAAAAAACTAACTAATGACAAAAAAGAGATAAAAGCAAAAAAAGAAAGAAAAGAGGGGGAGGGGGAATTTTTTGGATTTACTCTTGGCCTCTCCTCATTTTCTAAAGGCTCTCTCTCCCAATGGATCCTCTGTTCAAATTTTAGAAAGAAGAAAGACTCTTTCCAGGGGAGACACAAGTTCTTGAGCTTCAAAATCTGAAAGGGCTTAGTTCTTCCCTGACACTAGCCTTGAAGCGGAAGGCCAGAAAAGGATATCATAAGAGGATCTGAGGAAACACTTACAAACCACCAGGTAGGTACTTGAATGCTTCAAAAGCGTTTATGCATAAGATTGATGTTCTTAGATCCAATCTCGGATCATGGCTTATTTTGTTAGCATGAATCCGATTTCAAATCTTACCTTATGTTTGATAACATGCGTTCGGTTTGTATATCATTGTGTTTGATTGCTAGAGTTAGGATTCATCACCTTACGGAATAAGCGTAGAAAAATCCTTCACACTCTGTATTGTTCAACTCATAACCAGATAGACGTTATGGAACTCAAAACGGAATTTGATTCTGAAGCTAGTAGAGTAAATCCAATAATTAGCTTCTAGTCCTTCACAATTGGTAGGCATAGGAGGTGAACTAACTATGCAGGATGAAACTTGTGCAAAGATTTGGGGCTGATGCAATTCTGGCTTTAGAGAAGCCCATCTAAGGGATCCTGCACTAGGTTAAGGCAGCGACAAGCTCGGCATAAGAATTTTGTAACCAATGCCACAGTAATTTGAGCTTTGTTTTTAGAAATCAACTTGATACCAAGTAATCACAGGAGGTACATGGAGCGCCTCCCTCATTCTCCCTAGTCTCTTAGCTTCTCTAATTAGATTCTGAGACTTTCATGCATTCACTTATTTCCTGCAACCGGTTCTGGCTCTTTCATGGATAAACACATCATGCATGCTATTGGAGTCATTATTCTATTGCGTTCGACTGTTGCTTCGTCAGGTGTGTTACAAAAAGACAAGTTCCAGAACTCATTTGGGTCTCCTCTGCACAATATCCCCCATAGCTTTCTCTGCCTTGTTCTTATTGGATGTGCACTCGATGCATTTTGGATATGATAGAGTTTCTACCAAGGCTATCCAGCTCCTTACCCCTAGCCTTGTAATTGATTCTAATTTACCAAATAGGATCAATCAGTTAGCACTTATGTCTAGCATGAAATCCAAGAAAGGACCATGTGTTAGTAAGCAATGCATATTCCAGGGCCTATTAGTCCAAGTAATACGAGAGTTATCTGACATAAAGCCTGCATTAACTCTCGAACCATCTTCCGTGTAAAGCTGATCATGTCGAATAAACTAATCAGGGGTAGTGTAGTATGGGTTCGAAGTCCCTCGAAGGGCAATCTGAGAGCTTTACTTGATCGGCTGTTCAGAAACCTCAATTAGAACATGCCCCTGAAGATCCTGTTCCAGTGATTTTTAATGGTGGGATGCATGATGAGAGTCTTAAATTCAGAAACTGGAATGATATCGGGTTTTATTCCTAATAATGAGACTATTGATCATGGGGCCAAACTGAAAACGCAAGGGAGCGTAGATTCTGATTCTATAGATAATCTAGATGAGACTGATTTTGAATTAAGAAAGTAGAAATCGGTGACTTGCACATTGAGGAGAAGTTTTAACGTAGCTTTCACATCCAGGAAGAACGGATGTAAACCAAATACCTGCATGCTACTGTCCCCACTAGTTTAGGAAGCTTAGACCCTCTGTGTCCATTTGGCTCAAGCACACTAGCCCAGCCTTTGGGCATATACCCTCCCCTCTTCCTTCCAACCTTCTCCATAGCAACACCAAGCATACACGTGCACACAAGGGATTGGCGCGAGCATACTATCGTAAGAACCACCGAAAATCTGCTATTGAACATGACAAACTATTAAAGGATGCCTCGGGTGAAAGTTCGAACACCAAGATGTTCCATGAAATGATGAGCAACTGGGTCTTGAAACCCAATGTGCTGATATATATAGGCAAGCTTTGAGAAGTGTTGAAGTTGATTGGCAGTGAACATGAATCACAGTGGGTTCATCGATGATCTTCCTGTGAAACTATGAAAAAAGGCAAGTTAGAAATGGGAGTTCTCATGTATTCGATAGATACCCCTTTGGCCAAATAGCCATCCTAGTCCTTCAGGGTGAATATGATCAGTAGAGTGAAAGACGCATGATACATTTACGGTTGCAAGCAGTCCCCTTGATTAAAGAGAGAAGTTGCTTCATTTCATTTCACGTGAGCAAGGCCATGCATACGTGACCCTCTGACTTTGAGTCTGTGCCGACATAGAATGGGTCCTGGGGCATGATATTTAACCAAAATATTATTAAATAAAAGCCCCAGGTCAAGGAATGATTCTATAGACCCCCCAATCTTCACTTAAGTTAATATCCATTGATGCTATGATCAAGCAGGGAACGTAGCTCAGTGGTACGGTTCGTTATCGCTGACCCTCATGTTCTGGGTTCAATCTCCGCATGCAGCTTTTCTTTTAAATTCTTCAAATATCGCCGCTTGTAAATACAAGGCCCCTTTGATATTAATAGCTGCAGATTGGCCAAATAATAAGTTGAAATTCCCCCCACAGAAACTAGATTGGGCTGGGCTAAAATTCAGCAACAAGGTCATACTGAATTATGTTAATAGGCCACATGAATTAATTTAAAATAATTTAAGCACTTAATTTCACAATTCATCCGAATCGAATTTAGCGTTTTCTTTCAATTTTTATCAGGCCTTTTAATTTGGGTTAGACCTAATTCTTTTTCTTAAAAAGATCAAGTTTTTATTTGGGTCAAGACCAATTTCGTTCTATTTTTATTTCTTCTTTTTTAAAAATCCAATTCCTCTTCTAATTTGAGTCAAACTCGATTCTTCCCTTCAATTTTCAATCCAAACCTAATTTCGTTCTTATTTTTGAATTAAGTCAAGTCCTATTCATTTCCTTCTTAATCAAACTGCATCAAGTTTCCTTTAATTTTGGGTCAAGCCCAATCCCCATCTATTTTGGGTATTTTTTGAATTTCTGCTTTAATGATTCTAAATCCCACGCAATGAGCTCTAAATAGGAATTGGCGGTTTCACCGCTGTTCGATAGTTAGAGATTCATATGGGTCCAGTATAGCCTTAGTTGTCTTGGACCCTGTGCATATGTGGACTAAGAATCCCTTGTAAATAGTAAAATATTTCAAAAAATATCTCTTGGAAATCTCAAGTCTCACGCAATAAGCTCTAAATACGAACTAATAGCTTTTTCTACTGTTCGATATTTACAGAGTCATATGGGTCCCAGTGCAGTCGTAGTTATCTTGGACCCTATGCATATATGGACTAAGAATTTCTTTTAAACAAAAATATTTTAGAAAACACCATTTTAGTAAGTCTAAGTCTCACGTGATGAGCTCTGAACACGAATTGGTAGCTTTTTCTGTTCTCCGATGTTTAAAGATTCATATGGGTCCCAATGCAGCCTTAATTGTCATGGACCCTGTGCATATGTGAACTAAGAATCCTTTTTTAAATAATTTTAGGAAAAAAAAAACCTCATTTTGGAATCCTAAGTCTCACGCAATGGGCTCTAGAAAAGAAGTGGCGGTTTCACTGTTGCTCGATGATTAGAGATTCATATGGGTCCCAGTGCAGCCCTCGTTTGCCTTGGATCCTGTGCATATATGGACTAAGGATTTTCTCTAAAATATTTTGAAAATAATCTGTTCCTTTTCAAACACCTTCGAAGGTCAAGCCTTTAACCAGAACTAGGTAAGCCTTGAGTTTCCAATTGCACTAGGAAATACATAGGAGCAGGATCAAGTCCTGTCAGGCTATCTTTTCATCAACTAATTTATCTTCTCTTCTAATTAAAGGGATCAAACTGTTTTCAAAAATCACACTCAGTTTAAGGGTACCGTTCTTCAGAACAGGCGAGTAGGGTGCCTAACACCTTCCCTATTCGTAACCGACTCCCGAACCTAGAATTTTTTCCTCAAATTAGGGTTTTTTCAAATCTTTTCCCTTAAATAAAAATTTGGTGCCAACTCCACATAATTAAATAAATTTTTTTTTCAAAAATTTTAGCGAGTTCGTCGTCTCGTCGTAATTACGGTTGCGACAAAGACAAACAAATAGACTAAACTTTTTAGGATTATTGGATAATGATAATCAAGATTTGTTAAAGAGTTTTTTATACAACCTATGTTTTTTCTCATTATACTAAGCACCTATAACAAGTTATGAAGGGTTGTGTTTTTCAGTTACAAAATTTTGAGTTACTCTTTAGATTTGGATAATTTTTTGGATTAAATTATAATTACATTTTATCTTTTTTATATTATAGTGTGATTATTCTTAATTTTATTTAAAATATTTAAACAAATCATAACATTAATTAATTTTACATTCTATTTAATTTTGTTCTAAATTAATCACAAATATTTATATCAATTTAGGATGAGTTATAATTGTTTTTTTTTTTGGCATTATAGCTAAAATTTACACTGCATATGTCCTAAATGTTCATTGATTTGGAACATACTATAATTTTATTTTTGTTTTTTATTTTTTTGTTTTTAATAATAATATTCATAGGTAAAATTATAAACTTAAACTTTAAGTTGGAGTCTAAGCAGTTGTTAAGTAAACCCTTTATTAACGTAATAATTTCAAGATTCTAAGCTTTGTTAATATTATTAATCATACTTCAATAGCCAGCCTTTGGTTTTTAACATATATACTATAGCATGTATTTAAAGGCATAGGTAGAGGGAGAGGAAAAGTTATCGGATGGAGAGGAAAAAGTTTACTTGGAAGTGGAAAGTTAGGAAAGATCATTAATCGTCACTTGTCACTGTCTCAACGGTAATTACAACGAGACAACGAACTCTCTAAAATTTTGAAAAGGATTTAATTGGATTTTTTATTTTATTTGATAATATGGAGCCGCCACCAAATTTTTATTTAAAGGAAAAGGATTTGGAAAAACCCTAACTTGAGGAAGAGATTTAGGTTCGGGAGTTGGTTATGAGTGGGGAAGGTGTTAAGCACCCCACTCGCCCGTTCCGAAGAACGGTACCCTTGAACTGAGTGTATGATTTTTTGAAAACTATTTGATTCTTTTAATTAGAGTGAAAATAAATAGATTGATGGAAGATAGCCTGACAGGACTTGATCCTGCTTCTACGTATTCCTGGTGCAATGGAAAACTCAAGGCTTACGTAGTTCTGGTTCGAAGGCTTGACCTTCAAAAGTTTTTGAAAGGAACAGGGTATTTTGAAAATATTTTGAAGAAAACCCTTAGTCAACATATGCACAGGATCCAATAAAACTACGGTTACACTGGGACCCACACGAATCCCCAAAAATCAAACAGCAGAAAAAACTACTAGTTCGTGCTTAGGGTTCATCGCGTGAGACTCGGGATTCCAAAACAAAGTTTCTTCTTGAAATTATTTGAATAGAATTCTTAGTCCACATATGCACAGGTCCAAGATAACTACGGCTGCACTGGGACCCATATGAATTCCTAAACATTGAACAGCAAAAAAGTTACCAGTTCGTGCTTAGAATTTATCGCGTGAGACCTAGAATTATTGAATTGAATTTGAACTTGATTTTGAATTTTAAAGAAGAAAATAATTGGGCTTGACCCAACTCAAAAAGAATTTTCAAAATTGAGAAAATGAATTAGGTTTGATTTAAAAAGAACTTGATTTTTTCTTAAAAAAAAAGATGACATGAAAAGATAAAATAAACTTGATTTGAAAATTAGAAATGAACTTGATGAAATTTGAGGAAATTTTGATTTAATTTTGATTTGAACCAAAATGGTACTTGAGACAATTTTAAGAAAAGAACTAAACTTGGTTTTATATAAAAAGGATCTAATAAAGAATTTGGGCTTTGTTCTTAAAAAAGGATTTTAATTTTAAATTGGATGAACTAGATTTAAGGTTTGATTTGAATTTGGTTTAAAATTTGGAAGAGAAGAATTAAGCTTAATTTGATTTGAAATTGATTTTGAAAAAAATAAAAAATATAAGATTAAGTTTGATTTGAAATTGATTTTGTGAATTTAGAAAGAGACAAGGAAGAATTTGATTTAATATTAAAAAAATGGAAGAACTAGATTAGAACTAGGAAAACTGAAGGTGCTGAATAATAGGCGTAGTTGTAGCTTAATGGTCCAATTGAATAAATGAGATAGTGGCCCATTGTTAATAAGCTGGTCAACGAGTTATGAAATTGGCACTGGCCCAACCGTCATACTAGAGCTTAATATTGAAAATCCATAACCCATAAACTGCCATTAAAATAAAAAAGGGGGATCTAGGGGGATCAAATCTTGGGTGCGGAAATAACACGCCTTGTGCTGACCACTTAACTCAAGTCTTAATCGAGATTTGATACCTGTTATTTTGGATTAAAATGAGAAGAAACGGCCTGCACTAAATCCTGAACATGCATGCATGGACTGCCCCAACATTTGAGCGTTTGCCAACACATCCTTCACCCAAAGAATAATTCAGAGATAATGGACATAGCGCCAATCATATACTTGAGTGGAGGACAAGGATAGCATGGCCCTTGGATCAAGAATTTGGGCATCGAGCAGCCCTGAAAATTACTATATGACGTACTCGAGTTAGAGGCAGTAGCCATGTACTAGTAATCCTCATTACTATGATGATCAGATTGCTTCCTTTTATTTGAATATGGGCCAGAGTCATTCGGCCTGCTACTTCCCCTGTAATCATATGTCAGATTGACAACAAGCCTTGGTTCATCTCTACAGCAAGTGGAAGGGAAGATTTTCTATTTAATTCCACTAGTATGACTCCCTCAAAGTTGGCCAAAAACTTGGAATTTACGCCTTGTATTCTTCATGTGGCGAATAACGTTCATGCCGGGGGAAGAAAGAACCATAGTGACCTTCTCATGAGAATAACCAATTCCTTTTTGTCCAACATCATGATCAATGAGGATTTCAAAAATAAAGCTACCATTGTCTACATATGCTAGAAGCCCATGCGCTGTCTTTTCCTTGTAATGGGATCCCTTTTACACTAATCAATAAGCACTTAATTTTACCTCGAACAAAAGCAGCTAAGCATATGAAAGGAAACTCTTGGCTTCCCGACGGTGTGAATATCTAGTCACTGCCATCAACTATTTGGATATCACTAGTGTTTGAAACGGTAGAGGGAGATCTTCTTGGGAGAGCATTATCTCTGGTCACGTGAATTATCTCAGCACTTTCAACAACAGGAGAACACTCCGTAGCCATAGAGCTTTCTTTTGTTATACAACCAGTATCCTCTTGAGCCTCTGCAGAATTTGAAAACATGTGAGCAGACTGATTATCAAACGAATCTTCCCCTGTGACATTAGTGGCACCAATTTGCATCTCCTCGGCCTATTAATGAATACCATATCGATTCTCCACTAGACTCCAAATCGTGCCTTGAGGAGCATGCAACAAACTTTGGGTAGTGAGTTCAGCTGAATCGACATTGTTGGCATCATACCAGATCAGGAATTTAAACCCAAAAGTAGCTACTTCCACCTAAACCTTCTTGGCTTCATCCATAGCCCAACTCTCCTAAATGCATGGAGTTAAAGTGAGAATAGGATGGTGAACTACCCCCCTCTGCATGGTACTTTTGGTTCAATCCGGATAGGACATGCTCATGAGGATGTCCAGGACGTTGGCTCGCATACATGCACGTGGGATCCATCAACACAGGAATCCATGTGGCTCGCCAACAATGCCATGGTTAATTTATATTCCTGCCAATACGAGCCTGTGTACAAAAGGATCCACTGACGCACCAGCTCTCAAAACAGAAGGCAACTAATGGCCACTTTCGATAATACACTCTCGAATCTGCTCAGATCTTCTTGCAGCTTTCCGTTTTAACTCTCCTCTGTTCTTAGCTTAACTCCTGCTACCCTAGGCCTAGAATCTTGGATCAATTAACTGATGCTTTGTTATGTTCAGTCTTTGATGATGCTACCCAACTATTGGACCAAAGCCTTGCTCTCAAATCGATCTCATATTTTCCAACGTTCAAGTAATCACTTAGGAAGACATGCCTTCTGTAATGATACCTCGCTACACCATAACCAACTTGCAATGCCATTCGTGGGGCTGATCAAGACTCAAGAGTAACAATCTAACCATATCTACGTAGGCATTGAAAGGACACTTACCTAGCATATCCTAAATCTGATTATGTGCGAGAACCGGGGCGTTTTATGTTTTGCATTTCTTAATTAAAGATAAACTTCAAGTGATCTACGCATTAAGCATGCAAGCTAACACCGAGAATCATGCTAGTTCTAATTTATTAACCCAATAATGATACTAACCTGGTTGAGACAAATTTCGAGCAATTGTTGAAAACCTCCCTACACTGAACTTGATCAAATCAATTTTCAATCCACAACTCGTAGAAGAATTCTTAACCTCTTTCTGGATTTCTGAATGTGATCTTGTTCACACTTAATTCTTGATGATTCTTGCCCCTCTTTCTCTAGATGTGATTCCTTCTCCTTGGGCTTGGAATCCCGAGCAGGGGAGAGAAAAGAAAGAGAGAGTTCCCTCAATTTTTCCCAAAAAACTTCCAGAATCCAATCCCCCCTCTCTCCTCCGTTGGTGAAAAGTATGAAGAAAAGGCCAAGAAAAACCCCCTCTCATGCACGCATGCCTTTTCCTAAGAGTAGCCCCCTAATCGCCAAAAAAAAATCCCCTCTGCACCCACGCATTTTATATTCTGTTTTATTTTTCAGTTTTCAGTTTTCTGTTCTTTCTTCAGTTATTTTATATTTTTTTTGTCTTTTTCTTATTTTTTAATTTTAATTTCGTTTTATGTTTTTTTAATTTTTCCTTATTTATTATCTTTTATTTTTTTTTTATTATTTTTATTTGAGTTTTTAATTTTCTTATTTTTTATATATTTTATTATTATTATTTCTCAATTATTATTACTTAGTTTTTGTTTACTTTTCCATTTCATTATTATTTTGTTTTAATCCCTTTTTTCATTTATTTCTTTTTATTCCTTTTTTATTCTTTATTTTCTAATTCTATTTGCTATTTATTTTTCTTTTATTCAATTTTTTTGTAACTTTTATTTTTTCTATTTTTATTTATTTTTCTATTTTTTCCAATTTTTCTATTATCTATTTTTTTATGTTTATTTATTATTTTATTATTATTATTATTGTTTTTTCGTATTTCAACTTTATTTTTCATTTTCCTATCATTTTTATTTTTGTCTTTATTTTTTTGTTTTGTTATTTTATTTTTATTTGTTTTTTTCTGCTTTCTATTTATTCTGTTTTCTGTTTATTAATCTTAATATTCATTTATTATTTAAATTATGGTTCATTTACTAATTAATTTTAAAAATGGGTCTCGAACATAATTGAGTGTTTATAGTCATGATATGTTCTGATAATTATTAGCTATGTTGCAATGATCATATTGTCTAAGTTAAGATCAATATCAAAATCCATATTAAGAATTGCATTTTGCTACTATATGGACAATCTTATGCTAATTATCTTTAATAATGCAATTAACACATTCACATTCATGTGCTTAGTTTTACTAATTTAAATTGATTACTTCTAGGCCATGTCAATCCAATAATTCATCTATTATAAAAGAGGCAAGCTTTACAAATGATATAAGCACTTGTGTGCAATGCAATTAACACATTCACATTCATGTGCTTAGTTTTACTAATCTAAATTGATTACTTCTAGGCCATGTCAATCCAATAATTCATCTATTATAAAAGAGGCATGCTTTACAAATGATATAAGCACTTGTGTGCATGCATGCTCACCTTCCACTTTTATGTATCAATCTGTGTCTTTTTCTTATTTTCATCTCTAATTGCTTATGAGATTATTACTTAAGTTATCATTTGTGCATGCATGAGCACTTTGTGTGACAAAAAAGGATATTTTTGTTTTGTTTTGTAGACAACAAATGAAATCTCAAGTGTAGTTACGTTCTATTGTAAAACAATTAACATGTATCTTGCCTTTTAATTTATTTTATCTCTTAAGTAAGATTTTCCATCTTTTTATGTTCAACTAAAAAATGGGTGTATATATGTATATATAATATTTTTAAACTTTGTGGTAGTTAAAAATGATATAATTTTTTTAAAAAAATTCTATTTACTATATAAATTATGTTTTTAACCAATGTAAAAAATAGATTTTTTATATATGAATGAGTTACTTTATACAAAAAATGTATGCCAACTAATGTAAAAAGTCACCCAAATGTATACTAGCTATATCTATAATGGTACCAGAAACAATGTAAAAAGTTAATAATAACCAATACAAAAAGTATATTTTTCACTAGTGTTAGTCTATCTAAAAAATGCATAGATCCAAGAACCTTCACTATTTCTTGTACTACAAAAAATTCTACATCTAGAGATGCATTATTGAATTTATATGTTTCAATAAATGTCATATCTACTGATAAATTATTTTATTGATTTATCGGCAGAAATTTAGTTATAATTACAATACAATGCATGATTTTTTTTTATTATAATGCTACCTAATTTCTATTATTTATTTTAGAAATGTTCATGCAAGCAGAGAATAAAAAACTATGTAGATTTTGAGCTAAAAGGAGAAGAGAAAAGGCATAAAAAGACTAAAGAATATTGGATGGACCAAAATGCTCTTGAAGGAAGCTAGCACGGTCATGCTGGATTCAAGAATGCCCTCGCAGTAATCAGGATTCTCTGACAAGGCTATGTGGATTTGAGTACAGTCATGTCAAATGATAGGCATGGTCGTGTAGATCTAAGCATGACCGTGCCGAACTTGGGAGGTGCTAAAAATAATCAAAGTCAATCCTAATGATGCAAAAAATGAGCCCAGTTAAGAGATAACTTAGGTCAACTTGATTAGCAGCAAAGGATGCTCAAATTCATGCTTATAAAAGGAAGATTAGGCCATGAAAGAAAATATACCTCAAGATGCTTTCACGTATCTCTATAGTGCTTGCGCCTCACACCTCATTCCCTTTTTCATTTCTCATTTCTCCCATTCCCATTTCTATTCCTTCTTTTAGCATCCTCCAATTGGATCTTGAAGTTAGGAGTCCCTTTCATAATGCAAGTTGCAAATTGCTTTTGCCAGTCTTACTAACATTAGGGTTTTGTATTCTTATCTTAGGATTATGGTTATGGATTATTTTTTTAGGTTATCATAATTGTATTTGATTTCATTTACCAAGTGTAACTAACCTCCAAATTATGGAGATTTAGCAAAATTTATGATGTAACTACTTGAACTCCAATTTACCTTATGAATGATTACATGTTCTTTTTGCAATTGTGTTTTATTTATCATGCTTAATCAACTAATAAGAGTTAGATACTCTTGTTAATTTTTAAGTTAAACTATAAGGTAAACTAAGTCTAAGAATTTTGGAGGATCAATCAGAATCCTATGTTTGTAATTGATTATTAACTTAACAAATATGAATATGCTTTATGCTTCTCTTATTTATATACCTTGCACAATCTTGGGGAAAGAATTTAGAAGAGAAAATATTACTATTGTATGATCATTGGATAGTAATAGCATTAAAATAAATGGTTAGCAATTGATGTTTTCAATAATTCATAAGGGAGATTTAAGGTGAAAGTAGATAAAACCATAAGAGAATCCAAAGTTTCATATTTATCCATAAATTTGTACTTGTATTTTTTCTATTATATTTTTCATTCTTACTTTTGTACTTTCATTTTATAAACATTAACACAACCCTTGTTGATGAGCTTAAATGTTGGGATTCAAACCTATTTTAAGGATTGTTGATATAGTCTTTATGAGATTGACATTGAAAGTCTAAAATAATCCATTTCTGTACTGACAGTTATATTTGTCTGTGAGTAAAACTTGACTCACTTTTTTACAAAATCAAGTTTCTGTAGAACACCTACACTACTTTACAATTCTTTGAACCTTTCCAATTTAAGACCAACTCATGTAGTGTTTTAATTAGCAAGTATAAGTGCAACACATCCAATTGTAATACTTGAAAATTTTAGTTAAGGTAAATAAATTAATATTTCTAGCTAACTTCTACATTATAAACGTGAAAGATGAATCATGCATCAATTGATCTACATTGGTCTTTAAAAGATCCTTCCTCAAAATTATTAAGATAAGATAACTATGAATTTAGGAACTCTCTCAATGGAATTTAGGGATGATACTTTGTATCTTAAGATTGACGCTATGAGAAAAATCACTCAATCTTTCATCTTAATGCTATAAACCATTTAATGGATAATTGATCTAACAATGAACTACTTTATGAATTTTATAATATTGATTTGAATTTTTTTATATTATTTTACTTGCAAATATGATGAATCTAATTTCATATTGTCTATTCTAAAATTGATGCTGACTTGCAAGACACTTCAAACCAAGCTTCTTATGACCAAGATACTTTGAAGGCTATGAATACTAGTACCGTTGATGTAGTATTTTCAAACAAACACATTCCTTCCATCATAAAACCACCTTATTTGGAATTAAATTTTTTGCGTAAACATTTAAAGTATGTTAGTTTGGAAGCATATGAGAATCTTTCTATGATTTCAACAAAGAACCTTTGTAACAACCAAAATAAAGGTTGTTGAAAACCTTGAGAACCTTGTCTTCTATCATACAACCACCTTATTTGGAATTAAAGTTTCCTATAAAGTAATGTTAGTTTGGAAGCATATGAGAAATTTTCTATGATTTCAACAAAGAAACTTTTGTCATGATAAGAAAAAAGGTTGTTGAAAACCCTTGAGAATCCATAAACAAGTCTTTTGACTTGAATTTATCTGACATCCTAGGTATAAGTCCTTCTAGGTAAGTATCACCATTTATGTCTTCTTTAATTGCTCCACCTCCACCACTAGAACAATAGACTTAGTGTACTTAGTCTAATCCACCATTTCCTAGAGCTCTATATGACCATTTATCATCTTTAATGCCATCACAAGATTATTTTAAAGAACCATTTGCTGATAAGTATGATCAATAGTCATAATAGGATCTAGTGAACTAGGAACTGAGGTGCTACTAGATGGGCAACTTATCATGTCATAGTTGTTTTGAGGTGAGATTCCTAAGAATATGTGATATGATTCAACCTCCGTGAACTAAATTGAAATGTGAAAACATCAATTTTGGACCATCTTGAAAATTATGATAGAATAAAAGAATCTAACATAAACTACAATATGTTAAAAAGTACCAAACCTATCAAAGCGTAGTATGACTCTCACTGTGGTTTACCGAAAAAACCAGTATCACCAAAGACAGTTCTTTACCTAAAAATCAAGATAATCAACTCATATGAAAATAACAACGCTAAAAAAAATATTATTAATCATAAAATTATTTTACATTGAATCCTTAAATTTGTTATTATATACAAAATTTGATTAGGTCTATTGTACAAAATATTTAATTAAACATGACAGAACACTTAAATCCTAAAGAAGATACCAAACTTATCCTTAAATTAACATAAATCTAATCAAAAATACAATTTTTTTTAATTATTATTAAATCTTAAACTAACATTAACTTAATTGAAATTTGAAAATGCTTCTTAACAATGGACTTATGATGGATTTTCCTTAGATGATGGTTAAATTTACCAAATTTCCTAGAGAATTAGCCTCATATGCAAATTGGAAGAGCCAAGATAGCAAAAATTTGGTTCTTTAGGTATAATAACAAAATTATAAGAATAAAATTTAATATAAAAAAATAATAATAATTTAAACATATAAAAAGAATACATAATGGAGAAAGAAGATATATGTATAGACAATTTACCTTTGTTAAACAACAATGTTAACCTACGTGCAATACCAAGCAACCAGTTGATACTTTCTTCACTTCACGTTATACTTCCCAAACAAAGGTACCATGAACCTTTCTCTATCGTAGTCAAAAATAGAATACAGAATAGATTTTTTTTTTCAAAAGACTAAATAAAAATCTTCCTCTATCTCCATCCAAAATAAATCTTAATCAAAATAATGCTCCTATAATGTTACTGGCTTGTTAACACTCTCTTTTGCTTTTCACAAGAAGAGTTGCAATATTTCAACTCTTTTTAAAGTAAAATTGCATGTTCACAATTCTTAAGAGCTAGAAAAGAATAAAAGGTGTTAGAAGGATGAAACCATTCTTTTATATTTAATCCCTTTCACTTGATTTTATATATTTTAAAAGTATCTTTCAATTTTTCAATGATGTGTTTCCTTGATTTTTGCTAGTCATTGAACTGACACTACTAGAAAATAAGATCTTTGCGAACAAATTTTTCACCTCCACATTGTAAAATAAGTTTTCTGAACTGAAATTTTAAGAACTAAACTTCTCCTCTTCAGATAAACTTATTCATTTGATTTTTTTACAATGTAATATTTTTAGTTAATAATTTAAAAATTATTTTGGTTAATATGTTTACTTTTTTCTAAAATTTAGTAATTACTTTGTCCTTTTAACAGAGCCTAAAAATAACTTCATGTTGTTACTAGTTGGGAAAGCACTAAGAAAGAAACTCTTGAAGCACAGTTAAGAAAAATTAAGGTAATACTTAATCCGTTGTTTAGTTATTGGTTGACATCATGATGTGTGTTGCTACTGCTCATGAAGAAGTTCTGTTTCTAGTTTTCCTTGTCATTGCAAATTTTGTTTAACTTTGGTGAAGTGTTTACTAATACTTCTACAAAGAAATAGCTATTGTATGTTTAGCTACTTTCAATTAGTCGTTGTTTGTGTAGCTTCTTCCAATTAGTCTTTTACAAGCTTAAGTCTATGCCCTTCCTCATCCATTTATATTAAAAAAAAAACTACATCAACAGTAGTCCAAAAATATTTCTACTTGGATGGTGCATACCTCTACACAATAGCTAGGATATTTAATATCAATGGTAGGATATAAAATTAAGCTTATGTCTATAATTTCCTTTCAACTGACCAAAGACAATGCCAGTATTGAAAGAAAACTGTGCAAAGAGTGTGCTCTTTTAGCTCAATTTTTGTGGGCATTGCTCTTTTAGCTTAGTAATAAAATTCTAAGGATCCTTTCCTTTCATTATTACCTCTTTTAAATTTTCAGGTGCAGGTTGTTGGAAGCAAAAAGGTCATAACTAAAAGGCACAGTCATATTCTCAATAGCATCTTCGAAAATCACACATAATAGGAAGTTGAGTATATAAAGAGGTAGATTTTATATATTTAAGTCTATTTTTTATTAATTAATGTCTAGACTAATCTTATGATTATTTTATATATATTTATTTTTTTATTATATATTAGCCAATACATCTACCAAGCACAGTTTATGTACTGTGAGTGTCAAAGGATACATGTCATGTATAACTTCTTCCCATTGATAACCATTTGTTTGGTAATGGCATGTGACCAACTCACTTCACACCATAGCACATTTATCTTCATTGATAACTAATCTTAAAATATATAATAAAGATCATAATGGTATATGCTTCAAATTTAGGGTTCCTGACACACCCTACTAAAAGTTTGTGCACACTGAATTATGTCTGAGACTAAGTTTAAAATCCAAATAAATTATTTTCCTAAAATCTTAAAATAAAAAAATGATTATTAGAAAATAATTAGGGAGTTAGTTAATGTTAGTTAGTTAAGGGGTAGTTAGAAAAAAAAAGGAAGCGAAACAAAAAAGAAAAAAGAAGCAAAATAAATAATAAAAAAAAACTTAAATATATATAAGCAAAAATGAGAAAAAATGATAATAAGTAACAAAAATTACAAGAAGAAATAAAAATAGAATAAACAAATAAATAAATAAAAAAGAAAACATAAATAATAAACCAAAAATAATAACAAAATTGAAAAAGAAAAGAAAAAAAACAAAAACAAAATTGAAAAAAGCTAAAAATAAATAGATAAAAATAATAAAATAATAAAAAGAAAAAATATAAATAAAACAAAAAAGAAACTGAAAATAAAACAAAAAACAAAAAATAAACTGAAAATAAAACAGAAAACTGAAAAGGTAAAATAGCAAAAAAAAAAGAGAAAAATAAAAGAAAAGAATAAATAAATAAAGAAGAAAAGAAAGAAAAAAAAAAAAGAAAAGGTTTTTGGAGGAGTTTTGGGCTTTTCAGCCTTTTTCTATAGCAGCGGAGAGAATAGAATAAAAAGTGGGGGAGCATCAATTTCAAGGGGTCACTAGGGGTGGAGAAGATTTTGAAGAATGGATAGGAGGAGATCGTGGCTCTCTAGATCTCTCGAGAGTGATGAAACTTCTTTGTGATTTGAGAGCTTCTGGAGTATTCTCTCGGAGTCTCTCATCATCCTTTAGAGCCATATCTCCTCCAAAGAAGGAGGATCTTCTTATTCCAAGAAGTTGCGTTGCATCTTGGATCTCCGGAAGCAGCATCGAGCATTTCAGAGGAAGCTTCTTTGCTTTCAATCATCAGGTGAAGTTTTTTTAGTTCTCCTTGATCTAAGTTCAGATTCGCTTCTTTATCTCTACGTTGATCATAAAACAGAGTAAATAATTCTGTTATAGAGTAAGTAAAATCCTTCACAAATTTGAACCTTGGAACTTTTGCTTTTGTTTGACTTCAATAAACATTGTGATTTATTTGTCCCTGTTTAGTTTGAATTCAATCATGATTCAATTGAGTTCAAATGAGCTTTGAGATGGCTATATGCATGAGAACAGTGTGGTCAGCATGCCACCACAATGTAGGAATTAAAGAAAATCTATTAGTAAATTTATGTAATCACGAAAAGAAGTTACAGAATACTCCCTGGAGTTTACGTCCAGCATGCAAGGTGTAGCGTCGATCTCAAAATGAGATTATATCAATGGCTGACTCAACTTCGAGTCGAAGGAAAACATCACTGGAATTCAGTTTTCTAAGCTGTTAGGAGATGTTGCAGAAAATACAGGGAGGCTTAAAATAAACGAGTCAAAGGGCATAGTTGGTGCTTGATCCATATTTCCAGAAGCTACCATACTAGTCAAGCACTGCACCTGATTACTTCATGATCTAGGGTCCTAAACGTATGAAAAATAGATGGTGCAAAAAGGTGTTTAAACAGCTGCGACGGCAATTCGTGATCACCTCAAAAACATTGCAATGCCATCATGTTGAATGCTGGTTCGGGCAACTGACGAACTCAACCATAGGCTTCATGCCAAGTCCAACCAGGGCTTGTGCATGGCTGTTTAGAAGGAACCAATTCTTGATAGATACAAAATGGTTCATGGAAATCTCTATGGCACGTTGAGCCACTGCTACTAATTTTTCCATAAGCTTAGGAGACGATAGTCGTGGTAGTCCGCTCACAGTCCGTCCCTACCCTCAGAGTTGATCCAGAATTCAGCAATGGTCTCATTCAAATTGCAACAAACATGGCGACCCCTTTCCAATCAGCTCATTGGAAAGTTTGAATGTTCATGAGCTTGTCACACTATATGAAATCGACTTCGGAAAGGCCACAAAGGTTTTGCAATGACACAATGATTCTTCAAACAACATGGCCATTGCTGATTCGGTTTTGTTCGCTCCTAAAGGCATTAAAGTGTTGACTGGGAAAAGTGTATTCAGAACGTTAATGGAGGAGATGAAGTATAGTGCTTGCTCCAGTTACGTTGCATGGCTCATTTTATCCTCATTAATGTGCTCTTCAAGATCGTTTTAAGCATGATTGTTGTGAATATTATAACGAAACTGGAACCTAGTTAAATGGCTAGCGTGCTACCACAGCCCCTAAGGCCAGGTTGTAGTTAGGCCCTGTTGGATTCCTTTTTCATTGGGCCATCTCTATTGGGCTGAAGAGGGTTACTTGAAAAATAAAATAAATGGTCAAAATTCTTGATTAAATTAAATAAGTTCTTCTACTCTTTTTTCAATCAAGTTCATTTTTATTTTTGTTGGATCCTGCCATATTCACTCTAAAATTAAGTTCATTTTTTATTTCATTTTAAAATCAAGTCCCATATTTCGTAATTTGGGTAAAGCCCAATTATTTTATCTCTAAGCTAAAAATTTTTTTATAATTCACTTGTTAAATTTGGGTCAAGCCCACTTCTTCTTAACTTCACAAGCTAGCTTGGGCTATGAATAAAACGACTGGCCCATAAGTGCAATGGAGAAGCCCAATTCATTTCATGAAATTTTCTCAGCAATTGGATCTTTCCAAAATTCTTGCAACTAGACCATTTTAAGGCCAGGTCGTAGTTAGGCCCTGCTGGATTCCTTCTTCGTTGGGCCATGTCTATTGGGCTCAAGAGGGTTACTTGAAAAATAAAATAAATGGTCAAAATTCTTGATTAAATTAAATAAGTTTTGCTACTCTTTTTCCAATCAAGATCATTTTTATTTTTGTTGGATCCCGCCCAATTCACTCTAAAATTAAGTTCATTTTTTGTTTCATTTTAAAATCAAGTCCTAGATTTCGTAATTTGCGTAAAGCTCAATTCGTTTATCTCTAAGCTAAAAAAATTTTTATAATTCACATGTAAAATTTGGGTCAAGCCCACTTCTTCTTAACTTCACCAGCTAGCTTTGGCCATGAATGAAACGACTGGGCCATGGGTGAAGCAATGAGCCCATTTCGTTGCATGAAACCTCATGAGCCAGATCGGGCCATAAGTGCAATGGAGAAGCCCTATTCATTTCATGAAATCTGGTCAACAATAGAATCTTGCCTAAATTCTAGCAACAGGACCATTTTAAGGCCAGGCCCGTAGTTAGGCCCTGCTGGATTATTCCTTCTTCATTGGGCCATGTCTACGGGCTCAAGAGGGTTACTTGAAAAATAAAATAAATGGTCCAAATTCTTGATTAAATTAAATAAGTTGTTCTACTCTTTTTCCAATCAAGTTCATTTTTATTTTTGCTGGATCTCGCCTAGTTCACCCTAAAATTAAGTTCACTTTTTATTTCATTTTTAAATCAAGTCCCATATGTCATCATTTGGGTAAAGCCCAATTCTTTTATCTCTAAGCTAAACTTTTTTTTTATAATTCACTTGTTAAATTTGGGTCAAGACCACTTCTTTTTAACGTCACAAGCTAGCTTGGGCCACGAATGAAACGACTGGGCCACGAGTGAAGCGATGAGCCCATTTCGTTGCATGAAACCTAATGAGCGAGATTGAGCAATAAGTGAAATGGAGAAGCCCTATTCATTTCATAAAATCTGGTCAGCAATTGGACTTTGCCAAAATTCTAGCAACACGACCATTCTAAGGCCAGGTCGTAGTTAGGCCCTGCTGGATTCCTTTTTCATTGGGCCATGTCTATTGGGCTCAAGAGGGTTACTTGAAAAATAAAATAAATGGCCAAAATTCTTGATTAAATTAAATAAGTTCTTCTACTCTTTTTCCAATCAAGTTTATTTTTATTTTTGTTGGATCCCGCCCAATTCACTCTAAAATTAAGTTCATTTTTTGTTTCATTTTAAAATCAAGTCCCATATTTCTTAATTTGAGTAAAGCCGAATTCTTTTATCTCTAAGCTAAATTTTTTTTTATAATTCACTTGTTAAATTTGGGTCAAGACCACTTCTTCTTAACTTCACAAGCTAGCTTGGGCCATGAATGAAACGATTGGGCCGTGAGTGAATGGATGAGCCCATTTCGTTGCTTAAAACCTTATGAGCCAGATTGAGTCATAAGAGCAATGGAGAAGCCCAATTCATTTCATGAAATTTTCTGAGCAATTGGATCTTTCCAAAATTCTTGCAACTAGACCATTTTAAGGCCAGGCCGTAGTTAGGCCCTGCTGGATTCCTTCTTCGTTGGGCCATGTCTATTGGGCTCAAGAGGGTTACTTGAAAAATAAAAAAAATGGTCAAAATTCTTGATTAAATTAAATAAGTTCGTCTACTCTTTTTCCAATCAAGTTCATTTTTATTTTTGTTGGATCCTGCCCAATTCACTCTAAAATTTAGTTCATTTTTTGTTTCATTTTAAAATCAAGTCCTAGATTTCGTAATTTGCGTAAAGCTCAATTCTTTTATCTCTAAGTTAAAATTTTTTTTATAATTCACATGTTAAATTTGGGTCAAGCCCACTTCTTCTTAACTTCACCAGCTAGCTTTGGCCATGAATGAAACGACGGGGCCATGAGTGAAGCGATAAGCCCATTTCGTTGCATGAAACCTCATGAGCCAGATCGGGCCATAAGTGCAATGGAGAAGCCCTATTCGTTTCATGAAATCTGGTCAGCAATTGGATCTTGAAAAAATTCTAGCAACTGGACCATTTGAAGGCCAGGCCGTAGTTAGGCCCCGCTGGATTCCTTCTTCATTGGGCCATGTCTATTGGGCTCAAGAGGGTTACTTGAAAAATAAAATAAATGGTCAAAATTCTTGATTAAATTAAATAAGTTCTTCTACTCTTTTTCCAATCAAGTTCATTTTTATTTTTGTTGGATCACGCCCAATTCACTCTAAAATTAAGTTCATTTTTTGTTTCATTTTAAAATCAAGTCCCATATTTCGTAATTTGCGTAAAGCCCAATTCTTTTATCTCTAAGCTAAATTTTTTTTTATAATTCACTTGTTAAATTTGGGTCAAGACCACTTCTTCTTAACTTCACAAGCTAGCTGGGGCCATGAATGAAACGACTGGGCCATGAGTGAAGCGATGAGCCCATTTCGTTGCATGAAACCTAGTGAGCCAGATTGGGCCACAAGTGCAATGGAGAAGCCCTATTCATTTCATGAAATCTGGTCATCACTTTGATCTTGCCAACATTCTTGCAACTGGTCCATTTTAAGGCCAGGCGGTAGTTAGGCCCTGCTGGATTGCTTCTTCGTTGGGCCATGTCTATTGGGCTCAAGAGGGTTACTTGAAAAATAAAATAAATGGTCAAAATTCTTGATTAAATTAAATAAGTTCTTCTACTCTTTTTCCAATCAAGTTCATTTTTATTTTTGTTGGATCACGCCCAATTCACTCTAAAATTAAGTTCATTTTTTGTTTCATTTTAAAATCAAGTCCCCGATTTCATTATTTTCGTAAAGCCCAATTCTTTTTTCTCTAACATAAATTTTTTTTTATAATTCACATGTTAAATTTGGATCAAGCCCACTTCTTCTTAACTTCACAAGCTAGCTTTGGCCATGAATGGAACGACTGGGCCATGAGTGCAGCGATGAGCCCATTTCGTTGCATGAAACCTCATGAGCCAGATCGGGCCATAAGTGCAATGGAGAAGCCCTATTCATTTCATGAAATCTGGTCAGCAATTGGATCTTGCCAAAATTCTAGCAACAGGACCATTTTAAGGCCAGGTCGTAGTTAGGCCCTGCTGGATTCCTTCTTCATTGGGCCATGTCTATTGGGCTCAAGAGTGTTAGTTGAAAAATAAAATAAATCGTCAAAATTCTTGATTAAATTAAATATGTTCTTCTACTCTTTTTCCAATCAAGTTCATTTTTATTTTTGTTGGATCCCGCCCAATTCACTCTAAAATTAAGTTCATTTTTTGTTTCATTTTAAAATCAAGTCCCCGATTTCGATATTTGCGTAAAGCCCAATTCTTTTATCTCTGACCTAAACTTTTTTTTATAATTCACATGTTAAATTTGGGTCAAGCCCACTTCTTCTTAACTTCACAAGCTAGCTTTGGCCATGAATGGAACGACTGGGCCATGAGTGAAGCGATGAGCCCATTTCGTTGCTTGAAACCTCATGAGAAAGATTGAGCCATAAGTCCAATGGAGAAGCCCAATTCATTTCATGAAATCTGGTCAGCAATTGGATCTTTCCAAAATTCTTGCAACTAGACCATTTTAAGGCCAGGCCGTAGTTAGGCCCTGCTAGATTCCTTCTTCGTTGGGCCATGTCTATTGGGCTAAAGAGGGTTACTTGAAAAAAAAATAAATTGTCAAAATTCTTGATTAAATTAAATAAGTTCTTCTACTGTTTTTCCAATCAAGTTCATTTTTATTTTTGTTGGATCCCGCCCAATTCACTCTAAAATTAAGTTCATTTTTTGTTTCATTTTAAAATCAAGTCCCCGATTTCGGTATTTGCGTAAAGCCCAATTCTTTTATCTCTAACCTAAATTTTTTTTTATAATTCACATGTTAAATTTGGGTCAAGCCCACTTCTTCTTAACTTCACAAGCTAGCTTTGGCCATGAATGGAACGACTCGGCCATGAGTGAAGCAATGAGCCCATTTCGTTGCATGAAACCTCATGAGCCTGATCGGGCCATAAGTGCAATGAAGAAGCCCTATTCATTTCATGAAATCTGGTCAGCAATTGGATCTTGCAAAAATTCTAGCAACAGGACCATTTTAAGGCGAGGCCGTAGTTAGGCCCTGCTGGATTCCTTCTTCATTGGGCCATGTCTATTGGGC
Organism: Canavalia gladiata; assembly: GCA_037954105.1. Taxonomy (NCBI): domain Eukaryota; kingdom Viridiplantae; phylum Streptophyta; class Magnoliopsida; order Fabales; family Fabaceae; genus Canavalia; species Canavalia gladiata. The sequence continues at coordinate 12,667,782 of CM075662.1, read as the reverse complement.
TCAAGAGGGTTACTTGAAAAATTAAATAAAAGGTCAAAATTCTTGATTAAATTAAATAAGTTCTTCTACTCTTTTTCCAATCAAGTTCATTTTTATTTTTGTTGGATCGTGCCCAATTCACTGTGAAATTAAGTTCATTTTTTGTTTCATTTCGAAATCAAGTCTCATATTTCGTAATTTGCGTAAAGCCCAATTCTTTTATCTCTAAGCTAAAATTTTTTTTATAATTCACATGTTAAATTTGGGTCAGGCCCACTTCTTCTTAACTTCACAAGCTAGCTTAGGCCATGAATGAAACGACTGGGCCATAAGTGAATGGATGAGCCCATTTCGTTGCTTGAAACCTCATGAGAAAGATTGAGGCATAAGTGCAATGGAGAAGCCCTATTCATTCCATGAAATCTGGTCAGCAAGTGGATCTTTCCAAATTTCTTGCAACTAGACCATTTTAAGGCCAGGCCGTATTTAGGCCTTGCTTGATTCCTTCTTCGTTGGGCCATGTCTATTGGGCTCAAGAGGGTTACTTGAAAAATAAAATAAATGGTCAAAATTCTTGATTAAATTAAATAATATCTTCTACATTTTTTCCAATCAAGGTCATTTTTATTTTTGTTGGATCCCGCCCAATTCATTCTAAAATTAAGTTCATTTTTTTTTCATTTTAAAATCAAGTCCCATATTTCGTAATTTGCGTAAAGCCCAATTCTTTTATCTCTAAGCTAAAAATTTTTTTATAATTCACTTGTTAAATTTGGGTCAAGCCCACTTCTTCTTAACTTCACAAGCTAGCTCGGGCCATGAATGAAACGACTGGGCCATGAGTGAAGCGATGAGCCCATTTCGTTGCATGAAACCTCGTGAGCCAAATCGGGCCGTAAGTGCAATGGTGAAGCCCTATTCATTTCATTAAACCTGGTCAGCATTTGGATCTTGCCAAAATTCTAGCAACTGGGCCATTTTAACGCCAGGTTGTAGTTAAGCCCTTCTGGATTCCTTCTTTATTGGGCCATGTCTATTGGGCTCAAGAGGGTAACTTGAAAATAAAATAAATGGTCAAATTTCTTGATTAAAAATGTGTGGGAACAGTGGGGGGGGGGGGGAAGGTGAAGCTGCTCCCTGGGCTTGGCTGGCTTTCCCTTGTTATTAAATAAGTTCCTCTACTTTTTTTCCAACCAAGTACATTTTTATTTTTGTTGGATCCCGCCAAATTCACTCTAAAATTAAGTTCATTTTTTATTTCATTTGAAAATCAAGTCCAATATTTCGTAATTTGGGTAAAGCCCAATTCTTTTATCTTTTAGCTAAAAAATTTTTATAATTCAGTTGTTAAATTTGGGTCAAGCCCACATCTTCTTAACTAATCAAGCCAGCTCGGGCCATGAATGAAACGACTGGGCCATGAGTGAAGCGATGAGCCCATTTCGTTGCATGAAACCTCATTAGCCAGATCGGGCCGTAAGTGCAATGGAGAAGCCCTATTCATTTCATTAAATCTGGTCAACATTTGGATCTTGCCAAAATTCTAGCAAGTGGGCCATTTTAAGGCCAGGTCGCAGTTACGCCCTGCTGGATTCCTTCTCCATTGGGCCATGTCTATTGGGCTCAAGAGGGTTACTAGAAAGATAAAATAAATGGTGAAAAATCTTGATGAAATTAAATAAGTTCTTCTACTCTTTTTCCAATCAAGTTCATTTTTATTTTTGTTGGATCCCGCCCAATTCACTCTAAAATGTAGTTCATTTTTTATTTCATTCTAAAATCAAGTCCCATATTTCGTAATTTGGGTAAAGCCCAATTCTTTTATCTCTAAGCTAAATTTTTTTTTATAATTCAGTTGTTAAATTTGGGTCAAGCCCACTTCTTCTTAACTTCACAAGCTAGCTCGGGCCATGAATGAAACGACTGGGCCATGAGTGAAGCAATGAGCCCATTTCGTTGCTTGAAACCTAATGAGCCAGATTGAGCCATAACTGCAATGGAGAAGCCCTATTCATTTCATGAAATCTGGTCAGCAAGTGGATCTTTCCAAAATTCTTGCAACTAGACCATTTTAAGTCCGGGCTGTAGTTAGGCCCTGCTTGATTCCTTCTTCGTTGGGCTATGTCTATTGGGCTCGAGAGGGTTACTTGAAAAATAAAATAAATGGTCAAAATTCTTGATTAAATTAAATAAGTTCTTCTACTCTTTTTCCAATCAAGTTCATTTTTATTTTTGTTGGATCCCGCCCAATTCACTCTAAAATTAAGTTCATTTTTTGTTTCATTTCAAAATCAAGTCCCATATTTCGTAATTTAAGTAAAGCCCAATTCTTTTATCTCTAAGCTAATTTTTTTTTTATAATTCACATGTTAAATTTTGGTCAGGCCCACTTCTTCTTAACTTCACAAGCTAGCTTGGGCCATGAATGAAACGACTGGGCCATGAGTGAATGGATGAGCCCATTTCGTTGCTTGAAACCTCATGAGCCAGATTGAGCCATAAGTGCAATGGAGAAGCCCTATTCATTTCATGAAATCTGGTCAGCAAGTGGATCGTTCCAAAATTCTTCCAACTAGACCATTTTAAGGCCAGGCCGTAGTTAGGCCCTGCTTGATTCCTTCTTCGTTGAGCCATGTCTATTGGGCTTAACAGGGTTACTTGAAAAATAAAATAAATGGTCAAAATTCTTGATTAAATTAAATAAGTTCTTCTACTATTTTTCCAATCAAGTTCATTTTTATTTTTAATGGATCCCGCCCAATTCACTGTAAAATTAAGTTCATTTTTTCTTTCATTTCATAATCAAGTCCAATATTTCGTAATTTGCGTAACGCCCAATTCTTTTATCTCTAAGCTAAAAAAATTTTATAATTCACTTGTTAAATTTGGGTCAAGCCCACTTCTTCTTAACCTCACAAGCTAGCTTGGGCCATGAATGAAACGACTAGGCCATGAGTGAAGCGATGAGCCCATTTCGTTGCTTGAAACCTCATGAGCCAGATCGGGCCATAAGTGCAATGGAGAAGCCCTATTCATTTCATGAAGTCTGGGCAGCAATTGGATCTTGCCAAAATTCTAGCAAAAGGACCATTTTAAGGCCAGGTCGTAGTTAGGCCCTGCTGGGTTCCTTCTTCATTGGGCCATGTCTATTGGGCTCAATAGGGTTACTTGGAAAATAAAATAAATGGTGAAAATTCTTGATTAAATTAAATAAGTTCTTCTACTCTTTTTCCAATCAAGTTCATTTTTATTCTTCTTGGATCCCGCCCAATTCACTCTCAAATTAAGTTCATTTTTTATTTCATTTTAAAATCAAGTCCAATATTTCGTAATTTGGGTAAAGCCCAATTCTTTTATCTTTTAGCTAAAAATTTTTTATAATTCAGTTGTTAAATTTGGGTCAAGCCCACTTCTTCTTAACTTTACAAGCTAGCTCGAGCCATGAATGAAACGACTGGGCCATGAGTGAAGCGATGAGCCCATTTCGTTGCATGAAACCTCATAAGCCAGATCGGGCCGTAAGTGCAATGGAGAAGCCCTATTCATTTCATTAAATCTGGTCAGCATTTGGATCTTGCCAAAATTCTAGCAACTGGGCTATTTTAAGGCCAGGCTGTAGTTAGGCCCTGCTTGATTCCTTCTTCATTGGGCCATGTCTATTGGGCTCAAGCAGGTTACTTGAAAATTAAATAAATGGTCAAAATTCTTGATTAAATTTAATAAATTCTTCTACTCTTTTTCCAATCAAGTTCATTTTTATTTTTGTTGGATCCCGCCCAATTCACTCTAAAATTAAGTTCATTTTTTAATTCATTTTAAAATCAAGCCCATATTTCGTAATTTGGGTAAAGCCCAATTCTTTTATCTTTTAGCTATAAAATTATTTATAATTCAGTTGTTAAATTTGGGTGAAGCCCACTTCTTCTTAACTTCACAAGCTAGCTCGGGCCGTGAATGAAACGACTGAGCTATAAGTGAAGCGATGAGCCCATTTCGTTGCATGAAACCTCATGAGCCAGATCCTGCCGTAAGTGCAATGGATAAGCCCTATTCATTTCATTAAATCTGGTCAGCATTTGGATCTTGCCAAAATTCTAGCAACTGGGCCATTTTAAGGCCAGGCCGTAGTTACGCCCTGCTGGATTCCTTCTTCATTGGGCCATGTCTATTGGGCTCAAGAGGGTTACTTGAAAGATAAAATAAATGGTGAAAAATCTTGATGAAATTAAATAAGTTGTTCTACTCTTTTTCCAATCAAGTTCATTTTTATTTTTTTTGGATCCCGCCCAATTCACTCTAAAATTTAGTTCATTTTTTATTTCATTCTAAAATCAAGTCCCATATTTCGTAATTTGGGTAAAGCCCAATTCTTTTATCTCTAAGCTAAATTTTTTTTTATAATTCAGTTGTTAAATTTGGGTCAAGTCCACTTCTTGTTAACTTCACAAGCTAGCTCGGGCCATGAATGAAACGACTGGGCCATTAGTGAAGCAATGAGCCCATTTCGTTGCTTGAAACCTAATGAGCCAGATTGAGCCATAACTGCAATGGAGAAGCCCTATTCATTTCATGAAATCTGGTCAGCAAGTGGATCTTTCCAAAATTCTTGCAACTAGACCTTTTTAAGTCCTGGCTGTAGTTAGGCCCTACTTGATTCCTTCTTCGTTGGGCCATGTCTATTGGGCTCAAGAGGGTTACTTGAAAAATAAAATAAATGGTCAAAATTCTTGATTAAATTAAATAAGTTCTTCTACTCTTTTTCCAATCAAGTTCATTTTTATTTTTGTTGGATCCCGCCCAATTCACTGTAAAATTAAGTTCATTTTTTGTTTCATTTCAAAATCAAGTCCCATATTTCGTAATTTGCGTAAAGCCTAATTCTTTTATCTCTAAGCTAAATTTTTTTTTATAATTCACTTGTTAAATTTGGGTCAAGCCCACTTCTTCTTAACTTCACAAGCTAGCTCGGGCCATGAATGAAACGACTGGGCCATGAGTGAAGCGATGAGCCCATTTCGTTGCATGAAACCTCGTGAGCCAAATCGGGCCGTAAGTGCAATGGTGAAGCCCTATTCATTTCATTAAACCTGGTCAGCATTTGGATCTTGCCAAAATTCTAGCAACTGGGCCATTTTAACGCCAGGCTGTAGTTAAGCCCTTCTGGATTCCTTCTTTATTGGGCCATGTCTATTGGGCTCAAGAGGGTAACTTGAAAATAAAATAAATGGTCAAATTTCTTGATTAAAAATGTGTGGGAACAGTGGGGGGGGAAGGTGAAGCTGCTCCCTGGGCTTGGCTGGCTTTCCCTTGTTATTAAATAAGTTCCTCTACTTTTTTTCCAACCAAGTACATTTTTATTTTTGTTGGATCCCGCCAAATTCACTCTAAAATTAAGTTCATTTTTTATTTCATTTGAAAATCAAGTCCAATATTTCGTAATTTGGGTAAAGCCCAATTCTTTTATCTTTTAGCTAAAAAATTTTTATAATTCAGTTGTTAAATTTGGGTCAAGCCCACATCTTCTTAACTAATCAAGCTAGCTCGGGCCATGAATGAAACGACTGGGCCATGAGTGAAGCGATGAGCCCATTTCGTTGCATGAAACCTCATTAGCCAGATCGGGCCGTAAGTGCAATGGAGAAGCCCTATTCATTTCATTAAATCTGGTCAGCATTTGGATCTTGCCAAAATTCTAGCAAGTGGGCCATTTTAAGGCCAGGTCGCAGTTACGCCCTGCTGGATTCCTTCTCCATTGGGCCATGTCTATTGGGCTCAAGAGGGTTACTAGAAAGATAAAATAAATGGTGAAAAATCTTGATGAAATTAAATAAGTTCTTCTACTCTTTTTCCAATCAAGTTCATTTTTATTTTTGTTGGATCCCGCCCAATTCACTCTAAAATTTAGTTCATTTTTTATTTCATTCTAAAATCAAGTCCCATATTTCGTAATTTGGGTAAAGCCCAATTCTTTTATCTCTAAGCTAAATTTTTTTTTATAATTCAGTTGTTAAATTTGGGTCAAGCCCACTTCTTCTTAACTTCACAAGCTAGCTCGGGCCATGAATGAAACGACTGGGCCATGAGTGAAGCAATGAGCCCATTTCGTTGCTTGAAACCTAATGAGCCAGATTGAGCCATAACTGCAATGGAGAAGCCCTATTCATTTCATGAAATCTGGTCAGCAAGTGGATCCTTCCAAAATTCTTGCAACTAGACCATTTTAAGTCCGGGCTGTAGTTAGGCCCTGCTTGATTCCTTCTTCGTTGGGCTATGTCTATTGGGCTCGAGAGGGTTACTTGAAAAATAAAATAAATGGTCAAAATTCTTGATTAAATTAAATAAGTTCTTCTACTCTTTTTCCAATCAAGTTCATTTTTATTTTTGTTGGATCCCGCCCAATTCACTCTAAAATTAAGTTCATTTTTTGTTTCATTTCAAAATCAAGTCCCATATTTCGTAATTTAAGTAAAGCCCAATTCTTTTATCTCTAAGCTAATTTTTTTTTTTATAATTCACATGTTAAATTTTGGTGAGGCCCACTTCTTCTTAACTTCACAAGCTAGCTTGGGCCATGAATGAAACGACTGGGCCATGAGTGAATGGATGAGCCCATTTCGTTGCTTGAAACCTCATGAGCCAGATTGAGCCATAAGTGCAATGGAGAAGCCCTATTCATTTCATGAAATCTGGTCAGCAAGTGGATCGTTCCAAAATTCTTCCAACTAGACCATTTTAAGGCCAGGCCGTAGTTAGGCCCTGCTTGATTCCTTCTTCGTTGAGCCATGTCTATTGGGCTTAACAGGGTTACTTGAAAAATAAAATAAATGGTCAAAATTCTTGATTAAATTAAATAAGTTCTTCTACTATTTTTCCAATCAAGTTCATTTTTATTTTTAATGGATCCCGCCCAATTCACTGTAAAATTAAGTTCATTTTTTCATTCATTTCATAATCAAGTCCAATATTTCGTAATTTGCGTAACGCCCAATTCTTTTATCTCTAAGCTAAAAAAATTTTATAATTCACTTGTTAAATTTGGGTCAAGCCCACTTCTTCTTAACCTCACAAGCTAGCTTGGGCCATGAATGAAACGACTAGGCCATGAGTGAAGCGATGAGCCCATTTCGTTGCTTGAAACCTCATGAGCCAGATCGGGCCATAAGTGCAATGGAGAAGCCCTATTCATTTCATGAAGTCTGGGCAGCAATTGGATCTTGCCAAAATTCTAGCAAAAGGACCATTTTAAGGCCAGGTCGTAGTTAGGCCCTGCTGGGTTCCTTCTTCATTAGGCCATGTCTATTGGGCTCAATAGGGTTACTTGGAAAATAAAATAAATGGTGAAAATTCTTGATTAAATTAAATAAGTTCTTCTACTCTTTTTCCAATCAAGTTCATTTTTATTCTTCTTGGATCCCGCCCAATTCACTCTCAAATTAAGTTCATTTTTTATTTCATTTTAAAATCAAGTCCAATATTTCGTAATTTGGGTAAAGCCCAATTCTTTTATCTTTTAGCTAAAAATTTTTTATAATTCAGTTGTTAAATTTGGGTCAAGCCCACTTCTTCTTAACTTTACAAGCTAGCTCGAGCCATGAATGAAACGACTGGGCCATGAGTGAAGCGATGAGCCCATTTCGTTGCATGAAACCTCATAAGCCAGATCGGGCCGTAAGTGCAATGGAGAAGCCCTATTCATTTCATTAAATCTGGTCAGCATTTGGATCTTGCCAAAATTCTAGCAACTGGGCTATTTTAAGGCCAGGCTGTAGTTAGGCCCTGCTTGATTCCTTCTTCATTGGGCCATGTCTATTGGGCTCAAGAAGGTTACTTGAAAATTAAATAAATGGTCAAAATTCTTGATTAAATTTAATAAATTCTTCTACTCTTTTTCCAATCAAGTTCATTTTTATTTTTGTTGGATCCCGCCCAATTCACTCTAAAATTAAGTTCATTTTTTAATTCATTTTAAAATCAAGCCCATATTTCGTAATTTGGGTAAAGCCCAATTCTTTTATCTTTTAGCTATAAAATTATTTATAATTCAGTTGTTAAATTTGGGTGAAGCCCACTTCTTCTTAACTTCACAAGCTAGCTCGGGCCGTGAATGAAACGACTGAGCTATAAGTGAAGCGATGAGCCCATTTCGTTGCATGAAACCTCATGAGCCAGATCCTGCCGTAAGTGCAATGGATAAGCCCTATTCATTTCATTAAATCTGGTCAGCATTTGGATCTTGCCAAAATTCTAGCAACTGGGCCATTTTAAGGCCAGGCCGTAGTTACGCCCTGCTGGATTCCTTCTTCATTGGGCCATGTCTATTGGGCTCAAGAGGGTTACTTGAAAGATAAAATAAATGGTGAAAAATCTTGATGAAATTAAATAAGTTGTTCTACTCTTTTTCCAATCAAGTTCATTTTTATTTTTTTTGGATCCCGCCCAATTCACTCTAAAATTTAGTTCATTTTTTATTTCATTCTAAAATCAAGTCCCATATTTCGTAATTTGGGTAAAGCCCAATTCTTTTATCTCTAAGCTAAATTTTTTTTTATAATTCAGTTGTTAAATTTGGGTCAAGTCCACTTCTTGTTAACTTCACAAGCTAGCTCGGGCCATGAATGAAACGACTGGGCCATTAGTGAAGCAATGAGCCCATTTCGTTGCTTGAAACCTAATGAGCCAGATTGAGCCATAACTGCAATGGAGAAGCCCTATTCATTTCATGAAATCTGGTCAGCAAGTGGATCTTTCCAAAATTCTTGCAACTAGACCTTTTTAAGTCCTGGCTGTAGTTAGGCCCTACTTGATTCCTTCTTCGTTGGGCCATGTCTATTGGGCTCAAGAGGGTTACTTGAAAAATAAAATAAATGGTCAAAATTCTTGATTAAATTAAATAAGTTCTTCTACTCTTTTTCCAATCAAGTTCATTTTTATTTTTGTTGGATCCCGCCCAATTCACTGTAAAATTAAGTTCATTTTTTGTTTCATTTCAAAATCAAGTCCCATATTTCGTAATTTGCGTAAAGCCTAATTCTTTTATCTCTAAGCTAAATTTTTTTTTATAATTCACATGTTAAATTTGGGTCAGACCCACTTCTTCTTAACTTCACAAGCTAGCTTGGGCCATGAATGAAACGACTGGGCCATGAGTGAATGGATGAGCCCATTTCGTTGCTTGAAACCTCATGAGCCAGATATAGCCATAAGTGCAATGGAGAAGCCCTATTCATTTCATGAAATCTGGTCAGCAAGTGGATCGTTCCAAAATTCTTCCAACTAGACCATTTTAAGGCCAGGCCGTAGTTAGGCCCTGCTTGATTCCTTCTTCGTTGAGCCATGCCTATTGGGCTTAAGAGGGTTACTTGAAAAATAAAATAAATGGTCAAAATTCTTGATTAAATTAAATAAGTTCTTCTACTTTTTTTCTAATCAAGTTCATTTTTATTCTTCTTGGATCCCGCCCAATTCACTCTCAAATTAAGTTCATTTTTTATTTCATTTTAAAATCAAGTCCAATATTTCGTAATTTGGGTAAAGCCCAATTCTTTTATCTTTTAGCTAAATTTTTTTTATAATTCAGTTGTTAAATTTGGGTCAAGCCCACTTCTTCTTAACTTCACAAGCTAGCTCGGGCCATGAATGAAACGACTGGGCCATGAGTGAAGCGATGAGCCCATTTCGTTGCATGAAACCTCATAAGCCAGATCGGGCCGTAAGTGCAATGGAGAAGCCCTATTCATTTCATTAAATCTGGTCAGCATTTGGATCTTGCCAAAATTCTAGCAACTGGGCCATTTTAGGGCCAGGCTGTAGTTAGGCCCTGCTGGATTCCTTCTTCATTGGGCCATGTCTATTGGGCTCAAGAAGGTTACTTGAAAATAAAATAAATGGTCAAAATTCTTGATTAAATTTAATAAATTCTTCTACTCTTTTTCCAATCAAGTTCATTTTTATTTTTGTTGGATCCCGCCCAATTCACTCTAAAATTAAGTTCATTTTTTATTTCATTTTAAACTCAAGCCCCATATTTCGTAATTTGGGTAAAGCTTAATTCTTTTATCTTTTAGCTAAATTTTTTTTTATAATTCAGTTGTTAAATTTGGGTCAAGCCCACTTCTTCTTAACTTCACAAGCTAGCTCGGGCCGTGAATGAAACGACTGGGCCATGAGTGAAGCGATGAGCCCATTTGGTTGCATGAAACCTCATGAGCCAGATCCGACCGTAAGTGCAATGGAGAAGCCCTATTCATTTCATTAAATCTGGTCAGCATTTGGATCTTGCCAAAATTCTAGCAACTGGGCCATTTTAAGGCCAGGCCGGAGTTACGCCCTGCTGGATTCCTTCTTCATTGGGCCATGTCTATTGGGCTCAAGAGGGTTACTTGAAAGATAAAATAAATGGTGAAAAATCTTGATGAAATTAAATAAGTTCTTCTACTCTTTTTCCAATCAATTTCATTTTTATTTTTGTTGGATCCCGCCCAATTCACTCTAAAATTAAGTTCATTTTTTATTTCATTTTAAACTCAAGCCCCATATTTCGTAATTTGGGTAAAGCTTAATTCTTTTATCTTTTAGCTAAATTTTTTTTTATAATTCAGTTGTTAAATTTGGGTCAAGCCCACTTCTTCTTAACTTCACAAGCTAGCTCGGGCCGTGAATGAAACGACTGGGCCATGAGTGAAGCGATGAGCCCATTTGGTTGCATGAAACCTCATGAGCCAGATCCGGCCGTAAGTGCAATGGAGAAGCCCTATTCATTTCATTAAATCTGGTCAGCATTTGGATCTTGCCAAAATTCTAGCAACTGGGCCATTTTAAGGCCAGGCCGGAGTTACGCCCTGCTGGATTCCTTCTTCATTGGGCCATGTCTATTGGGCTCAAGAGGGTTACTTGAAAGATAAAATAAATGGTGAAAAATCTTGATGAAATTAAATAAGTTCTTCTACTCTTTTTCCAATCAATTTCATTTTTATTTTTGTTGGATCCCGCCAAATTCACTCTAAAATTTAGTTCATTTTTTATTTCATTCTAAAATCAAGTCCCATATTTCGTAATTTGGGTCAAGCCCACTTCTTCTTAACTTCACAAGCTACCTCGGGCCATGAATGAAACGACTGGGCCATGAGTGAAGCAATGAGCCCATTTCGTTGCTTGAAACCTAATGAGCCAGATTGAGCCATAACTGCAATGGAGAAGCCCTACTCATTTCATGAAATTTGGTCAGCAGGTGGATCTTTCCAAAATTCTTGCAACTAGACCATTTTAAGTCCTGGCTGTAGTTAGGCCCTGCTTGATTCCGTCTTCGTTGGGCCATGTCTATTGGGCTCAAGAGGGTTACTTGAAAAATAAAATAAATGGTCAAAATTCTTGATTAAATTAAATAAGTTCTTCTACACTTTTTCCAATCAAGTTCATTTTTATTTTTGTTGGATCCCGCCCAATTCACTGTAAAATTAAGTTCATTTTTTGTTTCATTTCAAAATCAAGTCCCATATTTCGTAATTTGCGTAAAGCCCAATTCTTTTATCTCTAAGCTAAATTTTTTTTATAATTCACATGTTAAATTTGGGTCAGGCCCACTTCTTCTTAACTTCACAAGCTAGCTTGGGCCATGAATGAAACGACTGGGCCATGAGTGAATGGATGAGCCCATTTCGTTGCTTGAAACCTCATGAGCCAGATTGAGCCATAAGTGCAATGGAGAAGCCCTATTCATTTCATGAAATCTGGTCAGCAAGTGGATCGTTCCAAAATTCTTCCAACTAGACCATTTTAAGGCCAGGCCGTAGTTAGGCCCTACTTGATTCCTTCTTCGTTGAGCCATGTCTATTGGGCTTAAGAGGGTTACTTGAAAAATAGAATAAATGGTCAAAATTCTTGATTAAATTAAATAAGTTCTTCTACTATTTTTCCAATCAAGTTCATTTTTATTTTTATTGGATCCCGCTCAATTCACTGTAAAATTAAGTTCATTTTTTGTTTCATTTCATAATCTTGTCCCATATTTCGTAATTTTCGTAAAGCCCAATTCTTTTATCTCTAAGCTAAAAAAATTTTATAATTCACTTGTTAAATTTGGGTCAAGCCCAATTCTTCTTAACCTCACAAGATAGCTTGGGCCATGAATGAAACGACTAGGCCATGAGTGAAGCGATGAGCCCATTTCGTTGCTTGAAACCTCATGAGCCAGATCGGGCCATAAGTGCAATTGAGAAGCCCTATTCATTTCATGAAGTCTGGTCAGCAATTGGATCTTGCCAAAATTCTAGCAAAAGGACCATTTTAAGGCCAGACCGTAGTTAGGCCCTGCTGGGTTCCTTCTTCATTGGGCCATGTCTATTGGGCTCAATAGGGTTACTTGAAAAATAAAATAAATGGTGAAAAATCTTGATTAAATTAAATAAGTTCTTCTACTGTTTTTCCAATCAGGTTCATTTTTATTCTTCTTGGATCCCGCCCAATTCACTCTCAAATTAAGTTCATTTTTTATTTAATTTTAAAATCAAGTCCAATATTTCGTAATTTGGGTAAAGCCCAATTCTTTTATCTCTAAGCTAAAATTTTTTTTATAATTCAGTTGTTAAATTTGGGTCAAGCCCACTTCTTCTTAACTTCACAAGCTAGCTCGGGCCATGAATGAAACGACTGGGCCATGAGTGAAGCGGTGAGCCCATTTCGTTGCTTGAAACCTCATGAGCCAGATCGGGCCGTAAGTGCAATGGAGAAGCCCTATTCATTTCATGAAATCTGGTCTGAAATTGGATCTTGCCAAAATTCTGGCAACGGGACCAATTTAAGGCCAGGCCGTAGTTAGGCCCTGCTGGATTCTTTCTTGATTGGGCCATGACTATTGGTCTCAAGAGGGTTACTTGAAAAATAAAATAAATGGTCAAAATTCTTGATTAAATTAAATAAGTTCTTCTACTCTTTTTCCAATCAAGTTCATTTTTATTTTTGTTGGATCCCGCCCAATTCACTCTAAAATTATGTTCATTTTTTGTTTCATTTTAAAATCAAGTCCCATATTTCGTAATTTGCGTAAAGCCCAATTCTTTTATCTCTAAGCTAAATTTTTTTTATAATTCACTTGTTAAATTTTGGTCAAGCCCACTTCTTCTTAACCTCACAAGCTAGCTTGGGCCATGAATGAAACGACTGGGCCATGAGTGAAGCGATGAGCCCATTTCGTTGCATGAAACCTCATGAGCCAGATCGGGCCATAAGTGCAATGGAGAAGCCCTATTCATTTCATGAAATCTGGTCAGCAATTGGATCTTTCCAAAATTCTTGCAACTAGACCATTTTAAGGCCAGGCCGTAGTTAGGCCCTTCTGGATTCCTTCTTCGTTGGGCCATGTCTATTGGGCTGAACAGGCTTACTTGAAAAATAAAATAAAAGGTCAAAATTGTTGATTAAAATAAATAAGTTGTTCTACTCTTTTTCCAATGAAGTTCATCTTTATTCTTATTGGATCCCGCCCAATTCACGCTAAAATTACGTTCTTTTTTTGTTTCATTTTAAAAAAAAGTCCCGTATTTCGTAATTTGCCTAAAGCCCAATTCTTTTATCTCTAAGCTAAATTTTTTGTTATAATTCACTCGTTAAATTTGGGTCAAGCCCACTTCTTCAAAACTTCACAAGCTAGCTTGGGCCATGAATGAAACGATTGGGCCTTGAGTGAATGGATAAGTCCATTTCGTTGCTTGAAACCTCATGAGCCATATTGGGCCATAAGTGCAATGGAGAAGTCCTATTCATTTCATGAAATCAGGTCAGCAATTGGATCTTTACAAAATTCTTGCAACTAGACCATTTTAAGGCCAGGCCGTAGCTAGGCCCTATTGGATTCCTTCTTCGTTGGGCCATGTCTATTGGGCTCAAGAGGGTTACTTGAAAAATAAAATAAATGGTCAAAATTTTTGATTAAAAGAAATAAGTTCTTCTACTATTTTCCCAATCAAGTTGATCTTTATTCTTGTTGGATCCCGCCCAATTCACTCTATAATTAAGTTCATTTTTTGTTTCGTTTTAAACACAAGTCCCATATTTCGTAATTTCCGTAAAGCCCAATTCTTTTATCTCTAAGCTAAATTTTTTTTTATAATTCACTTGTTAAATTTGGGTCAAGCCCACTTCTTCTTAACTTCACAAGCTAGCTTGGGCCATGAATGAAACGACTGGGCGATGAGTGAAGCGATGAGCCCATTTCGTTGCATGAAACCTCATGAGCCAGATCGGGCAATAAGTGAAATGGAGAAACCCTATTCATTTCATTAAATTTGGTCAGCAATTGGATCTTGCCAAAATTCTAGCATATGAACCATTTTAAGGCCTGCTGTAGTTAGGCCGTGCTGGATTCCTACTTCATTGGGCCATGTCTATTGGGCTCAACAGGGTTACTTGAAAATAAAATAAATTGTCAAAATTCGTGATTAAATTATATAAGTTCTTCTACTCTTTTTCCAATCAAGTTCATCTTTATTCTTGTTGGATCCCGCCCAATTCACTCTAAAATTAAGTTCATTTTTTGTTTCGTTTTCAAGACAAGTCTCATATTTCGTAATTTGCGTAAAGCCCAATTCTTTTATCTCTAAGCTAAACAAATTTTTATAATTCAGTTGTTAAATTTGGGTCAAGCCCACTTCTTCTTAACTTCACAACTTAGCTTGGGCCATGAATGAAACGACTAGGCCATGAGTGAAGGGATGAGCCCATTTCGTTGCTTGAAACCTCATGAGCCAGATCGAGCCATAAGTGCAATGGAGCAGCCCTATTAATTTCATGAAATCTGGTCAGCAATTGGATCTTGCCCAAATTCTAGCAACAGGACCATTATAAGGCCAGGCCGTAGTTAGGGCCTGCTGGATTCCTTCTTCATTGGGTCATGTCTATTGGGCTCAAGAGGGTTACTTGAAAAATAAAATAAATGGCCAAAATTCTTGATTAAAATAAATAAGTTCTTCTACTCTTTTTACAATCAAGTTCATTTTTATTCTTATTGGATCCCGCCAAATTCACTCTAAAATTAAGTTCATTTTTTGTTTCATTTTAAAATCAAGTCCCAGATTTCGTAATTTGCGTAAAGCCCAATTCTTTTATCTAAAAGATAAAAAAAAATTTATAATTCACATGTCAAATTTGGTTCAAGCCCACTTCTTCTTAACTTCACAAGCTAGCTTTGGCCATGAATCAAACGATTGGGCCATGAGTGAAGCGATGAGCACATTTCGTTGCATGAAACCTAATGAGCCAGATCGGGCCATAAGTGCAATGGAGAAGCCCTATTCATTTCATGAAATCTGGTCAGCAATTGGATCTTGCAAAAATTCTAGCAACAGGACCATTTTAAGGCCACGTCGTAGTTAGGCCCTGCTGGATTCCTTCTTCATTGGGCCATTTCTATTGGGCTAAAGATAGTTACTTGAAAAATAAAATAAAAGGTCAAAATTCTTGATTAAAATAAATAAGTTCTTCTGCTCTTTTTCCAATCAAGTTCATCTTTATTCTTGTTGGATCCCGCCCAATTCACCCTAAAATTAAGTTCATTTTTTGTTTCATTTTAAAATCAAGTCCCATATTTCGTAATTTGCGTAAAGCCCAATTCTTTTATCTCTAAGCTAAAAAAAATTTTATAATTCACTTGTTAAATTTGGGTCAAGCCCACTTCTTCTTAACTTCACAAGCTAGCTTGGGCCATGAATGAAACGACTGGGCCATGAGTGAAGCGATGAGCCCATTTCGTTGCATGAAATCTCATGAGCCAGATCGGCCCACAAGTGCAATGGAGAAGCCCTATTCATTTCATGAAATCTGGTCAGCAATTGGATCTTTCCAAAATTCTTGCAACTAGACCATTTTAAGGCCAGGTCGTAGTTAGGCCCTTCTGGATTCCTTCTTCGTTGGGCCATGTCAATTGGGCTCAACAGGCTTATTTGAAAAATAAAATAAAAGGTCAAAATTGTTGATTAAAATAAATATGTTCTTCTACTCTTTTTCCAATGAAGTTCATCTTTATTCTTATTGGATCCCGCCCAATTCACTCTAAAATTAAGTTCTATTGTTGTTTCATTTTAAAAACAAGTCCCATATTTCGTAATTTGCATAAAGCCCAATTCTTTTATCTCTAAGCTAAAAAATTATTTATAATTCACTTGTTAAATTTGGGTCAAGTCCACTTCTTCTTAATTTCACAAGCTAGCTTGGGCCATGAATGAAACGACTGGGCCATGAGTGAAGCGATGAGCCCATTTCGTTGCATGAAACCTCATGAGCCAGATCGGGCCATAAGTGCAATGGAGAAGCCCTATTCATTTCATTAAATCTCGTCAGCAATTGGATCTTGCCAAAATTCTAGCACATGGACCATTTTAAGACCAGGCTGTAGTTAGGCCCTGCTGGATTCCTAGTTCATTGGGTCATGTCTATTGGGCTCAGGAGGGTTACTTGAAAATAAAATAAATTGTCAAAATTCGTGATTAAATTAAATAAGTTCTTCTACTCTTTGTGCAATCAAGTTCATTTTTATTTTTGTTGGATCCCGCCCAATTCACTCTAAAATTAAGTTCATTTTTTATTTCAATTTAAAATCAAGTCTCATATTTCGTAAATTGGGTAAAGCCCAATTCTTTTATCTCTAAGCTAAAAATTTTTTTATAATTCAGTTGTTAAATTTGGGTGAAGCCCACTTCTTCTTAACTTCACAAGCTAGCTTGGGCTATGAATGAAACGACTGGGCCATGAGTGAAGGGATGAGCCCATTTCTTTGCTTGAAACCTCATGAGCCAGATCGGGCCATAAGTACAATGGAGAAGCGCTATTCATTTCATGAAATCTGGTCAACAATAGAATCTTGCCTAAATTCTAGCAACAGGACCATTTTAAGGCCTCGCCGTAGTTAGGCCCTGCTGGATTATTCCTTCTTCATTGGGCCATGTCTATTGGGCTCAAGAGGGTTACTTGAAAAATAAAATAAATGGTCAAAATTCTTGATTAAAATAAATAAGTTCTTCTACTCTTTTTCCAATCAAGGTCAGTTTTATTCTTGTTGGATCCCGCCCAATTCACTCTAATATTAAGTTCATTTTTTGTTTCATTTTAAAATCAAGTCCCATATTTCGTAATTTGCGGAAAGCCCAATTCTTTTATCTCTAAGCTAAAAAAATTTTTATAATTCACTTGTTAAAGTTGGGTCAAGGCCACTTCTTCTTAACTTCACAAGCTAGCTTAGGCCATGAAAGAAACGGTTGGGCCATTAGTGAAGCGATGAGCCCATTTCGTTGCATGAAAGCTCATGAGCCAGATCAGGTTTAAAGTGCAATGGAGAAGCCCTATTCATTTCATTAAATCTGGTCAGCAATTGGATCTTGCCAAAATTCTAGCAACTGGACCATTTTAAGGCCAGGTCGTAGTTAGGCCCTGCTGGATTCCTTCTTCATTGGGTCATGTCTATTGGGCTTAAGAGGGTTACTTGAAATTAAAATAAATGGTCAAAATTCTTGATCAAATTAAATAAGTTCTTCTCCTCTTTTTCCAATCAAGTTCATTTTTATTTTTGTTGGATCCCGCCCAATTCACTCTAAAATTAAGTTCATTTTTTATTTCATTTTAAAATCAAGTCCATATTTCGTAATTTGGGTAAAGCCCAATTCTTTTATCTCTAAGCTAAATTTTTTTTTTATAATTCACTTGTTAAATTTGGGTCAAGCCCACTTCTTCTTCACTTCACAAGCTAGCTTGGGCCATGAATGAAACGACTGGGACACGAGTGAAGCGATGAGCCAATTTCGTTGCATGAAACCTCATGAGCTATATTGGGCAATTAGTGCAATGGAGAAACCCTATTCATTTCATGAAATTTGGTCAGCAATTGGATCTTGCCAACATTCTCGCAACCGGACCATTTTAAGGCCAGGCCGTAGATCGGCCCTGCTGGATTCCTTCTTCATTGGGCCATGTCTATTGTGCTCAAGAGGGTTACTTGAAAATAAAATAAATGGTCAAAATTATTGATTAAATTAAATAACTTCTTCTACTCTTTTTCCAATCAAGTTCATTTTTATTTTTGTTGGATCCCGCCCAATTCACTCTAAAATTAAGTTCATTTTTTATTTCATTTTAACATCAAGTCCAATATTTCATAATTTGGGTAAAGCCCAATTCTTTTATCTCTAAGCTAAACATTTTTTTATAATTCAGTTGTTAAATTTGGGTCAAGCCCACTGCTTCTTAACTTTATAAGCTAGCTTGGGTCATGAATGAAACGACTGGGCCATGAGTGAAGCGATTAGCCCATTTCTTTGCATAAAACCTCATGAGCCAGATTGGGTCATAATTGTAATGGAGAACCCGTATTCATTTCATGAAATCTGGTCAGCAATTGGATCATGCCAACATTCTTGCAACTGGACCATTTTAAGGCCAGGCCGTAGTCAGGCCCTGTTGGATTCCTCCTTCATTGGGCCATGTCTATTGGGCTCAAAAGGGTTACTTGAAAAATAAAATAAATGGTCAAAATTCTTGATTCAATTAAATAAGTCCTTCTACTCTTTTTCCAATCAAGTTCATTTTTATTTTTGTTGGATCCCGCCCAATTCACTCTAAAATTAAGTTCATTTTTTGTTTCATTTTGAAATCAAGTCCCATATTTCGTAGTTTGCGTAAAGCCCAATTCTTTTATCTCTAAGCGAAATTTTTTTTTATAATTCACTTGTTAAAGTTGGGTCAAGCCCACTTCTTCTTAACTTCACAAGCTAGCTTGGGCCATGAATGAAACGACTGGGCCATGAGTGAAGCGATGAGACCATTTCGTTGCATGAAACCTCATGAGCCAGATCGGGCTTAAAGTGCAATGGAGAAGCCGTATTCATTTCATTAAATCTGGTCAGCAATTGGATCTTGCCAAAATTCTAGCAACTGGACCATTTTAAAGCCAGGTCGTAGTTAGGCCCTGCTGGATTCCTTCTTCATTAGGCCATGTCTATTGGGCTCAAGAGGGTTACTTGAAAATAGAATAAATGGTCAATATTCTTGATTAAATTAAATAAGTTCTTTTACTTTTTTTCCAATCAAGTTCATTTTTATTTTTGTTGGATCCCGCCCAATTCACTCTAAAATTAGGTTCATTTGTTATTTCAATTTAAATTTAAGTCCCATATTTCGTAATTTGGGTAAAGCCTCATTCTTTTATCTCTATGCTAAACTTTTTTTTATAATTCACTTGTTAAATTTGGGTCAAGCCCACTGCTTCTTAACTTCACAAGCTAGCTTGGGACATGAATGAAACGACTGGGCCATGAGTGAAGCGATTACCCCATTTCATACCTTAAAACCTCATGAGCCAGATTGGGTCAAAAGTGCAATTGAGAACCCGTATTCATGTCATGAAATCTGGTAAGCAATTGGATCATGCCAACATTCTTGCAACTGGACCATTTTAAGGCCAGGCCGTAATCAGGCCCTGTTGGATTCGTCCTTCATTGCGCCATGTATATTGGCCTCAAGAGGGTTACTTGAAGAATAAAATAAATGGTCAAAATTCTTGATTCAATTAAATAAGTCCTTCTACTTTTTTTCCAATCAAGTTCATTTTTATTTTTGTTGGATCCCGCCCAATTCACTCTAAAAGTAAGTTCATTTTTTATTTCATTTTAAAATCAAGTCCCACATGTCGTAATTTGGGTAAAGCCCAATTCTTTTATCTCTAAGCTAAATTTTTTTTTATAATTCACAAGTTAAATTTTAGTGAAGCCCACTTCTTCTTAACTTCACAAGCTAGTTTGGGCCATGAATGAAACGACTGGGCCGTGAGTGAAGCGATGCACCCATTTCGTTGCATGAAACCTCATAAGCTAGATTGAGCCATAAGTGCAATGGAGAAGCCCTATTCATTTCATAAAATCTGCTCAGCAATTGGATCTTGCCAAAATTCTAGCAACATGACCATTTTAAGGCCAGGCCGTAGTTAGGCCCTGCTGGATTCCTTCTTCATTGGGCCATGTCTATTCGGCTCAAGAAGGTTACTTGAAAATTAAAATAAATGGTCAAAGTTCTTAATTAAAATAAATAAGTTCTTCTACTCTTTTTGCAATCAAGTTCATCTTTATTCTTGTTGGATCCCGCCCAATTCACTCTAAAAGTAAGTTCATTTTTTGTTTCATTTTAAAATCAAGTCCCACATTTCGAAATTTGCATAAAGCCCAATTCTTTTATCTCTTAGCTAAAAAATTTTTTATAATTCACTTGTTAAAGTTGGTCAAGCCCACTTCTTCTTAACTTCACAAGCTAGCTTGGGTCATGAATGAAACGACTGGGCCATGAGTGAAACGATGAGCCCATTTCGTTGCATGAAACCTCATGAGCCAAATCGTGCTTAAAGTGCAATGGGGAAGCCGTATTCATTTCATTAAATCTGGTCAACAATTGGATCTTGCCAAAATTCTAGCAACTGGACCATTTTAAGGCCAGGTTGTAGTTAGGCCCTGCTGGATTCCTTCTTCATTGGGCCATGTCTATTGGGCTCAAGAGGGTTTCTTGAAAATAGAATAAATGGTCAAAATTCTTGATTAAATTAAATAAGTTCTTCTACTCTTTTTCCAATCAAGTTCATTTTTATTTTTGTTGGATCCCGCCCAATTCACACTAAAATTAAGTTCATTTTTTTATTTCATTTGAAAATTCCCATATTTCGTAATTTGGGCAAAGCCCAATTATTTTATCTCTAAGCTAAACATTTTTTTTATAATTCACTTGTTAAATTTGGTTCAAGCCCACTGCTTCTTAATTTCACAAGCTAGCTTGGGCCATGAATGAAACGACTGGGCCATGAGTGAAGCGATTAGCCCATTTCGTTGCATGAAACCTCATGAGCCAGATTGGGCCATAAATGCAATGGAGAAGCCCTATTCATTTCATTAAATCTGGTCAGCAATTGGATGTTGCCAAAATTCTAGCACATGGACCATTTTAAGGCCAGGCTGCAGTTAGGCCCTGCTGGATTCCTACTTCATTGGGCCATGTCTATTGGGCTCAAGAAGGTTACTTGAAAATATAATAAATTGTCAAAATTCATGATTAAATTAAATAAGTTCTTCTACTCTTTTTCCAATCAAGTTCATTTTTATTTTTGTTGGATCTCGCCCAATTCACTCTAAAATTAAGTTCATTTTTTATTTCATTTTAAAATCAAGTCCCATATTTCGTAATTTTGGTAAAGCCTAATTCTTTTATCTCTAAGCTAAAATTTTTTTTATAATTCAGTTGTTAAATTTGGGTCAAGCCCACTTCTTCTTAACTTCACAAGCTAGCTTGGGCCATGAATGAAACTACTGGGCCATGAGTGAAGGGATGAGCCCATTTCGTTGCTTGAAACCTGATGAGCCAGATCGGGCCATAAGTGCAATGGAGAAGCCCTATTCATTTCATGAAATCTGGTCAGCAATTTGATCTTGCCAAAATTCTAGCAACAGGACCATTTTAAGCCCAAGTCGAAGTTAGGCCCTGCTGGATTCCTTCTTCATTGGGCCATGTCTATTGGGCTCAAGAGGGTTCCTTGAAAAATATAATAAATGGTCAAAATTCTTGATTAAAATAAATAAGTTGATCTACTCTTTTTTGCAATCAAGTTCATTTTTATTCTTGTTGGATCCCGCCCAATTCACTCTAAATTAAGTTCATTTTTTGTTTCATTTTAAAATCAAGTCCTATATTTCGTAATTTGCGTAAAGCCCAATTCTTTTATCTCTAAGCTAAATTTTTTTTTATAATTCACTTGTTAAATTTGGGTCAAGCCCACTTCTTCTTCACTTCACAAGCTAGCTTGGGCCATGAATGAAACGACTGGACATGAGTGAAGCGATGAGCCAATTTCGTTGCATGAAACCTCATGAGCCATATTAGGCCATTAGTGCAATGGAGAAGCCCTATTCATTTCATGAAATCTGGTCAGCAATTGGATCTTGCCAACATTCTTGCAACTGGACCATTTTAAGGTCAGGCCGTAGTTAGGCCGTGATGGATTCCTTCTTCATTGCGCCATGTCTATTGGGCTCAAGGGGGTTACTTGAAAAATAAAATAAATGGTCAAAATTCTTGATTAAATTAAATAAGTTCTTCTACTCTTTTTCCAATCAAGTTCATTTTTATTTTTGTTGGATCCCGCCCAATTCACTCTAAAATTACGTTCATTTTTTATTTCATTTTAAAATTAAGTCCCATATTTCGTAATTTGGGTAAACCCAATTCTTTTATCTCTGAGCTAAACATTTTTTTATAATTCACCTCTTAAATTTGGGTCAATCCCACTGCTTCTTAACTTCACAAGCTAGCTTGGGTCATGAATGAAACGACTAGGTCATGAGTGAAGCGATTAGCCCATTTCGTTGCATAAAACCTCATGAGCCAGATTGGGCCATAAGTGCAATGGAGAAGCCCTATTCATTTCATGAAATCTGGTCAGCAATTGGATCTTGCCAAAATTCTTTCAACTGGACCATTTTAAAGCCAGCTCGTAGTTAGGCCCTGCTGGATTCCTTCTTCATTGGGCCATGTCTATTGGGCTCAAGAAGGTTACTAGAAAATTAAAATAAATTATCAAAATTCTTAATTAAAATAAATAAGTTTTTCTACTCTTTTTCCAATCAAGTTCAACTTTATTCTTGTTGGATCCCGCCGAATTCACTCTAAAATTAAGGTCATTTTTTGTTTCATTTTAAAATCAAGTCCCATATTTCGTAATTTGCAAAAAGCCCAATTCTTTTATCTCTTAGCTAAAATATTTTTTATAATTCAGTTGTTAAATTTGGGTAAAGCCCACTTCTTCTTAACTTCACAAGCTAGCTTGGGCCATGAATGAAACGACTGGGCCATGAGTGAAGCGATGAGCCCATTACGTTGCATGAAACCTCATGAGCCAAGTCGGGCTTAAAGTGCAATGGAGAAGCCGTATTCATTTCATTAAATCTGGTCAGCAATTGGATCTTGCAAAAATTCTAGCAACTGGACCATTTTAAGCCCAGGTCGTAGTTAGGCCCTGTTGGATTCCTTCTTCATTGGGCCATGTCTATTGGGCTCAAGAGGGTTACTTGAAAATAGAATAAATGGTCAAAATTCTTGATTAAATTAAATAAGTTCTTCTACTGTTTTTCCAATCAAGTTCATTTTTATTTTTGTTGGATCCCGCTGAATTCACACTAAAATTAAGTTCATGTTTTATTTCATTTTAAAATTAAGTCCCATATTTCGTAATTTGGGTAAAGCCCAATTCTTTTATCTCTAAGCTAAACATTTCTTTATAATTCACTTGTTAAATTTGGGTCAAGCCCACTGCTTCTTAATTTCAAAAGCTAGCTTGGGCCATGAATGAAACGACTGGGCAATGAGTGAGGCGATTAGCCCATTTCGTTGCACGAAACCTCATGAGCCAGATTGGGCCATAAGTGCAATGGAGAAGCCCTATTCATTTCATGAAATCTGGTCAGCAATTGGATCTTGCCAACATTCTTGCAACTGGACCATTTTAAGGCCAGGCCGTAGTTAGGCCCTGCTGGATTCCTTCTTCATTGGGCCATGTCTATTGGGCTCAAGAGGGTTACTTGAAAAATAAAATAAATGGTCAAAATTCTTGATTAAATTAAATAAGTTCTTCTACTCTTTTCCAATCAAGTTCATTTTTATTTTTGTTGGATCCCGCCCAATTCACTCAAAAATTAAGTTCATTTTTTATTTCATTTTAAAATCAAGCCCCATATGTCGTAATTTGGGTAAAGCCCAATTCTTTTATCTCTAAGCTAAATTTTTTTTATAATTCACATGTTAAATTTTAGTGAAGCTGACTTCTTCTTAACTGCACAAGCTAGTTTGGGCCATGAATGAAACGAATGGGTCGTGAGTGAAGCGATGAGCCCATTTCGTTGCATGAAACCTCATCAGCTAGATTGAGCTATAAGTGCAATGGAGATGCCCTATTCATTTCATAAAATCTGCTCAGTAATTGGATCTTGCCAAAATTCTAGCAACATGACCATTTTAAGGCCAAGCCGTAGTTAGGCCCTGCTTGATTCCTTCTTCATTGGGCCAAGTCTATTGGGCTCAAGAAGGTTACTTGAAAAATAAAATAATTGGTCAAAATTCTTGATTAAATTAATAAGTTCTTCTACTCCTTTTCCAATCAAGTTCATTTTTATTTTTTTTGGATCCCGCCCAATTCACTCTAAAATTAAGTTCATTTTTTGTTTCATTTTAAAATCAAGTCCCATATTTCGTAATTTGCGTAAAGCCCAATTCTTTTATCTCTAAGGTAAAAAAAATTTTATAATTCACTTGTTAAATTTGGGTCAAGCCCACTTCTTCTTCACTTCAAAAGCTAGCTTGGGCTATGAATGAAACGACTGGGCCATGAGTGAAGCGATGAGCCCATTTCGTTGCATGAAACCTCATGAGCCAGATCGGGCCATAAGTGCAATGGAGAAGCCCTATTCATTTCATGAAGTCTGGTCAGCAATTGGATCTGTCCAAAATTCTAGCAACTAGACCATTTTAAGGTCAGGCCGTAGTTAGGCCCTGCTAGATTCCTTCTTCATTGGGCCATGTCTATTTGGCTCAAGAGGGTTACTTGAAAAATAAAATAAATGGTAAAAATTCTTGATTAAGTTAAATAAGTTCTTCTACTCTTTTTCCAATCAAGTTCATTTTTATTTTTGTTAGATCCCGCCCAATTCACTCTAAAATTAAGTTTATTTTTTATTTCATTTAAAAATCAAGTCCTATATATCGTAATTTGGGTAAATCTCAATTCTTTTATCTCTAAGCTAAAAAAAATTTTATAATTCACTTGTTAAATTTGGGTCAAGCCCACTTCTTCTTAACTTCACAAGTTAGCTTGGGCCATGAATGAAACGACTGGGCCATGAGTGAAGCGTTGAGCCCATTTCGTTGCATGAAACCTCATGAGCCAGATTGGGCCATAAGTGCAATGGAGAAGCCCTATTCATTTCATAAAATCTGGTCAACAATTGGATCTTGCCAAAATTCTTTCAACTGGACCATTTTAAAGCCAGGCCGTAGTTAGGCTCTGCTGGATTCCTTCTTCATTGGGCCATGTCTATTGGGCTCAAGAGGGTTACTTGAAAAATAAAATAAATGGTCAAAATTCTTGATTAAATTAAATAAGTTCTTCTACTCTTTTTCCAATCAAGTTCATTTTTATTTTTGTTGCATCCCGCCTAATTCACTCTAAAATTAAGTTCATTTTTTATTTCATTTTAAAATTAAATCCCATATTTCGTAATTTGGGTAAAGCCCAATTCTTTTATCTCTAAGCTCAACATTTTTTTATAATTCACTTGTTAAATTTGGTTCAAGCCCACTGCTTCTTAATTTCACAAGCTAGCTTGGGCCATGAATGAAACGACCGGGCCATGAGTAAAGCGATTAGCCCATTTCGTTGCATAAAACCTCATGAGCCAGATCGGGCCATAAGTGCAATGGAGAACCCCTATTCATTTCATGAAATCTGGTCAGCAATTGGATCAGGCCAACATTCTTGCAACTGGACCATTTTAAGGCCAGGCCGTAGTTAGGCCCTGCTGGATTCCTTCTTCATTGGGCCATGTCTATTGGGCTCAAGAGGGTTACTTGAAAAATAAAATAAGTGGTCAAAATTCTTGATTAAATTAAATAAGTTCTTCTACTCTTTTTCCAATCAAGTTCATTTTTATTTTTGTTGCATCCCGCCTAATTCACTCTAAAATTAGGTTCATTTTTTATTTCATTTTAAAATTAAGTCCCATATTTCGTAATTTGGGTAAAGCCCAATTCTTTTATCTCTAAGCTCAACATTTTTTTATAATTCACTTGTTAAATTTGGTTCAAGCCCACTGCTTCTTAATTTCACAAGCTAGCTTGGGCCATGAATGAAACGACCGTGCCATGAGTGAAGCGATTAGCCGATTTCGTTGCATGAAACCTCATGAGCCAGATCGGGCAACAAGTGCAATGGAGAAGCCCTATTCATTTCATTAAATCTGGTTAGCAAATGGATCTTGCCAAAATTCTAGCACATGGAACATTTTAAGGCCAGGCTGTAGTTAGGCCCTGCTGGATTCCTACTTTATTGGGCCATGTCTATTGGGCTCAAGAGGGTTACTTGAAAATAAAAAATTGTCAAAATTCGTGATTAAATTAAATAAGTTCTTCTACTCTTTTTCCAATCATGTTCATTTTTATTTTTGTTGGATCCCGCCTAATTCACTCTAAAATTAAGTTCATTTTTTATTTCATTTTAAAATCAAGTCCCATATTTCGTAAATTGGGTAAAGCCCAATTCTTTTATCTCTAAGCTAAATATTTTTTTATAATTCGGTTGTTAAATTTGGGTCAAGCCCACTTCTTCTTAACTTCACAAACTAGCTTGGCCCATGAATGAAACTACTGGGCCATGAGTGAAGCGATTAGCCCATTTCGTTGCATAAAACCTCATGAGCCAGATCGGGCCATAAGTGCAATGGAGAACCCCGATTCATTTCATGAAATCTGGTCAGCAATTGGATCATGCCAACATTCTTGCAACTGGACCATTTTAAGGCCAGGCCGTAGTTAGGCCCTGCTGGATTCCTTCTTCATTGGGCCATGTCTATTGGGCTCAAGAGGGTTACTTGAAAAATAAAATAACTGGTCAAAACTCTTGATTAAATTAAATATGTTCTTCTACTCTTTTTCCAATCAAGTTCATTTTTATTTTTGTTGGATCCTGCCCAATTCACTATAAAATTAAGTTCATTTTTTATTTCATTTTAAAATCAAGTCCCACATGTCGTAATTTGGGTAAAGCCCAATTCTTTTATCTCTAAGCTCAACATTTTTTTATAATTCACTTGTTAAATTTGGTTCAAGCTCACTGCTTCTTAATTTCACAAGCTAGCTTGGGCCATGAATGAAACGACCGGGCCATGAGTGAAGCGATTAGCCCATTTCGTGCATGAAACCTCATGAGCCAGATCGGGCCACAAGTGCAATGGAGAAACCCTATTCATTTCATTAAATCTGGTCAGCAAATGGATCTTGCCAAAATTCTAGCACATGGACCATTTTAAGGCCAGGCTGTAGTTAGGCCTTGCTGGATTCCTACTTCATTGGACCATGTCTATTGGGCTCAAGAGGGTTACTTGAAAATAAAATAAATTGTCAAAATTCGTGATTAAATTAAATAAGTTCTTCTACTCTTTTTCCAATCAAGTTCATTTTTATTTTTGTTGGATCCCGCCTAATTCACTCTAAAATTATGTTCATTTTTTATTTCATTTAAAAATCAAGTCCCATATTTCGTAAATTGGGTAAAGCCCAATTCTTTTATCTCTAAGCTAAATATTTTTTTATAATTCAGTTGTTAAATTTGGGTCAAGCCCACTTCTTCTTAACTTCAAAACTAGCTTGGCCCATGAAGGAAACTACTGGGCCATGAGTGAAGCGATTAGCCCATTTCGTTGCATAAAACCTCATGAGCCAGATCGTGCCATAAGTGCAATGGAGAACCCCTATTCATTTCATGATATCTGGTCAGCAATTGGATCATGCCAACATTCTTGCAACTGGACCATTTTAAGGCCAGGCCGTAGTTAGGCCCTGCTGGATTCCTTCTTCATTGGACCATGTCTATTGGGCTCAAGAGGGTTACTTGAAAAATAAAATAACTGGTCAAAATTCTTGATTAAATTAAATATGTTCTTCTACTCTTTTTCCAATCAAGTTCATTTTTATTTTTGTTGGATCCCGCCCAATTCACTATAAAATTAAGTTCATTTTTTATTTCATTTTAAAATCAAGTCCCATATGTCGTAATTTGGGTAAAGCCCAATTCTTTTATCTCTAAGCTAACTTTTTTTTTATAATTCACATGTTAAATTTTAGTGAAGCCGACTTCTTCTTAACTACACAAGCTAGTTTGGGCCATGAATGAAACGACTAGGTCGTGAGTGAAGCGATGAGCCCATTTCGTTGGATGAAACCTCATAAGCTAGATTGAGCTATAAGTGCAATGGAGAAGCCCTATTCATTTCATAAAATCTGCTCAGTAATTGGATCTTGCCAAAATTCTAGCAACATGACCATTTTAAAGCCAAGCCGTAGTTAGGCCCTGCTTGATTCCTTCTTCATTGGGCCATGTCTATTGGGCTCAAGAAGGTTACTTGAAAAATAAAATAAATTGTCAAAATTCTTGATTAAATTAAATAAGTTCTTCTACTCTTTTTCCAATCAAGTTCATTTTTATTTTTGTTGGATCCCGCCTAATTCACTCTAAAATTAGGTGCATTTTTTATTTCATTTTAAAATTAAGTCCCATATTTCGTAATTTGGGTAAAGCCCAATTCTTTTATCTCTAAGCTAAACATTTTTTTATAATTCACTTGTTAAATTTGGTTCAAGCCCACTGCTTCTTAATTTCACAAGCTAGCTTGGGCCATGAATGAAACGACCGGGCCATGAGTGAAGCGATTAGCCCATTTCGTTGCATGAAACCTCATGAGCCAGATTGGGCCATAAGTGCAATGGAGAAGCCCTATTCATTTCATTAGATCTGGTCAGCAATTGGATCTTGCCAAAATTCTAGCACATGGACCATTTTAAGGCCAGGTTGTAGTTAGGCCCTGCTGGACTCCTACTTCATTGGGCCATGTCTATTGGGCTCAAGAGGGTTACTTGAAAATAAAATAAATTGTCAAAATTCGTGATTAAATTAAATAAGTTCTTCTACTCTTTTTCAAATCAAGTTCATTTTTATTTTTGTTGGATCCCGCCCAATTCACTCTAAAATTACGTTCATTTTTTATTTCATTTTAAAATCAAGTCCCATATTTCGTAATTTGGGTAAAGCCCAATTCTTTTATCTCTAAGCTAAACATTTTTTTATAATTCACTTGTTAAATTTGGTTCAAGCCCACTGCTTCTTAATTTCACAAGCTAGCTTGGGCCATGAATGAAACGACCGGGCCATGAGTGAAGCGATTAGCCCATTTCGTTGCATGAAACCTCATGAGCCGGATTGGGCCATAAGTGCAATGGAGAAGCCCTATTCATTTCATTAGATCTGGTCAGCAATTGGATCTAGCCAAAATTCTAGCACATGGACCATTTTAAGGCCAGGCTGTAGTTAGGCCCTGCTGGACTCCTACTTCATTGGGCCATGTCTATTGGGCTCAAGAGGGTTACTTGAAAATAAAATAAATTGTAAAAATTCGTGATTAAATTAAATAAGTTCTTCTACTCTTTTTCAAATCAAGTTCATTTTTATTTTTGTTGGATCCCACCCAATTCACTCTAAAATTACGTTCATTTTTTATTTCATTTTAAAATCAAGTCCCATATTCCGTAAATTGGGTAAAGCCCAATTTTTTTATCTCTAAGCTAAATTTTTTTTTATAATTCAGTTGTTAAATTTGGGTCAAGCCCACTTCTTCTTAATTTCACAAGTTAGCTTGGGCCATGAATTAAAATACTGGGCCATGAGTGAAGGGATGAGCCCATATCGTTGCTTGAAACCTCATGAGCCAGATCGGGCCATAAGTGCAATGGAGAAGCCCTATTCAATTCATGAAATCTGGTCAGCAATTTGATCTTGCCAAAATTCTAGCAACAGGACCATTTTAAGGCCAGGTCGTACTTAGGCCCAGCTGGATTCCTTCTTCATTGGGCCATGTCTATTGGGCTCAAGAATGTTACTTGAAAAATAAAATAAATGGTCAAAATTCTTGATTAAAATAAATAAGTTCTTCTACTCTTTTTCCAATCAAGTTCATTTGTATTCTTGTTGGATCCCGCCCAATTCACTCTAATATTAAGTTCATTTTTTGTATCATTTTAAAATCAAGTCCTATATTTCGTAATTTGCGTAAAGCCTAATTCTTTTATCTCTAAGCTAAATTTTTTTTTATAATTCATTTGTTAAATTTGGGGTCAAGCCCACTTCTTCTTCACTTCACAAGCTAACTTAGGCCATGAATGAAACGACTGGGACATGAATGAAGCGATGAGCCAATTTCGTTGCATGAAACCTCATGAGCCATATTGGGCCATTAGTGCAATGGAGAAGCCCTATTCATTTCATGAAATCTGGTCAGCAATTGGATCTTGCAAACATTCTTGCAATTGGACCATTTTAAGGCCAGACCGTAGTTAGGCCGTGCTGGATTCCTTCTTCATTCGGCCATGTCTATTGGGCTCAAGGGGGTTACTTGAAAAATAAAATAAATGGTCAAAAATCTTGATTAAATTAAATAAGTTCTTCTACTCTTTTTCCAATCAAGTTCATTTTTATTTTTGTTGGATCCCGCCCAATTCACTCTAAAATTAGGTTTATTTTTTATTTCATTTTAAAATTAAGTCCCATATTTCGTAATTTTGGTAAAGCCCAATTCTTTTATCTCTAAGCTAAACATTTTTTTATAATTCACTTGTTAAATTTGGGTCAAGCCCACTTCTTCTTAATTTCACAAGCTAGCTTGGGCCATGAATTAAACGACTGGGCCATGAGTGAAGCGATTAGCCCATTTCGTTGCATGAAACCTTATGAGCCAAATTGGGCCATAAGTGCAATGGAGAAGCCCTATTCATTTCATTAAAGCTGGTCAACAATTGGATCTTGCCAACATTCTTGCAACTGGACCATTTTAAGGTCAGGCCGTAGTTAGGCCCTGCTGGATTCCTTCTTCATTGGGCCATGTCTATTGGGCTCAAGAGGGTTACTTGAAAAATAAAATAAATGGTCAAAATTCTTCATTAAATTAAATAAGTTCTTCTACTTTTTTTCAAATCAAGTTCATTTTTATTTTTGTTAGATCCTGCCCAATTCACCCTAAAATTAGGTTCATTTTTTATTTCATTTTAAAATTAAGTCCCATATTTCGTAATTTGGGTAAAGCCCAATTCTTTTATCTCTAAGCTAAACATTTTTTTATAATTCACTTGTTAAATTTGGGTCAAGCCTGCTGCTTCTTAACTTCACAAACTAGCTTGGGCCATGAATGAAACGATAGGGCCATGAGTGAAGCGATTAGCCCATTTCGTTGCATGAAACCTCATGAGCCAGATTGGGTCATAAGTGCAATGGAGAACCCCTATTCATTTCATGAAATCTGGTCAGCAATTGGATCATGCCAACATTCTTGCAACTGGACCAGTTTAAGGTCAGGCCGTAGTCAGGCCCTGTTGGATTCCTCCTTCATTGGGCCATGTCTATTGGGCTCAAGAGGGTTACTTGAAAAATAAAATAAATGGTCAAAATTCTTGATTAAATTAAATAAGTCCTTCTACTCTTTTTCCAATCAAGTTCATTTTTATTTTTGTTTCATCCCGCCCAATTCACTCTAAAATTAAGTTCATTTTTTATTTCATTTTAAAATCAAGTCCCATATGTCGTAATTTGGGTAAAGCCCAATTCTTTTATCTCTAAGGTAAAATTTTTTTATAATTCACTTGTTAAATTTGGGTCAAGCCCACTTCTTCTTAACTTCACAAGCTAGCTTGGGCCATGAATGAAACGACTGGGCCATGAGTGAAGCGATGAGCCCATTTTGTTGCATGAAACCTCATGAGCCAGATCGGGCCATAAGTGCAATGGAGAAGCCCTATTCATTTCATGAAGTCTGGTCAGCAATTGGATCTGTCCAAAATTCTAGCAACTAGACCATTTTAAGGCCAGGCCGTAGTTAGGCCCTGCTGGATTCCTTCTTCATTGGGCCATGTCTATTGGGCTCAAGAGGGTTACTTGAAAAATAAAATAAATGGTCAAAATTCTTGATTAAATGAAATAAGTTCTTCTACTCTTTTTCCAATCAAGTTCATTTTTATGTTTGTTAGATCCCGTCCAATTCACTCTAAAATTAAGTTCATTTTTTATTTCATTTTAAAATAAAGTCCAATATTTCGTAATTTGGGTAAATCCCAATTCTTTTATCTCTAAGCTAAAATATTTTTTATAATTCACTTGTGAAATTTGGGTCAAGCCCACTTCTTCTTAACTTCACAAGCTAGCTTGGGCCATGAATGAAACGACTGGGCCATGAGTGAAGCGTTGAGCCCATTTCGTTGCATGAAACCTCATAAGCTAGATTAAGCCATAAGTGCAATGGAGTAGCCCTATTCATTTCATAAAATCTGCTCAGTAAATGGATCTTGCCAAAATTTTAGCAACATGACCATTTTAAGGCCAAGCCGTAGTTAGGCCCTGCTTGATTCCCTCTTGATTGGGCCATGTCTATTGGGCTTAATAAGGTTACTTGAAAAATAAAATAATTGGTCAAAATTCTTGATTAAATTAAATAAGTTCTTCTACTCCTTTTCAAATCAAGTTCATTTTTATTTTTGTTGGATCCCGCCCAATTCACTCTAAAATTAATTTCATTTTTTGTTTCATTTTAAAATCAAGTCCCATATTTCATAATTTGCGTAAAGCCCAATTCTTTTATCTCTAAGGTAAAAAAAAATTTATAATTCACTTGTTAAATTTGGGTGAAGCCCACTTCTTCTTAACTTCACAAGCTAGCTTGGGCCATGAATGAAACGATTGGGCCATGATTGAAGCGATGAGCCCATTTCGTTGCATGAAACCTCATGAGCCAGATCGGGCCATAAGTGCAATGGAGAAGCCCTATTCATTTCATGAAATCTGGTTAGGAATTGGATCTGTCCAAAATTGTATCAACTAGACCATTTTAAGGTCAGGCCATAGTTAGGCCATGTTGGATTCCTTCTTCATTAGGCCATGTCTATTGGGCTCAAGTGGGTTACTTGAAAACTAAAATAAATGGGCAAAATTCTTGATTAAATTAAATAAGTTCTTCTACTCTTTTTCCAATCAAGTTCATTTTTATTTTTGTTAGATCCCGCCCAATTCACTCTAAAATTATGTTCATTTTTTATTTCATTTTAAAATCAAGTCCCATATTTTGTAATTTGGGTAAATCCCAATTCTTTTATCTCTAAGCTAAAAAAAATTTTATAATTCACTTGTTAAATTTGGGTCAAGCCCACTTCTTCTTAACTTCACAAGCTAGCTTGGGCCATGAATGAAACGACTGGGCCATGAGTAAAGCGTTGAGCCGATTTCGTTGCATGAAACCTCCTGAGCCAGATTGGGCCATAAGTGCAATGGAGAAGCCCTATTCATTTCATGAAATCTGGTCAGCAATTGGATTTTGCCAACATTCTTTCAACTGGACCATTTTAAAGTCAGGCCGTAGTTAGGCCCTGCTGGATTCCTTCTTCATTGGGCCATGTCTATTGAGCTCAAGAGGGTTACTTGAAAAATAAAATAAATGGTCAAAATTTTTTATTGAATTAAATAAGTTCTTCTACTCTTTTTCCAATCAAGTTCATTTTTATTTTTGTTGGATCCCGCCCAATTCACTCTAAAATTAAGTTCATTTTTTATTTCATTTTAAAATCAAGTCCCATATGTCGTAATTTGGGTAAAGCCCAATTCTTTTATCTCTAAGCTAAAATTTTTTTTATAATTCACTTGTTAAATTTGGGTCAAGCCCACTTCTTCTTAACTTGTAATCAAATCTAGTTTTCTAATTTGGGTCAAGCCCGATTCCTTTCTTAATTGATAATCAAGTTCCTTTTCTTAATCAAGATCATTGTTTTTACTAACTCCATTAAAAAAACGTCTGTTTCAAAAAATGTTTTAATTTTCTAAAATTGGTGCTAATGTATTTTAATACGAACATGCAGCCTTCTCTGCTATTCCGTGTTTTACTTCGTGCGGATTCATACGCGGCTTGCAACGGTTTGGATCTCGCAAGTATGCAATTTTAGAAAATCACTATTTACTAACTCTGTAAAAACGTCTGATTCCAAAATGTCTATTTTAATTTTATAAAAGTTTTGCAAACATATTTTTAGACCTACAGGCAGCCTTCTCTGGTGTTCCGTGTTTTAATTTGTGCAGATTCATACGCAGCTTACGACGGTTTGGATTTCGCAAGCACACAATTTTAGAAAATCACTGTTTACTAACTCTGTAAAAAACGTCTATTTCAAAAATATCTGTTTTCGATCTTCTAACAAATTCGTGCAACGGATTCCAATACGAACAACCAGCCTTCTCCGATGTTCCGTATTTTAATTCGTGCAAACTCACTCACGGCTTCGACGGTTTGAGTTATGTAAGCTCGTAATTTTAATTTATTCAAAAATCAATTTTTTCCAGTATCACCCCTTTATTTCTTCAAGAGATCAAGTCTCTTAAGACCAAAACTACGTAGCCTTGAGTTTCCTATTGCACCAGGGAATACGTAGGAGCAGGATCAAGTCCTGTCAGGCTATTTTTCACCAATTTATTTATTTTTATTCTAATTAAAGGGATCAAACTATTTTCAAATAAATCACACACTCAGTTTAAGGATACCGTTCTTTGGAACGGGCGAGTAGAGTGCCTAACACCTTCCCTATTCGTAACTGACTCCCGAACCTAGAATTTCTTCCTCAAGTTAGGGTTATTCCAAATGTTTTCCCTTCAAATAAAAGTTGGTGACGGCTCCACTATCTAAATAAATTTTCTTTTCAAAAAATTTTAGCGAGTTCGTCGTCTCGTTGTAATTACGGTTACGACAAGGTTATACTAAAATTAATCCTTGTGCCTCATGTCTTTTTCCTACTTTGTCTGATAAAACGATGAAGATAGATGCTCTTGTACACAAGTAGGAAGGTACAAGACCAAGCATAATTTATGTAGTGTTTAACGTTAGACTATAATTGTCATGTATAACTTATTCACATTGATAACCCTTTCTTTGGTAATGGCATGTGACCAACTCAATTCACAACATAGGACCTTGAAAGTTAGCATTATATGTAAATCATCCTTTTCTCCTGTTCCCTATAAACCTTACATAACCCTTTCTTGATTGCTGCGATTTTCACAAACTTCCCTTGTTCAATATATATGGAAGTGACTTTAGAAAACAAATATCTTGTGCTGAAAAATAAAAATAAAACAAAAATTAAAGTAGTTTACTCCTTCTTTCTACAAAAAAAAAAAGAAATTTTATTTGAGGAAAATAAGGAAAAGAACAAATTAAAAGATATAACTAGGTTTATACAGAGTTTTAAAAGGAAATAGGCACCCATACAACTATAGAAATATAATCATAGGCTAATGAAAAATTTTGTCATAGGTGTCGCAACCGTAATTTCGATAAGACGGCGAACTCGCTAAAATTTAAAAAATAATTTTCTTTGGATTAATGTGGAGCCGACACCAAATTTTTATTTAAGGGAAAAAGATTTGGAAAAACCCTGACTCAAGAATGAGATTCGAAGTTCGGGAGTTGGTTACAAGTAGGGAAGGTGTTAGGCACCCCACTCGCCTGTTCCGAAGAACAGTACCCTTAAACTGAGTGTGTGATTACTTGGAAATATCTTGATCCCTTACTTGATGTGAAAATAAATAGTTTGACGGAGGTTAGCTTGACAGGACTTGATCCTGCTCCTACGTATTCCCCGGTGCAATGGAAAACTCAAGGCTTACATAGTTCTGGTTTGAATTGAAGGCTTGACCTTCAAAGGTACTTGAATAGAGTGTTTGACGATGGATGGTATTCGAAGGCTTGACCTTCGAAATTACTTGAAAATAAATATTTGAAAATGGCTAGAGTGTTTCAAATTTTAATGAGAATCCTTAGTCCACATATGCACAGGATCCAAGACAACTACGACTGCACTGGGATCCATACAAATTCCTAAACCCCGAACAGCAGAAAAAGCTACCAGTTCATGCTTAGGATTCGTTGCGTGAGACATAGGAATTCTAAAATGAAGTTTGGTTATTTTAAAAAAGGATTCTTAGTTCACATATGCACAGGGTCCGAGGCGACTAAGGCAGCACGGGGCCCATACGAACTACTAAATGTTGAGTAGCAGGTGAACCGCCAATTCCCCATTTAGAGCCCATTGCGTGAGACCAAAGATCCCAAAATGTTTTAAAAAGAACTTAATTTGAACATAATAAGGGAAAGAAATGACTTGATTTGGAAAAGGAATTGGTTTTGAAGTGAATTTGAACACTTGAGGGGAAGAGGATTTAATTTGGATTTTTGGAATTGTGGAGGAAAAGGATTTGATTTGGATTTTGAAGAGAAAAGAATTTTGATTTGAATTTTGAAGAGAAAATAATTTTGAAGAGAAAAGAGTTTTGATTTGAAATCTTTTTTAAAAAATAATTTGATTTGGATTTTGAGAATGAAATTTGATTTTGATGAGAGAAGAAGTTGATATGAATTTTGAAGAGAAAAGAGTTTTATTGGATTTTGGGAGGAAGGGTTTAATTTTAAATTTTTGGGGTTTAATTGTAATTTTGGAAAGAGTTTAAGGGGCAGTTTCATAATTTTGAGAACTTGAGGGGCAGTTTTGCAATTTTGAGAATTGGGGCATGTTTGGAATTATGGGGAAGCTTGGAGGCAGATTGGGTAATTTGGACTTTTGGGGTAAAACTGGGATTAATGGGAAGTCTAAGGGCAGAATGGTAATTTGGCTTTGTGAGGGCAGAATTTGAAAAAAAATGGGAGCATCAAAGTGTGGCAGCCTGGGCTCGAAGGCAAGTTAAGAGGCATGCAAATTAGACTGCCAACCATTAAACCAGGCGCTCCTTTTGGAATATATATGGTCTGAGCTTGGCCTTAAGGTAGGTCCTAATGGCTTGCATGAGGTTTGTACGTGACTAAGGCAGACTCACCTGGGTTGCTGCACCCCGAGCCCCCAGAGTTGGCTCTAGGCCTTATGTGCACGTCTTATTTACATGGGGAAACTGATCATGATATGACCCTAGCAGGGCTTGAAATCAGAAGACTGGCTTTGAGAGTCACGAACACCATATATCATCCACGGCGTCGAGCTCCATATTGTGTTTCATGATTCCCCTGTTTTGATTATGGTTCTTAAACTATATGGAGTAACACTTGATTATCAATTAGCAAAGGAATCACATATGGTTTCCGGTCCTGTTAAACAGAACTAATCTGCATTTAATGTCCAGGTTTCTGCATATTCAAAGGCTAGTTCTATTTGATTTTGGATGGGCAGTGACTAATGTTAAGAACCAGCGACTACTGGGGCCTCACTGTAGGTCATAGGGCTTGGAATAGGCACTTATAATCAAGTTTAAAGATTCCCCTTATGTTGTTCAGACCCTAACCTTGAACCTAAGTCTTACGAATCCTAAGGTATCCTTTTAATCCTGCTGATATCCAGTTGGAATGGATACTGGGTGTAGACTTGAGACTTCATAGGTAAATCTCATTCTTAAGTAGCTGAGGAATGTTTTGTCATTATTTACAAGGCCCGAGGTTGTGCAACTTAATTTACTTAGACCTGCATTTGGTCATTTGGGCTTAATAGGCTAGCCTTTTCTAGTCCTAACTGATAGGGATCATTTATAGTTATCTAATCCCCCCTGCATCCATGTCCTGGAAGCAAATCCGCAGCTTTTTAACTTATGAATTGTAGAACCTCAGTCTGGTAACTGCTTCATGTTGAGGACTGCTCCTAGGCTCTAGCAGTTTTTAGAAGTCCTGTTAGGATCTCAAGGCTTCATAACTAAGCCTTGGCAGACTTATGACACTAATGAGACTAGGCTCAGGCTTATTCAAATAAGGACAGAGAATGTGATTGTAACTGAATTGATTCTGACCAAGTAGGATTATGTAACTCTTCTTGATGTACTCCCATATGGGCAAACACTTATGCTTACCTGGAATTCCTGATGCTTCAAGGAGAAGTAAGTCTCTCTCTGGCTAGGCTGGAATAGACTAGTATTAGGTGTAATGCTATGGTCCAAAACCAGAACCAAACCTCAAGATTTTATGGTAGTTTATCATAAAATTTCAGAGAAATAGAAGGCTGGAGCATGTCTGTTACAGGTCAAGATTAGGTCTTGGGACTCAATTCAATATATCAGGAGCTTGTGCAGGGAAAAGAAAACTTCTAGGTGTCTATTATTGACCAGAATTTAGCCTTAAGACTCAAAGTTTCAAATTACAGAGGCTGAAGGTCTCCACCAGTCTATTGCAAGCTGGAATCAGGTCTCAAGTGTAACTTAAAACCAGAACCAGTTCCTAAAGTTTTTATGGGATTTGTGATGAAAGAAAGACAGGTTTTCAAGCACCTGTTACAAACCACTGATCAGGCTTAATGCTTCAGGCCAGTTAGCTCTTAGGCCACTCACTCAGGGAAAGTATCTTAGTTTATTAGAAATTCATGAAAAGAACATGGTTCCTAGACAAATTTCGCAGATTAGACTCAGATCATCATATTCGACTCAGTTGAAACAAGAATTTAGCCAGAAAAGTAAGGATTCCTAGGGAGTGCCATGGACCAGGATTCTAAACAGCCTGTATAACGAGGTAGGGGATCATTTATTATGTCTCATGACCAGGATCAAAATCAAAGATCCCATACTGATAACACAAGATAGTGGCAACCCCCCTGAGACTCAAAATCAGTTATTGGCCACCAGTTTTGTCATGCATATAAGGATAGTTCCTAATCAGTCACGTGTAAACTGAAGGAAAAGCTATCAGAAACTCGTCAATCCTATACACTTATTGACACAGGGGACGCATGCTAATCAAGGTCTATATGCCTCGTCATTCACCTGGAAACTTCCTATTTCGTCCTTTTTGGCTAGCACAATTCTATTACCTGTCTCCAAATATACTCAAGGGCTGCATAGCTTTCTTCTTATTAGCCTTTGGCTTAAGGTCTGGTTGGTTTTTGATCCAAACTATTTTAGTACATCCAATTATTCTTATTTAAGAACAGGTGGTTGGGCTGCCTAAGGACCCAGCTGTAGTTAGTCTTTTAGTATGAGCTAAACTGTCATAGGCAAACTTAGGGTTATCAGCACTATTTGCAACCAGAACCTCATTGTCCTACTTCCCTAGACTTGCTTCCAGTTCCCACAGTGCCAAATGGAAGCTGTATTTAATTGTTTAAGACTTGATTCTCTGAGTTAATCCCTGGAGATTAGCAGGAATTAAACATGCGGACTACACCTAGGAACAGTTCTATAATCTTGGTAATGACCTATGTTTAGCCTAGAGTGAATAATGTTGTGATTTATGATTGTATTAAACGCCACCACAAAGCTTAGACAACAGTCCTGGCCCCTGGTGTATCAGATTTATATTCTTCCACTTTCTAGGCTGATGCATTCCTATATTTACTGGCACCAAAGAACCTGATAGACATGATGATGCTTAGCCTAGGATCAGTTACAGTTTTAATGAACACAGGTTCTTACCTTCCTAAGTCGAACTCAATTGATTATGAACAGCTACTAACTTGCAAGCAAATTAGCTCCAAAATTTGCAGAACTGGTTCCTGATATATTTCAGGAATTGAATCTCCCAGATAAACAGAAATACCACAATAAAACAAACGCTAATTTTCAAGAGCTTCAACCTCACAGGAACCTAAAACATTAACTAGCACACACACTTTAACAATTCTGAATTAAGAATTAAAACAGGCATTACAATTATTGGAGCATCAGAATTCCACAGATTCAAAGCTTAATCATAATGCAGAGAAGATGAAGAATTGAAATGGCGTAGATTCGAGAGAGAAAAATGAAAAAATGCCACCTAACCTGTGAGTATTGAGCCAAAACAAGAGGACATTCGCGATGCTAACAGAGAAGGCTTTTGGGAAGAGTCCAAACCAGACAAGAGGAAATTCGACGAAAATTCCTCCAAGAAGAAACCTTCAAGAATTGAGAAGAATGCCACCTAACTTTAGTCGTTCAAGAAGACCAAGAAAACCCCGAGAAAACTCCAAGAGCCCCTCCCTCAAAAATCCGTTCTCCTTTTCAAGATGATGCCTTTTTCTTCTTTTTTTTCCCGCCAAAATAAGTAACCCCTCTCATGTATGCCTTCTCCCTTTTTGTACCTTTTTTTTTGTTTTTTTTTGTTTTTATTTTTGAAAAATTCAGTTTTTCTGTTTTTTCAATTAATCAATTTTTGTTAATACGTTAATTTCTGATTTTATAAATTTGTTTTTATTATATTTTTTTATTTTTAGTTTTTGTTTTTCAATTTATTTATTTTTTGCTTCATTTTTCCAAATTTTTTTTTTATTTTTCCAAAAAACTCTTTTCTGAATTTTTTTTATTATTGATTTTTTTTTTATTTTTCATTTCCTATTTGATTTTATTTCTATTCACTTGTTTTTATTATTTTTTTTCATTTTTTAATTTTCTTATTTTTTTGAAATTTCAGATTTTTCTTTTATTTAGTTTTTTTTTAATTTTTATGTTTATTTAATTTTTAATCTGTTTCTATTTGTCTATCTTTCTGTATTCTGTTTTTCCGTTTATTATTTTTGTATTTAATTTAGTGTTGGTTTCTTGATTAATTTTAACAAATGGGGGATGGGGCCTCAGACATAATTGGGTGTTTACAATAGGGAAGGAACTATGCAATTTTTATGAAATTTCCTACTCCTCTAAGTAATTTTGGTTACTGTTTGTAGTTTTATGTTATAACAAATTGAAATGCATAAATTTTCAAATTGTGATATTTGAAACATAAATACATATCTGCCATAGTTTTCCATCTTGTATAGAATTAACCCCTCTTAATATCTCCCTTGCTAGAGTATCCACATTACTATATGTAAACACCCATTTATGTCTGAGACTCCCAACTTTTAAAATTAATCAAGAAATCCACACTAAATTAAATAATAAACAAAAATCTATGAATAGATAATAAAAAAAGAAAAACAGAAAGATAGGTAAAAAGACAACAAAATGAAAATAAACAAAAAGAAGAAGGAAAAAGAAAAAAGGAAACAAAATTAATGAAAAAGAAAAAAGGAAAAAATAAAAATCAAACACAAAAAATATAAAAAAATAAAAAAAAAAGAGAAAAAGAAAGTAAGAAATAAAAATTTTGGAAAAAATAAGTAAATAATAAATAAAAAAGGATAACAAAAAATAATAATAAATGAAATTAAAAAATGAAAAGATCAAAATGGGCGGGAAAAAGGAAAAGAAAAAACAAAAGAGAAAATTGAAAAAGGAAAAGAGAGGGGTATAAAAAGAGAAGAAGGATCAGAGAAAGGGGGATTTTTCTTCACTTTGGAGGGGGGCACGAGAACGTCTCTGGAAAAAGGGGGCAGATTCGGAATTCTAAGGAACGTCTTGACACTTTCCTGGACACAGCGTCTCCTACTCCATTGGCTCCAATGTCCACGCTTCGAGATCACCCATCTGAATTTCAATTCTCAAATCGCGATCAAGAAAAGACCTATCGCAGAATCCTATTAAGGTCAGCATCCCCATCCTCTGCTCTTGCTCACTCTGTGGTTAGATATTGATAAATAACAGGAAAGTCACTCAAACTGGAATCGAATTAAATTGTACCCATTGTTAGAATAGGTTAATGTTAATCTTGATGTTTACTTTGCTTAACTGAATTGGAAATAGGTTGAGGTCTATCTTTGGTTAGGAAATGTATGGCATAGGTAGTTCCGACCCCTATATCTGAACCAAATTAGAGTTGCTAGGTGAATTCCCTCATCCACGTGAATCTGCCTAACCGATGCATGTGATGCTTAGCAATGGATATTGAGTCTTGATTGATGCTCCTATGGAGACCAAATCGTGATTTAGGCCTCTGGTCTTAGAGCCTTACACTCCATAATCGAGACGAACGTACAATAGAAGGCAGAAGGAGAAGCGCACGTCTCATTAATTGATTTCTCTGCTTCCATTCGCATTCGTGAAATAGTGAGAGTAATGATGGTCTAATAGAAAAAACCAAACGATTTCATGCATGGAAACTGGAAAACTCCATGAATTCCGAATGGATGCGACGTGCCGGGGGTGCTTGCATAGTTTAAAGATCAACCAGGGTATGTCTTGCGAGGGGGAATACGTTCTAATCATCAAGGTTGCGATCGTGCTTAGTGAAGACCCTTTGATTTAAGGCAGGGGTACCTTCAGAGCACCTTTTAGGCATATTTGTTGATCACGGTTTGAACAGAAAAAAAGCAGAGAAATGACAATGGCTCGAATAGGACCACTATGTAGTCTTGTGAGCTTACCTCCTATAGTTATGGCTCCTACTTAAATCAGGGAGGGAAGTGTAAGTTATCGAAGGAATAGAAGAGGCTCACAGTCCTTGAATCGGCCTCAGCCGCACCTCTCTGTGAGTTCACGAAATCTTAAAACCTTCGTGCATGCTTGTGACCTAAATTTCGTGCAACTTCTTCCCCACGTTAAGATCTGGAACTTGCTGCGTTGAGGTGGAAGACTTGCTCTTCACATAGTCCTTGTAAGCGTGGATAAACTTGAACCATAATTATACCGTCGCTCAAATTGAAATCTAGTCAAAGTCAGCATAGACTCGCACTCTGTCGAGCTTAAATTCACCTAAAACCAAAATATGAACAATACACTAATACAGAATCAACGTAGGATTAGAAGGCTGCTGTGTCTCGAAGAAGCATGTTTGTGACCTGAAGGTGAAATCATTTGGCAAAGCTATTTATCCTTACTATACTTCCCAAGCTGCCAATGAACATGGATTTGGCTCAATCCTAAGAGACAAAGCCCGCTGACATGGGGGAGAGGCTGATCTTAGATAGAGGTTGTCTATGTGGAGCGGATCACGTGGTGTGCAGAGTCACAATGCCACGCGAAAGCAGCGTCATTGTGAGAGCCCATATTTAATATTCTGATGCAACCGCTTGCATTTATCCTCAGAGAACTCCTGATTTGAACTTCCATCAATTGATATAACCTCCTTCCAGTTTAAGTGTACAATTTTCAAGCTCAACATCAGTTGTTCTAATGCCAATTTTTTAGAGTTCAACATGGGCTAAATCGGGAATCCCAACTGAATCGGAGTTGCTCAAGCATGGAGTCCACTGTGGGGTATCTAAACCGGACGAGAACCAGCCTGGAGGAAAGGCTCCCCAACGTGACCTGTAGATGACGAGCGAGGAAGTCCAGCCATGGCCAATGAAGAATGATGCTACGTGCATGGGCATGATTCCACAAAAGATTAAGCCAGATAGAAGATACTAAATCAAATCGACGAGTATTAAGTCACAACCAAAGGGCTGGCCTAGTGGTTAAGGAGGCACTCTTGGGTCCTCTACAGCTTGGGTTCGAACCCCACACGCACCATTTTGCCACCAAAATCCCCCTCTGCATCATGCGCGTGTCACATGCAAGCCACCGAGCCTCCTCAAGCCACTCCCAAGCCAAATGAGCCACCGAGCCATGCAAAGCCATGCAAAATATCATAAATTACAATTAAGCCCTTGCACCTTTCAAAATTACAATCTGGCCCCTAGACTTCCGGAAATTACAGTTTGGCCCCTCAATTTCCCAAATTACGGTTTAACCCCTAAACCTCCTGAATTCATAGTTGGGCCCCTAAAACTCCCCGAAGTTACACTTAAGCCCATGTGCCTCTAATAATTATGGTTAAGCTCACGCGCCTCCAATAGTTACAATCAAGAAACTCCCTTCTATAAATGTCATTTTCAATTCCTTAATCTCACGCAATGGGCCCTAAAA
This sequence comes from Canavalia gladiata, assembly GCA_037954105.1. Classification (NCBI taxonomy): domain Eukaryota; kingdom Viridiplantae; phylum Streptophyta; class Magnoliopsida; order Fabales; family Fabaceae; genus Canavalia; species Canavalia gladiata. The sequence continues at coordinate 12,624,227 of CM075662.1, read as the reverse complement.
ACAAATTGGTAGCTTTTTCTGTTGTTCATTCTTTAGAGGTCCGTATGGGTCCAAGTGCAGCCGTAGTTGTCTTGGGCCCTATGCATATGTGGATTGGGATTGCCCCTCCTTTTCCAAACAAATAAAAAACTCATTTTGCATCCCTTAATCTCACGCAACGGGCCCTAAAAACGAACTGGTAGCTTTTTTTGCTGTTCGCTGTTTAGAGATTCATATGGGTCCAAGTGCAGCCGTAGTTGTCTTGGGCCCTATGCATATGTGGATTGGGATTGCCCCCTTTTTGAAACCAATAAAAATCTTATTTTTCATTCCTTAATCTCACGCGACGAGCTCTAAAAACGAACTGGTAGCTTTTTCTACTGTTCGTTTTTTAGAGATTCGTATGGGTCCAAGTGCAGCCGTAGTTGTTTTGGGCCCTGTGCATAGGTGGATTGGGGTGCACCCCTAAAATATTTTCAAAAAAGACAACAATGCATTCGCTTTTCAATTCAAACACCTTTCGAAGGTCAAGTCTTCAAATCAAACCAGAACTACGTAAGCCTTGAGTTTCCCATTGCCCTGGGGGATACGTAGGAGCAGGATCAAGTCCTGTCAGGCTAACCTCCATCAAGTTATTTATTTTCAAATTAACTAAGGGATCAAACATTTTTCAATAGTCATACACTCAGTTTAAGGGTACCGTTCTTCGGAACGGGCGAGCGGGGTGCCTAACACCTTCCCTACTCGTAACCGACTCCCGTACTTCGAATCTCATCCTCGAGTCAGGGTTTTTTCCAAATCTTTTTCCCTTAAATAAAAATTTGGTGGCGACTTCACTTAATCCAACAAAATTACATTTTAAAATTTTAGCGAGTTCGTCATCTCGTCGGAATTACCATTGCGACACCATACATTGAGCAATTCTTGACAAAGAAACAAAATATTGTCATTTTGTACACAAACCTGATAGAAACCTGGTCTGGAATTTATATATTGTGCCCCATATAAATCTTGACATCTTGCTTGACAGAATAGACCCTAAAGCCTATGTAGTATTGAAACTATTGCTTAACATCTTGTGCTTCACATTCTTGATGTGGGGATTTATATATTCATTCCTAATTTACAAGTTTCTTTTTACAAAAGGAAGAAATAATTCTTGATTGGAGTAATTTGTGAAACCATTAGATGAAATTAATTGTTCAACCTATTTCTTATTTAAGTGCCTGCCACGGTAGGTATATCCTTTTTGTGCAATATTTGGTATTGAAGTTCTATTTGGATGCATGCTCTATTATAATGATGATGCAGATGAAAATATTGAAAGATGCAAGCTTTGTGGTGAAGAAAGATATAAGATTACCAACATAATGTTACCATTAGAGCAACCTTTGAGCATAAAGGTTCAGTAATGATGAAGAATACAATGAACAAGGTGCGGATTGGAAAGGATAAGGATGTTTGGATTAATCATGAGGTTAGACAACGATTGGAACTTCATTGGGCTGGACAAGACTTCTAAAAGAGGAGCACCATTAGCAAGAAAAATCAAGCTTGTGATAGTGGAGCCTCCTTATATACTGGTGGTTCTATATCTGTTGTAGTGCATCGTATAAGGTGGTAATTAAAAATAAAATATTTAAGTTATTTTTGTTATTTAAAAGTTTATTTTAATATTGTCTATGCAGAGTAAGAAGTTTGAACGGGATCCAACTACATTTGATATTATGGAAAGGACTAAAAGGAATAAAGTTGGAGAATAGGTCAACAATAAGGCAAAAAATGTTGTTGTATGTATATTTCAACTATAGTTTCATTTGTATATTCTTTGATTCTTTTTTATTCTAAACATACTTATATATACTTTGTAGGAGTAATTTGTTCTTCGTCAAGCTTAATCCCTTCAAGATAATATACATGACTCTAATGAACATTCTATAGTCTCTTATAATGCCAGTTTTTTGGATGTTGTTGGAGGACGGAACAAGAAGGGACATGTATATGACTTGGGTCAACTAGGTGATGAGTTCTTGTCCTCATCTGCTAACTGTAGCCAGCCTATTGTTAATGTTGGAACTAACTATCAACAAATCATCACCAACCTTAATGAAGAGTTAGAAAAGACAAAAACAAAGCTGGATAGGCAACCGACCAAGTTAACTCAAACAAAAACAAAGCTGGATAGGCAAACGACCGAGTTAAATCATACTAAACAAGTTCTTCAACAAGTAATGCAACACTTGGGATTACCGTCTAACTCTAATTTTATGAGCTCCATTGATAATGTTGATGCTGATGCTGATGATCATGATGACAATGAACCTCCTAGCACTAGTCATCTTCCACTTGCTTGACTCTTTTTTCACATTGACATTTTTATTTTTATTTTAATCATAAAATGATTTTATATGAACTTATACTTATCTACGTTTAATTATGTCTGAACTATGTTATTTATGTTAGTTTCTTTATTTAGTTATTTATGATTTTGGAATCCATAATTTTCTTAGTAATTATTCTATATATATTTCATATAAACAGGTTTATTCTAATTAATTTTTATATAAATAAAATATATTCAAAAAATTTTAATAAAATAATATTAGAGACCGATTTAGCGACGGATTGTGTGGTGGCAAAAATGATCATTAGCACAAAATTAGCTATAACTTTAGCTACTAATTGAACGACTACTTGATTAGTAGCAAAATTGACTTTTGCTAGCACATTTAGCGATCGAATTTGGTGACCACTGGTTAGGTACCGATTTAGTGAATGATGTATTAGTGACAAAAATAGTCTCCACATACACACTTTAGTGACTGAATTTGCAACCACAATTTTAGTTACTGATTTTAGCGACCAATTTACTAGTAGTAAATTTGGTCTCCATTTTCAAATTTTAGTGACCGATTTAACAACGCACGTTTAGTGATTAATTTTGCAACTTTTTTTGTTGCAATATTGATCACCTATAAAAATTTATGAAATTAAACTTGCAATTAAATTTTAATATTTTTATGATCGATAATTTTGGTTACCAAAATCTCATTTTTTAGGATCAATCTAAAATTTTGATCATTAATTATTTTATAACTAAGTTTTAATCACCACTTTTAATCGAATACTAAATCAATCAAAAAAAATTTTAGCGACCAATTATTTAATGTTGATAACAAATTCATTTAATCATTAAACATTAATTTTTTTTAATATTATGGTTTAAAATTAGCCTATTCAACTATTTATAAACTTTTCAAACCGCTAAATATATATGATAGGCTACTCATCTCTCTACGTAGTTTCTAGGTTACAGTATTTTAGTATATGAGCATATTTTTTATATTCTGAACTTGAGAGGGTGATTCTTTTTTCATTAGAGTTTAATCCTAATGAAAATCAATTCAAAGGAGTATAGTTATCAAATTTAATTGAAATATACTAATAATATAAAAAATTTACACTATATATTATCCAATTTTAAATTATCATGTTATTATAAATTATTTTTTAATTTATAATAATTACTTAAAAAGTTATACCTATTGTGATTTTTAATTAGTTAATAATGTAAATTTTTTATACTAATAATATATTAAAATTAAACTCAAAATTATTATAACTAATACAAATAATTTAATTTCACATACTTTTCTCAATTTATATTTAAAAAATTAGTATATTTCAAAATCACGGAAAATCAAGATTTAAATTCAGTCAAATATCATTTATTAATTTTTGTTACAACATATCATTAAAAGATTTCAAACAAATCAATCACAACAAATAAAATAATTTAAACAAATCAAATTAAACCAATATTAATAACTTTTAGTAAATCAATTCTACTTAAAAAAATAATTTAAAACACATAATATATTCATAATCATGTATATTAATTAGCGAAATATTGATTCAATTTAAGAAAAAGTTAATTTGGATTCGAGTTCTGAGAACATAGTTGTGTTAAAAATTTTAAGAAAAAGATTATTTATTATTGTCCAACTTAACTCAAAAAATATTACTTTAATAAAAAGATATTTGTAATGTAAATAAATAAATATTATTTATTTAAATTAAGACAAATTTTTACATTAAAAACATATCATCAATCATTATCAATTAAAAATTCAAGAAAATTTATTAAAATAATTAAAAAATTAGAAGACCAAATTTGAGTGAATAACTAAAATCACATATTATCCTTGTAATAATGTTTATGACTTCAAAAAAAGATCAAACAAAAAATACATTAAAATCTTGAAAATGTAAGAGTACAATATTTTAAAAAAAAATTATTGAAATACTGGTCTAGGAGATTTATAGTTTCTACCTAATTTAGGATTCTTGAGCTAGCGTATGAGTGTTTGTGAATTGGGATATGAGGAGAATGGAGGGCGGAAAATGAACTATAATGACAAAATCATACAGTGTCAGTGTCCTGATTAAAAGTGATTGCGGAGGCAGAACTCATTATTACCTTTCGTAGACCGAGTCAATCCATAAGCTAATCCATTCTATACGTTGCAAATTTCATTTGTATTAGGCTAATGAAAAGAATTTTAATGCTCACCCATTCTTGTAGCGGCGTTATGGTGAAACAAAAATTGGTATGAAAGGTATATCTAGCGCCGCTTTCCTTTACCACTGCCTGCCACCTGATTCTTCTTCCTTTTACTTCTTGAATTGGTTATGACTTTGAAGCAAATTCTTGATTTTAATGTCGTTTTCATCAGTAAACTCACTCTTTTGAAATAAGAAACCAATAATTCTCCTTACTACAACCAAGCACGGCAGAGTCAACGCTAGTCTGGTCGTCCTAGTTGGAAGTTGGGAGATCAAGATTTAGTGCCTGATGCATTGTCTATAGATTTATTGTACCCTCACACCCATTACCACTCATTTTCATTGTTATTTATCTTCTTTAACTTTATAATTGCTATGATAAGAAAATTTGAATATATCGCCGTTTGATCCCGTTTCGTTTTAAATTTAATGAACAAAAATTTAAATTAATTGAAATTAAAAATAAAAAAAAATAAAATTTGATTTTTAAAAATAGAAACGGATGAATTTAGAAATATGACACTTTTTTAGATCTTCAAATTTATTCTAAATCCGACGATTTTTTAAATTATTTAAATATTTTTATTATTTTAAAATATTATATAAAATTATAAAAATAATAAATTTAAAAAATATATAATAATTTAATAAATTATAAAAAAATAAAAAATATTAAAAATGAATAAAAATTTTTTTTTAATTCGATAAAAATAAAAATAAAGCTTAAAATTTTAAATCCGATAAAAATAAGAACAAGAATAAAAATGGAATGGGTTGAAATTGCTTCCAACTCATCTTATTCTCATAACTATCTTATATTTTAAACTATGTGATATATTTTTTTTATCTAAAATAGTATAAAATTTAATTGAAATTAAATATACAATTAGTGTAAATATTTTTAATATTATTTTTTAATTATTGGTTGTTATATAATTAAAAATTATTTTAAAATTTATTATATAGTGATTATACTTAATTAATAGTTTACAAATTTTAGATTAAAGTTTAATTTTAACTAATTTTTAGAGTAAAATAATATTATTATACCTATAGTCATTTCTAATTGATTGATACAGTGAATTTTTTACATTAATAATATATCAAAATCAAACAATTTTATAAATATAATTGGAATGCAATAAAATCAAAGTATCTGCATAGTGCTGGCTTAAAACACAATCATATTTGGAAAAAAAAAATTGCAATTTCCGGCATTTGATATGCTCTTGTACGGTTTAAAAGTTATTTGAGAATATCCCTTGTAATCTATAATTAATTAAATTTTATATTTATTGATAAAAAATTTAAAATGCATTGAAAATGTAAAATTGACACGTTATTAAAAATTATTTAAAAACCAGTTCTTTTAATACATGTCCTTGGAAATTTTAAAAAGTTATAAATAAAAAAATTTATTCAAAAAAGTATACTTAATGTATAAAAAGTATAAAAATTATTCAATATTATTTTTAGTAATATAAAACTTTATCTGATAAATAGAATAAGAAGATAATATAAAAGTAAGGAATAATATATTTAAGATATATTTTTAATTTGGTATACAGAAAGATATTCTAATGGATGGTAATATACATTATATAAAAATAAAATTATACTTATAAAAATAATAATAATAATAATAATAATAAAAATAATTATGATAATTTTAAAAATAATTAAAAAATAATGTGATAGAAAGTGTAATAATGACAATGATAATATAATAATGATTAATAATAATAATATCAGTATCAAGTAAGAATAAAAATAGTATTGTTAGTGTATAAATGGATAGGATGACTTAGCTCATCATGCATTATCTCATGTAAGCATATTACTAAATGAAATAGACCTACATTTATGGTATGTTTAAATGAAAAGAAAAAAATTAGTAAAATTAAAAAAAAGGATAAAATAAAATTCTTAAAGATTAGGATTTGTATATAATTACATGTTATTAAAATAAATTAATTTATGGATCATTATACATATGGATTTTTGAAAATATTTTTTTTATTTTTTACTTATATTTATTTTTTACTTTAAAATATTAAAAAATAACTTATAATTTTAAAATATTAAAAAAATTAATTTTTTTATTAGTTAACTAATTTCTCTGTATAAATTTATAATGAAACAAGTTATTTATATTTAGATCCAAGCTTACAAAATTTTGTAAGCTTCATAAGCAAAAATTTAAATACTTAACTTTACAAGTAACAGTAGCAATAATTTTATCCATGATGATAATATGATCTCATAACGATTATAATTGTGGTGGTATTAAAAATAGTAATTATAACATTTGAAAATGTTGGCAATAATGATAAAAAAAATTGGATGGAATATTATAATATTTTAAGAAATTTAAATTTTTTACTTTAATAAATAAATTTAAATTTTTATATTTAAAATTATTTATTTGAATGAAAAATTTTAAATTTATTAAATTTTAAATTTTATATTTCAAATTTTTTTTACTAACATAAAATAATTTTATTTTTATTATATAAAAAAAATTATTTTTTGAGTATTTATGGATTCTCATTATTTTTACTCTTACTTTTTAAAACTATCAAAATATATTGCGAAGCATATTTAAATATAAAAAGTAAAATAAATAATAAATCATCTAGTTATTAAAACAGAAATGAGAGAAATAGATGAAAGAACTCTGCAAAATTATAGAAAGAGAGATGAAAGAGACAATGAGATAGATGTAAGAGAATAACTAAAAAATAATATGAAAAAAAGCAACATTTAAAAAAAGTTATTATTCATAAAATTGAATTATAAAAATTTGAAAAAAAAAATTTAATTTTACTTATTTTAAAAAATTTTAAATTTTTTCATTTTAATATGTTAAAATTTTTTTAAAATTTCTTAAAAAAATTCAAAAAAAACATATTTTAATACTTAAAATTAAATATTCTTTTAAAAATTATTTTTTTCTTAAAATAATTCATTCAAATATAAAATAATAATAATAATAATAATAATAATAATAATATATACTAATGGTAAAAAAAAGCTTTATACTGTGAGGAAAAATATAATTTTTTTTTATTCTTTTACCATATTTCTAACCTAACTCTTCGTTTTTGGAAAACTAATAAATAGGATGGTTTATCCTATCTTATTAGCTCGTCAACTAATAAATTCAAATATGATATAATAATTAACATTATATCTCTAACATTTTATATTCATTTTCCTTGCATATTTTTTGAATATTTATTTGTCTTACATTTTTCTGATAGTGAACTAAAATGAGATTTGTCTCCCCTTTAATAATATTTGTAAAAGTTTATAAAAATTATAAATTAATTTAATTATTATAATTTATTTTAATAATTTTTAAATTAAATTTATAAAATAAAATTTCATATAATACAAATATTATTAAATAAATAATTAATTAAAATATTTAGCCAAACACATCCTTAATATATATACAATTAACTTCAATCATTGTCTGGGCCATTCATTTGGGTAATTAATGATTTTCCCTTCCGAAAACCTTGAATCAACTAGTTTCTCTTTTATATGTTATTATCTTAATATTATAATTGTTAAACAAATTATTATTTATTTACAAATAAATAACTTTTTAACAAAAATTAAACTATTAATATAAATTTTAAAGATTTATGTTAATATAATGATATATTATATCAATATTTAATATATTGATGATTTATATTAATTTTTATATAAATAAAATTTATTAAAATAATATATCATATTGTTATATAATTTTACAATGTTCATACTAAAAGTTTAAGTTTTATTAAGAAAATGTTATACCAAATGGGGGCTAAATTGTTAGTAAATGAACTAAATTTTAAAAGATTTCAAAATTCAAAAGTATCGCCTCATAGCCATAGTTTGTGTGGTTCAAAAGATCTACCATCCTTTACTATCATTAAGTGGCTATTGGTCTATTGTTTGGGTTTCTAACAATTTATTTGGGGCGACGTTCTACAATTAACATGAGCACACAAAGTTTTCCATATTAATTTGCATATTACTGAGTAAGGTGATTACAATTTTGAATGTTAAGTCAAAATCTATAAACACGGGGTAGACGCGCAAAGAATGCTTTACCAAAAGTCTTCTTCCAGAACATCATCAATGATATATATATATATTTTCAATAAATGGGTTGAATAAGAAAGATGATCAATTAACTTAATCACCACGCCTCATCAATCACAAATTTGAAGACTAGTTTGGAATTTTTTAAGATTTTCTTGGGTAATACCATGTACTCGGAATAATATTATCAATTGTACACCCAGTTAATATTTGAAGTTTGAACAGTATTTATAGGAAGTTTCATGGTTCCTTCGTGCTCAATAATAATCCATACACAAATAGCTGAGAGTTGATTATGCTTACATAATGATCATGACATGGGGTTGGTACTTGGTCTATATTTGAATCTCTGTCAAAACCTTGGGGGAGAAAATATTAAAACAAAGACATTTTTTTATTGAGCAAACCAAACATTATATTATTATATATAGTTTTTTGTACTAAGCTTAACACAGCAAAAGTAACTTTATTCGATTAGAAGTTTATTTCCTTGAAGTTAAGCTTATCAACATCTAGCTTAAATTTATTTATCTGGATGCATGACGTTCAATTTAGTCCCATAGGTCCAAATGCTGAATTTAATATATTAATAGTTGCGTGCAACTCTTTGGATGGATATACAAAAACAATTAAAGATAACTTCTTTGGAGACATGAATATTTAACTATCGGTGCCCAATAAAATTAATTAGTCAAATCCTTTGATGCAAATACTAATACTTATTGGTCCAAGTAAGAAAAAGGTTTTTCTTTGTTTTATAATTTTAAGTAATGATCTTTTATAACTGAAATCTTGTAAATAATAAAAAAATTTATTAAGAGTTTTATCTCCTAAAACAGTTTTACTTGCTGACTTGGATTTAAAAAAATCGGTTACACATGTAAAAGTAAGAGATATTAGATCTTAAATTTTAATATTTATATAAATTTAATAATTTTATATAAAATATAAAATTTATTAATCTAATTATTAAATTATATTATAATATTTTTATAATATTGAATATTAAATTTAAAAAAATTTGAAAAAATATAAATATATTATTCAATTATTAATATTTGTATATATTTAAATAATATATAAACGTTAAAATAAAATTATAAGATAAAATATTTATCACTTTTTTTAATAAAATTTTATATATATAATCTATTTAATAATAACTTTTCAATTAATAATTAAATTAATAAATTTTATATTTTATATAAAATTATTAAATTAATATAAATATTAAAATTTAATATATTAACAAATTTATATATATATATATATATATATATATATATATATATATATATATATTATGTGATCATATTCCCTACAACCATTTAAATATATTTGGATAATTTATTAACTATTTTTATCAATTACAAAATTGAATACTATGAAATATATGCTTTACCGTGTATAGAACAATGTAATTAATTATGTAAAAAATGTTAATAATTAACAATTATAATTAATTAATTATAAAAACAATTAATCGATTAACATATGAAATGTAATTACTATCCGATTGCAGGAACATCATCATTATATATGTGCATCTAATAGATATTTTTTTTACAGGAGCAAAATTAAATTGCATATGCATGAAATTAAAAAAAATTAATAATTTGAATTTTAATACAGTAAAATTTTCACAGTATAAGCCAATTTAACATTATAGCATGTGTGATTTTTAAAATAAATTTTAATAATATAATAGTTTATAATTAGAAGAAATTTATAAATTATAATTAAATTTAAAAGGATTAAATATATTTTAAATTTTTCTAAAATAATAAAATTATAATTTCAGTTCTTTATTTTTAAAATATCTTAACTATATTACCTAACGTTAATTTAATTTAGATTAATCATAATTAAAATAATTTAATATTTTTAAATATGTTAATTATAGTCATTTTAATTATGATTAATTTGATTTAATTTAACTTAAATTAATGTTATAGATCATAATAAATATATTTTAAAAAATAAAAAACTTAAAAAAATTAAAAAATTACAAACAAGGGTTAAAATTTGATTATTTTAAAGAAATTAACAATATATTTAATCAAATTAAAAATGAATTGTCTACATTTTTATTTGAATAGGTCGAATTTGCAAATAGTGAATAAAATTGGTGGCAAAAATGATGTCCTTTTAAAATAAAAAGGAAGGTTCTATTTTCAATCTCCATGGGACACTAATTTGTTGCCTTCGTTTAATAGGAAGGAAGGAAAGGTTTAATGTGGGAGGCTGAGTCACGATTCATAAATTAAAGAATTGTGATCTTCTCCCTCAATTTCCTTTCCCTGGATGAAGGGAAATATATTGAAGTCATATCTAGAAATCCCAATTTGTTCCTTTCATTGTTGTTGGTGAGAACAAGGACATTTCTACGGTTGACTTATATTATAAGATGATTGCTTTTGCAAATTAAAATATGAAGACATTTAATGTATGGCTCAACCTGTCCCAGAAAATAAAGAGCATAAGAGGACATAGATCAAATCGTGAGACACACCCTCTTTTTGAATTATCACATATTGCCATATGGGTTCCTTGGACATTTCTGAAGGAATGTTGAAATTTTCCCCTGAAACTTACTTGTACATGTATGGAAACTAATAACCAATATCATTCTACAAAAGAATAAAAGAATAAAGAGGAAAATACAAATTTGCAACTTGTTCTCTAACGGCAAAGTTAAGAATAAATAATAATAATAATAATAAATTATCATTTATTAATATTTTAACATTATATCAATTTTCTATAAATCTTTCAAAATTACATTAACAAGTTAATTTTTGTTAGAGAAAGTCTATATAAATAAAATTTATTTTAGTGTAAAGAAATAATAAAAATTTACAGAAAGAAATAATAAAAAATGGTACAAGTTAAAATAATATACAATTAATTTAATGATGAAAAGTTAAAGTTGTTTAAGGTTCAAAGCTCATTGTTTTTTTTTTTTTAAAGAAACTCAAATAAAATCTCACTCTTATGTAATAACTTCTTAGTTTATTAGTGGCTGCTTCGTAGGCCCCAAATACTTAATTTGATCCCTAGAATCTAAACACCAGGATTAATTATTCTTCCATTGTCTATTCTTTTTCTTTTATTTACATTTTCGATCAATCGGTTTCCTATTCAACCATGCTCTAGAGCCTCCTATTCAACAAAATTCATGATAAAAGCTTAATTTTAATACATTATTAATATAAAAGTTTATATACGGTGAATCAATTAAAAATTATAATAAATAATTTTTAAAATAATTATTTTAAAAAGTAATTATTTATAATAATATATTAATTTGTAATTAAATAAAAATTAAAAATTTACATTAAAAGTACATTTTAAATAATTCTTAACATATATTCTCATTTTAATTAGAGATAACAATATTTTAAAGTAAACAAACTTGTCGAAATATGACTCTTTTCTTTTCTTTTCTTTTCTTTTCTTTTTAATTTCTGGTATGTTCTCCCTCGTTTCTCTTATAGCCTTTCTCCCCACCTCTTATGGTGAGGTAATGTATATATTTTATGTAGAAAAGCTTACTTTTAATACATTATGAATATAAAAAATTCAAACATAATTAATCAATTAAAAACTATAATATTTTCAAAAATAGTTATTATAAAAATCAATAATTTAGAATAATATATCAATTCATAATTAAATAATAGTGAAAAAAATTTACGTTATAAGTAGATTTTAATTAGACATAACAATATTTTAAAGTAAACAAGCTTATCAAAATATGACTCTTACTTCTCTTTTTTTAATCGTTGGTACATTCTCCCTCTTTTCTCTTAATTATAGCCTTTCTCCCCACCCATTATGTGAGGTCATTTTTATATATATATATATATATTTTTTGTAGAAAAGTACTTATTTAACAAAGGGAGGGATTAAATAAATTTATGAGGAAAAAAACGAGTAGAAAAATAAACATAATGAAGAATATACAGTGTGTAAGTTTCGTCCATAAACGCTGCAGGCTGCACTCACACTATATAAGGTTAGATCAAGAATAATCTCAACTCTAGCGTGGAACTGAAACCATATATTCACTCTGAGAACACCATCTGAGTTGTAGTAAGAAGCATAAATGGAAGAAAAAATTGCAATAAAAAAATTGCAAGAAGATGAGGAAAGGCCATGTGATAATAGCACAAACTCAAGGAGCTTGATCCATGAATCCTCCTTTCATAATACTGTAAGTTTTCACATATATCATGTTTAGTTCTTATTACTTCATTAATTTGTAACAAACTCATGAATCTTTCAAAACCATAATATTGTGAAAATTTATGAAAAATATGACTGATTCGGCTGCAATTATAGTTGTGATGCGATTACAAAGACCTTCAAAACCTTGATGAGTTAGCACAAGTCTTCACCCTGCTCTCTCCTTGCTTATTTTACCCATTTTTTTTTTATTATTCATGCCCATAAAGTTTTTAGATGAATCATATATCTGTGTGTATGGGATGATTTTCTCAAAATAAATATAATATATTTTTGAGATATTAATTTGTTGATATTTTCTAACTAACATATGGATGGGAAAATTGTGCAGATGGGATCTACTCTTCTAAGCTTGAGCCTCAATAACTCAGGACAATCTACCCCTAAAATTCAAGGACAGCCCCAAACTCAAGTGAGTAATATTTCTAGGGTACCCTATAAACTATGCAAGAGTATATGTTAATTTTAATTAATTTGCATAAGTTTTTATTGATACCGTTTATGATGGATACATGATGGATCAATAAGTCCTTTTTTTTTTTTTTTCTTTTGGGTATGAGTGACTCTTAGATGGGCATGCTTCGAATCAAGCTTGAGGAAGCAAAGAAGGAGAATGAGATGTTAAGAGCTATGGTAGATCAGATTAATGAGCACTGCACTGCTCTTAATAATCGCATACTTTTGGCTATGCAGCAGCATCAACTATCTTCTACACCTCGGAATAATAATCATGACTTGCAGGTAAGTTTGACTTAAATTTTGTTTTGCATATCCTTGTTTAAACAATTGTTCAATTCTTCTTCTTCTTTTTTTTCTGTTACATTTGATTCTTAATTTTCTATTGTTTAAAAATGATATCGTTTTACTTGGTCAACTTATAATTTCGGTGACCGCAATAATGTCGGTCTAAAGGTGCTATATCATAATATCAAGAGTTGAAAACCAACAGATAAACAAATTACCAAAAATATAAAAAAAGTATTATTATTATTATTTTTGGTTGCTCTTGTAATTATCGGAATCTGGACTGTACCCACTACTTACTTCATTAATCTAACCTACATTTTCTGGTGAGAGAAATGAATTCCTACACTCCATTTAAGCTTGTTATTGAAGCATAATACACAAGAGTATAAAATGACTGCAGGAAAAAAGTATACAAATTCGATTTTATTAACATTTATTCTTAATATTAGTTTTAAGCAACAAATAGAAAGTTTTTTTTTTAAAAAAAGAATTTATCATATCAAAAATACCAAAGTGTAAAATATTATGAATTGTTTATAAAAAAAAACTTTCTGCCTAGTTTTATTTGCCTAGCAGGATGATATTAATAAAATCTAAACAAAAATAAAGACTTTTTTTTTATTTTATAAATGTAGCTAATTAGAGTTTGATTTTGATGAATGTGGATAATCAAACCTTTAGTCTTGATCTTAATTAAATTTTTTATAATAAAAAAACCATAAGGTTTGAATATAAAATTTTTATGTAAATTATTTTAATTTTTAAATATCTTTTATCAATATTAAATCAATCTTAATAACTTCGTTTTATCTTAATTTAAACCAAGTTATACTAATTAATTAGAAGAATGATAAAGCTGCACATCTTAATAAAATTTGCAGAGAAATAGAAAAGAGGCGGAGAAACCAATGTTACACACCCGGCAGTTCTTGAATATTTTTGAAGACAACAAAAAAGAAGGATTTGGGTCAGTGGAAGACATTGAAAAGAAAATGGGTAGAAAGAATGGATATGATGATGAGAACAATGTTGAAGGTGAAATCAACAGCCAAATAACATCCCAAGAAGCAAAACGCATAGAAGAACAACCATCTGATGTTTGCAGGAAAGCTAGAGTGTCCATAAGAGCACGATCAGATTTTTCTTTGGTACGGTTTCTATCTCATTTTGTGATTATTATTTTGAATAGGACTCAAATTTTATATTGGAAAGTGTTTTTTTATTTTTCACACTCCTTCAATTGTGAAATACTTTGAATCCTTAAACTTTTTTTTTTCTTCTTCATGAATAATGCTCAAACTTTAATCTGAAACATGTGAATATGATGATTTATCATATTTTGGAAGAACCTTATACTAACACTACAAAACATTTACATTTCTTGGTAGACAAAAAGTATTAAATGTTAGGACTAATTTTATTTATGTAGCCATTTTTGTATATAATATAAACAGGGATCAGGGCCTACATTTATAAGCTTTGAATATAGAAAATCTACATTAAAAATATACTGTATTATATTAATATTTGATATTAATAATTTTTTTGTTAATATAATAAAAAATATATATTATATTATTGATATAAACTTATAATATCTATATTAATAATTAAATTTCAATTAAAAAATACAACACTAATGGAGGTCTCAATTCTATGTTAGTGATAAAGGATATTTTTTTTTATAGTGAACCATTTTCTATTAACTTTAATTTGTACTATTTTATGCGTACATAAAGTTTTCTTCTTCTTATTTTTTTGGTACATTTGTTACTTAAGTTAGATATCATAAAAGTTGAGGGATGCAAATTACTTTTCTAAATTGTAATATCTATTACTTAATTTGTATACTTAGTGGTTGACTGATAATAGTATAAAAAAATATAATTGACTCATAATAATACCTGGCCGGCTAGTGATTAAATCAATCAACTCTAATTTTTGTATTATAGACCTAATATAAGTTTATAATTACATATTAATTAATTATAAAGAAATTAACTTATTTTAAGATTAATTTATATTAGAGTTATTTTTTAATAAATTTTTAAACTATTAAATTGTATTAATCTAACCATAAAATTAAAAAAAAATTATTATGTAGATAAGAGTATAAAAATATTTTAAAAAAATTTAATATAACGTATATTAGAAAAAGCATCTTATGATAAAATTAAAGTTATTTAATAGAATATTAATTTTTTTTATTTTATGAAACTTTATATACTTAATTTATATAATAAAATTTTTTAATTTAAAAAATAAATTGATAAAATTTAATAATTTTTAAAAATTATTAAATAAAATAATTCTAACATAAATTATTCTTATAATAAATTGATCTTTTCTCATTAACTATATATTTAAAATATGTAAAAAAAAACTGATAAAATGTTCACTTCTTTCTCTTTTTTAGTTAAATATCTATTTCATCTCACTTTTCACGTATATACCATTTTACCTTTATATTTTCAGTTTAAAATATACATTATTTAATTCTTATTTTCTCACAGTTACTAATTCTAAAAATCTTATTTTACCCAGAACTAATTTTAATTTTAATTTATATATAACATCAATAGCAATGCACTCAATTTTTTTATCAGCATAACATTGCAATACTGGGTGGGGACTATTGTGAAAATAGAGATTATAATCTTATACAACTTGTAATATTAAAAGTTTAAATTGAAGAGCTATCACTCTAAGAAGGACTTTAAATATTTAACCAATATAGTCTACCACTCGACTTTAGTATGTGATCAAAGACCAAAAGAAAAGTCAATAACAATGTTTAAAAAAAAGGTTAAATAGATTAGTGATGTTTGTAATACTGACATGAAAAGTGAAACTCAAACAAAAATTTAACAATAAAGTAAAGATATAAAAAGCACTAGAGATTCTACTAATCAACAATCAATTTTATTAATATAAACTATTAATGAATTAAATGCTGATATATACAACATACTGTTAATACAAACATTTAATATTTATATTAAAATTAATTTTCATTATACAAAAATTATAATACTTAACCATTTTTGTCTGTAATTAAATAATAATTTTTTTATTACAAATAATGTTGAGTCACTAGGAAGATAGAAGGAAATGTCCATTTGAATGGGATCATAATTATTATTTTAATGTTCAGATGGGTGATGGGTGTCAATGGAGAAAGTATGGACAGAAGACAGCGAAAGGTAACCCATGTCCCAGAGCTTACTACCGTTGCAGCATGGGAACTGCATGTCCAGTTCGTAAGCAGGTTCATCCACAAACATTTATATTTTCTTACCATCACTTCACTTTCAATGATGATATATTTTTTTTAATTAAAAATGGTTTACATTTCTTTTATTAATAATCTAACGGTAAAATATATTTTTTTTAGAAAAAGTTGATATTTTTAGTATGTGCTAGAAACTTTTATCCTTTACAATATATGAATAATGACAAGTTTCTGTTCAAGGTGATGTATCATTAATTTGTTGTTAGAACAAGAAGAATCTTAATTTTAGTTTAGACCAACCCTTGATCCTTTAAAATTATCATTTACAGTAGCTCATAAAAATTTTTTTATTATTAAATTAATTTTTTAAGATTTTATTTATCATCATGTTAGTTTTTTAAAATTTTGTTATTAAATTAATTTTTAAAGATATTGTAAATTGTGGAAAAAATCTCGTCAAGGATAATAAAAATAAAAATAGAATCTTTCCAAGTTTAATTTAACAACAAATTAAGTTTTTAAAGAAAAAAAGTAAAAAATTATTGGATTGAAGCTTTGGATAGATTGATGTAGTGAAAAAAGTTAGACTAATTTAGGAAAAATAAATAAATTTTTAAAAGTTAATTTAATGAATGATAAATTTTTTAAAAGACTAAAGTATAAACAAAACATAGTAGTACTCATTGGTATTTATATTTTTTATTTCCTCATTTTTGAGAGGGTTGTTCTCAAGAATCTTTCTATTACAAATTAACCTTTTGTAACTTTCAAAATAAAAAATGGTAATTAAAGATTTTTTAGAACTAATTTAAGAAGTAAATTTTTTGAAAAACTAATACAATATTTATAAATTAATTCAAAGAATGAATGGGAGAGTTTTTTCTTCAGTTTAGATAATGAATTCCTTATCATTAATTCAAGCCACACTTACTTTTTGTAATATTGTGGGCTTAAAATAAACTTAATATTATATAATATTTGGTTTAACAAGTTTGATATATTTCCTTGCATTGCATATAAATAGTTTAGTATTGCCAAAGTTGATCGATAGGATCAATTATATTATTATATTTGAAAGGATCATATATACATCATCCATTTTGTTTTGTAACAGGTTCAAAGGTGTTTCAAGGATGAGACTGTTCTCATCACAAGCTATGAAGGGAACCACAACCATCCACTACCACCAGCAGCCAGATCCATGGCAACTTCAACATCAGCTGCATTGAACATGTTCCTCTCAGGTTCAATCACAAGTTCACATGCCACAACCACTTTCTCTCCACACATTTTCTCTTCATTATCTACTATTTCCCCAACTGCTTTAGCCACATTCTCTCCATCAGCAACATGTCCAACAGTAACACTGGACTTAACCCAACCCACTAACCATAATAACTATCTTCAATTCCAAAGAACCACCACATCACAAGACCATACACAATCAATGTTCCCTTTACCATTGCATGGTCATCCTCAGGAATTGCACTTGTGTTCTAAGCTTCCAACCCCAGAGAAAAACCTTGCTTTGGTGGATGTTGTGAGTGAAGTTATGGCCAAAGATCCTTCTCTCAAGGCAGCATTGTTTGCAGCCATTTCCTCACTCACTGAAGATCCTCACAACATCAATAACCACAACCAACCTAGTAAGAGTAGTAGTGGTGGCTATGACCCTTGTTCTAAGATGCCAGCAATTCCACCTCATCAGTCTTACACTACTCAGTTGATTTAGAGTTAATCATAAATATAGTTGTCAAATTAATAATAAATCAAACAGAAAATGTTGCTTGCTTGCCAGGAGAAGAGTGAACATGTTATTTGTGTAAGAGGTAAGTTTTGTGAAGAATCAAAAATGCCTATTTCCCCATCTTCACATACTGGTTTTTGTTAGTGGTTAATTTTGTATAATAAATTAATGAAAAGAAGTTTCGGTTGTTGGTCATGTAATTATATATACAATATCCTGTTTAAATGATGTATAATATATGAAAAATGTTGGTAAGATATTTTTTTTAAAAAATATAGATATTATATGATTGATTATTTTTTAAAAAAATTAAAGTATTTATAATTACTTTTTAAAATCATAAAATATATTAAAAAGTATGTTTAAAAGATTATGTTAGTAGCATCTTTTGTAATATATATACAGTGAACGGATGGATATCTTTGATTGGACGATAAGAAATTTTAATGGCCGCTAATGAATCTATACTAGGTTGAGGTAAGGGCTAATTAATTAGTTTAAAATCCATGTTGTGAATTATACAACAAGAAGTGAAGGGATAGTCATGATATTTTCCTGTCTTCAGGTAGGTAAAAAATGTGGGTCTAATTTATTTATTTTTTTATTGCTGTTTTATATTGTTTTCTAGCGGAAGCGTAAGCAAGGATACCAGGGCTAAAGATGCTCCTAGTAACCTTAATTATCATACAAAATTACAAATTCAATAATAAAGTAAAACACGGATCTTAAAAAAATTAATAGAGATTTAATCTTCCATTTTCTACTTAATTTTAGATTTATTTTTTATAATTTTGTTTTTTTATTTTATAAAAGATTATGTTTTAATTTTTATTGTTAAAATTTTTAAAATTTAAGTGATGATGTTATCCAAATAAAAATATAATTTAATTTGGTCATATTTTAATTATAAGTGTAAACAAAATATAAAAAAAAATATGAATAATTAAATTAACATATTTATGAACTAAATTTTATAATTTAATATATTTTTAAAATTAATAAATTTTCAAAAAATATTAAAATATGAGAAAGTAAGCATATTCACAAAACTAAATTATATACAACATTTTTAGAACTTAAAAATATTGAAAAATTTAAGAGTAAAAATGAAAATATTCAATAAATTTTGTAAACTAAGGTCAAATCCAAAAATATATATCAAGGATAAGCAAAATTAACTGTAAAGTAAAAAATTAAAAACTTAATTAAGCATTACAAAATTTTAATTATACAAATTATTTTAAGAATAATTAATTTTTATTAGAATATCTGTATTAAAAGAGCTAAAATATAATAGTTAAATAATTAATCATTTAAGTAGGATATCAATAAATAAAGGTACAATTAAAAATTAATACAATATTTTTAATTTTGTAAAGTGACTAATATTTTTTTATTACAAGTATTTTGAGACAAATTAAAATTTATAAAATTAAATATAATTATAAAATGATGGGATATAATTTTATTTTTGTCATCAAATCTCTTAGAATGCTAAATTCTTTTGAGAAATATAGCAAAATCTCAATAAAAAAATAACTATTCCTATTTAAAATAAATTGAAATTTGATGACAAAAATATAAAATAAATTATTCTTCAATTATGTTATATTATACTTTACTTTAAAAGTTTTACTGTCTTAAAATATTTGACATTAAAAATATTTATTACTTTATTCTTCAATAACTTTATTTATTTATATCTTATCTAAATACCTACTTAATTTAATATTATATTTTAAATAATTTAATGATTTTTCTATTACATGCATATAATTTAAAATAATTAAAAAAAATTAATTATATTGATAAACAAAATTTTATTTTAAGAAATTATTATATTGATAATAAAAATAGCTCTAAGTTATTTTTATTTTTTGAGATTTTAATCCTAGAATGTTTTTAAGGATTCTATTCTCTAAACTATTTTTAAAAGAAATTCTATCTTTATTTTCATAATTTTTATATTTATGGATCCTAGGTTTAGAGGATTCCTTATTCTTTACAGATTTTTTATTTTTATAATCCCTAACTGTATCTATTATATGTGATATGTCTTTTGGTGTTGGTGTCCTTGTTGGTAAGGGAGACCTATCGCTTAAAGATGACCTCTTTCTTTGTGAAGAATGTATTTTTTTTTATTCCAAGTATGTACATTGTCTCCAAAATGGTTGACATCATCATTTGATGTCTTCTCCTTACTATTATGATATCCTCATTTCTAGAACCAATAACTTATATGTTTCTTTTGATTTTTAGAATACTTCTTAAAGTTTCTTCTTTCTAGATTATCTAATCTTTGTTCTACGACCTTAGTTGAGGTTTGAAAAACTATTTCTAACCTAATAACCTATTGTTCCATTTGGCTTCTAAGAGATTGATCGCGGAAACTCATTTGTAAATACAAAATTATCTTATCCACACCCGGATTTCCTAAGTTATCTTAATCTAGAAATAATCAATTCAAAAAGGTAGCAAGCCTAAATTATATCATACAACAAGCAAGAGTTAGGAAAGATACCTAAATCCCTTGGCCTTGTAAAAAGCAAGCAAACAAGTTGGTGCTACACAACTAGACTAAAAACTTAAAAAAGCAATTAGCACCCTCTTATCAATCCTTGCATGCAACACACAACAACCTCATTTTCCTTTTGGAAATATCCAATTACAAGTAAATTGAAAAATAGAAACCGATTTACACCAAAAGAAAAATCCTACTACAATGAACTAAAACTTACGAACCAAAGTGCACCTAAATTACAAGTTCTCAATCTAAAATTATAAGCTAAAACCAAATATAACAATGTTGCAATTCCTTCAAGCTCCAAGTCCTCTAGTTCATTTGGTCACCTTTCCTTGAGTTTTTGCTTCCCTAAGTCACCTACAAAAGAGGAGCAATTACTTCCCTCATTGGTAGTTCACTTAAAATAGGTCTAAATTACCACACTTCTCACCAAGTGTTTCAACTCTTTATTTTTAACGAACTCACCACGCAACCAACATTTCTCACACCAATTGAATAACCAAAAACAGACCCTAATCCAAGCTTAAAATAGAATCTTCTTAACCTAAACTATGAATCTCCTGATGCACCCAAGATGAAGAAGAAGACTTATGTGTAAAGAAGTAGGTGGTGCATACAACAACTAGGAAATTTTAAGACAAGAAAATAAAGGATATCACAAGGAAGCTTACTCAAAGAGAATGGAAACTAAAACAAAATAAGGAAGCCAATAAGACAAGCTAAATTAAAGCTAAGAAATAAGGAGGCACTCAAAATATTGGTCCTAGAAACTTAAGAGAATTACATGCATGTACTTATGCAAAACCATGCTACTAGCCGAATATAAGGGAGGCCTAACATGAACTAATCATACATCTAAAATCTACAAAATTGGACCTTAAACTACTAGCATGAACAAGATAAACTAAGCATACAATCAAACAAGGGACTAGATCATACTTTGCATACCTTTATTTTTCACAAAAAGTTTTCTTCACTTTCTTTTTCTTTTTTTACTCTTTTATTTTCTTTTTTTTCAATTTTATTTGTTCCTTTTTTGTCCTCAATGTCTAGGTCCTATATTCTTATCCAAATCCTTGAATATGGATTTTTTTCATGGTCCTAATTTGGTCTCTAAGTCTAAATTGATCCTTTAAGTGCTTTACACCTCTTCCTTGCTTGCATATGTCCAATATCAAGTCATTTTGGTCAAATTTTCTCTAAGTCCAACATAGGTAATTTCAGCTCCAGGGATTATTAAGTACATTAAGCTTGATTAATATGAATTAAAGCTACACTTATTTTGAAAATTTTAAATACTTAATGTCATACATGCATAGGTGCAACTAGTAACATACATGCATCAACATGTTTATGCAATCTCTTGAAGAACTTTTGGACAAACAAGACTTAATAAACAATTAAAGGACATATAAAGAAGGATCAAACAAGCTGAATCAAGTACAATCATGGCACTTAAGATTGGATCATGCAAGCATTTGAGATCTAACACCAAAATTTGTGTTCCAAAGACTTGAATTCAAATTTCAATTTTTTGTTTGAAAAATAAGTGATGATATGGACAATCTACACCGATTACAATGAAGATCACATTCAAATTCAAAAATCCAAAACTATTATGAAGCAAATTAAGCATAAATTGAGCAAGAAATGATCAAATCTTTCAAACTAGGCGTAAGTTAGCGCCAAAACTAAGCAAGTTACAATAATCAAACAATTGCAAAAAATTTAGGTGTTCAATTTGTGAAAATAATACACATCAGAAAGACATAGAGTGAATCAAAAGCAACAATAATCATTCAATTTGAAGGTCATTTGACTAATTAACTCGAAGAGGGAAAAAAAAGTAAAAGATGAGGTTGTGCATGGAAATAGAATAGGATTTGTGGCTATGGATCATACCTCTATGAGAAGATATGATACCGGTTGATGTAGATTTGAGATATAGCTTTTTTCTAGTCAATGGAGCTAGAAGAAGATTGAAGGAATTGTCTTGAACTCTTGGATCCTTGATGCTAAAGGTATGCGTCACCTTTCATTGAAAGGATAGCCTTCTTAGCCAACATTAGAATGCTCTATGGATAAGGAGAGATTCACTCACAAACTTAGAGAAAAAAGACAAAATTTTCTCAAAATTCATTAAAATTTAGCAAATGAATCCAAAGTTTCAAAATAAACTAGGTGATGGCTTTATATAGGCAAAAGTAGGAGCCTACATGGAAGATGAAGCATACAACTTTGAAGCTGGCCCAAGGATGGTTTATTGGTCTTGGAATGCAAGTCCAATATGATGCTTTCCTCCTTTCCTCATGCAGCTCCAAGTTGGACAAGAGCCAGCCTAAAAACCTCAGTAAAGAAATACAAGGAAAATAAGCCCCAAATCTATACATATTTGGGCCATTAGAACCTAAAATATAAGAAACACCTAGTTCCTAATCTAAGGTATAAAGAGTCATAAGAGAAGAGTCTTGGGCCTGAGGAAGCTCCGTCGTAACCGTAATTACAATGAAATGACGATCTCGCTTAAAATTTTAGAAAGAATTAATATAATTATGGAGTCGCCACCAAATTTTATTTTTAAAGGGAAAATATTTGGAAAAATCCTAACTTGAGAAAGAGTTATAGGTTCGGGAGTCGGTTATGAGTAGGGAAGGTATTAGGCACCCTACTCGCTTGCTCCGAAGAACGGTACCCTTAAACTGAGTGTATGATTTTGATATTTTTGAAAACTGTTTGATCCCTTTAAAGAGAATAGAAATAAACAAGTTTGTAGAAAATAGCCTGACAGGACTTGATCCTGCTCCTACGTATTCCCTGGTGCAATGGAAAATTTAGGACCTGATCAGGATCTCTCCAACCCACTCAGCCCCCGCTTTATCCAAGAATTCTACAGTATGCCAAATGTAAGGTCCCTAATTTCCTTCCCGGTGCAGACTCACAACTTGATGTTGTTGCAGGCCATCAGGCCTTAAGCCATGCCTCAAGCTACCTAGTGACAATCTCCTGTAATTTCCTCTGCACCATATTTCATTGGATATAGGCATTGGTTCAATATTGATTTTGCTACTATAACAGGTTCAGGAAATGTGACCTGGGGCAGCCATCTGCCCATGCTTTAAACTAGGGTTACTAATCTACCAGACCAAAGGTATTTTTGCCACTCTGATCCATTTTAATCCTCATTTCATTCAAGGTTTCTGTTTCAGGTGTTGTTGTGTATTGTTCAGCTAAATATTTTTATGTGAATTTTTACCATACATTGTCCCTACCTAAGCTCCACTCATTATCTCCTTGGCTAATTGGTTCTTAACTGGTATGTGACTAAGGGTTTTTCTCAACTAACTTTGATCTTGCCTGCTATGACCCCTTATAGCATATCATAATCTCCTTATTTCTACAAACAACTTACTAGTTTTGAGACTAAAAGGAAGCAACTGTTACAACCTCATTCCATACTTTCCAAAATTGAGGTTCTCTTCCTAACCTTTAACCATGGGTTTGCACCATATAAGAGTGCAAGAGTTGGTTGTAGTAGACCTATGACTCAACTTATTAAACTTTGGTGAAGAGTTAACTCTTATCCTAGTTGATCAGGAGTATTCATTATCAAGTGAAGGATCTGCCCGGTGACCTTTATACATCTGCTATTGAATATCTAGGTGATGTTATCTTTGACTATTCAATTTATGAAGTTAGCAGATGAATTTTGTCTATTTTGAACCTTTCTAGCCATAAATTGTAAAGCTTATAACCTTTTAAGGGTCTTCTGTTATGACTCTTCTACATCAAGTTGGCCTATATGCACCATTAATGACATCTATGAGGTTAACATTGGTGCATATTATTCATGCAGAAACACATGCTACTACAATGAATATTGTAGCATTTCTTCTGGTTTTGGATTGTTTCACTGATTGAATACCACTCCTTCATAAGAATGGACCTCAATTCTAGAGGATTTGACTGGCCAATCTAGACCTAGTGGAAAACCAGTAGTACTGAATTGAAACTAATACAAATTTTTCAGATTTGCAGCAATTGGTTACCAAGCCACTGCAGAATTCAAAGCTCCACGGCGAGACTCTGAATTCATTTTTAAATTGAATTTTGTATCAATGACAAGGCTATTCTCAAGTTCACCTAAGTCATCTATCATTTGGTGAAAGGCTTTGAACTATGGTTCAAGCACAGAAACGACAAACATGCATAGTGATTAATCTAAACACATCCTTTGCTAATTCTATCTTGCACACGCTTATCATAGCAACCTAATCAACTGCATGTGGATTTTATCAAACAATTCCAGACCGAAATTTAAACAGGTAATCAGAATCACTTATGCAGTTATATTTTCTTTATGGTATTAAGTCACTCCTCTTTCATTTCGCTACAACGCGACATTCGTTGTAGTTTCCAAGTAAGCAGAACAAGTTATGAGAAGAAATGTGATGATTCAAGTGCTTTGGTAAGAGGAATTAGACGAGAGCACTGACCTGAGTAGAGCTTAAATTCAAGGAACATAGAACTTCTTTCGATTGAAGCTAGAACCAATTTAGTGTGAAGCTAATTCTTGTCGTATCTATGACAGTGAAGGCGCTCGGAGAGGAGGAATTGGAGCAACAAACACGATGAGGAGAAAATTCAGAATGCTTCCAAGAGGAATGAAGGTCGGAGAATCCAAGAGAAGATGAAGAAAGTCGAGAGAAATAAAGGTCCAATGTTGTAGAGAGAAGCTCCAACAAACTTTACGAAAGCAGCAAGGAGTCAGGAAAGCAGAGAGAAAGAGTTGAATCCTCTTTGTGAGGTAGAGATAATCTGGAAGGATAGAGATTAATTAAGAGCAGAGCCCTCCCAAGGAACAAAGAAATCCCAAAAATCAGAGAGAATTGAGAGTGCTTTTCAGCTTCTTCCTCCAAAGTTTTTTCACGGTTCTGCCAAAAAGTAACTGTTTGTTTTCATTTTCCTATTTATACCTTTACCTCCATTACTTAACTATGGTTTTACTAACTTAACTCCTAACCAATTTTTTAACTCTAGTTGTAACCCCTAACTAATTATTAATTAACTCTAATAAAATAAAAAATTTTCTTTTTTTTATTATTTTTTTGTTATTTTTATTTTTATTATTTGTTTTTATTTGCTGCTCCCGTTTTTATTTTTCTTTCCCTTTTCCTTCAACTAGGCCACTTACCGCATTTTGGGCCAATTACTTCTCCTTTCTTTTTTGTTTCTTTTCTCTCTTTTTTTATTAATTTTTTTTTAAAAAAATGGTGATTTGGGCTTTTGAGCCCAAAAATACGTCTCCTTTTTCCTTTTTCATTTAATTTATTATTGTAAGTTAAATTAAAATTTTTCGGATAAGAATCAGTGTTCACAAGCTCCTTCCGAAGGTCCAAGAAGGCTTCCACCTCCTTTTACAGCTTCTTGGTTCTTGCTCTAGATGTGAGCCCAATAACTTTGCTTGGAGAGGCTTCAGTAGTTGTGGTATGCTTTGAAGTTATCCTTGCATCACGCCTTCACATGATAAGGAAAAGGAGGATCTTTGAAAGGTTGGAGGTCCCAAACAACAAAGAGGATGCATTCGAAGACAACACCAAACAAACCTTGGGTAAACCATAGGTAAGTGCCCATTGCCTCATTTAGCCATTGGGTACAAGTACATCAAGCTTGTGACATAAAACAAGCACTTACAAGAGGCAATTTGTTTGTTTGGTAAAAAAAAAAAAGAAGAGAGAAGGAGTAACCATGGTCATGGACAATATTCAGCACAGTCCTACCAAGTTTTTTATGGTTATAAATAGCAGGAAAGTAAATTGCATGTCACTTTCACTGTTCACAAATTTTCATGGATATAATTTCTCTCCCTCTAACTCAAATTCTCTCTATCTCCTAATCAGATATGCCATGTTCCTTCTTTTTGTCATTTCTAAATTTGTGCATGGGCATGCTAAATTTTGGCATGCCCAAAATACCTTTAGTTAGGCAATAATTTTAACTTGGCAAGGTCGTGCCCCTGTGTGCACAATCGTGCTCTTTCCATGCATTCTCTACTTTAGCATAGTTGTGCCCAAGCTATCCTATATAGACATTGAGTAGAGATTTTACATGTTCAGCGCGATTGTGCCTCTTTTTACACGATCATGCATAGTCATCATTAATTGAAGTTCTTGCAAGCTTCACAGTCAGGCTCTTTGCTGCATAATCGTGTTATTCATTATTGCTAGGTTTTATGATGACACCACTCTGCCATTGATATTTGCACGACCGTTCACATGGAATTTAGCACAGTCATTCCCATGTTGCAATGGTCATGCCACCCCAGGAAGGTATGTGTGCTTTTCATATGAGTATGGTCATGCTTAACCTAGCACGACTATGGAAAATTTTATTGAGCTAACTTGAATTTCTCATTTTTGCATAAAAATGCCTCCCCGTATGCAAAAGAGAAGACAAGCATCCATCTTTACTAAGGCTGAACCCCCATAGGACTTAGCTTACCACATAGTCACACAAGGGGTTACTGGCATGCAGCCTCGCTTGGTGAGGCTGCTAGAATTCTCTTTCATCCCAGTTCACAACTTGGAGCAGAGCCGTTAAATATGCTAGGCAAAGAGTGTCAGGTGATGAGGTACCTGGACATGATGGGGTGGATGTCGCAATCGTAATCATGACGGGACGACGAACTCGCTAAAATTTAAAAGAATTTTAATTTGATATGTGGAGTCGCCACCAAATTTTATTTGTAAAGGGAAAAGATTTGGAAAAACCCTAATTTGAGGAAAAGATTTAGGTTCGGGAGTCGGTTACGAGTAGGGAAGGTATTAGACATCCTACTCGCTCGTTTCGAAGAATAGTACCCTTAAACTAAGTGTGTGATTTTTGATATTTTTGAAAATTGTTTGATCCCTTTAGTTTAGAGTGAAAATAAATAGGTTGATGGAAGATAGCCTGACAAGACTTGATCCTGCTCCTACGTATTCCCGGGTGCAATGGGAAACTCAAGGCTTACGTAGTTTTGGTGTGAAGGCTTGACCTTCGATGGTGTTTGAAAGATGAACAAAGTATTTTGAAGATATTTTAAAGAAGAATCCTCCGTCCACATATGCACAGGATCCAAGACAACTACGACTGCACTGGGACCCATATGAATCCCTAAACATCGAAGAGCAGAAAAAGCTACCAATTCGTGCTTAGGGTTTGTTGCATGAGACCTAGAAGTAATGAATTTGATTTGAAAATAATAAGGATAAAAAGGGTATTGAGCTTAGGTAGAAAAGAATTAAGCTTGATTTTATTTTTTGAAGAAAAGAATTGAGCTTGATTTTATTTTTTGAAGAAAAGAACTTGATTTTTGAAGAAAAGATTTATACTTGATTTAAAATTTGAAAAAGGAAGTTTGATTTGAACTATAGTGAACTCAATTTGGATTTGAAGAATTGAATTAAATAAATTATTTGACCAAAATAAATTTTGACTTGAATTTGGGGATTCGAATGAACTCGATTGAAATCTGAGGAAAGGAATTGAAATTGCTTTGAGGCTCAAAGTGATTTGGGCTTGACCTAATAAAACTTGATTTTTAAATTTTTTTAAAAACACATTAGGCTCAACCTAAGAACTTTTGATTTCCAATTAAGACCGAAAGTTAGGCTTGACCTTAAAATCATCTAGGATTTTAAAATAACGAATTTTTTCACTTAAATATTTATTAGAATAATTATGGTTTCTTTTTTTACTTAATTCAAATGGCCCAATCGGCTAGCCCATTAATACTAGCAGCCTGATCATAAGCTGATTGTGGGGCCCATTAATGCTAGCGGCCTGATTATAAGATAATTGTGAGGCCTTTTCTTTTTTATTTTTAAAAGTATAACCAGATATACGGCTTGAACCGGGGGTCACTTGCACAAGCTTTCATTGAATTAGCCGCATGAACTAAACCTTGGGCTTATACCATGATTGCTAAACTCAAAATATGTAGTGCAATAGGGACTGCATCCTCCTTTTTAAGCCAGAATTTATTCGGTGGCTCCATACCCATTTTCATTCACAAGCCTTCTGCATGGGACTCTTCCTCACATCGGGACGCCCAGCATGTCTGGGCCCTTTTCCCTTCTTTGGTCAGACTTGAAGTTGTCACTTTTCTGGCCCTGCACATTGCGAAAATATGAAGGCAAGGGCATTTCTTATTATGAATAGAATATGGCAATCACTACTACTCCAAAGTCAACCGCCTGTTTGCATGCCAAGGGAACTAAATACACAAATATTCCAGCCTTTGTTGCCATAATGACAGCCCTTCTTCTCGGCGGGACTCTCCAATTTTTGTATAGAAGTACGACCGACTTTTACATGCATGCACGTGAATTTTTTCTATGAGAAGATAGTCTCCATGTGGGTTGAGGGAAATACGGGACGATCAGCCGCTGGACTTTTATCTTTGTAGTGTAATTACCTTCATGAAAATGTTTTGACCCCTTTGCAAAGGAGGAACAAGAATCAGCCATATTCATGATTATGAATGAAGTACCTCTGAACCACACATGAACTTCTTGGAAGGCGTTTGTAGCATTAATCTAACCAGTAACACCATGAGCTATCTCGGTTCTTGAAGGTAGTGATCACATCACACAATTAGAGTGAACTTGGCATGAGATGCATTGGTGGATGATCCCAATATCATGGCAGAACTAGTTGAAGTAACAGAAGGAGTGGACGCCTAAAAAAAAGACCTAGAAGGAGGTGAACCAAAGGTGGACTTACTGGGCTACCAGCTAGAAAGCCCAAAGTGAGTAGAAAAACCCATACCATAATTGGAGCTAACAAGGTTGGCTTCTGCAGAGGAAGTAGGGGTACTTTGTCCAGAAGTTATACCTGAACTAAAAATGTTTGTGGCAGGACTTGAATAAGGAGATAATGAATTACTTGAAGAGTGCACTATGCTCAAACAAAGAGGATTATGAAGATGCAACCATTTGGATAAGGGAACTGTTAATAGTAGAGGTGTTAGTCATCAGGTCAGTGTTAGTGGAAGAATGGACATGGGCTGTAATTATGCAGGTAGGCTGCATGGAACTTGTTTCGATTCAAAACATCATCTTCAGCACCCCTTTGTCGCACATGCACGCCTCCTATTGGCTGGGACGAATCTTCTTGAAATTTATTACAATATCACTATGGAAACAGGGATCCGCATAGGAGAAATTCACATGTATCAGGTCTTGCATCTTCACCATGCATGCAATACTAGCCTGATTATGTGGCCAAAAATTTGGTGGGGTATACCATAAATAAGCTCCCAATCTGCCCGTGCCTATAATTCACTTGATGACCCGCACTTTGGGCTCACAATCAAGCCCCTAATAGTCTAGCTAGTGTAACATCCCAATTTTTCTATGATAAATTTTTGAGGTTATAAATAGTTTCTAGAATGAAACTAGGTGAAATTAGAAATCAAAAGCAGAAAATTAGGAAGTTTGGTGCAAATGACGAAAATGCCCCTGCACCTGGGCAACTCAAATAATGAACCACAAAAATGGAAATACAAGTATAAGGCATCCTAGAGGGATTATAAGCATCATGTATGGTTAAAATTAGTGAGAAAAATTTAGAGACCTGAGAAGGGACGAAAACACCCTTCGAAAACCCCGAAAATGACTAAAATGCCCCTAAGAGCTATACTTTTGGCACAAAGCTAGTCAGGTTCCATAAAAATAGTAAACAACCTTAGATTAACATGGGAACGAACCAAAAAGTCTTAGAAAGGTCAAAGGAATAATTTGGGAAATTTTCCAGCAATGTTGAAAAAAATTACGAAAACGCCCTTGGAAGGCCGAGAGGGCGAGATAAGGTGATAAGTATGCCAATAGTGGGCCCCACACCCATGTGCACGAAATGCAACAGCTGAAAAGTTGGTGATGAGTCACCAAAATGAAGTCAACCAAGTCTTCCACAAAAAGACAAAAGTGAATAGTAAAAAGGGTTATTTTAACCATGGTTAAGACTAACCTTGGTTAATTAAAAATAAAGCATGCTTAGGGTAAATTAATCATAACTAGAGGAAATATTAGTCTAATTAACACTAATATAAGCCTAAAAGGATAATTCCTTAAATTTTGATTTATTTTGGAAAATAGAAAAAATCAAGGCAAAATTACCAAAATACTTCTAGGTGCAAAACTAATTCCACTTGGCCCATAAGAGTCCGAATTTTTTTGGGACCCTTGGGACCCCATTTGCTTCAGATTTTTCAGCTTAGAAACTCATCAAAATCCTCTCCATTCTCTCCAAGCTTGCCATAATTCCAAACACCCAAAACTTACACTTTAAGCCTAAGTCTTCATCTTTAAGACTTAAGCTATATTAAAGCTATAAACACTTAAGTCCCACCACCATCCTTTGTCCACGTCCAGAGCAGACCAGAGGGGACCCAAGGCAGCTTTTAAAGCCCACAAAAACACTAAGGAGGTCTGCAACAAGTAGGATCTTTCTACTTATCTTTTTATGCTTTTAACTTGTCTTTTTATGGTGTGCTTGTCTTCTTTCATGCATCTTTTCTCCAAGATCTGTTTGTCTTCTTTTATTTTCACTTGTGAGAGTTTAAAACTGTATTTTAATCGTTCAAAATCAGCCCCACCCATTTTTAGTGATTTTTGAAAAGAAAAACAAAGTTTGTTCGGTTAAAAGTGCTTCTAAGGCACTTAGAAGAAATTTAATTGGTGGATTTTGTTTTAAAATTATTCTTGAGGCTTTGATCAGTTTTATGCTCTCATGAGAAAGGTTTTTGAAGCTTATTTGAAAGAGGATTTGTGGATCTTGGAGTAGATCATGGAAATATACTCTTTGTGGCTTGGAAAAATATATTATGTTGTTTTTGTCATGCTTATTCTTATGCTTAAGTTTTAACCTTGTGATTTTCTTTTGTGATGAGTTTGGTATGACCTTTGTGCTGGATCTGCACCTCTGAGTATGCATGTTAAGAGGTGTAATAAAGTTTTGTAATAAGTTCCAAATATTTCCTTTGGACATTAGTTAGAAAGCTACCAAGAAAATGATGTAATTTGTAGCCAAAAGTGGCTAAAATCTTTTTATGGCACCCTAGACTCATCATGGCCAGCACTTAAACATCAAAACATGGATAAAAGAAGCATGGTCCAGAGGCAAGAGGGGCTGTACAAGCCTAACGCAACTGAACCAAGGTGGTGTGAGATGGAAGATTTGAAGAAATTACCTTGGCTAACCAAGGAAGGCTTTCGGCGACAACTCCCAAGCAAGCTTTAGTTTCGTTAAAATTTTTCTAAGTAACTTAAGCTTTGAAATAAGGTTTTAAATGAACTAAATCAACCTTTAAATAAAGTTAAACAAAACAAAAATGAGTTAAAAACCTCTAGGAGTGCATTCGGCCACCCTAGAGAGATTTTGGCAAAAATGGGCTTAAAATGTGATTAAGGAAAAATCAAGTATTTTCAACAAGTAAATAACTTATTTGGAGGTTTAATTAATATTTAAGAGGTTAATTTTAAGAATATATAGCCTAGGTAAGCTTAGGGAAAAATATCAAAATTACTAAGTGGTAAAATTTCCAAATAAGCTTAAAATGGGTAACTAGAAATTTACCATAACTTAAGCAAGGGTAAATGTTAAATTTTTCCATTCCATTAAAATTTGAGTAAAATGACATAAGATTACCTTAGAATATGTCAATTCTAAAGTATAAACTTGGCTCCTAAGTAATGGTCAACTTAGGTTAACTAGGGTTAAGAAATGGTCAATTTAAGTCAACTAGGGTTAGGAGAAGGAAACCCTAAACCTAGAAGAGTGGCATTCAGCCACTTAGTGGTTAATTAACTTAAAGGAGGTTTTAATTTACAATTAGGGTTAATTAAGGACCATTTTTATGTGAATAGGATGAATTTAAAGTATGAAAAAGTTTTAAGATGGATAAAGGGACCAATTGATTTTTTTAAGCAAATGATCTTATGGTGAAGAAGGAAATTGTGGAAACCTTAGTCTAGGAGGTTGGAATTCGGCTACCATGTTTTAAATTAACTAAGAATGAGTTTCAATCCTTAACTAGGCCCAAATAATGATCCGAAATATGTACGCAAAATATAATTAAGGTGTATGAAAGGTGGAATTTGAGGAAGTAGGTCATCCGACCATTAAGGAATAAATTGACGTAAAATATTAATTAATTTCTACTTAGATTTTATATTCGACCTTACAAGGATAATAAAGACAAAAGGAATTTAAAGATCCTAATTTAGATAACTTGGGAAGTATTAGAATATTAGGATTAAAAGTTTAAAGGAAAATAGGAAAAGGTAAAAAATTTCCATTCGGTCATGTTTAATCAAAATTGTTCTAAATGAGTTAAAGGATTTGTAAATACTTAATACTTGAACTTAGAATAATTAGGACATGCATAAGACTTGAAGAAAAGAGAATACAAAGAGAAAAGAACTTGAAAGGTGCCATTCGACCACCTAGATTAAGATGCTAAGACGTAAAATCTTAATGAACCAATATAAATTTGAGAAAAGGAAAGGATGAGAGGTAACTTAGAAGGATGAGTGATGTAAGTCCTTTGTGTGATTTCAATTGAGTTTAAATATGCAAGGCCTGACATGGCAGACTAGAGTTCAGAAATTGAAATGCATGACCTGACAGCATAGGCTAACTGAATGAATAAAGGCCTGTTAAGACAGGTGGGGTGCAGAAATTAAAATGCAAGGCCTGGCAGCATAGGCTTGAGCATGGGAAAATTAAAATGCGAGGCCTGACATCATAGGCCGAGAATGTAGAAATTAGACATGCAAATGGGGCCCTGTTGTTGAGAGGAAAATGCAGACCTGTTAAGACAGGTAATATGCAAGTGAGGTCCTGTCGTTGACAGGAAGGAATACAGAAACTAATTGTGTTATGGCCTGACACTATAGGCCAAGATGCAGAAAAGTAAACATGATGGAGGTCTGACACTGTAGGCCAAGATGCAGAAAAGTAAACATGACGAGAATCCTGTTGTTGACAAGAAAGAATGCAAATGAGGTCCCGCTGTTGCTGGGAAGAATGCAAAGAGAAACGCAAATAAAGTCCTGTTGTTGACAGGAAAATGAAAATGAGGTTCTGCTGTTACTGAGAAGAATGCAAACAAGGTCCTGCTGTTGCCAAGAGAAATGCAAGTCTGCCAAGACAAGCGGACAGAATTTAAATTTTCTTGATGTCTTGTTGTTGACAGGAAAAATACAAAGGAGGTCCCGCTGTTGCCGGGAAAGATGCAAATTAAATCCTGCTGTTGCCAGGAGAAATGCAAGCCTGTTAAGACAGGCGGACAAAATTTAAACATGCTTGATGTCCTGTTGTTGATAGGAAAAATGCAAATGAGGTCCCGTTGTTGCCGGGAAAGATATAAATGAAATCCTGCCGTTGCCAGGATGAATGCAAATAAGAAATCCTGTTGTTGCCAGGATAAATGCGGATGACGTCCCGTTGTTGATAGGATAATGTAAATGAGGCCCTGCTGTGGCCAGGGTGAGTGCAAATAAAATCCTGCTGTTGCCATGATAAATGCAAATAGTGTCCTGTTGTTGACAGGAGAATGTAAATGAGGCCCTGTTGTTGCCAGGGGGAATGCGATGAAGTCCTGCTGTTGCCAGGAAGAATGCAAATGATGAGATCCTGTTGTTACCAGGATGACTGAAAATGAGATCCTGCTGTTACCAGGATGACTGCAAATGATGTCCTGTTGTTGACAGGAGAAAATGAATTAAAATGACCTATCAAGACAGGTAAAATAAAGATCAGGTCCTGTTGTTGACAGGGAAGATGCAAGCCTGTTAAGACAGACAAAGTAAAAATGGTCTGTTAGGACAAGCGAAGTGAAATGAAAATGACCTGTTAAGATAGGTGATGTAGAAAGTCCCTGTTATTGACAAGGGGAAGAAGAAAGATACCTGTTAAGACAAGCAAGACCAGAATGATGAAAACCTGTTAGGACAGGAAAATGGAAGTGAGAATGACCTATTAAGATAGGTAAAATGTAGATGGAGTCCTGTTGTTGATAGGAAAGATGCAAAATACCTGATAAGACAAGAAAAATAGAATTATGAAAACCTGTTAAAACCGGCGAAGGGAAATGAAAATGACCTGTATAAGTCCTGTTGTTGACAAGATGGAAGCAAGATACCTGTTAAGACAAGCAAAACAGAATGAAGAAAACCTATTAAGACAGGCAAAGGAAATGAAAATAACCTATTAAGACAGATAAAGAAGAAAAGTCCTATTGTTGACAGGAAAGAAGCGAGCCTGTTAAGATAGGCAGAGTAAAAATGAAGAGAGTCTACTAAGACAGGCAAAGGGATGGCCTGTTCAGACAGAAAAAGTAAAATGAAAATGATCTGCTAGGACAGGTAATGTGTAGAAAGACCTGTTAAGATACGTGAAAGAACTGGCCTGTTGAGATAGGCAAAAAGTAAGAATGACCTGTTAGGACAGATAGAAAGCAGAAATGGCCTGTTAAGAAAGGCAAGGCAAGAAAGACATACTTGTTAAGACAGGCGATATGAAAATGAAATGAAGATTCTTGGAAAGGCACGTGAGGACGGAATGTGGACTTCTTCGTCAAATGCCTTGGATAACTTATTTTTGAATTTGTTTATCTTGAATTAGAATAAATCGCTTATTTTACCTTAAACTTGAAGGTTTTTAAGCATTTGATAATTATTTTCTCTTGAATAAATTTGGGCAAACATTTTGCCCCAGTGTGGGAGATTTTTGGCAATCGAGGAATGCCTCAATTTGAATTTTTATGGGCAGACATTTGCCCCAGTTTGAATGTCCATGAAATTGAGGGTGCCCTTAACTTGAATTCCTCTGAGCCGATGTTTGCCTTGATTTAAATCTTGATTTGGAATTTAGGATAGCCTCAATTTGAATTTTTTGGGCAAGCATTTGCCCCAGTTTAATTCTTGATTTCAAAAACCGGGGATTGCCCCAATTTGAATTTTCTGGGCAAGCGTTTGCCCCAGTTTGAATCTTGGTTTTTCAAAAATCGGGAGCTGCCCCAATTTGTCTTTGTTGGGCAAGCCTTTGCCCCAATTTTGAGTCTTGATATGGAGTGGAGGAATGCCTCAATTTGAATTTTCCTGGGCAAGCGTTTGCCCCAGTTTGGATTTTCTTGTAATTGAGGATTGCCTCATTTGAATTTCTCTAAGCAAGCATTTGCCCTAGTTTTGATTTTCTTCTTGAGTTGAGGAATTGAGGATTGCCTCAACTTGAATTTTTCTAGGCAAGCATTTGCCCCAATTTTAATTTTTCGAGGTCAATGTTTTCCCCAGTTTGAACTTGATTTCTAGAAGTCTCTTTAATCATGATTGATTCAGGCAATTTTCCCTGGTCTTAATTATTTTTGGAAAATGAGTTATGCGATGCTTGAACGAATGGATGAGGATGCGACATTTGAATGATCAAATGTGATGCTTGAATAAATGCCAAAGGATGGGATGTTTCAACTTATTCATTGCTTTTTTATGATTGAAATAATTACTTGATAAAATGGATGTTATGGGATGAATGCAAACCATGAGATGGTGTAAAAAGATTTTATTTCTCTTGATTTTTGATTTTTTCGACATGTCCTTTCTCGACAACCTCATAGTTAGTGTGAAAGGAATCCAGAATCAGGACGAGCTGGATCGACTCTATCTCTTGACTTCTTGGTCAATTTCGGAATTTTCCTATTCAAGATCTTTGAGACCCAACAACGTTTAGCATTATTGAATAAGACACACTCCTTTTCTTTGTGGTGGTATTATGACTAGTTGGAGGATGATTCTTTGGGAAGCAGTCATGTCATGTCGCGTTGGTTGAGGATTCATCCGATTTTCATGACTTTTCAAAATTAATCTTTTTATTTTTCTATTTTTCACATTTCTTTTTGGCATGTGCACTATTGAGGCGTGCAAAGTGATTTTGGCTAGTTAATAGAAGAAAATGGAGAGTTTTATACGAGGTTTTGGAATAGCACATTCGGAGAAAAAGATGAGAGATGTGGGTTCGATGGCCCAAATGGCACATTTTGATGAAAAGTCAATGCTGTTTTTCATAATCTTGATTGTCAAATTAACCGAACTTGAGAAATGGAAAAAATTTTGCCCCAGTTTTGGGAAAGATAAGGTGTAGACGTGTTAGTTTATGTTGGGATTCTTGATTGACCTTAACTTTTGCCTAAGTTGTTCTTTTGAGTTTTCAACCTAGCAAGTCCTTTGTTTGCCCTAACTTTTGCCTAGGTCACTTTTTGAAGGTTTTCGACCTAGCGGGCTTTTGTTTGTTGCCCTAACCTTTGCCTAGGACGCCTTTAAGGGCTTCCGACCTAGCGGGCTTTTGTTTTGATCCTAATTTTCCTAAATTGTTTTTTGGAATTTTAATCCAGCAAGACCTCTTCTGATCATGACTGTCGATTATTATTTATTTTTTACCCTGCTTTTGCCTGGATTGTTTCTCTGACTTTAATGCAACGGGTTTTTCTTCTTTTTCTTGAAATTTGACCCTGATTTTTCCTGGATGATTTCTTGATTTTAATCCAGCCTGTTTTTTTTTTCTCCTTTTTCTTGAATTTTGATCCTGATTTTTCCTGGATCATTTCTTGATTTTAATCTAGCGGGTTTCTTTTCTTTTTCTTTTTCCTGGTTAGATCATTCATTAGGCCTTGCTTGGATTATTTTGACTTTCAATTCAGCGGATCTATTTTGCATCCCTAAATTTTTTCTAGATTTAACCTTTGGTCCAGCGGGATATTTACTACTTTTCGTTAGACAAAAATGCATGGTGATTCGGAATCCCTAGTTGGATTTTGCTTATTTTGCTTCCTCATTTTGAGTTCGATTAATTAGACGTTCAAAATTATTTATTGCAGCATTGGCATTGTCACCAACAGGTATCTATTATTTTAGGTGTAAGAATAAGAAACGGGTTGAATGATGAAAAGAATGGAAGATTTAAGAAGTAAAGCCAATAATGTGTAGCATATGCCCAAGAAACATGAAAAATGTAATTTTTGTATTATTCATTGAGATTTATTTACAAAAGATTGACTTTGAAAAGTATGACAGATCCTGGATGATTCCCTTAGTATCAATTTGTACAAGGCATCTCATTGTGTTGCTTTGATTTCCTTCAGCTAGATGCTGAACTCTCGTGATTAGGCAATGGATTGTTTTGTGTTAGGAGCAAGCTTCCCAATATCCAGTCATTTTGCATCGATCAAGCTTTGTACTTTATGCTTCAGTGCTAGGCAATCCTCTGTGGAATGACCAATGAATCCCGCGTGGTAGTCACATCTGGTGTTTGCATCATACCATTTGGGATATGGTGGTTCTTAAGGTTTTAGGGGATAAGGAGCGACCAACGAGCTTTGGATTAGGCGAGGTAGCAGCTTAGTGTAGGAGATTGGAATAGGATCGAATTAGACAGGTTTCTTCTCCTTTTTCTTGCCTCAGTTAGGATTCTGGCCCGTGGTTTGTGTTTGGGCCATGTATGGTGTTGGTGGTCGGGTTTGCATAGGATAGTTATAGGTTGGAGGGTATAGTGTTTGGTAGGTAATGGCGATGTAAGGATATGGTGTATAAGGTATACGGTGGTGGTTGGAAGCTAGATGGACTATAATGTGCCACCTGCCTTCTTCTTTCTCGATCCAGTGAAAGCATTGATTGCCCCTGTAGGCTTGTGCGCAATCTTTCCATGGTGCATGCCACCTTCGGTCCTCTCTCCAATGATAAAGATATCAGAGAAGGTAGCGGTCACACTGCTAATCATCTTGTCATAGAAAGGATCTTGGAGTGTGTCGATGAACATACTGACAAGTTCTTTCTTAGATAATGGAGGTTGTACTTGAGCAGCTAACTCCCTCCATCGTTGGGCGTACTGCTTGAAGGTCTCATCTCCTTTCTTGGCCATGTTCTGGAGCTGAGTTTGATCAGGAGCCATCTCCATATTATACTGGTATTGTTTCAAGAAGGCCTCAGCTAGATCCCTCCATGAACGGATATGTGTCTGCTCTAGCTGAGTATACCAGTTTGCAACTGCCCCAGTTAAGCTGTCTTGAAAGAAATGGATAAGCAGCTTATCATCGTGTGTGTAGGCAGACATCCTCTTGCAGTACATGGTGAAGTGATTCCTCGAATAGCTAGTTCCTTGATATTTTTCAAATTTAGGAACCTTGAATTTAGGAGGAATGACCACATTTGGGACCAGGCATAAATCAGATGCTTCTCTGGCATCATATGGACTTTCTTCGATTGCCTGAATCCTTGCCTTTAGGATTTTCCATTTTTCATTATCCTCCTTAAAGGATGGTCTGGATATTCTCCCGATATGATGTGTGGATGGGAAGATGGTATGTATATAGGGTGCGGCCCTTGAGTGAACATAGGATTCATTCCCCCAACAACTCTTTGGTAGGCTTGTGAGGTGGGGCTTAAAGGTAGGTTATGTGTTTGGGTTGGTGTTTGGCTGAATGAGGGTGCATGCTTATGAGGAAACCCATAATGAACTTCTTCGGTTGGTGGAGGCATGGTTAATGGTGAGGGGTTTTGTGAATTGAAACCAGGAGAATATAACGGATCGATTGGTTCTCCCAGAAGGGATTCCCTTACGTTCTTCTATTTAGACAATTGGATGGCCTCCATTAACTTGGTCATCTGTTCCTTTAGAGTTCCGACCTCATTTCTTAGCTCCTCGTTTTGTCTTTCCAACTCATCCATGATTCCTGATTGTGATCGGGTTCTATAAGTATGTCGAGGAAGTTATCTTTCTCCAATTTTTCTGTTAAATTTAAAAAATTAATTGTTTGAGAAACAGTTTGAATGCAAAGGTCATGAATGATAAAGATGTTGATGCAAAATGAATGAAAATGAAGAAGGTGTGGAATAATCTTTTGAAATCTTTCTTTTCTCGATGATAAATTTATGACTGAATGAATGAATGCATGCTATGCAGAAATAATTTTAGAGATTTGAAATTTGATTGTTTTGAAAATAATTGAGTGTTCCTTTTTTTATTCATCCTTGATTTTTAACAATTTTATGTTTTTATGAATTTTGGTATTTTTTATTTTGCTAGAAAAACCTTTGGTTTGGTTTGAAAAAGTTTTGCTAAAATTTTCTAAAAAGAGCATCTTTTAGGTTTCGAAATTCATTTTCTCTCCTTTTTATATTTTCAGTATTTTCAAAAATTATTTTTCTAATTTTCCCGAGGAGTTTCTAATTTTCTCCTTCTCTTTTGATAATAATTTTGTTTTATATTTTTCTTTTTGCTTGATTTTTCTTTCTTGATTTTGTATCTCCCCAATCTCAGATTTATTTTTCTTCTCTACCATCTTGGATGGTTCAGTTCAAACTGTGAGCAGGATATGTGAGTCTTGTATCATGAAAGGGTGTGTGGCCTCCTCGCCTCATGTTTGGGTTATCTGTCCTAAGGGTCTATGACCTTTAATGTATGAACCTCTCAAAGGTGGTCAATAATCCTTGGGTGTAAGAGGTTACCAGAGCCAAGTTCCCGTTCGTAATGCTTGCTACAACAGCAGAAAAAGCTACCTGTTGTAGGGCATTACGAATAGGATGCACTCTAGTTGGGACTTTCATGATAGTCAAACAGGATGTAAGCCCTAAAGTGAAACCACTAGATCCCTCTATCCTAGGCTGCACTCAGACTCGGGTATAGGGCCCCACTCATGAGATGAAATGCATTAATGTAATGTGTGGAGGGCACACAAATATTTGGGATACTTGCAATTGGGGAAATTGCAAAGATATATATAGTAATTTATTGTTCGTCTATCCTAAGGTTATACGAAGAATAAACAGACAAATAGAAAATAAATAAACAAACAAATAAATCTTGCAAATAAACGGGAAAGAGATCAATATGACACACTCAATTGAACGGGTTTGGCTCTCTAAAGTTCCCAGTGGATTCACCATCTGTCGCAACAGTAATCATGATGAGACGACGAAGTCGCTAAAATTTAAAATATTTTAATTTGATATGTGGAGTCGCCACCAAATTTTATTTATAAAGGGAAAAGATTTGGAAAAACCCTAATTTGAAGAAAAGATTTAGGTTCGGGAGTCGGTTACGAGTAGGGAAGGTGTTAGGCATCCTACTCACCCGTTCCGAAGAACGGTACCCTTAAACTGAGTGTGTGATTCTTGATGTTTTTGAAAACTGTTTGATCCCTTTAGTTTAGAGTGAAAATAAATAGGTTAATGGAAGATAACCTAACAGGACTTGATCCTGCTCCTACATATTCCCGGATGCAATGGAAAACTCAAGGCTTACATAGTTCTGGTGTGAAGGCTTGACCTTCGATGGTGTTTAAAAGATGAATAGAGTATTTTGAAGACATTTTAAAGAAGAATCCTCCGTCCATATATGCACAGGATCCAAGACAACTACGAGTGCACTGGGACCCATACGAATCCCTAAACATTGAACAACAGAAAAAGCTTCCAGTTCGTGCTTAGGGTTCGTTGCATGAGACTAGGGATTCCAAAATGAAGTTTTTCTTGGAATCATTTACAAAAGGATTCTTAGTCCATATGTGCACAGGGTCCAAGACAACTACGGCTACACTGGGACCCATACGAGTCCCTAAACATCGAACAGTAGAAAAAGCTACCAGTTCGTGCTTAGGGTTCATTGTGTGAGACCTAGAATTAATGAATTTGATTTGAAAATAATAAGGATAAAAAGGGTATTGAGCTTAGGTAGAAAAGAATTGAGCTTGATTTTATTTTTTGAAGAAAAGAACTTGATTTTTAAAAAAAAAGATTTATACTTGATTTATAATTTGAGAAAGGAAGTTTTATTTGAACTATAGTGAACTCAATTTAGATTTGAAGAATTAAATTAAATAAATTGGATTTAACCAAGATGAATTTTGACTTGAATTTGGGGATTCGAATGAACTCAATTGAAATTTGAGGAACGGAATTGAAATTTCTTTTAGGTTAGAAGTGATTTGGACTTGACCCAATAAAACTTGATTTTTAAATTTTTTAAAAAACACATTGGGCTTAACCTAAAAAATTTGGATTTCCAATTGAGACCGAAAGTTAGGATTGACCTCAAAATCATCTAGGATTATAAAATAGCGAATTTGTTCACTTAAATATTGATTAGAATAATTATGGTTTTCTTTTTTACTCAATTCAAATGGCCCAATCGGGTGGCCCATTAATACCAGCAGCCTGATCATAAGCTGATTGTGGGGCCCATTGATACCAGCGGCCTGATTATAAGATAATTGTGAGGCCTTTTTTTTTATTTTTAAAAGAATAGCCAGATACAGGGCTCGAACCGGGGGTGACTTGCACAAGCTCTCATTGAATTAGCCACATGAACTAAACCTTGGGCTTATACCATGATTTCTAAACTCAAAATATATAGTGCAATGGGGACTGCATCCTCCCTTTTAAGCCAGAATTTATTCGGTGGCTCCATACCCTTTTTCATTCACAAGCCCTCTGCATGGGACTCTTCCTCACGTCAGGACGCCCAACATGCATGGGCCCTTTTCCCTTCTTTGGTCAGACTTGAAGTTGTCACTTTTCTAGCCTTGCACATTGCTAAAATATGAAGGCAAGGGCATTTCTTATTGTGCATAGAATATGGCCATCACTAGTACTCCAAAGTCAACCGCCTGTTTGCATGCCAAGGGAACTAAATAGACGAATATTCCAGCCTTTGTTGCCACAATGATAGCCCTTCTTCTAGGCGGGACTCTCCAATTTTTGTATACAAGTACGACTGACTTTTACATGCATGCACGTGAATTTTGTTTGTGAGAAGATAGTCTCCATGTGGCTTGAGGGAAATACGGGACGATCAGCCGCTGGACTTTTATATTTGTAGTGTAATTACCTTCATGAAAATGTTTCGCCCCTCTGCAAAGGAGGAACAAGAATCGGCCATATTCATGATTATGAATGAAGTACCTCTGAACCACACATGAACTTCATGGAAGGCGTTTGTAGCATTAATCTAACCAGTAACACCATGAGCTATCTCGGTTCTTGAAGGAAGTGA
Source organism: Canavalia gladiata (assembly GCA_037954105.1). Classification (NCBI taxonomy): domain Eukaryota; kingdom Viridiplantae; phylum Streptophyta; class Magnoliopsida; order Fabales; family Fabaceae; genus Canavalia; species Canavalia gladiata. The sequence continues at coordinate 12,581,000 of CM075662.1, read as the reverse complement.
TCACCTCACACAATTAGAATGAACTTGGCATGAGATGCACTGGTGGATTATCCCAATATCATGGCAGAACTGGTAGAAGTAACAGAAGGAGTGGATGCCTCAAAGAAAGACCTAGAAGTAGGTGAACCAAAGGTGGACTTACTGGACTGCCAGCTAGAAAGCCCAAAGTGAGTACAAAAACCCATACCATAATTGGAGCTAAAAGGGTTGGCTTCTGCAAAGGAAGTAGGGGTACTTTGTCCAGAAGTTATACCTGAACTGAAAATGTTCGTGGCAGGTCTTGAAGAAGGAGATAATGAATTACTTGAAGAGTGCATTGTGCTCAAACAATGAGGATTATAAAGATGCAACCATTTGGATGGGGGAACTGCTAATAGTAGAGGCGTAAGTGATGAGGTCAATGTTAGTGGAAGAATGGACGTGTGCTCAAATTATGCAGGTAGGCTGCATGGAACTTGTTTCGATTCAAAACATCGTCTTCAGCACCCCTTTGTTGCATATACACGCCTCCTATTGGCTGGGACGAATCTTCTTGAAATTTATTACAATATCACTATGGAAAGAGGGATCCGCATAGGAGAAATTCACATGTATCAGGTCTTGCATCTTCACCATGCATGCAATACTAGCCTGATTGTGTGGCCAAAAATTTGGTGGGGTATACCATAAATAAGCTCCCAATCTGGCCGTGCCTATAATTCACTTGATGATCCGCACTCTGGGCTCACAATCAAGCCCCTAACAGTCTAGCAAAGGTCCCAATTGACACTGACACGACGAGTGTCAAGGTACATAGTGTCGAGGTATCAAAGTCAACAGGAGGTCTAGCTGCATGCCATATGATTGATAGTAAAAATCAGAACCTGTATCATCACCCATATGCTCGATAGCTTGATGGACATAGCAATTCTGCCCATGAGTTCAACAGAGGGGAAACAGGCCTTGGCCAAACGTGACGTGCCTCATGAATTGAGTTCTTGCACCACATTATTGTCACGTTGGATTCGTCACCCTTTTTTGGAAGCAAAGAGGTGACGAAAAAGGGGCGACGTAAAGAGCTCTCGTAACCATAAACGATTCTTGAGATGGTGTATCCTTCCTTTTCTTTCATAATACCTTGTCTTGCTAAGTGAAAGGTTTAGTCTTCGGGAGTTAAATTTTCTAATGACACTAATTATAACCAACCTCTTCGTACACTTTTAGGTAGGGAATAAGCGACTTTCTTTTACTAAAGTCAGGCTACTGTATTGGCCTTCAAATAAGAATTTCAAGAGCGACAGCAGGGGTGCAATTTGATCATTTGGGTTAACTTCAACAGATTTTCACATGCATTCTTATGACAAAATCATAAGGATTAAGCTAGGAACTCTGAATCACGCTTTATCATAGAGGCCAGAATCATTTTTATTTTTAATTCCTTTTTATAATCAAACAATATCCACCCATCACAGAATCAAGACATGCATTAAGGGCCACATAAGTTTCAGACGCATGAACTAACAAATAGTACTAACCTGAATGACTGCAAGAACTCTTCTTCATTGTAACTGGATCTTATGGAGAAACTTCACGGTTCTGCTAGAGGACCTCGAATTGGAATGAAACCTCGTGAGTTCCAAGACGATCCCCAGCCTTGGAGAAGCTTCCAAACCATGAAGGAGAGTCCAGGATTTTGACGCAAACTTTAGAAAAAAAAATCCTTGCATGCCGCGAAAGGGAGAAGAAAAGGAAAAAAAAAAAAGTTTTCCCCCATGCATCTACGTAAAAACCTTCTCCTCCCCCTCTTCGCTTTTCTTTTTTCTTTTATTTTCCGTCCCCCCTCTCTTCTTCTCTCCCCTCTGTTTTCTGTTTTAATTTAGTTTTATTCTGTTTTATCCAATTTGTTTTCTGTTTTTTCCATTTTAATCCTGTTTTTTATTTTTCTTCCATTTTCTATTTTTCTTTTGTTTATTATTATTATTATATTATTTTATATATATATATATATATTTATTATATTTTTTTTATTTTATTTATTATTTTCATTTTATTATTATTATTATTAGTATTTCAATTTTATTTTTAATTTTTCTATCACTTTGTTTTATTTTTGTCTTTATTTATTTATTTTTGTTATTTATATTTTCCTTTTCTCTATTTCTTTTATTTATTTATTTTTCTTCTTTTTTATTTTTTTTTCCGTTTACTTGTTTTAATATATATATATTTATTATTATTGGTTTCTTGATTAATTTAACCAATGGGAGCCTCAGACATAATTGAGTGTTTACAGTGAACAACAACTATATTCATTTAGAAGCCTGTCTACAGGGAGCCAACTTTGGATTTCTTGGCTTCCCTCATCTGCTATCCTTTGATGGACGACATGTTGACTCATATTATCTAGTACCAGCTTAGAGGCTAGCGCTTCAGGGAGATCCTCGTAGATTTAAATGTTGCATTGGGGTTCGTAACAGCCTAGGGTATATTATCTCCCAGATACTTGGAGGCTTTGCTTGACCTACCAAACAATTTTTTCGGAGGAGCCATCTAGTTCAAGATCACAAGATCTTACACCTACAACCCCCATGTCTCAAAATCTACTGCCATCCGGGACCCAGCCCTCTGTGTCATACATCGATGGTTCTCTACTAGGATTTTTTCCAAGAATGACAACATCAAGGTTGTCTTGAGGATCCACCTGTTATTTTTTTGGGTTGTTATTCGAGGAAGGAGGGTCAAGCTTAGGTGCTTCTTCATCATGTCTTGCGGGGATCGACCAACATCATTAGACAAGGCAGTCTGGCTACATTATTATTGCATCTTATGTTACTTTCCTTTACCACTACCATCATATTATCCATTTTACGATCACCCTAATGTAGCCAATCATTTTTCTTAGCATGGACACTTGACACCGCATTAGAGTGGCTCAACGAGGACCCATGACACCTTCATTCTCACACCCCAGCAATAGCAACCACAACATCAGCCATCGTGACTACTGTAGTAGCAATAGCCAAAGGAGCAGGTAGAAGAAGAGGAAGAGGATGATATACTAGGAGATGAGCCCATACCAGTCCATTCCCTCTTCGACCACCTTGATCACCTACAACTACTGTTGGAAAACTCTATAATCATTTAGATGCGTAGGCCACTGCATACCAAACACAAATGACATCGCAGGAGGCAGCCTTGGTATAGATGGTAGCCTTCACACATCCTTTACAAAGATGGACATGTAGTTTGCCATGCTTCTACAGTTTTTGCAGGGCCAAATGTGTCCCTCATCGCCTTAGTATCTTATTTTTATGCATCTTTTTTTTATTATGATTATTTTTATTTTTCCTATACAAAACTATTGAATCTAATTATGTATATATATTTTATTGATTCTCTAATTGTACGTTAATGTGAGATGGTTAAACTATGAAAGCATAAGGACTCTTTCCCCAAGTGTTGACAACCAACAAGGAATATATTAAGAGGCATAGTCTACCTCTAAGTTTGAGGAGGGAGACTCGCTCCCTCCTAAATTATCTTTTCAAAATTTTATCACATGTCTCTCATCTTGTTTTTCAAGATCCACATTGATAAATAAATTTTCCAAACATAAAGAGGTGGTATATGCTTAAGTTTGAAGAGGGACACCCCTCTTATAACTTTTTCTACAAATATTTGTACCTTACAATAACCCCATTTTGGATTACTGGTTGGTTTTGGATTCATAAATCCTTTTGTTTGTATGTGATAAATGCCAATTGAATCTAAAAAATGCATGGGAACTCTTTACGTAAATTATTAATAATTGATCGTGGTCCCTATCATCTCGTTTCACACTAAAGTAACATAGTGAAAGCATTGAACTTGATTGAGGTTGCACCCAACCTCTCTCTCTTTGTCGAGTGATTTCCTTCTGCCTTATACATTTTAGAACTTGCCTTAGAACCTTGTCAAGGATTTTATAAGTTAATTGCATCAATAGGAAAATGAAAAAGTTACAAATAGGTTTTATTCAAAGAACATAAACTTATAGTATCACTTAGTGCCCCTTTTGAGCCTAAAAAGTTGAAGAATTTTTTTTCCTTGATACCTCTAACTGTCTTTATATGATTTTAGGTACCCTTAGATAGAAGAAACATAAGGTAAATACTTGGAGCAAAAATATGATCGGAAAGGGAAAAAAACCAAAAGAAAAAAAAAGTGAAAAAGAAGGAAAAATAAAAGTGAAAAACATGGGAATAAAATGTAAAATCCAAAGAACCCAAGTAAATGAGTTTAAAAGTCAAAGGTTTTAAGTGATGCTGAAGGAAATAATGAAAGAAATCCTTCTATGTTTCCTTCCCTTCATCTATCTCACTTATTGATGTAATTTTCCCCTTGGTTGTATTTCAACAATTCAAAGACCTTTCGATTCTTGTGTATGCCTTAATTTTAGTGGAGACTTGAGGTTTATAATCAAGCTTATGACATTATACAATTATAAGGGACATAGTGAAAAGAAACTACCCTACACATAGGACAGATAAAGAGCAGTGTGATCACTTTTGGATATGGAACTTGATCTCACAAGTCTAAAAGACTCCAATTGAACTATTATCAGTTGATCTTATGATGGTAAAAACTATGATATTATTTGTTGTATGATGAACATGAGATTTTTTGAATTTTATACTTGTTGTATTCTCATTTCTTGGATCATTTCTTGGGGACAAGCAATGTTTAAGTTTTAGGATTGTGATAAACTGTCATTCTTTCATTTTATCTTTGGGATTTTAGGCATGATTATTGCATAAACTAAGAAAAATTTATTCATAATTCAACATAATATCTCTTATTTTGTAGGAATGGTCAAACAAGTATAGAATCTAAAAATAGGTAAATTTTGGGCCAAAAGAAAGCCAAATACGACATAAAAAGATAATAAAATGAAGAAAGATAAAAATGTCCCCCTTAGCGAACCAGCATGGTTGTGTAGATCTAAGTACAATCATGTCAACATAAGGCTGAACAACTGTCCCAATTTAGCACCATTGTGCCAACATTGGGTGCGCTAGCAAATAGTACCACACCAGTCCTAATGATACAGGAAACGTCCTAGTCTGCCCTACGACGCTGCAAAAAACTTAGAGCGGCCCCAACGATTGTGAGGTAGCTAGGTCAAGCCCGATCCATACACTAAAAACCTTAATCTACACCTATAAAAGGGAGACTTGATAAACCACCATTCTATTGATTTATCTACGGAAAATTAGTTATAAATACAATATAATTTATGATTATTTAATTGTAATTTTACCTAATTTTCCTTATTTTTGTAGGAATGGTCATGCAAGTAAAGAATCCAAAAATAGGCAAGTTTTAGACCAAAAATAGGGTAAAAGAAGCATAAAAAGATAATACATCTAATGCGACAATGACACGTCAACCCTACGGTGCTGCAAGATTACGTAGAATGGTCATGACGGCTAAGGAAACGACTAGGTCAAGCCCGGTCCACCACATTGAAACCTTAATGCACGTCTATAAAAGGGAGGCTCTACTACATCACATGACACCACCCTAGGCTCCAAAGGTCACACCACTCTCTGGGGCATAAGCCTATCACTACCCAGAGACACACCACTTATAGTATCCCTCGATATCCCTTAGTAGGATTTGGAGACAGAAGCTCTTCCACAGTACGAGTTGCAACGTCCTATTGTTAGCTTTACTGACATTACAATTTTGTCATTCTTTTTATAAATTAGAATTATGGATTGTTTTGTTGGATTAGTATGTTTTTGTTTGTCTTATCTCTCGATGTGTAACTAATCCCCAAATCATGGGGCTTTGGTGAAACTTATAATGTAACCAATTGAACCCTTTTTCCTTTTTATGAATGATTCTGTATTTCTATTCAATTGTGTTTTCCTTATTATGCATAATTAATTTCTAAGTTAATTAGGGGATAGGCGACCGTACCATTGCCTAATTAACGGAACTATAAGGTAAACTGAATCTAAGGGTTTTGGAGGACCAATCGGAATCCTTGATTTCTAATCAGTTATTAATTTAACAAGTTCGCATGTTCTTTATGCTTCTCTTAATTATATACCTTGCATGATCATTGGGGGTAGTAACTTGAGGGAAAGAATATTGCTATTGCATGATCATTGGGTAGTAATAGAATGAAAACAGATGGTTAGCAATTGACTTAAATCATTCATAAGGGAGTTAGGATGAAATTGGGTAAAGTTATAAGGGAAACCAAAGTCCTATGTCTCTCCATAATTGAACTCGTATTTGTGCCTTTTTTGTCTTTAAACCGCTTGCTCTCATTTTGTTCATTTCTTCCATTCACTTTAAATATTTCTAAACAAATCCTTTTCTGTTGAGCTCAAAAATTAGGATTTAATCGTTCTTTAATATTGTTGAAATAGTCTCTGTGGGAACAATATTAAGGGTTTTAAATACCCATTTCTACACCGACGAATGCACTTTCCTGTGGGTAAAACTTTGTAAGCACAGTAAACGCACAACAAGTTTTAGGCACCGTTGCCGAGGACTATTTCCCAACGATCTTAGAAGTTTGAATCTTAATTGCTTGAGACATATTTTATTAAAAAAATTTAAAAAAATTGAAGTTTTTATTGTTATATCTTTGTGTGATCTTGTTTCTATTTATGCTAACTCGTTCTTGAGCCCCTCAATTGCAGTTTATTTCTGAGATAGAGAAAACAGCTAGAAGATTGAGACGACAAACCAAAGCAAGAAAGATGGCAGCACAAAGACGAAGAACATTATTGGATTACATGGCCCCAAGTGGTGAGGGCTTACTTTCGCAACCGTAATTCCGACGAGACGACGAACTCACTAAAATTTTAAAATAGGTTTTCATTTGGATTGTGGAGTCGCCACAAAATTTTATTTCAAGGGAAAATGTTTGGAAAAACCCTAACTTGAGGAAGAAATTCTAGGTTCGGGAGTTAGTTACGAACAGGGAAGGTGTTAGGCACCCTACTCGCCCGTTCCAAATAACGGTACCCTTAAATTGAGTGTGTGATTTATTCGAAAACTGTTTGATCCCTTAATAAAATAAAAATAAATAGGCTTGTATGAAAATAGTCTGACAGGACTTGATCCTGCTCCTACGTATTCCCTGGTGCAATGGGAAATTCAAGGCTTCGTAGTTCTGGTTTGAAAGAGACTTGAACTCTTGAAGGATAGAGGGGTGATATCAGGACAAATTGATTTTAGAGTAAATTAAAATTTCATGCTTGCATAACTCAAACTGTCGTATGCCACGAGTGAGTTTGCACCAATTTAACACATGGAACAGCAGAGAAGGCTGCCTGTTCATGTTAAAATTCGTTGCACGAATTTTTATACAAGATTAAAATAGATATTTTTGAAACAGACATTTTGACAGAGTAAAAAAACAGTTGTTTCCTAAAATTGCGTGCTTGCGAAATCCAAACCATCATAAGCCGCGTATGGATTTACACGAATTCAAACCCGGAACAGTAGAGAAGGCTGCCTATTCATATTAAAATCCGTTTGCACAAATTTTAGAAAATTAAAGCAAATATTTCTGAAACACACATTTTTTTTTTGAGTTAGTAAATGATGATTTGGAAGAAAATTGGACTTGATTTAGTAGTTAGAGAACAAAATTTGGCTTGACCCAAATTAAAAGAAAATGAAAGAAAGGAATTGAGTTTAAGTGGAAAGAGGGGTTTGGGCTTGACCCAAAAAAAAAATCGAATTTGATTTAAAAAATAAAGTTGGGCTTGGCCAAAAATATAAGATACTAATTAAAGATTAAGAATTTGGCTTGAGAAATCTATGATTAAAATAATTAAAATAATAGGGCTTGGCCCAAATTAAAAAAAATTAAATTTTGAATTAAAATTTAAAATAGTTAGGCTTAACCCAAAATAAGGAGAATGAAATTTTGATTTCAAAATAAAATAATTGGGCTGGACCAAAAATAAACGAACATGAGTAGAAGAATTATTCATTTTATTTTCGTAATATCATTTTTAGGTTCAATTATCATGGCCTAACTTGGAGGGAGCTGATTTGGCCCAACATGAGCTTGGGGAAAAATAATTTGAATAGAGGACCTAAAAGTTATGGAGACGACTAAACCAAGCATCAAATTTGGTCATAAATTGGTACAAGTGTAATTATATTTATGATTGATGGCTGGTACAAGTGTAATTATATAGGGGATTTATGATTCATGGCAGATTTAAGTGTAATTATATAGGGGATTTATGATTGATGGCAGATTTAATAACTATTTTATCCAAAAGGTTGCATTGGGGTTCTAATTAAATTTAACGAAGCTCTTATGGGTGGCTTAAATTCGATGAATTAAAAGTGTTCTTGGCGTGACTAGAACCCCTGACCCGAAGGTTACCTAGGCACGCTAACCACTGGGCCAATGCCTTTGAATGGGATTCTTGCCCTTATAATTAAATTTAAGGAATTCTTGTGGGCGGCTTAACTATTTTATCCAAAAGGTTTCATTGGGGTTCGAACCCCTAGGCGAAGCGCCTGGTTGGAATGGAATTATAACGCTCATAATTAAATTTAACGAAGCTCTTATGGGTGGCTTAAATTCGATGAATTAAAAGTGTTCTTGGCGTGACTAGAACCCCTGACCCGAAGGTTACCTAGGCACGCTAACCACTGGGCCAATGCCTTTGAATGGGATTCTCGCCCTCATAATTAAATTTAAGGAATTCTTGTGGTCGGCTTAAATTCAACGAATTAAAAGTGGCTTGTGGGATTCGAAGGCATGGTCTTGGGGAGGCACGGGTAGCACATCAACCACTGGGCCAAGCGCCTGGTTGAGGTTGTAGTGCTCCCGGTTAAATTTAAAGGGAGCTTTTGGGCATGTATGATTTGTATGGAAATTGCATGGGATTCGGGATCAATCATTTAAAGCGGAAACTTGTTATTTTCCTTGTACCTGTTTTATGCATAATGGGCTTGTTAATGCTCAATCAAAGAGAAGCGCTTGGCTTGCCTATTTGAACCGTATGAGAGGGTAGTTATCGATGATGACCAACTAGGTAGATAAAAGGGATGGGCGAACCATAATCTGGAGTGTCCAGTAAATGTTTTGCAGAATTTCTGTAAATCACCCCAAACTAAATGGTCACCTGCACCTTCTTTTGTTACCTTACCAGGACCAAACTCATTGAGGCATGCATAGCTCAAAGACCCCTATGGCTTTCGCAAATGGGTATGACAACATCAGCATCATTACTTTCCATGACTCTAGGCTAAAAATCATAGGAACTTAGTGCATTTACCCAGAGTTTCAGAGTATAACATATGCCCACCCAAGTGTCAATCCTTGACGAATCCCTTGCAACGCCTCCTGGCTTGAGTCTAAGTTCCTTACGGTTTTATCACTCACACCGCTTGCCAAAATGACGAAGACGCAAATGCTACCTTCACAGACTTGATTCTCTAAAAGATTTGCAAGCTAGAAAACTAGTTCTACTAGCATTCTAAGGCAGGGTCTTTGCTGTTACAATGATTGAATTATTTACCTAAGTGATCAGATGCGGACCACCATGCTCCAGGTGCAAGAACCATAGGAGGTTATGAATCCTAAGCTTATTCTCAAGGCCGTCATTGCACAATGCAGGCTAGCATACCTGACATCAACCAAGGTTGTATCCTACTGATCTTTTTCATGAAGACCATTAACTAAAAATGAAACCTCCATGCAACCATTAATTACAACCACACTCAAATTTCGTAAGCATTGGAAGAATTAAACCATAGATTTTATGAAGGATGAACAAATGCAAGTAACTTGAATTTGTCGTAGGGGGTTTCTATGTATCTATGACAGTTTGGCAAAGTCAAAGCATATGGAAACTGAGTCAGTAAGTCTTGAATCCACCTAAGTAACAAGGCGACCAAACTTCAGGTTCTTATGACTTTGGAGGCAGAATCAAATCTGTGAACACAATGATCTTTGAGGGGATGTGAATTGATGTTAAGGCAACCGATCCCACGCCTCAAACAAAGACATGAGAGTAGTAACAGCAAGAGGCAAATCAATGGAAAAATAACACATGAAGCCGAAGCAAAAATAGGGCTACCGTACGGTGTTCAAAATTTTGCTTATCGATTTTGCTGGACTTAATAAATCCAACGGCTGCGAATCTTGTAGATTCAGCCATGGCTAAATCGAATGCAACATCCCAAATCCCTCCTTATTTCATAAAGAGCATCAACAATTAATCATTCTTTTCAGGGGGAGTGTTATCATGCCTCATAGGAATTTATTAGAGCCTAATCATATCAGTGCAGATTTTTGGTTTAGCGATAAGGATCACTAACCTGTATGAAGCTTCCTGTTCAAGTTCTAGAGTTTCCTTCAACAAACATCAGCTATGGAAGCAGAGGAGAAGCTTTTTCGATTTCTCCTTTCAGCGAGAGAGAATCCGAATTTGTTTTTCTTGAAACTGAAACCTCTTCGGAAAGTTCCAAAGAAGCCAGAAGAAGATGGAAAAGAGTTTTCCAGAATCCGGAGCGGGAAAGAAGGAGAGTCCTTTTCCCAAAAATTTCAAAACTAAAAAAAAAACCCTTATTTTTGGTATCTCTCCTGTTTGTATACCTTCCAAAATCATCCCCCTTCATGCTTGATAACTGAACTTTTTTTTCTTTTCTTTTTTTTTTAAAAAATAATTCCCTTTACTTCTCTTTGTTTTATTTTCTAGTTTTCGTTCTTCCTCCTTTCAGTTTTTTCCGTTTCTGTATATAATATGTTTTTTGCCTTTTTTTTTTCTTTTTCTTTACAAATCTTTTTCAGCATTTAACTAATTAACTAATTACCTAATTAACCTAACTAACTTCCTTTTTATCTAAATTCTTTTCTTTTTCTCTCCCTTTTTATTTTATTCTTATTTTCTTCTTTTCTTTTTCTTCTTTTTTTTTGTTTCTTTTCAGTTTTTTTTTCAATTCTTTCTATTTTTAGTGATTTTGTTTATTTTGGTTTCTTTTTATTTTCCTTTGCTTTTATTTTTTATTCTAACTATTTCTTAACTAACCTTAACCAACCTAACTACCTCCTAACTAACTTCTCAAAATTTCTCTTTTCTTTCTTTTTTGCATTTTGTTTATTCTGTTTTCTGTTTATTTTTTATTTGTTTTTTTTTCATTTTTTTGTTTTCTGATTCTATTCACTTTTTGATTTTTTTTGTAATTTTTATTTTTACTTTTCTGTTTTTATAATAACTTTTTTATTTTTATTCTATGTTGGGTTGGGGACAAAATTTATAGATATGATTTTAGTCTCGGACAGAATTAGGTGTTCACACCTACGAAGCAGCATATAATCCTAGCACTCGAAGGTGTTCCTAAATTTGAATTGAAGTATGCCCTTATCAACATGATTTAGAACTCGCTTCAATTTGGAGGGACGGTCTCAGATGACCCACATCTCCACATTAGAAAATTTCTTAGGCTAACAAACACCATCAAAATGAAGGTGTTTCGCAAGATGTCATTAGATTACAATTGTTTCCCTTTTCCATCACTGAAAAGGTAAACGATTGGCTAAAATTTTTGCCGGAAGCATCCATCACTACTTGGGAACAATTACAGCATCTATTCTTGACGCAATACTTTCCACAATCGATGCAGTCCAGGATCATAGTGGAGATTTCTAGCTTCACTCAATATGAAAATGAGTCCTTGTATGAGGCTTGAGATAGATTTCAAGACCTTCTCTGAAGGTTCCCACATCATGGGTACCAAATACCTCATCTTGTGCAGATATTTTATAATAGTCTTTCCTGTGCCAATAGAGTTGTTATAGATGCAGCATATGGTGGAGGTATACTACATAGCCCTCTAGAGGACACATGGACAATCATAGGGAACTTGGCCGCTAATAGCAATCAATGAAGATTTGCTGATAGACATTGTCGTAACCGTAATTCTGACGAGACGACGAACTCGCTAAAATTTTGAAACGAATTTTGTTTGATACGTGGAGTCACCATCAAATTTTTATTTAAGGGAAAATACTTGGAAAAACCCTAACTTGAGGAAGAGATTTAGGTTTGGGAGTCAGTCACGAGTAGGGAAGGTGTAAGGCACCCCACTCGCCCATTCTGAAGAACGGTACCCTTAAATTGAGTGTGTGATTTATTTGAAAATTGTTTGATCCCTTTAATTAGAGTGAAAATAAATAGGTTAGATGGAAGATAGCCTGACAGGACTTGATCTTGCTCCTACGTATTCTCAGGTGCAATGAGAAACTCAAGGCTTATGTAGTTCTGGTTTGAAGGTTTGACCTTCGGAGGTGTTTGAAAATGAATAGAGTAACTTGAAAATATTTTAAATAAAATCCTTAGTCCACATATACACAGGATCTAAGACAACTACAACTGCATTGGGATCCATACAAATTCCTAAACATCGAACAACAGAAGAAGCTACCAGTTCGTGCTTAGGGTTCGTCGCGTGAGACTAGGGATTCCAAAGTGAAGTTTTTCTTGAAATTATTTACAAAAGGGTTCCTAGTCCACACATGCACAGGGTCCAAGACAACTACGACTGCACTGGGACCCATATGAATTCCTAAACGTTGAACAATAGAAAAAGCTACCAGTTCGTGCTTAGGGTTCATTGCGTAAGACCTAGAATTGAAAATGACAAAGATAAAAGAGGGGATTGGGCTTGACTTGATTTTGAATTCGAGATTTGAGGAAAAGAAGTAAACTTCAGTTGAACTAAAACGAACTTGACTTGCAATCTGAGGGGGAAAATTAAACTTGATTCGAATTGGAATGAACTTGATTTGCAATTTGTAGGAAAGAATTAAACTTGATTTGAATTCGAAGGAACTTGACTTGATTTTTGAAGAATTGAATTTGATTCGAATTTTGAAGGAAACAGGATTTAACTTTGAATTAAAAAAATTAATTTGAACTTGAAGATGTGAATTAGACTTTATTTTGAAGAATTGATTTTGATATGTATTTGAAAAATTGATTTTGACTTTAATCGAAGAATTGAATTTTGATTTTAATTTGATGTATTGAATCTAGTTTGGATTTTGCAGAAAAAGGTATTAAATTTGAGTTTGAAGAATCAAGAATTTAATTTTAATTTTGAAAAGAAAAAGAATTAAGAATTTATTTTGAACTTTGAAGAAAAAAATAATTGAGAATTTATTTTGAACTTTGAAGAAAAAAAAGAATTGAGGATTTATTTTGAATTTTGAAGAAAAAAAGAATTGAGTATTTATTTTGAATTTTGAAGAAAAGAAGAATTGAGAATTTATTTTGAATTTTGAAGAAAAAAAGAATTGAGGATTTATTTTGAATTTTGAAAAAAAAAGAATTGAGATTTTATTTTGAATTTTGAAGAAAAAAAAGAATTGAGGATTTATTTTTAATTTTGAAGAAAAAAGAATTGAGAATTTATTTTGAATTTTGAAGAAAAAAAGAATTGAGAATTTATTTTGAATTTTTAAGAAAAAAAGAATTAAATTTGAGTTTGAAATAAAATTATCTTGATAAAAAAATTTGAAATTGATTGAATATGAGAAAAAGAGTTGTAATTCGTTTAAAGAAATTTAGAGGTTAAATGGCCATGCAAATTGGATCTGCTTAGAAATTGAATTGGATTTGGCCTGGACATATGGCCCATTATGGTCCACACTGTTAAATAATAAAAGGGGAAACTTCAAAACGAAAAACTATACCTGGGGATCAAACCGAAGGCAAGGGAGGTGCCTTAGACAAATTTTAAAGCTTGCTTGACCCCTAAATTCATATATCAAAAGGGAAGTGCCTCAAATGAGATTCAAACCCATTATGGCCCAAATTGTTAAATAATAAAAGGGGAAACTTCAAAACGAAAAACTATACCTGGGGATCAAACCAAAGGCAGGGGAGGCGCCTTAGACAAATTTTAAAGCTTTCTTGACCCCTAAGTACATATATCAAAAGGGAAGTGCCTCAAGTGAGATTCAAACCCAGTACCCTCAATATGGGCATGGATCGAGCTAACCACTTGAGCCAAACAGCTGAGTAGGTTCCTAACACCTTGAATTAATTTTAAAGTGAGCTTTGGTGAAAAGTTATGACCTGCATGCTGCATGGGGCTTCACCCTATTTTACGTGAAAACTTTGGATCAATTTCTTCCTCTCACTATGTCTCGAGTCAACGTCTTTATTGAATTCCTTTGAAGCCTTTAGGACTAGTATCATATTTCTTTCCATCCTAAGTAGAAACAACATTAATCAAGGGTTGGGGCTCTACAAATTCAGATGTTACTATTCCAGGATTATCTGCATTAGTTTCCTTGTCATTATTAAGCATATCACACAAGGTATGTAGGCATCTCCACATTGTTTTGGCACAACAATAACAGAGGGACCTCCACTCATATGTGGCTAATTCGATCATCACTTGCTTTGAAGTTCCAATGCGTGGCCATGCATGCCCCTTAGTTGAGATGTTCATTGTGTTAACTAAATTTAAACACACCTCAATGAATGTATGATCGCAGGTCTATATATACGTTGCATGGGGTCTTTTCATTTCACCGCCTGGAGCAAGACTGGTGACCTTCATGTGTTGAAAATGCTGGACTTTAAGTCCTAAAGTTAGGATTCAAATTAGGTGGCCAATTAGGGACTTAATGATTCCAATTGTTGCTACCAGTATTTTCCGTTTGCTGCTGGAGTAAGGGCCAGGTCATCCTACTATGGTAGCCACTCTTTCATGGTTGAATATTATAACTAACAGGGAACTCAGGAGCACCACATCAGAACCAACCTCTATTGATATCACCTGGTCTTCGAATTCGAGGAATTTCTTGCCCCTGAGGATTGCAGAGACTTCACCATTGTCAACGCGTAATTGGATCAGAACCATGGGTGTGCGCAAGCACATGCACGTGAACGCGATCAGGCCATGCATGTTGTAATGAACCTAGATTCCCGATGCTCATCCAATCTTAACTCAAGATCACCTATCAAAATCTTGCACCCATATTCATTAAACACTAACCAAGTTTGCATGGAATTTCCATCGTCATCTCTTGGACTTAGTTGCTTATCAGGACGGCGAGAAGGATAAGGGCCATCACGTAGCTTTTGTCGAAAACCATGCATAACTACATCCATCACAGGAGGCGCAGACATGGCGTCTAGACTTCTAACCATGAGGCCTATTAGGAATGTAAGGTTTTCTGTAGGCATGGTGGTTTGCTACTGGAAATGGAGGGTACATCACCATAGTTTCCATGTAGTGGGTGCATACTCAAAGGCCGGACTAGCTGGTTCAGCATGCTTGAGAGGAATAGATTGCTTCTAAAAGTCCCTTGCCATGTTCAAACTCTATAACCAGTAATGACCATGCATCATATCACTTCACGACTAGTTTTCAGAAGGAATCCTCCTCTTCTAGGCTCAATCTTTGGCCAGTAACAAGGCACATAAGAGGGTATATTTGTTGCCAATTGATAGTTGGAATATTGGAGCTATTATGGCTCCTACATATTGGTGTTCGACCCCATCGATGACTAAGTCACTGGGAGAGAGACCAAAACTCTGCTCCTTACTTGTAGCAAGTTGTACACCCCATACTTCCCCATCTAGACTATACAAAAGGCGCCACCGGTGGGTGAACGCAAGCCTTATTAGACCCAGTTCTCTCCTGAGTTGACACACTGCCTATAGCCAAAGGTGGGTCTTTATTATCACGCAGAACAACTTATTGTTCCCTTCTTCCACCCAAGTTCGGGTAGGTGACTTAGGGAAGTCAATACCATCAATAGCGACTCAAAGGAAATCAACACTCTCAAAAATGGCTTAGTCTTCATGCAAACTCGTCTCTGATGCTCTCATTCTAACATTTCATTATATATTACCAAAGACTTCATAAATGGATCAAGAACTAACCAGGTTTTACACAGCCAATCAAGAAATTTTCTGATATCTTTCAAGTACTAGTTTTATGAATAACAATTCAAGAAGAATCCCTTATGATTACATGCTGGTTTTAAGATCGAGCCTAGGTTAGCTTGAATTACCAGATCAAAATTGCCGTAATTAACAAAGTATTTATCTCAATTCTAGGTTCACTCTAGTTGCAAGAACATATATAATATATTTTGATGAGGCGATTCACGTACATTGAAAAGAACCTGAAAGTGGCTGATTTGAAGCTCTTCTTTACTTGAAAGATCGATGCAGAGTTCAATCGTGGCTCAAGGCCTCTTACCTTTTTTCAATAATAGGTTTCCTTGGGGTGTTTGATCACCAAAGATCAGGGGATTCCCGAGAAGATGAGGCGCCAGAAGCCAGCCTTCTGCTACCCATCCCTACGTGTAAATGAGCCTCAAAGAATTCCTAAAGCTTCTCCCAAGCATCCGAGCCCCATCTTCTTCTTCTTTGTGCTCAGAGTTTTTTTGATGAACCTCTCCTCTTTCTTTTTCAGCATGCATGCAAAAAAAATCATTTCTTCCGATTTTCAATTTATGTTTTTAATTCCTTCCCTTTCTCTTTTTTTTTTCTACTGTTTTATTCTCTTTTTTTTTTTTTTCTTTTTTTGTTTTTTTTTTCAAATTCCTTTTTTCTGTTTCTTTTTTTTTTTTGTTTTCTCTTTTTTAGTTTTTTGTTAGTTCTGTTCTTTTAATTCTCCTCTTCTTTATTTTTATGATTCTTGATTTATTTATTTATTATTATTATTATTATTATTATTATTTATTATTATTTATTATTATTATTTACTTTATGATTTTTGATATATTTTTATTATCTCTAGTCTTTTTGTAATTTTTTCATTTTTCAGTTTTTATTATTTTGTTTATTCTTATTTTTTGTTTTAATTTATTTTATTATTATTTTTTCAATTTTTCGTTTTTTGTTTTTTTCATTTTATTATTTATTTTATTATTTAATTTATTTTTCAGTTTTCTTATCTATTTTTTAGATTTTATTATATTTTATCTCCTCCTTTTTTCAATTCTATATTTATTTTTATTTTATGTAATTTTTATTTTATGTAATTTTTATTTGTCTGTATTTATTATTATGCTTTCTTTTTTAAAAAAAAATTTGTTTTTATTTTTATTTTCATTTATTTAATTATTTTTAAAATGGGGGCCTTAGACATAATTGACCATACTGCTCTACTAGCCGGTCAGATAGAGGCGGAGGTACTTATACAAGTACGACATGATGTACCTTGTCTATCCAAACTCCAGTGGCATATGAACCTAACTTGTGTAATCCCATATTTTAAAATAAGAGAAAGAGATCATTAAATATAGGATTCATGTTTTAAAATATAGATTAGATGTTTTAAGGATGTTACGAGATTAAATTTTTATCCTTTCTTAAAAATAAATAAATTCCCAAATTTATCTTGATTTTTATAGATTTTTTTTTAAAATAAAAAATTTTCCATTTTAAAGTTGGTATCGACTTCATATTCTCCATTGTAAATATTCAATTATGTCTGAGACCCTCAATTATTAAAATTAATCAAGAAACCAATGTTAAATTAAATAATAAACAAAAAAACAAAAACAAAAAATATAATAATGGAAAAGAGAATAATAATAAATAAACATAAAAATAGAAAATAATAAAAAATAAAAGTTAATTAAAAACAGAGCATAAAATAATAAAAACAAAAATCTGAAAACTGAAAAAATTTAAATAATAAAACTGAAAAATAAAAAAAAGGGAAAAATAATAAGAAAATTCAAGAAATAATTAACTAAAAAAAATCAAAATATACACGAGGTTAAAAATAAAAACGACAAATGAAAAAGAAAAAAAAAATTTAACAGAAAATAAAATTTTCTTTAGAAAAGGAAATTAATTAATTAAAACGAAATTAACAAAATAAATAGAAAAACCAAAAATAACGAAAAAATAGAAGATAAAAGAAAAAAGGGGGAGTGGGACCTTTTTTTTTGGCTTCTGGGGATGCTCTCGAGAGGGCAGAAAAAACTAACAAAAAGAAAGAAAAAGAGAGACGGATCAGGGGAACCAGATCGAGGATTCTGGCAAGAAAAGCTTCTTCTTAGATTCTCAGGACCTTACTGAGGGGATTGAGAAGTTAGGGGGAAGAGTTGCTTGCTTCGATTCAAGGTTTTTTGGTTCTTGATGCTCCGAGGATAACGACAAGCTTCTGGAAATCAGGCTCGTCTCCGATCGGATCCAATTCTCTGTCAACAAGAATCTTTGTATCATTCAAGATCCACATTGTCTAGGTCAGCCTAATTATATTATTTGATTTATGTGTTTATGTCAATACAATTCTTTAATACTTGTTGTGCTTAGTTGACAATTATATCTTAGCTAGTAATGAGAAAACATGGAATGTATTAAGTCTCGATCTCTGTGATAAAACTGAGTTTTGAATAGCTAGATAAATATATTTGAATCGAATCCTATCTGCTTGGTGAATACGCATAGAATTCGTTTGTTGTGATGATTGTTGAATCCTGATGGGAGGTCTAATATGGAGTTGACGTGTGGTTAAGCAAATTAGCATGAAACCGTGCTATCAACGCAGCTGAGTCAATTATATGATAGAAAATCACTTATTATCCTCTGCCCAATACTACGAAAATAGAGTAGTCTTGATTCTATACGGTGATTTGTGCCGACCTGCAATGAGATTCTTGATTCTGGGAAGTAATAACCTGAGGTCGAGATGGCAGGTTTAGTAATGAATGAGAGGAACTCCTTTGCAACATGGGTGGTACTTATTGTCTTACCCATAGTTTGAGTTTGGATGAGTTGAATCCACATCCGTACAGGCCTACTGATGATATGTTCGCTGCTACCACTATCACCTAGTCGATGGATTTGATTCTAATCAGAAGAGGGTGTTTGCCAGCTGAATGTAATCTCTACGACTGTTAGTTGATGCTTTCCATGGATGGCCACTGTTGTCTACCTAATGTATGGCTCGAGCGTTGACTCATAGACGACATTAAATCTATCACTAGACGAATCAGGCTCTCAAACCACTTCGGTGAATCCCATGTCTAAGTTCGCTATCATGACGGCGCCTCTAAACAATCTTCCACGTGAGCTCTATAACTTATGCAATGAGCCAGAATAAGTTGATGTTGTTTTGATAATCCCTGCATCTACACCAATCTGGATTCACGTAGGAGAGACCATGCGTGTGCTAAGCCATCGTCACAAGTATAGTCGTGGTCCTCCAAAAAGATGGTCCTTCAAAGTCACGTCTCTAGCAAGCCATTCTACCTACGGATACCCATCCTTGTGCTGGGAGGTCGTGATGCTCTACACCACTGCCCAAGGACCCATATATTGGAAGAGAATGCAGACACAAGGCCCTCACGCGTGAGTTTGTGCATTAAAATCAAAGGTTAATTCGTGGTATTCGAAAGAGATCATTTCCATTCATGTTACTCTAGTATGTTCATAGATGAGTCTGCTCACCTTGGTTGTTTTCTACTACGAAAGAGAAGACTTGTCTTACCTGTATGGGGGACGACGAGAAGTCCATGCGAATTTGCTTCGGTCCCATCATAATCATGTGCTGGTAATTATTTTTCCTTCATCAAGTTCATTGAGCCCAATCAGGGTAGCGTTTAAGGAAATGTAGGCATGTGATTTTTGCAGTTAATCTTGGGTTGAAATCTTCGGGTCACAATGAACATGAAGAGTCTTGGTTCGCACCATTTTGCATGACCCGTCCGAGCTCATATACATCTGCTCATATAAACTCATGGTCCTGATCTAGTTTACGAGATAAGTCTCACATGCACACTCTATGGTAACTAGAGAGTCCAGGATCCCCTGATTGCACCTAGCTGATTAATCAATCCTATGCACAGTTGAGACATTTCTTTGACCATGAATGGTCATCATCAGGATTCCAACACACATCCAGCAAAGTGCAGGTAGATAAATCTGGTTCATGGTCAAAGAATGAGACTCTCTTCTCTAACATAAGTGCATAATTCCTTAGTCGAACCAAGAAAACCATGCTACAGAATCTCATACCCCATCCTAAGTCTGCTGTGATATAATCGCAAGACGAGGCATGTCACTCCTTAAGTCGGGAAGCAGCCCAATCCTTGTTTAATGCTTGCCCATTGAAGAGCACTTCACCTACTCGTAGGCTTGGACCTTCTCACGTGTTTCTCCCTTTAGTGTTTGTTCTGTGCTTGGGGAAGTTCACTTTAAAAGGTAGATCTTACCACTGTTTGGGCCAAGATGTAAACTGCAACTAAATTAACCCATGTGGTTTGCATTCAACATGCATGGAATAATAAGCCTGTTTTTCACTTGCACCAGCAAGAGGGCAAGTCGAATAAGACGGCATGGTCCTAGTTCCCGACGCTATAAACCAGCGTACAAGCTGGGAGTTAATTAATCTACACCCACGAGCAAATCACCATCAAGGCATAGGGAAAGTGCATACGGCAGCTTTATTCACAAACAATGAAGGACCAAAATTATGAGTGATGCTATAAGGGTCCGTAAAGTAGGAAAGATGGTACTCTGAGGGATATCTTATGCGTGCATGAAATTTCAAGGAAGTACAAGTACCATGTAGAACCTTGATAACTTAATTTGAAGAGTTAAAGACATAGCCTTGAGACTGGCTCAATGGCAAGGAATGCTGCCTATGACTCACAGGATCCAGGTTCGAGTCCCACGGCATGCAGTTTTATTAATTTAATTCAATACTGATCAAGCATGACTTGTGTGGCATGGTGGTATTGCTTGCGGTCCATGCCTCCAGGGGGATTCGAGCCGTCTATATAAGCCACCGAGCCGCCACATTTCCAGTTATTATGATTTGACCCCCCACACTTCCCAATATTCCAGTTTGGCCCCTATACTCTTCATTATTCCAGCTTGGCCTCTACACTTCCCATTATTCCAAATTAGCCCCAACCAAAATTAATTTTTTTCTTTTGTTTTATTTTAAATCAAATTCTTTTTTTCTTTTCAAACTAATTTTAATTCTTTCTTTTAAATAAATCAAATCCCTTTTTCCGAACTAATTTTAATTCCTTCATTCAAATAAAATCAAATTCTTTTTTCCTAAGTCAAGTTCAAATTCATTCTTTCAAATAACCCCAAACCCTTTTCCCAAATCAAGTTCAATTTATTTTAGATTTTCTCTCTCCAACTAAAATCAAGTTTAATTCTCCATAAAATTTCAAGTCAACTATTTCATTTCAACCAATTCCTTTTCTCCAAAATTTTCAAATCAAGATTAATTAAAAAAAAATAGAATCAAGCTTAATTCTTTCTTCTATCAAACCAAAGATCAAGTTCAATTCCTTTCCTCAAAAATTTGCAAATCAAGTTTAAATCTTTTCGCCAAATTTCGATCAAATCGAGTTCATTTCCAATCAAGTCCAGTTTGTTTTAAATCAAATCCAATCTTCTTCTCAATTATTTTCAAATTAAATTCTTTGGTTCTAGGTCTCACGCGATGAACCCTAAGCATGAACTGGTAGCTTTTTCTGCTATTCGATGTTTAGGAATTCATATGAGTCCCAAGTGCAGTTGTAGTTGTCTTGGACCCTGTGCATATGTGGACTAAGAATCCCTTTCAAATAAATCTTAAGAAAAATTCATTTTGAAATCTCTAGTCTCACACAATGAACCCTAAGCACGAACTAGTAGTTTTTTCTATTGTTCGATGCTTAGGGAATCGTATGGATCCTAGTGCAGCCGTAGTTGTCTTGGATCCTGTGCATATGTGGACTAAATATTCTTCTTAAAATATTTTTAAAACATTGTAGCCATTGTCAAATATTCCCCTTTCAAGCAGCTTCGAAGGCCAAGCCTTCGAGCACCATCCATTTTCAAACACTCTATTCAAGTACCTCTGAAGGTCAAGCCTTCAAATCAAACCAGAACTACGTAAGCCTTGAGTTTCCCATTGCACCGGGGAATACGTAGGAGTAGGATCAAGTCCTATCAGGCTAACCACCATCAAGTTATTTATTTCCATGCTAATTAAAGGGATCAAACAATTTCAAAAATCACACACTCAGTTTAAGTGTACCATTCTTTGAAACGGGCGAGTAGAGTGCCTAACATCTTCCTCATTCGTAACCGACTCCCGAACTTCGAATCTCATCCTCGAGTTAGGGTTTTTTCCAAATCTTTTTCCCTTAAATAAAATTTGGTGGCGACTCCACATTATCCAAACAAATTCATTATTTTTAATCTTTAGTGAGTGCGTCGTCTCATCAGAATTACGGTTGCGACATCCATCTTTTATTTATTTTTTTTATCTAATTTCACATTAATAATAATGCTTGTATGCGTATGGAGTCAAATTGAAAATAAATCTATCAATTCGAGATATTCCATATGGACTAATAGAGGTAAAGGACTTATATAAATTGAGCTAAAAAAGTTAAATTTATTCAAATTTTTAAAATAATAATCTAAACCTAGCCTAGTAAAACTAATGGACTTATATAAAACAACTCGATCATTTTACAATATTTTTTACAGTTTTTTATTCAATCCAATTAAGAATATAACAAAATTAACATCTTTTAATCAAGTTTATTTATTCAACAAATTCAATTTTCAAAATATTAAGTCTCATTTATCAACGAATTAAAAATAAACAATACCGATACATCATAACAGGTTTAATTTATACTACAATCCCACGAAGTTAGACGCAAGATATAATTGTCAAATGTAAATGACTTCAACAAATTAAGCATTTTTAAAGTTAATGGAAGAAGTTGCAATGTGAAGAATAAAAACCTAGATGAGCTAAATAAACTTCGCTAAATTCGATAACACACTTATATGTATTGTGATGAAAATGGTTGAATGTATTCGGTCCTTAAAAGCATAGAAAAGCTCAACTTTTACATTCTAAAAAGTATATTTGGGTTGGCCTATCAAATCTAGTTGGAGCCTTCATTTTTTATATTGTTATCAAAACTAATTGGATCGTGTGCTTGTCCTGTAAACAAATATTTTGAATGCTAACGAGCATGAAATTATTGATTTTAGCCTAGTAAATGGGGTAGTGAAAGTACATATAATTTACATAAAACCTCAAATATACACCACTAGAATTTTCCCTATCTTTTGCATATTTTTTTGCCTAAATTTCATACAACCTTTATTTTAAATTTTGCAAAAATGTCGTTATTTCTTTCAACTCTAAAGCAATAGAAAATTCTATAGAATATTTTAAATTTCGCTAATAAATTTTCTTCCACATAAATTTTCATAAAAAAAAAACTTGATATTTTCAAAATATTTTCCCATGAATTTATTCATAGAAAAATAAAAGTTTTAAAATCTAGTAAAAAATTGCAAATATATCATACAAATTTTAGGCAATTTTATCTGTTCAAAATTTTTGAGGCAATTATGGTAACTATAAAAATTCATGGGAAATATATGAAATTTTATATAATTAAATATTATTAATATTTAATTATATACTATATTTTCTTAAATATTTTAACTAAAATATGATAACTTTAAATCAAATATTTTCAAATCTAATAGTTTGAAAGTTAAAAAAAGCAAAAACATCTAAAAAGATTAAGGAATTGGTGGGAAATACATGAGAGATCATATATTTGAGTCAAATTTAAAGACATGTCGAGGAAGGTAGTAAAATTTTCATAAACATATATTTGAGACATAGGACAAAATTTTTTTTAAGGTATAAAATATTGCAATTTTTTTAACAACAAAATAATAAAATGTTACATTAATAAGCTCAAAATAATTTTATGGGTTAAAATTATTTGATTTCATACAAAGTTGTATTTTCTTCAAAATATATTTTTTAAAATCTAAGTAAGTAAACTGACTCAATTTATTTGGATATTTTTAAACAATGAAATTAGAATCAACTTAATTAATCGGTGATTTTTAGATATTAATTTTAAAAAGTTTACTTTTATATAAACATATTGCAACTGATTGATTACTAATTTCTTCTAATAAGTTATTATTAATTTCTAGTAAATCTTAAACTTTGATAATCAATTAGCAATGAAAAGGCTTAACCACAATCCACAAAAACCTCGAAAGAGTTCAATTTTTTCTTTTCAAAATAAAATCATAATTATGATATCGAATTCAACTGATAGGTGGAACTATTGAATTAGAGGATATCTATTGAAATTATTTAAAACGAAAATTTATTAAATAAAAATTTGGTAATAAATTAGTAAAAATTGAATGAATAATAAACCAACAAAAATTCATAAAAAATGTTTCATATATAAAATAATATTATTTTAATATTTTTTGAGAATAAAAAAATTCTATTATGTCTATTTAATTTTATATGTATAATTTAAATTTAAAAATTTAAAATATATATAATTTTTATTTTATTATCATGTAAAGTTATGATATTTGTATATTTTATTAATATCTATATTTTTTAATATAATATATTATAAATATTTTAAAAATAATATTAAATTATTACATTATAATTCGATCATTAAATCTTAAATCAATATTTTAATCAATTTTTTGATTGGTCTTACTTTAAATTTTTTGAGTAAAATAATGTTTTTAAAACATATGCTAATAATAAAAATAATTTTTTTATAAAATATATTATTAATATATTCTTTATAAATTTTAATATACTTTTACCTTATTTTTTAAATATTTTTTTATTTATTAATTAGTGTTTTAAAATATTAACTAGCAAAGTTTTTCATTTTTTTTATTGGTCGTTGAAACAGTTTAAAAGTTAAAGCACCTAAATATTGCTAATTGATAAAATTAGAATTAGTTAATTTATCACAAAAGGTATCTTCCATTTAGCTCATCCCATCAATTTAGTTTGCTTTATTTGTGATTATTGAACATTTTTAATTTTAATTATCTAATAATTATATTGTCTTTCTGGTGTGAATCTCTTTGACTCTCGTTATTGTGATTATATAAATATTTTTATATTTTGTCTTTTTTATTTTTTTATTTAGACCTAGATTTAGATATATTTGTTTATGTTTAATTTATTGTAAGTTATTTTTTATATTTTAATAAGTATATTTACGGGTAAAAATAGATTATTTTAGACTAAATTTTAATATTTAAACATAATTCTGTTATTTATCATAAATTTTTTATTATAATCAAACTATCATCTATTTAAAGTTAATCATAACTATTAGTCTACTTAAAAATATATAATATAAAAAAGAGTTAATAAATAAATATAAAACTAATATATATATATATAAATGATAATAAAAATTTATAAACCTGTTCAAAATCTATAAAATAAAAATAACAGTAAATTAGTTTAAATTATATATATATATATATGATTAAAAAGAATTATGAATTATATATCTTAAAATAAATTTATATATATATATATATATTTATATGTAAATGACTAAAAATGGTTACCTATTTGAGATATTAAAATAAATTAATATATGTATATATTTATATCTTATATCTTACATATTATATTTTTTATATTATATAATTATAATTTCTAATATATCTTAAAATAAATAATAAAATTTTTAGAATTTTGTATATCTAATATATTTTTAAATAAATTTAATTTTTTTTTATAAATTTAAATTTAATTTATTTAATTTAAAAATTTTATTAAATTTAAACTTACCTATTTATTAAAAAATTAGATTAAAATAAATTTTAAATAAATCAAATTATAAATACTTTTCAAACAGTTTAAGTCAGCTCTATTTCTAAATATATTTGAAGTAGCTCATTAAATCTAATTGGAACTTTTTTTTATATATTATCATTAAAACTAGTTAGATTATGTGTTTGTAATATAAAATAAATATTTTTAAAATTAATAAATATAAAATTGTTGACTTATAACGTAATAAATAGTGTATTGAAAAATATTAGGTTTGAACCAATAGAAAATATTTAAAACCTAAAATACTCATAATTAGAATTTTATTTATCTTCTGCATATATATTTTTTATTAATTTTTTATACTTCTTAATGTTAAATTTTGAAAAACCATTATTAATTTTTGGATATATGAAAAAAAAAAAAACCTTAGAAAAGTTTAAATTTTCATTTATTTTACAACTTAATTTTGATAGAAAAATTTTGATATTTCCATAATATTTTTTCATGATTTATTCAAAGTAACATAAAATAATTTAAAAATTTGGTGAAAATTTTGCAGAAAATCATACAAAATTTTATAAAATTTTAAATATTTATTTAAGAATTATGGTATGTAAAAAATTTGTAAAACATATTTGTAATTATTTAAATGGAGAAAGTAAGTATGAGAGAATGTTTATGAAAGATCATACAACTCATAAAAGAACATGATAAATAAGTAAAACATGAGACATTGGAATTAGGGATGGAAGTGAACAACATTGTGTGACAAGGATCTATGATTTAACTTGTTTAAAGTTTAACTTAACTTGACTTGTTTAATAAATAAATAGGTTCAAGTTTGTTAAAAAGTCTTTTTACATAAACAAGTTAGGCTTGCTTACAAAAAAATTTATTTAAAATATTCAGAGACCTATTTATCTTTATATATTATATATTTATATTTATTATATTTATTTTAATATATTTTATATATATATATATATGTGTGTGTGAGCGCACATGTGTTTTATGCCTATTTAATAACTTTTTTATCTTATAAGTTTTAAGCTTGCAAGCTTTTTTTAATCAATCGTTTATACATACTTATTTATTGGCTCTTTTTGAAATATAAGCTTTTAAACATATTCGTTGGCCTTGTAAGCTTTAAATCAGGCCAAACCATAATAGAAAAAAAGAAGAAGCCTTTAACAAGTAACATGTAATAGGCTCAAGCTCACACTTAGATCTCAAAATTTTTAAACACGTCATACTTGAACACTCAAAGCCTAACTCAGTTTGACCTACTTTCATCCTTAAATGGAATCTCTCCATTTCAATTTTAATGTATTATCGAGTATAATAAAACATAATTATTGAATGGAGATTGGATGATTAATGGTAATCTAGATTTTTTATGATTTAAAATTTAAACCATCTGATATCAATCAAATGGTTATAGTTGCTTAAATTAGAGAATGGATGAAAATGTAACTCCAGAAGATTTGGGTTTAGAAAAGTAAAGGTTGAATCCTCTCCATTTTAAGTTTAATGCATTATTTAGTATAATAAATCATAGTCATTGAATAAAGATCAGATAATTAATGGTTCTTTAGATTTTTTATGATTGAAAATATGAAATTAAAATTTAAACCCTTTGATATCAATCAAGTGGTTATAGTTGATTAAACTCGATAATGGATAAAAATGTAACTGCAAAACATCCAAGTTCAACAAATTACGGACTAAATCCTCTCCATTCGAAGTTTAATGCATTACCTAGTATAACAAATCACAACCATTGAATGGAGATCAGATGATTAATGGTTACCTAAATTCTTTATGATAAAAAATGTGAACTTAAAATTCAAATCGTTTGATATCAATCAAATAGTTAGTTAAGTAGACATTCTATAAACATTTGGGAGAACACTATTGGTTAGAGTAAATATAAACAACACTAGATCTAAGTTCATCTTATTTCTCTTGTTGTTATGCATTTGAGATCAATTATTTTTTATGTTTATTTCATTCTCTTAATTACATATTTTTTACTTTTTTTTCATCTTTCGTTACAATCTAAGTCCACTCTCTTAATTAAATATCTTTTTATTTTTTTTATCATTCGTTACAATCTATATCGTCGTTACGGTAAACATTTGTGAGAACATTATTGGTTACAATAAATATAAAAAAATCCTAGATCTAAGATTATATCATTCCTCCGCCTCATTTCTTTCTTTCTTTCTTTCTTTCTCATTGTTATTCATTCAAGATCATTTGTTGTTTATGTCTCACATTATTCTCTCTTACACCCTCATTTCATCGGATAAATTGGTATTTAAATTTCCTTTATTTTTGCTCAAGTCTTGATTCTTTTTCTCCTAAATTTTCTTTATATAAGTCTCTAATTTGATATATGTTTTCTTTATGCAGATTAATACTTGAGTGGAGATCAAATGTTTCAAATTTCAAAATAGTTTATTTCCAATACGAGAGATGTAACAATTATAAATTTTTGAGGTATCTCTCCTATAATTCATCTCATCACATTTTATTTGTGATTTTTAACCATTTTAATTTTAAATATTTTTTTAAACATGTTTGAAAAATTGAATTAATATATATGCAAGCATTATTGATGAAGCAATGAGGATAACTACAACAAGTTTCTACCTATTCCTTTACCTAACGTAGAGAGATGTCATGCATCAAATGATTGATTGCCTTTTGAAGTTTTAAAAAACTCATAAACTATTGAAAACTACAAGTGAATTAGATAAGGATTCAATCTTCATATTAATTCAACTTTTACTCAAATTTTAATCATTGTGGTGTCATCCATAGTCAAATAGAAATCTTATAAATTGTGTTACATATATCATTCTAAAGGTACCATATATTTATCATCTTAATTCCTTATTTATTATATATATTATTTTTTTAAAAAACCTAACCATTTATTCTACCTTTTGTATAATTTTTCAGGTTGCTGGAATTAGAGACATAGGAAAGGAAGTCCTAAAACAAGTTAGTGAAGGTTTAAAGGAGATCTAACTGCTCCCCTTGCATGCATGTGTCCATTTTAATCATTAGTCCCATATCTAGTTACACCTCTTTCTTGTTTACTAATCGTGCTATCCGTTTATAATTGAATGGTAGTGTAATTGTTTAATCATAAGATATTGATTTTGTGTTTGAAGTTTTTGTAGGTATGGGAGATAAATGTAAGAGTTGAGGATCTAGAACTTCGTTAAGCTTTTAAGTGACTATTTTGGTTCTAAAGCATAAAGATTGTTTGCTATTGCATATTTTGATTTCATAAAATATTTTTTATTTTTATGTTTTTAATATTTTATAAAAAAATTGTAAAAAAATAGTTATTTTTTATTTTCATTTTCTGTTTACAAATTTTTAACATAATTTTTTTTAGATAAAAAGTAGAATAAAAACAAGATGATATTTTTTTAAATAAAAAAAATTATGAAACCAAACAGTTATCTAAATTTTTCAACAATAAATAGTTAAATGTATCTTTTCTTTAAAAAAATTATGACAATTATCATTGTTGTCATAATTTTATCATGAAACTTTTTTCTCCATCATAGTTATAAAAAAATTTAACAATATTATATATGCATTGTCCTTGATATTCAAACCAATCACTTAGAAGCTTGATAAAAATTTTATTCCTCACTCTTACATTCATCTTCCATGCATGACACAAAGTTTAAGCTCAAAATTAATATTTTATGGTAAAAAAATTATACTATATTTTAATTATAAACAAGTAGAACAAATAATAAATAAGAGGAAGGGATCATTAAATATTGGATTCATGTTTTAAATAGGCACATCTCCAGAAGCATGAGTAGCAGATATTTCTCCTTTACACATTCAATAATTATAAGATGCCCAACTATCCTATATTGTACCTTGTGGGTGTATCTTAACAATTGAAGTGATTATTTGCCTACACTTGAACACTGTGTAAATGGTTTGTATACTCTTTTCTAAAAAGATTATGACCCTATATTGTTACCTATTAATATTTATGTTTACTTGAGAATTTAAGTGCAGTTGTAGGTACCTCACTTTCTTTGCTCCAGAATTTTGCAAAATGCAACACCAGCCACCATCGTTCTTCGAAGACTTTGGATATGGTTGTTAGGCCAATTTTGAAGGAATTTAACATCACATCATATATAAAGCAAGCAATTATCATAATCTTTGTTATTATATGTATCATACGAAGTATATTGTACAAAAATATAATTAAAAGAAGATTGAGAATGATTATTATACTTTATAGATGATCAAGATAATAATCCAAACTAAGCCTAGAGAAAATATTGGTCTTATACAGACCAATATTTTCTATAACTAAATAATAAAAAAATAAGATAGAATAAAAATAAGTAAAGGAAAATTTTACAATAATAATGAAAAAAATTTTAAACATTCTAAAAAGTAATAGAATAAAAGGAGTGAAAAACAATTAACAAAAAGAAGAAGAAATAACATGTTCACATAGAACATCCAATCACAATCATATAAGTATATAAGATATGAAATAAAAAGAGAATAGATATAAAATAATATGTAAAATATATATAATAAATAAATAAATTCAATTAATTATCACTCTCATTCATAGTGATGGTCACTTACCTTTATTTTTTTTTTCATTCTCTTCTCCTTTTTGTCTCTCACTATTCTCTTTCTCATCTTCTAAATTCAGTGTTGTTGCATATGTCCCCGCCGTTCTCCTTTTTCACTGTGCTCCATACGCGTAAAGTAAATGCTTAGAGTGGCTGATCGGTGCTTCTCATTTGATGCCTTTTTATATTATTCATTTTTTTATTTTTTTAGATTATATAAAAGGGTCAGGAGGTGTTTCTTTCTTTGAAACGAAAGGGCTTTCATTTTTTTTTATAGACGAGTGATATAAAACATAAATCCTTGGATGATTTTTTTCTTTCAAAATAAAATTTTAAATTAATAGATATATTTTGTTTGAAATTTAATTTAATATTAAGAATTAGTTAATAATTGTAATGAGTGAATATTTTACTACTATTACTATTATAATAATAATAATTATTATTATTATTATTATTATTATTTATTATTATTATATTTTTGTAGGATTATTTTTTATTTTTTATTTTTTTATATTGTTTAGTTTTTTAATTTAATTGTTGATTGTTATTTATATTATTTTTTTCATTTCTATAAATTTTTATTTTTTAGTGTTTATTTATTGATTGATCTTATTAATTGATTTTATTATTGTTACTTATAATTTTGATAGTTAGCATTTAAGTATTAAATATTTATTTATCATGCAATCTTAACTATTTTTACTATTTATCGCTAATATTATTATCCTTTTTATTTATTTATTATTGTAATTTAACAATTTTTTTATTATTAATTATCATTTCTAGTTTATTAGTTGACACAATGTTACAACTTAATTTTTTCTTTATATTAAAATTATGATTCATATTTTTTTTACTATTTAATTTATTATATATTAATTGATTCTCTTTTTTATCAACATTTTTATCGATCTTTTTTCATTTTTAGTAGTTAGAACTAGATATAATTTTTTAAAATTTAAAATTTTTTATTTTCATTAATATTATTATATATAGATATTATTATTTTTTTATATTATTTTTATTGTTACCCGTTATTATTTGTTGTAATTATTTCATTATTATCATTTTATTATTATTATTATTATTATTTTTATTTCTTCTTTCATTATTGTATTTTTCATATTCAGCTCTTTTATTTTATATTTTAAAATTCTAATAATTTCATAAAAAAATTAATGTAAAAAATATATTTACAATGATTAATTATTTTATAAATAATTTAATTTGACTTATTTTTACAAAAAAAATCATTTAAATGAGATATTTTGTTAATCTTATATTTTTTAAATAAGACATTTAACTTATGATAGGTTGATGATCCTTAAATTAATTTTCTTTCTTTTGCAAATAGTTTAACTTAATTAAGCTTTTAAAGTGACTATTTTAGTTATTAAGCATAAAGATTATTTTTGTTGCATATTTTGATTTTAGAAAGTATTTTTATTTTTATTTTTAATACTTTATTTAGATAATAATGAAAAATATTTATTTTTATTTTCATTTTGTGTTTACAAATTTTTAACATAAAATTATGAAAATGAAATAAAAACAAGACGATATTTTTCTAAACAAAAATAAAAATGAAAATAAAAAAATATTTTATGAAACCAAACAGTTATCTAAATTTCTCAAAGATAAAGAATTGGTTGTATCTTTTTGTTGACAAAATTATGACAATTAATCATCGTTATCATAATTTTATCATAAAAAATTCTTATCCATCATAGTTATTGAAAAATTTAGCAATATTATATATGCATTGTACTTGAAATTCGAATCTATCACTTAAAAATTTTGAATTTTTCCATTTTTACATTTATCTCCAATACATGACACAAGGTTTTCAAACTCAAAATTAATTTTTTATAAAAAAAAATTATACTATATTTCAGCTATAAACAAATATAACAAGTGATAAATACAAGAAAGAAACAATTAAGTAAAGACTCATAATTTAAAATAAGAGAAAGAGATTATTAAATATAGGATTCATGTTTTAAAATATAGATTAGATATTTTAAGGATGTTATGAGAATAAATTTTTATTCTTTCTTAAAAATAAATAAATTCCTAAATTTATCTTAACTTTTATAGATATTTTTTTTAGATAAAAAATTTTCCATTTTAAAATTGGTATCGACTCCAAATTCTTTATCTTTTATTTATTTTTTTATCCAATTTCACATTAATAATAATGCTTGTATGCGTATGGAGTCAAATTGAAAATAAATCTATCAATTTGATATATCCCATATGGACTAATAGAGGTAGAGGACTTATGTAAATTGAGCTAAAAAAGTTAAAGTTATTCAAATTTTTAAAATAATAATCCAAACCTAGCCTAGTAAAAATAATGGACATATATAGAACAACCCGATCATTTTACTATTTTTTATATTTTTTTATTCAATCCAATTAGGAATACAACAAAATTAACATCTTTTAGTTAAGTTTAATTATTCAACAAATTTAATTTTCAAAATATTAAATCTCATTTATCAACGAATTAAAAATAAACAATACTGATACATCATAATAGGTTTAATTTATACTACAATCCTACTAAGTCAGATGCAAGATATAATTGTCAAATGTAAAAGACTTCAACAAATTGAGCATTCTTAAAGTTAATGGAAAAAGTTGCAATGTGAAGAATAAAAAAGTAGACGAGCAAAATAAACTTCGCTTAATTCTATAGCACACTTATGTGGATTGTGTTGAAAATGATTGACGGTATTCGGTCCTTAAAAGCATAGAAAGGCTCAACTTTTACATTTTAAAAAGCATATTTGGGTTGGCCCATCAAATCTAGCCGGAGCCTTCATTTTTTTAGGGGATTGCTTTTTGCCCTTTAAAATTTCTTTTTACACCCTCTCATTGATAAAAGGACAAAAATACCCCTATCTATTAATCTTTCTTCCTCCTTCCTTCTCCTTCCATCTTCCTGTCATCTTCATCCTCCTTCCATCTTCCCGTCTTTCTTTTTTTTTTTTCTCATTTTTTCTTGTTTCCCATTGTTCTATTT
The DNA here is from genome assembly GCA_037954105.1 of Canavalia gladiata. Lineage (NCBI taxonomy): Eukaryota > Viridiplantae > Streptophyta > Magnoliopsida > Fabales > Fabaceae > Canavalia > Canavalia gladiata. The sequence goes on along the minus strand of CM075662.1, from coordinate 12,547,715 downwards.
TCTTTCTTATTAATTGAATCTATATGTTCTGTTTTTGGTGGGAGAAAAAACTAAGAAAATAAACCTCGGAGAAACATGGGAGGAGCATCGGAGAAGACGAACGAACTTTGTATTCTGCAAACTAATTTGCGTAACGTTAAACACTTTCCGCAAATTAATTTACGGAATGCAGTAGTGTATTCCGTAAATAAATCTGCGGAATACAATTTTTGTGTTCCGCAAATTAGTTTACGGAATGTAAAAATGTAACCTTCCGTAAATTAATTTACGGAATACATGCATTCCGTAAATTAATTTGCGGAATAGACAAATACTTGCGGAAGCGAAAAATTTTTGCGGAAGAAATGAGGAGGTGTTAAGAGTAAAATGATAATAAAAAAATTCTAAAAAATTGAAGGGGGTGCAAAAAAAAAAAAAAAAAGTGCGAAAAGTAAAACCCTTTTTTTATTTTGTTATCAAAACTAATTGGATCCTGTTCTTGCACTGTAAACAAGTATTTTGAATGTTAACCAGCATGAAATTATTAATTTAAGCCTATTAAATGGAGTAGTGAAAGTACATATAATTTACATAAAAAAACTAAAAACCTAAAATATACACCACTAGAATTTTCCCTATCTTTTGCATATTTTTTTGCCTAAATTTCCTACAATTTTTACTTTGAATTTTACAAAAATGTCAGTTATTTGTTTCAACTCTAAAGCAATAGAAAAATCTATAGAATATTTTAAATTTTCTGATAAATTCTCTTCTACGTAAATTCTCATAATAAAAAAACTTGATATTTTCAAAATATTTTCACATGGATTTATTCAAAGAAAAATAAAATAGTTTACAAATCTAGTAAAAATTTTCAAATATATCATACAAATTTTAGGCAATTTTATTGGTTCAAAATTTTTGAAGCAATTATGGTAACTACAAAAATTCACAGAAAATTTATGAAATTTTATATAATTAAATATTATTAATATTTAATGATATACTATATTTTCTTAACTATTTTAACCAGAATATGATAACTTTAAATCAAATATTTGTATGTCTAATAGTTTGAAAGTTAAAAAGAGAAATTTTTGTTAAAAAGATAAAGAAATTGGTAGGAAGTTCATGAGAGATCATATAATCATTAGAAGGATAAAATAAAAAAGGAATTTATAAATCAAATTTAAAGACACGTTAAGGAAGTTAGTAAAATTTCCATCAACATATATTTAAGATATAGAACTAAAATTTTATTAAGGTATAAAATATTGCAATTTTTTTAACAACAAAATAATAAAATGTTACATTAATAAGCTCACAAAATAATTTTATGAGTTAAAATTATTTGATTTCATATAAAGTTGTATTTGCTTCAAAATATATTTTGTAAAATCTAACTGAATTGACTCAATTCATTTGGATATTTTTAAACAACGAAATTAGAATCAACTTAATTAATCGGTGATTTTTGGATATTAATTAGTATGTTTTAAAAAGTTTACTTTTATATAAACATATTACAACTGATTGATTACTAATTTCTTCTAATAAGTTATTATTAATTTCTAGTAAATCTTAAACTTTGATAATCAATTAGCAATGAAAAGGCTTAACCACAATTCACCAAAACCTCCAAAGGGTTCAATTTTTTCTTTTCAAAATAAAATCATAATTATGATATCGGATTCAACTGATAGGTGGAACTATTAAATCAGAGATATCTATCGAAATTATTTAAAATTCAAAATTTTTAAATAAAAATTTGGTAATAAATCAGTAAAAATTGAATGAATAATAAACGAACAAAAATTGATAAAAAAAATTTCATATATAAAATAATATTATTTTAATATTTTTTGAGAATAAAAAAAATTCTGTTATGTCTATTTAATTTTATATGTATAATTTAGATTTAAAAAATTTAAAATATATATAATTTTTATTTTATTATCATGTAAAGTTATGATATTTGTATATTTTATTAATATTTATATTTTTTAATATAATATATTATAAATATTTTAAAAATAATATTAAATTATTAAATTATAATTCGATCATTAAATCATAAATCAATATTTTAATCAATTTTATGATTGGTCTTACTTTAAAATTTTTGAGTAAAATAATGTTTTTAAAACATATGTTAATAATAAAAATAAATTTTTTATAAAATATATTATTAATAAATTCTTTACAACTTTTAATATACTTTTACTTTACTTTTTAAATATTTTTTCATTTATTAATTAGTGTTTTAAAATATTAACAAGCAAAATTTTTCATTTTTTTATTGGTCATTAGAACAGTTTAAAAATTAAAGCACCTAAATATTGCTAATTGGTAAAATTAGAATTAGTTAATTTATCACAAATTAAAATTATTTAATTTATCACAAAAGGTATATTCCATATAGCTCATCACATCAATTTAGTTTGCTTTATTTGTGATTTTTGACCATTTTTAATTTTAATTATCTAATAATTATATTGTCTTTTTGGTGTGAATCTCTTTGACTCTCGTTATAGTGATTATATAAATATTTTTATATTTTTAGTCTTTTTTATTTTTTTATTTAGACCTAGATTTAGATATATTTGTTTATCTTTATTTTGTTGTAAGTTATTTTTTATATTTTAATAAGTATATTTACGGGTAAAAATAGATTATTTTAGACTAAATTTTATTATTTAAACATAATTCTGTTATTTATCATAAATTTTTTATTATAATCAAACTATAATCTATTTAAAGTTAATCATAACTACTAGTCGACTTAAAAATATATAATTTAAAAAGGAGTTAATAAATAAATATAAAACTAATATATATAAATGATAATAAAAATTTATAAACCTGTTCAAAACCTATAAAATAAAAATAACAGTAAATTAGTTTAAATTATATATATATATATATATAAATGATTAAAAAGAATTATGAATTATATATATTAAAATAAATATATATATATATATGTAAATGACTAAAAATTGTTACCTATTTTATATATTAAAATAAATTAATATATGTATATATTTATATCTTATATCTTACATATTATATTTTTTATATTATATATTTATAATTTCTAATATATCTCAAAATAAATAATAAAATTTTAAAAATTTTGTATATTTAAATATATTTTTAAATAAATTTAATAAATTTTTTTATAAATTTAAATTTAATTTATTTATTTAAATTTTTTTATTAAATTTAAATTTACCTATTTATTAAACAAGTTAGATTAAAATAAATTTTAAATAAATCAAATTATAAATACTTTTCAAACAGTTTAAGTCAGCTCTTGTTTCTAAATATATTTAAAGTGGCTCATTGAATTTAATTGGAATTTTTTTATATATTATCGTTAAAACTACTTAGATTATGTGTTTATAATAGAAAATAAATATTTTTAAAATTAATTAATATAAAATTGTTGACTTATAACGTAATAAATGGTGTATTGAAAAATATTTGGTTTGAACCAATAGAAAATATTAAAAACCTAAAATACTTATAATTAAAATTTTATTTATCTTCTGCATATATTTTTTGCATTACTATTTTATATTTCTTAATTTTAAATTTTGAAAAAACAATTATTAATTTTTGGATATATGAAAAAATAAAAAAAAATTTAGGAAAGTGTAAATTTCCTTTTATTTTACAACTTAATTTTGATAGAAAAAATTTTGATAATTCCATAATATTTTTTCATGATTTATTCAAAGTAACATCAAATAATTTAAAAATTTGGTGAAAATTTTGCATAAAATCATACAAAATTTTATAAAATTTTAAATATTTATTTAAGAATTATGGTATCTAAAAAATTTATAAAACATATTTGTAATTATTTAAATTATTTATTTTTATTATAATGTAATATATTTTCTTAAATATTTTAATCAAAATCTTTTAACTTTAAATCAAATATTTGCATATCTATTTGTTAGAAAATTAGAAAGAGAAAAATAAAATGAAGAAATTAAGGATGAGAGAATGTTTATGACAGACCATATAACTAATAAAAGAACATGATAAATAAGTAAGACATGAGAGATTGGAATTAGGGATGAAAGTGAACAACGTTGTGTGATAAAGACCTATGATTCAGCTTATTTAAAGTTTAACTTGACTTGACTTATTTAATAAATAAATAGGTTCAAGTTTGTTAAAAAGTCTTTTTAAATAAACAAGCTAGGCTTGCTTAAAAAAAACCTGTTTAACTTATTTAGATGTCTATTTATCTTTACATATTATATATTTATATTTATTATATTTATTTTAATATATTTTATTTATTATATATATATATATGTGTTGTGCGTGTGTGTTTTATGCCTAATATTTAATAGCCTTTTTATCTTATAAGTTTTAATCTTGCAAGTTTTTTTTAATCTTGCAAGTTTTTTTTAATCAATCGTTTATACAGATTTGAAGCTTATTTATTGGCTTTTTTTTTAAAACATGAGCTTTTAAACAGATTCGTCGGCCTTGTAAGCTTTAAATCAGGACAAACCATAGTAGAAAAAAAAAAGTCTTTAACAGGTAACATGTAACAAGTTCAAGCTCACACTTAGATCTCAAAATTTTTAAACTTGAACACTCAAAGCCTCACTCAGTTCGGCCTACTTCCCTCCCTAACTGGAATCTCTCCATTTCAATTTTAATGTATTATCGAGTATAATTAGGGATGGAAGTAGGCCGAGTTGAGGTAGGCTTTGACTGTTCAAGCCTGGCTTATTTAAAAATTTTGAGTCTTGAGCCTAGATCTGTTTGTTACCTGTTAAAGGTTTTATTTTTATTTCTGTCAGGTTTAAAGCCTACAAGGCCTGTAAGCCTGTTTAAAAGCCTACATTACAAAAAATTCAATAAATAAACTTAAAGTCTATATAAATAATTGTCGTAACCGCAATTACAACGAGACAACGGACTCGGTAAATTTTTGAAAAGAATTTAATTTGATTGTGGAGCTGCCACCAAATTTTATTTTAAGGGAAAACATTTGGAAAAACCCTAACTTGAGGAAGAAATCTAGGTTCGGGAGTCGATTACGAGTAAGGAAGGTATTAGGCACCCTACTCGTCCGTTCCAAAGAACGGTACCCTTAAACTGAGTGTGTGATATTTTGAAAACTGTTTAATCCCTTAAAATAGAATAGAAAGTAAATAGGTTTATAGAAAATAGCCTGACAGGACTTGATCCTACTCCTACGTATTCCCTGGTGCAATGGGAAACTCAAGGCTACGTAGTTCTAGTTAAGAGACTTGATCTCTTGGACAAGAAAAGAGTAATTTTAGGTAAAAATTATAAAACCAACGTTTCTTAGGAAAGCGATGAATTTGGAAATGAACGTGCTCGCCAAATTCAAACTGTCGTAAGCCATGTTTTAATTTTGCACGAATTAGAACACAAAGCAGTAGACAGCGCTACTTGCTCGCATTAGAACCCGTTGCACAGTTGAGAAAAACTTAAAACAGACGTTTTTTTTAAAAAAGGAATGAGTTTTGAAAAACAGGCGTGCTTGCATAATCCAAACCGTCGTAAGCCGTGTTTGAATTAGCACGGATTAAAACACGAAACAGTAGAAAACGCTACTTGTTCGCATTAGAACCCGTTGCACAACTGAGGGAAATTTAAAAAGGACATTTTTTGAAAAAGGGAAGGAATTTCGAAAAATAGACGTGCTTGCATAATCCAAACCGTCGTAAGCCGTGTTTGAATTAGTACGGATTAGAACACGAAACAGTAGAGAACGCTACTTGCTCGCATTAGAACCCGTTTCACAGTTGAGGAAAGTTTAAAAAGGATGTTTTTTTGAAAAAAGGAAGGAATTTTGAAAAACAGACGTGCTTGCATAATCCAAACCGTCGTAAGCCAAGGAGGTGCTCAATTGGATGTAAAATTCAAGAGTCTCTTTGGTGCTCCTCTTAGAAAAAATATAAAAACCCCCCTTCAATGACTCAAAGTGCTCCTCTCTCCCTCCTTAGAAATTCTAAAAATTTTTTAGAAGTGAAGAATCCTCCCTTGAACTAAATGAAAGTCCCTATTTATAGATAAAATTTCAAAAAAAGAAAGGGAAAAAAGAAGCTTCCGCCTTTTGTTTTCTAATTTTTCTCTTTTTTGTTTTCTTATTATTATTTTATTTATTTTTATTTTTCTTTCATTTTCTTTTTCTTTTTTCTCTAACTAATTCTTAACCGTCATTAACTAATCCAACTAACTTTCTAACTAAATTCTTAACTAAAAATTTATTTTTCTTTCATTTTCTTTTTTCTTATTCCTTTTTCTCTTTTTTCTCTAACTAATTCTTAACCGTCATTAACTAATCCAACTAACTTTCTAACTAAATTCTTAACTTAAAATTATTTTTCTTTCTTTTTCTATTCTCTCTTTTTTTGGTTATTTTTTGATTTTAGACTAAAAAATAAAATGATTTATTTTGGGTTTTAAATTTATCCTCGGACATAATTCAGTGTTCACAGTTTGCCCCTCTTTACTTATTTTCTTACCAGATAATATATGAAACAAGTTTCTAGATTATCACGATAAGAAGTGAAAAAATTATGTCCGAGGTAAAAGACAAAAACTGGCACGGGTGCGAGCCTTATTGGCAAATCTTGAAGATGTGAGGGAGTTGAATGATGCTTTCGGGGTACCAGAAAAGTTCCAAGCTTGACCGAAAACTTAGGAATGCCTGCCCTAATAAATTGGAGGATGGTAGTTCAAATGTGGAAATTTTGCATAAGTTTTGCAAGCCTTGTGTAATGAGCTGACGGGCTTAAATATGCAAGGCCTGATACGGTAGGCCAAAATGTGGAAATTTAAAATACAGAGCCTGATTAGGCTAACAGAATGGAAAAGAATGGTCTGTTGAGATAGGGAAAATGAACTGAAAAAGACCTATTAAGACAAGAATGGAGGAGAATGGCCCATTAGGACAGGCAAAGCAAGATGGAAACTACCTGTTAAGACAGGCTAGGATGCAAAAGTTTAACCATGTTTGGGCCTGAATAGGCCAGGATGTAGAAAAGTAAACGTACTAGGACCTGAATAGGCCAAGGTGTAGAAAAATAAACGTGCTAGGGCCTGAATAGGCCAGGATGCAGAAAAGTAAACGTGCTGGGGCCTGACTAGGCCAGGATGCAGAAAAGTAAATGTGTTGGGGCATGAATAGGCCAGGTGCAGAAAAGTAAACGAGCAAGGACCTGAATAGGCCAGGATGCAGAAAATAAACGTGCTGTGGCCTTCTATGATAGGCCAAGATGTAGAAAAATAAACGTGCTGGGGCCTTGTGTGATAGACCAAGATGCAAAAAAATAAACGTGTTAGGGCCTTGTGTGATAGGCCAAGATGCAGAAATTTAAACATGCAGGGCCCTTGTGTGATAGGCCAAAATGCAGAAAATTAAAATGCAGCGCCTGATGTGATAGGCGGGACAGAAATTTAAACATGCAGGGCCTGATGTGATAGGCCAAATTGTAGAAAATTAAAATGCAACGCCTGATGTGATAGGCTGAACAGAAATTTAAACATGCAAGGCCTAATGTGATAGGCCAAAATGCAGGAAATTAAAATGAAGCGCCTGATGTGATAGGCTAAAATGCATAAACGTAAACTTGAAGGAAATCTCGTTGTTGATGGGGAGAAGTGCAAAGGGGGTCCCGCTATTGCCGGGAAGAATGCAAATGAAATCCTGCTATTGCTAGGATAAATGCAAACCTGTTAAGACAGGTGGACAGAAATTAAACATGCTTGAAGTCCTGTTGTTGATAGGAGAATGCAAATGAGGTCCCACTGTTGCCGGGAAGAATGCAAATGAAATCCTGCTGTTGCCAAGATGAATGCAAGTCTGTTAAGATAGGCGGACTGAAATTAAACATGCTTGAGGTCCTGTTATTGACAAGGGAATGCAAATGAGGTCCCGCTATTGTCGGGAAGAGGCAAATGAAATCCTGTTGTTGCCAGGATAACTGCAAACCTGCTTGATAGGAAAAGAGAACAGAATTTAAACATGAGGTCTTGTTGTTGACAGGAAAATGCAAATGAAATCCCGCTGTTGCCGGGAAAAATGCAAATGAAATCCTGCTGTTGCCAGGATAAATGCAAACCTGCTTGACAGGCAAAGAGAACATAATTTAAACATAAGGTCCTGTTGTTGACAGGAAAATGCAAACGAGATCCCGCTGTTGCCGGGAAGATGCAAATGAAATCCTCCTGTTGCCAGGATAAATGCAAACCTGCTTGACAGGAAAAGTGAACAGAATTTAAAAATGAGGTCCTGTTGTTGACAGGAAAATGAAAATGAGATCCCGTTGTTGCCAGGATGATGCAAATGAAATCCTGCTGTTGCCAGGATAAATGCAAACCTGCTTGACAGGCAAAGAGAACACAATTTAAACATGCGGTCCTGTTGTTGACAGGAGAATGCAAATGTGGTCCCGCTGTTGCCGAAAATATGGAAATGAAATCCTGTTGTTGCCAGGATGAATGCAAACTTGCTTGACAGGTAGACAGAAATTTAAACATGCTTGAAATCTTGTGTTTGACAGGAGAGATGCGAGCCCGCTAGACAGGCAGAGGGAAATGAAAATGACCTGTTAAGACAGGAAAAAATGCAGAAATCTTGTTGTTGACAGGATGGAAGCAAGATGCCTGCTAAGACAAGTACAACAAAATGGCAAAAACCTGTTGAGACAGGCAAAGGGAAATGAAAAGAACCTGTGAAGACAAGCAAAGTAAAATGAAGGAAACCTGTTAATACAGGTAAAATGAGTGACGAAAATTGACCTGTTAGGTAGGATGAATGTAGACGGATTCCTGTTGTTGACAGGAAACCTGCTAGGCAGGCGAAAAGAAAGATGAAAGCTTGTTGAGACAAGCAAAGGAGAGTGAACAATGTCCTATTAGGACAGGTTAAATGTAATGGTCCTATTGTTGACAAGATGAAATGAAGATAGATACTTGTTAAGACAAGTGTGGCAAATAAAATGACAACCTGTTAATGCAGGCGAGGGAATGATATGAGAGGACAGGTATGGAGAACAATCTGATGTGTCTTGGGCAGACACGTGAAGAGGGAATATGGACTTCTTCATCGGCTACCCCGAACAATCTTATTTTGAAATTATTTATTACTTATTCTACCTTGCACTTGAGGGTTTTTTAAGCACTTGATAATTATTCTCTTGAAGAAACTTGGGCAGACATTTTTCCCCTAGTTTAGAAAATCCTTGAGTCTTGATTTGAGGGAACTTTGGGCAAACATCTTGCCCCAGTTTGGAAGATTTTTAGCAATCGAGGAATGCCTTAACTTGAGGGGATTTTGGGCAAGCGTTTGCCCCAGCTTGAATCTTGATTCATACTTCGAGGTTTCCTTCATCTTGAATTTTTCAAGGCGCATGTTTGCCCTAACTTGATTTTTGACTTGGAATTTGAGGATGACCTCAAATTTGATTTTTGTGTGGGCAAGCATTTGCCACAGTTTGAGCTTGACTCAAAATTTGAGGATGCCCTCAAATTGAATTTTTGTGGGCAAGTGTTTGCCCCAATTTGAGCTTGACTCAAAATTTGAGGATGACCTCAAATTGGATTTTTTGTGGGCAAGTGTTTGCCCCAGTTTGAGCTTGACTCAAAATTTTAGGATGACCTCAAATGGAATTTTTGTAAGCAAGCATTTGCCCCAGTTTGAGCTAGACTCAGAATTTAAGGATGACATCAAATTGAATTTTTGTAAGCAAGCATTTGCCCAAGTTTGAGCTTGACGTAGGATTTGAGGATGACCTAAAATTAAATTTTTGCGGGCAAGCATTTGCCCCAGTTTTGATTTTGATATGGGAAATTTTTTCTGGTCTTAATTAGTATTGACAATGAATTATGAGATGCTGGATGCTTATCATGATGTTTGAATGAATGCGGGAGGATGTGATATTTTAACTTGATTATTGCTTCTTGATGCTCGACATAATTATTTAATAGATGCTATGGAATGAATGCATGCCATGAGATGGTGAAAAACTTTTTCTTTCTCTTGATTTTTTTATTTTTATTTTTTCGATAGGTTCTTTCTCGACAACTTTATAGTTGGTGTGAAAGGAACCAAAAATCAGGATGAGCTGGATTGACTCAATCTCTTGGCTTCATGGTCAACTTTTGAACCTTCTTTCCAGGATCTTTGAAACTCATCAATAGTCAGCATTATTGGATGAGACACACTCATTTTGTCCTGGCAAAGTTATGGCTGGTAAAAGGATGACCTTTTGGGAAACAGTCATGTCGTGTTGCGATGGTTGGGGACTCGTCAGATTTGTCATGACTTTTCAAAATTTATCTTTTTATTTTTACATTTTTCACATTCCTTTTTAGCTTGTGTACCTTTGAGGTATGCAAAGTGATCTTGGATAATTAATGGAAGGAAATGGTAGAATTTTACAAATGATGTTTTAAGGTAGTATATTTGAAAGGAAAGGGCGAAGGATGTTGGTTTGATTGCCTAAATGGCACCTTTTGGTGAAAAATGCCAATGCTGCTTTTCATAATCTTGATTGTCAAATTAACCAAACTTAAGAAGTGGAAAAAAATTTTCCCCAGTTTTGGAAAATATGAGATGCAGAAATGTCAGATTGTACTGCGATTCTTGGTTGACCTTAACTTTTGCCTAGGTTGTTCTTTTGATTTTTCAACCTAGCACGTCTTTTGTTTGCCTTAACTTTTGCCTAGGCCGCCCTTGCAGGTTTTCAACCTAGCGAGCTCTTGATTGTATGCCCTAATTTTTGCCTAAGCCGCCCTTTGATGGTTTTCAACCTAGCGGGCCTTTGTTTTTGTGCCCTAACTTTTTCCTAGGCCACCTTTGCAAGTTTTTGACCTAGCGGGCTCTTGATTGTATGCCCTAACTTTTGCCTAAGCCGCCCTTTGAGGGTTTTCGACCTAGCGGGTCTTTTTTTGTGTGCCCTAACTTAGGTCGTCTTCAAGGGTTCTCGATCTAGCGGACCTTTTGTGCCCTAACTTTTGCCTAGGCCGCCTTTGCAGGTTTTTGACCTAGCGGGTCTTTTGTTTTGATCCTAATTTTTCCTGAATTGTTTTTGGAATTTTAATCCAGCAGGACCTCTTCTGATCATGACTTCATGGATTTATTTTTTAAATTTTAACCCTACTTTTTCCTGGATTATTTTGTCTTTTAATCCAGCGGGTTTCTATTCTTCTTGAATTTTGGATTTTAACCCTGACTTTGCCTGGACCATTTTGATTCTTAATTCAGCGGATCTATTTGGCATCCCTATGTTTTGCCTGGATTTGAACTTTCGATCCAGCGGGATATTTGTTACTCCTGTTAGAAGTGTTCCTTGAATGGAGATTTGAAATCTCTAGTTGGATTTTGATTATTTATTACAACACTGGCATTGTCACCAACAGGTATTGATTGTTTAGGTGTAGGATAAGAAGTGGATTGAATGATGAAAAGAAATGGAAACTTTCAAGAAGTAAAGCCTATAATGGAAAGCACATGCCTAAGGAACATGAAAAATGTAATTTTTGTATTATTCATTAAGATTTATTTACAAAAGATTGACTTTGAAAAGTATGAAACATCCTGGATGACTTTTCTCGGTATATCAGCTTATACAAGGCAACTCATTGTGCTGCTCCTATTTCTCATCTAGTTAATGAGCTCTCATGATTCAGCAATGGATTGTTCTTAGTGTTAGGAGCAAGCTTCCCAAAATTCTGCCATTTTACATCAATCAAGTTTTGTACTTTACGCTTCAGTGCTAGGAAATCCTCTGTGGAATGACCAATAAACCCTGCCGTGGTAATCGCACCAAGTGTTTGCATCATACCATTTAGGATATGGTGGTTCTTGAGGCTTTAGAGGATAAGGAGCGACTAGCGAGTTTTGAATTAAGCGAGGTAGCAGCTCAGTGTAGGAGATCGGAATAGGGTCGAATTGGATATGTTTCTTCTCTTTTTTCAGGCTTTGATTAGGGTTTTGGCTCGTGGCTTGTGTTTGTGTCGTGTATGGTGTTGGTGGCCGGACTTGCATTGGATAGTTGTAAGTAGGATGGTAAGGTGTTTGGTAGGTGGTGGCGGTATAAGGATATGGTGTATATGGTGTGTATGGTAATGGTTGGTAACTGGCTGGACCATAATGTGCCACTTGTGGAGTGTATTGGCCTTGACCAAAAGCCACATTATAAGCTTCGCCTGCCTTTTTCTTTCCCGATCTGGTGGAAGCGTTGACTGCCCTTATAAGCTTATGCGCAATCTTTCCATGGCGCATGCCACCTTCGATCCTTTCTCCAATGATGACGACATCAGAGAAGCTAGCAGTCATACTACCGATCATCTTGTCATAGAAAGGATCTTGGAGTGTGTCGATGAACATACTGACCAGCTCTTTCTCAGACAAGGGAGGTTGTACTTAAGCAGCCAACTCCCTCCATCGTTGGGCGTATTGCTTGAAGGTCTCCTCTCCCTTCTTGGCCATATTCTGGAGTTGAGTTCTGTCAGGAGTCATCTCCAAGTTATACTTGTACTGCTTCAGAAAGGCATCAGCTAGGTCCCTCCAAGAACGTATATGTGTCCGTTCCAACTGAGTGTACCAATTTGCTGCTACTCCGGTCAGACTGTCTTGGAAGAAATGGATGAGCAGGTTGTCATCATGAGCACAGACGGCCATTCTTCTACAGTACATGGTCAAATGGTTTCTCGGACAACCAGTTCCCTGATATTTCTCGAATTCAGGAACCTTGAACTTCGGAGGGATAACCACTTCTGGGACTAGACATAGATCAAATGCGTCTTTGATATCATAAGCACTTCCTCCGATTGCCCGGATTCTTCCTTCTAAGATTTTCCATTTTTCAGCATTTTCGTTAGAAGGATCGCTTGGTTACTCTCCTGGCCTATTGTGAGGATGGGAAGGTATGTATATTGGATGAAGTCCTTGGGTGAACATAGGATTCGTCCCCCTAGTGTTTATTTGGTGAGCTTGGACAGGTTGTTGTGTGGTGTTTGGAGTAATATGAGGGATTCTTATAGGGTTTGAAGATAGGTTTTGTGTTTGGATTTGTGTTTGGCTGAATGGGGGTGCATGCCCATGAGGGAACCCATAGTGGACCCACTCAGTTTGTGAAGGAATGGTCGATGGTAAAGGGTTTGGTGGATTGTAGCCAGGAGAATATGATGGGCCAACTGGTTCCTCTGGAAAGGACACCCTTATGTCCTTTTGTTTTGACGATTGGATAGCCTCCATCAGTTTGGCCATTTGATCTTTCAAAGTTTTCACCTCATTTCTCAACTCTTCATTTTGCCTTTCCAACTCATCCATGATCTTTGATTGGGAACGAGTCCTATAAGGATGCCGAGAAAACTATCTTTCTTTAATTTTTATTTTTCTGTAAAATTTGAAATTAATTTTGATAAGCTGATGACTGCATGAATATCAATGTTTCAATGCGTATGAAATGAAAAAGATATGAGATAGTTTTCAAAATTTTTCTTTTTTCGATGATAAATTTATTCAATGAATGTAATGTTTTGAAATGCATAAATAATTTATAGATTTAAAAATTGACCATCTTTTAGAATGATCAAATGCTCTCTTCAATATTTGGGTTTACTCTTTTCCAGCAAAAATTGATTTCTTGATTTTTTGATTTTTTGATTTTTTTGATTTTGATTTTTTGGAAATTGTTTTCTGGGTATGAAGGAAATTCTCTTTCTTCAATTTTTTGTTAAATTAATTATTAGAATAATGTGAATGAAACATCATGAGTGATAAAAACATTAATGAGTATTAATATAAAGAAGGTATGAGATGATCTTTAACGATAAAGTCATTTGATGAATGAATAAATGTATGTTGGAATGCACAAATAATTAGAGATTTGAAAGTTGATCATTTTGAATGATCTGTTGCTTTATTTATTCTGGCTTCTTCAAATTTTTCTTTTTTCTTCTTCTTTGGTTTTTTCAAAATTTTTCTCCTTCTTTGAATGAGAAATTGTTTTGTTAGATTTTCAAATTTTCATTTTAAAATATTAATTTTAGAAATAATATTTTTTTCTTTTCTAATTCTTTCTCTCTTTTATTTTTTTAATTTCAATTTGAATTGGTTTGGACAAATATTTTCCCCAGTTTAACTCATTAGTTTGAGAATTTTTTTTTTAATTTTCCTGATTTTCTAATTTTATTTGTCAAATATATTTTTTCCTTCTTTTTTAGTTTCTAATTTTCTTTTGCTTTTTTAATTTTAAATCGATTTTAAATCTTCACATTTTTGTGGTTGTTCAAAATAAATATGCCTTTTTTGGTGTTTTGAGTGAGGTGATGTGTGACATAGGCTTAAGGTCGTCTGATGTATGCATCTCACACAGGGTGGTTTGTAATCCTAGAGGTTATGAAGGTCACTAGAGCCATGTTCTACTTCCTGGTGCTTGCTACAACCATAGAGAACGCTACTGGTTGTAAGGCACCAAGAAAAGACGCACTCTAGCTGGGGTTTTTGTGATAGCCAAACGGGACGTGCATCCCAAGTGACACCACTTGACCCCTTTAGTCCTAGGTTTCTCTCAGACCCGGGTGTAGGGCCCCACTCATGTTATGCATGTAAGACTATAATGTGTGGAATAACCTGCAATTTAAACACAATATATATATATATATATATATATATATATATATGTGTGTGTGTGTGTCTTCTACCCTAAGGTGAGAAACATACAAAATTGAATTATCATGAATATAAGAAATAAATAACAACATATGAATAAATAGAAAAGGGATCAACATGCATTTATACACTCAATTTGAAACAGGGCTTGACACTCTAAAATTCCCCAGTGGAGTCGCCATCTGTCGTAACCGCAATTACAACGAGACGACGGACTCAGTAAATTTTTGAAAAGAATTTAATTTGATTGTGGAGCCGCCACCAAATTTTATTTTAAGGGAAAATATTTGGAAAAACCCTAACTTGAGGAATAAATCTAGGTTCAGGAGTCGATTATGAGTAAGGAAGGTATTAGGCACCCTACTCGTTCGTTCCAAAGAACGGTACCCTTAAACTGAGTGTGTGATATTTTGAAAACTGTTTGATCCCTTAAAATAGAATAGAAAGTAAATAGGTTTATAGAAAATAGCCTGACAGGACTTGATCCTACTCCTACGTATTCCCTGGTGCAATGGAAAACTCAAGGCTACGTAGTTCTGGTTAAGAGACTTGATCTATTGGAGAAGAAAAGAGTAATTTTAGGTAAAAATTTTAAAACCAACATTTCTTAGGAAAGCGATGAATTTGGAAAAGAACGTGCTCGCCAAATTCAATCCATCGTAAGCCGTGTTTGAATTTTGCACGAATTAGAACACAAAGCAGTAGAGAACGCTACTTGTTCGCATTAGAACCCGTTGCACAGTTGAGAAAAACTTAAAACAGACGTTTTTTTAAAAAAGGAATGAGTTTTGAAAAACAGACATGCTTGCATAATCCAAACCGTCGTAAGCCGTGTTTGAATTAGCATGGATTAGAATGCGAAACAGTAGAAAACGTTACTTGTTCGCATTAGAACCCGTTGCATAATTGAGGAAAATTTAAAAAGGACGTTTTTTTGAAAAAGGGAAGGAATTTCGAAAAATAGATGTGCTTGCATAATCCAAACTGTCGTAAGCCGTGCTTGAATTAGCACGGATTAGAACACGAAGCAGTAGAGAAAGCTACTTGCTCGCATTAGAACCCGTTGCACAGTTGAGGAAAGTTTAAAAAGGATATTTTTTTGAAAAAAGGAAGAAATTTTGAAAAACAGACGTGCTTGCATAATCAAAACCGTCGTAAGCCGTGTTTGAATTAGCACGGATTAGAACGCGAAACAGTTGAGAACGCTACTTGTTCGCATTAGAACCCGTTGCACAACTGAGGAAAATTTTAAAAATGACATTTTTTGAGAAAAGGAAGGAATTTTGAAAAACAGACGTGCTTGCATAATCCAAACCGTCGTAAGCCATGTTTGAATTAGCACGAGTTAGAACACGAAACAGTAGAGAATGCTACTTGCTCGCATTAGAATCCGTTGCACAGCTGAGGAAAATTTAAAAAGGACGTTTTTTGAAAAAAGGAAGGAGTTTTTAAAAAAAGACGTGCTTGCATAATCCAAACCGTCGTAAGCCATGTTTGAATTAGCACGGATTAGAACACGAAACAGTAGAGAACGCTACTTGTTCGCATTAGAACCCGTTGCACAACTGAGGAAAATTTAAAAAATGACGTTTTTTGAGAAAAGGAAGGAAGTTTGAAAAAACAGACGTGCTTGCATAATCCAAACCGTCATAAGCCGTGTTAGAATTAGCACGAATTAGAACACGAAACAGTAGAGAACGCTACTTGCTCGCATTAGAATCCATTGCACAGTTGAGGAGAAATTGAAAATAGAGATGAAGATGAACTCGAAAATCCGAGAAGAACCAAGAAAATTAAGCGAAATAAAAACTAGATCTAACCTCCATTGATGTTCCTTATTCAATTGTCTCCAATCCAGCTTAGGTCATAAGGTTCAAAGGTAAGAATTAAGTTGTTTTTTTTATTTGATTCAAGCATACACTTAACTCTTTAGGCTTAATGACTTAATCGTGCATCACTTAAGCTAGACTTAGCATATAGGATGCATACACATAGTCATGCACTCTTAGGAATTTTTTTTCAAAGGAGGACATACAAACACAAACAAATCAGAAAGAAATATATATAGAAGGATCAACACATGAAAAATAATACCTACACAAGGTTAAAAGAACAAGATCTACAAAAGAACTTCAAAGACACAAGAGATTTTGGCGTCAAAATTTGAATTCAAATCTCAGAATTTTTAAAAAATATTTTTCCAGAGATCTAAAAAATTAAAACTGATCAATTGAAATATATGAATCATAGGATTCAAACAAAAAAAATTTGACAAAAATCAGACCAGAAATGAGCAAGTTATGCACAAATCAAACAAGCTAGGTTCATTTGCGCACCAGGACGAACATGCTTCAGTAATTCGGCCATAAAAACTTCATTTCAGATCCAAATTAGACAAATAATACCATTCCAGAAACTAGAGAGAAATAAAAAGAGAACGCAACAAAAAGCACCAAAATCGGAGATCTTTTGACCAATCGAAAATGAAAATGAAAAACAGAGACGAAGATGAACTCGAAAATTTGGCACCAAAATTTGAATTCAAATCTCAGAATTTTTAGAAAATATTTTTTGGTAGATCTGAAAAATTAAAACCAAAAAATTGAAAGATATGGATGATAGGAATCAAACAAAACAAATTTGACAAAAATCAAACCAGAAATGAGCAAGGTATGCACAAATCAAACAAATTAGGTTAATTTGCGCATCAAGATGAACATCATTCAGTAATCTGGTCATAGATAATCTGGTCATAAAGACTTCATTTCAGATCCAAATTAGACAAATAATATCATTCCAGAAACTAGAGAAAAATACGAAGAGAACGCAAGAAAAATAACTGAAGTCGGAGATCATTTGACCGATCAAAAATGAAAATGAAAACAGAGACGAAGATAAACTCGGAAATCCAAGATGACGCAAGAAAATTA
Organism: Canavalia gladiata; assembly: GCA_037954105.1. Lineage (NCBI taxonomy): Eukaryota > Viridiplantae > Streptophyta > Magnoliopsida > Fabales > Fabaceae > Canavalia > Canavalia gladiata. The sequence continues at coordinate 12,530,120 of CM075662.1, read as the reverse complement.
AACGAAATAGAAGCAAGATCTAACCTCCATTGATGTTCTTGAATGCCACTTGATAGCATCTTGGAAAGGTGATGAATAACTGGTTCCATGGAGGGCAAGGAGGTGCTCAATTGTATGTAGAATTCAAGAGTCTCTTTGGTGCTCCTCTTAGAAAAAATCTAAAAACCCCCCTTCAATGACTCAAAGTGCTCCTCTCTCCCTCCTTAGAAATTCTGAAAATTTTTTAGAAGTGAAGAATCCTCCCTTGAACTAAATGAAAGTCCCTATTTATAGATAAAATTTCAAAAAAAGAAAGGGAAAAATTTTCTAGAAGTGAAGAAGCTTCTGCCTTTTGTTTTCTAATTTTTCTCTTTTTTGTTTTCTTTTTATTATTTTATTTATTTTTATTTTTCTTTCATTTTATTTTTTCTTTTTGCTCTAACTAATTTTTAACCGTCATTAACTAATCCAACTAACTTTCTAACTAAATTCTTAACTAAAAATTTATTTTTCTTTCATTTTCTTTTTTCTTAGTCTTTTTTTTTCTTTTTTCTCTAACTAATTCTTAACCGTCATTAACTAATCCAACTAACTTTCTAACTAAATTCTTAACAAAAAATTTATTTTTCTTTCATTTTATTTTTTCTTAGTCCTTTTTTTATTTTTTCTCTAACTAATTCTTAACCGTCATTAACTAATCCAACTAACTTTCTAACTAAATTCTTAACTAAAAATTTATTTTTCTTTCATTTTCTTTTTTTTTATTCCTTTTTTTCTTTTTCTCTAACTAATTCTTAACCGTCATTAACTAATCCTACTAACTTTCTAACTAAATTCTTAACTAAAAATTATTTTTCTTTCTTTTTCTATTCTCTCTTTTTTTTGTTATTTTTTGATTTTAGACTAAAAAACAAAATAATTTATTTTGGGTTTTAAATTTATCCTCGGACATAATTCAGTGTTCACAATAATTAATTAAAAAAGTTTACAAATTTAAAGCCTATAAGATAAAAGGTCATTAAATAGGCCTAAAACATATATATATATATATATATATATATATATTAATATTATGTAAATAAAATATAAAATAAATATTATATAAATGTAATATATTAAAATAAATATAAATATAAATAGGCTCCTGAATAAATTAAATAAGCTTTTTTATAAGCCTAGACCTAGCTTGTTTATCTAAAAAGGCTTTTTAACAAGTTTGGGCCTATCTATTTATTAAACGACCCGAGCTTAACTAGGCTTTAAACGAGTCAAGCCGTAGACCCTTGTCGGACGGCCTTATTCACTTCCATCCCTATGTATAATAAAACATAATTATTTAATAGAGATCGGATTATTAAAGGTAATGTAGATTTTTTATGATTTAAAATTTAAACCATCTGATATCAATCAAATGGTTATAGTTGATTAAACTAGAGAATGGAAGAAAATGTAACTCCAGAAGATTTGGGTTTAGAAAAGTAAAGGTTGAATCCTCTCCATTTTAAGTTTAATGCATTATTTAGTATAATAAATCATAGCCATTGAATAAAGATCAGATAATTAATGGTTCTTTAGATTTTTTATGATTGAAAATATGAAATTAAAATTTAAACCCTTTGATATCAATCAAGTGGTTATAATTGATTAAACTGGATAATGAATAAAAATGTAATTGCAAAACATCCATGTTCAAAAAATTACAGACTAAATCCTCTCAATTCGAAGTTTAATGCATTACCTAGTATAATAAATCACAGCCATTGAATGGAGATTAGATGATTAATGGTTACCTAAATTATTTATGATAAAAAATGTGAATTTCAAATTTAAATCGTTTGATATCAATCAAACAGTTAAGTAGACATTCTATAAACATTTGGAAGAACACTATTGGTTAGAGTAAATATAAACAACACTAGATCTATGTTCATCTTATTTCTCTGCCTTCTTTCTTTCTTTCTTATTGTTATGCATTCGAGATCAATTATTTTTTATGTTTATTTCACTCTCTTAATTACATATTTTTTACTTTTTTTTCCATCTTTCGTTACAATCTAAGTCCACTCTCTTAATTAAATATCTTTTTATTTTTTTCATCTTTCGTTACAATCTATGTCGTCGTTATAGTAAACATTTGTGAAAACATTGTTGGTTACAATAAATATAAAAAAAATCCTAGATCTAAGATCATCTCATTCCTCCGCCTCATTTCTTTCTTTCTTTCTTTCTTTCTCATTGTTATTCATTCAAGATCATTTTTTGTTTATGTTTCACATTATTCTCTCTTACACCCTCATTTCATCGGATAAATTGATATTTAAATTTCCTTTATCTTTACTCAAGTCTTGATTCTTTTTCCCCTAAATTTTCTTTATATAAGTCTCTAATTTGATATATGTTTTGTTTATGCAAATTAATACTTGAGTGGAGATCAAATGTTTCAAATTTCAAAATAGTTTATTTCCAATACGAGAGATGTAACAATTATAAATTTTTGAGGTATCTCTCGTATAATTCATCTCATCATATTTTTTTTTTGTGATTTTTAACCATTTTAATTTTAAATATTTTTTTAAACATGTTTGAACAATTGAATTAATATATATGCATGCATTATTGATGAAGCAATGAGGATAACTAAAACAAGTTTCTACCTATTCCTTTACCTAAGCTAGAGAGATATCATGCATCAAATGATTGATTGTCTTTTGATATTTTAAAAAACCTATAAACTATTGAAAACTACAAGTGAATTAGATAAGGATTCAATCTTCATATGGAATCAACTTTTACTCAAATTTTAATCATTGTGGTGTCATCCATAGTCAAATAGAAATCTTATAAATTGTGTTACATATATAATTCTAAAGGTATCATAGATTTATCATCTTAATTCCTTACTTATTATATATATTATTTTTTTTTACAAACCTAACCATTTATTCTACCTTTTGTATAATTTTTCAGGTTGCTGGAATTAGAGACATAGGAAAGGAAGTCCTAAAACAAGTTAGTGAAGGTTTAAAGGAAATCTAACTGCTCCCCTTGCATGCATGTGTCAATTTTAATCATTAGTCCCATATCTAGTTACACCTCTTTCTTGTTTACTAATCATGCTATCCGTTTGTAATTGAATGGTAGTGTAATTGTTTAATCATAAGATATTGATTTTGTGTTTGAAGTTTTTGTCATGGGAGATAAATGTAAGAGTTGAGGATCTAGAACTTCGTTAAGTTTTTAAGTGACTATTTTGGTTCTAAAGCATAAAGATTGTTTGCTATTGCATATTTTGATTTCAGAAAATATTTTTTATTTTTATGTTTTTAATATTTTATAAAGAAAGTTGTAAAAACAGTAGTTATTTTTTATTTTCATTTTCTGTTTACAAATTTTTAACATAAAACTTTTTAGACAAAAAGTAGAATAAAAACAAGATGATATTTTTTTAACTAAAAAAAATTATGAAACCAAACTGTTATCTAAATTTTTCAATAATAAATAGTTAAATATATCTTTTCTTTAAAAAAATTATGACAATTATCATCGTTGTCATAATTTTATCATGAAACTTTTTTCTCCATCATAGTTATCAAAAAATTTAATAATATTATATATGCATTGTCCTTGATATTTAAACCAATCACTTAGAAGCTTGATAAAATTTTTATTCCTCACTCTTATATTCATCTCCCATGCATGACACAAAGTTTAAGCTCAAAATTAGTATTTTATGATAAAAAAATTATACTATATTTTAATTATAAACAAGTAGAACAAGTAATAAATAAGAAGAAGGGATCATTAAATATTGGACTCATGCTTTAAATAGGCACATCTCCAGAAGCATGAGTAGCAGATATTTCTCCTTTATACATTCAATAATTACAAGATGCCCAACTATCCTATATTGTACCTTGTGGGTGTATCTTAACAATTGAAGTGATGATTTGCCTGCACTTGAACACTGTGTAAATGGTTTGTATACTCTTTTCTAAAAAGATTATGACCCTATATTATTATCTACTAATATTCATGTTTACTTGAGAATTTAAGTGCAGTTCTAGGTACCTCACTTTCTTTACTCCAGAATTTTGCAAAATGCAACAGCAGCCACCATCGTTCCTCGAAGATTTTGGATATGGTTCTTAGGCCAATTTTGAAGGGATTTAAGCAATTATCATAATCTTTGTTATTATATATATCATGCGAAATATATTGTACAAAAATATAATTAAAAGAAGATTGAGAGTGATTATTATACTTTATAGATGATCAAGATAATAATCCAAACTAAGCCTAGCAAAAATATTGGTCTTATACAGACCAACTCATTTTACAATATATTCTAACATTTTTTTTATTCAATCCAATTAGAAATACAACAAAATTAACATCTTTTAATTAAGTTCATTTATTCAACAAATTCAATTTTCAAAATATTAAATCTCATTCATTAGCAAATTAAAAATAAACAATACTAGTACATCATAGTAAGTGTAATTTATACTACAATCCACGAAGTTAGATGCAAGATATAATTGTAAAATATAAAAAGTTTCAACAAATTGAACATTCTTAAAATTAATGGAAGAAGTTGCAATATGAAGGATAAAAACCTATTCGAGCTAAATCAACTTCAACAAATTGGGGATTCTTATGTGGGTTGTGTTGAAAATGATTGAATGTATTTGATCCTTAAATGCATGGAAAGATTCAACTTTTACATTTTAATAAGCATATTTGGGTTGATCCATCAAATATAATTGAAACCTTCATTTATTTTTATATTGTTACCAAAACTAATTGGATCGTGTGCTTGTACTGGAAACAAATATTTTAAATGTTAACAAGCATGAAATTATTAATTTAAGTTTAGTAGACAGAGTAGTCAAAATACATGATTAACATAAAAAAAAACCTAAAAACCTAAAATATACACCACTAAATTTTTTTTCTATTTTTTATATATTTTTTGCCTCAATTTTCTATAATTAAATAATAAAAAAATAGAATAAAAATAAGTAAAGGAAAATTTTACAATAACAATGAGAAAATTCTCAAACATCCTAAAAAGTAATAGAATAAAAGAAGTAAAAAGAAACTAACAAAAAGAAAAAGAAATAACAATATGTTCACGCAGAAACATCCAATCACAATCATATAAATATATAAGATATAAAATAAATAGAAAAGAGATATAAAATAATATGTAAAATATATATAATAAATAAATAAAATTCAATAAATTATCACTCTCATTTATGGTGATGGTGACTTACCTTTATTTTATTTTATTTTATTTCATTTTCTTCTCCTTTTCGTCATTTACGATTCTCTTTTTCATTTTCTAAATTCAGTGTTGTTGCATATGTCCGGCCGTTCTCCTTTCTCACTGTGCTCCATACGTGTAAAGTAAATGCTTAGAGTGGATGAACGGTGAATTTGATGCCTTTTTATATTTTTTATTTTTTTATTTTTTTAGAATATATAAAAAGGGTCAGGAGATATTTCTTTCTTTAAAACGAAAGGGCTTTCATTTTTTTATAGACGAGTGATATAAAACATGAATCCTTGGATGATTTTTTTTTTCAAAATAAAATTTTAAATTAATAGATATATTTTGTTTGAAATTTAATTTAATATTAAGAATTAATTAATAATTGTAATGAGTGAATATTTTATTATTATTACTATTATAATAATAATTATTATTATTATTATTATTATTATTATCTCTTATTATTATATTTTTGTAGGTTAATTTTTTATTTTTTATTTTTTTAAATTGTTTAGTTTTTTAATTTAATTGTTGATTGTTATTTATATTTTTTTTTCATTTCTATAAATTTTTATTTTTTAGTGTTTATTTATTGATTTATCTTATTAATTATTTTTATTGTTGTTATTTATAATTTTGATAGTTAGTATTTAAATATTAAATTTTTATTTATCATGCAATCTTAACTATTCTTACTATTTGTCGTTAATATTATTATTATTTTTATTTATTTATTATTGTAATTTATAATTTTTTTTATTATTAATTATCATTTCTAGTTTATTAATTGACACGTGTTACAACTTAATTTTTTCTTTATATTAAAATTATGATTCATATTTTTTTTACTATTTAATTTATTTCATATTAATTGCTTCTTTTTATTATCAACATTTTTATGGATCTTTTTTCATTTTTAGTAGTTAGAACTAGATATAATTTTTTAAAATTTTAAATTTTTTATTTTTATTAATATTATTATATATAGATATTATTATTTTTTTATATTTATTTTTTTGCTACTCCTTATTATTTGTTGTAATTATTTTATTATTATCATTTCATTATTATTATTATTATTATTATTTCTTCTTTTATTATTGTATTTTTCATATTCAACTCTTTTATTTTATTTATTATAATTCTAATAATTTCATAAAAAAAATTAATATAAAAAATATATTTACAGTGATTTAATTTTTTTATAAATAATTTAATTTGACTTAATTTTACAAAAAAAATAATTTAAATGAGATATTTTGTTAATATTATTTTTTTAAAATAAGACATTTAACTTATGATAGCTTGATGATCCTTAAATTAATTTTTTTTAAATAGTTTAATTTAATTAAACTTTTAAGTGACTATTTTGGTTATTAAGCATAAAGATTGTTTTTTATTGCATATTTTGGTTTCAGAAAATATTTTTATTTTTATTTTTAATACTTTATTTAGATAATAATGAAAAGTAGTTATTTTTATTTTTATTTTACAAATTTTTAACATAAAATTTTGAAAATAAAATAAAAATAAAATGATATTTTCTAAATAAATATAAAAAAATATTTTATGAAACCAAACAGTTATTTAAATTTCTCAAAAATAAAAAATTGGTTGTATCTTTTTGTTGACAAGATTATGACAATTAATCATTATTATCATAATTTTATCATAAAAAATTCTTATTCATAGTTATTGAAAAATTTAGCAATATTATATATGCATTGTCGTTGAAATTCAAATCTATCACTTAAAGCTCGATGAAATTTCGGATTTCTCCCCTCTTACGTTTATCTCCAATACATGACACAAAATTTTCAAACTCAAAATTAATATTTTATAGAAAAATATTATACTATATTTTAATTATAAACAAATATAATAAGCATAAACACAAAAAAATCATTAAGTAAAGGATTTATATTTTAAAATAAAAGAAAGAGATCATTAAATATAGGATTCATGTTTTAAAATATAGATTAGATATTTTAAAGATGTTACGAGATTAAATTTTTATCTTTTTTTAAAAATAAATAAATTTCCAAATTTATCTTAATTTTTATAAATATTTTTTTTAAAATAAAAAATTTTCCATTTTAAAGTTGGTATGACTTCAAATACTTCATCTTTTATTCTTTTTTATCCAATTTCACATTAATAATAATGCTTGTATGCGTATGAGTCAAATTGAAAATAAATCTATCAATTAATTCCAGATATCCCATGTGGACTAATAGAGGTAGAGGACTTATGTAAATTGAGCTAAAAAATTTAAAATTATTCAAATTTTTAAAATAATAATCCAAATCTAGCCTAGTGAAAATAATAGACGCATATAGAACAACTCGATCATTTTACAATATTTTTTACATTTTTTTATTCAATCCAATTAAAAATACAACAAAATTAACATCTTTTAATCAAGTTTATTTATTCAACAAATTCAATTTTCAAACTATTAAATCTCATTCATCAACGAATTAAAAATAAACAATACTGATATATTGTAATAGGTTTAATTTATACTACAGTGCCACAAAGTCAAACGCAAGATATAATTGTCAAATGTAAAATGCTTCAACAAATTGAGCATTCCTAAGGTTAATGGAAGAAGTTGCAATGTGAAAAATAAAAACCTAAATGAGCTAAATAAAATTAGCTTAATTTAATAGCACACTTACGTGGATTGTGTTGAAAATGGTTGAATGTATTGGATCCTTAAAAGTATAAAAAGGCTCAACTTTTACATTTTAAAAAGCATATTTGGGTTGGCCCTTCAAATCTAGTTGGAGCCTTCATTTTTTTTTATATTCTTACCAAAACTAATTGGATCGTGTGCTTGTACTGTAAACAAATATTTTGAATGTTAACAAGCATGAAATTATTGATTTAAGCCTAATAAATGGAGTAGCGAAAGTACATATAATTTACATAATAAAACTATAAATCTAAAATATACACCACTAGAATTTTTCTTATCTTTTGCATATTTTTTTTTCTGAATTTCCTACAATTTTTACTTTGAATTTTGTAAAAATATCGTTATTTCTTTCAACTTTAAAGCAATTGAAAAATTTATAGAATATTTTAAATTTTCTGATAAATTCTCTTCTACGTAATTTTTATAATAAAAAAATTGATATTTTCAAAATATTTTTCCATGGATTTATTCATAGAAAAATAAAATAGTTTCAAAATCTAGTAAAAAGTTGCAAATATATCATACAAATTTTAGGCAATTTTATCTGTTCAAAATTTTTCAGGCAATTATGATAACTACAAAAATTCACGAGAAATTTATGAAATTTTGTATCATTAAATATTATTAATATTTAATTATATACTATATTTTCTTAAACATTTTAACCAAAATATGATAACTTTTAATCAAATATTTGCATATCTAATAGTTTGAAAGTTAAAAAAAGCAAAAATATTTAAAAAAAATTAAGGAATTGGTAGGAAGTTCATGAGAGATCATATAACCATTAGAAGGGTACAATGAAAAAGAAGTTTATGAGTCAAATTTAAAGACATGTTGAGGAAGGTAGTAAAATTTCCATAAACATATATTTAAGACATAAAACTAAAATTTAATTAAGGTATAAAATATTGCATTTTTTTAACAACAAAATAATAAAATTTTACATTAATAAGCTTACAAAATAATTTTATGAGTTAAAATTATTTGATTTCATATAAAGTTGTATTTGCTTCAAAATATATTTTTTAAAATCTAAGTAAATTGACTCAATTCATTTGGATATTTTCAAATAATGAAATTAAAATCAACTTAATTAATCGGTGATTTTTGGATATTAATTAGCATGTTTTAAAAAGTTTATTTTTATATAAACATATTGGAACTGATTCATTACTAATTTTTTCTAATAAATTATTATTAATTTCTAGTAACTTTCATAATCAATTAGCAATGAAAAGCCTTAACCACAGTCCACAAATCTCGAAAGGTTTAATTTTTTATTTTTAAAATAAAATCATAATTATGATATCAGATAAAACTGATAGGTGGAACTATTGAATTAGAGGATATCTATCGAAATTATTTAAAATGCAAAATTTTTAAATAAAAATTTGATAATAAATCAGTAAAAATTAAATGAATAATAAACCAACAAAAATTGGTAAAAAAATGTTTCATATATAAAATAATATTATTTTAATATTTTTTGAGAATAAAAAAATTCTGTTATGTCTATTTAATTTTATATGTATAAGTTAAATTTAAAAAATTTAAAATATATAATTTTTATTTTATTATCATGTAAAGTTATGATATTTGCATATTTTATTAATATGTATATATTTTAATATAATATATTATAAATATTTAAAAAATAATATTAAATTATTAAATTATAATTCAATCATTAAATCTTAAATCAATATTTTAATCAATTTTATGATTGGTCTTACTTTAAAATTTTTGAGTAAAATATTTAAAACATATGCTAATAATAAAAATAAATTTTTTATAAAATATATTATTAATATATTCTTTATAACATTTAATATACTTTTACCTTACTTTTTAAAAATTTTTTATTTATTAATTAGTGTTTTAAAATATTAACTAGCATAGTTTTTCATTTTTTTTTATTGGTCGTTAAAACAATTTAAAAGTTAAAGCACCTAAATATTGCTAATTGATAAAATTAGAATTAGTTAATTTATCTCAAAAGGTATCTTCCATATAGCTCATCACATCAATTTAGTTTGCTTTATTTATGATTTGTGACCATTTTTAATTATCATTATCTAATAATAATATTGTCTTTTTGGTGTGTATCTTTTTGTCTCCCGTTGTTGTGATAATATAAATATTTTTATATTTTTAGTCTTTTTTATTTTTTTATTTAGACCTAGATTTAGATATATTTGTTTATTTTTAATTTGTTGTAAGTTATTTTTTATATTTTAATAAGTATATTTACGGGTAAAAATAGATTATTTTAGACTAAATTTTAATATTTAAACATAATTCTGTTATTTATCATAAATTTTTTATTATAATCAAACTATCATCTATTTAAAGTTAATCATAACTACTAGTCTACTTAAAAATATATAATATAAGAAACAGTTAATAAATAAATATAAAACTAATATATATAAATGATAATAAAAATTTATAAACCTGTTCAAAACCTATAAAATAAAAATAACAGTAAATTAGTTTAAATTATATATATATGTGATTAAAAAGAATTATGAATTATATATATTAAAATAAATTTATATATATATATATTTATTGGTAAATGACTAAAAATGGTTACCTATTTTATATATTAAAATAAATTAATATATGTATATATTTATATCTTATATCTTACATATTATATTTTTTATATTATATATTTATAATTTCTAATATATCTTAAAATAAATAATAAAATTTTAAAAATTTTGTATATTTAAATATATTTTTAAATAAATTTAATTTTTTTTATAAATTTAAATTTAATTTATTTATTTTAAAATTTTTATTAAATTTAAACTTACCTATTTATTAAACAAATTAGATTAAAATAAATTTTAAATAAATCAAATTATAAATACTTTTCAAACAGTTTAAGTCAGCTCTATTTCTAAATATATTTGAAGCAGCTCATTAAATCTAATTGGAAATTTTTTTTATATATTATCATTAAAACTAGTTAGATTATGTGTTTGTAATATAAAATAAATATTTTTAAAATTAATAAATATATTGTTGACTTATAACGTAAGAAATGGTGTATTGAAAAATATTTGGTTTGAACCAATAGAAAATATTTGAAACCTAAAATACTCATAATTAGAATTTTATTTATCTTCTGCATATATGTTTTGCATTAATTTTTATATTTCTTAATTTTAAATTTTGAAAAAACCCTTATTAAATTTTGGATATATGAAGAAATAAAAAAACCTTAGAAAAGTTTAAATTTTCTTTTATTTTACAACTTAATTTTGATAGAAAAAATTTGATATTTCCATAATATTTTTTCATGATTTATTCAAAGTAACATAAAATAATTTAAAAATTTGGTAAAAATTTTTCAGAAAATCATACAAAATTTTATAAATTTATAAATATTTATTTGAGAATTATGGTATCTAAAAAATTTATAAAACATATTTGTAATTATTTAAATTATTTATTTTTATTATAATGTAATATATTTTCTTAAATATTTTAATTAAAATCTTATAACTTCAAATCAAATATTTGAATATATATTTTTTAGAAAATTAGAAAGAGCAAAATAAAATGGATAAATTAAGGATGAGAGAATGTTTATGAGAGACCATACAACTAATAAAATAACATGATAAATAAGTAAGACATGAGAGATTGGAATTAGGGATGGAAGTGATCAACGTTGTATGATAAGGACCTATGATTCAACTGGTTTAAAGTTTAACTTGATTTGACTTATTTAATAAATAAATAGGTTCAAGTTTGTTAAAAAGTCTTTTTAAATAAACAAGTTAGGCTTGCTTAAAAAAATCTATTTAACTTATTCAGAGGCCTATTTATCTTTATATATTATATATTTATATTTATTATATTTATTTTAATATATTTTATTTATAATATATATATATATATATATATATATATATATCTGTGTGTGTGTTTTATACCTATTTAATAAGATTTTTATCTTATAAGTTTTAAGCTTGCAAGTTTTTTTTAATCAATCGTTTATACAGATTTGAAACTTATTAATTGACTTTTTTTTGAAATATAAGCTTTTAAACAAATTCATCGGCCTTGTAAGCTTTAAATCAAGTCAAACCATAATAGAAAAAAAGAAGAAGCCTTTAGCAGGTAACAGACTCAAGCTCACACTTAGATCTCAAAATTTTTAAACACACTTGAACACTTAAAGCCTAACTAAGTTTGGCCTACTTCCATCCTTAAATGGAACCTCTCCATTTCAATTTTAATGTATTATCGAGTATAATAAACATAATTATTGAATGGACATCGGATGATTAATGGTAATCTAGATTTTTTATGATTTAAAATTTAAACCATCTGATATCAATCAAATGGTTATAGTTGATTAAACTAGAGAATGGATGAAAATGTAACTCTAGAAGATTTGAGTTTAGAAAAGTAAAGGTTGAATCCTCTCCATTTTAAGTTTAATGCATTATTTAGTATAATAAATCATAGCCATTGAATAAAGATCAGATAATTAATGGTTCTTTAGATTTTTTATGATTGAAAATATGAAATTAAAATTTAAACCCTTTGATATCAATCAAGTGGTTATAGTTGATTAAACTGGATAATGGATAAAAATGTAATTGCAAAACATCCAAGTTCGACAAATTACGAACTAGATCCTCTCCATTCGAAGTTTAATGCATTACCTAGTATAATAAATCACAGCCATTGAATGGAGATCAGATGATTAATGGTTATCTAAATTTTTTATGATAAAAAATATGAATTTAAAATTTAAACCGTTTGATATCAATCAAACAATTAAGTAGACATTCTATAAACATTTGGGAGAACACTGTTGGTTAGAGAAACAACACTAGATCTAAGTTCATCTTATTTCTCCGTCTTCTTTGTTTCTTTCTTATTGTTAGGCATTCGAGATCAATTGTTTTTTATGTTTATTTCACTCTCTTAATTACATATTTTTTACTTTTTTTCCATCTTTCGTTACAATCTAGGTGCACTCTCTTAATTAAATATCTTTTTATTTTTTTCATCTTTCGTTACAATCTATGTCATCGTTACGGTAAACATTTGTGAGAACATTATTGGTTACAATAAATATAAAAAAAATCCTAGATCTAAGATCATCTCATTCATCCGCCTCATTTCTTTCTTTCTTTCTCATTGTTATTCATTCAAGATCATTTGTTGTTTATGTTTCACATTATACTCTCTTACACCCTCATTTCATCGGATAAATTGGTATTTGAATTTCCTTTATCTTTACTCAAGTCTTGATTTTTTTCCCCTAATTTTTTTATATAAGTCTCTAATTTGATATATGTTTTTTTTATGTAGATTAATACTTGAGTGGAGATCAAATGTTTCAAATTTCAAAATAGTTTATTTCCAATATGAGAGATGTAAACATTATAAATTTTTGAGGTACCTCTTGTATAATTCATCTCATCATATATTCCTTTTTTGATTTTTAACCATTTTAATTTTAAATATGTTTTTAAACATGTTTGAACAATTGAATTAATATATATGCATGCATTATTGATGAAGCAATAAGGATAACTAAAACAAGTTTCTACCTTTGTCTTTACCTAAGCTAGAGAGATGTCATACATCAAATGATTGATTGCCTTTTGATATTTTAAAAAACCCATAAACTATTAGAAAACTACAAGTGAATTAGATAAGGATTCAATCTTCATATTGAATCAACTTTTACTCAAATTTTAATCATTGTGGTGTCATCCATAGTCAAATAGAAATCTTATAAATTGTGTTACATATATCATTCTAAAGCTACCATAGATTTATCATCATAGTTCCTTATTTATTATATATATTATTCTTTTTACAAACCTAACCATTTATTCTACCTTTTGTATAATTTTTCAGGTTGCTGGAATTAGAGACAAAGGAAAGGAAATCCTAAAACAAGTTAGTGAAGGTTTAAAGGAGATCTAATTGCTCCCCTTGCATGCATGTGTCCATTTTAATTGTTAGTCTTATATCTAGTTACACCTTTTTCTTGTTTACTAATCGTTCTACCCGTTTGTAATTGAATGGTAGTGTAATTGTTTAATCATAAGATATTGATTTTGTGTTTGAAGTTTTTGTCAGGTATGAGAGATAAATGTAAGAGTTGAGGATCTAGAACTTCTCTAAGCTTTTAAGTGACTATTTTGGTTCTAAAGCATAAAGATGGTTTTCTATTGCATATTTTGATTTCAGAAAATAATTTTTATTTTTTATTTTTTTTATATTTTATATAGAAAATTGTAAAAAAATAGTTATTTTTTGTTTTCATTTTCTGTTTACAAATTTTTAACATAAAATTTTTCAAATAAAAAGTAGAATAAAAATAAGATGATATTTTTTTAAATAAAAAAATTTATGAAACCAAACAGTTATCTAAATTTTTCAACAATAAATAGTTCAATATATCTTTTCTTTAAAAAAATTATGACAATTATCATCGTAGTCATAATTTTATTATAAAATTTTTTATCCATGATAGTTATTAAAAAATTTAGCAATATTATATATGCATTATCCTTGATATTCAACCCATTCACTTAGAAGTTTGATGAAATTTTTATTCTTCACTCTCACATCCATCTCCCACGCATGACATAAAGTTTAAGTTTAAAATTAGTATTTTATCGTAAAAAAATTATACTACATTTTAATTATAAACAAGTAGAACAAGTAATAAATAAGAGGAAGGGATCATTAAATATTAGACTTATATTTTAAATAGGCACATCTCCAGAAGCATGAGTAGCAGATATTTCTCCTTTATACATTCAATAATTACAAGATGCCCAACAATCCTATATTGTACCTTGTGGGTGTATCTTAACAATTGAAGTGATGATTTGCCTGCACTTGAACACTGTGTAAATGGTTTGTATGCTCTTTTCTAAAAAGATTATGACCCTATATTGTTACCTACTAATATTCATGTTTACTTGAGAGTAAGTGCAGTTGTAGGTACTCACTTTCTTTCCTCGAGAATTTTGCAAAATGCAACACCAGCCACCATCTTTCTTCGGAGATTTTGGATATGGTTCTTAGGCCAATTTTGAAGGGATTTAACGCCACATCATATATAAAGCAAGCAATTATCATAATGTTTGTTATTAAATATGTATCATGCCAATTATATTGTTGAAAAATATAATTAAAAAAAGATTGATAGTGATTGTTATATTTTATATATGATCAAGATAATAATCCAAACCTAGCCTAGTGAAAATATTGGTCTTATACAGACGAAATCATTTTACAATATATTCTAACATTTTTCTATCCAATTAGCAATACAACCAAATTAACATCTTTTAATCAAGTTCATTTATTTAATAAATTTAATTTTCAAAATATTAAATCTCATTCATCAGCAAATTAAAAATAAACAATATTGATACATCATAATAAGTGTAATTTATACTACAGTCCACGAAATCAGATGCAAGATATAATTTTCAAATATAAAAAGTTTCGACAAATTGAGCATTGTTAAAGTTAATGGAAGAAGTGGCAATGTGGAGGATAAAAATCTGGCCGAGTTAAATCAACTTATGTGAGTTGTGTTAAAAATGATTGAATGTATTAGGTCCTTAAATGCATGAAAATGCTCAATTTTTACATTTTAATAAGCATATTTGGGTTGGTCCATCAAATATAATTGAAACCTTCATTTGTTTTTATATTGTTACCAAAACTAATTGAAACTTGTACTGGAAACAAATATTTTGAATGTTAACAAGCATAAAATTATTAATTTAAATCTAGTAAATGGAGTAGTCAAAATACATGATTTACATAAAAAAAACCTCCAATTTTCTATAACTAAATAATAATAAAAAAAGATAGAATAAAAACAAGTAAAGGAAAATTTTACAATAATAATGAAAAAAATTTCATACATCCTAAAAAGTAATAGAATAAAAGAAATAAAAAAAAATAACATGTTCACGAAGAAACATCCAATCTCAATCATATAAGTATATAAGATATAAAATAAAAATAAAAAATATATAAAATAAAATGAAAAATATATATAAATAAATGAAAAAATTCAATAGATTATCACTTTCATTCATGTGGTCACTTTCCTTTATTTTTATTTTTTTTCTCATTCTCTTCCTTTTCGTCTCTCACCATTTTCTTTTTCATTTTCTAAATTCAGTGTTGTCGCATATGCCCCCGCCATTCTCCTTTTTCACTGTGCTGCATAGGTGTAAAGTAAATGCCTAGAATGGATGACCGTGCTTGTATTTGATGCCTTTTTATATTATTCATTTTTTTATTTTTGTAGATTATATAAAAAGGGTGTTTCTTTCTTTGCAACGAAAGGACTTTCATTTTTGTATAGACTAGTGATACAAAACATGAATTTTTTTTTTCAAAATAAAATTTTAACTTAATAGATATATTTTGTTTGAAATTTAATTTAATATTAAAAATTATTTAATAATTGTAATGAGTCAATATTTTATTATTATTACTATTATAATTATAATACTAATAATAATAATAATTATTATTATTATCTCTTATTACTATATTTTTGTAGGTTAATTTTTTATTGTTTAGTTTTTTAATTTAATTTTTGATTGTTATTTATAATATTATTTTTTTTTCATTTTTATAAATTTTTATACTTTAGTGTTTATTTATTGATTGATTTTATTAATTATTTTTATTATTGTTGCTTATAATTTTGATAGTTAGCATTTAAATATTAAATTTTGATTTATCAGGCAATTTTAACTACTCTTACTATTAATCCCTAATATTATTATCCTTTTTATTTATTTGTTATTGTAATATATAATATTTTTTTATTAATTATCATTTCTAGTTTATTATTAGTCGACACAATGTTACAACTTAGTTTTTTCTTTATATCATAATTATGATTCATATATTCTTTTTTTATTATTTAATTTATTTCATATTAATTGCTTCTATTTATTATTAACATTTTTATCGATTTTTTTATTTTTAGTAGTTAGAGCTAGATATAATTTTTAAAATTTAAAATTTTTTATTTTCATTATTACTATTATGTATAGATATTATTATTTTTTGTATTATTTTTATTATTACTCGTTATTATTTGTTGTAATTATTTTATTATTATTGTGTCATTATTATTATTATTATTTTTATTTCTTCATTTATTATTGTATTTGTCATATTCATCTCTTTTATTTTACTTTTTAAAATTATAATAATATCATAAAAAAATTAATGCAAAAAATATATTTACAGTAATTTATTTTTTTTCATAAATAATTTAATTGAACTTAATTTTATACAAAAAATAATAATTTAAATGAAATATTTTGTTAACCTCGTTTGTCTTTAAATAAGATATTTGATTTATGATAGCATGAAGATCCTTAAATTAGTTTTTTTAAATTTTTTTTTATTTTTCAAATACTTTAACTTGATGATACATAAAAGATAATTTAAACCCACCGTTGTTTGTCTTATTTTATAATTTGGGACATTTGAGTTGTCATAGACATGTTGTTAATTTCTTTTTTTTTAATGGAATATCTAAGTTGTGATAATTTTATTATCTTAAATTAATTTGTTTTATTTTGTAAATAGTTTAACTTAATTTTACGCAAAAAATGAAAAGTTCATGAAAGATCATATAACCATTAGAAGGATAGGTGGAACTATTGAATCAGAAATTGAATGTCTATCTGAATTATTTAAAAAGCAAAATTATTTAAATAAAAATTTGGTAATAAATCAGTAAAAATTAAATGAATAATGAACCAACAAAAATTGGTAAAAAATGTTTCATGTATAAAATAATATTATTTTAATATTTTTTGAGAATAAAAAAATTCTGTTATGTATATTTAATCTTACATGTATAATTTAAATTTAAAAAATTTAAAATATATATAATTTTCAGTTTATAATCATGTAAAGTTATAATACTTGTATATTTTATTAATATTTATATTTTTTAATATAATATATTATAAATATTTTAAAAATAATATTAAATTTTAGATCATAGTTTGATTATTAAATTTTAAATTAATATTTTAATTAATTTTGTGATTGGTCTTACTTTAAAATTTTGAGTAAAATAATGTTTTGAAAACATATGTTAATAATAAAAATAATTTTTTTATTAAAAGTATTATTAATATATTCTTTATAACTTTTAATATACTTTTACCTTACTTTTTAAATTTTTTCATTTATTAATTAGTGTTTTAAAATATTAATTAGCAAGATTTTTCATTTTTCTTATTGGTCGTTAAAACAGTTTAGAAATTAAAACACCTGAATATTGCTAATTGGTAAAATTAGGATTCGTTAATTTATTACAAAAAGTATCTTCTATATAGCTCATCACATCAATTTAGTGTGCTTTATTTGTGATTTTTGACCATTTTTAATTTTGATTACCTAATAATTATATTGTTTTTTTTTATGAATTTCTTTGACCCTCGTTATAATGATTATATAAATATTTGTATACTTTTAATTTTTTTATTTTTTTATTTAAACCTAGATTTAGATATGTTTGTTTATGTTTAATTTGTTGTAATTTAATTTTTATATTTTAATAAGTATATTTACGGATGAAAATAGGTTATGTTAGACTAAATTTTAATATTTAAACATAATTCTGTTATTTATCATAAAATTTTTATTATAATCAAACTATTCTCTATTTAAAGTCAATTATAACTACTAATTTACTTAAAAATATATAATATAAAAAAGAGTTAATAAATAAATATAAAACCAATATATATAAATAATTATAAAAATTTATAAACCTGTTCAAAACCTATAAAATAAAAATAACAGTAAATTAGTTTAAATTATATATATATATATGATTAAAAAGGATTATGAATTATATATATTAAAAGAAAATTTATATATATATATTTATATTTATATGTAAATGACTAAAAATGGTTACCTATTTTATATATTAAAATAAATTAATATATGTATATATATATATATATTTTATATCTTATATATTATATTTTTTATATTATATATTTATAATTTATAATATATATTAAAATAAATAATAAAATTTTAAAAATTTTGTATATTTAAATATATTTTTAAATAAATTTAATAAATTTTTTTACAAATTTAATTTTAATTAATTTATTTAAATTTTTATATTAAATTTAAATTTACCTATTTATTAAACAAGTTAAATTAAAATAAATTTTAAATGAATCAAATTATAAATACTTATCCAACAGTTTAAGTCTAACACTATTTCTAAATATATTTGAAACAGCTCATTAAATTTAATTGAAACCTTTTTTTTTTCTTATATATTATCATCAAAACTTGTTAAATTATATGTTGGTAATATAAAATAAATGTTTTTAACTTAATAAGTATAAAATTTTTAACTTATAACGTAGTAAATTGTGTATTGAAAAAAACATTTGGTTTGAACCAAGACAAAGTATTTAAAACCTAAAATACTCGTAATTAGAATTTTATTTATCTTCTGCATATATCTTTTTACATTAATTTTCTATATTTTTTAATTTTGAATTTTAAAAAAATTATTATTAATTTTTAGATATATGAAGAAATAAAAAAACCTTAGAAAAGTTTAAATTTTCTTTTATTTTACAACTTAAATTTGATAACAAAAATTTGATATTTCCATAATATTTTTCTATGATTTATTCAAAGTAACATTAAATAATTTAAAAATTTGGTGAAAATTTTGCAGGAAATCATACAAAATTTTATGAATTTTTAAATATATATTTAAGAATTATGGTATCTAACAAATTTATAAAAAATATTTGTAATTATTTAAATTATTTATTTTTATTATAATGTAATATATTTTTTTAAATTTATAACGTAGTAAATTGTGTATTGAAAAAAACATTTGGTTTGAACCAAGACAAAGTATTTAAAACCTAAAATACTCGTAATTAGAATTTTATTTATCTTCTGCATATATCTTTTTACATTAATTTTCTATATTTTTTAATTTTGAATTTTAAAAAAATTATTATTAATTTTTAGATATATGAAGAAATAAAAAAACCTTAGAAAAGTTTAAATTTTCTTTTATTTTACAACTTAAATTTGATAACAAAAATTTGATATTTCCATAATATTTTTCTATGATTTATTCAAAGTAACATTAAATAATTTAAAAATTTGGTGAAAATTTTGCAGGAAATCATACAAAATTTTATGAATTTTTAAATATATATTTAAGAATTATGGTATCTAACAAATTTATAAAAAATATTTGTAATTATTTAAATTATTTATTTTTATTATAATGTAATATATTTTTTTAAATTTTTTAATCAAAATCTTATAACTTTAAATCAAATATTTGCATATCTATTTGTTAGAAAATTAGAAAGAGCAAAATAAAATGGAGAAATTAAGGATGCGAGAATGTTTATGAAAGTGAATAAGGTTGTCTCATAGGGCCTGCAACTCAGCTTGTTTAAAGTTTAAGTTGACTCGGCTTGTTTAACAAATAGATATATTCAAGTTTGTTAAAATGTCTTTTTAAATAAATAAGTTAGGCTTGCTTACAAAAAAAACCTATTTAACTTATTCGAAAGTCTATTTATCTTTATATATTCTATATTTATATGTATTATATTTATTTTAATATATTTTATTTATAATATATATATATATATATATGTGTGTATTTTAGGCCTATTTAATAACCTTTTTATCTTATAAGATTTAAACTTGCAAGTTTTTTTTAATCAATCGTTTATAGAGACTTTAAGCTTATTCATTAGATTTTTTTTTAAAATATAAACTTTTAAACAGGTTCGTCGACCTTGTAGGTTTTAAATTAGGGCAAACTGTAAGATAAAAAAAAAAAAAAAGCCTTGAACTCTTAGATTCTTCAAGCTTGTTGTAGACGCCACATTCATGGAAGAATAAGCCTCCCTCTGCCACCATTGGAGAGCTCCATAGATAAGGAGAGCTTTATTTTCAAACTCAGAAAAGAGGAGAGAATTTTTCTCTCAAACTCACATAATTTTATAAAATAAATCTAAAGTTGCAAATTACAATAGGTGGTTCCCTTATATAGGACAAAAAGGAGGTGCTAAAGAGGGGGAAAATGAAGTTGAAATGGATCTGCTCAAAGAGAGGAAGAATGAGGTTAAACGCTCAAAGAGACGAAAATTGGCTTGGATGGAATTCTAATTAGGATGCCTTCATCACTCTCAACGTAGCCTCAAGTTGGACCAAAGCAGGCCCAAAGCATATACTAGAAAGTACATAGAAATTGGTCCCAAGTCTATACATAATTGGGCCCATTAGATCCTAGCATACAAAAAATATCCTAAGGCTTAGTCTATAATGTGGAGAGCCATGGGAGAGAGGGTGCTATGTTGGGCCTGAGGGACATCTTCCTGAACGCTCAAGAAGACTTCCACATCTTTATCAATTTTCAAGTTCTTACTTTGATGATGGCCCAATGGGCCCAATAGTCCTCTGTAGTTGGAACCTCCACATCATCTTATCCCTTTTCAAAAGCATTTATTCTCAAATGTGTATGCTTAGCATGATTTGCAAGACAAGGACATAATAAGTAGAAGAAATGTAATTAATGAATGGAAACAAAGATAATGCTTTGATCAAATACGAACCTCTTGGATTTTCCAAATAATTGTAACATGTAATAAAAAGGATTTAGAAATAAGAGGCTGTAAGTATCCAAAAAAGTGTAATCACCAGAACTGTTAAATAGACGATCAAGAAGTTTAGTGAGTTTGATGAGTTGGTGATCTAGGTTTTGTGGGTACAAGGGATCATGGCCATGCCTTAGTGTAATATTTAGAGGAATCATGTCTAGAATTATCCTAGGAAATGATTAGGCCTTAGACAACTATGTAGGAGGTATGAAGCAAGTTATCTCCTTACCTATTTCCTATAAATTTGGTTGACCAAAAACAACGGTGTTATATGCTTTGGGTTTTCAATTTGCTGGTATAAAACTCGATGAAGGCAAGTGCACCTTATCGTTTTTCAGAGTAAAGAGTGAGAAAGAGTATCGTCTCCATAGGGATTTGGTTCAAGTATTGAATTCCCATTAGTCCACTAATTGAACTCAACTATAGAAATGCGTAGGCAATGCAAATGTGTGCGTAGGCAACGCAAACGTGAAATAACTGCAAGTACTGATTTTTGTTAATTAAAATGGAACACCGTTCCAGTATGCATAAAACTAATTAAAAGAAAACCCAGAATTGTCCAGTACTCAATAGATGATATGAATGTGAATGAAATCAGTTTATGGAAGGTGTTAGGGTTGGATTTCACCTAAACTTCCCCTATGTAACATTAGATCATTATGTGCATTCAAGATAAAATGTAATTGAAGATCGAATTCATAAATATTAATTGAAGATCAATCCCTTGACTCATCAACACTTCACTCAAATTAGGAATCCTAATCCCTTAGTAATTCCTAATTTGAGTAAGCTTTAAGTTCAAGAATTCAAACGATCTCACAATCACGAATCTCTATCCCTAGAACATTCACAATTATGTTATTCACTCTCAGTTCCAATTCTAAAACCAATTTCCCAATTGTGAAGAAGAATTTAAATTCAATCTATAAGTGGCCAAGTCATAGAAGCGTTAAGCGATGAGAAGAATAATTAATTTTAATGAAAAACAATCGTGAATGCATATAATATATCTGGATTACATAGGTTCAACGATGACTTCCTTCTTCCCTGACAGAGTTCTAGTTACACATAAGAATAAAAGAAGAAAATAAGGGAGAGGGTGGAAGTCATGAGTATGACGACTCGCGGTGGTTGCCTTTCTTCCTCAACCCTAAGGTTCTTCTTTCACCCAGAACAGAACTAGCGTCCAGGGAAGTGACAGCTCTGTTCTCTGCATCTACGTCCAAGAGATAGATCATTTGGTTGATCGATTGATAGATTGATAGAGTGATGCCCTGTTTCATTCTGTTCTAGGCCTTTATAGGTGTTGTTCTGTTGCATCGCGTGTCCAACGTGGTTGTGCTTGCTTTGCCAACACGATACAAATAACAGAATACTTCCTTTCTTTCATATTTTCATGTGCTCCAAGCATTTCTGGTTGCGTTGCCAACGCAAAATCCTATGACAGACTACAGAAATTAAAAAACATCAGATTTATAAGAATTTATCGCCCAAAAGGCTTTAAAACTGCATTTTCCATATTTGTATGGGTTACTCAGTTTTCTATCATTTTCTCATGCTTTAGTGGTGCTTTATGCTTCAATTGCTTGTAATTATATCGAAATATGTACCAAATAAGTGTTGTATTGGACACTTATCACAACCCCAAACTTGAACTCTTGCTTGTCCTCAAGCAAGTATTGAGCTACAGAGAGCATTCAGTCCTCACAATATGTCTATCATTCCCCTCAAGTGATTTCCTGCTTCCCTCTTCAATCCAACTCGCATCATTCAAAAATCTTCAGATTTATTTCAAGGGTAATTTCAGTGAACCATGAGGCATAGATTAGAACTTTTGCAAAGTTAGAAAACAACATGAGAGTATTGATTTAAGACAGTATTAGGACTATGACTTTAACAATTTCAAGTAAGATGGCATGGTCTAAACCTGCAACCCCTCACATAGTCAAGTGTCTCACTCTTTTACTCAAGTGTTTAAGGTTGTCTCCCAATGTCATCAAGTTCAGATTTCATTACCATAGGCTTACCCATATTCTCTACTTCCACCAAAAAAATCACATGCATATAAAATCAAGAGGTCTTATTCTGGGTTGTAATGTGGCCTGGGTAAAGGGTGGATGTGATTTTTGGGAAGGTAGCTTACAAGAGTCAAAGAATTAGGAATAGTTGGCTTGTTGCATTTGTGCTTACTACCTCCTTTGGTATTTGTTTTTCTATACTTCTTCCTTTCTCCTTACACTCTTCTATCTTTTTTCTTTTGGAAACTTCTTCCCCTTTTTTTTTTTTCAGATTTTCATTTTATTGTTCTTTATTGTTCATTTACAGTGGTGTAAGTGGGTACCCTAACCCCAAGCTTAAAATGTTGCTTGTCCTCAAGCAACCCCAAACATAAATGCAAACTTATTCTCTACTGCAAGCAATTGTTTCTAATTCTTTGACCAGGTAACTTCATGGTTTTTCTCTTTTATTTGAAATGAGTTAATTACATAGAAATGGATCATCAGGCTCAAGGGGCTGTGCAAGGGATAGATCTATGCTAGGTAAGCCATTTGATCAAATGGGTGCATGCAAAAAAGTGCCTCAATCATGTTTATGCAGCATATGATAACTGATCTCAATTAAGAAACTAGGCAAGTTCTATATTGAAACATCACTTATGACTTAAGCACACAGAACATATATGTTGTATAGGCTCAAGTGCTCACGGTTCGTTGGCTACAATCTCAAGGCATGCATCTTAACAATTTCATTATCAATACCATAGCAAAATGATTTCCAGTCCCTGTCAATCATGCCATTTCTACTTAGGCAATTTGATCAATCTATGCATTACTCAATCAGTTCATTTCACAAAGAACAAGGAGATAAGGAATGATGCTAGTTAGGAGAGAAGTGAGAAGGAAACACTTAAAGGAGAAGTAGTATGTATGGTATGCAGGTGATTTAGATTCAGTTATTAATGGTTTTGGATCAAGAAAACTCCCTGTACTATGTGTGTCCTGTGAGGGATAGATATTTGCACTCTTCCATCGTTCCCTGTAATATTGGTGTTCCTGTGTTATTTGCAGCCCAACATGCGTTGGCAACGCAACTGCCAATTGCGTTGGCAATATACTGTTCCCTATGTCTCTTGCTGTGACTCGGTGTGACATATCTGTTATGTTCCAATCCTTTCATTTGAGGCATGGCCTTGTTGTGGCTTAGTAGTGTGTGCATTTGGTTAGGGTGGTACTTAGTGTGTGCAGTACCTAGAAAAATCACGTAGGCAACACACTTTGTTAGGAACAGAATTTTCAAAATAAGTTTCAGTTATGTTTAGCAGTTTGGAATTAAAATTGCAAAACCCAATAGTTCAAACTACAGTATTATAGAATAGGGATCAAACTCCCTCCATAATCAGATTGTCCACGAAAAGATAAAAGATAACATATTCCTAATCAAATGGAATTTGATTTTCAGCACAGCAGTTGCTTAGTCCTCATCCATGTGCGTTGCTTTTACAGGTTCAACATCACTCCTGCTGTCCTCTAGGTCGATCCACTGCAGGATCTGCTCTTTGGTGATATCGAAGAGGTCCTCGTTAGTCAACCCCACATGCTTCCCAATCTTCTTGAGAAACTGTTGGTTCATCCTCATCCCGATATGAACCTTTCCCAGGTTCCTCTGCAGCATCTCCACATGTGCTCCAATATGGCGATTGAAAGCCTGTTGTGAGATTAACAACTCTTTCTGCTTAGCTAGCATTTCATATATTTTGGGTGGTAAAGGAGGGCCAGACTCCCTGCGCGGTGGTGGCTCCTGGTCAGTGAGTATATGACGTTCTATGTACATCTTGTTGAGTGTTGTTTGTAGGGGGACCTTGGTGCAACATTTAAAACTGACCCCCTGGGTTTGACACAGGGCTATGATCAGGCTTGGATATCCCAAGGAGGCCTTGGGTTTTGCAGCAATTTCCTCCATTTCATGGGCAATTATGTTGCCCAGGTCTAGTGCGCCTAGTTTCATAATTACTCAAACCAGCACCGCTCTCTTCTTGGCCAGGTGGCAACAAATTTGATTGCACAAAAGTGCACCGGATCTTTGTTGTGGGTACCAAGTCAGCTTTACGCAATGACCTTTCGTCTCCTGACTTATCCTTTTTCTCGTCCCATCTTGCTCCAGGGACACACAGCACCTGCAGTGAACCTTCTTTATCCACCGAGACATCCTTCAGCCTATTGTACAGACAGCTTCTCCTTGGAGTGTTAACCTCAAGCAGATCGTTTATCACTTAGGGCTTGAACGAGATGGTTTTACCTTGCACGTACGAGGTGTACCTCAGTTCTGCCCTAATTAACACCATGTTGGCGTAGAAATCCTTGGTAATTTCCTTGAATTCTTCACCAGCCATGCTACACAATTTGTGCCACTTCCAGCTTTCATTCTCTTCAGTGATCATAGGGAACTTCCCTAGGTGTAAATCAATCTTCCTGTCTCCTACTATAGAGCTCTCCTTTAGTTTTTCGTACCGCTCCTCATTCTCTGCAAATTTGAAGCGATGGGTATCAGTAGCTCTTGGTTTCCCTCTGAGGGTTGTAGCAGGTGTTGTCTTTATGTGCACGTTCCTTGAAGAAGAGGCCATCCTGCAAGGAGTAACAACTAGTAGATATGACATTGCTTTGGATTTGTCTCAGGTTAAAGCAAAATCAGTCATTATAAACAGTTATGCATGGATGGGTGCAGGACTGAAATGCCCTAAAATTAGTCATTGCACAAATTCAGTAATGGTTAAAATTAAATCGAACCTCCTGTGCAGTGAATTATTTCCCTAGGAAAATCAGTGCATGCATGTACAAACTTTTATGTAAGGTGATCTCCTTGATATGCAAGTTGAAAACATCACCCATTGTAGGGTTCAATACACCCTTCTTTTGCAGAACCTGTTACTGCAGGGTAAAGATGAAACTGAAGAGCGTACTTGACTTGTCTTGCAGTTGAAGAGATGAGAAAACTGTTCTTGAGTGAGAGACGAAAAGAAAGGGTGAGTGAGAGTGTTTGAAGGTAATTGAGTGAAAGTTGGTTACCTAACCTTTTTATACCTGGGTGGGCTACAAGGGGTCAGGTACGTGGGCAATAGATTAGGTTAAAATTATTTGGTCTCACTTACTTGTTTCATTGCGTTGGCTACCCGACCCTAGCCGTGTTGGCAACGCCGACTAGTACAGAATACACACCTCCAGTTTAACAGCCCCAAACTTGATTCCTGTTGGCCACCCAGTTGACTCGCGTTGAACACCCATAGCAGGATAGAATTTAGGATTTCTGCATATTGAATTGCCCTTGAGTCCTTTAATCTCGACTGCAAATTGTGGCATGCTTCGTACATCTGCAATTTTTTTTCTGGATTGAACTTCCCATCTATTGTTCCAAAGTTAGAATCTGCTTCCCTTGATCATGTCATTGTGGTTCTAATTGACACCCGAAGTCAACTCTCGTTGGGTATGCATATTAGGACACCTTGTAGAGTCTGCTGCAGTAACACTGCCTCTCAGTGGGTTGTAATACCCCACTGTGTTGCTTCACTCAGCCCAGATACATTGGCTACGCGAGGGTTAGCTGCGTTGACAACATAACTAGGTAGAGTATGGATTCATGTGAATTCAATTTACTTTCCAATTGTTAGGTTAGCCAAGATTTTTGCTGTGGGACGTGTGTGTCAAGCTGTGAAATTCTGGGTATGCAATCTAGCATTTTTGTTCTATCACTATGTGCTCTACATTGTTTAGTGTGGTACTTATTATGTTCAGTACCTAAGTTAGATCACATATGCAGCAAATTAAGTTAGCACTGGAGTAAGAACAGTCACGTAGGCAACACACTGATCAGAATTAGAGATATGTAACCAAGAGTTTGACTAGGCTATTACAGATTTGGAATTTAAATTCCATCAAATGTTAAATTGTCCTGAGTATAGGGGAAGGGGGTAAATATGCAGCTACACTAATGGATTTATAAAAATAACAAAAAAACTAAAGCCCCAGCCGGTGCGGTCAGTCTTCTTCCATCTTTGCTGCTCCTGCTGGTTCAGTTTCACTTTCAATATCTTCCAAATCAGCCCATTGTAATATCTGTTCCTCTTTAGTGTCTGAAAGTTCATGTTCAGTCATGCCCACCCTTCTTCCAATATTCATCAGGAGTTTCTTGTTGACTTTTGTCCCTATGTGGACTTTCTTTATGTTTCTCTGCGTTATTTTGACCTGTTTGCCCAGACGGCGTACAAGGAGGTGCAGGTCACTTAAGCGATCTTCTTGTTCATTTAGGATTTCGCAAGTCCTAGGGGGAAGTGTGGGCACTAGTTCTCTGCGTGGCTGTTCTGGATCATTGAGAATGTGGCGCTTAATGTAAGTTCTGTCAAGTGTGGCTTGAAGGGGTATTCTGGTGCAACCTTCAATTGTTACTCCCTGGGATTCGCAGAGAGATGTGGTTAAGCTAGGATATCCCAGGGATACATTGCCCTTTCGAGCAATATCTTCTATTTCTGGTGCCATTATACTGCCAATATCCAGTGATCCGGACTTCATAATCACCCACACCAAAATAGCTCGCTTCTTAGTTAGATCATTTGAATGTAGTAGCGGCAGCAAGTTTGATTGCACGAAACTACACCAGATTTTGGGTACAGGCAATAGATCGACATTTCGAAAGGATTTTCCATCATTGGACCTATCTTTCTTCAAGTCCCATCTGGCCCCTGGTACGCACAACACCCTCAAGGACTCCTCTTTGTCCACAGGAGCGTCTTTCAGGTGACGGTAGAGGCAGTTTATCCTTGCAGGCCTAATGTCCAGCAAGTTTTCTATGACCTAGGGCTTGAAGGAGATTGTCTTCCCTCGGACATAGGAGGTGTATCTCTTTTCTGCCTTTGTCAGTGCTATGTTGGCATAAAATTCTCTGGTTATTTCTTCATAGCCCATACCAGCCAACCCACAAAGTTTCTCCCATTTTCTTGCTTCAATCTCCACCGTTATTGCAGGAAACTCTTCGAGTTGCAGGTCCAGCTTTCTAACCTAGTTTCTGTTTGCCACACACTTCAACTTACCTCTATAAACACTCAATTATGTGTGAAGCCCCATTTTAAAAATTAATTAGTGATTAAACCATAATTTAAATAAGAAGTAAGTATTAAGATTAATAAACAGAAAGAAAAAAAATGAATAGATAGAAAGCAAAAAAACAAATAAACAGAAAACAACAACAAAAAGTATAAAAAAAGAAAAATAGAGAAAAGAAAAATCAAAATAACAAAATACGAAAAGAGAAAAGATTGAATTAAAAATGTAAAAAAAATAAAGATAAAACCAAGTAATAAGAATAAACAAATAAATAAAAATAGAAAAAAAAGAGAAAAAAGAAAAGAATCAGAAAAGCAGAAGAATAGAGAAAGGAAAAAAGGAAAGAACCGACGAAAGTTAAAAAAAAAGAGGTCCATATAAGGGGAAGAGGGGCACTTTGAGTCATGGGAGGGGATATTCAGAATTTTCAAAGGGAGGACCTAAGAGACTCTCCACTTCTGCTTTCAATTCAGCCCTTGGCTTCCATGGAACCAGTTCTTCATCACTTTCGAATGGAGGTTAGATCCGATTTTTATTCCTCTTAAGTTTCTTGCTTCTTCTTGGATTTTCGAGTTTATTTTCGTCTTCATTTTTCGTTTTAAAATTTGATCGGTCAAATGATCTCCGATTTTGATGATTTTTGTCGCGTTCTCTTTGTATTTCTCTCTAGTTTCTGGAATTATATTATTTGTCTAATTTGGATTTTAAATGAAATTTCTATCGCCTAATTACCGAAACAAGTTCGTCCTGGTACGCAAATGAACCTAGCTTGTTTTGTGCATAACTTGATCATTTCTGGTTGGATTTCTGTCAAACTTGTTTTGTTTGATTCCTATGATCCATGTATTTCAATATTATCGGTTTTAAAATTTCAGATCTACCAAAAAATATTTTCAAAAAATTTTGAGATTTGAATCCAAATTTTGGCGCCAAAATCCCTTGTGTTCTTGAGGTTTATCTTCGTCTCTGTTTTCGTTTTCATTGCGTTCTCTTTGTCTTTATCTCTATTTTTTGGAATGATATTATGTGTCTAATTTGGATCTGAAATCAAATTTATATCGCCTGATTACCGAAGCATGTTTGTCCTGGTGCGCAAATGAACCTAGCTTGGTTGATTTGTGCATAACTTGCTCATTTCGGGTTGGATTTTTGTAAAACTTGCTTTGTTTGATTTCTATGATCCATATCTTTCAACTGATTAGTTTTAATTTTTAAGATCAAGTCCAATTCAAGCCCAAAATTCAAGTCAAGTTTATGTTAGATCAAGTCCAATTCAAGCCCAAAATTAAAATCAAGTTTATTTTATTTTAAATCAAGTCCAATTCTTTTCATCAAATTCAAATCAAGTTCATTTTGTTTTAAATCAAGTCTGTTTTGCAATTCTTAATCTCACTCGACGAGTTTTAAGCACGAACTGGTAGTTTTTTCTGTTGTTCAATGTTTAGAGATTCGTATGAGTCCAAGTGCAGCCGAAGTTGTCTTGAATCTTGTGCATATGTGGATTAAGGATGCCTCTAAACAAATAAAAAACTCGTTTTACAATTCTTAATCTAACGCGATGAGCTCTAAGGACGAACCGGTAGCTTTTTCTGTTGTTCGATGTTTAGAGATTCGTATGGATCCAAGTACAGCCGTAGTTGTCTTGGATCTTGTGCAATATGTGGATTGAGGATGCCCTTATAATAAGAACTTCATTTTTAAAATCTCTAAGTCTCACGCGATGAACCTTAAGCATGAACTGGTAGCTTTTTCTGTTGTTCGATGCTTAGGGATTCATATCGACCCTAGTGCAGTCGTAGTTATCTTGGATCCTGTGCATATGTGGACTAAGGATTCTTCTTAAAATATTTTCAAAACACCCTATTCATTTTCAAATACTCCTTTTTCAAGCTTCTCTGAAGGTCAAGCCTTCACACCAGAACTACGTAAGCCTTGAGTTTTTCATTGCACTAGGGAATACGTAGGAGCAGGATCAAGTCCTGTCAGGCTATCTTCCATCAATCTATATATTTTTACTCTAATTAAAGGGATCAAAAAGTTTTCAAAAAATCACACACTCGGTTTAAGGGTACTGTTCTCCAAAACGGGCGAGTGGGGTGCGTAACACCTCTCCTACTCGTAACCGACTCCCAAACCTAAATCTCTTCCTCAAGTTAGGGTTTTTTCAAGTATTTCCCCTTAAATAAAAATTTGGTGAAGACTCCACATAATCCAATAAAATTCTATTTTCAAATTTTAGCGAGTTCGTCGTCTCGTCGTAATTACGGTTGCAACAACCTCCAGTACACAATTTAGGACAGGTTTCAGAACCTTAGGATTCTTTAGCATGTTCTTAGGTTCTTTAGCCAAAATGCAAGCTGCAAGGGCAGTTGAGACATGCCTCACATACCAGCAGCACTTCAGTCTTTGCTTTGGTTATGCCCTATCAAAGTTTTGTGTGCTGGGATTGGTCTTACACTCCATGTTCCTAACCCAGATTCTGCTCCTTTGCTCCGTAGCAGTATTGTTGGCCACACAGATCGCTCCTATTGGACACGTAAACCAAAACAGCAGACAACCTATTAATACAACACTATCCAGCAGTAAACTGTTCTGTAACAGCACTCAGGCATGCTCCTGTCCTCCAAACCTACATGAATACTCAGTTGTACTGCTTTTTATTATTCTACTTGGTATTTACATATATTTTTCTCTAAATTAACATAAAAATGAAAGGAAAAACTAGTTTCCAAGGGTTGCCTCCCTTGCAGCGCTTGTTTAATGTCTCTAGCTTGACAGTTTGGGTTCAGTCAATCGACTGAAGGTTGCAGGTAGTCTTCTCCCTGTTGATTTCACCTCCATAATAATGCTTGACACGCTAACCATTGACTTTGAAGCTTCTTTGAGACTGCATGTCTTCAAGGGTGATAGCACCATAATCAAAAACTTCCTTAATCACGAAAGGACCTGACCATTTGGATCTCAGCTTTTCTGGAAATAGTTTCAACCTGGAGTTGAACAACAGAACCAACTGTCCAGGTTCAAACACTCTGTGTTTGATCAGCTTGTCATGCCACTACTTGGTCTTTACCTTGTAAATCCTTGCATTTTCATAGGCGTTGAGGCGGAACTCCTTCAATTCATGCAGCTATAACAGTCTACTCTCTTTGGCTGCATTTGCATTGAAGTTGAGGAATATGGTTGCCCAATATGCTTTATGCTCAAGCTCAACAGGCAGGTGGCATGCTTTTCCAAAAACTAATTGGTATGGAGACAAACCAATCATAGTTTTGAAAGTTGTTCTGTAGGCCCATAATGCGTCATCCAACCTGTTAGCCCAATTTTTCCTGGAGCTATTCACAACCTTTTCCAGGATCCTCTTTATTTCCCTGTTGGAGACCTCATCTTGGTCGTTACTCTGTGGGTGATATGTTGTGGTAACTCTGTACCTAACGCCATAATTGCTCAGAATTGCCTCCAGTTACTTGTTACAGAGTTGAGATCCCTTATCGCTGATGAGAATGCGTGGGACACCAAACCTGGACAGAATATGCTTCTTCAGGAATCTTATTACAGATTTGGCATCACAAGTATGTGTGGGGACAACTTCCACCCATTTTGAAACATAGTCCACAACTAGCAATATGTGTTCATTAGAGTACGAGGAAGGGAATGGTCCCATGAAATCTATGCCCCATACATCAAATAGCTCTACTTCTAAGATGCTAGTGAGGGACATTTCATCTCTCTTTGAGACGTTTTTGCTGTGTTGGCAGGCGTCACACATAGCCACAAAATCCTTAGCATCCTTGAATAATGTAGGCCAGAAAAATCCACTTTGTAGCACCTTGGCTGCTGTCCTTCTTCCATTGAAATGGCCTCCATAAGCTGAGTTGTGACAGTGCCACAAAATGTCTCTCTGTTCTTTCCATGGGATACACCTTCTGAGCAGTCCATCCACACCTCTTTTGTACAGGAAAGGCCCATCCCATAGGTAGAATTTTCTGTCATGATATAGCTTTTTCTACTGCTACCAAGACCATCCTGCTGGAATGATGCGCGCAGCTTTGAAATTTGCCATGTCTGCATACCATGGTGCAACAGCGATGGCTAACAGCTTCTCGTCTGGAAACTCCTCGTTGATCAGAACCTTCTCATCTTCTATGGTTTCAATAGGCAGCCTTGAAAGGTGATCAGCTACACCATTGTCTTTTCCTTTTCGATCTTAGATTTCAAAATCGAACTCTTGGAGGAGTAGAATCCACCTGATCAGCCTTGGTTTTGCCTCCTGTTTTGACAGAAAATGTCTCAAAGCAGCATGGTCAGTGTAAACAATCACTTTGGCACCAATTAAATATGACCGGAACTTGTCAAAAGCGTAGACAACGACCAACAACTCTTTTTCAGGTGTTGTGTAGTTCAACTGTTCACTGTTCAGTACCTTGCTGGCATAATATATGACATGTAATTTCTTGTCCTTTCACTATCCTAACATAGCCCCTACAACAAAGTCACTTGCATCACACATGAGTTCAAATGGGAGACTCCAATCTGGGGCTGCAAGTATAGGTGCTGTGATAAGCTGTTCTTTGAGTGTGTTGAACGCCTTTAAACATGAATCATCAAATTTGAACTCAACGTCTTTCATTAGGAGGTCAAATAATAGTTTAGATATTTTAGACAAGTCCTTGATGAATCTTCTATAAAATCCAACATGCCCAAGGAAGCTTCTCACTCCCTTCTCATTTACTAGAGGAGGGAGCCTTTCAATAGCTTCGACCTTGGCTTTATCTACTTCCACACCTCTTGATGAAACCTTGTGCCCTAACACAATACCTTCTTGTACCATAAAGTGTCATTTCTCCTAATTTAGTACTAGGTTGGTCTCTTCATATCGTTTTAGCACACAAGAAA
The DNA here is from genome assembly GCA_037954105.1 of Canavalia gladiata. Taxonomy (NCBI): domain Eukaryota; kingdom Viridiplantae; phylum Streptophyta; class Magnoliopsida; order Fabales; family Fabaceae; genus Canavalia; species Canavalia gladiata. The sequence goes on along the minus strand of CM075662.1, from coordinate 12,496,448 downwards.
GATTGCTCAAGAAGTTGTCATAATTAGAACCAAAAACTGAGAAGTCATCCATGAAGACCTCAATAAAATTCTCCACCATGTCAGAGAAAATAGCCAGCATGCACCTTTGAAATGTGGCAGGTGCGTTGCACAGGTCAAAAGGCATCCGACGATATGCAAATATCCCATAAGGACAAGTGAAAGCAATCTTTTCTTGGTCCTTGGGATCTACTACAATCTGGTTATAGCCAGAATATCCATCCAGAATACAGTAGTAGACATGCCCAACTAGTCTTTCCAGCATCTAGTTCATAAACGGAAGAGGAAAGTGGTCTTCCATGGTTGACTCATTAAGTCTTCTGTAGTCTATGCACATACGACAACCAGTCACTGTCCTTGTAGGAATGAGCTCATTCTTTTCATTAGAGATCACTGTTATTACTCCCTTCTTAGGCACAACCTAAACTAGGCTGACCTAAGAGCTATTTGAAATTGGGTAGATGATACTTGCATCCAACAACTTGAGAACTTCCTTCTTCACAACCTCTTTCATGGTTGGATTGAGTCTCCTTTGGGGTTGCACCACAGGTTTAAAATCTTCTTCCATTAGGATTTTGTGCATGCAGAAGGAAGGACTTATTCCCTTCAAATTTGAAATAGTCCACCCAAGGGCAGATTTGTGAGCTCTTAAGATTCTCAACAACTTATCCTCTTCTTCATCACTTAGGGAATTGCTCACAATCACTGGAAATGTGTTCTTTGCCCCCAAGAATGCATAACGGAGGTGAGATGGGAGCTGTTTCTGTTTTGTTTGTGGGCGGCCTACTCTTCCTTCTTCCTTTGGTAAGTCTTCAAGGGGTTGTAAGTTTGTCTTCATGGGAGGATTAGCTTCAAGTGTGGCTATTGATTCCTCCACATCTTGGCTTTCTTTTTCTCTCCCCTGATCCAGACCTTTAGAATGCCATAGTACTCCTTCAAGAATGGAGTCGTTATCTTGTTTTTCAAGAGGAGTTGACAGTGGCGTGGCCAACACGTTCACTGACAGTGTGGCCAACACATCCATCCTCATACAATGTGGCAGTTTCTTAGGATGTTTCATAGCTTCAAAGACATTGAAGGTCACCTTTTCATCTTGCACTCTCAGCATCAAATGTCCTTGCTGCACATCAATAAGTGCCCACCCTATGGCAAGGAATGATCTTCCTAGGATCAATGATATTTCAGTATCTTCCTCCATGTCTAACACCACAAAATCCGCTGGGAATATAAATTTGTCCACCTTGACCAGGAGGTCTTCCACCACACCATATGAATATTTGATCAACCTATCAGCTAGCTGGAGGCACATCATGGTAGGCTTCACCTCCTCTATTTCTAGTCTCTTCATTATTGAAAAAGGCATCAAGTTGATACTAGCCCCTAGATCGCATAATGCCTTGCCAATCTACAAGTTTTCGATGATGCAGGGAATCGCAAAAGAACTTGGATCCTTCAGCTTCTGAGGGAGCTTCCTTTGAATGATGGCACTGCACTCTTCCGTGGGAGCTATAGTTTCATCCTCCTTTAGTTTTCCCTTTTTGGAGAGAAACTCCTTCATGAACTTCGTGTAGGATGGCATTTCTTCCAACGCTTCAGCTAATGGGATATTAATCTATAGTTTCCTGAATATATCTAGGAACTTTGAGCATTTCCTCTCCTCTTGCTTTTTTTTTTCAGTCTTTGTGGGAACAGGATATTTTGCATTGCCAACGGAAACTTTTCTCCTTTGGTAACGGTTTCCTCAAACAGTTTCTTTTTGCTTTTTCTTACTGGCTTTTCATGGAGTTCCCTCTTTTGATCTTCCTTGGCTGCTGGTTGTGGACTTGCTGTTAAATCTCTTTCAAGTTGTATTTCTTCTCCATTTTGTAGGATTGTTCTGTTGGATCAGCAGCACAATTTGCTTGTATAGTTATGTTATCTCCTGTCTTCTGCAGTTTTGGTGGCCGAGGCTTTATCACCTTTCCACTCCTCGTTGTGATTACATTGCATTGTTCCTTGGAATTCACTGTTGTATCACTGGGAAAACCCCCAACATTTCTTTCTGTTAGCTGTTTAGACAGCTGCCCCACTTGATTTTCTAGATTCTTGATGGAAGCTTAGGTTGACTGCATGAACTGGCTGAGTATGTTTCCCAGGTCTACAGAGTTGTCTTGAGATTGAATTGCTTGCTATTGAGGGAGTTGTTGCTGCGTATACTGCCCATTCCTCCTGGAGGGATTATTTTGGTTCCTGAAATTTGGATTATAAGAGTTAGAGAAATGAGGATACTTAGGCCTTTGTGGCTGGCCCATGTAGTGCACTTGCTCCTGACTGGATGTTCCTGTTTCATCTGTGTCACAACATCCATTCCCATGCTCTCCCCCACAGAAATCATAGTTGAGGGCTTGTGTTTGTTGTGAGGTTCCCACATTGAAAACCTGTAGTTGCTTTGTCAAAGCTTCCAACTACTATGAGATTAGTTTATTTTGAGCAAGTAGTGCAGTTTGTGTGTCTAACTCTAGCACACTCTCCTTGGCACGCTTCTATCATTAGGTGACTGATATTCATTAGAGGCCATTATCTCTGTCAGTTCCATGGCCTCCTTTGTAGCTTTGGTATTCAAAGATCCTCCAGCTGAAGCATCGATAATGAGTCTTGTGGCTGGCTTGACTCCATTGTAGAAAATGTGAACTTGGTGAACATCAGAGAAACCATGGTGTGGACACTTCCGCAGAAGCTCCTTGAACCGCTCCCAAGCTTCATAAAGAGGATCTCCTTCCTTTTGACTGAAGCAGGAAATCTCTCCTCTCAGCTTGTTATATTTAGAGGGTGGGAAGTACTTCATGAGGAATTTGGATACTAATTCCTCCCATGTAGTAATGCTCCCTCTTGGTTGGGTTTGCAGCCAATACTTGGCACAGTCTCTTAAAGAAAATGGGAAGAGTCTTAATCTAATTGCTTCTTCAAACACTCCGTTCATCTTGATTGTGTCACATATTTGGAGAAAACTTGAAAGGTGGAGGTTCGGATCATCCACTTCAATGCCCCCAAACTGGTCCTGCTGCACTAGATGGAGAAGTGCTGGTTTGATTTCTAAATTGTTGGCAGCAATCGGTGGTCTCACAATACTAGAGCCGCAACCTGCAGAATTTGGGGCAGTGTACTCTCCCAATGTGATTCTCCTGTTAAGCTGGTGTTCCTTCATGATGGAGTGGTGTACAGGGTGATCTTTACTGACCCCTTGTAGTCTCAGTTTCTCTTGTTGTACTTTTCTTATCCTTGCTTTCTTTCGGTTCCTTCTTGCTAGCTTCTCAATTTCAGGTTCAAAGGTTAGCTCCTGATCTTCTTCTCCTCGCATAAACAGAGTAGCCACAAGATTAAAGCTCAAAAGAGAATCAATAAAAAAAAAGAATTCTGCAGCAAATCAAACAAAGTTGCTCAATCTAGTGGCATTCATAGTACTTATCAATATTGAAAAATAAATCCTTGGCAACGGTGCCAAAAAGTTGTTGGTATAAAACTTGATGAAGGCAAATGCACCTTATCGTTTTTTAGAGTAAAGAGTGAGAAAGAGTATCGTCTCCATAGGGATTTGGTTCAAGTATTGAATTCCCACTAGTCCACTGATTGAACTCAGCTATGGAAATACGTAGGAAACGCAAATGCATGCGTAGGGAACCAATATTAAAACTACATTTTCCAGATTGTTTATGGGTTACTCAGTTTTCTATCATTTTGTCATGCTTTAGTGGTGCTTTATGCTTCAATTGCTTGCAATTATATCAAAATTTGTACCAAATAAGTGTCGTATTGGACACTTATCACCAATCAAGATAAATAACCTAGATGCAAAATGATAAGATAAGTATTGAAGCATGCTAGGGAATGCAATCTCACTCTGAGGCACACAAAAAGGTAAAGGCCTAATCAAATGAGTTGATCTAGTCCGATAATCCTTACCAGGCAATGAACAATGGTATCCGAAGTACCAATAGTGGGTTGATAAGTTTGGGCCAGTGTGATGGTCATCTCTTGACCTCCTCCCAAAAACGATGGCTCTTTAACTACATGGGTAAAACAAACAATAGCATAGGGAGGTTTAAGATAATGGAGAATATAGGAAGAGGTTTCCTAGCTAGGAGATTTTTCTTGCTATATTCCTTCTTACAAGCCTAACCTCACACTCGTTCATAAGAGAGTTGAAAACTCCAATTATCTTTTCCCTTACCTTTCTATTTCTCTTTTGATCATTTTCAGTCTCTTTTATTTCTTCCAAACTATCATTTTCCAAACTCTGTCTTTCTCTCTGTCACAATCGTAATTCTGACGAGACGACAAACTCGCTAAAATTTGAATGATTTTTTATGATTAATGTGGAGTTGCCACCAAATTTTTATTTAAGGGAAAATACTTGGAAAAAACCCTACAACGAAGATGAACCTTAAGAACACAAGAGTTTTTGGCGCCAAATTTGAATTCAAATCTCAGAATTTTTCAAAAATATTTTTTGGTAGATCTGAAAAATTAAAACCAACCAATTGAAAGATATGGATCATAGGAATAAAAAAAACAAGTTTGACACAAATCCAACCAGAAATGAGCAAGTTATGCACAAATCAAATGAGCTAGGTTCATTTGCACACCAAGACGTACATGCTTCGGTAATCAGGTGATAGAGATTTCATTTTAGATCCAAATTAGACAAATAATATCATTCCAGAAACTAGAGAGAAAGAATAAGAGAACGTAACAAAAATCATAGAAATTGGACATCATTTGACTGATTAAAAACAATAACTAAAAATAGAGACGAAGATCAACCTCAAGAACACACGAGATTTTGGCGCCAAGATTTGAATTCAAATCTCAGAATTTTTCGAAAATATTTTTTGGTAGATCTGAAAAATTAAAACCCATCAATTGAAATATATGGATCACAGGAATCAAACAAAAAAGTTTGACATAATTCCAACCAGAAATGAGCAAGTTATGCACAAATCAAACAAGCTAGGTTCATTTGCGCACCAAGACGAACATGCTTCGGTAATCAGGTGATATAAATTTCATTTCAGATCCAAATTACACAAATAATATCATTACAGAAACTAAATAGAAATACAAAGAGAACGCGACAAAAATCACCAAAATTGGAGATCATTTGACTGATCAAAAATGAAAACGAAAAATAGATACGAAAATGAACTCGGAAATCTGAGAAGAAGCAAGAAACTTAAGAGGAATAAAAGTCGGACCTAACCTCCATTGGAAGGTAATGAAGAACTGGTTCCATGGAGGCCAAGGGCTGAATTGAAGGCATAGGTAGAGAGTCTCCTAGGTCCTCCCTTCAGAAATTCTGAAAATCCTCCCTAAGACTCCAAGTGCTCCTCCTCCCCCCGATTTTGGTGAGGGACCTCTCCTTATATAGAAAAGGGATTAAAGAAGTCCTCCTTATCCAATGTGGGACGTCTTTCCCACATAGGAGATTTTTTTTTTTTGGAATTCTTATTTTATTTGGTGTGGGATTCCTTTTTCTCTTTTCTTATTTTTTCCTCTTCTTTTCTTTTTTCTTCTTTTTTTTTTGTTTTTATTTATTTATTTCATTTGTTTTATTTTTTCCATTACTTTTATTTTGATTTTTTGAACTATTTTAGACTAAATAAGCTTTTGGCTAAAAACAAAATAATTTATTTTAGGTTTTGAATCCTCAGACATAATTCGGTGTTCACATTGTCTCATTTACATTTGGTCTCTATAAACCTCACCAAAGGGCAAAGATACGAAGGTGATTTTATGGAAATCAAACAAGAATGAGTATCTATTGGACTGTTTATCATGATGAACATCATTATCATATTTTCATGATCTTTCGAATAGCAGATGGTTGTCTCCATGGGAACAACATCATATGAGACATTATCCATATACCTACCTATGAAAAACTATTAAAACCTTCTTATTTACCAAAAGGTCTTGATTTTCACTAAGCAATTGAAGTTTATATGGCTCAAGATATGAAGTGGTTTCTAAACCTAGTTTGGAAATTAACCTAGTACTAGCTACATTTATACAGTTATTACTATCTATAACTAAGGAACAAATATGGCCTTGAATGTAACATTTTGTGTGGAATATGTTCTTTCTTTAACTCTCATCCTCTCCATTGGCTATGCTATCAAATAATATTCTAACCAATTAGAGGTTTTCTTTATGGGTATATTCTAAGGTATCATCATTTGAGAATCATTAGGTAGGACTAGAGCTAGTAGATCCAAGAAATGAGTACTCTTTAATGTCCCATAAGATAATGCTCTTTTGTTGGGATATTGAAAGGTTATGTGGACTCTTCCTAGACACTTGAAACATTTAATGGAGGATTTTTTTCCTAAAGGTAGGTTAGGTGTTTTTCCCTTGGAGTCCTTGGTGTCCTTATTTTCCCTAGGTCTGAAATTTGATTCTTTCTTCCTATCCTTCCATTCTTCTTGGGATGTGGACTTGTATAAGGTAAAATTTTCTATTCATCTATTATTCCACCTTAAGAGCTTGGTGATATAAGTTATTGAGACTTAAATAATGGTGAAGCTCAACTATATCCCTAATTTCAAGTTTAAGGCCATCTAGGAATCTAACCATAGAAGTTGCATCACTTTCATTTAGATTAGCCCTATTGACTGTTATCTCCATTTCTTTTTAATACTCATCCACACTTCTATGTCCCTGAATCAACCTCTGAAGCCTATCGTGTACTTCCTTAAGGTAATAAGGAGACATATATCTTCCTCTCATAATATGCTTCATCTCATCCCAATTCCTAATATGTTGATACCTCTCTTTGTTTAGTTTATCCCACCAGATAAGGGCATAATCACTAACTCAAGGGATGCTAACTTAACTTTTTGCTCTTACATAATAGAGTAACTAGAGAAGAGTTTCTCTATCTTAAGTTCTGAAACAAGGTAAGCTTAGGGATCACTCTTTCCTAGGAATTTAGGAATTTTGACCTTGACCTTATCCAAATGGTTATGGTAGTGCTTCCTATCCCTAGGATATCTATCTCTAGAACTATGCTTACTCTTATGGATCCTATGCCTAGAAGGATCCTTAATCATTGAAGATTTCCTATGCCTTTGATGTCTCTATCTCTATCTACCATTTGGATTATTCTTTTTGGTGTTAATGATTTTCTATTACATGGATGAGGCCTTTCCTTTGAGCAAGACCTCTCTCTATGTGGAGGTTTTGTACCTTTAGCCTTTCGATCTTGATTCTCTTTTCTAGAACCACTAGTTTCTATGTTTCTTTGATTTTGAAGATGCCTCTTGGAATTTTTTCTTTCTAGATCATCTGATCTTTGTTCTATGACCTTAGCTGGGATTTGAAAAACCCTTTCCAACCTAGTGGCCAATTGTTCTATTTGACTTTGACGAGATTAATCGTAGGAGCTTATTTGCAAATCAAAATGTCCTATCCACACCTAAATTGCCTAAGCTAGCTTAATCTAGAAACAAGAAATTCAAGTAGCAACCAATCCTTGATTTCTAGCATATAACACTCAAGAGTTAGGAAAGATACCTATCTCCCTCGACCTTGCAAAAAGCAAACAAGTTAGTTCTACACAATTATTCTAAAAATGAAAACAACACTAAGCACTCCCTTGTCACTCCTTGCATGCAACATATAATTAAATCAAGTTGCTTTGTGGTGAGTATCCTACACCAAGGCTTAGAGTCCAAAAGTCCAATTGCAAGCAAATTTCCAAATGAAACAGAATTACACAAACGAAAACACATACTACAAATGGCTAAAATTTACAAGAAAAAAGTTCCTAAGGTACACCAATATTTTCCTAAAAGTTTACACCAAATTTGAATACAAGCTACACAACGCTAATCTTGAGTTGCACTTCAACTTCAAATCCTCAAGCCTTTTGGTTCATCTTTCATGTAAGCTTTTCCTCCTTGAAGTTTTTCCTCCAAATAAGAACTAAAAAAACACAAAAAAGGGAGGGAGTTTGCGGCCTTCACTTTATTAGTAGTACTAAGCTTAAGAGAATTTAGTCTCACCTCACCAAGTGTTTCTCTCATGCCCTCAAATGGTCTCACACATTTTAGGTCAATCTTATATCACCCATGAACAGTAAAATCCAACCCTCAGCCAAGCTATAATGGAAGGTCCAATCAACTTATAACCTCAACACACTTGATGTTTCCAAGATGAAGAAAGTATGGAGAATTAAAGGTAAATAAGGCGCATACACAACTAAGAAAGTTTTAGAAAAAAACAAAAAATAGCTCATTACAACCAAAAGCACACTCAAAGAGAATTTAATAAGACAAGCTTAGAGGTCAAAAGAGATAATCTATAGATAAGAAGAAAAAGCTAGGCACTCAAAAGAAAATCCTAGAGACTAAGAGGTGCATGCACATGCTCACACATTCACCATGATGCTTGGTGAATTAAGGAGTTCACACATGAAATAGTCAATCAATTAAGATCTAAGATCTACTTCCTAACAATTAATAATGCAACTACAAGACAAAATTTCAAACAAAAATAAAAAAGGATTACCTTATGCATGTCTCTTCCTCACAAGTTCTTACTTTTTTTTTCTTTTTATCTTGTTTTTGAAATACTTTTTTGCATAGGTTGTTTCTCAACATCTAAAGTCCAATGTCTGCATAATCCAAATTTGTGCAACTTGTGCACTCTTTCTTTGCATAGGCCAATCTAAGTCCTTAAGAATGTTCCAAATTTCTCTATAGTCCAGTAATGGTCAAGAGGTTAAGAGGGAATTATTAAGTTTTTTTTAAGTTCTTAAAATATTTCCTATGCTTACATTTAATAAGAGGACTTAATCACTTAGATTTTGCATGTATCCCTAATCTAGCATCTAAGTAATGCATGCACATATTCATGCAACTCTTGAGAAAAATTGGACAAACAAAGATCATAATTTAGATGAGATTAAGACAGACTTGAAAGGAACAATATAGGATTGAATCAATCCTACATAATGTCTATGAAATTTGAATCAAAATTTGAATTCAAATTTCATTCATTATTGATGTTAAAACTTGGATTCAAATTTCAAATTTATTTGTCAAAAGATCTGGATAAATCACACTAATCAAAATGAATATCTTACTTATATCTAATAATCAAAATAAGTTTGAGGTAATTTGAATAAAAATTAAGAAGGATATGATTAAAACAATAAAGTTAAAATTTATATGGCATCAAAATAGACTAATACGTACAAATTAGAGAAGTGAAAAAAAAAATTACTGAATAAAAAGCAATAAACAAATGATACAGATCTAGAAACTATGCATATAGGCAAGTCCATAGCAATAAAAATCACTTAAATTAAAAGGTATTTGACCAATCAAATTGAAGAAGGAGGATAGAATAGAAAATAAGGTTATGTGTAAAAATAGGAGTTTGTGGTTACAGATCATACCTCCATGAGAGGTTTTGTTACCATTTTATGCAAAAAAACATAAATGAGGAGATTCTCGAATCAATAAAGGCAATGATAATGGATGAAGAAGAAGCATATAAAATTGAATGAAGAAGGACTCAAGGAAGGCATCACCTAGCTAAGATAAGCCTCCACCACTTTCGCCACCTTAGAGGAGCCAATGATAAGGAAGACATCACCATTCTAACTTAGAGGGAAGAAGGAAAAAAGGAGACAAAACTCTTAATCACTCAAGTGAAATTCTGAATTATGAACTTATAAGGGCCTTCTTCCTTTACTTAACACATTCCTATGAACATCCAAAATTATGAGCTAACAATTGAAAACTTCATACCATTCGAAACTCATGCTTTCGAGTGTGTTTATGGTACCTTTTCTTCTCTTTGTGGTGTTTTAGGTCTTTATATATCCTTATCCTACCTTGCTTATGTTTAGAGGGCAGATTGAAAATAAGAGATTGTAGACTTATAAGGGGTATTCTGCAGAGTATGTGTTTCCAAACACTTTTTCTTTGTCACCCGTTTTAATGTGAAATCCCTCTGTCGTACGTTGATTGCTACTCTGCCGATGGCTAGTGGGACCTTCTCACCCTCCTCCATACCAAGAACGAACAAGTTTATAAGGAAGGTGAAAGTTCCCACCTTAGTCAATATGTCCTCGATTATCCATTTTAGGCATATAAGGGTTTTATCTGTGAGTTGCAAAGAGATAGTGATAGGTTTAGGTTTTTTCATATCAAACCTTCTAAAAATAGAGAGGTATCAATTTTATATTAGATCCTAAATCACACAACTCCTTAAAGTGGGAATTATTTGTAGTATACAGTAGGATAAAACTCCCTGGGTGTTCAAGCTTTTGTGGTAGCTCTATCATTGTCTCATTCTTTTCTTCTCCTTGTACGAGTATCTCCATTTTTGTCCCATTTCTTAAGGTAATTACATTCACTTACTCCTTTAGGTCCACCTCAAGTTGGCTAGGAAATCTCCTTGGTGTTCGTTGTCCTAACAAGGTTAAGATCTTTCTTATCTGTTCCTTTGCGTTCAGGAGTCTGGACATCTGCGTCTTCATGTTATGGAGTCGAGCTTCATATTTTGGAACCTTGATTATATAAGGGATAACCCCATCCTCTCTTTCCTGTAGCCATCTTGATTTTTCATATGAAGGGGTTTGTAAACATTGGAAGAACCATTAGTGTTTTTATCTTGATGCCCTCCCTAAGATAGGTTCGAGTGATTCCTCCAAGTAAGGTTATATGTATTCTCCACAAAGTAGGCCTTCTCATTCTATTGGGCCATGGGGGCCTCATGATGCAGAGGATCTTAGGTTCAGAGCCACTTGGCCTGTTGGGTCTTACAAAAACTAGACCTATTGGGCCTCACACATTAGAATAGAATAGAGATACTTTTTTGGTATTCCAGGAATTACCAGCCCTGTTATGTATAGGATTTAAGCCCAATTTCCCTATATTTTTACTTAGGATTTTTTTTTTGGGTTTCTTTGGTCTAATTTAAGGTTGCATTAAGGAGTGAAGGAGGAACCAATATTGGACTGAAATCTAAGCCCAATTCAAATTCAAATCATTTTGCACCTCTTTCATTTTGTCTATATAAATGCATCGCTTGTGTAATTTTAAACACCAAGTTTATTTTAAATGAAATTGTAAGTTTTCACTTAAATTTTGGAAAGAAATTCTCTTTTTATCCTTCCTATAGAACCAGACTTAGGATTGAGGAATCTCCTCATTCATGGCTGCTCATAGTGATGGAGAAGAAACTCATCCTCCACAAGAGATGGCACTTTCAAGTTAGGGCTTAATCCAGGTCCATTCCTCTTCCATTCTCTATCAAGTTCAACCTCTACTGATCCAGAAGAAACACCTCCTTCCACCTCTGCATCACCTCAACTGAAAATCCTTCCAGGTCATGGCTTATGGAACCTCGTAAGTTGCACGAACTAGGCTTGGATGTGGCCTAAGTGCGAACAGATGGAGTAGGTTTTTCCTTTTCTTGCATAAACACCTCTATCTTTTTGTTAAGGGCCTCGATCTAATCAGCCATCAGGGTGTTATGGTCTATTTGGTATTCTTTTCAATTTTGAGTTCCTCTTTTTCACGTGTTTATCAGCAAACCTTCAATGGTTGTTGTTAGTAGCCAGATTGCGTATGATTTCCTATGTATCTTTATGGGGGCTGTGTAGGATTCCCCCTCTAGAAGCTACATTAATTATAACTTTGTTGGCATAGGAAAGGTTGTTGTAGAAGATTTTCACGAGATGAAGTGTCTGGTACCTATGATGTGGGCACTTTTGAAGAATATTCTAGAAATGGTTTCATGTCTCGTACAGGGACTCATTCTCATAATGTATAAAGTCGACGATCTCCACTATGATCCTAGATTGCATGGACTGTGGTAAGTACTGCATCAAAAAGAGAAACTATTGTTAATCCTAGGATGTAATGATCCTTTTGGCAAGGATTTAAGCCAGTCATTCACCTTCTCAATGATAGAGAAGGAAAACAATTGTATTATGATGGCATCTTGTAAGATTCCATTCATATTGATGATGTTTATTAGTCTTAGGAACTTCATGATATGAAGATATGGATCTTCCTAATCCATCCCTCCAAACTGAAGCAAATGCTATATCATATTGATAAGTTCGAACTTTAGCCTAAGTTCTGAACACAATTCATTGTTGGGAAAGATATACTACTTCTCAAACCCTCATCAATAGAGGCTATATCGTCCAACAATTTTCTTCTCCCTTACATTGCCATTTTCCTTGCTCTCATCGTAACCTATTAGCTATTCCTTCTATCTCAGGTTAAAATTGCAAGTTAAAAGCTTGAGAAGAAGTTATCATAAATAATATAAATTAAGACAAGGAAAATTTAGAGAAAAGGTTTTTTTATATAATTCTCTTAAAAAATATGTATATCAAAAAATAAAAATTTTAAAAAGGTACATATCTTAAGATTTTAGAAATTAAACTTCAAAGGCCATTGGGAAATAATCCCCGACAACAATGTGAAAAACTTGTGTGAAAAATGTGACTATAAAACTATTTGCCAAGTTTTACCCATGGTAAGTATATCCATCATTGTACAAAGAGGATATTTTAGGCTTTTAGTATTGATCCCACAAAGACTATACAAAAAATCTATGTATGAAGTTTAAAGTCTAATTTTTGAGCTCACTAAAAAGAAGGTTGTTATTAAGTGATAAATAAAAGAATGCAGTGCAAGTTATAGAAAATTTATGGGGCTTTGGATCCTTTTGTAACTTTACTTGCTTTTATCTTTAATTCCCTCATTTTTTTAATTACTAACCACGTACGTTTCTATTACTTCTTGATCTAGTTGTAGAAATAATCTCCCTTCTAGATACCATCCTTATTGATCCTACAACATAGATAAATAAAAGAGACAAAAAAGTTTAAGAGGGTGTTAACTACGTGTTAGGAAGTTAACTGGTTAGAAACTTAGGTTCCCGATTGATCCTCCAAGATCCTTAAGTTCAGTTATCCTCTAGTTTTGTCAATTGGGAGTAGTATAATTGCCTAACCTCCCAACAAACTAACAGATTAATAGAATTGGTTAGTTCCTATTAATAAATTAAGCACAATATAATAACACAACTATAATAATGAAAACATTATTAAAATTGGAAAAAATTAAGGTTCAGTAAAGACACGTCATAAAGTTTTCTAAACGCTCACAAAAGGGAATTTTAATTATCCTTGAAAATAATCCATAAGTATCCATAACAAAAGCACGTAAAGAATACAAAACTGATTTTGTCAACAAAGCAGGAAACTACTTCAAAATTGCATCATATAAGGATTTCTTCCACCAAGATCTTACAAGAGAATGTCAGAGGAGGAACTAGGAAAGGAGAGGCTAGAAATTATAGATGGAGGAAAAGTAAGGTTTTTCCCATAGAGAAATGTATGTATCTCAGTAGTGTGGATCTCCTATGTGGAGAAAGGCATGTTGAAATGGTATGGAAAAGCCTCCCTTTTATAGGTGCATATTAGGGTTTCCAGTGTTGCAGTCTAGGCTTGACCTAGCTACCTCGGAGCCATCGCAGTTGCTCTAGGTCTTTTGCAACGTTGTAGGGCTAACTAGGATGCTTCCTACATCATTAGGGTTGACATGGCAATATTTAATAGTGCGCTCAATTTTGGCATAGCCGTGCTAAATTGGCATATTTGTGCAATCTTATGTTGGCACAATCGTGCTAAGGTATACACGACCATTCTCAGGTCTACCTGGCCGTCCTAGTCCTTTCAGGGGGTATTTCTATCCTTCTTTACTTCCTTGTCTTTTTTATGCCTTGTTTGCCTTTTTTTCCTTAAATCTGCCTATTTTTCAAACTCTCTACTTTCTTAACCATTCCTACAAAAATAAGGGATATTAAGCTGAATTAAAAAATGGATTATGCTTAATCATGCCTAAAATCCCATAAATAAAATGATAGAATGATAGTTTATCAATCTTGACCAAAGAGGCCAAAATTGAGAATCTTGAAATTTGTTTACACTAACTAGATAATATTATATCATGCCTGCATATGTAACTATTTGAACATGTAAAACTATGTTTGTGATTAAAGATTTCCATTTGATATAAGCCCTTGATCAATATAATTGTGCTAATCCTCTTCTTGCTCTCCATCTATGTAATGAAACATCTAGATTGGTTGGAGGTAAGAAAGCAAGCTAAAGCTTTAATTAATTTACTCACTAAAATTATATTTAGAGAAACTTATGGAACATAGAGAACATGTATTATGAAGAGAGATGGAGATAGTTGAATATTACCCAAGATGTTTTTTTGGACTTTATCACCATTTGAAAGATAAATAGTAACAGGTTTAATTTTACAAATTGAAAAAGAAAACATATGTGTAGAATTGGTGATATGGTCCATAGATTTGATATTTAGGATCCAGTGAATGTTTAGAATTTTTCCTGTTTGAATATTGTTGACAATGGAGGAGTGACCAAAATCTTGAGTCAAAGAAGTAGTCTTAGTTGTATTGTGAGATTCGTGGACCAAAGCCATTAGGCTTTGGTATTCATCTTGAGAAAGTGCTAACTGTCCATTTGATCTTGTATTAGCATAGTAACATTCTCCATTTTTATTCCTCTGTGTAGTGGCATTATTATTTTTCATATCTGAGTGAGAGTTGCGTGATTTGTATCTTGGGGGAAGTCATGCTTTTATTAGCAAGTGGTGTGGCTGGTTCAATCACAAACCTATATTTTGAGATTTTTTCCCTCCTCTACCACTATTATGAGGTCCATTACACGATCCTCTTCCTTGTGGAAATATACCACAATTATTTGTAGAGTTCAAAAAATTTTAATCTTGATAGAGATTCATTATGCAAAAATTCACCAAGTTTTTGGTTTTTTTTAATGACAAGTGAGAATGCTTTGGTAATTGAGGGAAGTGGCTTAAGATCATTATTGCGAATGAACATGAGAATATTGTTCATTGAGCATTTTGAGATAGCAGATTACACAATTTGTATCCCTATATTTTCTTATTAATTCATATCCACTACAAGAACAAGGTGAAGAAAAACTGCATACAAGGGTTTAAAATTATTCAATTTATCTCAAAGTACCTTTAATTGTGCGAAGTAATCTATGACAGCAAGGTTCCCTTATTTACAATTATATATTTCTTCTTGAAGATTTGAGACTCTGAAGATATATCCCTATGAGAACCAATCTTGTAAATCTTGTCATACATTTGCAACTTTATCTTTCTATAAGATGGACCGTGTTGTAATTTTTGTGATAGATCGATAAATCCATGAAAGAGCCTAGTGTTACACCTCTCTCATGATTCATAGAAAAGGTCAAATATTAATGATGTTTAGATCGTTCCATATATTAATTTGAGTTTATTTTTGGATAACAATGTCATTCTCATAGATCGTGACCAAAAATGGAAGTTCTTGCCATCAAGGAGAGGTGAAACAAGAGCTAGAGCAAGATTTTCTTTAAGGTGAAGAAAATGAGGATGAACTCGATTGGAAACATACTCAAAGGTAAGATTCATTATTCCTAATAATGGTAGACTAGATCTCAAAAGAACTTTGATACCAAATTAGAGAGATGGAAGATAAAATTGAGAATTCATTATTTCAAGATACAAAGAATACATTATGTGCTGCTACAAAGGAAAATAAAATAAATCTATGCATATATACATATGGGAAAAAGAAAGATAGAATTAGTTGTTTTTTTTACAACAACATAACAACCTAAGAGCTAGTTAGTTGGGAAGTTGTGGACAGTGATACGAGCTTTTCCCTAAGAGTATTCTTACTATTTTTACTTTTCCCATTATTAAAGGATTACAATATCAAAGTTAAGAAGTGGTATATACACCAAGTTAACCTTAATTTTAATTTTATTTTTTCGGGTGAAATTTTTAAGTTTGTTATCATGAATAGTAATCACACCTTTTGGTGTTGCTACATATTTCCTTTTAAAAGCTGAGGAAACTTAATTTAAAATATAGATCATATGTTGTTTTTTAGTGTTGTACCTTCTACTATTAAAAACATATTTTTGTTGTATAATACCTTTAAAAACTAAAAATTAAGCCTAAGATGTTAGAAAAAATATAATTGTATAGAGGATTCCTAACAAAGCATGCAAAACAAATATCTTTTTATTAGTATTTAAAATTTAGAAGATATATTTTCTTATAGGAATATGTTGAAATTTGATGCCTATTTAATACCTCATTTAACTAATTCAATTTAAACTTTATTAGTCAAAGATTTAAGGTAGATAATCAAATTTCCCCTCTAAATCATGATTATTTTTCATATATTTTACAAAAATTAAAATTAAAAAAAAAAAGACCATACTTCATATTGTTGTAGTATCAATAATAAAAGTAAATAAAGACCACCAAGAACTAAGTACACAGTTACAAGAAACAGGTAAGAAGATATAATTTATGTGTGCTTGGCCGGTAGGTGGGCAGGGATTAGAACTAGAAAAAAATAGATAAGTAACACAAGTTATAACTCTAATTACTGGAATGTCACCAACCATGGTTTCACTTTTAGTTTTGAAGATCTTTAATGGAAAGCACTTAAATTGTATGAGATATTTTTTTCTCAATACTTCAAATACTATCACAAACAAAGATGAGATCTTTTTTTTTTGCGTTCATTTGTTTTAGAAATTGTACCTCATTTGCTATCTTTGATTGAACTAGAAATTAGCAAGTTGGTTTAGGATACAGTAGAACAAAACCAAGGAAACCAAGTAGGATAAGCATAAGCATCATCTTTTCAAAATAGAGAGTAATTATAGCAGAGATGATATATACTTATACAATAAATAAGGTAAGCATATTCAAAACAAGAAGATAGGATAGGGAGTAACTCTTTAAAGTTACTCTTAAATAATTTATATATATATATATATATATATATATATATATATATATTCATTGTTGACTTAATCTTCACATGTGTTATCTTTCAATGGATCAACGATAAAATATAAAAATACTTATTATGATAAATGAAAAAATAAAAAAAGTAATGGATAAAGCTTAATTACAAATATGTATAGAGTCTTTGCTTATAATCTCATTTTCTTTTTATCACAAAAACGATTTCATCTAATTAAAATTATAAAGTTCGTATAATTACTTACAATTAATGTGTTTATTCATTTTATTACCAATTTTTGTAATATTTTTAGGATGTTAATAAGGATATTTAATTTGATACTTCAAATGATGGCGATGGAGAGTTTTACATTCTTTACTAAGGATACTATGCACAAACCATCGGATGATAATAGGAATGACCAACAAAATGATCTAATGTCATTCAGGGACAAGATCATAGGTCAAAAAGTGCACCAATAAAAAGGGAGAAAGCAGACCTATTCCAAAAATTCCTAGCAACACTGAAACTTATGGGTGGCAATTGTCCTAATTCTATGATTCATTTAGCACCTGACATGGTCCATGTTCTGTTAAGAATGGAAAGATGCATTGACAACCAAACTGCTTGGTAAACACAAAGGATTCCTAACCATGAAAGACAAACTACAACATTCTTAGAAGTTGGTAGGAGATTTTGACATTATGAACATTGGCAATGGTTACTTTATGGATAAGTTTGATATGGATGCTGATAGAGGTAAGGTCATGGAAGGTAGCCCTTGGCTTATCCATCATCACTGTCTCACGGTACAAATGTGGTCTTTAGAATTCATGGCATCGACAATGAAGCAAGAAAAAAGACTAGTATGGATCACATTCTAAGAGCTTAATGTGTTATACTATGATGAGAGAATCATGTTCGCTCTTGCTTCCACTATTGGTCAGCTAATCAAGGTGGATATCAACACATTGAATTACAACCAAGGAAAGTTTTCCAGAATTTGTGTCAAATTGGATTTATCTAAGCTTGTGGTTAGATAGGTAGGACTCAGTGGTTTCTAGTATAAAGTTGAATATGAAGGGCTCGTCTTCCTCTCTTCAACATATGGACAATATGGGCACATCACTCATCGTTTCCCCAAGGTTGATAAAGTACAAAAAATGATACAAGTTCCGTTGGAACCATAAAAACAGCCACCAGCCCAGGCGAAAAGTCCACACTGTGCCACCAGTACTAACCTCACCATGCTAGAAGTAGAATGAAGATCAAAGACCACCACTCAGACAAAGCAAGTTGACAAAAATTGTCTAATGATTGTTACAGACTAGACAGAGGAATTACTTAGGAAGTGTATGATTATGACATGTAAAAGATATAGTTCATGGACGTTCAGAGCCCATCAATGAGACGTTACATCAACCATCTATAGAATTGACAGAGTTATTTTGATATGGATATGGATTGACAGAGGGAAAATAAAAATTGCTTACAAAAGACTACAAGTCAATGCCACCAAATAGAATCACAATCATGGAGTTTCCATATGGAAAGAAGAGATGACAAGAGGATATGCACAATATTCTTTTAGTACCACAAAATGTTCATCTAGTGACGGTTGCATGCACAAGCACTACACTAGTAGATGATGAACTACGAGACAACAAAATTGATATAGAAATGTATACAAGCCTAGTGATTATACCAACATAGAAGACTAGAAGTGTAACACCCTTATATTTGCTATTAAGCTTATACTTATTTCTATTTCATCGCTAACATTGTTATATGTTTAACTAACAAAAAGAGGGAATTTTAAGAAATTAAAGAAAGGGAGATTAAGAGTCAACCCTTTAGATAAAAATGATTAGTATAATTTTTAAGATTTTAGTGTAATTTTAATTGTAAAACTAATAACTTTGAAAAGTGTATATTCAAAAGTTTTCTTAATTATCTGATAACTAGATTTAAATTTTAGGAATAGAAATAATGATAATTGAAAAGTTCTTCTTTAGACAAAGTTTCTTAGAATAAATTACAAATTTCTTGTAATTTTAAGTTGTAAAAATAATAAATTTAAAAAGTGTTTGTTAAGGACTTTTCTTAATTATTTGATAACTACATTGAATTTTTAGGATAGAAACAATGAGAATCGACAAGTTAATATTTAGAAAATTTTCTTGAATAATTTTAGAAATTTTTCTATACTTAATTATAAAAATTGTAATCCTAAAAAGCTCTTGTTTGGCATAAGCTTCTTAATGAAGTTTTTCATCATAATAAAAACCCATCAACCCTCCTTCTCCCAATTTTTTCACAACAAAGTAGAGCTTTCCTTCTTCTAAGATCATCCAGAAACCTCCATCTCTCCTTCTTCCAAAAATATCCAGAAACCTTCATCTCTTGGGGCTTTCTAGTTAGATTTTCGTTTACTTTTCATCAAGGTTAGTTTCCTCTTTTCTTTCTCCTAAATTTATTCATTTTCCTCTACCCATTGTTGCATAAACAATATAGAAATTTCACTATGAAATTTTAATGAATTTTTGGCTTCACTTTAGTTGGTCCTTAGTGCATACTAATTGTTCTTGTCATGAACTATATAGGAAACACTTATTAGAGAGAAAAGCTTAGAGATTTCTCTCACCCTTAAACTAGGATAGATTTTACTTAAGGAGAGGTAGGAGAAGGAGAATGAATCTTATGAAATTGGGTTCAAATAGATGTAGATATGTCATCCCTAACTCAAAGTTGATGATTCTTTGCACAAGAAATAGTTGATGTTAGTGGTTAAGCCCTAATAATAGATTCAAGTGATCATTATGTGTGATTAGAAGAAACTAAATCATTTTGATTATATACAGATGGTGTTATGTTGTACATAAGTTGCTATAGATTGGCCAAACATGAATAGTAAATTGTATGCTTGGTTGCATAGCGACCCGTTGAGCCATAGATCCTAGGATAGATGATTGTTAGTTAATTGATGAGCTACTTAAATTTTTAGATTGTGTATGATTTGAATATTAGGTATTTTGGGTTATATTTAGTTTCTTGATAAGTATGAGATGATAGTTATGGTGCTAATAAAATTTTGAGAAAATAGATTCATCATTGGATTAAGCAGGATTTGGTTCCTTAGAATGAAAATGTTGAATTGTTTTTGTGTGATGTTGACTTTTTGAACTTGTAAATGATGTGAATTTTGTGGAATGTATGTTTGCATGATAAATTGTAGCCATGAAGTGGTACTTATGGCTTTCAACCATGCTCCTAAGTATGGTAGATGGGTTTGGTAAAAAATGGACCCAAAGAGAATTTTATTCCTTATAATGAACATGTTTGGTTAAAAATTAATAAACATTGTATGCTAGCTTGAAGAAATGTTGGGAGATGCAGATTGTTAGGCTAAATGTATCTCCTTAGGATGTTCTAGTTTTGTTAGTAAAGAAAAATGATGGTAGCATGAGACTTTTTTGTCAATTATCAACAACTCAACAAAGTGGCTATAAAGAATAAGTATCCTCTTCAAAGAATTGATGAGTTGATGGACCAACTACGAGGAAAAATCATCTTTTCAAAGACAAACCTGAAATCAAGTTATCACAAGATCGTGATAGAGCTGAAGATATTCTAAAGGTTGTATTTTGCACTCGCTATGTTCACTAGGAATACTTAGTGATTCCATTTAAAATGACAAATGCCTTGACAATGTTTATGGACTACACGAACTAGATTTTTTATTCTTACTTAGATAGATTCATTATGGTTTTAATTGGTGATATCATCATATATTCCAAGAGTCACAAGGAGCATGTGAAACACTATAAGATAATGTTAAACATCTTAAGAGAGAAATAATTGTATGCCAAGTTATCGAAGTGAAAATTTTAGTTAGAAAAAATGAACTTTTTCAGGCACATGATTAGCCAAGGAAGGATTGTTGTGGATCCTGCAAAGATAGAGACTGTTTTATAATGGGGGAGACCATACCATATTTGAGAGCTAAAGCTTCTTGGGCTTGGTAAGCTATTATTGTCGATTTATTAAGGAATTCTTTAAGGTAGCCTTGCCACTAACTAAGCTTATGTGTAAAAAGGACAAATGTTCGATTGGATAAATCAATATGAGAAAAAATTCCACGAACTGAAGCAAAGGTTAACCTCGGTGATGGTATTAATTTTACCAAATACACACAAGAATTTTGAGGTATTTTAATGCTTCCAAGCAAGGTCTTAAGTGTGTACTAATGCAAAATCAGCAAGTTGCAACCTAGCGTTTAGGTAGTTGAAGCCTCATATAGTGAATTACCTCACTCATGACATGGATTGGCCATGGTGGTATTCACCTCAGAGACATTATTTGCATAGGGCTAGGTTTTAGGTCTTTATCAATCATAAGAGTCCTAAATATCTCTTCAATCAAAAGGAGTTGAATATGTGCCATAAGAGATGGATGGAACTTCTGAAAGACTATGATTTTGAGTTAACTACCACCCAAGAAAGGAAAATACAATGGCTGACGCATTAAATAGTAAGTCATTTCAGGCTTTATCAATGATGATACACAAACTGGAGTTAGTTGAAAATTTGAGAGACTTTAATTTAGCTATGGAAGTTACCCCAAGAGCCTTAGATTTAATATGTTACATATCACTAATGACTTTATGGGCTAAATCAAAGTGACCCAATTGGAAGATATAGATCTTCAATAAAAGAAAACGTCGGTGTACTAATGAAAAGAACCAAAATTTCATAAAGGGATAGATGGCACCCTAAGGTTTAGGGACATAATCTATATCCCTAATAATAGAAATTTAAGAAGGATGGTCCTAAAAAAAGTGCATAAGATAAATTTAAGCATTCACCCTGGTGCGATGAAGATGCATCGATATTTAAAGTTGTTTTGATGGCCAAGAATGAAAAAGGAAATGGTCAAAAGTATGTAGTTGCATGTCTAACAGGTTAGAAAGCAAAGGTGGAGCATAAAAAGATCTTAGGTATGTTACAATTTCTAGAAATTTCAAAGTGAAAGTATGATAGCATAGATTTTATGGTTGGTTTACCAAGGACTCCATAAAGTCATGATTCAATATAGATGATCATTGACCAATAAACAAAAGCGGCACACTTTCTTCCCATCAACATTAAAATTCACTAGAGAAATTGACGTAACTTTATATAAAAGAGATAGTAAAACTACGTGGTGTACCATCAAGTATTATTTAAAATCGAGACCCAAGGTTCATATCTAGGCCTTGGGGATGAGGCTTAGACTTAGCTCAAACTATCACCCCCAAATTGATGGACAATCTAAGAGGATCATCTAATCACTGGAAGATTTACTTAAAGCTTGTATTCTTGATAACCGAGAAAAATAAGACTAGATTTTTCTATTTATCAAGTTCATTTACAATAAAAATTTTCACCCTAGTATAGGAATGATAGTCTTTGTATCTCTCTATGGAAGGAAGCGCAAAACTCCCTTATGTTGGCATGAGGCTGGTGGCAGTCTAATGCTTGAACTAAAATAGTGCAACAAACTATCGAGAAGATCAAAATGGTTCAAGACAAGATGGAAACTATGCAAAGTAAAAAAAAGAGTTACTACAACAAGAGAAAGAAGCCTCTCGAATTTAAGAGGGGGTTCACATATTTTTAAACATCATCCATATAGCTAGAGTTGGTAACATTATAAAATTGTAGAAACTTAGAGCATGTTTTATTAGCCTTACTAAATATTGAAGAAAATGGGACCCATTTTTACAAAGTGGTCTTACCATCATTCCTTTCAAACCTTCACAATGTATTCCATGTCTCTCATTTCAAGAAGTATGTTCCTGATCATTTGCATATGATAAAATTTGACATAGTTCAATTGAGGGACAACCCGACCTATGAGGCATTGGCTATATGAATACTGGATCAACAACTTAAATAGTTAAGGGGTAAAGAAATTTACTTGGGGAAGGAGTTGTTGTGAGGAAGCCAAATGAGAGTTAAAGAGAAAGATGAGAGAGTCTCATCCTTAATTTTTATCTTAAGGTATGTAAATTTCGAGGATGAAATTTATTTAAGGGGAGAGTTGTAAGACCCTCAAATTTGAATAGAAAATTGTATGCTTGGCCGCATAATGCCTAGTTGGGCCATAGATCCTAGGATAAATGGCCGCATAATGAATTGAATGCTATATATTTTGGGTTATATTTGGTTTTTTATGAATATGAGATGAAATTTATGCATGCTTATGAAAAATTTGAGGAAATAAATTTACCATTGCATTAAGGAGAGTTTCATGCCTTAGAATGGAAATGTTAATTTTTTTTTTTTGTAGACTCTTATAAGTAATATTAATCCTTTGAACTTGTAAATGATGTAAATTTAGTGGAATAAATTTTTGTATGAGATATTTTAGTTATGGAGTGGTACTTACAGCTTTCAACCATGATCCAAGTATGGTAGGAGAATTTGGTCAAAAATGGTCCTAAAGAGACTTTTATGCCTTAAAACGAACATGTTTGGTTAAAAATATAATGCTTCATGTGTGTTGGCATGAATGATGATAGTTCTACCCTTGAGAGGTTGTGACCCAAATATATAAAGAAGTAAAGAACAAAACTTATAAAAATTGAAAGAAAACATCAATTAACCAAATTTCTCGATTTTCTTAAGAATGATTGTAATTTAAAATTTTCCAATTTTACCTTTAATAAACCTTTTCTTCTTTAAAATTTTCCTCTTAAAGCTTCAATTTCTTAAGATTAGTTAAATGGATGTGCAAATTTCTTAGTGAAGTACTTTTTTTTTACTAAGAATCTTGAAATGAGGAAAAAACTCAGTCAAGAAAGAGGACACTTACCCCAAAAATGATTTAACCCTGATTTGAGATGACATGATTATTTGAAATAATCCTGTAGAGACGATGTAACATCAAAAAATAGATAAATTTCCATGTATGGAATGATTTTGTATAATAAATTGCATGTATGTCATGAAATTCTTGTAAGCATGCATTGCATATGAAGTTCTAGATGGTGAACTGGGAAGTAACAAGGGAAATGCTAAGAATTCATTTGTGTCAACTTTAATAGCCTTGGGGATAGTGATCAAGTATGATGGCATACTAATACAACCTTGAATTGAGGAGGATTTTGGATAGAAATAGAGGACGAGATATAACACCTTAACATGGTTTTCATAGATAAAAATTGAAGAGGAAGAAGCTCATATGGAGCTTAAGGAGGCACTACTCCTATGGTAGGAGACAAGCCAAGAATTCTGCCACCTTGGAGTCCAAGGATAAGGAGAGAGTTTAGCCTCAAAGTTAGGCTAAAAGAGAGAATGTATTAGCACCCTACGACATTCGTTAAAAAACGGTTACCTTCTAATTTATTGTGCAAAATCATAATTAACTTTCAAAAATATTTATTTCACTCCAAAGAAAAATTATTTTTAGCTATTTATTTTATTTTATATAAGTTATTTAAAGAGTTTTTTTGGATTTTTTTTTATCTCATGAAATAAGTGGAGAAAAATGATCCGAAAGTTTATTTGGCATGACGGGTTTGGTTCCCGCTCCTACGTATCCTCAGGTACAGTGAGGAAATAAAAGCTACGTAGTTCTCAAAAAATAATTTCAATGCATTTTAAATTTATGAAAAAAGATTATGGTACTTTTGGATTTTTTAGAAAAGATTATGCTTGATTTTCATGAAAAGTATTTTTGAAAAATTAGAAGAAAATTATTTTTGTGAATTTTATTTCTTAGAAATTTGAAAATATTAAAACTTGAATTTGAAAAATTGATTATTTATTATATTTTATTTATAATTTTTGAGAAAATAAATATTTTTTAATTCTTTTAGAATGAATAATTTAAGAAGAAAGAAGTTTGTTTCTGCATAGAATTAAGGTAGCAAATGACTACTCAATAAATTCTTATGTTCCAAGTAATATCAAAGGTGGATCCACCACTCAATTGATCCCACTTTACAATTTCACAAACTTAAAACATTTTTTAATTCTCCTCTTTAAAAATAATAATAAGATAACAAAAAATGATAAATCTAAACTAAAAACAAATATAAAGAGAATAAAATAATAAAAAAATTAAAAATCTAAACTAAAAACAAAAATAAAGAAAATAAAATAATAAATAAAAATTAAAAATAATGAAAAAAAGGTTAGTTGCACTTACCTGAAAAAAGGTTTTGAAGTGACCCACAAGCTTCCCTCTTGAAATAAAGACTATATGGATGCTCTTCTACATATTTTCAAATTTAGAGACACAAATTTTCCTCTTGAAATGAGGACTAGATGGGCTTACAATTTCTGCACACTCCCAAACGTAAACTATTCACAAGGGAATAATAAACTTTATATATGATGGGTTTACACTTTAATGCGTACTCCCAAACACGAGCTTTGCAGCTCAAGTGTTCTCCTTTTTCTTGGAAAAGATGTCTCCTTATATAGGAGAATGAGATACCCCTGAAGTCTACCCTCTCCGATGTGGGACTTGTAACTCCTTATATAGTAGGACCAATGATTAAAGGAGTCTCACTCTTCCGATGTGGGACTACCAAAATGACTTTTAATGTTTTAATTCTATCCGATGTAGGACTTCTATTTTTCTATTTCTTTTTTATTTTGTTTTATTTTGTTTTATTTTTTGTTTTTAATACTCGGACAAAATTGGATATTCACAATTGCCCCTCATTAAAATTTTTTTATTAAATAATATGAATAATTACATTATTCTTATTATTTTTGTAAGAAATTAGTAAATAAGGGAATTAATTTTGTCTGAGGATACGTGAATCCTTGAAATGAAGAAGATGTGTAGACCCATGAAAAGGATGCAGTACCCTTAGAATAAAAGAGGTTCATACACCTTTCTAATGTAAAGGGTGTGTGAACCTTGAGTTTAAGGGTGCCTGGACCATTGGAATCAGGAGGATGTTTGGACCTTTGGACCCTTTGAATAGAGTGGGTGCATGAACCCATGGAATGTAATGGGTGCATCGACCCATGGAAAGGAGTGGGTGCGTGGACCTATGGAATGCAGAGGGTGCGTGGATCCATGGAGTGCAGAGGGTGCATGGATCCTTGAGATGCAGTGGGTGTGTGGACCCTTGAGATGAAGAGGGTGTGTGGAACCTTGAGATGAAGAGGGTGCGTGGACCCTTGGAATGAAGTGGGTGCATGGACCCTTGGCTATGTAGAGGGTGCTTGGACCCTTGGAATGCAGAGGGTGTGTGGACCTTTTGAATGGAAAGGGTGCCTGGACCTTTGAGATGGAGAGGGTGCTTGGACCCTTGGAATGGAATGAGTGCGTGGACCCTTGGAATGCAGAGGGTGCGTGGACCCTATTGTTAAAGTGAGTGTGTGGACCCTTTCAATGGAGAGGGTGGGTGGACCCTTGAGATGGAGAGGGTGCATGGACCCTTGAGATGGAAAGGGTGCATGGACCATTAGAATGCAGTGGGTGCATGGACCATTGGAATGTAGTAGGTGCATGGACTTATGGAATGCAAAGGATGCTTGAACCCTGGTGATAAAATAGGTGCGTGGACCCTTAAGATGAAGAGGGTGCGTGGACCCTTGAGATGAAGTAGGTGCGTGGACCCTTAAGATGGAGAGGGTGTGTGGACCTTGGAGATGAAGAGGGTGCGTGGACCTTGGAGATGAAGCGGGTGCGTGGACCTTTGGATGAAACGGGTGCATTAACCCTTGAGATGTAGAGGGTTCGTGACCCTTTAAGATGCAGCAGGTGCTTGGACCCTTAAGATGCAGAGGGTGCTTGGACCCATGGAATAAGGAGAGGCTGCATGGCCACATGGAATGAAGTGGGTGCGTTGTCCCATGGAATACCATGGATGTGTGGATCCGTGGATTGTAGCGGAAGCGTGGACCCTTAGAATGTAGAGGGTGTATGGACTGTTGGAATGAAAAAGGTGCGTGGACCCTTTGAATGCAAAAGGTGTGTGGACCCTTTGATTGCATAGAGTGCGTGGACCCTTGGAATTCAGAAGGTGCGTGAACCCTTGAGATGAAGAGGATGCATGGACCCATGGATTGTAGGGGAGCATGGACCCATGGAATGTAGTGGGTGTGTGGACCCTTGAATGTAGTGGGTGTGTGGACCCTTGGAATGGAGTGGGTACGTGAACCCTTGGAATGGAGTGGGTGCGTGGACCCTTGAGATGGAGAGGGTGTGTGGACCCTTGGAATGAAAAGGGTGCATGAACCCTTGGAAAGTAGGATATGTGGACCCTTGTGATGCATAAGATGCGTAGACCCTAGAGATTAAAAGGATGCGTGGACCCTTGGAATGAAAAAGTGTGTGGGGACCCTTGGAATAAAAAAGGGTGCGTGAACCCTTAAGATGGAAAGTATGCATGGACCTTGATGATGAAATGGGTACGTGGATCCTTGTGATGCGGTGTGTAAACTATAAATGTTGGATTTTTTTTATTATTTTTATGAAATCTAGCTTAGAGTAAGGTCCCTGTAAATGCACGGTTTAAGCTTCACATCCTAAGAAATAAAGACTTGACCTTATGTATTCCAAACCATTTAATAGTATGAATGCACAATATCTTTTTAATGTAAGAATGTATGAGAAAACTATGATGATGTAATAATATGATGATATAGGATTAAACAATGATGCGTTGATTTATGAAATTGAAAATGATTATATAATGATGTAGAATGCCATGATATCACCTGTATAATGCATGTTTTGAATTAGGAAAATTGATGTTTTCAAAATGTTGGTGGAATAGGTTGTTTTTGACTTTTTTTATTGTATTTTCTCTTTTCTTACTTTTTCTTTTCTTTTCTTCTTTCTCTTTTTTTTTCTCTTTTTCTTCATCTCTTTTTCATTTCTCTTTTTTTTTTTGTGTTTCTTTTTTTTTATCCTTAGTCCTTATAGTTTCATGTCGAAGATTTCAAGGATGAGCGAAAAATTATTGGTCTGCTTTGATTGTTTAGCTTGAACATTGTTGAATGTATGACCAAAGTGCCAACAAGATAATATGGTTGTTGGAATCCTGGTAAATGGAAAATGGCAATATTCTTGCTTTATCATGTTGTATCAATTAAAATCTTGTTAAGTTAACAGGATTTTTAAACCATCAAAATAACTATGATGCTTTCATTTTTGTTGGTAACACATGTTTTCTTTCAGCATATATGTTATTGAAATGCATGACAGGATTATTGGTGAAGGGAATAAAATAATTCTATGTAAAGAAGATGGGACTATATCTACAAAGACAAACACAGTTTAGGAGAATGATATGTACAAAGAATAATGTTTGGAAGGAATGGAAGAATTTACAAAATAGACTGATTTTGATATTGTGTAGAAATGATATGTATATGAAGTAAATTTTGGGAGGAAGAAAAGGATTTACAGAATGGTATCATGTGTCAAGAAATTTGTAATTTAAGTCATGCTTTCTAGATGAACAACGTTAGTACCACACTCTAGTAACCTTGAAGGTCCATCAATAAGCTTTAGAAGGAAATAAAATTGCCCCAGTTTGAACTTCTAAGCACATCGTTCGCCATAGTTTATAACTACACAAACATCTTTTGCTCCAGTTTACAACCAGAGATGTCATTTTCCTCCACTTACAATTGTGAAATTCCTTTGTGATTTCCAAAGCATCATTTTCCCCAATTTAAAACTTCCAAAGCATCATTTACCATAGTTTATAACTTCCAAAGGATCGTTTGCCACAGTTTATAACTTCCAGCATATCATTTGCACCAATTTTTGATCAACATATAATTTGCCCCAATTTATGATTTCAAGCATATCATTTGCCCCAGTTTATGACTTTGAGCATAGCATATCATTTGCCCCAACTTATAACTTTGAGTACATAATTTGCCCCAGTTTATGACTTTGAGCACATAATTTGCCCCAGTTTATGATTTTAAGCACATCATTTGCCCCAATTTATGACTTTGAACACATCATTTTGCTATAGTTTATAACATTAGGCAAATTAGTGCACCGTATATCTTCAAGAAAGTCTTCTTTCTAGACTCTAGGTGAAGGCTTCTGTGTGCCCTCAATCCTTTGAGTTTTTCTTTTTAAGTCTATTTGACTCAAATTCTTTTGGTTTCTCTTTTCAAATTTTCCACCTAGCAAGCCTAGATTGCCTTCAATTTTCAACCTAATGAATTGCTCTAATTTTTTCCTAGGTTGTCTTTTCAACTTTTCAACCTAACGAGCAAACTTTTTCTTTTTCTTTTTTTTCCTTTTTTTATTAGAATACCTTTCATCATGAGGCTTTTGACCATGTAGAATTTCTCTTTCAATGAAAGTTGACTGATCAAAAATCAAATTGAACTCATTTTCTTCCTCCATCTTATTTTCTGAAAAGGAGGATATTTCACTATCTTTTGTATGTAGGCCACTCCAAAGATTTCATTATCTCTTTAGTGACTAATCATTCCTAATATCCTCATTTGCCTAATTGATAGAGTGATCAAAGATACTTGATATGGTACTATCGTTTTCATTATCAAGCCTACTTCTTTTACACATGAATTATTTTGAATCTGAAAAAAATAAACAATGAAGGAGATCAAGTCAAAATGGGTTAAAACATTGGAAAAATTGTTTATAGAATGCATTTCAAGTAAAGTATATTAAAAGAAAACATGTGTGCCCAAAATTTTTGTTCTGTTTTTATTTTTTTTTATTCTTGTTCCTTTCTTCTTTCTTTCTTTTTTTTTTTTTTACAAAATCCCCCATATTTGAGCATAATAATATGATTGGCATCACAAATGTATTTTTGAATTAGTTTAAAAACCATATTAAACTGATTTGGGATGCTCTATTTTAGAAACTCCATCCTCCATCGCAACTTCTAGGTTCAAACTTTGAGTTTAATAGTTGAGAAAATCTCTTCAATTAAAATCTCACTCCTGAAGAATCTTAGCAATAAAAATTGCTCCTTCATGATACCATATAAAGGGTGCAAGAAGTTTGGTTAAGACGTCTTGCAACTTAATGAAAATGGAAAGGAGAAAGATTGATAGATTTTTTTTTTGTGGATGCAAATGTTGATTGTCTGAGGTTATAGAATGACTCGTAGGTTTGAGGTTATGGAAAGACTTGTAGGTTTGTCTCAAGTGGCATGAGATTATTGGTAATGAATTGGGAAGAAAAAACATGTGGTGGTGAGGTGAGGGTCTAGTGAGGTATTGTTTGACAAATTAACAACTATTAGCATGTTACAGTGATCCACTAGGATGCAAGGATTACACTATCATGCTTTCAATGGTTGAAATCTTGTGATTATGCAAGATCGAGGTGGAATAAGACATCGTAATCACAAGAGAAGTTCCTTTTTAGTAGTATCTCGAAGATCTTCACCATTAATTTTTTGATCTTGCTTCACAACTTCTCATTGCATCATCCTATCTCATCCATGATTTATCTTTGAGAATTTTTCTATAAGGAGAATAGAAGAAACATTTATATTTTTTTTTTCTCTTTTCTCTTTTTTTCTTTCTTTTCTTTCTTTTTTTTTTTTTTTTATTTTTATTTTTTGTATTTTTTTCACAACAAATGAGATATTTATTCAAGTGTTTAAAAATTTAGAAAGGTTCCTCATATTCTCAATTAAGAACCAATTGTCTCAAAAAGAAAATATGGTTGACAGTTAATCCAAAGAAGTATTCGTTCCTCAATAGATAAGGTCTTATCAATAGCAATGCGGTATGTACCCTAACTTTTCCAAGATAATGTGTTATTAATAATCTATTGTTGAGAAAAATTCATTTTTCAATGAATACATACCCCACACCTCCAAACAAGGACCAATTGTCTCAAGAAGGAAGTATGGTTGAGACCTATTCCAAGGGAGTATTCACTCCTCAATAGATAAGATCTAAGTTAGTTTTAACGTATTGTTAATATGACTTTGAACCTTCCTTTTCTTCAAGAATTTTTTTTTAAATCCAATCAAATGAAAAAAAAAATTCAACTCATTATGCTTCTTATATGTCATTTGAGTCTGATTTTAAAAAGATGAATGCATGAATGTGTAAAATTTTTTTAGTATTTTTTATGCAACATGACTTAATAGTGTCAAATATGGAGAAATGCATGGGATGTATGTACAAATATGAAAGAAATTTTTTATTATTAAAAAATGGAATATTATGCTCATATGTTATTATGACTATTGTTAGATGATAATGAATATGTACAAAGAAAAAAGGATGATGAAGTACACTTCATTCCTAGTTTGACTATGAAGCTATATCATTTTTTTTTACAAATATTTTTCTTATTATATGTCATCTGAATCTGACATAATTTAAGAAATGAATGGATGAGATACATGTTAAAAAATGTATGAACCTACATAAATATGTTAATGCATGAGATGTGTGCTATTTTTTTTCTTTTTAAAAGATACATAAACTTATATTATTTTTTATTTTTATTTTTATTTTCATTTATCTAAATATCCAATTAATGTATGAGGTATATGTTGAAAGAAAAAAAATTGTTAGCTAATGCATGTGTTATATGTAAAACAAAAATGTTTGTACCTATAAGAGCATGTGAATTTTTTTTAATTTTTCTTCTACAAGCATAATTAAAGCATAGATATTTTATTTTTTTTTACAAAGGCATGTACATGTTATTTTTTTTATTATTTGTTATTTATCTTAAAAGTTTAATTAATGAAAAAAAATTCATTTTACTTCCTTAATTGAAAAGTTAAGGTAATGCACACGATACATGTTAAAAAAATGCTTGTAACTTTTTGTTATGTAAAAGCATATTAAGGCATGAAAGTTTATTTTATTATATTTTTTTTAAAAGGCCTGAATATATATTTTTTTTATTTTTTATTTAAAGGTGTGGTTAATGCGTAAAAAAGGTATGGACCCATATGAATATTTTATTTTTATTTTATTTTTTAATATAAAATTCCAATTAATGCATGAGACAAATGTTTTAAAAAAATGACTGTACCTATAAGAACATGTGATTTTTTTATGTAAAAACATAATTTTTTTTAAAAAAGGCATGGACATGTTATTTTTTTTATTTTTTTATTTATCTAAATATCCAGTTAATGCATAAAAAAAGGTATGTACCTATATGGACATTTTATTTTTATTTTTTTCCTAAAAATAAGCCCAACTAATGAATGTTATGTAAAAAATAGTCAATCTTTAAAAAAGCATGGACATGTTATTATTTATTTTTATTTTTTATTTATCTAAATGTTCATTTAATGCATGAAAAAATGCATGAATCTATATGAGCATTTTATTTTTATTTTTTTTTAAAAATCCAACTAATACATTAGATATATGTTAAAAAATGCACAAACTTATATGAGTATTTTATTTTATCTTTTTTATATTTTTTTTTTCTAAATGCCCAACTAATGTGTTAAGAAATGCATGAATTTATATGAGATTTTTATGTTTTTCTAAAATCCCCGTTAATGCACGAGATATACATAAAAAATGCATGGACCTATGAGAACATGTTATTTTTTAAAAAAAAATTATGATTAAAATTCATGTTCAAATTATGAAAAATTGGGTATTATCTTTTGGTGAAAAAATGATGATAATAATATGATTCATTATGCTCATGTTCTAGTATGTCCCATTCTTAAATGTGAATATACATGTACAAGAGAAAGAGAAAGAGAAAGAGATATGCTCCCTATGTGCCCTATGTGTCCTAATCCAAATGAAAAAACTAAGGTAGGATATTGCTAAGGCTCAAATCCTAACTTTGGAAGACTACTTAATTCTATCTATGTGCAAGGTTTGATGGATAGATCTAGACAAGTCACAGACTATAATGACCCTCAGATTGTCCTTACCATGTAGATAAGAACTCAGTTCTTGAATTAGTCATAAGTAGGGAAGTACTCTTTCAATATAACTAACTCATGATACAAGTAACAATTTGAGTGGTGACTAAATAATTACCAAGTGGGCATAAATCCCCCAATAGCAACTGTCAAGACACCCACTAATCTTATGCTTGCACAGGCTCGGGTATAGAGCCCAAAAAGTATGTGAGGTAAATGGAAGTGAAGTATATGTAGGAAGAATAAAATGTTCAATCCTAAGACAACCCAACCACATCTACAATAAATAAACAACCCATAATGTACAAATAGAGTGAACACAAACAAATATTTACAATAAAAAAGAACAAATACTCACATAAAAATAAAAAATAAAAAGAAGAGTGAAATAAACAAAAATGAAATTAAAGAAATCATGCACAATTAATTAGGTTAGGTTTGACTCTTTAAAAGTTCCCAATGAAGTTGCCATATATCGTAACCGGGATCACGATGGGACGGCGAATAAGAAAATTTTAATAAAAAACAGAGGAGCTACCACCAAAGTTTATTAAAGAAAACTTTTGAAAAACTTAAAAATTATGATCTTTGAAACAGAGGAGCTACCACCAAAGTCTATTAAAAAAATGATCCGAAAGTTTATTTGGGCTTGACGGGTCTGGTTCCTGCTCCTACGTATCCTCAGGTGCAGTGAGGAAATCAAAGATACATAGTTCTTAAAAACCAGTTTCAATGCATTTTAAAATTATAAAAAAGATTATGGTGCTTTAGGATTTTTTAGAAAAGATTGTGCTTGATTTTCATAAAAAGTATTTTTGAAAAATTAGAAGAAAAAAAATTAGTTTTGTGATTTTTATTTCTTAGAAATTTGAAAATATTAAAACTTGAATTTGAAAAACTGATTATTTATTTTATTTTATTTATAATTTTTGAGAAGAGAAATATTTTTAAATTTTTTTAGAAGGAATAATTTAAGAAGAAAGAAGTTTGCTTTTGTACAGAATTTAAGGTAGCAAATGACTACTTAATAAATTCTTATGTTCCAAGTAATATCAAAGATGGATCCACCACTCAATTGATCCCACTTGACCATTGCACAAACTTAAAACATTTTTTAATTTTCCTCTTTAAAAATAATAATAAGATAACAAAAAATGATAAATTTAAACTAAAAACAAATATAAAGAGAATAAAAAAATTAAAAAATTAAAAATCTAAACTAAAAAAAATAAAGAAAATAAAATAATAAATAATAAAAATTAAAAAGAATGAAAAAAAGGTTAGTAGCACTTACCCGAAAAAAGGTTTTGAAGTGACCTACAAGTTTCCCTCTTGAAATAAAGACTATATGGATGCTTTTCTACATATTCCCAAATTTAAAGACATAAATTTCCCTCTTGAAATGAGGACTAGATGGGCTTACGCATTTTTGCACACTCCCAAACTTAAACTATTCACAAGGGAATAAGAAACTTTATATATGATGAGTTTACACTTTAATGCGTACTCCCAAACACGAGCTTTGCAGCTCAAGTGTTCTCTTTTTTCTTGAAAACGGCGTCTCCTTATATAGGAGAATGAGAGACCCCTGAAGTCTACCCTCTCCGATGTGACTTGCAACTCCTTGTATAGTAGGACCAATGATTAAAGGAGTCTCACTCTTCCAATGTGGGACTACCAAAATGACTTTTAAAGTTTTTATTGTGTCCGATGTGGGACTTCTATTTTTCTATTTTTTTATTTTTTTAATATTTTTTTATTTTTTGTTTTTAATACTCAGACGAAATTAGGTATTCACAAGAGAAAATCTCAGTTCAAATATAAATTTTCTGAATTATCATTAAAAGTATGAGAAAATTCATATAAGGTGCCTATATATAGGCCAAGTGAGGGGCAAATTTAATGCTAGCTAGGTGCACCTTGTTGTCTCCTAATGGGCTCAAATTTGGCCTAAAATACGAGCTCCAGTCCTCCCTTTTATGCATCTCCTAATTGGGCCTAAATGAGATCAAATTATTCATCTAAGAAAATACACATAAAAGGTGTCCCCAAGCCTATACAACTAGACTTCTCTAATTCTACATATAAAAGAGAACTTATTTATATACTAGTTATAATGGAAATTTCATAAAATATGTGAGAAGCCTTCATGGTGGTAACCTCCACATCACTTATAGAGGGCTTGGGGTAGTTCCCTAGTGTTAGGGTAATCACGATCAAACTTGACCACCATGACTTTTTCCGAGGATTTTCATTGTCAATGAGTCGTCTACATATTTGTTTGGTTGGTAGGAATTTATTGCTTACTTATGATCAATATCAAATTGACTCAATAGTATTATAATATATGACTCTATAAGGAATTTAGAGTCTTGACAAGTTCTTAGAGCATAGGTTTGGGTCCACATGCATGACATTTCATTTGTAACTAACCAAAACTTCAAAAGGTTCAATGTGGTTTATGATATACTCAATCATCAAAGAACCTAAGGATCTGTTATCTTGTACCCATGCATTGCATAAGCATTTCTCGATTATAGTTATTCATGAGATTAATGTAACTATAGTTGCATGTTAATTATCTTGTAAATTGATTTTTATTCTAATATTGAAACATGTGATAATACCTAGTACGGTGTCTAATTTGTCTATTTGAATCTTGTGACATTTTATGAGTTATTTATGTTCTTACTTCTTATATTCTTTTATGTGTATATACTTTATTTGAGTAGAGAAACATCCTGATGAGACGACCTTCATTCCATCTTCGGGTGAACATGCAATTTAAGATTAAGGGTGACTAGTATATGGAGCCATACGCTAGGAGAGCCATTTTCTCCAGGGTGGTTACTTTGGATTAACACAGAATGGGTCGAGCCTACTAACCCCTGCTATCCCTATCACCATTTCAGTGATCTTATCATTTCCACTATCATAGGACAAGCTCCTCACCTTTACCACCAACCACCACCTCTACCATGTTCGTTGGATGATGACTCTCCTTCCTCTTTGTCTTCCTCAATGTCCACAACTTCTAGCATGACCACCCAACCTCTTTTTGGTATGAATAAAAGGATGATCCCAAGGAAGTATTTGGCTCTACTTCAGGTATGATCTCATCCTATGGTGGACCTGTTTGTTGCCCCTCAAAAAGTTAAGAGGGTTTGAGGAGGATGGTTCTAATTCTGATACTTTGTCCCATCTTCCTAAAGCGAAGTGTTAGATGAGAAGTAAAATAGTGTACTTTTTTTTGTACTATCTTGGTGGGGGTAGTGGTGATGAAGTTGGAAGGAAGAAGTGTGCCCTTATGGAGTGGTAGTTTATTTTTACTTTTAATTGCTTTGTATAGTGATGCTATTCCCACGTAGTGCATGTTTTGGCTTCATTATTTCCCATTTATTTTGAAAATTTTATTAAGATGTAATTATTTTGAAGTAATATTAACTAAATGATATTTTTCAATATATATATATATATATATATATATATATATATATATATATATATATATATATATATATACACACATGTGCCTGATAGTTTCAACGGATACTTTCTTCATTTGAATTCTTATTATGATGCCTCTTACACACATGTGCCTGATAGTTTCAACGGATACTTTCTTCATTTGAATTCTTATTATGATGCCTCTTGTTGAGTGTGAGAATCATGTAGAGCTTGAACATGCGGAGTGTATATGATGATATAGTTTTCATTTCTTTCATGTGTATAAGTTGTAGATGATATATGAAAAAAAAAGAATCCTAATTTTCCATATTAGAATGCTAAATATTCCCTACTTATATTGTCGCAACCGTAATTCCGATGAGACGACGAACTCGCTAAATTTTGAAAAATGGAATTATATTGATGATGTGGAGTCGCCACCAAATTTTTATTTAAGGGAAAAATATTGGAAAAAACCATAACTTGAGGAAGAGATTTAGGTTCGGGAGTCGGTTACGAATGGGGAAGGTGCTAGGCACCCCACTCGCCTGTTCCGAAGAACAGTACCCTTAAACTGAGTGTGTGATTGTTTGAAAATAGCTTGATCCCTTTAATTATAATGGAAATGAATAACTTGATGGAGGTTAGCCTGACAGGACTTGATCCTACTCCTACGTATTCCTCGGTGCAATGGGAAACTCAAGGCTTACGTAGTTCTGGTTTATTTGAAGGCTTGACCTTCGAATGTGTTTAAAAGGAATGTTTGAAAAGTGCTTAAAGGCTTGACCTTCAGAGCTATTTGGAAAGTAACATTTGAAAAATGGCTTGATAGTTTTGAGAATATTTTAATGAGAATCCTTAATCCACATATGCACAGGATCCAAGACAACTACGGCTGCACTGGGATCCATACGAATTCCAAAACCCCGAACAGCAGAAAAATCTACCAGTTCGTGCTTAGGATTCGTTGCGTGAGACTTAGGAATTCTAAAACGGAATTTTTTGTTGAAACTATTTACAGAAACGTTTTCAGCCCACCTATGCACAGGGTCCAACACAACTACGGCTGCACTTGGGACCCATATGAATTCCCAGGAAGCGAACAGCAGGAAAAGCTACCAGTTTCGTCCCTAGGGTTCATTGCGTGAGACCGAGAAAAAAAAACTTGATTTAAAAGAAGAAGCAAAAAGGATTGATCTTGATTGATTTAAAAAGAATTTGATTTGAATTTTCTTGAAAAGAGCTTGTTTTTAACTTTTGGGATTTAGCTCGAATGAAAGGATATTAACTTAATTGATTTTTTTTATTTTTTATTTTTTTTATTTTAAAAGGGATTTTGATTTTACGTGAAAGAAAGAATTTGGAAGTTTGAGCGAAAGAGGATTAACTTGATTTTAATTTGATTTTATTCGAAGAAAAGGATAAAAGGAATTTAATTTGAATTTGGAAGAAAAAGATTCAATTATGAATTTTAAAAAAGATTTTATTATGAGTTTTGATGATTTTGTAGAATAAGAATCTTTAGAAAAAGAACTTTTGAGTTTTGGAGTATAAAAGATTTGTAGAGAAAGAATTTTTTTAAGTGTAGAGGCAGTTTTGTAATTAAGCAAATTGGGATAGGATTGGAATTAATGGAAAGGTGGAGGGCATTTCTGTAATTTGACATAGGGGCAGATTTGGTATTTGCATAATGGTTAAGGGCATTTCTGCAATTTGACACGTGGGGGCGCAGATTTGGTATTTGCATAATGGTTAAGGGCATTGTGGTAGTTGGACAGGTGGGGGCTTGCAATGGATGGCACGGCGGGATCGAACCTGGGGTCAGGGAGATCACGTACACACAGCGATGTCACTGGACCAGGTGTTGGCTTTGTGATATTACTACCCTCGTTTTTTATTTAGCCTATACGTGGGGATCTTTTAAAAGAAAAGGCCACGCGGGGGATCGGACTTGTAACCTGGAGTTTCTGGACCAACGAACGCGTCACTGGACCGAACCCCTGGTTGAGAGTTTAACAGCGCTAATTATATTTAAAGGAAGCTCTCGCAGCCTTTAAATTTGGGGTGTTTTTCTTTCAGAAACAAAAACGTCCCTGTACTGCTCCTCTCCCCTAAACTCGTGAAATTTACGTGAATGAAAATTTTTAACACAAACTTCCAGAAATTTACGTGAATGAAAATTTTTAACACAAACTTCCATAAGTCAAATGATATTAAAATGTTAAGATGCAAAATATGGGTGTGGTGATCTACTAAATTGCGGTGAATTCCATACAAGGCAAGAATTAATCTTACTTACTACCGAAATGTGATTCATAAGCCTTTCTTGTTTTTATATCAGCCTTTCTTAGTTAAACATGCAATTTCTCTATGCCTAATGCAACGACGAGCAGTGCATATCTTTCTTAGAGGAATCCTTGGCAACGATGATTAATGGAACTTTAATGGGCATGTAGAGGTGCAAAATTCTTAAATCTATGGTTGATTTCTTCATGTGAATCTAGTAAAGAATCGTATGAATCAATGCTAACAAATGTGCAGACCTGTATGCGCCTATGCTCTGTGTACTTTCATGGCTTGTTCTTGATTCTTGCAATCGCGGATTGGTCATACCTGTGTGAATTCCTCTTCGTGAAGATGACGTTGAAGTCTCACAGAAGTATCAACGGCCCTTCCAAGACCGAGCCCCTCCAGTCTTCAGAAAAAAATCCTCCCTTTTTCTTCCTCTTTTCTCTTTTCACTTGCTCAGCCCTTTTCTCAACTCTCTCTCCCCAAGCTAAGCGCACTGACTCCCTTCCATCTCGTTATTTTTGCCTTTTATATTATGTTAGTTTGTTTTTCTGTTTTTCAGTTTATTTTGTTGTTTATTTTTCTATTATTTTCATTTTCTGCTTTTTCTTTAATTTCAGTTTTTTCTTGTCTTCTCAATTTCTTTTTTCCTTTTTTATTATTCTTCATTAATATTATTTTGTTTTATTATTTATTTTTCTTCAATTCTGTTTTTATTATTTTTATTTTTCTTCAAATTTTCAATTTTTCTTCTTTTTCAGATTTTATTTTTTAATTCTTTTTTAGATTTTGAATTTTTTATTATTATTCCAGATTTTATTATTTTGTTATATGTTTACTTTTTCTTTTAATTTTCTATTTTCTCTTTTTTTCATCATTATTTATTTATATTCTGTTTTGTTTTTTTTCAGATTTTGAATTTTTTATTATTATTCCAGATTTTTATTTTCCACATTTTAATATTTTTTTTATTTTGTTTTGTTATTTCCAGTTTTTGTATTTTTATATATATTTTTCTTATATCTTCAATTTTCTATTTTTTAGTTTTCTTTTTATTTTTCTGATTTTAATTTTATTTTAATTCTTCAATTCTGATTTTATTTTCTGTTTTATTTATTTTTATTATTATATTATTATTTTCATTGTTTTAATCCTATTTCTTAGATTATTTTCATTTCCTTAATTCTGTTTTAATATGTATTTTAATAATTTTTTTTTATTTCCAGATTTTGAATTTTTTATTATCTTGTCTTTTTTAAAAAAAAAAAATTTAATTTTGTGATTTTAGTTTTTATTTTTTTATTTTATAATTTTACTTCTTCTTATTTTTTGTAAATCTGTATTTTTAGATTTCTATTTATTTCCATAAAAACAGATTTCCTTTTTGTTTAATTTTTGTTTGTTTTTTCTTTTTCTATTGAATTTTTTTTTTGAGATTTTTATTATATTTCTGGATTTTTAATTCTTTAATTTTCTTTATTTGATTTTTATTATTTTTGGATTTTTTTATAAATTTTTTATTAATTTCTCAGATTTTAATTTTAAAAAATAAAAATTTATTAATCTTTTTTATTTTTCTGGTTTTGATTTATTTTAGTTGAAAATGAATTTTTATTTTTGATTTTTTGTTATTATTTGCTCCTTTTATCTTTTGTATCTTTCTCAAGGATTTAATTATTAAGTTTGGTTTTTTTTTTATTTTCTATTATCTATTATTTTTTATTACTTAATTTCTTTTTTAGCTTTTCCCTTTCATTTCTATCTCTTTTTTGTTTTAATATTTCTCTTTTTTTTTGTATCTTGTTTTTATTATTTATGTTTATTATTTATCTTGTTTGTATTTTCAATTACTCCGTTATCTGCTTTTCTGCTTCCTGTATCTTTATTTTCTATTTTTCTTTGTTTCCTGTTTATTTGTATTTAAATCAATGTAGATTTCTTGATTAATTTTAACGGTCGGGGGCCTCGGACATGAATGGGTGTTTACATATATATAAGGTGATATTATATCCTTATTAGTAATAAAGGTGTCACAAGATAAAAGCTTCGAGCAACCTCACAAAACCATAAACACTATGATTAATTCTTGTATGGAATTCAAAATGCTTTCATGGAATATTAGGGGTGTTAAACACCCTAATTCTTGTTTTCCATATGTGCATGCTAATAACCCGACATCAACCCCTATCATCTATAATCTTGAGCCTCATTTCCAACTTCATAGCATGGCACGTTAGCGGAACAAGGTTGGGTATTAATTGACTGAGGCTCAAGAAACAATAGGTCACATTGTTCAATCACTTAGACAAGTGGTTACAGTTGATATCTCAAGTAGAAATCACTCCTGGTTAGTTAGTGGAGTCTATGATAGCCTTATCCCTCTCTCAACAGGAACTTTTATGGGAGTATTATTGATATCTTAAACAATTCTATCATAAGCTTTGATTACTCATTGGAGACATTAACAAAATGATTAGCCTTTCGAAATTAGTCGATTGTGATTACTAGTGGAATAGAGCTGTTAAAATATCTTCCATGATGGAAGATTATGGTCTATTAGACTTAGATACATGGGTGAAAAATTTACATGGCACCATAAAGTAAGTATACAAATGTATAAAGCCAAAATTTGGATTGTGGTATCTGTGATACTCAATAGAGAACGTGGTTTCCAAAACGCCATATACTCCTTTGATGTGAAGCCCCTAGAACAATGGATACTAAACCTTTCAGGTTTGAAACTTGCTACTTAACACACCCTGATTACCACAATCTGGTTAAGGACACATGGCTTAGTCCTCATGCTTTATTTAAAAATGCCTTGGAAAAGGTTAAAGAAAGCTTGCTTGCTTTTAATATCCAAACATTTGGTAATATATGTCGAAGGAAAAAATAACTCAAAGAAAGGATCAATGGAATCTTTCATTGCTTAAAGAACCACTTCTTACACTCCTTTTGGAATCTAAATCCCACTCTTCATATCGAGTATGAAAGAATATTAGTCCAAGAGGAGACCCTCTAGTTCCAAAAATTGTAGGAACAATAGATCAAGCTTAGAGATTGCAATATATACTTCTTCCATATGAAAACAATTATTAGGTGTAGGAGGAATAGAGTTCTTGGATTAAATATTCTTGGATAAGGTTGGCACACCAATCCTCACATACTGAAAATTGAGACAATGAAATATTTCTAGAATATTTTTTGCAAATTGAGCAATATCTCTACGACTTAACTTCATAATAATGCAATGGCTTTCCATATGAGGCCCAAGCAACCCTTCTTCATCCTTTCACTTGAGACAAAGTTTATATGGAAATCCATGCTATGAAACCATACAAGGCCCAGACCAAATGGATTTCAAAATATTTTCTACAAGTCATTTTGGAATGTCATAAGTTAGGAAGTCTTCCAACTCGTTGGATTAGATTTTGAACACTGAACATTTGATTCTACCATTGTTCAAGGCTTTCATTGTCCTCATTTCGAAAAGTGAT
Organism: Canavalia gladiata; assembly: GCA_037954105.1. Taxonomy (NCBI): domain Eukaryota; kingdom Viridiplantae; phylum Streptophyta; class Magnoliopsida; order Fabales; family Fabaceae; genus Canavalia; species Canavalia gladiata. Next base: position 12,454,433 of record CM075662.1, on the reverse strand, counting down.
GAACTAGTCACTCTCAAGGAACACAAACCAATAATCCTTTATAATATCTTGTACAAAATCATTGCTAAGGTGCTAGTCAATTGTATTCGGATTTTTTACATTATTTTCCCCCTCAAAAGTAGTTTTATTTTAGGCAGAGGGGCAATCGACAATGCCATTATCTTTTAGAAGATTATTCACTTCATGGAAATGTGTTAAGCTAAACTAGATGACATTAAGTTCTAGCTTCCTTTAGAGAAGGCATACAGTAATGTTAATTAGCTATTCCTAAACACCACTCTAAATATATTTGGATTTCCATAAAAGATTCGGAAGCTCATAATTCACTGTGTGATTTTGGCTTCTATGATTATTTTCTAGAATGGAGAGAAACTACCCACCTTCAAATTGACAAAAGGCCTTCATTAAGGTAACCTTTTTCGCCATACTTGTTTATCCTTTGTATGGAAAGGCTTGCCACCACTATTCATGAGAAAGTTCAAGTAAGACAATGGATTCTGGTGAAGGTTTCCAAGGTTAGCCTTCCCATATCCCACCTTCTATTTGTGGATGATTTGCTGGTATTTACTAAAGCCAAAATTTTCCGGTTTTTATAATATTCTACATATGTTTTGCTCAAATTCAGGTTTATCTAGAAGTTTAGAGCATTCTGCTCTTTGTTGTTGGAAAATTGTGTGTGTTAAGTTTTACTCACATGCAAGTGCACTCTTCGATGTAGAAAGGGAATATTTTAGATCATCAATATCGTTTTCACATAAATTATTTCAATAATTCTAAAAAATGAGTGAATGCTAACTTTTGATCTCACCAAGAAAAGAGTTTTATTGGAAACATTTTTAAAATAGAAATAAAAGTAGTAAAACAAGAATAAGAAATTTGAAATCAAAAGAACACAAGCACAAATTCAAATATGGAAGAGGATAGGACTTTGGTTTCTCTTATGACCTTACCCAATTTCACCTCCAACTTCCTTATGAATGATGAAAATCAATTGCTAACCACTTATTTTAATTCTATTACTACTCAATGATCATACAATAGTAATATTCTTTCTTCCAAGTTAGTAGCTCTAATGATCAGTTAAGCTATATAATTAAAAGAATAAGAACATTCAAATTTGTTAATTTAATAATTGATTAGAAATAAGAGATTTTGATTAATCCTCAAAAATCTTTATATTCAATTTATCTTATAGTTTCATTAATTAAGTAATGATACAATTTTTTATCCCTGACTAACTTAGAAATTAATAAGAGTAGTTAATTTTTATCAATTAATTAAGTACAATAAAGCAAACACAATTGGATAAAAACACATACTCATTCATAAAGGAGAAAGAGGGTTTAACAGGTTACATCGTAAGTTCCACCAAAGTTTCATGATTAAAAATTAGTTACACATAATGAATATAGATAAACAATAATAACATAATAATCCAATAAAAGTATCTACAATCCTAATTCTAGAAAAGGAATGATAATATTGTAATGTTAACAAGGCTAACAATAGGCACTGCAACTTGTCCTGCGAAAAAGCTTCTCCCTCCCAATCCTATGAAAGGATATTAGAAAAATGATGGAAATAAAAATGGATATTTAGGAATATGGAAAGGGAAATAGTATAAAGAACTATGTGTCAAGGTGTAAGATGGTGTATTCAAGTTGTTTTCAAACATCTCTTCTCCTAAGGCTTAGTCTCCCTTTTATAAGTTTGAGTTGAACCTTTTCTAGTGGAACCAAGTTGACCTAAGTTCTTTCTACATCGTTAGGATTGCTCTAAGTCATCTTTTGAAGCATTAGGGTTAACCTAGATCATCTTATATACCATTTAGGGTTGGCACGACCATGTTTAAGTTTGCATGACCATGTCAAAAATTAAAAGACGTTGCAAGGTCATGCCAAAGATCAACACAATCGTGCTCAAGTATGCCTGGTTGTGTCAAAAATCCATGGATACTGCAAGGATGCACTTGATTCCAACACGATTGTGCTAACTTCCTCCAGAAACATTTTAGTCCATCCATCAATCCTTTATTCTTTTTATGTCTCCCCCTCCCCTTTTTTATTCCAAAACAGGCTTAGCTCCAAATTCTCTACTTGCATGATTAGAATTAAGAGAAATTTGGTCAAATTACAATCAAATAAACATTAATTATATCTAATTATAATTAAGTTTTATAAACAAATCAACAAAATATTAGTTTATCATCTTCGATCTATCCCAAACAAAAAAAAAATAAATTCTTTTAATTAACTTAAATTTGATTCACGATAAGCGAAACAAGAATGAAAATTTTTAGTTTATTATAAAAAGGATTAGCCAAAGGCTTGTGAGTTAGAAGAACCTACTAAACAAAGTTAGAAGATCACACTGGTCAACTTAGTCCTATCCTCCACTCTCACTTATATTATGTAGCTGTACTACCAACATCATTGTGTGACAAACTTGACTCTACTACTCAAAGGTTTCTTTGGCAGAATAACATGGACAAGGGTATACATAAACTTGGTAAAGTGGAACATATCACTAAACTTAAGTGGGCTGGCAACTTAAACATAAGGAAGGCAAGGGAAACAAATAAAACATTGTTTGGTAAATTGACATGGAAGCTTCTACATAATGAAGATAAATTGTGGGTACAAATCCTTAAACATCGTTATAATGTTAACAACCACCATCCTTCATGAAGAACGTAAAAAAGGCTCACCAACTTGGATTGCAATTCGAAAAGCGACTTTAATGTTCAAGTCGGTTTATAAGATTTGAGTGGAAAGAGGTACTATTAGTTTCTAGTTTGAGGAATGATCTGAGTTAGGGAAGATATGTGACTTAGTCTCCTTTGTGGGACATCTAGGATATTGATCTTAGAATATCTGATGTTTGGAATAATAGCATGCTGATCCTGGACCCAATCAAAACTTTCTTACCTATAAATATTAAAAATGTTAATATAATTTATTCTAAAAAATATTATTATCACATTATATTAAAATTAAACTATATTACAAATGTTAATTATTTTAATTATATGACAATCAATAATTAAATAATAGTATAAAATTAATATATTTTAATTAAGTTCATAAGAATAGGATCTTTAAAAGTATAATGAAAAAAAATATTAAAAAAATTAAATTTTTGACCACTTTTATTATTTAACTAAATAATATATAAAAGTTTTCATTTTGTACCCATTGTCTTATATTTGTTTTTCTTCGCAACTATACGTATTGCATTGTTATTACATGTATCGACTCATTGTATATTTTTAAATATTTTTAAAATATATACAAATTAAATTCTTGAATCAAGAAGATATATTTTAAGGTTATGTTTGGTGTGATTTTTAATTTTTAATTTTAAAATTTTTAAAAATTAATTTTTTTTTATTTTTAGTTTTTAATTTTTAAAAATTGTTGTAAAAATAAATTAAGTTATTACATTATATTACTTATAAATTTATATAAACTACATAAATAAAAATATTTATTTAAAAAATTAAAATATATTAAAATAATATATTTAAATTTTTAAATAATCAAATTTATTATTATTATTATTATTATTATTATTATTATTATTATTATTATTATTATTATTATTATTATTATTATTATCACAGTAATAGTTTAATTATAACAATGATAATAATAGTAATAGAGATTAGAATTAGTTTATGAGATAATAAAAATAGTATGATAGTTATAATATAACGAATATTATATAATTATATAATTTATATTTAATATATTATTTGATTATCATTATTTAAGATAAATAATTTTATATATATTAGTATAATATTTTTATATTAGTTAATATTTATTTTATATAAAAATAATATATATTATAAATAATTATTTAATATAAAATTATATTATAATATTATAAATTTAATAAAATTTATATATTAAATAATATTATTTATATTTTAATATATAAAAATTATATAGATAAAAATTTTAAAAATTAAATTATTTTAAAATAATAAAAATTATTATTATTATTATTATTATTATTATTATTATTATTATTATTATTATCAATATTATAGTGCTGATGATAATTATTTTGATGATACTAGTTATAATACTGATAGTAATAATAATATACAGAATATTATATAATCATATAATTTTATATTTTATATATTATTTAAAAAATAATATATTGAATAATTAATTTTATATATTGTTATTATAATTTTTTTATATTATTTAATATTTATTTTACATAAAATAATATATATTATATTATAAAAATTTGTATAATATAAAATTACATTATAATATTATAGATTAAATATAATTTTTATATATCAAAAAATATTATTTATTTATAAATCTATTAAAAATAAATAAATAATTAATTTTTTTAAAATAATAAAAATAAAATTATAAAAGTAAAATTTATTATTATATAATAATTTTTGAGATAATAATAATGGCATATAATCATAATATAAAAAATATTATATAATTATTTAAATTTTTATTTTACATATTATTTGATTATCACTATTTAAGATAAATAATTTTATATATTATTATAATATTTTTCATATTATTCAGTATTTATTTTAAATAAAAATAATATATTATAATATTATACTTTAATAATTATATAATATAAAATTATATTATAATATTATAAATATAATATAATTTATATATTAAATAATATGATAATAATAAATTTTGATAAATTTAAAGATAAAAATATTTTAAAATTGAAAATAATATTTAATAAAAAAATTTAAAATTTGAGTTAAAACTGTTTTAAAAATTTGTTAAAATTATTTTAAAATTATTTTTACTAAATATATTTTATTTTTCAAATTTATTTAAAAATTAAAAACTAAAAATTCGATGACGCTCCAAATAAAACCTAAATTTAAAAAAAATTAAAGTTACTAACTTAACTAATTAAAAAAGAATTAAGACACTTTGATCCCTAAAAAAATTAACCATTTAATTTACATGTGACATTTTTTTCTTTTATTAGTTTAAGTTAAAATTTTAAGAAATTAATGAGTCATTAATAATTTTTTTAGGTAATAAGTTGATTCATATTTTACCTTTAAAAGATTAATCATTTGCCGTAAATATAGAAGAATGATTGAAGGATCAAAATGTCTTAAACATCTGAAACTTTAAATGGTTTAAACGGTTTTTTTTTTCTTTCTAGAAACCAAAGTATCTTTGTATTTGTCTTTTGGAAAGGCAAATTTAGACCTTCGCTCAATAATTATAAACATTATCATAACATTTTTAAAAGTTATCCTTCAAAATTTAAATAAAAATTAATTATTAACTTATTTTAATTAATTTAATTTAACATTTATTTTTAATTTTTAGCACTACTATTCTATCTAATTATTGTTTGAGACAATATAGAGATTAATTAATATTATATTTATTTTAGTTTGAAAAATTAATTTATAATATGAGTGATTTAACATGATTTCATTTGTTTTCTCAATTATTAGTACTATAATTAAACATTCATTTTTATAATTTTTACTTTTTTAAAATATTATTTTGATTTATATTTTAAATATTGATACATTATAATAAATTTGAATATATATATATATATATATATATATATTTCTATTTTAAATAAAATAAATCTTAGATTATTATAATTTAAACTGAGGTTAATTTGATTTTTTTTAATTTTAAATTTTAATATCAATTAAATAAACATTTAATGTTATACATTTCATTTAAATAAATATTTTAATTTATCTTTATTTATAAATTTTTATTTAATTTGAAAAACCATATAATATAGGAGCAATATTCTAGTTGATTACTTAACATTTTTGTGTATATATTAGATAAACTGTTTAAAAAAAATATTGTTAATTTCTAAAAATTTATTTATTTTTCTAATTTTTATATATAAAATTTATTTTTTATTTCTTTTCATTGTTATATTTGACACATATAAGTCATTATTATTCTATTAAAAATTAAGATAGACAAATAAATAATTTCTTTTTTATTTTTTATACAAATAAAAATATAGAAAAGTAAAAGTTATAGAAATTTAATATAAAAAGTCACATTATACGAAAAAAAAATTAAGAGAGGTCATTATTATTAAGAATATAAACTGATATACAAAAGTTGATTCAGTTAAAAATCATCATAAGCGATAATAATCATATGGACATTATAAAAAAGCCCATGCAGCACACGTGTTTTACGGTTAGAATATATATATATATATATATATATATATTTCAGTTTGTGGATAGGGCGCGTAAAGTTTACACAACACAGCCAACAACACTTTTTGGTCACAAAAGTTCCAACTCAACTCCGCAAGCGACCTTCTGGATTCTGGGTATATACCAAGAAGCTAGCTCGTACTCGTACGCACGTGTTGCATCGTATGCTGCAAACGCTCCAAGTTACTTCCACTTTTCTTACCGTGCGATAAATAGCATTATTCTAAGCGAAACTACGCAGTGGTTTCCATATATGGTTAAATTGTTCCTTTTCAATTCTCGGCATCAAAGCCAATTTTTAAATTAAATTAAATAATATAAAATAAAGTGTACACTTTGATTTTGAGGGTAACGGGGGAGTGGTAAATTGTTCAGATTTCATATTCAGAAGCTATTAAGTGTAAAAAATTGAAAGACCCGTATCATGGTTAAATTTATTATATATGAAAACCATGTTTTTCCCCTTATATTGTGTAGAACTTGTAGGCCTGTGCCTGCAGTATCGTATCTCGGTCATATACCCCTGCATCAGGTTTGAATTTTTCAAATTTATCTCTAATATTGGTTATTACTGTTAATTTTGGACTTTCAATATTTGCTTAAGTCTAATCTGTGAACCTTGGACATCTTTATGTTTTGCTTATGACGCTAATTCAAATTATGATAATGATCAATTTTCTGCTTTGGTTTAGAAATTTCTTTGTTTCTCATATAGCTAGTTGTATAGCAGGCATTTGAATGAACTTAAGGCTTTTAAACTTTCTGATGTATGCTTTTTTATGAAACTATTGACATCATTTTGTAGAACTGAAAACTTGGTGTGATTATTTGTAATTAATCTGCCACTTTTATATTGCTACTGCTGAAAATTATTAAACCTGTTGAACCAGATGACTTGTAAGTATGGGTTTCAAGTATCAGCTGGTTGTTGTTACGCTGGTTTGGGCTTGGTTTGGATCCTTGGCCTTTACAACTTCTAATGATGGGTTGATGAGGGTTAGTCTAAAAAGGAGGAATTTAGATCTTCAGAGTCTTACAGCTGCAAGAATCAAAGAGGCTGTTCAACCCAGAGATTTAGGGAGTGCTAGTAATTGTTGTGATGAAGATGTAGTATATCTCAAAAATTATCTTGATGCACAGTATTTTGGGGAGATTAGTATTGGTTCACCTCCACAATATTTCAATGTTGTGTTTGACACTGGCAGCTCAAATCTTTGGGTCCCTTCTTCCAAATGCATCTTCTCTGTAAGTTACCCACTGATCTGATTCTGATGTAATTGGATACACATTTAATTCTTTCCTTTTTCTTTTTTCTTTTTGAATGACCAATGTCTTAAAAACAAATATGACACATGCAGATTGCTTGCTATTTTCATTCCAAGTATAGGTCGAAGATATCTAACACCTATGCCGAAATTGGTAACTTTGGATTAACATGACATTTAATTGAAAAGTATAATGTGTTTCCATTTGTTTTGATATGCATAAACGGAGATATATATGTTTGTTTTAATGTACATAAAGTTAGTTTTGGGAAAATATCCAGGAATACCTTGCAAAATCCCTTATGGGCAAGGATCCATTTATGGATTCTTCAGTCAAGATAATGTACAAGTTGGGGATATCACAGTCAAAGATCAAGTCAGTATTTTGACCTTTTTAACTTTTCAGTCAGTATTGTGATGGAGTTTTATATGCTTCTTTGGTAGCACTGATAGAGCTGGTTACTTCTTATCCTTCAGGTATTTGCTGAAATTACAAGGGAAGGATCTTTGGCACTTATAACTCTTCCATTTGATGGGATACTTGGACTTGGATTCCAGGATACTTCAATTGGAAAAGTCACACCAGTGTGGTACACCTGTACACATAATAACTTGATTAATTCATTTATATTTATTGATCTTGCTTCAACTTTCCCTTTCTAATTAGTGAACAATGAAAGATTGGTGTAGTGATTGTATTTTGGTGGTAATAGGGGACAAGGAAAATCAAACTTAGCCTTTTTTCTAAAGTTTTGGATGCTGCAGTTACAGTGGGTAGTTTTGTGACTACAGGTATAATATGATAGAGCAAGGACACATATACCATAAAATTTTCTCTCTTTGGCTAAATCAAAACCCGACCAAAGAGTTAGGGGGTGAGATTGTTTTTGGGGGTATTGACTACAGGCATTTTAGAGGTGACCACACATACGTTCCACTTTCTCGAAATGGTTATTGGCAGGTATATTATTTAGAACTTCATCCATGGCTATTATCAACAACCATGTCTTTATAAACTTTTGGTGTTTGCACCTGCAGATTGATGTGGGAGATATTCTACTTGCAAATAACTCAACAGGTCCTCTTACATTCTATTAATCATGATGCTTAATCTATCGGCATTGTTTTTTTCATTGTCTTATAGTTGTGAGTTGTGACTGAAAGCCATATATGAAGAGATTAAAGTTGCTTAAGGTTGCACCACAGGAGGTTACATTTCGCTACATTTTCCGCAAAAGCCTTTCAAATTTCCACAACTAATGTATAGAACTAAAAGGACTCATGCATCAATTATTGATTTTCAATTCAACTTGTCCTCTTGGTTCATTTTTCACAGCTTAAATTTTTTTATTACCGACATGCATTATTGCCATTCTTGGTACGTTTCTTCATTATCTTGGACCTGACTCCAAATAGAAAATTGAGTATAAATGTTTTTTACAGGGTTATGTGAGGGTGGCTGTGCCGCAGTTGTTGACTCAGGGACGTCTTTAATTGCTGGTCCAACTGTATGATCTCAAACATTATACTTCTAACTTGATATTGTATTGTTCCCTTTTTGGTCTCTTCTTCTTATTAGTTCTTGTTTGCAGAGTGTTGTGACTCAAATTAACCATGCCATTGGAGCAGAAGGATACGTTAGCTTTGAGTGTAAAAATATTGTACATAATTATGGGGATTCAATATGGGAATCCTTGATTTCTGGGGTTTGTTCTCTCTGTAATTCTACACTTATACTCACCACAGTTATCTACTGCTTTATTTGAATTTTAACCATCCTTTACATATTTTCTCATGTCTCTTGTCTGCAGTTAAATCCTGACATTATATGCTCTGACATTGGACTATGTTCACATAATGGATTTTACACAACGGAGTACAATTTTTCATTTTCCTAATCTTGATTCTTTTGAGACTGCAGATTCCTTTGTTCCAGTTTTCTTAACAAAAGTATAACTTTAACCTGCAGTGATGTTATTGAAACAGTGGTGCATAATCAAAGTTGGAATAGGTCATCAGCCCGGGAGAGCCCCATTTGCACTTTTTGCAATATGATTGTCCTTTGGATCCAAGTTCAGCTTAAGCAAAGCAATGTAAAGGAAAAAGTATTAAAATATGTGGATGAGGTAATTGTTACAAACTTGCAATAGTTAGATATGCCTTAATTATGTTTCCAATTAAGTACTCACAAGCTTTTTCTTTCTCAATTTCCTTCCATAAAAGCTGTGTGAGAAGCTACCAAATCCCTTGGGACAATCATATATAAACTGCAATACCATTGCAGCTATGCCACACATTACATTCACGATTGGATACAAATCCTTTCGCCTCTCTCCAGAACAGGTATGAGTTCTATGAACTCTTTTCTTTTATACTTCCAATTTGTTAGATCAACATGAATTCTCTGTTGTTTATACATTAGTGCTTCAGCACTGGAAAAGTGATCATGCATAATGTATTCATATCAGATATTTACTTGCCTCAATTTTATTTGGCTCCCTCCAACTTCTCATATTTTCTTCTATTCCTTTTCATTAAAAATGTTTGACAACTAAACATAGCAAAGCTGGTATTTTATGTTGCAATTCATGGTTACCATTTAATAATCTTTCAGACATTTAATATCCCCTTTGTCCTTCTCAGTATATCCTTAGAGTTGAAGAAGGGTGTTCTACTGTCTGCTATGGTGGTTTTGTTGCTATAGACGTGCCTCCTCCACAGGGTCCTCTCTGGTAATGCATACTAATCATATTGTTTTAATGGCTCTTTTTTATAAAATGTAAATTATGTATGCTCCTAAACCACTGCAGGAATGAGCCTTATTCATGCTTCGTTCTCATTTAGTTTATGACTGTTGTGGTATTTGTGCAGGGTCCTTGGAAATATTTTCCTGGGGGCATATCACACAGTGTTTGACTTTGGCAATCTCCGTATAGGATTTGCAGAAGCTGCATAGTCATAGTTTGGTGCTATTAGTATTCCAATTTCTTTGTGAATTAAAAGAAATGGAGGTTTACATGATTCACAACAATAGATAATAATATCAGCCCCTCATAATTTATCTCAGGGTCTCTTGTAAATTGGGATTGGTATTTTTAATGAATAAGATTTGTAATATTTATTCTTGGGGTAAAGGCAATGAAAGGGATGTAAGGGAGGATAACTTTCAAAAGAGAAATGTTTGGTTATACCATTTTTGTTTTACACTACTTAATTTACACCCCTTTATAAAGTGTCATAACACTTGATAAGAGATAGTAAAATGATAAAAAAAAGACTTGTCTTGTTACATGGTGTAAAAGAGAAGGAAAATGTTGGAATTATAATTGGGATAGATCCATCTAAAAATGTATTTTAAAAATGGAGAAAGTGAAAGATGTAATAATAGATAATATAATAGAAAGAGAATAGAAAAAAAAAAATATGAAGAGTAAGACGGAAGAAAAAAAATATATATATAAAATTTGTTAATATAATAAAACTGATTTGAAAATTGTAATTTTTTTTTTAAAAAAGTTGCTTTTGTCTAAGTTAAGGCATACAAATTAGAGAAACTTGTATCTTTTATAACAACAATAATTTTTTTAATATTTGTTAAGAGAATTAAATAAATAATAATTTTTATTAAATATAATATTTATATTATTAATATATTCAAATTTATATTTTTAATAAAAAATTAATACAAATAAATTTTATTTTATATACATAAATATATTATTAAAAAAAGATAAATATATTGAAAATTAAATAGAGATTTAAATTAATTTTAAAAATTATCTTGGAAGGTGAAAAATGTTGTTAGATAACGAATGCATGATTTCATTTTTTCTATATTTAAAATTTGCAATACAATAATAATATTTACATTATCAATCCAACGTTGGATACTAATGTTACTGATTATTTTTATTATTAATTTTATGTTTAAATTATAATTATTTAATGCTTAATTTAATTGAACTAATTAAGTAATTTTTTATTATTCATAAACATGTGTTATTATGTTAATTGTAGAAGAAAAAATAAGAACAACGAAAAAAATTAATATATATTCATGAATAAATTAAAAAACAAATTAATCCTGAGAATAAAACACATGATATTCGATTATTAGTAAAAATTTAATATTACGTATAAAAGAATGAATTGTCGGTAGAAATTTATATTATCTCTCTATTATATTATTGAGTGCATATTTTGATTGTAGTTTATGTACATGTCATTATATGGCTGTATTGATCTTAAAATTTTGTTGGATGGTTGAAATTTTTGTTTTCAATTCCTACAAATCATGTTTCAATCATAACAAGCATTAAAAAAAAAATACTCCAAGCAATGTTAATAACTCACTTTTTTACTCTTTTAATTTTTTTTATTAGTTAAAATATATCACGATTAACAAAATTATAAATGAGATTTATAAGAGAGGGAGTGAGATTCTATTTAGTTCTGTAAAATCCAACTTTGAGCTGATAATAAAGAATATGTGAAAATAATATCTTTTTATCTTAAATAACAATAATTTGTTTATGTTCCTTTAAATGATGTTATGAGACATAATTGAATTTTCTTGTTTTTTAATTTTTATTTAATGGTACTCTTTATCTTTCTAGTTTAAATTATGTAAGTCATTATGATTATTTAGTGATGAAAAGTTTAAGCTTAAAATAGTTTAGACAAAATTTTAGTTCAAAATTCATTATTTTCCTTGTAAAAAAAAATTATGTGTAACTTTAATCTTTTAATTTTTTAAGTTAATTAAATTATTTTACTTTTAAAATTTAGCAAATGTTTTTTTGTCAATTTTCTTCAACTTAAAACCTTTAAATTATTATTTTTAATCTATATTTTTAATACAACTTGTAGTGAAATTGAAACATAAAATAATTTAATTTTTTTTAAAATAAGTATGTTTAAGAATAATTAATTTTGGTGATTATTTAAAAAATTGTAAACATTACTATTAATCTTGTTTGATAACGGTAGAATAATCAGTTGATAATCTTTTATTGTTTTTTTTACAACTAAAATAACTAATTTAAGATAAATAAAACTTTAAAGGTTAATATTAAAATATATTAACCTATTTTTTAGTTAATTCTTATTTTTATCCTTAATAATTGATTATTTTAATTATAAATTAACCACTACAATAAATTTATACCCATTTATGTAATTATATAAAAAAAACTATTCTTCCATATAATCCAAGTAAGATAAATTATTTTAAAATTATTTTTATCTAATATATAAAAAAAATTATTGTAAATAATTAACAAAAATTAATTGATTATAGACATAATTGATTATTGAAATAATCTAATTTTTTAATTAATTCTTGGATACCAAAAAATTTAGAAAAAGAAATAATAAATTTAAAATATTTTATAAAAAAATTAGGTTTTGAAGATTAATTTTTTCTATATATTTTTTTTCATTTTTGAGTAAAATTAATTATTTTGATTGATGAGTTTTGAATGGAATACAATTTAATTAATTTAAATTTTTAAAGATTTTGAATTAAAAAATAAGAATTTAGAAGTTTGAAGTAAACAAAATTAGAGACTAAATTTTCTAATTATGATCATCCTACTACACGTTCTTTCAAAACTAAATAAAATTAATTTATTTAAAAATTAAAAAATCAAAATTAAATATAATTATAATTAAAGAAATAAAGAATATATTTAATGATAAATCATATTTATCATTGATTCTTAACAAGGCAGCTAGAAATAAAATATATATCGAACCTGTTTTTAATTTTTTTTTCTTGTAAGTAGGTAATGTTTTTTTGTAGGATAAGACATCAAGTGTCTTAAAACATGTATTCATAAAAAGTTTGAGAGACACAAATATCCACACACAAAAAATAGGCTAATTCACTTTTATCAATTCAAGGGCTACTTCTAGTCTTTGTTATCATCCAACAAGTATTATCACTACTATAAGATAGTGCAGATAGTATATACTTCAAAAATACTTCTTTATCTAGCTATATTGTTTTCTTAATTTCCAAATATATAATAAGAATAAATTTCATAAATACAAATTAAGTTATGAGTAGATAAGATGTTTATAAATATCATTTAATTAATGCTCCTTTTTTTTTCTCATAAATTTGTTCTTTGCATAAGCAAAGACAAAGTAGTTGCTGAGAGAAAGTCAAGTTTTGCAACATTTTCTATATGAGCATTGAATGCATAACCTTTGTGCTTCGTCTAATGTGTTTTATACCTCAAAAATCTTTTCATCTTTACTCTTACTTTTTTTGACAAGATAGTACCTTTCCTTTATAAGCTTAGTTCTTCCTATGAGTGTAAAGTTTGATTATTCTTCTTGATGAACAGGAATATAGAAATAACTTTTATATGAAAAAGACCCTACTTTATAAAGTACTTCTCTTTTTTACGAGATAGTAAGATATTTCGAGACGTTTTAAGATACTTAGACTTTTATACTTGTTTTCAAGTGTAAAAATTATATGCAAATATTTTTATCACCAATTAAAATATTAATAAATTATTTTATTTTGTGACTTGATTCCAACAATTATAATAGCAATGAAATTAGTTATAATTAGATAATGATAATAATAGTTATGATTATTAACCAATGTTAACCGGTTATGATTATAGTGGTAGGAATAATTGATTATTGATGCTCATGATAATGATGAATAATAATAATGTTTATAATTATATATCCTCCTAAAGAAATGAAGAGATTTAATAATTTATTTTTTAACAAAACTAAAATTACTTTTTTATTATTTTAAAATTAAAATTAAAAATATTTTAAAATTAAGTTAAAAATAATTCTCTATTTTAAATGAACCTATTTTATTTCAAAATTTATATTTAAATAAAAAAAAATTTACAATCATTTTAAGCAACCCAAAACCTTTTTATTTTTAATCTTTCTCTTCAACTTAAAAAAAAAACATAATGACAAAAACACTTTGATAAAATAACTTAATAACTTTCAATTATCTACTTTAAATTAAAAATTAACTTTTTAACTTCTAATTAATCTATTTACTAAATATAATATATTTTTTATGTAATGAAAAATTTTACTAATTTAAGTTTTAACAACTTTTACCTAAAACAACAATTATTGATTTTTTTTACCTCTAAAAATAGATCGAATCTATTAATATTTGAGCAAGTTTTAAGTAATTTTTTTTAATTTCTTAAATATGATTTAATATTTTCCAAAAATGAAACAGTTGACATATAGGTGAGAAAAGTTTGGATTTGGTTACTCTAAGATAAGTATATGTAAAGGGAGAAAGTAACAATACATCTACCATTGATTTAAAGGTTATTATGATTATAAAATATATTAATTGAAATCAACTTTAAATATATCCTTATTTTTTTCACTTAAATGTTTACTCACTTTAGAAGAGCTAAAATCCAAAAAGTTTAACTCGAACTTGAACTTTACTTCCCAAGTGAATATGATTGTAAAATTTATTAGTTCATTACAGTGACTCCAGTAAAAGCTAATATATGCACCTACACATGCAAAGTTCTTCTTCTTGTTACATAAGGCAGGGTTCTAACTTAGACAAAAAAAAAAAGAAAAAAAAAACTATTTAAGCTTAATAACAGTGAAGATTATATCCACAGAACAAGACGAGGGGAAGCTGCTAGTTTGTAGCCATTGAACAGCAAATTGGCCACTTGACTTTCTCAACTACTCTATGGAATGTTGTTTCTCCATAATGTCTTCATGTTCCTTCTTATTTCTTCTGAATGGTTAATAGAGTTGAACATTGTAGATAAGGAAAAGAAAGCATAACATATTAGAGGCCTTTCATGATGATGCTATGCCAGCCAATAGTTCTCGAGACCCTGCTAAGTGTCCTGGTACATGTTGCCTTATCTCTTCAAAAGCACACAAAGTTTCTGCATCCAAACCTCCAGCAAACTACAAATACATATCAAAATAAGTGAATCAGCCTAATTATTATTATTTTGTGGGTCTGAATCAGCCAAATAATGATGAAATTGTAATATTTCCTATACTGGGTGTGGGCTGTCACATATTGAAATTTTTGGGCTTGTAAAAATAGTTCATAATCTATCTATATGGGAATTGGAATGGGTCAGGGCAATACACCTGTGACATTTTCCAATATAAAATTTGTGGCTAAGATTATTTTGGACACACATCTTATCACATCTTGTTCAACAATTCAAAATCAATTTTACAATAAACGCTTAATTGTTACACATTGTTCATTGCCAATACAAGTATGCAGTCATTGGTTATTGGTTATATGTTGTGTTATATAGTCATATATGGTATCCCCAATTTGCTTACAAAAAATGTGACATTCGATTTATCGAGTTGAAATTGGGTATCTTTCTTTTTCATCCTAATGATCTGCAAATGTTGGATTGTATATTGTATACAGGTTACAGTTCTGCCATGCAGGGACAACGATTTTCAGCAAAAATGTTAATAAATTCAAAGGCATCAAATGATCAATGCATTCCACTTTTCCACAAAATTTCCAACATCATTTCAGTAAGTTTGGAATGCAGGAAACAGCAATCTAGTAGTAGTAAAATCCTAATCATTATTCAAACCATTACACAGTATTTGTTCCTGTGATGGCACAGTAAGAGTGTAGGGCTTACATTTGCAGCTAATTTAAACACATGTTGGGAAATCATTATGATGACAAAAAATATGCAGACAGTAGTGTAAAAAATACCTGATGAGCTCTATATGCAAAATGCATGCCCTGAAGCAGAAGGGATTCTTGACTAGACTGTCTGTCGGAGTTCCGAGCAGATCCAAGTTCCATTGTCACTCTTTTCATGTACATCTTGACCAGAGGCATAGAAGCTTGCTTTATCTGCAGAGATGGCATATTTATTATTCATCAAAACAAGTTTTACAACTGCAAATTGGAAATTTAGCAAGAATATGAATACACTTTCCTTTCAATTATCAAAGTACATAATGTATATGCAGGTACTCAATTACCACAGATTTGGATTAACAAATCCTAAACCAAAGTATATCCTTCATTCAATTAGTTATGTTGAACTTAGTGTTTCATTTCATTTGCATCGAGTAAAATCAAGACTGAGAAGTTAAGTAACATATTGCAGAGGGGCTGGAGTCAATGAAAGGAAATTGTGCACAACTATAGTTCACGCAATGCAGTTCACATCATTTAAGTATTATATCTATTCAAGCAGACCAATTTCAACAATCGGAAATATCATTCAAACATAATTTGTAATAGCTGATGGGAAAGACAAGGTTTACAAAGTATCATTATTGTTATCACATTCACCAACTATAAACATAAATGATACCTTGGTCATGATTCCTGAATCAAGCATCCAAGCAGTTGGAATTTTATACTCTTGATACGAACGCATTACAGAATTTCGCAGCTTGATTAGCCTTTGTATGCTGCACTCGGACCTATCACAATGAGAGGAAAGAGGACAGAGTTAATACCCCCAAACTATAAATCTCCCATATTTAACATTAATAACTAAATATTTAATTTTGATCTGTTTCTTTACTTGTCTAATAGGCTTGCCATTTTTCTCAAGGAAGCTCCACATGGGATTTCAGGGTCATCCTTAAAGGAGGAAATCTCTTGTTCTAACAATTTAATTTCACGATATTCAACCGCAGCTTCACGCATGGCATCAGCCTTCCTCTCAGGCCAATTAAAATGTTTCAAGACTGCACGCTCATCAGCCTGTAGAAAACAGAATATGTAAGCAATAAGAAACCAACAGCAACCTGCTATTAGCATAGCTTCAGTTGTACTACTTGATCACAACATAACCTTAAAATACACTCATTGTTTTTTCGGTAATCATAATGTAATTATGTCTCATTTACTGATATCTATAGATCTACATTGTCAAACTACAAAATCAATTAGCTCAAGCTGTTCGCTTAACCAGTTTTCCTTATCTACCAGGGTTAAACTAAATGGCACCAACAAAATCAGAAGGAAAGTATGTTAGAAGTAATATAACTCAAGGGGAACGAGGGATATGACATTAAATGCATAAACAGCAAGCATTCTAAATTTTACTCTGAATAAACTACCATTAATTTATAATGGAATAAAACTATATTATATGTCATTATCTTAAATAACAATGAATTAACACGAATCAGCAGCCTAACTAGTGGAGAATAATTGGCTCACTAGATAAATAATTTTGCTACGAACTCACCAACGATGAAAGTTCACCATCAAGCCAATTGACAAAATTTAAGACATCTTCAATATCCGTATAGGCTGCTTCTACCACCTTTTTTATAAGGTCATTAATAAACTCTCCTTTTGTTTCAATGTCCGCCCTTATCTGGAAAGCACAATTAGTCAATAATGGTGCATAGTTTAGTATGAACAGACAGTAAAATGTATAACCACCAATTGAATTTGAAAACACAATGCTTACTGCTAAAAGATGAGCAGAACGGTTTTGAATTTCTCCAACAATGCTGTTGTGTACACTGACAGCTACAGGTTTCTGTTCTTTAACTGATCCTTTTGTGTTTTTCATTCCTTCTTGATTCTTTAATGAGTGAAACAATTTCACAAATGCAGGGGTCTTTTGGGTGTTATTTACTTTTGCTAAAGGCCTAGAAGGGATTGACGGCGGTATTGGTGGGGGAGGTGGTGGCAGACATGGGTTAGGTGTAGGCTTTCTTCCCACCATTGTAGGTGTAGCATCAGGAAAGGCAAGAATGGCAGTTGGTGCTGGAATTGGTGCTTTAGCAAAGCATCCATCAGCAATGGCTTCTTTTTTCACTATGGACCGTTCCAATTTCTCAGCAATGAGTTTCTGAATGTGTTTAAACTTGGGGCTCTGGTGTTCTCCAATTGGCTCCTTCATACAAAATAAAAGTCACCCTCATTTCCAAGGCAACAATTGTTTATAGATAGATAACCTTATCCACAAAACATCCAATGTGACCCCATTTTGCATCATTATAGAAAAGAAAAATGTCAAAAATCCAATCAATCGGTACTAATGATATCAATAAATGGGCTAACCACTAACCACACTAGAAATTATAAACAACAAAACAGGAAACAACAATTAACCAGAAGATGCATTTGACATTCCAATAGTCCAATTTTTTATCTTCAGAATATTATAACAAATTCATTAACATTTTGATTCTCACCTTTTCACTGCCACCCAAAGTTACAACCTTAGCTTCAGCAGCAGCAAGATCCTGAGTGAGTTTCTTGTTGTGAGACTCCAACTCCACATTCAAGTTCTTAACTTTATCCAACTCAGCCTTCAATGCCAGCACTTCAGACTGCAGATTCTTGACCAAACTCTCATTCACCTTAAGCTTCTCCATCAATTCCTTCTTATTCTTCCCATCAGGGTCCTCTTTATCCCTCTTTAAAGCAAAATCCCCAACCACAGTCCTTGGTCTAGCAAACTGTTCCACAACATGACGACTCACAAAACGAGCCACAACCTTGGCCTCTTCAGCTTCCCTATTATTACCCTTTTGGGTTCCCACGACCTCTTCATTGGGCTTGGCCTTGTTCATCACAAGACCCCTTTTGATCCTTGAATTGTTCTTCAATTCTGGAGTCACAGACTTGGCTCTCCTTGATGATACTGAAACCACCCCATTTACATTGACAACCTCAGGGGGTGTCTTTGGAGGCTCTTTGGACTTGGAAGAAGGCCTGAACCGTGATGGAGTTAAACTGTTCTGAACCTTGAACACACTTTTTGTTGCTGCTGGTGTTGTTGGAGGAGGAGGTGGTGGCGGTGGAGGTTGTGACTTTTGCTTCATGGTTCTTCTTCTGACAAAAAGAATAAAAATAAAAAATAGAAGTGATCAAAGAATGACACAAGGAAAAGAAGAATGAAAGAAAGAAAGAATAATACTTTGTGTCAGTGAAATGGTGAGTGGAATTATACATGGTGGTTGAAGTAGAAACATGCTAGCTAGAAAAGACAGGATTTATGCAACACCTTTGTGTGTGTGGAAGATGAGACACAGTCAGTGATGGAATGGAATGGCTATTGATAAACAGTGAAATGGAGTGACTCTACACAACACAACACAAGTATTGTAACAAAGAGCTTTTGGAGATTCTTTAATTGATTCTTCTTTTGAATGAATGAATTAATTGCAGTGGGAGTGATAGTTGCCAAATTACACCTTGTTTGACAAGGAGTGGAAAAAGCTTAAAGCTTGGTGCTTAACTTGGCCACCCCAAAAGAAAGTGACACCCTGAAATCGTAAGGTACGGTTAGATTCTACTAGAAAAGAAAGTGAATGAAAATTCCATTTATTCTTTGTCTTTTTCTATATTGAATCTAGTCCTACTTCTTCCACTTTTGATGGCATATATGCTGCTTTAATAAGTAGGCCTAGGTAGGGTTTATATATTTAAGAACCTATAAGAAAATAATTTATGTTTTACAAATTTTATAAAATATGAAAATTATATTTTATTTGTTTATAATTATGAAAAATATTTTTTATTTTAAAAGATAATTATATTTTTAATTTTTTAAAAATATTGATTTTTTAATTTTTTTTAAAGGTTTAAGCAAACAGTTAAAAATTTAAAAATAATTTTTCATGAAAAAATCGCAAACAAATAAGCCCTAATTTTTAGGTGTATTTAATTACCCTTCTGAAATTTATGGCACATGTTATAAGAAAAAGGAAACGAAGAAGGAAAAATGGTTTGCGTTGACCTAATTGTCCGTTTGGCTCTATTACCAGAAAACTAAATAAAGGCAAAATAGGAAGTTACTTATAAGTGCAACAATGTATATCTAATCCTACTTGATGAAGAAATGTTTCATTTCTATTCATATTGATTTACCACGTATATAAACTTGATCGATAATGTACATATGATTATTCAAATATTATAATATAAGTGAATTATTTATTCAATTAATTTTATGCTTAATTATGAACTAAACAGTTTTTTACTGGTGAATATTTATGTTGATTTCTTAGGTTAAGCTTTGATATTATTTTCTTAAAAAATTCTTAAATTAAACAAAAAAATATTTTTTAAACCATAAATATCTTTATTAACTCTGTTAATTGATCTATATATTGTTAATTGATCCATACATTTAATAGTTTAGTTTTAAATGAAAAAAAATTTGATACGTCAAACTTTTGGATGTGTTGTCTATTTTTATCAACAAGCGTTGCCAAGAAGGTTAAAAAAAAGTAAAAAGGGATTTTCTCATTTGGTTGGTTTATATTCCATTTTTTTCTTGTGGGCTAATCACAAAACCATGGAGAGAGAAGAACAATGCAATGCAATTTTCAAAAGAGAAGGCTAAACTTACACATTATACCTTTCTCGAATAAACTTACAAATCACTCTAGAATACCCCATTAAAAATATCGAAGTTGTGCATGAGATTTTTTTCTCTTTAATTTATTTGGGATTTTTTCATTATTTTGCTTAATTATCCTTTCATTTTGTTTTGTCCCTTGTGCATAAAGACAATAACTTGCATGTACCGATGATGATTTTTGCCATAAAAGGACTAAACCGCTCTTGGGACCCAAAAAGAGAGGTGATGTTTTTTAATGCAAATGAGCCAAAGTTTTAAATTTGTCATTTTATTCCATGCCAGAGTGACCCTATAGATGAATTTGTCTTGTGCCTTTACTATATGAGGCATTGTCAACATCATTAATTCAATATACTAAAAAGAAATTGAACACATGAAGCTTCATTGTTTAATCAAGTACAGTGGTACACTAAATCCTATTCCAAAAAAATGGAGTCGTGTCTTCTAAGGTGAAATTGCTAAATTGGGGGTTATTTTTTTAAGGCTAACATAAACTTGTCTTTTAAAGGGTTGATTGGGTTGGCGAGTTTTCTGAAGTGGGTAGGCCTTAATAAGAGTATGCTTGATTTCAAGTACTTGTTTGGTGGCATTTTATCTTCCATTGTAGCTTAAAGTACAAGTAGTGGTTCATTGATCAATAATAATGCATTTCCAACAGATTTAACCACTTAAGCACTAAACCACTTTTTTTCTAACTATGTGGGAAACAATGCTTTGATTTTGGCTGAAGGGAACAAAATGTCACTTGCAAGCATGGAAACAATCTTTTAGGATATGGATTCCTCTACCTTAAATGTCAAAATCAAATTCATAGAGATCACGTTCTTTACCTTGTCTTCCACGGTTAATTACAAATTCCACGGAATAGGGACCACGGATTGAAAAAAAGATCATTACAAAGGAATTAAAGGTAATGAAAGCAAATGGGAAGACATAGCAAAATTTGTTGGCAAAATTAATGGAGATTTTTACATACATTTTGGTATATTGGTCTTTGTCGGATTCATTAATGTGAGATATTCAAGACAATGCACATTGCAAAGATTTTTTATTTTTACTTTTTTAGTGGTCCAATAATAAAAGGCAGGGCAATAGGCATACAAATCAAAGGCATAAGTTAAAAACTCAACTATCAAATTCATGAATCCGCTAAATTACTATTAAACAATAAAAAGAAAAGGCTAAGTAATTTCAACATTCCGCAAAAAAAGACACAAAAAGAGGAGCGGGTATCATTAGTTTTAGTCTTCAATTCTTTACTTAACGCACTTAAAGCAGAGAAAATAGTAAATTCTTATTTATTTTCCACAAGAAAGACTCGTCATTAGGAATACTTGCATAAAGCTGCAAGTGTTTTAGTCTTTTTGTCTACGACTAAAGAGTTCAATTCATCAATAAGCCTTGATGAATATAAACGCGTAGTTTGCATAGGTCAATGCATTTTGCATTGTCCAGGAAGAGCATAAACAAATGGGGTGGTGTACTTTCTGTTCTCTTGACTAGTAGAGTTCCCATACTACTATCTACAAGTCTACAAGATTTAAGAACCATTAATGTTTCACATACACAATGTGCATTTTATGATTAACATAGAAAGAAGGAGCTTATTGTCAAAAGAAAAGGGAAAAAATAAAAGAAATGATATTATATCCTCAGGAACAGTATAGTTTTGATTATTAGTACTCCCATATTGAAAATTCAAGCTTGAAAATCTTAGTGGAACCAAGTAAAAGTGAAATTTACAAGGAATGCATGGATTACTCTTATTAAATTCCCTCCAATTTAAAAATAAAAAATAAAATGCTGAAGATATATAAATTATTTGGGTCTAGCCAACCAAAAATTAATGAATAGAAAGTTTTTACTAAAAAAACATAATAAAAGTACATCAATAATACTTTTTAATAAAAATTCTCTATTTTCTACTTTTTTTATCCGTACTTTAAAGTCATTAATTAGCAGTTATGGCATTATTTTGTGCTCTAACTGACCGGCAAAGTGACTCTTAAATATGGAGTTTGATTTGTTCAACTTGTTAGCAGATGAGGATTGCTCACATGAAAGTTTGTCAAGTCTCATGTGAATGCCAAAGAGGTTTCTTTTAATCTTTCTCATCAAACACTTTAGCTTAGTGGGAAGGGTAACACGTGACACCTGAATGAACTACATTCACATCATCACATCCTTTTAACTTTATGTGATTGTGTATGAAAGTGAGAGAGAAAGTAGAAGCTGCACCTGGTATATTTTATAACTATTGCACACTACCCACTGTTTAAAACAGCCCACTTGAGCTTATTTCTTCGTTATAGTTTAGAAAAAATGTTGACTATACGTCACTTATGTTGCTAAAACAAAGTATATAAATTAAGGTGGGCAAAAAATAAAGTAGGCTTTATTGTAATTTGATGGTGAAAACTCTGAGTGATATATGTATAATATGTGCTGATATTATTATTCTAATGTTTCTCTCATCAAACCCAATTTATGGTTAGACATCTTATACTTTTTTGTTTCATCCGTTTTATAATTTCAAAATTCTTTTCTTATAATGTCAACTTTTGGCAACTTTGCTGTTTTGTATCAAGAGCAAAGAAAATTACAATTTTCTTATTAAAACTAACTAAAAGACACAAATATATTCCTGTGGTTATGAGGGGAATTTGAGCCTGGAATTCTGAATGTTAAAGAAGAGTCAGAAGAATTAACTTATATCACAAACAATGAAGTCATAGAGATACTTAAATTTCAGAGAAAGTTGATCTATATAATTCCAGTGTTGAAATTAGTTCTTATGAACCATAAATAATTGACCAGTACCTGCTAATAAGGTTCCTCACAGATATATTGCAGTTTTGAATCTTAACTTCGCTTGATGAATCACTTGACAACCTTTCTCAAGTTCTGAATCTAGAGAGAAACATCAGAGCATATATTAGTTGCAAGCAGGAATTGGTTAGCTATAATCATGGGTTAAGGCTAAAACTAGATACGGTGAATGATTTCATTTCACACACACATGCTCAATAGAAAGACAGGGAATGAAAAAACATGCACCTTGAAGCTTTCTGAACTAGTCCAACAAATGGGTAAGGGAGAGTGTACTTTTATATGTATGTTTCATTGCTTCAATTCACCTTGAAAATATAAGATGGAGAGAAAGGTAATGGAGGGAGAAGGAGTGTTAGGGGGTTGAGAAGGTGATTCCCTTTGAAGGAATACTTGAAATATATGTATATGACAATGTCCAAAGTTTGGCTGGGGTTAGTTGTGACTTCACATCACACAAGGTGCCATTTGTTACTGCGGTTGTGATTTAAGAAATGTCATTATTTTTGTTTGAAATGCCTTGTCTTTTCCAATTTTGCACTTGAATTCACGTGCTTAACATTCTATGTCTGTTGCATTAGCAAACGGGTGTGAACATAAAATTCCTCCCTTTTTTGGTTGGTACCTGAGTTTAATTAAAAGTATCTTAAGATGGGAGACATCAATAGATGTCTTCATCGAACTGTTTTTGGTATCTTAACCAAACTTGACATTGTCTCCCCTGCCTCACTTTTTTTTTATTTTTCATATTTTGTCTTGTTTTGCAACAGTTAATTTGCTGAATATAATGACATTTTTGACTTGTTCAGAGTCACTGACAATAATAAAGAATCTATTTTATATGCATGCGAGAAAATTTTCCAAATTAGTTATAACTGTTTTAGGTTATGTTAAACTAGTTTCTAAATTTTTTTTTTATCAAAAAGAATTAATGTAACAATAAAATGAAGTTGGAAGATTAATAGGATCAGAAAAAACAGTTTGAAATTTTTTTATAATTAAGAACTAATTTAACATATTCTAAAATCGATCAGGATTAATTTCAACTACCTCTTTTATATATATATATATATTATTGAAATCCTTTCTGTGACACATGGCATTTTCTTAGTTAGAAATATTACATGACATTTCTATTTTTTATTTTTTAAAAAATTATAATTTAATTTAATTTAATTTTCATTAACTTTTCATTTATCATATCTTTATATTCCAATCTTTTAAATTTATTTTATTATATTTTTATATTTACTTTTAACTTTTTTAAAAAACATAAAAATATAGTTTTTAGTAAAGAATAAAAATATTATTATTATTATTATTATAAGAAAAGAAATAATGCAAGAAGTTGAATGTGGTGTTATAGAAAAAATGTGAATTTTTTAAAATAAAAATAAAAAATTTACAAGATTTTTTAAGATGTCTCAAGACACTTATCAACATAAAGAATAAAAAGAGATATTCACATTAAAAGTTATACCGATTTACTCTTATTAACCTAAGGATTACGTCCACTCTCAATTATCATTCAATAAGTATTTTTATTATTACAAAATACTATGCACAAGACTCTCTAAACTTAAAATACCCAAGAAAGGAATATGTACTAGACAATTCTTATCTAGCTATTCTGATTTCCAAACCATAAGTTGAATATAACATGCAAATATAAAATTGACAATATAAGACGTCTAGACAAGAAGACAATTTAGGTTCAAATTGGTTCTGCCTCTTGTCTTCATAAGTTTCTCTCTTTATACATAGATGGACAATATAATCGTTGAGAGGATAAGAGGGTTTCCAACATCTTCTACTTATCTATTAAATGCATGGTCTTGTAAAATAGAAAAGTTGCTGCTATTAGTAGATAAATAGTTGTTGTTGTGACAAAGTATTTTACACTTTTTTTTTTTTTTACTTTTCTTAAGACAAATAAGTTTTTTAATAATTTTTTGATAATTCATTTTTGTCTTATACAAATACTGAAAAACATATCTTTTCTCAGGATAAGTTGGACGAGCTTGTTGAGTATTCCTCCTAGAATAAGATACTAAGATATAGGTAATGTCTTACGATATTTTGACGCCTAAGTAGTCTAGAGACGTTTTTCCATTGTACCTATCTAAATATACTATTTTGCATATATTTTTGTTATCATTAAAATATAATAAGACGTTTAGACAATTGTAGAATCTTAAGACATTTAGACACTTGAATAGTATAAAGATGCTATCCTTTCTACATCTCCCTCATTTAAACATTAGATATTACTTATTCCTTTTAATAAAAATTTAATTAAATTCTAGATTTTAAAAATAATAATAATAACAAAAACAACAATAATAATAATAGTCATAATAATAATAATAATTATTATTATATATAATAAGTAGAAAAATATACATTCATGTGCTAAACCTATTTAATTTTTTTACAAATATATAAATTTATTTTTATAAATTTTCATAAAAATAACATGAAAATTATTATTTTAGTATTATATATTTCAATAATAAAATAAATAATCTTTTGAATAAAATATGTGTATAGTTATAAATTAAAATAAATATTAAATTTTTAATCTTATAAAAAAATTGTTTCTTTCATCAATAATAATTAGTAACTAGAAGAAAGATTATTATAAATAATATTTTATTAAATTTAAATTTAATATTTATAAATAGAAGAGAATAAAATAAAAAGTATTTATTTTTAAATTTTTTATTTTTATATGAAATTAAAATTGAAAAATTATTAAAATTAATATTCTTTTATTTAGAAATTTGTATGAACTTAGAATATATTATGAATCAATTAATATGTAAAGAAACGTAAATTTAAATTATTTGATAATTAATTATTATATACATTTTGTGATTATTATAACATGAAAAATATAATATGCATAAATTTATAAATATATTTTAACCATTTTAAATTTTTTATGATAATAAAAAATAATTCTTATTTTGATGTCATTTAAATAATTTATTTGATATTATAGTTTTATTTAAAAATAAATAAATAAAACATAAGGATTCTTAAATAAAAAAATAACAATCAAAATATATATATTAAATGGTTATAACACAATACATTAATAAAACAACATAAAGTCCTTATTTAATAACCATCTAATATAACAATTAACAACTGAAATATTATACATAAGTAGTTCATGACATTCACATTACAATTAATCAATTAATTAATAAATAATAAATATTCATAAATCCTTCAAATGAATTATCATTTATAGATATATATTCAATGCATGATATGAGTACGTATTAGCCACGATTAAGATAAATATCACATATCTATGACATGTATATAAGTCTAATATTTCTCTAAAAAATGGCTAAGATTCTATGCTTTCATAATAAATCCTATCTAAATCATTATTATGAAAACAAGTTCAACTAACTATAGTAATCTTCAAGCTCTAGTTAGAACAATCAAATTCAATTGTGATAACTCCTATTACAGGGGAGTTCACCTAGGCCTTCTAAGATCCTCACACTTAATAAACATACTCCAAGATTGATACGAATTAAGTGTTATGATTTTTCAAGATATGCAGGTATTATATCTTTTTATATAGCACCTCATCAATCATAATGCATATGATGTGTAACATCCTACATAATGCATATCATGTGTAACATCCTACAAATAAAAATTGTTTTACACTTAGTCATGTATGTGAGTTTATTATTAGATTGTTATTTCATGATATAGAATCTTTTTAAAAATTACCATTAGTGAAAATAAGGTAATTTTTTTTTAAAAAAAAGTCTTAGTTGGAAATGCAAGTTTCGTCGTAGTAATTATCGTATTAAAAAATAAATAATCAAACATTCTGACTTTGGAAATGCATATATAGACTTGCTACTTATTTCAATCAATTAGGTTCACAAGTTAGCACAAACACTTACATGTCATGAATTATACAAACATTATAGTCACATAGTCCATACGCTTTAAAGAAAGTTAAGTTAAGGCATTAATGTCTTCGCATACTTAATTATACACATAACTACTACTATCATACATCATATACAATATAATACAAGTTTACATACTGTTGTTTTATCTTTACTGTTGATGTGAGGCATGTAGCTGCACTGTCCTCAAGGATATTTGCACCTTGTTGTATTATTTCTCAAGATTTAACAGACTCATCTGCAAATAGAAAGTAGGAGCAAAACTAACAAAGAAGGTAAATAATCCAGCAGTAGAAAATAGGAAAGTGTTTGTATGTTTCATGCAGAAAAGGTAAGTTAAGACTCCTTTATATAAGAGTGATGCTTCAGAAAAGATAAGTGTCGAGTAAATGATAATAAAATTCTTTTAAATACATAATTAAATCGATTTAAAATTTGAATTTAAATTTTAAAATTTCAAACACAATTTAATTTGCATTAAACAAAAATATTCGAATTAAAGCTAGTTCATAGAATGTAGACATATTTTGAAATCTGATTAGTGTAACAAACAATCTTTTAAAATTGGATAATTAAAAAGAAATAACTCATAATAATCCATGGTTTAATCACAATGAATAATCAAAATAATTAAGGTCAATAATGCACAATGATTGGCAACTTAAAATTGACATGGACCTCCATTTATCACATGTAGGGGGGAATTTTTCAATTTGAACTAAATCGATTCAAGCTCATATGCGCGAGGACACATCTCTTCCATGCTTGTTTACAAGCCCAAGGGATGTCCTAGTTGTCGCAACCGTAATTTCGACGAGATGGAGAACTCGCTAAAATTTTGAAAATAGATTTTTATGATTAAGTGGAGTCGCCACCAAATTTTTATTTAAAGGAAAAATACTTGGAAAAAGCCCTGACTCGAAGAAGAGATTTAGGTTCGGGAGTCGGTTACGAGTGGTGAAGGTATTAGGCACCCTACTCGCCTATTTCAAAGAACAGTACCCTTGAACTGAGTGTGTGATTATTTGAAATTTTTTTGATCCCTTTAATTAGTGTGAAAATAAATAACTTGATGGAGGTTATCCTGACAGGACTTGATCCTGCTCCTACGTATTTCCCGGTGCAATAGGAAACTCAAGGCTTATGTAGTTCTAGTTTGACTTGAAGGCTTAACCTTCGAAGATGCTTGAAGTAAAGGAATTTTGAAAATGAACGCTTTGTTTTGAAAAAAAAACTTTTAAAAGGGAAATCCTCATCCACATATGCACAAGGTTCAAGACAACTACGGCTGCATTTGGACCCATACGAACCTCTAAACAACGAACAGCAGAAAAAACTACCAGTTCGTGCTTAGGGCTCATCGCGTGAGATCCAGAATCACAAAGCCAGATTTTTATTTTAGAAAACCATGAATGATAAAATAAGCAAGATTTTTAGTTTGCAAATAGAAAGGGCAATCCCAATCCACATATGCACAAGGTCCATGACAACTACGGCTGCACTTGGACCCATACGAATCTCTAAACAACGAACAGCAGAAAAAGCTACCAGTTCGTGCTTAGAGCTCGTTGCATGAGATTACGGATTGCAAAACAAAATTTTTATTTTGAAAAGCGATGAACAATAAAACGGGCAAGATATAATCGAATGAAAAGGGATACGGGGCTGCGCTTATCATTGAGGGAAATTTATGGATTTAATTTGTATCAGAAGAACTTTGAAAAGTTAAATTGCAATTAGAGGTTTGAATTATTGGAAATGTTGAGGAAATTTAGCAAGTGTTAGCAATTTTGGGATTTATCAAGCAATTATGGAATTTTCATGAATTATGGAATTTTTATGGATTTATTTAATAATTATGGAAATTTTATGGATTTATTTATTTTTATTTATGGAATTTTTATGGATTTATTTGGAATTAAGGGAAAGGCTAGGGACAAAATGGTAATTGAGGAGCTGGGGACAGAACTGGAATTATTGGGAATGGTCAGGGGTAAAATGGATATTCTGCACTTTGGGACAGAATGGGAATTAATGAGAAGAATAGGGGCATTTTAGGTATTCTGCCCTTTGGGGACAGAGTGGGAATTAATAGGAAGAACAGGGGCATTTTGGTAATTTGTGGAGTTGGGGACAGAATTGAAATTATTGGGAATGGCCAGGGGTAAAATAGGTATTCTGCACTTTGGGACAGAATAGGAATTAATGAGAAGAATAGGGGGCATTTTGGGTACTTAGGGAAAATTAGCTTTTTGGTGAGGAAAATTAGCTTTTTGGTGAGGAAAATAGGAAACATTGGAGGCGGGGTTCGAACTGTGAGACGTGAGTATGCAAGCCCACCCTTCAACCATTTAAACCACTCAAACATATTGGCTTATTACTCTTTTAGTTTGTAATGTCTGTATGGGCTCGACTTTCCCTCCCCTGCTTTTGATTATTTAAGCGTATGGATTGAGGGAGCCCATCCAACACTGTTATAGACGTATTGGCATAAATGCATGCAACGTGGGAAATGAACGTTCATCCAATCTTGTGGTCATCTTGACGATCCCCTGCCTTGGGCTGTATGAATCAAGAGTCTGAACCTGAATTGTTTGAATTGGTGGTCTTACCAAAAGGAATTCGCTAATTCTTTCAACTCTCGAATTATTACTATGTGGATTCAAGCAAACAATTATACAGGGAAGTTTGAATTCGACTCTCACTGGCCTTGGCAGTACGCCACCTTTTAAACCAGAGCACTGATTGGCTTGGGTAGCCTGGGATTGACTTTAAGAATCCTTAGCAAACGTAGTTGCATGCATGCGGTTCTATAGGTTTTATGTCGTCCAGGGCGCTCGAATGAGATATATCATTTCAGGATTTTGCTGCTTCCATATGCTTCCTGTTTTCTTTACTTGGCTTATGAGAAATGAACATCATTACTTCCTACCTTGATTGCATGTCTTAGCATCATACACTAGATTCAATATCCATCTACATCTCCTTAGACGCTTGCTACTCACATTAGGGGGTTCATCAAAGAATTGGTTACCCTTTTCTTTCGCTCTGGTCGGGTACTCGGCCACCTAGTTATGATTCTGCCTTATTGGGACATGTTTCAAACAAGACCTCTCATACTAAGTTACTCCCTTACCTTGATAGCAATATTTCAACTGAGGTAGGCTCCCCTGCCATTGGGGTAGCGTTGTGTGAGGTCCTTGTTGTTTTTTTTTTTTGGGGTAAGATGGTTTAATGTAAGAACGAGGGAACGTTATGCCTCTTCCTACCCTAGAAGACGACCATGTTACTTACCTACACAAGCTCTACGAAGACTCAGAATCAACCCCTCATTATAGATCCTCCCCATGTTGTTGCTCCGAGGATATTGGTTTACTTGCATGTGATGTCGACCAAATCCTCTTGCACCAGGTACCGCCCTTAAAACATGCATAGTCCTACTGACCTTATGCGTTTAGCTATATTATTAGGGCAACGTTATACATCCTCTCATGGAGACAACCAGACGTTGCTCCTCCAATTCTGAGACGACAAGACCAGGCTCCTCCAAACCGAATGGGGCAGAGTTTGATCCTCAGTTAGTGATGGAATCCCCTACAATTCTTAGTCCCTCCCTCTCTAGTTTCCTAGGCCATATCCAGCCTTCTCTTCCTAGAGTCTCTCATGGGTTCTGCTAAATGTCACCTCCATCCCTCGTCTTAGGTTTCTGTGGCCAAGTAAGGGACTTTACCTTTCGATTTTCCCCTTTCCTACCTTGTTAAATTACTCCTCTTCTAACTATACCATAAAACAGGAGACGTAGTCATCTTATCGTGGTGTCCCATAACATGCATGAATGGGAACCCTAGGGTGTTTTCTCAGACCCAACTAAACCTCTCTACCTCTTCGTATTCATTATAGGACTCTCCATTCATATCACTACTTGCAAGCACTATGTAAACTACTATACGACCTAAATCGTGGTCTCTTTACCTGACTCCGCTCGATCGACTCCCCAGAAATGAGGCTAGGGTCCTATCATTCTTGATGTGTGACGTACTGCTCTTGGAAACGAAGGTGCTCTCATCTTGCCATGGGCTTGCTATTACACCGGCGGAATTTCCTTATCTATATCATCGAGGTTCGTTTTTCACAAAGCGCCCCATTTCTTGCTCAAGAAACCGTGGTCAGTTACCCATTCGCTATGGCTAATGATTATACATTCGTATAATTCAATTCAGCACACCAGGGGTGATTTCATAAGCTATATAATTATCACAAACACCATGTAGGTTGTCTTTATTCATAGGAACAAGATTCGACCAAGAATTATCTAAGGTCTTCCATTCTTGGGAAGATGGAGTCAATCATGCATGTGGCCATATACATATCCATGCCAGTGATTAATCAAGTTATACTAGGCTTCCACATCGCTCAAGATGCAGAAAGGATGGAGAACAAACCTGTTACGGAGTTGAGGCAGAGATGGACGACAGGGTTGATCGGAGGCTGTGGTCTTTCCTTTCTTGGATGTCCCTCGAGCGATCTCCAGCAATTCCCTTTAGCAAGATCTTCTTCCCCTTTTCTGCGATCCAAAAATCCGAACCCCTTTAATACTTGGCTTCTTCTTTTTATACCTCTCCCCTATTCTTTTCTTTCTTTCTCCTTTGTATTTCTGCTTTTCTTTGGATTTTTTTTATGTTTAATTGCAGATTTTGATTTTTGATCTTTCCTTTTTTAATTTTCAGACTTTTCTTTTTAATTTTTCTATATTTTTCTTTCTGTTTTTTTTAATTATTCACAATTTCATCTTCCAAATTTTTTTTCTTTTTTTTTATTTTGTTTGTTTTTTTATAAATTTTCTAATTTTAATTTGCTTTTAATTAAATTATTTTCTTTTTCATATTTTATATAAAATTTTTTTATAATTTTTCAGATTTCGAATTAATTTTTTCTTTTTCAATCCTTTAATTGCTTAATTTTTCTGATTTTAAAATTTTTTTTTATTTTTTCTAACTTTTTAATTTTTATTTCTATTTATTAGATTTCGAATTTTTTATTAATTTTCAAAATTTTAAATTTTCCCTTAATTTTTCAGATTTTTCCTTTTATTTTAAAGTTTTTATTCATCTTTTCTGATTTTTTATTTTTCTATCCTTTAATTAATTTTATTTTCTGATTTTAATTTTTTTTTTGTTTTTGATTTTTAGCTTTACTTCCCATTTTTATTTTAGATTTTTGAAATCTTTTATTTCTGATTTTAACTAATTAATTGATTTATTATCATTATTTCGGTTTCACTGGTTAATCATATTTCTCTATACATTTTGAATTTCTTGGGATTTTTTATTTCAGTTTATCCATTGACTTACCTTAGAATGGGCCTCAGATATAATTGAGTGTTTACACTAGTATATAAGGACTTCAATGGTCCCTAGTCCAATCCATGTGGGACTTATCCCTTTTGAAATATTACCAACGCATACTACATATTTATATTACAGTTATCCATGACTATTAAACAAAATATACACTATGGATATGACTCAAACTTCATTGCATCAAAGTCCACACAAACGCTTCAATAATGGGGCCACGATGCTCCAGTCATAAACTCTCATCCAAGGCATAAAAGGTTCCATCTTCCATCTCTTGGAAGGCTCGAAATGGGTGAGATTTGGGATAAGGAGAACTACCCTCGATGACCAAATGTGAGAAAAACTATGATAGTGAGAAGGCGTCTAAAGGTCACTCTTCCCTTCAGATGAAGAAGAGTCTTCCACTGGTGCAGCTGGAGGCGCCTGATAACCGGGTGGTGGAGGGAATACCATGTTGGGATGAAAAGTATTAAAAGGAATGGCGAAGTTCATTATGGAAATTTGGACTCATTACAACAGATACAAAGAGATGGCCCAAAGAAAAGTCGACTCTCACATTGGCTTGGGCGATAACAACTAACCTGTGAGTGTTCATGGACCAATTAACTTTGTTGAGCTCAATAAACATTATTGCGATCGTGAAAGAAAATTGTAGCATTTGGGATGAAAATGGTGGAAGAGGAATGAGAAACTAGGTTTCTCAATAGAACTTTATTCTAGAGTTAGTGACAACATTTTCAACCTAGCCACTTTAGTTTATTGAGAAACATGTCATGCATGTGAGTTTATTTTTAATTTTTAGAAAAACCTTAGCTAAAGTAGATTTCTTTTTACAAAAATAGGAACTAGTTTTTATCATGAGCATACAAATTACTTATTCTAGATTTTTTGAATCTCATATACTTTTAAGATCACATTACATCGTATCACAGATATCATTTGACTACCATTTCATTCATGCCTAACATAATTCTTCTCCTTTCTCTATCACTTTCTTAGTGATAATCTAGATCATAACATATAATATAAATTAGTCAAACAATATCTTTTCACTAGGTCTACTACTCTATCTTCTATTCTTAAAACATGAGCTCATTCCTTGATGGGCGTCACCATCATAATCATTGAAGACCTGTCACTTCATAATAGAAGGATTTTTGGAGAACCCTTTTGTCTCCACCTTAGAAGGACCCCTTTTAAAGACACATTAAGAGTAGTATTAAATTTTCACATAAATTCTTTCTTTAGTGATCCCTTAGATAATTAGGTTCCTTTTTAAAGCTTATAGATAACATGCATACTCAAACAATCTAAATAATATGCCATGCACATATAGTCTCTAATTCAAACTACCTTCACCCTTACCATCCACACATGAGCATCATATAACGCATTACTTTTTAAACAATTCAAGAATACATTCCATACACTTTACATTCATATTTATGTACTCATAAGACAACACTACAAGGTGGCATAATTATTTTAATTAGAAACTAATCTTTTAATAAAAAATTTCTTAATTATGGTTAATGTAGAGTTTTTGGATAAC
This sequence comes from Canavalia gladiata, assembly GCA_037954105.1. Classification (NCBI taxonomy): domain Eukaryota; kingdom Viridiplantae; phylum Streptophyta; class Magnoliopsida; order Fabales; family Fabaceae; genus Canavalia; species Canavalia gladiata. The sequence continues at coordinate 12,419,872 of CM075662.1, read as the reverse complement.
ATGCAACCTTCCTCCAAGAATTTGTCAATCCTACTTATTCCTTAAGTTTTATGAGAAATCTCTCATAGGAACTTAGTCCATTTATCCTTCTAAGTTACCCTCAACCATTTATTTTATCAAAGATTAAGTTTCTCTTAATATTTTTAATATAAGTTCATGAAATGTTAGAGTTCTAAAATACTTCGCCGAATGGCCTCCTTTAGGTATATCTTCTTTGTGTTCATCAATTTAGATATTTTATGCACAATTTACCTATTTCTACTTTAACTATTAGAAGTTTTATACTTTCTTGACTAATAACTTTGCTAATTAAGTTTGAAGCAATAATTAACCTACTTGTTTACCTCTTTGCCTATAAATTCAAAGCTTCTTACTTATATCTTATTTAAATATCTTTAAGCATAAAAATTAAACTACTTTACCTAATTATTCTATAGGTGGCCAAATCTACTCCCTAAGTTCTTAAAGCATTATGGTTCATTTTTTTTTCTTACATTAGAAGGTGATTTACACTAGTTAGCACTTAGGCTATTACTCCATACCAACTTAGAGATTTTTAGGACTTTTCCTTCTTGTTTAGTAGGCATGGCTGAATGGTCCATCTCTTTAACTCAACTTCATAATTGATTCCTATTCACCATCTTATGCATACTTAGTCTTAACAAAATTTTAACTCATATTCACCAACTTATCCATGCATGGTTGAATGCTTACCCAAACCATTATCAAATCTCCTTCAAACTAATAATTTATTTCTTATACATGGTTAGGATCCTCTTTACACCTTAGTCAAAATTTTAAACTCAAGTTTTTTTAATTTAGTGGGAAGTGGCCGAAATCACTATATGTCCAAACAAAGGTCCTTTTCTCAATTTCTTTTCACGTGACATTTGTGTCATAAATTTTAGCACTTGGTACATAACATGCCTTTGGATCCATAAAGGTTTGTCCTTACTCCATAAATTTGGTCATGGTCATGGAGGGTCTTAATTGTCTTGTTCAACTTTGGGTCCATAAGTCCACCCTTACTCTTACTAGGTTTAAGGTTTAAGTTTTAAGTTAAGCTAGTAACTTTTGTGACTTAACCTTTTTAGTATTTTAGGATATTTATCATATGGGTCCAAATCTAAACTTTTATCAAAGTCCAAGTTCAAGATTAAAGCTTTTAAGAGTAGACATAAGTAAACTTACAACTTTGAACATAAAGACAAAAAAAAACATTTTTCGAGATAACCAAGTGTAGATCTATTAGATATACTACCAAATCTATCCATCTCTTACTTTTAACATCTTAAAAATTTTAATAAAAGCTTTCAAATCTGCCCAAACTTCAAAGATATCATTTTAAAAAAAAATTAACCGATTAAATTGCTCCAAAGGTTACTAGAAGTATTTTAATCCATCAAAATTTCCTTTTGACTTTCAAAAATTATTAAAAATTTATTGATATTAATTTTTAACCATCAAGGGATGTTTTGATCTCCATCAAACTCAAGCAAGTGGGATCCATAAAACTTAGAGAGAGATCCACAAAAAAAAAAATAAAAACAAACTATGAACACATAATTAAAAACTCAAAAAGTGTACAGGAAAGACCATACTTGTTGAATAATTTTATAAAGGTTTGGTGGGTCTTTTAAGTTGGTTCCCTCCTTCTTGATGGTCCACACGAAAACTCCTAGTGAAGGTGGTGGGGCTTTGTTGATTTGTCTTGTTATAACTTAAATTTCAAAGATGAAAGTTCAAGTTTAAATTAGGTTTTGGTGTTTTGAGAGAAATTGGAGTTTTGGGTGAGTTAAGAGAATTTTATTAAGTGTTTATAAAGTTCATAATGAAGCAAATAAACCTTCTTAACCCTTAGATCAACTTCAGCCACTTTAGAACATGTGGAAATTAAATTCTCACTTAAGGGCATTTTGGTCCATTTATATGTTAGTTTTCAAATTAAATGTAAATCTAAAAAATTATCTTTTTGGATTAGTTTAACACTAATATGAGTTAAATTATTATAAAAACGATTAATTTTAATTAATCAAGGTAAATTTACTTTAACCATGATTAATTTTATCTCTCCTTATTAATACTTTTGTTTTACATGTCATAAATGGTGTGATGACTCATAGGATGAGCCATCACCTTATTTTCCACATGCTAATTTTTGTGCTCAATAAATAAGGTCCAATTCCTAGCTTTTGCTTCACATTTTCTTTCCCTCCCAATCTTCTATGGATATTTTGGCAATTTTTTGAGAATTTTCCATAAAGTTTTCAAATTGTTCTTCTGACGTATATAATGTAACACCCTAAAAATAAAGTCTATTTTTACACTAAAGTCATACACACGATTTTTATTATTAGACTGTTACTTCATGATGCAAAATCTTTAGAAAATTATTATTGGTGGAAATACGGTAAATTTGTTTTTAAAACACCTTGGTATATAATACAAGCTTCGTTGAAATAGTTGTTGTATTGAAAAATAAATAAATAGACATCCTCATTCATGTTTAATTAATTAATTGTCTATGTTTCTTTTACCATTTTATACTTCTCTCTAATGAGCATAAATACAACTTATCACAAACATAGATATGTCAAAATTCATGCAAACTTTATAGCCATACAGTCTATATACATACTTAGCTTAGATAAGTTAGGTTAAGAAAATACATATGTCTTTACACACCTAATTACATGTATAGTTACTATTATTATATACATACATCACATATATTATGATATAAGCTACATACTAGTTAATTAGAGTACAATCATCCATCTCTTTATAAAATATACATTATAGGTAACGAAGGTTTCATCCATAGACTTTCATCCAAGGAAATGAAGGTTTCATTTGTCATCTCTTGAAATGCATGGAATGTAATGACCTAGGGAATGGAGAACTGTCCTGTGATGACCAAACATGAGAAGTACTATAGTAATGGATGGTGTTTATGGATCACTCTCCCCTTTAGATGAGGAAGAATCTACTGCGAGTGCAGCTAGAGGCACCTTGCAGTTAGGTAGTGGTGGAACCATATTAGGGTGGAAAGCTTTAAAAGGAATGACAAACTCCATGATTTAGAAGTTTGGGCTTATAACTGCAGATACAAATAAGTGTCTCAAAGAGAAATATACTCGTATGTTAGCCTGAGTGGTAATGATCAATCCATGGATGTTTGCTAATCAATTAATGTTATTGAGCCCCACGGAAGCCACCATGGTTGCGAACGACATCTGGAGCATATGGGAAGAAAATGGTGGGGAAAGGGTAAGAAACTAAGGTGGTGTTTAGTTTTAGAAAACATTTTCTATTTTCTACTTTTAACATTTTGTACAGAAAACAATGAAAACAGAAAAATAGTTGTTTTCTATTTTCACTTTTCAATACAAAATTTTGAAAACAGAAAACAGAATAAGAACAAGGTGAAATTTTTGTAGATAAAAGTGAAATTAGAAACCAAACAGCGCCTAAGTTTCTCAACAATCCTAATTTGCTCAATGAATATTTCTTTCTCCAATCTTGCTATCCCACCAAAACTTATTCATCATACTTTCAATATGTTGACACAATCCCATTGAAAACATAAAAAAACTCATGATATAAGTAAAAAATTGATTGGGCCATTGATTTAATAAGGATTTTCCCCTTACTTGAGAGAAAATCATTCTTTGGATCAAATTAACTATTTGTAATCATTCTTGGATCAAATTTTATATAATAGTTAGGATTAAATTTTATCTTTCAAAATCTTTCTTGAATAAATTCAAAAACTTGAGATTTATACCTTCTTACAAATGTTGGGAGACCTAGGTACTTTGAATGATTTTCCACTTGTTTAATTTGCAATCATTCTTGGATCAAATTTTATCTATTGGTTAAAGAAAATTTTTGACAACACTAGTCAAACTTATCTATCAATGAAATGATTATGATCATATTAGTGCTTCCATGGATCCACTATTGTTAGAAATTGGAAATTGGAAATTGGATTCTGGTGTCTCCTATATTTTGATAAAGTGATGATAACAGTGATTTGGATCCATATGCACTTTGCATTGATGAGAGAAATAACAATGTAATGATAAAAACACCGTATGATAAATGCAACAAAAATAAATGATCACAAACTTGCAAAAACATGTGAGGAGTAATAATAAATATAGATAACAATTAAAACAACACAAATAAATAATAGGCACCAAAAATTTTAATGTGAAAAATATACTTAATATGAGAAGTAAAAACCATGAATTATCAAAACAAAACAAAAAATAGCTCCATTATGATAAAATAAGGAGCACAAATAAGTTTCAAATAAATTTACACATCGTTTTTATAATAAACTAATCCAATAAAAAAAATTCTTACAAAGAAGAATAAAAAAGATAAGAATACATCCAATCAAAGAGAGATCTTTTCTCTTTTTCTCTATCAAGATGACTTAAATCTAGACATTATTACTACATAGAAGGACAAAAATCCAAAAAAATAAAAACCTATAATCATTAACTTAATTTTAATGGATTGAAATTCATATAAATAGTCTTTTATAGTTCACTTACATTATGATTCTTAATTTTTTTTTTCATAAAATAACTTGAAAAATTAGTTAACATTATTTAATCTAAAGAATAAAAATGTGGATAATTTAAGAAACTGTTACATTAATTATGAAATCCTCCATTATAATTTTAATCTTTTGGAATTTCTTAATAAATATACAAACTATTATTTATAAATTTCAAATAAAAAATATTTCATAGAAAAATAATTCATAAAAATGTGGATAATTGAAAAACCTGTTACATTAATTACGAAATCCTCCATTATAATTTCAATCTTTTGAAATTTCTTAATAAATATACAAACTATTATTTATAAATTTTAAATAAAAAATATTTCATAAAAAATAATTCATAAAATTAGCAACATTTGTAAATTTATCATTTAACAATATACGGTAGATATTAATATCCATCCAAATTAAAAGACACTAAATGTATAATAAATAAAATTTATCTTATTAATGCAAATAATTTTTTAAAAAAATTAAAATTTGGTATATTGAATATCAAAATCATTATATGAATTAAAATATAATGATAAATTGATTAAGAATTCGATATCAATATATTAAATTTATTATTAAAAGAAAATTATTAGATTTTTAATTTTATAAAATAAAAAGTATTTTTTTCGTATAAGTATTTAAGAATAACTAAAACTTCTAAAATGAAATATATAATTAAATAATTGAGATATAATTTCATTTTATATTTTTATCATCAAATTTAATTTTTAGATATTAATTTCTTTTGAGATAGAAATGATTATTTTTTTTATTGAAATTTTGCTATCTCAAAAATAAGGATGATAATAAGTTTGATTTTTTTTTTTGATAAAAATCTATAACATGATCTATTTCATAAATAAATTGGTACAAATTTATAAAAAAAACTTTTTAAATAAATAAATTAGTTTTAAATTTGTAAAAAAAAATTGTTTAGCCTATATAAGAAATGAGGTAGACTTTTTTATAAGGTAAAAAAATATTTAAACTATTATTAATAGATAAAAAATAAAAATAATTTTATAGTAAAAATGACTTCATAAATTATCAATATGTGTAAATTTATCATTTAACCATCTAAGGAAGATATTAATATCCATCCTTGTTATGAGATACTAAAGTATATAAAAAATAAACTTTTATCATTAATATAATAATTTAAAAACAATAAGATTTCGGTTACTAATAACTTGTGAATATAGAATAGCAAAATCATTATATGAATTCAAATATAATAGTGAAATAATTCAGTATTTAGATAAGATATCAATATATTAAAGTTACTATTAGAAGGAAATTATTAAATTCTTAGATTTATAAAATAACAAGTATTTTTAGATTATAAATATTTTAAGATCTAAGATTTCTAAAATGAAATATTATGAGATAATTGGAATATAATTTAATTTAATATTTTTATCATCAAATTTATTTTTTGATACTAATTTCTTTTGAAATAGGAATGATTATTTTTTGTTGAAATTTTGTTATTTAAAGAATAGGAATGTTCAATAAGTTAAAATTTTTGACAATAATTTATGACCTAAAATGATCAGTTTAATCTGTATAAAACATGAGATAGAATTTTATTAATAAGATTTTGATTGGATTGTTTCCGTTTACTTGTAAATTTTGTGCACATACCTACTCCAATTAATGCATTTTTTTTATAAATAATAATACTGTATATTATTTTTTTTATATTTTTTAAAACTATTAATAAAAATCCTTCCTAATGATTTGTAATTTAACTTTTTAGAAACATTTTAATAAATATGAAAATTATTATTGGCAAAAACATAAAATATAAAAATTTATAGTAAAAAATGATGTCATAAAATTATCAACACTTGTAAATTTAACCATTTAAGGAGGATATTAATATCCATTCTTATTATAAAATATTAATATATATATAAAAATAATCCTTTTATCATTAATACAATAGTTTAAAAAAAATAAGATTTTGTTAGTAATAACTTGTGTATATAGAATAGCGAAATCATTATATGAATTAAAATATAATTGTTAAATAATTAAATAATTGTTAAAAGGAAATTATTACATTCTTAATTTTATAAAAGAACAAGTATTTTTTACTTATAAGTATTTTAAGAATAATTAAGATTTCTAAAATAAAATAAATTATGAGATAATTGAAATATAATATAATTTTATATTTTTATCATTAAATTTAATTTTTGGATACTTAATTTTTTTTAGATAAAAATGATTAACTTTTATTAAAATTTTTCTATCTAAATAAAAGTGACAATAAGTTAGATTTTTTTTTCATAAGAATCAACTATCTCGCCTGATTATTAGGCATAAATATTAAAAAAAATATTTTAAATAAATAAATTAAATTTAGATTTATAAATTTTTTTTATAGCCTATATGACAAATAAGCTAGGTTTTTTTTTTTTATAAGATTTTGATTGTTGTGTTTCAGTTTAATTACTCTGAGTTTTATGTATATTTCTAGTATAATTAATAAATTTTTTATAAGTAATATTACTCAATATTAAGCATAGTTTTATTTTTTCAAAACTATTAATAACATAATCCTTCCTCTGATAGTTTGTAGTTTAACACTTTAGGAACTTTTAAATAAACATACAAACTATTATAGATAAATAAAAAATAAAAATTTTAAAATAAAAACAATTTTAAAAAATTATTAACATAATCTGTTTAATAAATAAATAGGTACAGATTTAAAATAAAATATTTTTTTTAAAATAAATATAAATTTAAAATAAAATATTCTTTTAAAAAATAAATTAATTTTAAATTTTTAAAAAAATCTATTTAACGATGTGCTTAGACTTTTATTAATAGGATTTTCATTGAATTTTTTCATTTCAGTTCATTCCTAGTCCAATTAATACATTTCTTATAACTAATCGTACTCATTATTAAGAAAAGTTTATATTTTTTAAAACTATTAATAATAACAAAATCCTTCTTGATGGTTTGTAATTTATCTTTTTAGGATATTTTAATAAATATGCAAACTATTATGGATAAATAAAAAAAAAATTTATAATAAAAGTGTTCACATAAAATTATCAACATATATAGATTTATCATTTAACTATTTAAAAAGATATTAATATCCATCTTTATTATGAGATACTAAAGATATAAAAAATAATATTTTATTATTAATATAATAATTTAAAAAAATATGATTTTATTAATAATAACTCGTGTACATAGAATAGTAAAATTATTATATGAGTTAAAATATAATAGAAAATAATTAAATATGTAGATAAGATACGAATATATTAAAGTTATTATTAAAAATAAATTATTACATTTTTAATTTTATAAAATAACAAGTATTTTTTTTTTATTATAGGTCTTTTAGGAATAATTAATATTTTTTATTATAGGTCTTTTAGAAATAATTATTTTTTATTAAAATTTTACTATCTTAAAAAGCTGGATGAAAATAATCAAATTTTTTAATAAAAATTTATAATTTGATCTGTTTAATAAATAAATAAATAAATTTTTTTAAAAAAATTATTTTAAATAAATAAGTTAAATTTAAATTTATTAATTTTTTTTATTATATAAAAGGAACGAGCTAGCTGGTCTCAATGTTTAGCCCAAAAGGAAATTCGCAACTGATCACTACCAGCAATTATAGATTTAATAATAGCCTTTTCCCTTGCAATATTATTTATTGAAAATTTTCTAGTTTATAAGATTTGGAATTGATTTTGTTCCTCTTTTTTCTTTTTATTTCTATTTTTTTCTTTATTTTTGATCTCTCAGAATAACTTTCTTGACTGGTGAGGTACTAACAGGATTTGAGTTATCTTTAACTAAAATTTCATTCCGTGTATATGTTGACAAAGTGTTCATGTATAATGCTATAGGATGTCATGATCAACCAACCACAGTAATAATCTTTAGTCTTTTCATTTTTTAATGCAATAGCCTCATCGCATGCTTAGCAGGTACAGATAATTATAATGACTCTATTGTTGATCAAGTTAATCAATATAAAAAATTAATCTAAAAAATGTTTATTAATTACTGGATTAAATATACTTTGTCATAAATCTAAATCAAATTAATTGTTAATACAATTTTTAGAAATTAAAATAATAATTTCATAGTGTTGAAGATATTGACCGCTAGGATAAATTTAAAGCATCAAATTAATTAATTAAATGTTTAAAATTATTCCATTGTTAAGAAAACGATCATTGACAGGACAGGGCGAAATGGAAAAGGAAATTATTGAATAAAATATTAATCGATTCCATGATGTCACTCACTTTCTGCGTTCCCAGAACGCAGATTCTGTGTTCCATTATTCTGCGGCCAACTGCTTCTTCCACCTTCTCACTCACTCCACCATAGTCACTAACTCCACCATCGTCACTCCCACACTGATGTTTGGGGCAAAGCTCTTCGCCAGCTTCTCCGTACACTTCAACGTTTCTCAATCCAACTGCTTCAGAAATGGACTCGCTTCCCGTAACGCCTTCTTCAATGTGGAACCAGCAAGAAACGCTTCTACACTCTGTCTCTGTTCCATTGATCCCAACCAAGTCAATGACGGTGGCGTTTTCTCGGTTACACCTTCCAACAATTGCGACGTGGACTATCTTGGGGAAAGCACCAAAGGAAATTTGAACGTAAAGGTGGAACATCTTGACGCTTTTGGTATAAGTTCTCTACTTTTTCCGTTACTGTTTTGTGTTCAGTTGCTTATACTTTAGATTCTTGTTTATTTTGTGTTATGTTATTCTGTTACTGGTTAGTTGGGTTTGGTGTTCTGTTGGAGCTGTGGATATATATGATTATATTCTGTTGCACAGTGATTGATCCTTCTTCTGCTTTTAGTCATTGACGTTGGACTTTCATGTTTGAACTGTTGTGCAATTTTCATAGCGATCGCTATAGCATGAAAAATAGCAGCTGCAGCGCTACCATGATAAGGCTTCAACCCACTTTTACTCCTGAAACAGTGTTGTGTAGGTTGTTTTTTTTTTTTTTTGGGTAAAATTGTGATCTCTCCCCCATTTTCTTATGCCCTTTTTGCTTTAATAATGTAATAGAATTTGAAACCCTTCTTCCTTGAGGGAATAAAGTTACCTCTATTATGTCCTCTGTTCCTTAGCACTTTGCTGGTGTGCGGGGTTGATAACTATGGTTTTGATTTTGCTCCTCAATGTACTGAATAGAACCAGCTTGGATGAATTTCATGCGTGTTTGATTTAAAGTTGAGTAGAATTAATTTTGATGAATTGTTTTTAAACAATTTAATATAATTTAGTTGTGTGCATTAATTAATCTGAACCACATGCTTTTTTAAAATGTGTATTTGTCATCAGTAAGTACAAGAATTGATTCTCCAACTGTAATACAATGAACTAAATCGTTTGTTTTATTTTTGTCACAGAGCTAGACAATTTTGATAAGGAAGCCAAAGAGAAAAATACCGTGGTCCAAGTTCAAATGTTTCTTTCCCACAAAAGTTGATAATAGAAATGTTTTTTTTTTTTTGAAAACATTTGCACTGGAGGAAGCCACTCAGTCCTTGACTATTTCCCTTGTTTAATTTAGGGTAAAAGATTAGCCCATTTCTCAACTTAATCCTATTGTTATGTTTTTTTTTTCAATTAATTAACCCTCCTAAATTTTGGTTTCAAGAAATTGAATCAAAAGGAACGGACAAATGACGTTACCCTCAGAGAAAAATGGTTTTTTCCTTTCACACCTAATCCCACCTAAAGTTTGGTTTTAGGTATCTTGAGGTTAACTTCTATTTGATTTAACTAAAGTATCATTTTCACTGTAAACCCAACTTCAGCTAGGTAAGCAGAAAAATGGATATAATTCAAGGATAATGTATATAATTGTTTAATTTAAAATATTCTGTTTCCCTGCTTATGTGCCAATTTGGGGTCCTCCTTGAAGTTCTTAGAAACAAGGATATAGTAATAAACACTTTTTGTAACGAAGTATTGATATTAATTACAAAGATATATATATTTGGTTTTGGCAAATATCCAATACCATTATATTGATTGTGGTTGCAATGATCTTGGTTTCCCTTGTAGGAATTGATGGACATACTGCATTAGAGGGTCCAATTGAGGAGGTGGCCAGAACAGAGGCTAGAGAAACTGAAAATTTACTGAAAAAATTGGATATTCTGGTGCATTAGACCTACTAGCTATATGTTCTTGGAGTTTCAAAGTGAATTGTTATAGAATAAGTTGCACATACCTCCCCTTAAGCAGTTTATGAAGCCTATGCAAATTGCAAACTACCCATTATCTAGTTTTAAAAATTGCATTGGCCTATCCCTTTTCAATTTTGTTTTTACGAGATAATTACCCTCTATATAAAGTTTTTCCTTTTATATGCATATACTCCTTGCCTACCTTTTTCTAACACTCTTAATAAACTGCTAAAATGTAGGCCGTTGTATAATATGAAACCAGAGGGTTTGTTGTCATAGGTTTCAAAAACTTGAGACTTTGATGTAACTTACTTATAGGATTAATGTTATGTTTGGTTCCACTTCGACCTATGTGCAATTTTTGTCCCCCTATAATTTTTTTTACTCCAATTAAGTCTCCTAATTTTTCTTATTCAACAAATCAAGTCTCTGTTAGTCTGTCATCCATTTTTTAAGGAAATAACTGACATGGTGCATAATTTTTATATATTGCATAACATATTATTTAATTGGTCATCTAAAAGGACTCACTGTGATATATAGCATTATAATGCATGATCTGATGATTCCTTTTTGTTTAGTTTTTACCATATTAGTTAATTCATCTTAATCATATGTGACTGTGGGTCCTTTTAAATGACCAGCTCAGTAACATTATGCTGCTGCTGAAAATCGTGCGCTGCATCAATTATTTCCATTTGTACTTGAAGGACAAACTGATGGAATGACTTGATTTGTTTAATCAGAAAAATTAGGGGACTTGATTGGAGCAAAAAATTATTGAAGGACCAAAATCACTCAAGCACACAGTAACCTTGCCACAAAGGTGTGCCAGATTTGAGAAAGTTGTATATGATAGTGAGATTTTTTAGTAGTATATTATTTTGTTGTGTCATTGTACTATTCGAACCTTTGGCTTTCTTCATTTATGATTAATGTACTGGTTAACAGTTATCTAATAATTTTATTTTACCTCAAGATTTGGGCTCACTATACATCTTTTGCGACTTGTTATTTTTTTCTTTAATTGTTGCTGGCTGGGTCACTTTGTCTCTGTATTTTTACCCTACACTACTCTGTTTGGATTTTGGTAGGAACATTTGTAAATATACATTAAGTAAATTGCACTGTATGGTGTCCTCATGCAGAGTCCTTCTTCATCAAGAAATTCACCTTGTGGAATATTCTGCACCCGAACGTTGAATCTACGGTCCATTAGTGCCATTGGATATGACATGGACTATACCTTGATTCATTATAATGTGAAGGTAATTCTTGATATTATAGGGATTTAAGTGAGAAAGAAGTAAAAGACAGATAAAGACACTGAATAATATTTTCATGTGTATAACCTTGTAATAAAAAAAGACAAAACACTAACCCCCTATTTATACTAGTATTTGACTCATAATCCTAGTCAAATATAGAAGTGAATCAAGAAATATAAATATGGTATTGCCTCGTATAAGATCAACCAAGATAATTTAAAATATTCTAAGATACAACAGTGATTCTCTAGCTAATACTTATTAAGATTTAGGTATGTTACAGTTAAACACATTAAAACAAAACAAACTAAAAATATGATGTACTAGAGTAGGGAACAAGAACATCTGGGACTGAAGATGAGGCAAGTGGCCAGAGTTCCTGAGATTGGGAAAGGGGCTAAATTGCATTTGGAATGAAGAACTATGGAGCGATACTACATCTGGTGCAAAGGATTGATGTGAGATGCAGCCAATATAATTCACCACGGAAATGATCATCAGCAGGAAGATAGGTTACTGCCTGCATAGATTGTTGGTTTAATTGCCAAGAGGAAAACATGTAACTACCATTCTTGCTCTCCCCCTCAATGCCATTTGGCATAGCAAAATCTATAATAATACCAAAAAGGGACTAGAGAAAAATGAAGATTTACCAACAACCTAAAGATGTTGAAAAAGCAAACAAACACCCCCAAAATAAAAGGCTAGAGAAAGCTAGATCAAACCCAAAAACAAATCTACAAAGGTGGACCGATCAGGAGATGATTAAACCCAAAATGCAACCAAACATCCCTTGGAGGGGCCACTTGAGATCATGTTTATTGGCCACAACGTGGTGTCTGGAGGAGACAACAGTTGGCAAGAGGACTTCATGCACTTTCCTGCATGCAGAAAAAACTAAAAATGTCAGATTTTGGCAAATGGTGCATGGCAGTGGATTGAAGCTCTAGTGATTGTGCAGCTTAGGACCTTGCAAACCTGGAAACTCTGGTGCTAATGGAGGTAGTGGTAAAAATGTGGTAAAAGATGTGCAGATGAGGGCATATCTGAGATCAAGAGTTATAGAAGAAAGTGACATTGACCTAGGGTTTTGATTAATGGACTTTGTGCATGACCAATTGGAGGGAAAGAATCATCGAAATAACAATATTATTTCACTAGAGTTCCAAATTTTCAAGAACTTGACTGTGGAATAGTGAGGGGACAGGTCATAAAGGATGGTACAGCTTTGGTACTATATTGAAATGATAATGATTTGGGTTATGAGGGAGGAAAAGAGAGAATAAAGGAACTGAATAATATTCTCTTATGTATTAACACGTGGTGCAAGCAACAAAGCTCTAGCCCCTGTTCGTACTAGTACTAAACTCCTAGTCATAATCAAATCAAATAAGGCAGCAAATCTGAAAATATAACTTTTAATCCCAATCTCTCTCTCTTTGTGCATTCCAGTGGTTGTTGCTCAAAGCATCGAGAAGCTTACAGGGATTTTCTTTGGTCAGGGGCCTATAGATTTACTAAAGATCACCTTAGGAGATTTGCTGTAGACCTAAAAAGAGAAGGATTTTGAGTCTTGGAAATTTGGTTTTAAAACTCATTGCTTTGCCTGCCAAATGGATTTGCCTTTTTCACTTTAAACTACTTTGTTTCATCAAATTATCTTACGTATAGTTTGCATTCTAGTGGGTGAGATTCCAATTCAATTGTTAAAGCTGCACATGCTAGCCCTTGAAAATTTAAATCTCAAGGTTATGCTTTATATATATATATATATATATATATATTTGTTTCTTTGTGTTTGGGTGATGATTTTAATATTAAAGTTTGGAGGGATTATTTGGTTGGTAGCATTCCTGTTTTTGATGCTTTTTCTAGAATCTTTCACTTTTATTTTGTATAATGCTCCTATAATCTGATTTTATTCTTCAATTTATTTTTTTAGTATTTCCTAGAATTTTCTCTTATGAAATTTACATGATAGGGAATTCTCTGATTTACTGGATTCAATCTATATCTCTTTTATTCCAGAAAGAGGATTTGTTCTCTTGACAATTTGGTTTATTTTCATGCAAATCCAATTTTTTTATTTCATATTTCATCTCTCTGTCATGATTCCTACCTTCTAGATAAATCCATTTGGAAATCAATTGCTCCCTCAAAGGCTAAATCCTCTATACGGCCAGCAGTTCTAAACAGGATTAAGACCAATGATTCCCTTCAAATTCGGAGAACTCTAAATGCTTTGTCTGCTGATGATTGTGTGATGTGCAAATTGAGTTCTGAAATTGGTTCTCATTTGTTTTTGCATTGCTCAGCAGTTTCCCTTCTCCGAGATTTTTTGGTGTTTTTATTGAGGAGTGGTTTTGCATCAAGGATCTCCAGCTGTGCCTTTTCCGTTAATTTTAGAGGATTTAGCACCAGCAGAGATGCTAAAAGGCTTTGGTGCTGTTCTCAATTTGTGGTTATTTATTGTATCTCTTTGGAAATGTTGAAAATAATGTAAGTGATAACTTTGTAATGAGAGTAATTATACAATATATACAACATAATTACTCTAATTACAAAGTTACCCTATTTACATTATTTTCTACAGGAAGGAAATGCTGGAATCTTTATTGGCCATTGGTTGCCCTAGGTTTATTTGGGATTAAGCAGTTGACCTACCATCTTTATGGTGTTCTGCCAATGGCTTTTTTGGGATTGTGTCTTTCTAAGATCTTTAGACCGTTTCCCCTTTGGGGAGTAAGGAAATGCATGTTTCTCTTATCTTCTTGCATTTGACTTCTCTTTTCAACTTTAATAGATTCTTTGTTTATAAAAATTATCGAAACCATTCCTATGAGATCATGCAAGCATATCTTAGATATTCTATGATAGAATGATGATTTTATGAGATATTTTCTTGATAATCTAATAGTAATCATATGGTGATGTCAGATAGTTTTATTATAATTTAACTACTAAGCTTGCACATATAACTATGTTTTAATCTTCAGTTGTATTATATATCATTGATATAAACAAAAAAATTACAAGTAATCTATTATAATTTTAGAATTAGGTTATATAAAGGTGATACAGACTGTGATATGGGCATCACATGAGTTTTTTAACGAACATTCTTTTTTGTCATTTGTTAATTTTTGACAGTTTACAGCACAACTAAAAGTATAATTTTCCCGGTACTACACTTAAAGTGTTTACTTACATACGTTTACATCATTTGCATTGTACTTCAGAAAAAGGTTATTTATTGTTATGTGCTTCCTGAAACTATAAGCAGACCTAGTAAATGAACTCCGACAATATGGATGTGTGTTCTTACAGGCTTGGGAAGGGCGGGCTTATGACTACTGCATGGAAAACCTCAAGAATATGGGTTTCCCTGTTGATGGACTTGCATTTGATCCAGACCTGGTAATATGTTATCTCTGGCAAACTAAAGCTAAAACATTGTGTGATTGATTGGATTTGTATTCTCTCGATTTGTCCAAGCATTATTTGCTTTCAATTAAATTGTTCAGGTTATTAGAGGCCTTATCATAGATAAAGAGAGAGGCAATTTGGTTAAAGCTGATCGATTTGGTTATATAAAAAGAGTCATGCATGGAACCAAAATGCTATCTACTCGTGCTGTGAGGTAAGTGTTGAGCACTGTCATTCTGAATTTTGATAATAGAAATTTGTGCAGAGTATTCTTGCTAAATTGTTATATCAACAGACCTTGCTTCATGCAACAACTTGTTCAAATATATATATCTCTTTAGTTGATAATTATGCTATAATAATGCTTTCTAGATAAATGAATTTGTTATTTAGCATTAAGTTATTGATGAACTATGGAAGTTGATAGCTGATATAATGCATTTATATATTCAGCTGTCTGAAGTCAAGTTATCACCTTAGGGTTCACCGGTTAGGTGAAGTTCAGTGCTTCATCCTCTCAAATAAGTTAAACTTATACTTGTGCATCATACATAAGCACCTGGGTTAGCCCTGTTCCTGATAGAATATCTGAAAAATATCCAATAATATCATAATTATATCTTTTAGGGTAATGTAGAGTATCTTAGGATCTTGAAAGTAGAAGAGAGTTAGAGAGAGAGAGAGAGAGAGAGAGAGAGAGAGAGAGAGAGAGAGAGAGAGAGAGAGAGAGAGAGAGAGAGAGAGAGAGAGAGAGAGAGAGAGAGAGAGAGAGAGAGAGAGAGAGAGAGAGAGAGAGAGAGAGAGAGAGAGAGAGAGAGAGGAGAGAGAGAGAGAGAGAGAGAGAGAGAGAGAGAGAGAGAGAGAGAGAGAGAGAGAGAGAGAGAGAGAGAGAGGAGAGAGAGAGAGAGAGAGAGAGAGAGAGAGAGAGAGGAGAGAGGAGAGAGAGAGAGAGAGGAGAGAGAGAGAGAGAGAGAGAGAGAGAGAGAGAGAGAGAGGAGAGAGAGAGAGAGAGAGAGAGAGAGAGAGAGAGAGAGAGAGAGAGAGAGAGAGAGAGAGAGAGAGAGAGAGAGAGAGAGAGAGAGAGAGAGAGATGAGAGAGAGAGAGAGAGAGAGAGAGAGAGAGAGAGAGAGAGAGAGAGAGAGAGAGAGAGAGAGAGAGAGAGAGAGAGAGAGAGAGAGAGAGAGAGAGAGAGAGAGAGAGAGAGAGAGAGAGAGAGAGAGAGAGAGAGAGAGAGAGAGAGAGAGAGAGAGAGAGAGAGAGAGAGAGAGAGAGAGAGAGAGAGAGAGAGAGAGAGACTGCAATGGGATGCACTGCAATGAGCTGTCCCCCTGACAATGCACTGCAATGAGCTGTCCCCCTGACACTAGTACTTTAAGAGTGAAGTACACAATGCATTCAACGTACATATTAGTCAAGCCCATACACTCTCAATAGTCTCACTCAACCTAATAACAACTCCTAACATTCTCCTTCAAGTTGGAGCATTGATAGTGATCATGCCAGCTTGTTACAAATGAAATCAGCACGCACTCCATTTGAGGCCTTCGTAAACAAATTTATAAGTTGATCTGCAGTCTTGACATAAAATGTAGATACAAGATTCTATTGAACCTTCTCTTGAATAAAATGATAATTAACCTCTATTTTCAGTTCTTTTATGGAAAACTGAATTTCATGTTATGTGCAAGGCAGCTTGGATATCACACCATAGTTTCATAGTATATGTGTTATCCAATCTCATCTTGCCCAAAATTTATCTCACCCCATACATTCACAAGTAGTTTGAGCCATACCTTGGTACTTTGCAGATCTTGCCACCACATTTTTCATTTTGCTTTTCCATGATATCATATTCCCTTCGAAAAGTACACTATATCCTATAGTAGATTTTCGGTGCATAAGGGATCTTGCCCAATCTACACCTGAAAAGGCTTCCACTCGCATGTGTCCATGATCCTTGTGTACAATCCCTTTCATTGGAGCTTTCTTCTGGTATTTAACAACGCAAATTAGTTGTTCTCAATGAGTGTCAGTTTGGGTAGTCATAAACTGACTCACAACACTAACATGGAAGCAATATTTGGCTTGGTGACAGTCAGATAATTCAGCTTATCCACCTTTATTCTATATATTTGTGTGTCAGAAAAAGAAACACCATCTGCTGTAAGTTTTATACATAGCTCCATAGAAGTCTCACATTGGCTCTTATAAGGCCAATCTCGGCTAGCAAATTCAAAACATACTTCCTCCATGGTAAGTAGATCCTATTCTTTGAATACATAACTTCAACACCCAAGAAGTATTTCAAGTCTCCACAAGTCTTTGGTTTGAAATTTAGTCTGGAGAAACACCTTCAATTTGCCAATCCCGGCACTATCACTCCTTATAATCAACATATCATCAACATATACAACTAATAAAATATCACTCAGCCACCTCACTAAATCTCCCAAACCAAGATCTAGGTGATTGCTTTAGGCCATATAATGACTTCTTTAGTCAACACATCTTTCCATACCTCCGTTGAGCAGCAAACCCAAGTGGTGATTGTAGGCACACTTCTTCCTATAAGTCACCATGTAAGAAAGCATTCTTCACATCTAATTGAAACAAACACTAATGATTAATGGAAGCAAGGGAAATGAAATGCAAATTGAGGAAACCTTAGCCATGGAAGAAAAGGTATTACTATAATCAACTTCATATATTTGGCAACTAATTGTTCTTTTAAGAGAGCATAGAACCATTAGGATTTACTATGGTAGTGTAAACCCACTTACATCAAATTGTTTGTTTCCCTTTGGGTAAAAGGACCAAATCCCAAGTCTCATTATGTTCAAGAGTTAGTAGATCCTCCTCTATAGCTTGCTGCCAATCATCATGACATAAAACATTTGAAAGAGACTTATGAATAAAAATGTAATCTCTACTATCAACAAAAGATTGAAACATAAAGTATAAACATACAGAAGAGACATACAAAGGATATGTACAAGTACATTTACCTTATCTCAAGGCTATGAGCCAGTCAAGATCACCACTAAAGGAGGTAAAGGTGGAGGTTGAGTATCCTTTGGAAGAGCAACAACTTTGGGATGTCGAGAGTATGTCTTCTCAAAGAACCTGAAGCCTGTATCTGGGGAGTTCTATGGAGTAAGATATGTAATGGTATAAGTGAGGAAATTATCATTTGACTCACACATAGGATAAGAAGACAAGGACTCAGTAAAGCAGAATGATCTCCAAAGAAAGCAACATTAGTAGAAACAAGGTAATGACAAGATTTGGGGAGAGACAACGGTACCCTTTCTATGTATGAGAGTATCCTTAGAAGACACATTGCAAGGATTTTGGATCCTACTTATGACCTGACATCATAAACAAAGGATGTGCAACCAAATATTTTTGGGGCTAGGGGAAACAAAGAATGAGAGGGAAAAAGAATAGAGTGATAACTAGCTCTATGTAACACAAATGATGACATGCAATTAATTAAGTATGCAACAATAAGAATCATATCTGTGGAATTTTTTTTGGAACTTTCATTTCAAACATTAAAGCTTAGGTAGCTTCCATGAGGTATTTTTTTGCATACAACCATTCCATTTTGTTTTCAACAACTTCCATAGAGGATTGATGAGCCATGCCACGTTTATTCATGAACTTGAGAAACTAAACAAAAAAACTCTGGCATTATTAGTATGAAAAATACTTACTAACAATTGAATTGGGTACAAATTTTAGTGTAGAAATTACAAAATATAGTAAATAATTTAGATTTGGATTTCATCAAATATAACCATTTTTCATGAGAATAAATATAAAGAAAAGTAACAAAATACTTGTAATTGAACTTAAAAGTCACAAGGCAAGGACCCTGCACATTAGAATGAACAATATCAAATAGGGATTGATCCTTTTTATTTAAACAAGTTAAAAAGGCACCGTGATGATGTTTAGCATACTGATAAGAATCATAAGACAAACTAGACACTAACTCTAACTGAGGACACAATTTCTTCCAATCTGCTAAAAGGGATGATTAAGGCAACGGTGAAGCTGAAAAGGAGATACATCGCTATAGACAATTGAGCGAAACTTCATCCTTTAGTAAGTATAATCCATTGGATACTCTTCCCCTATCAGTAGTCTTTTCTATCAACAAACCTTGAAGTATATTGAAGTTCGGAAAAAAAGTTATTGAACAATTGAGGGATACAAGTTATTTGACTAATTGAAAGGAGATTACAAGGGAGCTTAGGAATGCATTGATATAAGGTTGGAATTCTGGACAATGGAGGCAACAATTGATCAAGTTGGATGGAAGAATGGATTCGGATGCACTTGCTTGAAGTTGGAGGCACCACCATGGTATGGATGAGCCACCTTCCTTCCTCACCTTGGAGGAGCCAAGGATAAGGAGAACCCCCACACTCTAACTCAGAGAGGAGAGAAAGGAGAAGAGAGAAATGTTCTTAATTCTCTCACAAATCTGAATTACTAATGCTTCAACCTCTTCCTGAAGGCTTAGTAGTGCTTCAATGGGCCTAGTAGGCCCAATAGTCCTACCTAGTGGTGCCTTTGCAGGAGTGCTTTTTGAAGTGATCTTTGCATCATCTCTTCCCTGTTGAGGCAGTAGAATGGGGTGTCTTATTGTATGCAAAATCTACATGGGGAAGGCACTCCTACCAAGTCCTAAGACTTTTTACCTACCATAGTTCTAAGGAGGGTAGAAAGGATCCTGTTTACCATTTTTGTTTGGCTATTCGTCTAGGGATGACAAGTGGTAGAGAATAAGAGTTTAGTTCCCGATTTATCCCAAAGGGTACGCCAAAAGTGGCTAAGAAACTTAGTGTCTTTATTAGATACTATACTTCTAGGTAGGGATGCCATGTAGCTTGACAACTTCTAGAGGTGGTTGGTTTATGTCGACATTAGTAATGTCAATTGGTCAACGAACCCACATGGTCTCCTAATCATGGCATAGACTAATGTTAGGATCTACTTCTCACTAGGTTATCTATTCAACATTGAAGTTTTGTGTCCAAACTTTACAACCACGGGATTTGCTTTTCCCTTGGAAGTGTTCCACCTTGATGGAGTATTTCCACCCCCTTGTGTCTATCGTAGACAACAGATAGGCACTGTTGAAGAATCCTCTTATTCTAAAAGGGAGACTAATCCTCAAACCCCATCACATTACCATGACTCGTCTCACCTATGGTCCTCCCACGGAAGCTCGTCGTATTCGATGCCCTATCCTTTCCAGGTCTACCAAGAGATGGCAGACGGAATGTCTATGTCATTGGATCCAAGCATGTGGATGGAGCGACTCCATCACTAGGCTTGTAGAGGTTCACTAATCTCCCAGTTCATTTTAAGGAAACAGAAATCAAGAAGCCATACCAATAATGTATATTTTTGTGAAGAGTTGAATGCAAGCATCCCTAATATTAGTAATTAGTAGTAAGCTAAGTATGTATGATATAATATTATATTAAGCAGCAAGTATGCATGTAAATTTTAATATGTAAATGATGGCATGTAATAACGTGTATGATAAGCCATGGTGCCTAAGACTGCTTGAATATGTGAATGGACTGTTTAATTATGTGATGTTATATGTTATATGGATAGGTTATGTTTAATTGCTTACTGTGAATTAAATTGATAAGTGGAGCCACGTAAATAATACGTATTTCAGTACAAGAGCAAGAATGTCTAGTAATTTATTTATCAACACGTACGTTATATTGACGAGGCTCGCAATTTATAATAAATAATTTAAAAAAAAAATTACCGTATTTTCTCTAATAAGTATTTTCTAAAGAATTCTGCACTATGAGATAACAAACTAATAATGGAATGGAATAAACGACTTAAGCATAAAATCAGTATTCATTCTTAAGGTGTTATAGGATAGCCCTAGGACAAAGTCAAAACTGATGTCTACCTAAGGAGAATTAGGGATAGATAAGGGGGTATGCAAGCCATGGGGCTTAGTAGTTGACTTGGGACTTTTTAAGGAAAAGATGTCTCAGAGAACATTTAGGCATACACAAATGATTATGTCTAAAGAATAAGCCTTTGTGCCTAAAATACTCATTACATGCCTTGTGATCATAATTTTGTAGAGTTGTCCAAACTCTACATCATCATTACATGCCTTGTGATCATAGTTTTTTTAGAGTTGTCCAAACTTTACATTGTCTGCATGCAGTTCCTGAAGGTGCTCAAATGACACTTGGGGAGGTTAGAAGAGTATGCCTCCTAGAGAGAGCATCTGCTACCTTATTACTCTCTCACAATGGATTACAAACTCTTTTGACAACAAATAGTGTTGTCATGTTTATAGGGTTCTGATTGTTAGACTCTGAAAAAATATATGTTCTAATGTGTCCTTTCTTGCTGGAGAATTTTGATATAAATAGTATAATACAAAGCTGATTTTCAGCCCTAAAAATTAACTAAATTTCTATAAATGCTATCCTACAATTGTGCTATTATAATTACAGTTGTACAATAAATTTGGCCAGATATTCTGTCAGAATATTCTGCTAATAATGACAAATATCCAGCAAACAGATTATTCTGTTAATTATGGCAAATATCCAGCAATCAGATTATTATGCTAATTATGGCAAATATTCCAGCAATTAATTCCATTGACATCCCCCCTCAAATTGATGCTGGTAAATCGACAAGCATCAATTTGCTGACTAGGAAATGATGTCGCTGACGTGGCAAGGATTTGGTGAAGATGTCAACGACTTGAACAGACATAGAGACATGAGGGAGAGTGATTAGTCGGCGGTCATAGGCTTCTCGGATGGAGTGACAATCAACCTCTATGTGCTTTGTTTGTTCATGGAAAACAGGATTTGCTGCAATTTGTATGGCACTTGTATTGTCAGCATGTAGTGGAGTTGGTTGTGTTTGGGTGAAACCAAGCTCGGAAAGAACACCACGCAGCCAAATAATCTCAGAGCATGCAGCAGACATGGTGCAATATTCTGCTTCCGTTGATGACTTAGAGACCGAGTCTTGTTTCTTGCATTTCCATGAGATTGGAGTATTTCCTAGAAATATGCACCAACCAGTAGTAGATTTCCTTGTGTCTGGACAGCCAGCCCAATCAGCATCGCTATAGGCTTGGAGTTGTGGGGAGGAACCAGCAGTGAAGAATAAGCCATGGTTGGAGGTGCCAAGGAGATATCTAATAATACGGTGGACTGCTGAAAGATGGAAATGTCGAGGTGATTGCATGAATTTGCTGACTGTGTGGACAGCAAAAGATATGTCAGGCCTTGTGATGGTTAGGTAGATAAGACTACCGACCAGCTTGCGGTATAAAGTGGGGTCTGTTAGAAGTTCACCGTCATCTCGTCTATATTTCACATTAATTTCCATGCGGGTGTCAATAGGAGTGGCATTTTGGAGATTAGCTAACTGAATGAGGTCCTGAATATACTTGTACTGAGTGACAAAGATGGATTGGTCTAGATAATGTACTTCTAACCCCAAGAAGTAAGTGAGGTGGCCAAGGTCTTTCATGTGGAAACTTGAATGCAACAATTTCTTAATTGTAGAAATAGCCTCGGGATCAGAACCAGTCACCACAATGTCATCCACATAAACAAGGAGGACCACAATTCCTTTAGAAGTTCTTTATAAAAAAAGAGATGAGTCATACTGACTTTGTGTGAAAGAAAATCAAAGTAGTGTTGTTCGAAACTTGTCAAACCATGCTCTCAGTGCCTGTTTTAATCCATATAAAGATCGCTTTAGTTTGCAAATAGTATGAGTTGATGATGAAGGCATACCTACAGGAAGTTTAATGTAAACTTCCTCCTTGAGGTCACCATGGAGGAATGCATTCTTAACATCCATCTGATGTAGTGGCCAAGATTCAGATGCAGCAATGGCAAGAATAGTGTGCACAGTAGTCATTTTGGCAACAGGTGCAAAGGTTTCCTCATAGTCAAGGCCAAATTCTTGCTTATTTCCAAGAACAACTAGTCTAGCCTTGTAACGATCTATTGAGCCATCTGAACGAAGCTTTATAGTGAATACAAATTTGCTGCCAAGAGGTTTGACAGATGGGGGGCATGGAACAACATCCCACGTCTGATTTTCTTCTAATGCTAGAAGTTTTGTTTCAATAGCTTGCTGCCAGCATGCGTGCTCCATGGCCTGTTTATATGAAGAAGGAATAGGAATAGAAGCTAAAGTTGCTGTCAAGGATAAAGGGGAAGAGAAACCATACTTTTCTGGTGGTTTACGAATGCGAGAACTACGTCGTAAAGTAACTGGTTCTGGATCTTGCACTGGATCAACAACCAGAGATTGATCGAGAGGGGGCTCAGAAGGTGTGGGAGGCTGATGTGGACTAACGACCTGACGTCTTTGGTATACCAAGAGAGGTTTTGGTGTTGCTGGTTCTGCAGAAGAGTTAGGAAACAATGGCAAAGAAGACATGGAGCATGAAGAGAAAGCATCATGGTTAGTTGCAAAAAAATATGTATTTTCTTGAAAGATCACATTTTTAGAGACCCTAATCCGATGGAGATCAGGATCATAGCATAGAAAACCTTTTTGGTGAGCAGAATAACCAAGAAAAGCACATTTAACAGATTGAGAGCTTGGTGCGTTCATGTGGGGAAGATGGACATAACAAACACAACCAAAGATGCGAAGATTAAAATAAGTGGGTGGGTGTCCAAATAACTGAGTAAGGTGAATCATTGTTTAATGACGGAGAAGGCATGCGGTTGATAAGGTGAACAACAGTGGAGAGAGCTTCACACCAAAATCGAGATGGCACAAGAGATTCCAACATGAGGGTACAGACAACATCAAGTAGGTGACGATTTTTTCTTTCAGCTACCCCATTTTGTTGGGGAGTAGAAGGGCAAGACTTTTGAGATAAAATACCATTTGTTTGTAAAAAGTCTTGGAATAGATGAGGTGTGTATTCGCCCCCATTGTCAGATCGAAGTACTTTAATTTTTGAAGAAAATTGGGTCTGAACATAGGCATGAACTAATTTAAAAGTAGAAAATACTTCGTCTTTTGAGCGCAAAAAATAGACCCAGGTGAAACGACTATAGTCATCAATAAAAGTGACAAAGTACTAGTAATGAGCATGAAATATGACAGGTGCAATCCCCCATAAATCACTATGAATTATATCAAAATGTTGTCTTACATGTGATTGGTGAGATGGAAACGGTAGAATTTTACTTTTACCAAGTTGACAAGAATTGCAATCAAATTGAACAGCACTAAGAGATGGGGGTTTTTTATTACCAAGAACATCAGATTGCAACAAATCATGAAGTACATGTGAGTTTGGATGTCCAGGACGCTTGTGCCATATTTTGGGATTAACAGTAGCAGAATTGTAAGAAACAAAAGGTAAAGAAAAACATGGAGACTATGAGAAAGAAAGAGGAAGAAGACGTCCAACTTTAGGCCCCTTCGCGATCAGTGTCCCTGAGTGTTGATCCTGCACAAGACAACCAAATTTTGAGAATTCAACTAGACAATCATTGTCAACTAACTGACCAATAGAAATAAGGTTATTCGTAAGACCAAGTGAAACAAAGACATCAGTTAAAGAGGAAGAAATATCACCAATTGCAGTGATAGGTAAATGGTTTCCATCAGCAGTATGAATTTGGAGATTTCCAGAATATTTGGTGACATTTGTAAGGGTTTCAGCATTGTTGGTCACATGATTGGATGCCCGGAGTCAAAATACCGAGGGAAAGAGGTAGAACAAAGTTTACCTGAGAGTCCTAAGGAAGAGAATGCTGAAATTATCATTTGTTGAACAATTTCAAGTGTCAAAGTTTGAACAGGGGCAGGAGCATTTTGTTGCATAGAACCAGGACCAGCGGAAGAACTAGCAGAGGCGGTAAAGGCTGTAGCATTTTTCTTAGGTGGTCTGATTGGACATTCTTTAATAATATGACCATCTTTTTTGCAGTAGTTGCAGAACTTTTTAGGACAGTTTGAAGCAAAATGACCAAAACCTTTGCAACAGAAACATTGAATAGTACTCATGTCCCGTCCTCGAGGCTTGCCTTGGACAGCATATGCAATTGGAGGATAGGTGGATTTTTGTTGTTCCATGGCTGTTTGAGTAAGAAGACGCTGTTCTTCGCGAAGAAGTTCATTGAGGCACACATCCAAGGAGGGTACCGTAGCTCTATTCATGAGATTGGATCAAATACCTTCAAAATTAGATCTCAATTTCATAAGAAATTGAGCTTGCTTAGTAGTTTCATGTATTGTTTGCACTAAAATAAGATCCTCAGTGGACAGAGTTGCATAGACAATGTCAGTGTATTCAGCTCAAAGATTCATGAAATGGGAATAGAAGTCAGAAATAGAGAGACTTTCCTGTTCAAAAGTAGCGATTTCATGTTCAAGTTGGAACCTTCGCGCAGTGTTGTTTTGGCTATAGATTCTCTTCAGGTAGTCCCACATCTTTGCAGCAGTGGTGAATGGTCTAAGATTGAGGACAATACTGGGATCAACCGAGCCTATGATCCATGCCATGACTTGAGCATCTTTGACTTCCCACTTGACATATTCATCCTTTTGTTTCTCTTTGTCAGGGATAGGACTACTACCATCAACATGACCCCAAAGGTTCTTACCTTTGATAATAATTTGGAACTGGAATGCCCATGTTGAATAGTTCTTGCCATTAAGACGAACCAAGAAGACATCAAACTTTTCAGTAGACATGATGCTGAGAAAAAAATTACAAAGAACTAAGGCTGAACAACGAATAAATCGTAACAAGAGCTTGGACTAAGGCAGGACAGACTAGAAACAAAGGAGACAAGAGACTGAAAATTTATGGTGGGGCTAGAATAGAATCGTAACCAGCTGTGATACCATGTTAGACTTTGAAAAAATATATGTTCCAATGTGTCTTTTCTTGCTGGAGAATTTTGATATAAATAGTATAATACAAAACTGATTTTCAGCTCTAAAAATTAGCTAAATTTCTATAAATGCTATCCTACAATTGTGCTATTATAATTACAGCTGTACAATAAATTTGGCCAGATATTTTGTCAGATTATTCTGCTAATTATGGCAAATATCCAACAATCAGATTATTTTGCTAATTATGGCAAATATTCAGCTAATAATATTCCAGCAATTAATTCCATTGACACTGATAAGAGCGTAAGACTCTTTATCACATAGATAAGATAATTAAGAGCACCCTTTTCAATCTCTCACTGAAGTATGTGATACGGTGTCCTTCCTAAAGAAGGACTGCTCCTATCCCTTAAAAAAACTTTTCAAAATTAGATAAAGTAAGAACTGGTTCCTCATAGTCCAAGTCCTTTAGTCCATATTTCAGTCCTTGCATGTGGCTTCTTCATAATCCTAAAGTGGCTTATTTCTGAATGGTCCTCAAGTGCACTTTTGCACTTCTTCCAAGCTTAGGTAAGGTTCAAGTGTGTGTCCTTTTGGGTCCAAATTCTCCATAAGTCTAGCATAGGTAATCAAGGTCTAGAGGTGTTGTTAAGTGTTTTAGAAATATAATTAAAGTTGATCTAAGCATCCACTTAACCCGCAAGTCTTAAACACTTACTGCATGCATGGATTAGGCAATCTAGCATCATTTACATGCATGCACATGACCATATACCTTTTGAAATTTTTTTGGACAAAGACTAATTCACTGAACATTAACACAACATGAGAAGGACCAAAACACAATGAATGAAACCTATACAAGCACCTAAGGATTCAGATGGAAAAATTCAAATTCAAAAACTAACCAAAATTGGTGCCAAGATTAAATTTGAATTTCAAAAAAAGTTTTGAAAAAATTTTCAAGGTTCTAAACAATTTGCACTAATGAAAAGATGAATTATATCCAAATCATACAAACCATGACAAGATCAAGCCAATTTGGAGGAAAATTGAAGCAAAATTTGATGAACAAAAGATGTATATTGGTGCCAAAATGTGCCAAGCATGATCAATAGAATTTGATGCAATTTTGAACAAAATGAATCGAACAAATGATGGACCTAACACAGATCAATGATGATCTAACATAGTTGAATACAGATCATGAAAGAAATTAACAAAAACAAGTAGAATTGGATCGTAAAGAATGGAGAATTTGGAGTAGAAGAAGATAAGATCCTAGACAGAATTGAAAGAGAATTTAGAGTGGATTATTAACTCTAATGTAGAGCTTTGATACACTTTATATGAGGCTGGAATTTTGGACAATGGAGGAGTAATTGGAGTTTGGATGGAAGAATGGATCCAAATGCACTAGCTTGAAGTTGGAAGCACCACCAAGGTATGGATGAGCCATCTTCCTCTGCCATCTTAGAGGAGTCAAGGAGAAGGAGAACCCTCACACGCTAATTCGGAGAAAAGAGAGCAATGGTTTCAATTCACTCGCAAATTTGAATTATGATTCAAAAGCTACAAAATGAAGCATAAGATGCCTTTATACGGGTCAAGAGGAGGTGTTGAAAAGAGGAGGGAGCATGCGGCCTTGAATCCGCATATGGAGAAGGGTTTTGGGCTTGGATGCAAGCCCAATAAGGATGGCCTCTTCTTCCCTCAATGCAGGCTGTAATTGGGGCAGAGTAGGCCGAAATCCTAAGTTAGAAAGAACATAGAAATTGGGCCCAAGCCTATACAAATTAGGCCACTAAGAACCTAACATAAAGAAAAGTCTAAGTCCAAAGCTATGCTCTATGGAGCCATGTGATGATGTGAGAAGTGGAAGCCTGAGAAAGGTCATCATCATCTTGAAGGCTCAGCAGTGTTTCAATCTCTCCTTGAACATTTCTGACTTTGGCTATGGTAATAGGCCCAATAGTCCTACCTGATGGTACCTCTGCAGGAATGCTCTCTGAAGTGATCTTTGCATCATGTATAAAATAAAAGACAAAGATAATGTGGAAATTGGGGTAGTGCACCCACTCCCTTTAACCTTAATACTAGAACCATTAGCAAGAATGCATATGGGACATTGTCATATGATCAATGGTGCCGAAATCAATGAGGTCTAGGTCGTTTTCCAACCCAAATGAGGTTTATTTCTTGACCCTCTTCATCTTCATCCTTCCTTTAACTGAGTAGCTATATTTACTTCATTTTCATCCTTTTTTTCTTATATGCTTCAATGAATAGCTTCTTGGTCTCCAATGAGATTTTCTTACAAGCAACAACCGCTTCTCCCTTTATTCCCATTTGATGGCTTTTTTCTCTAGTAGTCTCCCATATCATTTTCCCACATAACTCATGGGTAACCCTCTTTTTGTCCTGAATATCTTTAAGAGAATTTTATTGCTAGGCAATATCAAGATTTTCTTTGGTGGGCTTCACCATGCCATAAGAAGCAGTTGTAGAGGCACCATTATTCTATCCTTGTTAGGATAATGCCATGAATGACAAAAAAAAATTACGAAGTTGGCTGGAAAATGATTTAAAGGTGATTGGAAAAGTAGAAACAAAGTATGGTTGGAGAAAAAAAGGCAAAAAATGGGACTGGAAAATGAGAATAGAAAATGGTGAAAATGGCTAGAGAAGATGATTTAGCAAAAATGAATCAGAAAAGATAGAAAGTTGTTGGAGAAGAAAAACAAAGACAAGGGAGAAGGGACATTTCATACTTCAGAAGACTGAGAAGAGAAAAATAGGCTCTGATTCCACTACTGACAAAATGTCTTTTTTACCTTTAAAATATGGGCTAAAACAATTGTTTTACCTTGTGCCATTACGATGCTATTGCACTGCTATTATGCTCTATCAACAAGTTTGGTAGTTGGAGAGCCCAAGGTCCTATAAACTCAATTCTAGAATCCCATATTTCCAATGTGGGATCAATTTCCATACTTTATGGTTAGATCTTAACATTTGACCACATTATACAACTTTGGTGCCCACACAGGCTGTTATGAACTAAGCCTAGTTCCTAACGAACATTGCAATGCCGGTGTCACCACCTACATTGCTTGTTCACGACTAAGAGACACAAAGAAGGTCCTAACTAAGGAATTTGAAGTCAAGAACCTTGGGCAACTAAAGTATTTTCTTGGGATGGAAGTTACTTGTTCAAAACATGGAATATTCATATCCCAAAGAAAATGTTTAGGATCTTTGATTTGTGCCATTGCCAATCTGAGAAGCAATTGTGCAGTTTGGCTTGTCTTTGATCCTAGATACAATATGACTTTCCTTTTAGTATGTTTAGTTGTATTGCGCAACTTCAATCCACTGTCTCCTATTCTAGATGCAAATTGGCCCTGTTTTCTTTTAGTATGCTTAGTTGTATTGAGCTAAATTAGCTTGAGGGAAGGTGGTAGAATATATAAAAATATCTAATAATATTTTGGTTGTATCTTAGAGTAATTTAGAATATCTTACATATTTTTTTTTATTATCTCATAATTTTCCTTGTTGAATTGGCATTAAGGGTCTTTACAAGTTTCGAGATTGGTTTTTTATGTTTTGTATCACATCTATTACATCATAATACACCTGAGACATCATATACTTTATTTTCTATTTTTACTCCATCAATACCCAGTCCCCATAATTTCAACAGTTTCCATATTGAATTCCTTAAGGCAAACCCTTCTGCCACTTTATAAGTAGATATCATTTATCAAAGGCTGGAGTAATAATGTCTATAGTGCTACTTAATTTTATGTGCATGGAAGTGAGATGTATGGGAGAGAACTGGTGGACTTGCGGCAGGAGAGTCGGTGGGTGTTTCTCAACACATTGTTCTCTGTGTCTGAAGCTGTGGCCTACATGCAGGTATGTTTCAATTACTGTTGAAAACCTCTAAAATTTTACTTCCAAATTTTCCAGTAGCATTTAAATCTCAATTTATATGGCTTGTTTTTAAAATCCCTACAAAGGGTGACAAGTTGTGTTAGTGTCTGAAAATTGAGTGCAACTTAGCTATATCTATGAACTCTAATAGGGTATGCAGAAGTGCAACTACCTAGTCTTCTTAACCGAGGTTTATCAGTTAACAAGGGATCCCAAATGTTTTGTTCTTTCAAGTAGTTAATAGGTCCAAGTGAGAGTAGTTTTAACATTAAGCAGCCTTGATTTTAATTCTTGTCTTGTGACTAATGAGATACCTATTTTATAAGCTTCTATTACACAGTATGTTCATTTTAAATTTGATCTGACATTTGACTTGGACGAGACTATATTAATGTCCTGTGTCTTTTTCAGACATTTGACTTGGATGAGACTATATTAATGTCCTGTGTCTTTTTCAGATGGTTGACAAATTGGATGATGAGGTTATACCATCTGATCTTGGCTCCTTTGATTATAAAGGGCTTTATAAGGTAATGTGCAAATATTTTCTTAAGATTATATTTAACTAGAGATGTTCTTTTTTCACCTTTGGCTTGAATTTCAGGCTGTTGAAAAAGCACTCTTCGCGGCGCATATAGAAGGTCGCCTCAAGGTGAACACATTCATTTATAGTCATTTTTTATGTGTTGCTTTATTTGTGTTGGTTTATAGCGAAAAAATAAAATAGGAAAAGTTAAAGGATAGGATATTGAAGTTTTGAGGAGAAGGAAATATGGAAATTGCTTGCTTGTTTCATTCAATGAGAAACATTACATTTATAGGAGAAAAAAAAAAATTTACTTGCTCCTAAAGTAACTTGCTCCAAAAGTCTAGGAACTAATTACTTGCTCACAAAGTTTAGGAACCGCTAACTTGCTCCTTAAGTTTAGGAGAACTTACTTGCTCCCAAAGTATATGAGTTTACTAATTTATTAAATTGAAATCAAACAAAACTAAAAACAATTATAAAAGCATATATTTAACACTCCTCCTTGCTTTTGGAATTGCAAACTCTAATTTTTTGCCTTAAAAGTTCAAATCTACTAACAGGAAGTGGTTTTGTGAATAAGTCAGCTAACTGATCTTCAAACTTGCAATAAACTAAGTTTACTTCTCCATTTTGCTGCATTTCTCTTAAAACATAGAGCTTGATGTTGAAATGTTTAGTCTTCCCATGACACACTGGATCATTTGCAATTGCAATTGTTGCTTGGTTGTCAATAAAAAGAACAATTTCATTCTTCTGCTGCATGTGTAAATCATACAAGACTTTCTTCAACGATAATGCTTGATTTGCAGCTGATGTTGCTGCTATAAATTCAGCTTCTGCAGTAGATTGAGCCACAATCTCTTACTTCTTTGTGCACCATGAAAAAACTCCTGAGCCCAAGCTAAAACAATAATCTGAAGTACTCTTCATGTCATCAATGGACCCAGCCCAATCACTATCAGAAAATCCATACAATTTAAGTTCTTGACACTTCTCAAATTTGACACCATAATCAATAGTGCCTTTGATGTACCTTAGTATTATTTTTGCAGCTCTTAAGTGTATCTCACTAGCACAATGCATAAATCGAGATGGGAGACTTACAAAAAATAGAATGTCCGGCCTTGTTGCAGTGAGATACATTAGACATCCAATCAAGCTTCTATAATATCCTTCATCAACTTTATCAGCACCATTTTCCTTAGTTAACTTCTCCTTTTGATTCATTGGTGTGCTAACTGCTTTGCACTCTTCCATTTGGAATTTCTTTAATATTTCCTTTGCGTACTTCCTTTGACAAATAAACACTTCATTTTTACTTTGTTTGATTTCAATCCCAAGGAAATAAGTTATGAGACCAAGATCTGTCATCTCAAAAGCCTGCATCATTTCTTGTTTGAACTCCTCGATCAAGCTTGTATCATCTCCGGTCACTAAAAGATCATCAACATAGAGGGAAACTATGAGGAGGTTATTTCCCTTATGTTTCACATAAAGAGTGGACTTAGATAAGCTTTTTGCAAAGCCTATGCTCAATAGGTAATCATTTATCCGACTGTACCATGCTCTTGGTGCTTGTTTAAGGCCATAGAGTTCCTTTTTTAGAAGATAAACTTTATCTTCTTCACCTTGTTTCACAAATCCCTCAGGCTACTCCACATATATTTCTTCTTGTAGAAATCCATTTAAAAAGGCTGATTTAACATCTAGTTGGAATATTTTCCAACCCTTTTGCGCAGCTACTGTTAGCACAAATCTGATTGTATCTAATCTGGAGACGGGAGCAAAAGTATCAGAATAATCAACACCAAAAATTTGTGCATACCCTTTAACTACAAGTCTGGCCTTGTATTTGTTGATTGAGGAATCTGCATTGAGCTTTGTTCTGAAAACCCATTTAACTCCAATGACTTTTTTATCTTTAGGCCTATCAACCAGCTCCCAAGTCTTGTTTTTGTATCATAATCATCTCCTCCTTCATTGCATTCTCCCATTTTGGATCCTTTAGTGCATCCTCGCAGCTAGCAGGTTCACATATTGCTACGTTACATCTTTGATAGATGTCTGACAGTAGCCTTGTGCCTCGAATTGAAGGATCATCTTCTAATTCATCTTGCAACAGCTCTGTTGTTTGCTTCTCAAGTTGATTTCTATCAACATTGTGAAGGGATGAAGCTGATATTTGTGAGTTCTTCCACTCCCATTGTTGATCCTCATTAAAATGGACATCTCTAGTGATAGTCATTTTTCCGGTTTGAGGATGATACACTTTATAGGCTTTTGAAACTGAGTTGTAGTCCACAAAGATACCCGGAATTGCTTTTTTGTCGAGTTTGTCACGTTTAACCTGTGGTACATGTGTAAAACAAACACAACCAAACACCTTAAGAAAGGTTAGTGAAGGCTTAAATCCATACCAAGCCTCAAATGGAGTTGTATCTTTCAACGCTTTGGTTGGAAGTCGATTTTGCAAGAAGACTGCTGTATTAGATGTCTTTGCCCAAAATGTTTTAGGCAACTCCTTCTCATGCAACATACATCTAGCCATTTCCATCACTGATCTGTTTCTCCTTTCACTAACCCCATTTTGCTCCGGAGTGTAAGGAGCTGTGAGTTGATGTTCAATGCCAGCATCTTCACAAAATAGATTAAATTGGGTAGAGGTGTATTCCTTCCCGTTGTCAGATCTTAGGAATTGAATGTTGCAGCCACTTTGAATCTCAACCATTTTCTTGAACTTCATAAATACTCCAGCCACTTCATGCTTGAACTTTAAGAAAAAAATCCAGCACATTCTTGTATAATCGTCTATGAAAAGGATGAAGTAAAGACTACCTTGTAATGATGGTATTCTTTGAGGTCCTGCCACATCTGTGTGAACTAGTTGCAACTTTTGAAAGGCTCTCCAAGATGATTTTGGGAATGGCTTTCGATTTTGCTTACCAAATTGACAAGCATTGCAATTTGGCAAATGATCAAAAAATACTGGTAGACCTTTTGCCATATCTTTCTTCTCCATGTTCAGCATTCTTTGAAGATGACAATGACCAAGTCTCTTATGCCGAAGTTCTGTGGGACTGACGTGAGTATAATAGGCTGTCTGTTCTACCTCCGTTGGATCAAATGAGAAGCTTTTACCTCTCATCTTAATCCTTAGAATCTCCCAACCAGCAATGTCATAGATAAGGCAGTGTTGATCTTGAAAGGATACTTTAAATCCTTTTTCAATTAGTTGACCTACACTTAGCAAGTTTTGGTCAATGTCAGGAACATAAAGAACATCTGAGATTGTTTTTGTACTTGAACCTGTTGAAATTACAATGGTTCCTTTTCCCTTTGCAGAGATGTAACCACCATTCCCTATTCTGACCTTAGAGACTTTGGTGGGCTCCAAATCCTTAAATAGAGTCTTGTCATATGTCATGTGGTTTGTACAACCACTGTCAATCAGCCAGCATTCTGAACTACTCCTTGCTGAAGAAATTGTTGCAGCAAATATATGATCTTCATCTTGCTCAACAACTTGGGCATTGACTTCATGTTGTTGGAATTTGTTTCTACAGATTACTGCTTCATGTCCAAGCTGATTGCACTTATTGCATTTGGCGTCTGGCCTTTTCCAACACTTGAATGGTGGATGACCCATTTTGCCGCAATGTCGACAAGGTGGGTAATTTTTCTTTTTACCCTTATCCTTGCTTTGGTGATGAGCATTATTTTCATTGTTTGCCGGCTGGTTTTTGTAATTTTTCTTTTTGTTGTTTCCAATTTCATGATGCTTAGCTGGTAGAGCACCTTCAACCACATGATCATGTCTCATAAGCCTCCGTTGGTCCTGGGCCTGGAAGGCATGTAACACTTCGGACAAAGTGATTTTGGACAAATCCTTTGTATTCTCCAATGTGGTTATTGATGCTTCATATCTCTCAGGCACTGTAACCAGAATTTTTTCTACAATTCTAGAATCAGAAAAAATCGGTGCCCAGTAATCTTACCTTGTTAGCTATGCCAAGCAACCTGTCTGAGTATATTTTAATTGTCTCAGACTCCTTCATTCTTTGGAGCTCGAATTCCCTCATCAAATTCAGCATTTGCATGCCTCGAATCCTTTCATCTCCTCCATATTCTTCTTTCAAATAATCCCAGATTGCTTTTGCTGTTTTTAAAGTCATGATCCTAGTGAAGATGGTCATTGAAACACCAGTGAAGAGACATGATTTTGCCTTTGCCTTCCGAGTTTTTCTCTCCTTATGAAGTTTTATCTGGGCCATGGTGGGATTATGTGGTAGCAGAGGAACTTCATAATCTTCTTCAACAGCTTCCCAAAGATCCAAAGCCTCTAGGTAGGCCTCCATTTTGACAGCCCAAAGATCATAGTTTTCCCCATCAAAGATAGGAGGAGCAACTTGTGAGAAACTTGATTCAGCGTCCATATCACAGGTCCGTAAGAAAAACAACTCTCGATACCAATTTGTTGGTTTATAGCGAAAAAATAAAATAGGAAAAGTTAAAGGATAGGATATTGAAGTTTTGAGGAGAAGGAAATATGGGAATTGCTTGCTTGTTTCATTCAATGAGAAACATTACATTTATAGGAGAAAAAAAAAATCAAATTTACTTGCTCCTAAAGTAACTTGCTCCTAAAGTCTAGGAACTAATTACTTGCTCACAAAGTTTAGGAACCACTAACTTGCTCCTAAAGTTTAGGAGTACTTACTTGCTCCCAAAGTATATGAGTTTACTAATTTATTAAATTGAAATCAAACAAAACTAGAAACAATTATTAAAGCATATATTTAACAATTTGCACCTAATCACTTACTAATTTATGCAGAGTGAGATTATGTCTAACCCTGAACAGTTTGTGGAGCTTGATCCAGAATTACCCTTGGCACTTTTGGATCAAAAGGAGGTATTACCTGTAGTATATTATCCTTGCATGGCTCATGATGTGCTTCTACTCATTACTTAATTATCTTCATGAAACAGGCAGGCAAAAAGCTTCTGCTTATTACCAACTCAGATTATCATTATACAGACAAAATGATGCACCACTCATTTAATCAATTCCTTCCCAATGACATGGGTTGGCGGGATTTATTTGTCATTGTAAGTTCTCGTAAATTATTGATACTACATGAAGTTATCATCTTAATAGTGGAGGAATGAAAAATACATATTATTCACTTCATTTTCATACTCTACATCAACAACCTGTTATTGTGAAATAAGCCTTGCATAAATAGATATGGCTCTTTTTCATAAGTAGGTGATTGTCTCAGCAAATAAACCAGATTTCTTCCAAATGTCACACCCTATGTATGAAGTGGTGACAGATGAGGGTTTGATGCACCCATGCTTCAAGGCTCAAACCGGTAAATTTCCAATTCTTTTAACTAGGGAAAAAAGTTATTTATTTGTACTCTGGCATTGTCAATCTCATATACATGCATAACTGATATCATTTAGGATTTAAGTTTGCTAGAAGTAATGCAGAGTATGGCAATAATCTAAATAGGGCAGATTATATGTTGTGCAATTAGGGTAATTGTATCTATGACTCCTAATATAAGTTTGTGCTCTGTTGTGTAACTGAAACACTGACTCTTTCATATGTTCTCTTGTTGTTGTCTCTTTCAACATGGGTATATTGTGCCTGATAAGTGGGCAACTATAATCCATGAATACTTGGTAGACCCACTGTTCATTAGTGCAAATTTTTGCTGGAAACAGTCTCACCTTTGGTGTTTAGTCTCCTTCTTTACCTTAGACCATGTTCATTCCTCTTTACGGCTGTATTTTTCTCTGTTTTTCTCTAAGTTTCTAACTTTTAAGATATTTTGACCATATCTTAGTCAATTTGAGATATTTTAACTCAACATTTCTTGTCAATGTTCACCTTAGATGCCAAATCTTTTGGCATGATTTTCGACTGACACTCACTAGATTTGGATCGCTATCCCATGTCCAGCCCAACCTTAATGGAACCTCATCAATATTCGTGACAATGTTGTGTTATTTCTCAAGATAAATGCCTTCTCCATCACGTGTGAGGCCATCTTTCAACTAGTGATTTTAGCACCGATGCCACCGCAACATTTTTATCCTAGATTTGTGGTCTAATCATCCAAGTTGGAACCTGATGTGGTTGCATTTGTGAATAGTGTTTGTCTAGGTGTTTTGTCATTGTTGAGAACCTGTTCTTCAACACAATAAAGATACCGTTCAATGTGTTTGGTTCATGAGTGAAGAATAGGATCAAAGTAAGAGCCACACTGCATAAGTTGTCATAGTAGATAACTAGAGTTTGGCTGCAAACCTGTAGTTTCTATAACGGTGATTGAATCCAAAGGATTTTAGTCATAGTCATGGACAAGCTGCGATATTCAACTTCAACACGGGACCTAACAACCAATGTTTGTTTATGTGATCACTAGGAAATTAGATTGGGTTCGAGATAGATACATGCACATCTATCGTCATCAATATTAGAGGCCTAATAAGCATCATAAAAGGCCCTAATACAAAGATCTTGAGTAGCATTGGCTAGGTGAGCATTGGCTAGGTAAAGTTGAAGGTCATGGGAGATTGTGCTTCATAGATATTTAAGGATACATTTACCCAACTTCCAGTGACTTTTCAAATGTTGAGAAAGAAATGGGAAGGCTTATTGATAATGTAACATATTTCTGGTTTAGTGATAGTAACATCTTGAAGTGCCCCAACAATGGATTTGTAGAGTGAAGAACAATGTAATCTGATCCATACTTGGACAACTTTGAGTTACTAACCATGGGAGTTGATAATCCTTGGGTAGTGAGCATGCAAAAGATCTAAAATATATTTATGTTGAGAGAGAAGAATAGATCCATTTGGAAGATATTTAACTTCAATACCTAGGAAGTAATCAAGGTTACCAAGTTGTTTGAGTTCAAAAATAGAATTGAGTTTTGAGGTGAGATCTTTAAGAAGTTGGGCATAATTGCCTATGATTAAGATATCATCAACATAGACTAGAAGATAAATGCAGGCAATGGAAATGGTAAAAATGAACAGAGAAAAGTCACAACGATAGGTTTTAAATCCAAATTGATGGAGATAGATAATGAGCTTCTCAAACTAGGCTCTAGGTACTTGTTTGACTCCATAAAGCAAACAAAAGATCTATCTTGAGCTTCAAATCCCAAAGACTGAGTCATATAATGTCTTTGGTGAGGGTGCCATTTAGGAATGCATTGTTGATGCTAAGATGATGAATATACCACTTGTGAGTCAAACCAAGGGTAAGTATACTACAAACACTAACAGGTCTTACCACATCACAAAATGTTTCAATATAGTCAAAAGTATATTATTGGTGAAAGCCCTTAGCAACCAGCCTTGCCTTATATTTATCAATGGAGCCATCAAGATTTTTCTTGACTCTAAAGACCCACTTGCATCCAATAGAACTTGACTGGGACGGCAGAGGCATGAGAGAGCAAGCTTGTTTGGCCATAAGAGCAATATATTCAGCTTGCATGGTTGTAACCCAATTTGGGTCAACTAAGGCTTGATGTACTATTGTTGGTTTAACATGAGACAACAACCAGGTGGATTGAATTCTGAAATAAAATATACCAAATTTGGAACATATTTGCATAGGATATATTGATTGTGACCTGGGAGATGGTCTAGGTAGAGGAGATGATATCGGTGCTGGAGATTCAACAGGACCTAAAGTAGTATTAGTTGGTGTGCAAGGCATAGTTGAAGCTGGTGACATAAAGAGATATGTATTAAGGAGCGGAATGGAGGATGATATTGTAAAAGTAGTATAAGCTAATGTCTCAGATTTTGAAGGAAAAAGAATGGATAAGGAAAGCACTGTTCATTAAAAATTACATCCTTAGAATGTAGATCTTTCCATCCTTGGAGTGAAAGTCCAATTTGAACTTATTATATGGAATCATAAGAGGGTAACAAGCACATACAAATATGTGTAGAAATTGATAATCAAGCATAGTGTGAAAAAACTTGGAAAATGGGTTATCCCATTGTAAATTGGCTAAGGGTAGCAAGTTGATAAGATGAACAACAATGAAGAAAGCATGGTCCTAGAAAGAAAGAGAAGCTTGTGCTAATAACGTAAGTCTCATTTTAACAATGTGTCGATGTTTGCATTCAACCGTGACATTTTGATGTTGAGTGTGAGGGAAGATTACATAATGTTGAATCCCAAGTTCATCCAAAAATTTTAAAAAAGGATGAAAGTCACCCCTGTAATTTGTTTGTACTAATATAATTTTTGCTGAAAATTGAACTTCCACCATGTTCTTGAATTTCTTAAAATTAATTAAGAAAAGCATTAGATTTGCGGTCAATAAGATAGATCCATGTAAATCTTGTGCTTGCGTCATGAGATATAACATAAGTTGCCTTGAGAAGACGAAAAAGGGGCAGGTCCCATAGATCATTGTTTATAAGATCAAATGATGCAATATACATTGAAGTAGATAGAGAGGAATGTAAGTGATGAGCTTTTCCAAAATAACAGGCTATACAAAATGTAGAATCACTTTTATTATTAAATGCGATATTACATTATTGTAATACAACTTTAAGTACACTAGAGTGGGTTGTCCTAGATGATTATGCCAAGTTGTGTAGGGAGGACATGAACTGGAATATACACTAGGAGATATATGTATATCATCAACTAAATTGATATTTAGTGCAGTAGGAAGCCTTGAAGTTGAAAGTTGTAGGTTGTTGAACTTGTAGACACCATGACTGTTGAGCACCCCTTTCAAGAGAATTTGATGGGAATCTTGATTTAACATAATGTTCAAGATGAAATCCAAAACAAACGTGATTATTATGTGCAAATTTGCTAACATTAACAAGATTTTTGGTAATATCAGGAACTAGCAATAAATTATTTAATGTGAGAGTAGTTTGTGGTTGTGTTGGTGGCTGAAAATAAGAACAACCAACAGAGGACATGTGTAGACCTTGGCCATTTCCAACAAGTAGTTGCTTAATGCCTTGGAAATGATGCTCTTTACTATAGATTGTCGAAATGAGGAGTTACATGATGTGTAGCTCTAGAGTCAGCGAACTAATCTTGAGTTGGGAGATTGAATGTGGATGCTATCAAAAAAGTATGAGGATTAGAAGATTGAAAATGTGGGGCTGAGACTTGACCATAATGAATTTGATTGAGTGTAAAGATTGATTCCTTTTTTGTTTCTATTTATTTTGCCTATTGTATCAGTTTTGAGATAGAGAAATAAAATCTCATTATTCCGCATGGTATCAGAGCTTGATCTGAACCATTGCTAACCCTATAGCCATTCCAACCATGGAAGGTGAAAATTTTGAAACCCCACTGAAGCTGGAGACTGGTACAATCAACAGTGCCAGCTTCATGGATGGAGCTGTGTTTCTCATTACAGACCACAAATTAAATGGCCAAAGCCTCATCCAATGGGCAAGATCAATTCGAATCTTCCTCCAAGAAAAAGGGAAGGAAGGATACACCACAAACGACTCCAAGTAGCCAGGGACAGGAGATCCCACCCTACAAAAATCCTCAAACAAACCATGCTAGATGCTGGAAAAAATGTTAGTACAGCCACTATAGCCCAAAAAGGTAATTTCTTGATTGCTTTGAGTGCTTGCATAGGAAATACAAAATCATGGATTGTAGATTTAGGAGCCTCTGACCATATGACTGGTGACATAACAGTATTTAGAAATTATACTCCTTATCATGATCAATCAACAATCCGAATAGCAGATGGTACTCTCTCAAAGGTTATTCGTATAGGTTCAGTCAATATTTCAAAGAATATTACTTTGGATTCAGTGCTCTATGTTCCTAAATTTGATTGCAATTTAGTGTCCATTAGCAAATTGACTAAAGAATTGAATTATATCACTAAATTTTTCCCTAACCTACGTGAATTTCAGATTTTGGGGTCGGAGAAGACGATTGACAATGCTAAAGAGTGTGGTGGACTCTACCTCCTTCAATTTGAAGATTCCAAGAGTAAACCAAAAGCCCATTCTTGTGCAGTGGTTCCTTCAAATCACGAGAGTTCTGTAATGTTGTGGCATTACATATTAGGCCACCCAAACTTTAGGTATTTGGAGAAAATATTTCCCTCATTATTCAGTAAAAATCAAAGAAATTTTCAATGTGAAATTTGCCAAATTTCAAATCATACCCGCAGTACTTATCCACCTCAACCATATAAACCAACACAACCATTCTCCTTAATCCATTATGATGTGTGTGGACCATCGAGGGTTAGCAATATCACTGGATCTAGATGGTTCATCACTTTCTTTGACGACCATACAAAGGTCACTCGGGTATTTCTCATGAAAGAGAAATCAAAAGTTGGAAGAATATTTGAGACCTTCCACAGCATGGTACAAACACAATTTCAAACGAAAATCAAGATTCTTAGGACTAACAATGGTCGTGAATATTACAATTCCATGTTAAACTCTTATCTTCAAAAACATGGAATCATTCATCAAAGCTCGTGCCTAGACACCCCCAACAAAATGGGATAGTGGAAAGGAAGAATCGGCACCTTTTGGAAGTAACTAGATCACTTATGCTGGTTGCAAATATTCCAAAACAGTATTAGGGAGAAGCTGTGCTATCTGCCACCTATCTCATAAACAGATTACCTTCCCCCATTCTCAACTCTAACACTCCACATGCCACCTTTCAGACCTCTTACCCAACCAGCCACATACTCTCTTCACTCCCTTTTAAAATATTTGGATGCTCAGCTTTTGTCCATGACACTAACCCCCCACTGTAGCAAACTTGACCCAAAAGCCATTAAATGCATCTTTATTGGCTACTCACCCCACCAAAAGGGTTATAAGTGTTACTCTCCCTCAACCAGAGAGTTTTACCACACTATGGATGTCACCTTCCTTGAAAACCAGCCTTATTACTCCAAAGTTGAAATTTAGGGGGAGACGACAACCGAACCTGAAATGATAGAATTTCACCTTTTGGGAGAAGAGATGAAGATAACTAAATCTACCTTATCTACCACACTTGAAGGAACTATAGAATCTCCAAAAGCTATCCCATTAGCTTTGGAAACACCAGAAAAAGTCTCATTGACAGAACCAAGAAAAACAAACTCTCATGAACCAAACCAAGGTCCAGCTGCACAAGACAACATCATTCAGGTTTACTTTAGGAAAAAGAAAACCCAGAAGGAGGTAGGGTTAAACACAACTCCAAACGAAAGCCATGAAATCAACCTGGCTCCAAAATGAGGCTCACCCAGGTAATTCTCTTACCAATTCTGAATCTGTCTCTCATAGTATTATTGATCTTGATTTACCTATTGCCTTGAGAAAAGGGGTGAGAACCTGCACCCAACATCCCATTGAAAATTATGTGTCATATGGAAAGCTATCACAGGGATACAAGACATTTGTAACCTCACTTCACAACACCCAAATTCCCAAAAATATTCATGAAGCCCTCCAACAACCTAAATGGGCTATAGCTATGATAGAGGAGATCCAAGCATTAGTTAAAAGCAGCACTTGGGAGATAACTACACTACCAGAAGGGAAGAAGATTGTTGGCTGCAAATGGATATTTTCAATTAAATACAATGCAAATGGGAGTATAAATCGGTACAAAGCTCGGTTGGTGGCAAAAGGGTTCACCCAATCATACGGTGTGGACTATGAAGAAACATTTGCTCCAGTGGCCAAACTTAATTCAGTTAGAGTCATTTTATCCTTGGCTGCAAATTTGGATTGGCTACTACACCAATTGAACATCAAGAATGCCTTTCTAAATGGTGAGTTAGAAGAAGTGTTCATGCAAATTCCACCAGGACTTGAGTCATCTAGCACCTTAAACAAGGTATGCAAACTTTGAAAATCCTTGTATGTCCTCAAACAATCCCCAAGAGATTGGTTTGATAGGCTGACCCGAGTTGTTAAGGAAGATGGATTCACCCAATGCCAAACAGACCATACCATGTTTATCAAACA
Source organism: Canavalia gladiata (assembly GCA_037954105.1). NCBI lineage: Eukaryota > Viridiplantae > Streptophyta > Magnoliopsida > Fabales > Fabaceae > Canavalia > Canavalia gladiata. The sequence continues at coordinate 12,376,987 of CM075662.1, read as the reverse complement.
TTCCTTAAAAGGGAAGACAGCGTTATTCATTGTTTATGTGGATGATATAGTTATCACCGGAGATGACCAGGATCAAATTAGAAATTTAAAGGGTCTACTGGCCAAAGAGTTTGAGGTTAAAGACTTGGAATAGCTCAAGTACTTCCTAGGGATGGAAGTAGCTTGGACTAAGAATGGAATCTGTGTCACAAAGAAAGTAAACCTTGGACCTACTTCAAGAAACTGGCATGCTAGGGTGCAAGGCAACTTACACTCCCATAGAACAAGCAAAAGGGTGCAGTTCAAAAGATGCAAGTCCTCTAGCTAATAAGGATAGGTACCAAAGCCTGGTTGGAAAATTGATCTACCTAACACACACTAGACCGGACATTGGGTTTGCGGTGAGCATGGCAAGTCGATACATTACAAACCCCACTAACAATGACATGAAGGTTGTGAACAGAATTCTTCAGTACCTTAAAGGAACCCCAGGACAAGGCCTCTACTTCAAGAAAAGCTCAAATAAGGGCATTGAAGTCTACACAGACTCAGATTGGGCAGGTTGTGCCTCTGATAGAAAATCAACCACTGGATATTGTTCCTTTGTATAGGGAAACATGGTCACTTTGAGGAGTAAAAAGCAACCTATGGTGGCAAGAAGTAGTGCAGAAACTGAGTTTAGAGCCATGGCATTTGTGAAGGAATTCGGCTAAAGAGAATGCTAGAAGAACTCAAGATTCCTATTGATTACACAATGAGACTACTGTGTGATAATAAAGTTGTCATTGACATTGCAAAAAACCTAGTCCACCATGATAGAACGAAGCATGTGGAAATTGACTGACATTTCATAAAGGAAAAGATTGACCATGGTGTCATAAGCATTAATCATGTACCATCATGCAACCAAACAGCAGACATCCTAACTCAAGCTCTTCCAAGGCACACCTATGAGAATATAAGATCCAATCTGCGCATGATAGATATTTATCACCCAGATTGAGGGGGAGTGTTGGCAATTGTCTTGGCCAATTAGGATCAATCAGAATTATGGACAATCTGATTTGTACAGATGTAATATATTTTGTTTCCTTTTTCAGTTGTAGTTATTATAGGAAATTTGTCTCCTGAATCTTAGGCTGATATTAGTGTAAAGATTGATTCCTTTTTTGTTTCTATTTATTTTGCTTATTGTATCAGTTTTGAGATAGAGGAATAAAATCTCATTATTCTGCAAAGCTCATATGGATTAAGCAACTAATTCAAAATTTAAGATTTACATAAGTCTTCCAAATGAAGTTGTTCTATGATAATTAAACTTTCTCTATATTGCCTCTAGCCTAATCTTCTATGAGAGGACCAAACATGTTGAAGTGGATTGTCATTTTATTAGAGAAAAAGTTCTCATTGGTTGTATGGTTACTAGTTACATCAATTTCAATGAAGAATTAGCTGATATTTTCACCAAGTCTTGTAAGGGTCCCCAAATTGAGTTTATTTGTAACAAGTAGAATACATATGATCTATATGCTCTAGTTCAAGGGAGGCGTTAACATATGTAGTCAGTTTTCCTATAGGCTCATTTCTTAGTGTGTATATATTTATTGTAGACCAAGGCTTGTAATGAGTTAGTTTTTTAAATGAAAAATTTGCTGGACATATCTCTCTCACTTTACAATTACCAAATCAAGCGCAAAAGTGTAGTATTGAGTCATGACTTCAATCACTTGAGAACTTATCTAGCTCAAGTAGTTTCTCAAAGAGTTAAGATGTGAGGATGTTACACAAATGACACTTGTGATAATTTGACACCCTTGCTCGTCATCCCAAATTCATTATTTTATGTGAGGGCCAAACATATTGAGACAGATTGTTATTTCATTAGAGAAAATAATTTAACCGAAAGCATTATCACTAAATTTGTCAATTCGAAACTTGAAAGGGTGTTAGAAATAATGTAAAATGTGGTAGTAAGGTAAATAAGGTTAGATTATATGTTATGTAATTATGTTAATTTGGGTAGCTATATATTCTTGCAACCATTCTAGTATTTATAACTCCTAATATAAATGAGCTCCATTGTATAATTGAGATGCACTGATTCATTCATATGTTCTATTTTTCTCTCTTTCAACAAGGTCTGTTCCTACATTTATAAAATTTTGAACAGATGATGAGTCACTAATTGTAGAACTTGCTACTTGTGTGCATTGTAATCCACCAACCAAGGATGAAAAAGTACAATTGTTAAGCAAGTTGTTCTTCCTATTCTAGAATTGATCAAAGTAATGATTGAATTGGTATTTATTGTTTCTATCATGATAATATATTGCTAAAATGTTGATTGACAATATTTTATTTCTTTTACTACCATTTAAATAACCACCATGTCAATTTGCACTGAACATAACTGAGCTGCCAATTTTACTTGTGAATATGGACAATGTATTGACTTTGTGATATGTTACATTTGAAGTGATTTTGAAGATGATTTAACTCAGTTGTTCTACGTTTACCGTATTCTGCAGGTGGTTTGTACTCTGGGGGAAGTGCACAGATGGTTGAAAATTCCCTAAATATCCATGGAGATGAGATATTGTATGTTGGTGATCATATTTACACTGATGTTAGTCAATCCAAAGTCCATTTGCGATGGCGAACAGCATTGATTTGTCGGGAACTGGAAGAAGAGGTTAGTACAATCAGTTTACACATGACAATTTTCTGATTGTAATTTAATTATGCTCTAGAATTTCATTTTTCTATTTAGCTAAATGAAGTTATATGATCGTTTTGAGAGAAAAAAAATTATATGAATGCATGTCAACATGAAGTTAAAATGCTGTTTCTATCTTCTATAATACTTTATGTTGAACCATATGTATTGTGTTGAGTAACTATGCTGCTTCACCTAATTGCCGAAGCTGAAAATTTCTTTGTGCTTTACAAAATGTTCAACTGCAGTACAATGCCCTAATTCGTAGCCAGAATCGTAGACAGTCATTGGTGGAACTTATTAATCAAAAGGAGGTTATAGGTGATCTCTTTAACCAACTACGGTTGGCTCTGCAAAGACGAAATAAAGGGTGTCCTGCTCAGGTAATTAATATATTGTATATTTTATGGCTTATTTGTATTAATACTCCTAATTTTCTTGTGCATTATTATATTGTAATTAATGACAACCTTTGCTTCTGCTAGTATGTTTTGTTTCCTTATTCAGTTAATCATTTCTTTAACCTCTTAAACTAAATATGATCATCCAATGCTGTCATTAATCATCTCACAACAACAACTCTATTTAAGTCAACAACTCTATTTAAGTTGGTGTGTTCTTGTAGTATTAAACCTGGTATGTTCTTATAGAATTAGAATGATCCTTCCTTACATCTTCAAGCCTTTTAACTTTACAAATTTCATTTGAGGTTCTCATGTTCATGCAACTCAAAATCTGGTGAAAGTTATCCCAATGTTAACCTTGTCTACTATATTGGTCCTCTACTTTGAGTTATTGAATATGCCACTATGTTACATGTTTTGTTTTGAACTGAACCTGATGAATTTAAGGAGTAAAATTCAAGGGTGGCAATATGTTTTCGTTAACATTGATATTAAGATTTTTCATGTACTGGAAGACCCTTGCTGCTACTAACATGGATGACAAAAACCTTGCTAAAAGCATGCAAAAGCTAATTGTTATGCAAGGACTAGATGAATTAACCTTGTTTATGTATTGGTTCTTGATTTGGGGTTATTGAATATGCCAATGTGTTATAGTTTTAATTTTGAACCAAACCAGATAATTTATAATTTAATATGAATCATTCACGAATGACAAGTTGATAGGTTTTTGTTAATTATGATATTAAAATTTTGTGTATTGAAAGACTATTGCTGCAAGCAACATGGACGACGAAAATCTTACTGAAAGCATGAAAAAGCTACTTATTGTAATGCAAAGACTGGATGAAAAAATTTCTCCAATGTTGGAGGCAGATGGCGAGCTCTTCAATAAAAGGTAAATTCAATGTATGGAGTTATTAATTTATAAATTCTTTATCATACTTAGCTATTATTGATTTCTCCCAAGTCTATGCATAAACCTTGTTAATTTTTATTATTTATTAGCCATGGGAAAGAATTTATGACGGATGATTGATTTTAGTCAACATATCCAAATTTGAAATAGTCCCTTACATGTTTTAAAGTACTCAACTCCTTTATCATGAAGCTAGCCAAAACTACTTTTTTCTCCCCTTCCTTTTGTATTGCCCTGGATAAGGGTTAACTTGAAATATTACAGTGAACATGTCATTAGCATCTAAAATACATAATCGTCATGGAAAATAAATGGCTTGCCAATGTAGATTGTCTCATTAATCCTGGTTTTGTACTTTCTAATAGTTGCAATAAGTTAGAGTTTTTCTATTTTTTTCGCTATTTTGTTCTTCCTTGGCTGTAGTGTTGGCTGTAGCAATAAACTTGTATGCTGCTTGTTACATTTCAGTTATTTTTACCACGTGCCTATGGTATTAATATGTTGTATGTGCCTACATTAGGTGGGGTTATCTATCACGTGCTGGTTTGTGGGATAAAAGTCACTTGATGAGACAAATTGAGAAGTATGTGCTTTCTTCTAGATGCCCCTGATCTCTATTACGCCAAACTATGCGCTTTCTTGAAAATGAACTGTTTTACATTTATTTTAATTGTAGGTATGCAGATATATATACCTCTAGGGTGTCAAATTTTTTATATTATACACCCTTTATGTATTTCCGCTCTCAGGAACAGGTATTTAAATCATTTTCTTTTCCTTACCTTATCTTCCAAAACCTCAAAGCATTAGGTTCTTATTTGGGTTGTGAACTTAAATGTTTCTTGCGTTCTACAGAGCCTTGCACATGATTCATACACACACTATTGTTCACAACCTGGTAAGTTTCCTCCCTATGGAAAATTGGAAGAAAATGGAGGAGAAATAGAAGAAATAAATATGTGATTGAGTAAGTAAAACAAATGTGTCATTTCAACCTTATATATTGTCGAGATGGGGATATAATATACTAATTAAATTGATAACAAATATATGATTTCCCTAGTATCATAGTTTCAATAAGAACAGAAGCTAAAGGAAAACAAAATAAATGCAAGGGATTATGTTTCCAAATAGACGCTGAATGGCATGAATTCAGCTATATTGATGTATAATTAGATTGAGATGTCATTTGTTGGCAATTAATCAAATTTGCATTGTCTTTTTTTTGGGTTCAAATGAATTATATTTCTACTAGTATGATAAATCTTATGTATTTTTTATTCGATAAATGATTTGCAAGTGAAATTTATTCTACTTAAATTGTTTTGTAATAGAAGTATACAATGGTATTATTACATTATTTTATTATATTATCGTGAGGATTTATTATGATTTTTTTATGATTATTGAGAAATTATTAGAATATTATTACATTATTATTTTTTATTATTACGATTTTAATTTCTGATCATTTTAAATTTAATTTCTAATCATTATGGTATTAATATTTAACTGTTGGCTTGATCAAAATTTTCTACAAATACCACTCAATCCTTACTATTCAGAGATACAACAAAAATGTATATCTTCTAAGTCTTTCTTTCTAAGCATAGTGGTACAAAACTTCAGTATGTGTAAATTCTCAGCGCAAGATTTATTGTGTATTGCTATGATAATCTTAGGAAGCAATGTGAAATCATGTTGCATTAAAAGTTTGTTGAATTTTTGCTTTTAAGGGAATAAGGGAATGGTCCTCTCACAACATAATTTTTCTGTTTTTAATAATTTGAAAGCGAAAAAGGTAGATTTTTCTTCATAAATTTCTTCTTCTATATTTCGAATAACATAACAGAAAATTTTATTTGATGACTCTCTTGTAATGGTGAAAGAAAATATGGTGAGTAACTTAATACAATTAACTTAGATTTTAGAAATATTATTAGTTGTTAGAAATCATGTCATTCCTTGTAAATTTTCATAATTAAAGTGATTTTGGAAGAATGGAATTAAAAAAAAAACTACATATCTTTCTTTTATTTTCTATAAAAATTTATTTTCATATAATGGTTCAGTTTTTTTTATATTACTAAATTTTAAGAATTATCATAAATTTAAATTAAAAAGAAAAACTAAATAAATATGATAGTGGAGTAGACAAAGAAACTAACTTGTAATTCTTATAAAAGAAATTATTTTTTGTACTTTATTTTTGTTAAAAGTTAATGTTGGATATTATAAGAATAATATGTTGAAAAGTGCATATGATCTAGTTTTAAAAGGATTTGTATTAAAATATTAAAAAATTATTTTGATCTTATTATGAAATTCATAATTCTTTAATTAATGTTATTTGCGTTAAGTAATAATTTTTTATGATAGATTAAAATTATATAAATGATTAAAATTATTTTGTTTGATGTAATGCTTTTGTTAATAATTTTAGTTTACTTTCTAGAAGATCTGAAAAATTAAATTCCTTGTTAAGATTGAAAATAGTTGAATATTAATAAATACTATATGCACAAATAAAATTGGAATCGTAATTCAACATGTGTGTATATTTATATTACTAAAGATAAATAATTTAAAAGATAAATTATTTTTGTCGAAGATAAAACTAGTTGAGATATATATTTTTATATGATATATTATGATGTTAGCAACATTATATATATATATATATATATATATGTATATATATACCATTTTTATATAAAAAGAGTAGGCATAATTTTAAAAAATAAATAAATAATTAAATACTAAAAAATTTAGTTGAATAACATTGATAAGAGATGTGGAATTAAGTTCATAAATTATGAAGAAAATGTTATTTTTATTTATGATATGGATCTATAGGATTGCATAAAAATTAAGTATGAATATTTTGTAATTTAAGGAGATATATGATATTGTTTTATCTATCTAGTGATTGAGAAATTTTTTATACTTTTTTCTATATAGGATGAGATTTTCATAGATAATAATGATATGGTAAGAAAATAAACTCTTTCGTAGTTATAGTTTGAACTTTATGAATATAGATTAAAATGTTATCTAAACTTAATATTACAATTTATACTAATATATTGAGTAATAGAGAATAAGAGTACAACATATTTAATTAATAGAATTATGTACATCATATTTGATAATAAAAATATTATATATATATATTATTATTATTTTATTTACATAAAATTGTTGTATATTTAAAACTTTGTTTTGAATATTGTGGTTGTATAAATGTATTGTTGATGATATATGATTTCAATATTTTAATTAAAAATATGATTATATAAATAAATATTATAAAATATTTGAGTTCTACTATTTTCATATTGTATGTAAAGGATAATGCATAAGTAATTTATTTAATTTGGTCATTAGCTGAAATATGATTAAATTAATTAATTATTAAAATGATGAAAAAAATTTATGTGATAGAGTATCAATTTGTTGTAAACATCCCGACACATTGATGCATATAAATTATTTTAAAAAAATATTATAATTATCATGTGTAAAATGATATGCTTATATTTGAAATTAATTTTGAATGATAAATAAAATAAAATTATTTTTATGGTCCATCACTTTATTATAAATTGTAAGAAATATTTGGAGTGGTTGATAACAATACTTAAAAAAAATTGTATGTATATTTTAGATATTGTATTATTAAGTGATTAATTAAAAATAATGTAATTTTATTTTAATATGTGAAAAGTGGAAAAAAAATTACTAATCTTTTTACTAAAGGATTAAATATGAAAGTGGTCCTAAATTTCAAGGGAAACGAGTCTTAATCTTGAACATGAGGGAATTGTGATGGATACTTAATCATTGGTTAAACTAAGTCATGTAATTACTTTTTTGCATTATATTTTCATTCCTATGACATGATGTAATTAGAAAAAATGCATAAACTTTGGTGGTGGTATTTTTGAGATGTAATTGATGTATCTATAAATTCTTTCAAACAGATACATACCCTTAGTAGGGGTGCTTTAGAGGCATACTTGATGTATACATAATATAGTATTATTTTATGTTCACTTGAAACAATGATTTTGAAAAAGATACATAACCATTTGTGCTAGTGTTACTAAGACATACTTGATGTATTTGTAAAAATATTTTTGAAAGATATTTGATAAACTTTTTAAATAAATTACAAAATAAAAGTTTATCCATAATTTTAACATATAAAAGTTCTTTCAAGAGATAGTTAATGCTTAAGGGATGCATTTAACTATCATATTTATATGAATAAATATGTGAGTGTGAAGGTAAAAGTCATTCTCTATAAAAGATTAAATAATCTTTATAAAATATTTACACGAATCCTAAGATAATATGAAAATAACTTTAAAATTATCGCAAAGTTTTTACATGTTAAAGTTATAGTGTGTTATGGGATTCCATGCTAGTTCAAAAGGTTAAAGAGTAACTAACATTTTCGACAAAATTTGTTGCCTCATTTCACTACCTGTTAATTCAATCATTTGACATTACTACTTAAGCATGAAATTAATTTTCTATGATCAAAAATTGATTACTTGCAAAGTCATTGGTGGAAATTGTTGAATAAATGACTTGTAAGTGTAATTTATTCCTACTCTTCATTTTGTTTTGTAATGGTTGGAGGAAACAACATTATTGTTCTATTTTATTATATTACTTTCTTTAGGTTTATTACATCTTTATTTCTATGATTTTTGAGAAATTATTATGATAATATTACATCATTATTTTTTATTATCATAATTTTAATTTTTAACTGTCGTAAATTTAATTTTTGGCCGTTGTGATATTAATATTTTATCATTGGCTCGATTGGAATTTTCGGTAATACCACCAAGTCCTTCCAATTGTGATATATAACAAACTCTCTTCCTCTAAACCTTTTTCTATGAACATAGTTGTATGAGACTCTAGTATATGCAGATTTGAGTTAGAATCATGTTACATTAGAGGTTCACTAGATTTATGCTTTTAAGGCAATAATCCTTCACGCACGTCTTTCTTTTTTTGATACATGTCACAATCAAGTTAGATAAAAGAAAAGCAATAGAATATGCAGTATAAAATATAATCTTTGTCGTCTCTCTAGAATCTTGGTAATCAACTTAGTTGAGTTTAGAATTAGATAAAAGGGGATTTTATAATTTGAAAACAAAAGTAAATGTAGATTGAGGAGAAAATTAACAGTATCAAAAATTAATTAACTCACTAGTTCAGTTTCTAAATGAGATTATCACAAGTTAAAGAAGATAATTCCAAAAATAATTTTAGTTCAAGCTCGGTTTTCTATTGAAATAAGCATAAAAAATTTAAATTAATTCAGATTAAAATAATTAAGTATCAATCAAAGGTACCTAAATAATTATAAAAAACCAAAACCACCAAACCTTATAGAAAAGTCTTATAATTCCAATTTAATTTTGTATCCTAATTAAGAAATTAAGTAATTTTTAATATAAATTACATCATAAAAGATGAAATTAAATTAAATATTCAATTTTACAACTATAAACAACGAACACAATCAATTGGAAGGGAATAAGAGAAAATTGAAATTGAATTCAAAATTTCTGAACAAATCTTAAATTTCTTATGCATAAAATTAAAATTAGTGAGTTAACAAAATAGAATTAGTCTTCCATGAAGTGCATCAAGAAAATAAAACTAAAAGCAATCTAAATCCTTGAGAAAAAAAGTTTTTTCCCTTAATATTTTCAAAAAATAAATAAGAAAATAGTAGTTCAAATTTAAAATTTAAAAATAAAAATAAAAAATTTTAAAAGATAAAAGTTAAATATATGAATTAAAGATGTTATGACGATCCCTCAAAACTAATCCTCAATGTTTTAGACATTATCTTTGACTTCTTAATTGATTCTTAGATTTGAATTCAAATTAAGCATAAATCATAAATCGTGCTTGATGTTATTATTTTTAATTTTTTGGGATGAGATAGAAACTGAATTAGCTTTGACATTCTAAATGAAGGATGTAAATAATAAAGTTTCTAAACTTTAGAAATTTATCTCACCCAAAAATAAAGTTTGTTTTTCTATACACATTCATTTTACTAAAACATGTTTAGGTTATTTGGATAGGTTCTAAGTCATTGTTTAACTCAATTAAATCTACGTTATGCTTCAAATAAACTATAAAAACCTATATTAATCTTTAGGTTTATGTTTTATTTTTAATATTACTAGAATTACTCCAAAATTATATATAGATCTTTAGGTTTATGTTTTATTTTTAATATTATTGAAATTACTCCAAAATCATATAAATAATTTAAAATATTATCTGCATAATGAACCAAGATTATAAAGGCACGACTATTCAAAAATTAGTAAAAAAATTAGTAAAATTTATTATTTAAGTTCAACAAAATCCAACAATATAGAACTTATCAAATATAATCTAATTAAGCATAGTTTAAACTGATTTAGATCTAGTACGAAGCTTCTGCACAAAAATTTATTTATTATAGATTTAAAAATTAAATTTAAACGATATTATTTAAAGAAATAAAAATATTAATAATTTTTTTTTTCAAAATATGATAAATTATCTGGGTTAATAAAAATGTAAATAGGTACAAAAATTCTTTTATTCAAAGTGGAAACATAGATTTATAAGAGTGGAAGAGTAAAATTCATGTAAATTTTACTAAAATAATTGTTCTTTCTTCTTTTTATGTTTTTAATAAAAAAATTTTTATTAAATTATACGATGCCTTGACCTTTCTACAGTACAGCAAGCCTGCTAGGAAGCAGCGGCCTTAGCTACGGGCCCAGCTGCCTATATCGTTCGGTTGCTTCCTGAGACTCGTATTAATAAAAATATGTAATAAAATTAATATAATATATTAATTTAAAACACATTAGTGTATTATTTTAAATTTAATTTTATTTCTAGAAAAATACATTAAATCTTAAACCTTAAATATTGAAATATAAAATGTTTAATAATTATAAAGGATACATATAAAATAATAATAAACACTTATAAAATTTTGTAAAAGATCTTATATTAATAAGAAAAATTTTGAATGGATCAAATTTAAAAATTTTGAATGGATCAAATTTAAAAATTTTGAATGGATCAAATTTAAAAATTTTGACTTATATTTTTAATCAATCAATAATTAATTTAAAAAAATTATTTTAGTTAAAAGTTAATTCTTACCTTTTTAATAAGAAGGAATTATAAAGTTAAGATTAATATTAGTTAAAAGTTAAGATTAATATTAGTTAAGAGTTAATTTTAATTAATTTTATTTTACTTTAAATAATTAATAAAATTTAATTAGATAACTTATAATCTTACCTTATAAATTTATTTATTTAACAAAAATTTATGAATAAACACTAGACATATTTTTCAAAGATCATGTTTTCATAAAAAAAAGCATAGAGTATAAAATTCAGTTCTTAATTGGGTCACTAGGTATTATATATCCTAATTTAAATTGATAGCGTTTAAGTCAAGGTAGAGACTCGAACCACATTTGACTAAGTAATTCTAGATACATTATCAGCTTTTTTAATTGTTACACGGATAAATTACATACTAGATTAATTTTAATAAATTATCAGTATAAATATTTTTATATTATTAATTAAATAAAAAAATGTACAGAACATTTTAATTAATTTTTTTTCGAACCTTCTAGATTCATCAAGATTTCTATTTTTCATGTATCATCTATTATTTATTATAAAATATGAAAATAAAATTTTTACCTAAATATGTGTCAATCTTTCTTTACTTATTTTTTTACCTGTTTATTTATTTTATTTTGATCGTAAATGATTATGATAATCTAATCATTTATATTTTTTTTTATTATTTTTTTATCTTTTTTATTTTTCTAAACATGATTACTGTACTTATGCAAAATAGCAACTAAAAAATATTTTTTTATTTTTCACTTCTCACATTTTTTTCTTTTTCCATCTCATTTTATCTACAATATTGTTACAAGGTAATATTCTCTTCCACTCATATCTTCTTCTACATTTTTAAATATTATTGTCTCATAGTTCCTTGTCTTCTCCTACTTATGGATGAAAGGTAGAAACTTCAAAATGTATATTAAGCGATTTAATAGTGTTTAGATCATTTTTTAATCATCATTTTTGTAAATATGCTGATAATGGGTTAATCTTATTCCTTCAATTTCTATTCTCTAAAATGAATTTTTGTCCTTCAAATTTTGATATTTTATTTGCTTGATTTTGTAGAAATTATATGGTTAGACTTTATATAAATATGTTATTTTTACTATCTTGCCTTATCATTTATATTAGATGATTTATTCTAGAATGTAAATATGCATTTTTGTACACTTATTTTGTTTGTGAAAAGTTCTTATTGATCTATCCCACTCATGGCTTCCACTCCTTGGTTGGAAAAAGGTAACTACTTCTCCAATCCTTAATCCAACCATTTCTCATGTGTTACTCTCTAATCTTTGTTGTTGCAAGACTGGTCACCATTTCACTACACGACCACCATTGTCAGCCACCACCTCAAACCTATCATCATTGTCAACAACCATTCTTCCATTTCCCTCATTGAAGCCATTCATTCTCTTTTCCTTAGCTTTCACTCATTCCCTCTAACACATACTAGCTTAAATTTGACCTATTTTTTCTTCTTCTTTCTTTCTTTTCAATTTTTCTCTTCTTTTATCTTTTTCTTTGATTGAATCCTTATTCCTTTCTCCTTTTTATTCTCTCATCACCTCCACCAAAAATGGAGATCTTTTCACCTCTTTCTCCCCCAGCCCCAATCAATGATGATCTTGGCCACAATGCCTAGCCCCACCAACCTTGTCGGAACCATTCTAGCTTAGATCACCCTCAACCCTTCTCCTTATTTCTGCTCTTTTGCCCCATCTTTACCTTGTCATCCCCCCCAATCAAGCCATCACCTTTCCTATCCCTCTTAGCCTCATCCTTCACTTTGACCTTTCTTAGCCTCTTTTTTTTCTTCATTCTTTGCTCTCTTCTATCTCTTTTTAGCCTCTAACTCTACATTTATATGTCGCCTTATCCATCTATGCCTCCCCGTATAGAAGAGATCTTGAAACTTACTCTTTACTCAAACCTTTTTTCTCATGTCTTATCTTGGCTAAATTGATTTTAAATATTTTTTTATCTATTTTATTAAAATTTCAATATTCTTTTATTTAATCAAGGAATAATTTATTATAAAATTTTACTAAGTATATTGTTCTTTTGAATAAAAGAGTAAGTTGTTAAAATATTCTATACTCATGATCGGATGGTGAGTTTAGACATTTTAAATACATTTTTTAACTTTTCTCCTTAAAATAAATTAAAACTTTGGTGATAGCTCCTATTTTAAAAATTTTTATTTTCTATCTTTACATGTAGTTGCAATGTTAATTTTTATAAATTGCAATTTAGTTAGGGATATTTTAGAGAGTAAAGTTCATTATAGTTAATTGTATAATTTTCTTAACCCATGTCTTTATTTTGGTCTATTCATGTTTTTTGTAATTTTTATTCTTGATTTTCTTGTATATCTTCTTGTAATGAATACATGTTATGTTTGGTTTCTATCATTAGGGTAGATACCTGTTTATTTTTTGTAGTTTTTATTTTATAGTTGTTTTGAAACATGGTTATTTTAGAGTTGACAAGTTTGTATGCTCCCTTCACATACCATAAGCATGAGATACGCACATACCTTCGAGAGGGACCCTACACCCGAGTTTGAGTGAAGCTTAGAATTAGAAGAGTTTAGATGTCGTATTATGTACATCCTATTTGGTTATCGTAAAAATTCTATCTAGAGTTTGACACTCTCTTAATGTCTCACATATAGTAAGCTACCTGATGTTGTGGTGAAAATTTTAAGTTGGATCTTAATTGTAGTGATATTGAATTTTAGGAACTACAAGATTAGCTATGTGAATTTTCATGGATTAGAAAAGGTCTTAAACCTCTAAAGTAGAATCTTAGGTAATCTAATAAGGACAGAAAAGGCGTGCTTCTTTTTATCTCTTTATCGTGTCTTATATAACTTGTGTAAATTGTTAGCTCTTTTAAATATTTTAAAATCATATCTTTTACTGAAATCCCATTAAAGGAATTGATGATTCATATGTCCTACCACATTCACTCGTGAATCATATTATTAAGTGTATCCTATAAATTATTACCTTTTTAATGCCAATTTTGAAACAAATATTTGAAATGAAATATTTTTGGAAGGGATAATAGTTTACACAAATCTTACATTAATACAAATATTCATAATTTGTTGTGAACGATTAATAATTCGAAAGATATATGTAGCAATGTAATTATTTTCATACTCATTAGCATTATCTAAATTCAGTATGAAGTATCATTCCTTAAATATTATTTTGATTATGAAATGTTCTTATGATCTCACTAAAGGGTTGATATTTCATCCCCATCTTAATGTAAGTGCCGTGTAAATTATTGATTCTTTTAAAAATAATTTTGATTTAAAGATTTTATAAAGTTATTAATAGATCGATGATTCATAAGACATATGTATTCCTATCCATTCATGCTCATGTTATTAAACGTTATGAAGTTTTGTAAAATAAAAACTTAAGAAAGAATATTATGTCATAGAAATAAGCAACTATAATAGAAAAATATTTTCTAATCATCTTTATAGAACTTTTTTTCAAATAAGAATCATGAATGTAATTGATCAAGTGCAATAAATTTGAAAAATAAATCAGCTAAAGAACACACCGATGATGGAGATGTTGAAGTTATCAATTTTTAAGGTTGTATCATTTTGAATATACCCAAACAACCTTGTGAAACAATTAGTTTCCATCACACGAGAAATCCAAACACAACCATTCCTATCATACAACTTTCCTATTAAATACACCTTTCTAATAGTTATTAATCTAAAGATAACACCACACTTGCTTTTACCTCATATCAACCTCCTAAACAAGAACAACACCTAACTACCTTTGGAATTCCTCGTACACAATCCTCAATCCCTTTTTCCATATCACATAGACTTCAACCATATTAGAATACTAACCTTAAAGCTAATGAACCTATAAACCATCAAAAGCATCCTTTCTACTTCAACTCATCTTATGTCACAACTATTTTTGTGACAATATGTATCTCTATAAGCTTGTTTCCAATTCTCCAATAAATTTTTCAACTAAAGGATAAAGGGAAAAATTAAAGATCTTAGAAGAAATATTCCAAGCTAATGAAAGAGAAAAAGATATCTTAGCCTTGGGATGCTTCTGATTTATACCTTATCCTTAATGTCTTAATTCCCCCAAAGTTTAAAGTTTTTGGATTTGAAAAATACAACAGCGTAACTTTCCTAAAAAATAACTTAACAATGTACCATAGAAAGATGACATCCCACATTCATGATGAGAAGTTTTAATTCTGTTTTTCCAATTTGAATTGGGTAACATCAAATTAGTATATGCACCTTAAGCATTCTCATCTTCATTTGTAGAAGGATCTTGTTGATGCCTTCTAGAAGTAATACAAGTACAACATTGACATGGTTATTAATTAAATGTAATTACAAAATATATCAAAGAATGATGATGAGATTTTCAAATAGTATATTTAATAATGGAGATAGTTACATGGGTAGAGCCTTTATTATCTAAAAAAATGGTAGCAATGTTCATTGATACTACCTAATCTTCTTTGTACAACAAGATGATTTGAAACATATTATCAAACTTTTCTAATATTGTCAACATTTGGGAAAAAATAAAGAATGAAATCAAAAGAAGAAAAATTATTCATACTACAAACTAGCCTATAACAATGATAGGAGAAAAAGAAGAAAAATAAGAAATTAATGTTGTGACTTTTGATCAAGACTTCACTTGATATTATTATCTAAAAAAATTTATCAAACGTTTTGAACTTCATACATATCCTACCCATATATTTCCATTGTCTCACAAGGTTCATTTTTTCCATCTTACACTCAAATGATTCCATAGTATTCATTGATATGTGTCAATTATGAGACTTATTTAGTGATATTTTATTTTAGGAAATAATGAGCATATTTATAATATACATGAGTATAAATTATAAAAAATTAGTGAAATTTAAATGTTCTAAAGAAATTATTAGTAGTATATATTTTTAAAATTTTTATTGATAAATTCTTTCAATTTTGGTATGCTTTTCACTTTGTTAAATCATGTTCATAAGAGTCTACATTGATAACATAGAAAATCAGCATTGATAACATAAAAGCCTAGGAAAAATGACGTTTTGTCATTTTTGTGTTGGAGACTTAAACAAAATATGTTGGACACGTATTCTACAAAACTAGCATGTATAAATAGCATCTTTCTTCATATCTAAATAGTTTTGATAGTTAAATTTTTTTTCAAATTCTCTTTTGTAAGACTATAGAAGTGAAGGATCTATAGATTTGAGGGACCGAAGTGTAAGATTCATCAAGTTATATAGGCTTTTGCATGAATTTTAATTTGAATTGCCACTTTTACTTCAAGTTTATCTTCTTTAAATTGATTATTCTTCTTTGTTTTTAATATCTCTATGAATTGGTCAATTGTAGTTGATTTTTAGATTTCTATTCACAATTGAAAATTTGGAATAAGAGTTGGAATTGAGATGAACAACTTAATTGAAGATACTTTAGCATAGAGATAAATAACTTTGAGCTCTTGAAAATTCTGGAACCTAATGCTTGCTCTAATTAGAAATTTATATGGAATTAGAATTTCTAATTTGGAGGAAACGGTAGTTGTTGAGTCAAAGAATTAAACTTCAACTATTATAATGAATTTGATCTTCAAATATACTTTTAAAACTTGAATTAAGGTGACAATCTAAGTTAATTTGGTGAATCTTAGGTGAACTCTAACCCTTGTATTTTGATAGATTGATTCCTTCCTTATACTTGTTATGTTGATTGAATTTTAGTTGTTGTGAATTAAACTATAATCTTGTTAGAAAATAGTTACTAAATAGCTATTATATGAATTTTATTATTTTTACTCTAGTTCATTCTTAATTCTTTCTCGTTAGATATAAAATTTATAATTTATACTTCAATTAGATTCTTATCAATATCAATTTTTCCTAATTGTTAATCTAAATAGTATAAATATTGGGAAAATCCAATACTTGAAATCAATTTCTTGTAAGATTGATACTCTCTTATCATTTACTCTTGAAACAACATGATACACTTGTTAGTTTTTACCAACAAGTTTTTAGCTTGTCTATGACTTGTGATTCAACATTGACAAGAACATTGAATGCTACTAGTTTGGATATTTTTATAATTTTTTGTAAATTTATTTTTTTCTATTTTTCATATTAATTATTTTAAGTTTTTAACTTTATTTAAATTTATTTATGCGAGGTACAATAGATAAGGAGTTCATTTTTTTAACCGAAAATTGAAAACTGTCAAAAAGAAATAAAAAAGAAGCAAAAAGAAAGCAAGCGCAACAAAGGAACTTTAGAAACGCAGAAAAATTTAAAGAAAATCTTGTATAAGAGTCAATCATGGAAGAATACAATAGAAATTGGAGAATTACTTTGGAACAATATACTATTCCCAACTCTATCAAAAGTAGCTCAAGCATTGTGAGACCATTAGCAAATAATTTTGAAATATAGTCATCTCTCCTTCATCTAGTTCAACAAGACAATTTGGAAGAAGTGAATTAGTTGATCCTAATCTTCACATTGTAAGATTTCTCTAATTGTGCAACATTATCAAGATGAATAGAGTATCAAAAGATGTTAATAGACTAATGTTATTTCCTTTCCTTTTAAGAAACCAAGTCAAGTGTTGGCTCCAAGCTCAACCAAGAGAAAATATTGCAACAAGGGAAGAATTTGTGTCTAAATTTATCACAAAATATTTTCCTTCATCTATGTACAACAAGTTGAGAAGGAAATCTCTTATTTTGCTAAAAAAGAAGAAGAATCATTATATGAATCTTGGGAACAATTTAAGGAAGTGCCCTCACTACAGATTTTTTAATATCCATCAAATCCATATATTCTATAATAGAATCAAACTAGCCACAAGACTTATCATTGGTGCATCAATCAGAGGATCTTTTAACACTAAAATTGTTGAGAAAGTCATTGAGTTAATTGAAATTATGACTTTTAATGAATATAAAATATCAAGTGATAAAGGCATGGTGAAAAAACGTGTGATAGAACTTAATACACAAAATTCTATACTTGAAATTAAATTTAACTCACAATAATTAGAAGCTTTGAAAAAGAAAATTCAGCCCTTTAATGCAGAAGTTAGATAATAATCACAACTATTGTTATGTGATTTTTGTGGGGGTGACCATAAAGAGAGGTGTTGTGGTATGATATGCCTAAACTAAAGATTATCATTAAGAGGATGATAATGAAATTATGATCTTAAGAATGTATGAGATTTATGTTTATGAATATCTATATAAAAGAATGATCTAAAGTATGACCAAAATGTATGCTTGAACAAGAATTATTTTTATTATTACTAAAATTGACCCACTTCAGCCAAGGAACTCTTTTAAAGTTAAAAGTGAACTTATAACAAAGTCACCTTTTCTTTAATAAATTGAAGCATTTGGGTTGAAAATGTTGACACTAGTTTATGTTAAAGACCTACAGAGAAACTTTTTTTTCTCACCCCTTACCACCATTTTTTTTCCCAAACCTTAACCATGTTATTTGCCACAGCGGTAGTGTTTGTAAAAATCAATAATGTGAATTGGACGATAAATTCTCATGGGGTATTAATCATGGTGCAAGCAAACATGTGAATCTACTTCTTATATAGGAAATTATTCGTTTTTGCCATTCTAAGCCTGAAGCTTTCCATAAAAAATCTTGTGATACTCTTGAGGCGATTCACCTAGATATGGTATTTCCTCCACCACCAGACTTTCAAGCCCCTCTAGTTCCTTGTGTGTAAGAGACCTCTTCGTTTGAAAGGGAGAGTGACTCATTAACTTGTTCATATTACTATAGCTCTTCACATTGTCGCAACCGTAATTCCGACGAGACGACGAACTCAATAAAATTTGAAAATGAAATTTATTTGATAAAGTGGAGTTGCCACCAAATTTTATTTAAGGGAAAAGATTTGGAAAAACCCTAACTCGAGGATGAGATTCGAAGTTCGGGAGTCGGTTATGAATGGGGAAGGTGTTAGGCACCCCGCTCGTGTGATTTTTGAAATTATTTGATCCCTTCAATTAAAGTGAAAATAAATAACTTGATGATGGTTAGCCTGACAGGACTTGATCCTGCTCCTACGTATTCCCTGGTACAATGGGAAACTCAAGGCTTACATAGTTCTGGTTTATGAAGGTTTGACCTTCAAAGGAACTTGAAAAGTAGTTTGAAAGAACGAGTTTGAAGATTTGACCTTTGGGGCGTTTGAAAAGGAATATTTTGAAAACGGCTAGAGTGCTTTGAAAATATCTTAAAGAGAATCCTTAGTCCACATTTGCACAGGATCCAAGACAACTACGGCTGCATTGGGATCCATACGAATTCCTAAACCCCGAACAGCAGAAAAGCTACCAGTTCGTGCTTAGGATTCGTCGCATGAGACTTAGGAATTCTAAAACAAAGTTTAATTTGAAAAGAATAAAGATGAGAATTTGATTTGAAAAATGAATTTGTTTTGAAGTGAATTTGATCTTGAGTTTTGGGAAATGAAACTTGACTTGATGATTTTGAGGAAAGGGATTGGAGTTTGATTCGGAAACTTGAGAGAAAAAGAATTAAACTTGAATTTGATTTTATTTTATTTGAAGAAAAGAACTAAAAAGAGAATTTAGTTTGAATTTGGAAGAAAATAATTTTAATTTTAACCTTGAGAAAAGGAAAAAAAAAAGGAATTTTGAAGAAAAAGGACATTATTTGAATTTTGGGATAAAAGAATTTAATTTAAATTTGGGAAGTTCGGGGGGTTAAATTGGAATTATGGAAAGTATGGGGCCAAATTTGAATTATGGAAAGTATGGGGGTTAAATTTGAATTATTGAAAGTATGGGGGTTAAATTTGAATTATGGAAAGCTTAGGGGTTTCATTGCAGTTAAAGGAACTGGAGGGGCCTGACTGCAATTTTGATGAGTGTGAGGGCCTGGTTGCAATATCTGAAAATGTATGGCTTAGCTGGAGGCTAGATGGCTCGTTTGTGGCTCATGTGGCTGGAGGCTTATTCGGCTTGGTTTGTGGCTCACTAGCTGGGCAGCTCGCGCAGCGGCTTGGCGGCTTAAGCAAACTAAAATGAGAATTGGTGCAGGGGGGTGTCGAACCAGTGCCTTGGATATCTTGTACCACCAGCCATACCACTGGGCTATGCTCCTAGTTGGGTTTGTGGTGCCTTGATTTTAATATAAACCATATGTGCTCTGTATTAGATTAAATCAACAAAATCTACAAACGGGGATTTGAACCTGGAGTCCCAAATTGGCCAACAATCAGTTCCACCACCAGACTGGGCCTTTCGTTCAGTTTTATTATCCATCCACTCGACTAAGCTCTATTGGGAACAGGTTTATTGAGAAACAGACATCATTCCTTCCATGCACGTGCATGGGGTCTTCCTTGTTTCCCATATGGACTCCACTGTTAAGAGTATTTCCAAATCACTATGCTGATATGGGTTAAGGTGAGTCGTTCCGCCTAAATGGATACTCGAATTCCTATGCAGTAAGGACGTTCACGTTGGTTGAATGAAGCTTATGGGTGGACTTTTGCTGATTTAAATTCATTTTTCCTTTACCTGGATGGGCGCCATGCGTGGGTACAGTGACTTAGCAATTTGTCGTTTTGCCTTAACATCCGACTCATAGAGTTTTGATTATGGGGGATTCTACATTCATACATCTTGAGGGGCAGGGATTCTGTGGTGATCTAGTGATGACGCCCAACGCATTTGATCACTAAATTCGGCTTAAGTAATGAGGCTTTAACTGTACTAAGAAGACAGGTGAGGGAAATTTATGGATGAAGGACTTTTGCTGATTTCGTGAGAGCAACGAGATGGACATAACATATCAAGACATGGACCACTATTTCTATAGGGGTTATAGGTGGGTTTCGTTCCTCTGTTTTCGAACCCTTTGATAGGAAACTCTAACTTCTAAATTAATAACCCCGAATCTCATGCTAAACCTTCCCCCCCTTTAATCAAGTCCTCACAAAGTATATGTATTTCCAACGTTTTGACACCCGTTATCATTGCAACGCACTCATATCGTTGAAGCAAATTCACTACTAAAACATACGAATCCATGGGCCAAGAGAGATTCGTGAAGCATAGCAATTCAAACCAACGTTCAGGCCACGCAATGAACTCCTCCGTCATGGGCACCGAATGCAGCCTTATCCTTAATGAGCAATGTGTTTTATCAAAAGCGACGCAGCTGTCGCTTGACAGACACAACTCCCCTCTATTAAGGTATAGAGGTGCACGACGTAACCACCTCCTCTCCAGTCCCAAGGAACTTAAACCTGTCGAATAACATCCTTAAGAGACACCCATTCTTTGCACTCAACACCATGAACTACTTTGTTATCCTTTGACTCTCATATGGCTTCATTTGGTTTGCCCAATGGGAGGAGCAAATTCTATACGGATTCAAGGTTATCCATCCAAATGCCTACAAGTTTAAACACATGTATACAGTGTCTATTCCCCGGTAAGTTTGCATGGTGGGGATGATCCTCCGCCCTACTATCTTAGGATCTCAAGGAAACAAAGAGCCAACCCATTCCTTCCCTCGTTTACTCAGATTATATTGGATGTTTAAGGACAAATTTGGCTATGGGATCTCAACTTAAGACATTGATAGGTGACTATGGGCACGCGAAGTGGTGGTTGCTATTAGGTCCTATTCAAGAACAGAGATGCATATGCCTACGCAACTAAAACATGTGGAACCCATATCATGAGGGTGTGTAAATGGGATCATGATCTCACCTGGCAGTTTTGTGGAGTAGCTAAGATTCTTGAACTGATTAAAGATGCTCCTATGCTGAATCTTTGCCACTCCTGGTGCTGAGAAGGATGAGAGTCTCTGCCTCTACCTTTGTTCTTTCAGCTATGGGCCTCTCCTCTCCCATCGTTCTCTCTCTTTCAAGAGTTCTATTCTTGGCTATCAGCTCTTGTACCCTCCCTTTCTGCTAGAATCAAGAAGACCCTCACACCCTTGAGACCCCTTTCATTTTTCCAAGCCCAAAAGACTTCTCCCTTTTTTTGGTTCCCGAAATCTATTTCCTTTCTAATCTGTTACTCTCGTTTTTCTATTTTTCTTGATTTTTTTTATTTTTTCTATATTTTGTTAAATTTGTTTTTATTTATTTTTTATATATATTTTTTTATTTTCAATATTTTCCAGTTTTCTTTTTGTATTTATTTTTACTATTTTTTCAGATTTTTCTTATTATTATTTTTATTAATTAATTATTATTTTTATTTTTTTTTATTTATTTAACTCTTTTTTATTGTTTTCTTTTCTTTTATTTTTTGCCTTTTTTCTATTTTCAGTTTTAATTTTGTTAATCTTCCTCTTTTCTTTTTTTTATTTTATTGTTTTTAGTTTTTCTACCTTTTTTGCTTTTCTATTTTAACTTCAGATTTTATTTAATTTTCCTATCTCCTCACTTTTTATGTTTTTTCCTTATTATTTTCTTCTGTTTTTTTGTTCTCTTTATTATTTTCTGTTTTTAAGATTTTTCCTATTACTATTTGTCAATTTTCAATTTTTTATTGTTTCTATTAACTTTTGTTAATTCTGTTTTTTTATTTTATCTTTAAAAGAATTTCTTTTATTATGTATCTTTATGTATATTTTTGTATTCTGTTTTTAATGATTTTATATTTTTTGTTGGATTCTCCATTTTATTTTCTTTTTGTTATTTTCTCTTGTTCTCTATTTTTCTATTTATTAATCTTAATATTTACTAATTAATTTTAAAATGGGGTCTCAGACATAATTGAGTGTTTATACACATGTCTAGTCATCTCAAGATAGTAGTACCCTTTATTAGATTCCGTACTCATTCAATTTCTACCGGGGGTACGAGAAGGATGCCTACGACATTTTAAATGAGAGCTTATGATTGGAACCTAGAGGTCCCTGCACCTAAAACTTTAGCTAGGAGTTCTGCCCGAATAATGTAATTTTTTTTAAATGACCATGTAATATGTATGATAATTATGTCTTGTGTAGAATAGATGTATAATATGTATGTGTGATGTATGAAACCCTTGCACTATCTTTTGAACTCATAGGGGTATATAAAATAATAATGTCTATAGAAGAAAGATGCAAATAAATAAGTGTGTAGTATTAGCACTAAATGAACGTGGCTATTGAACTTTACAGTTTTCTTGGCGTAATAATAAATGATAAAAATTAGTCAAATAAACCAATGAGCTCACATTTCAACAAATGTTTTGGAGAAAAAAATTTTTATTGTATTTTTCAGTACAAGTAGTTTCTTAAAAGGATTTTGCATCATGAAGTAAAAGTCTAATAATGAAATTGTGAATAAAACTTAAGCATTAAACAGATTCATCTTTAGGATGTTACATCTTCCATCCAAACAAACTATTAAGAGTTTCCCTTTTATCATCCATAGACATGTGGCCATATGGAGATCTCTACTAAGGAGTTGAAAAGAATCCTAGAAAGAATTTTTAACATCATAGAAAACATTATACATTGAAACTTGATGAGGCCCTTTATCCTTATAAGATTGCATTTATGATTCTCATTGGCATGTTCCCATATAAACTTGTTTTTGGAAAGGCTTGTCACCTCCTAATTGAGTAGGAACACAAGACCTATTATACCTTAAAGTTTCTTAACTTTGATAGGCAACATGAAGATGAAAAGCATCTATTTCAACTTAGGATGGAATTTAGGATGGAAGCTTATGAAAACAAAAAACTATATAAGTAGCACACCAATCAATGACATAATGAATCATGAGTTTTTCTTAGATGAGAAGATTCTTATTTATAACCTACATCTTCATTTGTTTTCAAGAAAGTTCAAATATATAATTCTACTAATGATTATTAGTTAGTTATTAAATTTTATTTCCTTTCTAACTTGAGTTTCTCTCTAACTTTTGTTTTTATGTTTAATACTAAAATACATCTATCATCTTTTTTAGCACTTGTCTTTTCTCATATCTCTTTCCATTTAGAATAATACGACTTTCAAAATTTAAGGAAGGGGTAATAGAGGTGCAAGAGCGGAAACAATTATAGTAATACATGCCTTAATCAATCAAACACAATATAGGAAACTTCTATTTCACTCTCTTCATTCACTTTCATATGTTCAGGTAGAATAAGACATTCAAGTTTGAGGAGAAAGACATTCTTCCTCAAAGTATTTTACATGAAACCCTCTTCCTTACCTCCCTTCAATTTCTAATTTAATTACTATGATTTGTATAAAATGGTAAAAATCTAAGTTTGAGTACGTATCGCAACCGTAATTCCGACGAGACGACAACATCGTTAAAAATTTGAAAATGATATTTGTTTGGATGATGTGGGGTCGCCACCAAATTTTTATTTAAGGGAAAAATATTTGGAAAAAACCCTGACTCGAGGATGAGATTTAGGTTCGGGAGTCGGTTACGAGTGGGGAAGGTGTTAGGCACCCCACTCACCTGTTCCAAAGAACAGTATCCTTAAACTGAGCGTGTGATTATTTGAAAATAGCTTGATCCCTTTAATTAGAATGGGAATAAATAACTTCATGGAGGTTAGCCTGGCAAGACTTGAACCTGCTCCTATGTATTCCCCGGTGCAATGGGAAACTCAAGGCTTACGTAGTTCTGGTTTGATCTGAAGGCTTGACCTTCAAAGGTATTTGAATAGAATGTTTGACAATGGATGGTGTTCGAAGGCTTCACCTTCGAAACTGCTTGAAAAGGGATATTTTAAAAATCGCTAGAGTGTTTCAAAAATATTTTAATGAGAATCCTTAGTCCACATATGCACAGGATCCAAGACAACTACGGAATGTTTTGAAAAGAATTTAATTTGAATATACTAAAGGAAAGAAATGGCTTGATTTGGCAAAGGAATTGGTTTTGAAGTGAATTAAAAACTTGAGGGTAAAAGAATTAAACTTGAATTGACTTTGAAAAAAAAGTATTGAGGTCGTTTGGAAATTTGAAAAAAAGAATTTTGATTTGAATCTTTGGGGGAGAAGAATTGTGATTTTGGAAAGAGTAGGGGCTTGATTATAATTTTGAGAGCTTGAGGGAAGATTGGGTATTTGGAATTACTGGAAATCTTAAGGGCAGATTGGTAATTTGGATAGTGTTTTTTTTTTGGATAAATGGGAAAATGTTGTATGTAGGGTTCGAACTCCACCACTTGGGCCAAATCATCAACTTGTCATGACTCCGGTGGGACTCGAACTTGGGTCTTGGAAGTGGTGGACCATAAGCATTACCACCAAGCCATGCTCATGGTTGAACACATGGTGCCTCTACTTTAATATAAACCATGCATGAGTTGTATTGGATTAAATCAACAAAACTGCACGCTGTGGGACTCGAACCTAGGGTCTTTGAGGATGCGGAGGAGATGCTCAACCACTTGAGCCAATTGCTTTTGGCATATATTCCCTAGTTTTTGCATTAGAAGTCCTCTAAATTAAAGCTGCTGGAGGGCTTTATATTGGCAAAATGAAAGGCATTTTCTGGAAAATGCTTTGGCGAGGTTCGAACACAGGATCGGAGATCACGAGCAGTGAGCGTTCAAACCATTTGAGCCATGCACCTAATTGGGTTTTATTTTTCACAGATTAATTCAAATAACCCAGGTTCTGGAACGCCACGTACAGACGAGTCTGGACGTGCATGTCTCTACGCATGCAAGGCCTCAAAGCTATTTTCAGCGTACACTCACACCTCTTCAATTGAACTTCCACGTTGGTACCCAAGTTTTGGCATCTAACAACACTTCTCACCACGAAAAGATCAAGGTGATGAAGCATAATATAAGGCAACAAAGCGTCTGTGTTTTCTGTCACCTCTCTATCAAACATGGCTACCCTAGTTACCAACGTAATGACTCTTGCTTTGGAGGCTACCTGATCGGGCCAGAGGTTCATCCTCTGAGGAAATTCTGGGCTTTTTATCCATCTGGCCATCACGAAATCCTCGTCTCCTGAGTGAGCTATGGGTGTGAATATTCTTGGGCCAACCTCCAAGCTTATTTCCAAAGAAGTTTGTATGAAAGACCAAACCCACCTACCTCCTGTTTCTATTCAAGGGTGGCAAA
Organism: Canavalia gladiata; assembly: GCA_037954105.1. Classification (NCBI taxonomy): domain Eukaryota; kingdom Viridiplantae; phylum Streptophyta; class Magnoliopsida; order Fabales; family Fabaceae; genus Canavalia; species Canavalia gladiata. The sequence continues at coordinate 12,350,594 of CM075662.1, read as the reverse complement.
GCGCCAACGAGACTGCTGAAAGTTGTTACTTTTGATCGGGTACATCCTGTACCTACCCACTTTAATTGAGCCCATACTGATTCCCCTTGTGCATGTTGCAACTGAGTATTTTCTCTGCATGTGGACGTGGTTTTACGCAGAGTGATCAAGTTGTAATAAATATATGTGCTGATTTCTAAGAGCTCTAAGAGATGTATGGATTCCCTAGGCTTTCCTTTGTTTTGATAAGAAACAACGAATAGATCTGTAGTTTCAAGGTATGAACGACGGAGTAATCTCCGCTACGACTTGATTGATCTATCATCTTGTGCCTATGATTCATCTTGTTCCTCCATGCGAGACCCATAACAATTAATAGTAACATCCATTTATAGCTCATCCTACCTATGACAACTATATGTTCATTTTCAGCATGAATCTTGATTCATTACAATCAGATACAGAGCAAAACACAATTTGTGAACAAATCCACATGCCAATTGGGGTCGGTTCTGATTGATGCATTCGTTCTAAAGATTAAGCTATGAGCTTAGAATCATGGTCTACCACAAAGGCCCGAATCATTTATACTTTAACTCCTTCTCAGACCCAACAACACCCACTCATCATACCACTAAGACATGCACCAAGGGCCACATAAACTTCAGACGTGTGAATTAACAAAATAATACTAACCTGAACGACGTGGATTCTCGACGCTGCAAGGGTTTTTCTTCATTGTAATTGCATCTTATGCAGGAGCTTCCATTATGATCTTGTTCCTGCAGAGTCCCCCATGACCCTTGCCCCCTCTCTGTTAGCTTGTGTTTTGCGAGCCCCCTGGAAAAGAATGTTAAAACCCTTCTGATCCCCTATGCTCGTTCCAGAGGTTTTCAAGATGAGAAGATCCAAGAACCGCCTCTGCTGCCTTTGATATCTGCTTCTGGAGGAGTCTTGCGTCCTTGAAGAATCGCAGTTCTAGAGTTCAAGAAGTTGAAGGCTCTTTCTCTGATCCAGCCCCCAGCAAGAGAGTTTCCCCCTCTTTTTCTTCCTTGTTCCCTTTTTTTTTCAAAAGATCCCCCTTTCAGCCACTGCTTCGTTCCCCCCTCCCAAAAAAGACCCAGATGAAGGCTCCTCTCCTCCCTTTTTTTTTGGTTAATTCCGATTTTTCTAAAAAACTGTTTTTCCTACCCTTTTCCATTTCTCCCCTTTTATGATTTTTTAAATATTGTTTTTACTCTATATTTTTTTATTTTTTAGGTTTAAGTTTTTCCTTTGTTCTTTTGTTTTCCAGATTTTCTTATTCCTTTTTTATTTATTATAATTTTTTCTTTTTCTTAAATTTTCTTTAGATTTATATATTTTTATTTTATTTTATTTTTTTTAGATTTATCTTGTATATATATTTTTTATTATTATCTACTTTTAGTTATTTTTCAATTTCTATTTTTTAATATTATTTTAGTTTCAGATTTTATTTTTAATTTCTGTTTTTGTATTTTATGAATTCTGTTTTTTTTTCTATTCCAGATTTTGCTTTATTATTTATTTTTTATTTCTGATTTTTCCAAATTTTCATTTTTATTTTTCCAAAAAACTCTTTTCTGATTTTTTTTATTGTTTTTTTGTGTTAATTCCCCTTTTTTATTATTTTCTGCAAAAGTTTTATTTTTCTTTCTCATTTTCTTGTATCCTTTTCCAAGATATTCTCTTTCCATTTTTCATTTTCTCCCTTTTTTTTATTAATATTTACTTGTTTATTATTTAAATTAGTACTGGTTTCTTGATTAATTTTCTGATTGGGGGCCTCGGATATAATTGGGTGTTTACAGTACGAAGGTTCCTCCCTCTAATTTTTCTAGAAAGAATGTTTGTTACCGATGATAATATTATCTATTATAATTATTTGGAATGACTTTTATTTGAAGTTAGAAACCCCTAAATTGTTCTAGTAGATAATAATTAAATCTAAAATGACATGATTTATTTTAAAAAAAAATCATTTATAAAAAGCAAAGTTTCTTTTTTATCTTATTTCTTTATTAGAGTTAACTCCACCTAACTTTAAGGTTTGAGCTAGCTTGGGGTTTCTTTCAATTCTTCTCTCCTTCAATGATGAATATCCTCTATCTTGTACATTTCAAAATTCATCTTGTAATTTCATCGAGATATGTTTTTTGAAGTTTTATTACATACAAAAATGTGATTAAGTTAAATTAGGTTTCTTTACTTTGACTTAGATTTAATATATCAATTAGCTTTTTTTTTAGACTAAAACTGCTAAAAATTAATTTCCTTGGTGTCTTATAAATTAATTGATGATATTCTTATCTTGGATAATGAACATGATAATTAGGTAATTGTAATACTAAAGAAACAAAAAAATAAAAAATAGCATAAGAAAAGAAAGGTAGAAACAAAGAAAAAAGCATGAAAAGTATTAAATAATTAGGAATGTAAATTCATAAGACTCAAGAAAGTTTTAATTATGATCCAAATGGTTAGTACTAGAAAAGTTAAAAATAAGAATGAAGATCTATTTGCATTCCCTCCTTATGATTTTTACATGTAATTAATTATTAGTGGAGACTTGAGATTTATAAGCAATTTTATGATATTGTATAATCATGAGGGAAAGAATTATGATGATTAATACCCTTAAGCACTTTAATTATGATATTGTATAATCACGGCAAAACACTCCTTCCTTCATCTTTATCTTTTTATGCTTCTTGATATATTTAGGAAAACTATTTATAGGAGTGGATTATATCAGGAATTTCTCTCCTTTTAGTATTTCTAGATTATGAATTCTTTCTTTGAATTAGTACTTGTCATGCTATTTTCCATTACGTGTAACCAGTTCCTATATGAAGGGACTTTTGTGAATCTTACAATGTAACCTTTTCGATCATTATTTCAAATTTGATGGATCTTATGATGTAACTTTTTTAATCATTATTATTTTTAATTAATATTCTTATTGAAATTGTATTTACCAAAAGGTTTTTTGCCTTTTATAATTAAGATCTTATCCAACTTTATTTAAATGATCAAGTAAAAGGCTATCATAGTTGTATTTGATTTATGAACATGTAGGATAAACTAGTCCTGGGATTTGAAAAATCAAACGAGATTCTAAGTTTCTAATCATTTGATTAATAAACTTGTAAGTTGATGGATGTGTTATATGCATCAATTTTTATTTTTATTTCCTACTTAAATTTTCATATAGCATGAATTTTATAATTTTCTCTTTATTAATTTTCTTGTTTTAGAATTTATTACTACTTTAAATTTGTACTTGACAGGGAAGAGAAAATGAAGGAATTTGGAGGCTAAAACATAGCCAAAGTGAAGGAGAATTAGTAGTTTTAGAACTCGAAGGGAATAGAGAACCACTGCCAACCAATGGTTATAATCATGACCACAATTAGGTGAAATAAGAAAGCACTACATGACCCCTAAAGAGAACCACGAGCTGCTTATAGTTACCACCATAGTCCTGGTTCAAGAAAATAAAACCATGCTCTTTTTCCTTCATTTTAATCGTCGACAGCCTAAAGTTGAAAAAAAAATGAGAAGAAAGAAGATATCTTGAAGATAGGATTCAAGAGGGAGATCATTGCAGGATACAAGGATTTAACAAGGGTTGAAGTTCACTCTTCCATCTTGACTTCTTCTCATCTTCGAATATTTTCTTTAATTTTCTAATTTATGATGATTTCTATGTTAAGGTTTTATAATATTATGATTGGATAATTTTAAATTGAGATCGTGCTTCAACCTTTAATTTTAATTTCTATTAATATTTTCCTTCTTGATTCAATTTATGAATATGCATAATGCATGCTTGAGTTTTAGAGATATCATTGCTTGATCTTAAATACTGGGAGAAAAACTAAAAAGTGAATTTTGGTATTGGACTCTCCAAAATTGAACTTAGGATTTTAATTAGGGAAGTAGGTTTTAATCGTTTGAGGAATTAAACTAGATCATCATATAACTTAAAGGGTTTAATTGAATATCAATACCATAAAAGTAGGGTTTGTTTTAATTAGCCATAATTTGTGATTCTGAAAGGAACCAAAAATTAAAATAGGATGGTGCACCTTTAAGACATAAAAAATAATAGAAATAGAGAAACTTATTGTTTTAACTATATATTGCAATGAACTTAAATCCTATGAGTTTTCTCATCTTGTTCATATTCTTTTTTAAATAAACTTATCTATTTTAATTTTTATTTTATTTCTATTGATTCATCTTATAATGAAATTTCTTAGTATTGATAATTAGATTGTAAACTATTGGTATTCAATAACGTAGTCCTTGTGAATATAATAACTTTTTATTATGCAATAGACCCAAACACTTCCAACTCATCAAGTGTTTGGCATCATTACCAGGGATTATGCTCCTATTGATATTAATAAGTTCAAAATTCGATTAGACTAGATATTTTTGTTTCTTTCTTTACATATTTTCTATCTCTCCTTTTATTACTTTCTTTTATATTTTACTTTCCCGTATAATAACCTAGGTGTATGTGTAGAAGGAATGACATATTAGAGAAAAATTTAGAGTGTGACTCTAAAACCGAACACATATCTCAAGAAAATAGGAATGTAAAGAGACAAAAAAATTTCTGAAAGAAAATGGTAAAGAAAACTAACAACCATACTTTGAAGGATTTTGCAACTTCAAACACTCAAGGAAAAGGACCTGGGATCATAAGGCATACCATAGAGGCTAATAACTTTGCACTAAATCCTTTCTCTTATCTATGGTTCAACAAAACCAATTTGGAGGAATACTGATGTGAATGTGGCCCCCACGATAAGCAAAAGAGATCATCTAGGAGATTATCTACAAGGAATGGAAGATACTATGATGAGAAATAGGACCAAACGTATGGAACAAGCACTTGAAGGTCTTATCAAGGAAGTTCAAGGAAAAGACTACGTGGATCCAAGCCCAATCCCAACATGGGTTAATTTATGTAGTCATATCATTGAAGATCTTAAGTGATAAAGTTATGATTTACTATAGATTACATTAGGATTTACTTTAGATTACATTAGGATTTGATATTTATCTAGAAGTTATTCGTTTTAAATTGATTGCAATTCAAATTGAAATCTAATTAGGATTTCTAATTTATTATCTTTTTTACTAGATTAGGTTCACTATAAATAGGGGTTAGGGATTCAGTGAAAAGACAGATTTTGAGCATTAATCATATTTTCTCTCTGAGAGTTTTTCATCTCTGTGTGAGTTGATTCCCTTGGTTCTTGGGCAAAGAACTACCTTTGATAATGTTGGTTCTTCCGGCAGGTCGCGGTAAGGGTCACGTTCCTCTTGATAACTTCGGTGCTCTCCGGCAGGTCGCGGTTTATGTCGGGTTCCTTTACCTTATTTTACTTTATCTTACCTTACCCATCTTATCACATTTTATCTATCTTATCTCATTTTACCTTATCTCATCTCATTTTATCTTATCTTATCCTAATATTACCTTATCTTATCTTACCTTCTCCTGATTCTCAAGACGTTCCATTATCGTTTCCGCATTCCGATTCATTCGCGTAGGGTGAATCATATCATTTGGCATCAGAGCTTCGACTCTTGGAATCAGGTGTCATCTATCCTTTGTTTTATTTTCTTGTGTTAAAGTTGTTACCTACTAAATATTACAAAAAAAAAAAGGAAGTTTTGGATAAAAAAAAATTTTAAAAAAAAAGAAGCAAAAAAAATTGTGATAGAAAAAAAAAATTCAAGACAATTGAAAAAAAAAATCAGTCTTCATTCAATATAATTTCCTTAAGTTCTTAATTCTTAACCAATATTCCTTACCTTATTCACCTTGTGTATCTGTGACTCTTTCGTTATCTGTGGGAAGATCAACTTGTGAAGTTCTTAGTTCAAGGATTTATAAGGAGAATTGGGAGGTAAAAGGCAAGAGTTGGTTAGAGCATTATAGAAAAGCCAATTCGAGTGTAAACACGAGTGAAGAGCGTCAATATTGAGGGAAAACACTAAGGGAGTGACTTGTGAGGCCTTATTATTCTAATTTATTTATTTTGTTCAATTTGCAGCATTGCCAACATGAGTAGTGAACCCCATCAAAATGAGATGGATCTAAAAGTATTCATGAAATCAATTCAAGATCAATTCCAACAGTTGAACAGGAGGTTGGAGGACATGGAGGATTGTTCGAGAAGGAGATCTCGGGTGTCTCGTAGAAGTAGTCCTCAAAGATCACTTCACCGCGATGAAGAAACAGATTGGGGGGAGAACTTAGAATCAGACGGTGGATGTTGTACGGAAAGAAGACGATATCGAGGAGAAAAGGATAACAACTTGGGGAGTACTAAATTATCCCTTCCACTATTCCAAGGAAAGAACGAACCAGAAACTTATCTAGAGTGGGAGAGAAAAGCGAAGCATATGTTTAATTGTCACAATTACTCGGAGGAGAAAAAGGTACGACTAGCCAGTTTTTCTTTTATCGATTATGTTAATATTTGGTGGGATCAATTTATCCTTAATAGGAGGAGATATGGAGAGACACATATCCGAACGTGGAAAGAGATGAAAGTAGCCATGAGAAGAAGATTTGTGCCAAGTCACTATCATAGGGACTTGCATTGGAAACAACTACAAAGTCTTACTCAAGGCGCCATGGGTATTGAAGATTATTATAAGGAGATGGAAACTGCTATGATAAGAGCCAATGTAGAGGAGGACAGAGAAATCACTATGACAAGATTTATTAGAGGGCTTAAAAGAGAGATAGCTGATGTGGTGGAGCAACAACATTATATGGAGATGGATGAATTGCTTCATAAAGCTATTCAAGTGGAAAGACAACTCAAATCTAGGAGCACTTGCAAATATCCTAAGTATGCTTCTAGTTCATCATCGAAGTTTAATTGGTCTAATGAGAAGGGAGATCCTAGACCAAAGGAGGTTTATTACGACCAAATGAAAAATTCAAAAGAATGTAAAATGAGAGAAAAAGAATTAGAAAATCAAGAAAGAGAAAAGAGAGATAAAATTGAAAGTGAAGAAAAAGTAGAAAGTCAAGAAAAGAATGAGAAAGAATTAGAAAATCAAGAAAGAAAAAAGAGAGATAAAATAGAGAGTAAAGAAAAAGTAGAAAGTCAAAAAAAGAATGAAAGTGAAAAGAAAGAAAAATCAAAAAATAAAGACAAAGAAAATAAATTTTGTGTATTTGCTCACAAAGGAGAGGTTGAGAGTGTTTTGAGGGAAAAGGAACAAGTTCTTGTACTCATGTACAAGGATATTTATCTTACTAACTATCATAACTCTTCTTTTCCTAGTGTGGTTGAATATTTGTTGCAGGAATTTGATGATGTATTTCTTAGAGAACCACCAAGAAGTTTACTTCTGATAAAAGAGGCTAAGGAGATTCAAAGACAAGTAGAGGAGTTGATGCAGAAAGGCTTTGTGAGGAAAAGTCTTAGTTCATGTACAGTTCATGTTATCTTAGTACCAAAGAAGGATGGAACATGGCGCATGTGTGTCGATTGTAGAGTCATCAACAAGATTACGAAAGTTAGTGCTGATGAAGAAAAGGTTAATGAAACTAGAGGATGGCCCATGCCTACAAATGCTAATGAAGGAAGAAGCTTCCATGGTTTAGCAAGTCTTTCTGGGAGGTTTGTACAAAATTTTATTTCTATAACTACCTCTTTAAATAAACTTGTTAAAAAGAATGTTAATTTTAAATGGAATAACAAACATGAACAAGCTTGTAATCTGCTAAAAGATAAGTTAATTAATGACCATGTGTTAAATTTACCTAATTTTGATAAAGTTTTTAAGATTGAATGTGATGCTTCTGGAATGGGTATAGGAGTTGTTTTAATGCAGGACTCTAAACCTATGGCATATTTTAGTGAGAAACTTAGTGGAGCGATGCTTAACTATCCAACCTATGACAAAGAGCTCTATGCCTTGGTGAGCGCCTTACAAACTTGGCAACATTACCTTTGGTCGATGGAATTTGTCATCCATTCTATAAACTCAGCTTGAAGTCTTTAAAGTCTCAAGGTAAGCTCAATAAAAGACATGGCAAGTGGCTAGAATTTGATGAGATGTTTCCTTATGTTATCAAGTATAAAAAGGGAAAGGAAAACATTGTAGTAGATGTGCTGTCACGAAGGTATGTATTTCTTACGACTTTACAGACCAAATTACTTGGATTTGAATTACTAAAAATCATGTATGCAGATGATATTGAATTTGGACAATTATGGAAAACGTGTTCTGACCATGGTTTTGATTACTATTTTAGGAAAGACGAATATTTATTTAATAAAAATAAATTGTATGTACCTAAGTGTAGCGCAAGGGGAATGTTTATTAAAGAGACTCATGGGAGAAGATTAATTGGGAATTTTGGTATTCAAAAATCTTATCATATTTTAATTGAACATCTTTTTTGGCCAAAAATAAAGCATGTTGTTAAACTTATTAGTGAAAAATATATTACTTTCTTACAAGCAAAATCTAAGGTAATGCATCATGGCTTGTATACACCCTTACCTATTCCCGAATATCCTTGGACTGATATTTTTGTGGATTTTATACTAAGGCTATCTAGAACCTTGAAAAGAAAAGATAGTAATTTTATCGTTGTAGATAGGTTTAGCAAAATGGTACATTTTATTGCTTGTTCTAAAACTAATGATGTCACTCATATTGCTAGTTTATTTTTCAAAGAGATTGTATATTTGCATGGCTTACCTAAAACTATTATAGGTGATCGAGATGTTAAATTTCTTGGTCACTTTTGGAAAATCTTGTGTGGTAAGTTGGACACTAAATTATTATTCTCTATTGTGGCTCATCCACAAATAGATGGACAAGCTGAAGTTGTGAATAGAACTTTAGGAACCTTATTATGTGCTATAATACGAAAGAATTTAAAGGATTGGGAGAATTGTTTGCCTTATGTTGAATTTTCATATAATAGGGTTGTCCATACATCTACTTCCTTTTCACCTTTTGAGATTGTAAATGGATTTTTAGATGTTTTACCATTTTATACTAATGACTCTCTTAATGTTGATGGAAAGAAAAAGGCTGAATTTGTGCAGAAATTACATGCCAAGGTTCGTGCAAATATTGAGAAGAAAAATGAACATTATGCTCGGCAGGCAAACAAAGGACGCACCAATGTGGTCTTTGACCCTGGTGACTGGGTGTGCGTTCACTTGCGAAAAGAGCGGTTTCCAAATCAAAGAAGTTCCAAATTACATCCTAGAGGAGATGGTCCATTTCAAGTGATTGAAAGGATCAACGATAATGTTTATAAAATCGATCTTCCAAGTAGCTATGGTAATGTGAGTGCCACTTTCAATATTTCTGATTTATCCTTAATTGATGCAGATGACCATCAAGATTCGAGGACGAATCCTCTTGGAGAAGGAGGGAATGATGTGAATGTGGGCCCCACGATAAGCAAAAGAGATCATCTAGGAGATTATCTACAAGGAATGGAAGATACTATGATGAGAAATAGGACCAAACGTATGAAACAAGCACTTGAAGGTCTTATCAAGGAAGTTCAAGGAAAAGACTACGTGGATCCAAGCCCAATCCCAACATGGGTTAATTTATGTAGTCATATCATTGAAGATCTTAAGTGATAAAGTTATGATTTACTATAGATTACATTAGGATTTACTTTAGATTACATTAGGATTTGATATTTATCTAGAAGTTATTCGTTTTAAATTGATTGCAATTCAAATTGAAATCTAATTAGGATTTCTAATTTATTATCTTTTTTACTAGATTAGGTTCACTATAAATAGGGGTTAGGGATTCAGTGAAAAGACAGATTTTGAGCATTAATCATATTTTCTCTCTGAGAGTTTTTCATCTCTGTGTGAGTTGATTCCCTTGGTTCTTGGGCAAAGAACTACCTTTGATAATGTTGGTTCTTCCGGCAGGTCGCGGTAAGGGTCACGTTCCTCTTGATAACTTCGGTGCTCTCCGGCAGGTCGCGGTTTATGTCGGGTTCCTTTACCTTATTTTACTTTATCTTACCTTACCCATCTTATCACATTTTATCTATCTTATCTCATTTTACCTTATCTCATCTCATTTTATCTTATCTTATCCTAATATTACCTTATCTTATCTTACCTTCTCCTGATTCTCAAGACGTTCCATTATCGTTTCCGCATTCCGATTCATTCGCGTAGGGTGAATCATATCATTTGGCATCAGAGCTTCGACTCTTGGAATCAGGTGTCATCTATCCTTTGTTTTATTTTCTTGTGTTAAAGTTGTTACCTACTAAATATTACAAAAAAAAAAAGGAAGTTTTGGATAAAAAAAATTTTAAAAAAAAAGAAGCAAAAAAAATTGTGATAGAAAAAAAAAATTCAAGACAATTGAAAAAAAAAATCAGTCTTCATTCAATATAATTTCCTTAAGTTCTTAATTCTTAACCAATATTCCTTACCTTATTCACCTTGTGTATCTGTGACTCTTTCGTTATCTGTGGGAAGATCAACTTGTGAAGTTCTTAGTTCAAGGATTTATAAGGAGAATTGGGAGGTAAAAGGCAAGAGTTGGTTAGAGCATTATAGAAAAGCCAATTCGAGTGTAAACACGAGTGAAGAGCGTCAATATTGAGGGAAAACACTAAGGGAGTGACTTGTGAGGCCTTATTATTCTAATTTATTTATTTTGTTCAATTTGCAGCATTGCCAACATGAGTAGTGAACCCCATCAAAATGAGATGGATCTAAAAGTATTCATGAAATCAATTCAAGATCAATTCCAACAGTTGAACAGGAGGTTGGAGGACATGGAGGATTGTTCGAGAAGGAGATCTCGGGTGTCTCGTAGAAGTAGTCCTCAAAGATCACTTCACCGCGATGAAGAAACAGATTGGGGGGAGAACTTAGAATCAGACGGTGGATGTTGTACGGAAAGAAGACGATATCGAGGAGAAAAGGATAACAACTTGGGGAGTACTAAATTATCCCTTCCACTATTCCAAGGAAAGAACGAACCAGAAACTTATCTAGAGTGGGAGAGAAAAGCGAAGCATATGTTTAATTGTCACAATTACTCGGAGGAGAAAAAGGTACGACTAGCCAGTTTTTCTTTTATCGATTATGTTAATATTTGGTGGGATCAATTTATCCTTAATAGGAGGAGATATGGAGAGACACATATCCGAACGTGGAAAGAGATGAAAGTAGCCATGAGAAGAAGATTTGTGCCAAGTCACTATCATAGGGACTTGCATTGGAAACAACTACAAAGTCTTACTCAAGGCGCCATGGGTATTGAAGATTATTATAAGGAGATGGAAACTGCTATGATAAGAGCCAATGTAGAGGAGGACAGAGAAATCACTATGACAAGATTTATTAGAGGGCTTAAAAGAGAGATAGCTGATGTGGTGGAGCAACAACATTATATGGAGATGGATGAATTGCTTCATAAAGCTATTCAAGTGGAAAGACAACTCAAATCTAGGAGCACTTGCAAATATCCTAAGTATGCTTCTAGTTCATCATCGAAGTTTAATTGGTCTAATGAGAAGGGAGATCCTAGACCAAAGGAGGTTTATTACGACCAAATGAAAAATTCAAAAGAATGTAAAATGAGAGAAAAAGAATTAGAAAATCAAGAAAGAGAAAAGAGAGATAAAATTGAAAGTGAAGAAAAAGTAGAAAGTCAAGAAAAGAATGAGAAAGAATTAGAAAATCAAGAAAGAAAAAAGAGAGATAAAATAGAGAGTAAAGAAAAAGTAGAAAGTCAAAAAAAGAATGAAAGTGAAAAGAAAGAAAAATCAAAAAATAAAGACAAAGAAAATAAATTTTGTGTATTTGCTCACAAAGGAGAGGTTGAGAGTGTTTTGAGGGAAAAGGAACAAGTTCTTGTACTCATGTACAAGGATATTTATCTTACTAACTATCATAACTCTTCTTTTCCTAGTGTGGTTGAATATTTGTTGCAGGAATTTGATGATGTATTTCTTAGAGAACCACCAAGAAGTTTACTTCTGATAAAAGAGGCTAAGGAGATTCAAAGACAAGTAGAGGAGTTGATGCAGAAAGGCTTTGTGAGGAAAAGTCTTAGTTCATGTACAGTTCATGTTATCTTAGTACCAAAGAAGGATGGAACATGGCGCATGTGTGTCGATTGTAGAGTCATCAACAAGATTACGAAAGTTAGTGCTGATGAAGAAAAGGTTAATGAAACTAGAGGATGGCCCATGCCTACAAATGCTAATGAAGGAAGAAGCTTCCATGGTTTAGCAAGTCTTTCTGGGAGGTTTGTACAAAATTTTATTTCTATAACTACCTCTTTAAATAAACTTGTTAAAAAGAATGTTAATTTTAAATGGAATAACAAACATGAACAAGCTTGTAATCTGCTAAAAGATAAGTTAATTAATGACCATGTGTTAAATTTACCTAATTTTGATAAAGTTTTTAAGATTGAATGTGATGCTTCTGGAATGGGTATAGGAGTTGTTTTAATGCAGGACTCTAAACCTATGGCATATTTTAGTGAGAAACTTAGTGGAGCGATGCTTAACTATCCAACCTATGACAAAGAGCTCTATGCCTTGGTGAGCGCCTTACAAACTTGGCAACATTACCTTTGGTCGATGGAATTTGTCATCCATTCTATAAACTCAGCTTGAAGTCTTTAAAGTCTCAAGGTAAGCTCAATAAAAGACATGGCAAGTGGCTAGAATTTGATGAGATGTTTCCTTATGTTATCAAGTATAAAAAGGGAAAGGAAAACATTGTAGTAGATGTGCTGTCACGAAGGTATGTATTTCTTACGACTTTACAGACCAAATTACTTGGATTTGAATTACTAAAAATCATGTATGCAGATGATATTGAATTTGGACAATTATGGAAAACGTGTTCTGACCATGGTTTTGATTACTATTTTAGGAAAGACGAATATTTATTTAATAAAAATAAATTGTATGTACCTAAGTGTAGCGCAAGGGGAATGTTTATTAAAGAGACTCATGGGAGAAGATTAATTGGGAATTTTGGTATTCAAAAATCTTATCATATTTTAATTGAACATCTTTTTTGGCCAAAAATAAAGCATGTTGTTAAACTTATTAGTGAAAAATATATTACTTTCTTACAAGCAAAATCTAAGGTAATGCATCATGGCTTGTATACACCCTTACCTATTCCCGAATATCCTTGGACTGATATTTTTGTGGATTTTATACTAAGGCTATCTAGAACCTTGAAAAGAAAAGATAGTAATTTTATCGTTGTAGATAGGTTTAGCAAAATGGTACATTTTATTGCTTGTTCTAAAACTAATGATGTCACTCATATTGCTAGTTTATTTTTCAAAGAGATTGTATATTTGCATGGCTTACCTAAAACTATTATAGGTGATCGAGATGTTAAATTTCTTGGTCACTTTTGGAAAATCTTGTGTGGTAAGTTGGACACTAAATTATTATTCTCTATTGTGGCTCATCCACAAATAGATGGACAAGCTGAAGTTGTGAATAGAACTTTAGGAACCTTATTATGTGCTATAATACGAAAGAATTTAAAGGATTGGGAGAATTGTTTGCCTTATGTTGAATTTTCATATAATAGGGTTGTCCATACATCTACTTCCTTTTCACCTTTTGAGATTGTAAATGGATTTTTAGATGTTTTACCATTTTATACTAATGACTCTCTTAATGTTGATGGAAAGAAAAAGGCTGAATTTGTGCAGAAATTACATGCCAAGGTTCGTGCAAATATTGAGAAGAAAAATGAACATTATGCTCGGCAGGCAAACAAAGGACGCACCAATGTGGTCTTTGACCCTGGTGACTGGGTGTGCGTTCACTTGCGAAAAGAGCGGTTTCCAAATCAAAGAAGTTCCAAATTACATCCTAGAGGAGATGGTCCATTTCAAGTGATTGAAAGGATCAACGATAATGTTTATAAAATCGATCTTCCAAGTAGCTATGGTAATGTGAGTGCCACTTTCAATATTTCTGATTTATCCTTAATTGATGCAGATGACCATCAAGATTCGAGGACGAATCCTCTTGGAGAAGGAGGGAATGATGTGAATGTGGGCCCCACGATAAGCAAAAGAGATCATCTAGGAGATTATCTACAAGGAATGGAAGATACTATGATGAGAAATAGGACCAAACGTATGAAACAAGCACTTGAAGGTCTTATCAAGGAAGTTCAAGGAAAAGACTACGTGGATCCAAGCCCAATCCCAACATGGGTTAATTTATGTAGTCATATCATTGAAGATCTTAAGTGATAAAGTTATGATTTACTATAGATTACATTAGGATTTACTTTAGATTACATTAGGATTTGATATTTATCTAGAAGTTATTCGTTTTAAATTGATTGCAATTCAAATTGAAATCTAATTAGGATTTCTAATTTATTATCTTTTTTACTAGATTAGGTTCACTATAAATAGGGGTTAGGGATTCAGTGAAAAGACAGATTTTGAGCATTAATCATATTTTCTCTCTGAGAGTTTTTCATCTCTGTGTGAGTTGATTCCCTTGGTTCTTGGGCAAAGAACTACCTTTGATAATGTTGGTTCTTCCGGCAGGTCGCGGTAAGGGTCACGTTCCTCTTGATAACTTCGGTGCTCTCCGGCAGGTCGCGGTTTATGTCGGGTTCCTTTACCTTATTTTACTTTATCTTACCTTACCCATCTTATCACATTTTATCTATCTTATCTCATTTTACCTTATCTCATCTCATTTTATCTTATCTTATCCTAATATTACCTTATCTTATCTTACCTTCTCCTGATTCTCAAGACGTTCCATTATCGTTTCCGCATTCCGATTCATTCGCGTAGGGTGAATCATATCATTTGGCATCAGAGCTTCGACTCTTGGAATCAGGTGTCATCTATCCTTTGTTTTATTTTCTTGTGTTAAAGTTGTTACCTACTAAATATTACAAAAAAAAAAAGGAAGTTTTGGATAAAAAAAAATTTTAAAAAAAGATAAGGTTATTGAAGATAAGGTTAGGTAAAAAAAGAAAGTTGGGCTGCCTAAACTCGAATAATTCAAAGGTCCAATCAGGAGCATAGGTCGGTTCAAGTCAAAATCGACTAAATCAAATCAATGTATTTGGGTTTATATAATTAACGTTAGGCAGAATTGGATGGAGACCCCACTACTCACTGACTCCAGCATAATATTAAATAATAATTATAAAAATATATGTTATTATATTATGTTGGTGTTGAGCCTTGTTATTGGTCCAATTCATTCAAAATCCCAATTTGTCAAAACATTTGGAATACTCTTGCTCCTACCTTATTTACCTCTCACAAACACATATTTTGTTTCCTCCATTTATCTCTCACACACACACACACACAATTTTTTTCTCTAAGTTTTCTCAAAATCTTCAAGTCATGTCTTCTTCCTTGTTCTCCAATCTTCACAATCCTATTATACATTGTCTTCTATTGTGTATTGTCTATCTGCCTACTGCTCAAAATTGAAAAATAGAGGACTTTATTTGTATTTTTCCATAAATAATGGAAATAGACCTTGTAAATATATTTTTTTTTCTTTTAAGTAAGCCAAAGCATAGGTTATCTTCTTTCCTATCTATCAATAGATATTTTTTCTCATTTCTTTTCCTTGGGACAAGCTTACTAGTTTCAAGATAAAACCTAAAATGTCTTTAAGACATTTAAGAAACAAGAAAGGTTGCATGCGCCGCCTAATTTTGAAAAAGAAAAGAGGAGGACTTTTAACTTTCAAACTTTGTAAGATTTATACCTATTTTGCTCTTTGAGCTAGACTTCATAAGCACCCAAGTTTGCCCAATGTTTTTTCAAAAATATTATTATTTCTATTTTTCTTCTATACAACTTTTTTTAAAAAAAAAATATGAATTGTGATATTGAGGGATGATATATATTTATCTTACTTTTCTTTTTCAATTCTTTTAAGGATAATAGTTTTCTTTGACCAATGTGTATTTTGGAAATTTTTATTGATTTAGAAAAATCAAACTTTCTAAAATATACTAAAAAAGGTATAAACATTTATGTTTTTGGAATTTTTTCCCACATTGAAGGTTCAAACCGATAAAATTGATCTATTAACCCGTATCCATTTCATCTAAAACTCAATATACCTAATCAACTCAATAGAAAAAAAATGACCCAAGTTATCCATTTGATCAAGTAAGTGTGGATTTGGTCTCTACTACCCAAACCCACCCGCTGCCTACCCCTAACTAGAGATGTTTGTTGTAGGGTTGAGTTAACTAGAAAAATGGTGAAACGGAAAACTTTCAAATGCTTTATTAATGATCAACTTTGGATAAGTTTAGCTAGTGAGAATACAAGTAAAGTTGGAGATGATACACAGGAGTGCTTAAAGGCTTTAAAAGTTACCCCATATATTCACTCATCCTTAATTAAAAAGTTACAACTCCTAAGTTAAAAGAGTGAAGTCAAAAAAGGTAAGCACCCCCAAGGTAGATGTATTGACAGCCTATATGCACTGCATCAATGGCACATCTCAAGATGTTTTTTTCTGATTAGACTTCCCTCTAGACTAGCGATTCAGTATTGTTGTTTTCCTTCTTTCTACTCTATTTCATGCCATTGAGGACAATGTCCATTCCTAGGTTGAGGAAGTATGGAAATGCTCATATGATTTGTATTTTTATTCATTTTGAAATTTATTTTTATTTTTTTTGTTGTGTGCTATGGTCCTTGTTCCAGTGTTTGATGTTTGTTTTAGGTATTTTCTCCTTCTTAGGTGTTTATTCTATGTACCCGTTTTGAGCAATTTGTTAGAGTTCACTTTCACCTCTTATATTTAAAAATAAATTATGAATTTATAAGATTATTTGAGATACTTCTTAGTTTAATTTCCTCTAGTTGCCATGGATCTAATATTGTAGACACTACAAAGTTGAGTGTTATGTACAAAATATGAGTATAAAATTCGTCATGTTTTATCTACGGCCAAGTATACCCTTTGGTATAGAAAGAGGGTATTTTAAGCCCTTAATACCGATCCTATAGAAATTATGTCAACAATTTATGTATAAAATTAAATTCAACCTTTGAACTAACCAATTAAGAATTTCGTGCATATGACGCATTTTAGAATATGGACCAATATTGATGAAATGATATATAAAGAAATGTGATGCCAGCTATGAATAGATATGAATTTTTGAATATTTTATACATATTATCAAATAGTTTAATTAATTATTTTTTAAAATTTATTATAGTCATTTTATATTTCTTATAGTCTTTGAATTTCTTAAGAATTAATAATAATGATGATATTTTTTAATTAATATAATTTCAAAAATAAAAAATAGATCTAATATAAAAGTTTAAATATTTTGTACATATTATCAGATAGTTTAATTAACTAAATATGTAAATAAAGATAAATTTATTTTTTTCAATCTTTTATTTATTATTTTATATTGTTGTTAGATTTTTTTTATTATTTATTACTATAATTAATTTTATTATTATGGCCTGAACATATTTAAAAGTTAAACTTTATCTAATTGGTATTTTTTTCTAAAAAAAATATAATTATATCCTTTTCTATAATATTTTGAACACTTAATCTACAATATATATATATATATATATATATATATATATATATATATATATATATCTACACTACTATTATGTGTTATTACCATTAAGAGAATTTCTATGTATCCTCTATTATTTTTCTTTCAAAAATTAATCTATTTTATTATCATGTTACATTTTTATGCTAATATTTTAAACATACATCTATAATATAAATGTATAAGTACTTTTTTTTCACATATTATCTGTATTAAGAGGATCTCTATGCATCCTTTTTATCTTAGATTATATACTTTTTCTTTTCAAAAGTTAATTTTTTTAAATAATTTATTTAATTCACACTATATTTTTATAATTTATTTATACACGGATCCATAATATTATTATATGATTATTTTAGCTTCTCATATTATGAAAATGAAATAAATTTATCTATAACTCATTGTTACCTTATGATGTAAGTTTTCAAAATTAAACTCATGCAATAATTAATAACAATGATATATAATACCTTTATTTTCGCACATTATAATAAACGTAATATTTATGTGTAACTATTATGATCTTTAATTTTGTACGACGTGAAGTCTATTTTAAACTTAAAAATACTTTTCACAATATTAAAATTCATTTTTTAAAAATATCTAAAAATATTTCTTTCATCCAAAATTGATTTCTAAAACAAAAAATTCTTCTTTCAAAATTTATTTTAAACTAACCTTTTTCATAAAAAATTATTTCATCTAAAATTCTCTCATTTTTTAATTTATTTATAACAAAAACAAATTCAAATTTATTTGTTAAAAAAATATTTTATTTTCAAATTAAAACTAAGTCAATTCTTAAACTTGTTTCTAAAATTACATATCCTTAAATTCTCATTATACAGGAAAATTAATAGAAGCATAATAAGAAATTCTGTCCTGCCAAACTTTTATTTTTATTTTATCTATTTTAATATTTATTTATTTATTTTAAAATTAATTTATTATACAATTTAATTAAAAATATATTCTTTTCAAATAGACGAATAAAGTACATTACTCGTAATTATCCTCTAACTCTAATCTTTTGAAATATTTTTTCATTTAAAATAAGTTTAAAGAATTAAATGATAACTTCTTTTAAAAAAAAATCTATTTTCATCAACCGTTCTTCCATGATTTCGATTAAAATCCTTGATGATAATATTTTTTAAAATATATTTATTTGATAAATAATATTAGTTTATTTAAAATATTTAAATATTTTTAAAAGTATATAATTTGATTTTTTAAAGTGAAGACTTATGGTTATTAATTAAATATTGAAGATTAAAATTGTAATTAAATGAATTTATATGTATAATAAATTGTTTAACTTTATAAATATTAATTATTAATTACAATTTTTCATTTTACTTCCTACAATGTATCCCTTTAAAAAAAATGATATCATATTTCATCTTCTTAACCTTTTTCAAAGAAAAAAGAATCAATGAAAAAATGGTAATGTTCATCCTATAAAATTATGATAGAAAGTTATTAGGCTAACATCATTCTATTTTTTTTTTCTTTGTTTGGTTTACATAGATGTGTTTACTTTTTTTAAAATTTATTGCATAAATTTTTAATTAATTTTATGATATTTTTAAAAAAAATTATCATAAGAAGAACTGGAAAAAGCATCTTTTCTCTTGGAGTTATTTTGTCAGGTCCTTCTTCTCCTTCGTTAGTATTTCATAACTTTTTTAGCAATTCAAAATCTAATTTTACACTTGTTATGATAAGGCCTAGAATTTGATAATTTCCTTATCCATTTATCATTGATTGCTACTTTATTAAATAGTTTTTAATTCTAAAAAACTTGAAAGATAAATTAAAAATAAAGTTTTAGTAATTTCAATAAAATATTTATATAATTCCTTCATTCATTTTTATCTATCTAGAAAGAGAAGCATAAATATTAAGACTGTTGTTGAATTTTAAAAAAAAATTATTTTCCTAATTTATCCTTTAATTTTATTTATTTTTATTTTTATTTTTATTTTTATTATCATTGCTAATAACTAGATATTAATGATATATGTAAAAAAATTAATTAATATTCTTTTTAAAATTAAAATATAAATGTAAATACATTTTTTAATCTCTTTATAATAGATAAAAAAGAAGCGAAGGAATAAGACTTATTCTTAAAGTTTGTTGTTAGATCAATAAAAACGGTACATCGGTCCTGATTATCTCACCTCTCGTGTAAAGATCAATGGCTTTGGGATTTAAACGTATTAAATTTCGGTAACTGAAATGTGTTATTTATTTATCTATTTTTATGCAAACCATTGTCTTATGTATATTTTGTAACGCATTTTGCGTATCGGAATTCATATCTTCTGTTTCTCCTCGTCACTCTTTCATTTCTAACAATTTAGCAAAGAACAAAATTCTTTCACTCTTAATTGATAATAACTTCTTTATTTTTTTCCCTTTTGAATCATGCATCATCGTTTAATTAAAAAAATAAGAAAGAGATAATTAAAAACTGATTAATTCTCATTCCATACCATGAAAATCGATCATAATCAGAATATACCTCCCCAGGAGAATGGATTTCATATTTTGTTTCAATTTTTGTGAAATAAAATGGAATAAATTCATTATTATTTCAATTGTTTTTATTTTTTTTAACAATCGTCGAAATCCCTCGTTACATTAATGAATGATAGCGGAATATAATAGTAATTTATGTATGTATACAAATTTAATCGAGTAGTATCCCAAAATGCAATTGATGAGATGTTTACAACCATATAACCGAAAGATACAAGAGAGAAAAAGGTGTTGCACTGTGTTGAGGGAATGGATCATGTGATGTCAATTTGAAAAATTGTATTTAAATCTCATATCTATCACTTTTTTAATAGACAAAAAAATTAGTTGGGATATTCAATATCTATTTGAAGATTAAATTTTAACACATAACCGTACATGAGAAGATTCATTCCTTTCCATATACAGACCTTTCCTTGAATGAAAGGGAATATCATGGAATCTTGACAATTGTACCCTCATTCACACAAGCTAAAGACTACAGACAAATATCAATGAATTTTATTCAGGAAATGTATGGTAAACAATAGCTCCATAATAATACAACCAATCTTTTCAAGGATTATATAGGATTATGAAACGGAGCATGGTCCAGAGATTTGAGCGTTGATGCGATTTAGAAAGCTCGTGAACCAATCTGCTTCAACTCGAATCACTGAGTTGAGTTGTAAAAATTTCATCTTACACGGTTCGACTCCCTCAATTCATGAGGTTATAGTGAGTCAACTTCCGGTGAATCGAATTCAATCCAATTTTTTTTTTACTTTTTTAATTATTTATGTTAAATTTTTAACTAATAATTAATCAGTATTTATTATAGTTAATAGTAATAGTCATCAGATAGGAATGATAAAATTGTATGAAATATTTTTTTGTTATTTTATATTTTTTGTGGATTTTTTATTTTTTTTTATATTTAGAAAAGTCACTTGTCAGCCAAGTCATCAAATTAGTGGTAGGTTGAGAGGAGGGTATAATCTTTTAGTCATCAAATTAGTAGGTTGAGTTGGAATGATTTTTGTTTAGCTGTCTGGAAAATGACTAAGTTTCCATTGAAATTATTAGCATTCATCTTATTATTAAAGGTTGAAGTAGTTTATATAAAATTTTATATTTAAGTATTTTTATTATTATTTAAAAAATTGTCATATGTCATCATTAATTTTAAAATTCAACTCTCGTGCAGTAAATTAACCCCTAAATTTTGACACCACACACATGTGGTGCAACCATGGAAAGCTTACCCTTTACAGCTTGGGAACCTCTCTCATGGACCTTGAATTTGCACACAAACGTGAACTTCACGAGGTTGGTTTGTAGTTGAAGATCATGCATAGGGAAATCGAAGTAGTTGGGAATATAAAATGTTTTCCCTTTCATCAACCAAAAACAAAATATTTATCTACTTGTCAAATCATCTATGTAATTATTTAGAAAAGCCCGTCCCTATGGCATCGTAAATGTGGCTACATTTTGTTTACCTGTGAGCATCCATTGATCGCTTTGACTCGTTACAACCACACAGGAAACAAAGTACATTATGAGTCGTATATACAGATATAGTGAAGATGAAATGAAGCACATCTTACACAACGCTCCTTTTCAATACTAATGAACCGTGACATGTCATGTCATAAATGCAAAGTGTTGGATATAATGCGCATCAATGGCTCTTATAGGCAAGAAATTATACTTTATTGTGACCTTTTTTGTGTTCATAAGATGCTAATATATGTATAAATTAAAATAAAATATCTTAAAATAAGGGAAGACCGACGTTGCATTTTAAGGGAAATATCTTTCGACAAAAATCTATACATACACTTTATTATTTTACTTATTAATTAACAACCATGGCTTACGAACTAATAAAGTTATTAATTATAACATTATTTTATTTTATTTTTTAAAATTAAAAATAATGTTAATAGTGTTGATGAAAAAAATAAAAGATAAAAAATAATTTTAAAAAAATTATATTTTTAAATTTTATATTAACTAAAAATATAAACAATCACAATTATATATGATGAATAGTATATTTATTTTTTAAGATAATTTTTAAGATTGAGATAGATGTAATTTTAATTTTTAATAAAATATTAATGTTTTTTTAAATCTTTTATTAGGATATTTGTGTCCAATTTTATAATTAAATTATTTATAAATGTTTAGTCTAACAAATTCTTTATGCACAATTTTAAATATGAAGGATATGTTAATGTTCAACATTGATTAAAGATATGATTAACTAGGAGGATAATTTTGATTTTATTAACTATCTTTGGAAATTAAGTTAGGTTTAAATTTAATTTTTAATATGATATCCATATCTATCCTAGATCTATATTGGGATGTCTAATCCTATAACTGGTCCATCTGTAAATATTCAATTCAACAAACTCCATGCTTTGAATATGTTCAATTTTAAACATGAAGGGTATTTAGAATCTCACATTTAGGTTAGAGATATGGCTAATTAGTGAGGATAATTCTCACCTTATGAGCTACCTTTTAGGGTTGAGTTAAGTGCAAATGTAATTTTTAACATGGTATCAATGTCTATCCTAGTTAGTTATTAGGATGCAGGTAGATGTCTAGTTCGACTATTAGTTCACTTACAAATGTTTAGTTTAATAAATTTCACGCTACAAATGTCCAATCTTAAGCACGAGGGGTGTTAGAGTCTCATAATGAACAAAGATACAACCAACCAGTAAGGATAATACTCACTTTATGAGCTAGCTTTTGAGATTGAGTTACGCTCAAACCTAATGGTTACATGGTATCAATATTTATGCTAGATTTGTTATCGGGATGTCTGTAGATATCCAGTTATGTAATTCATCTACCTATAGATATTCAACCCTACAAAATCCACACTCCAAATGTCCAATCTTAAACATGAAAAATATGTTAGAGTTTCACATGATTAGAGATATGACCAATTGGTAAAGATATTTCTCACCTCATGAATTAGCTTTTAGGATTAAGCTAGATTTGAACCTAATTTCTAACTATTAACATGGATAAATCTAAAAATTATAGAAGAAAGTGAAACAAATTAATTTTAGTAATAAATATTTTTTTATTATTGATCTTGAGTCATATTTCTAATGGTTGAACATTCCAAGACAATGATTTCTAGTGGTAATGGTTAGAATTAGTTGCTCCAATGCATGATGTTGTCTTTGCCAAAAACACTATTTGTGTCAAAATAAGTAGAGAGATTTTGATAAATTTTTGGAAAGGTTTCTCTATTTATGGTGTGTTTAGGTGAAGATCTCATACTAACTAAAGTAAGTGGTATGAAAATCTTCTATTATGGACAATTAAGCTCTATAATAATTATTTCGTTCTTTCAATTAGGGCAACTACTCTAAGAATAATTGTGTTAAGAAGGAGAGTAATAATTATGTTGCTGATTAGTGTGGATTGAATTGAAATAGCTACCTCATCTCAAACATAAGAAACTAGTGGCTATTACAAGATATTATCTTGGTCTCAAGATGGATATAACCATCTCAATTGAGGGCAATTGATGCTGGAAGAAGAAAGCCAACATATAAGGCCCAATGGTAATTGTCATGACCTAAGAGACCAATCTCGACTAAGGTTATTTTACCCTAGATCAATTGTCCTTAACTTGGTAGTCCTTTAGAAGTAGTTGTGAATTGGTGGCTAAACTAATGGAGTTAGAAGTAATGCATAGTTTTCAAGTCAATAGGACTAAATTAAGGATGGTCTTCTCAACTTTCTGTTATCTATGGTTATGACTTTGAAGTGATTTACTAATACAACATATTAACAGTTATCCTTCTAGTGTTTGTTTAACAAACATGAAACAAATGTTTTTTATTTAAGATTAATAAATGGAGAAATAACATATTCCCTAGCTTAAATTTTATTAATATCAATGGACTCGATAAGGTATTCTTTTTATTCTCAAATATTCCTTCATAAGTTGAAGTTTATTGAAATGTTTATTTTTCAAAATAATTGGTAAAGAAAAATTGATCTATAGGCTACCTTTTCCATGAATTGAGTCAAAGTTGTAACTCGAGCATTAGGATATTGAACTTCTTTGATTGTTGTAGGTCTCTTAATTTATAAGGCTACCTTAAATTTTTTATAGATTGAATTAAATTTTCTTGTGGGTAAATGTGTAGCTAAGGAACTTATCTACTGGTACTCTAAAATTGAATTTTAGTGGGTTAAGACTTATATTGTATTATATCATCTACGAAAGTTCTTTTCTTGAGTTAGCCACATGATCCTTACTTGATATGTCTTAGAAATAATCATCTATATAGACTTTTATCTCTTGTCTTATCATTCTCTCAAATACTTTTGACATCATCTTCTTATACATTTCTCCTACCTTCTTTAAGCCAAATGATCTTATTTGGTAATGAAACATCCCTCGGTCCATGATGAAAACTATTTTTTCCTCGTTAAAAGTATATATACGAATTTGGTTATAATCATAGTAGGCATCCATGAAAGATAAGAATGTGCAACCAAAGAAATTATCTACTAACTTGTTAATGTTAAACAAAGAAAAAGGTCATTTGGGTAAGATTTGTTTAAATCTATGTAGCTATCCACATGCATTATTTACCATTAGTCTTTGGGACTAGAACAATATTTTCAAGCTAGGACCAATTATGGCTAGCTATTATTTTAGCTTTATATTTCTTTGTCTTTATGCAATGGATCTTTCGTAGGTTGATAGTCATATTATGGTAGTAAAAGTTTGGATTTATCCCAAAAATTTTGGTAGTGTTTTAATCTAAAATATTTTTATTTGCAACCAATAATTCCATCAATCTTGTCTTTATCCCAAGTTTAAGATTAGCTTCGGTTTTTATGACTTTGTTAGGAGTATCTCCTAGCTGAAATGGTTGTGTATCCCTCTAGGTTATGATAAATTTAGGTTAATAATTTCCTCTACTAAATATATCCTAGGGTCAAAGTAGGTTAGATGGATGATTCATGCCTTAGGTATGGTTTTCTTATTTTACCTTTTTGATTCTCGCTTATTTTGATCTAAGTGTAAATGGAATTATAGAACCTTTGGGTTGTTTTTTGGTCATCTTATACTATCATAATGTTCCTTCTTTTAAATCAATTTGGCTATGAGGTGCCTAATGGAGGTGATTGCACTAAAAAACATTAAGGGAATGTCTTACAAATGTTGCATGAGGAAGGATAATGTCTATCGCTATGAATTTGGATATGATCAATCTAAAACCAACTAAGAGCTTCTCCTTACAAGGTTCAGGGGACGGATCTACATGTGACTAACTCTATGACCCCAATGAAAAGAATTTGATAGGTGTACACCTTTTAGGGTCTTTTTCCAAGTTGTTTTGGATTTATTCTACCCTTCATTATACGATTAAGGATCATGTCATCAACCCGTCTCATCAATGCCTCTAATGGATTTCTTCTCACATGTTTAAACTATCTCAATTGAATTTTTATTTTCTTCTTGTTAATTAATCCCACATCGATATCTCCCTATATACAAACATTACATAATATGATTCACCCGTCACGGAATGAATTAGAATGTGAAAACGTTAACGTATTGAGAATAAAAAAAGGATAGAGTAAAAGAATCCAATACAAACCACGATCTACTCGAGAGTATCGAAATTATCAAAGAGAAATGTAACCCTTACTCTAACCTGCTGAAAGAACTAACATCATCAAGGATATTTTCTTATCTAAAAACCAAGGAAATCAACTCACATGGAGATGAAAACTTCCAAAGAGAAATATTATTATTCATGAAATTGTTTTACATTGAATACCTAAACTCAATTATATAGAAAACCTAATTGACCTAAATTGAAAGAAAATCTAATAATAAAAATAAATAACAATTCTAAAGAAATATTAATTAGATTTGAACAAATTTTAATCAAATAATTTGAACAAATCCTAACAAATTGAAAACCAAATCAATTAAAAATTTTCACTAAATTTAATAAAAATGTTAAAAAAATAAACGTCATATCTTCCTAAATTTTATAATCTTAATGTGGATGAGATCTTTTTTTTATTTTCCTCTTTTTCTTGAAAATGCGTTCACGTGAATCTCAGGTGTCTCTTATATCCCTTTTAACCTTCTTCTTTTCAACAAATTTTTTCTCAAAATAATATCTTTTCTACTTGGATTTGATTAAGTAAGATGGTATCTAAATTTATATCATTATACATCTTATCCTTTCTAGTATACACACACACATCCATCTTAACATTCTCATTTCTACTTAATACATATTTTTCTCATGTCCTTTTAAAGTCAAACATTTATTACCATAAAGAAAATTTAATCATATATTAATTTGTTTAATTAATGTTATTGTTCTTATTATTACTATTGTTATTTTTGTTGTTATTATTGTTACTAATATTGCTTTGTTATTGTTGTTATGATTATGTTATTATTGTTGTTATTATTATTATTATTTTTGTTATTATAATCATCATTATTTTCATCATCATCATTATATAGCTAGAATTAAAATATATTGTTTTTGAATGATTTTGATAAATGAATTATTGAGTTTTACTAAGAAAAATATAATCACTAATCATTTAAAAATTATTAGGGATATGATATACCTAACACCTGACATAAGCTTAACTTAATCCTTTGCAAAAGGAAACTTTTAGGTGTGTCTTGCATTAAAGTGAGATTTTTATAATGATGTAGTGTTGTGTCTAAACCTAAGTCCCTTAACTAGTTAACTTTAGCCATTCCACTTAAGGGTGGGGGGTTACGTCACTTGGTTATGGTGGTATCAGGTTATATTACACATGAGATGGTGGATTGTGTTGCAGTGCTCATGGCGAGCTTGATGGTGGTGGCATGACATTAGTGCTTAGGTGAGATATGGTGGAGCTTATTGGTGATGGAGAAATCTCCAGTAATGTCATTCAATGTAGGTTGAACAAAGAATGTTTTGAAGATAACATATGGTTCAATCTCTATAACATCTATTTGAATTTGTGATGAGAAGGTGTGATGGGCTTGTAACTCCATTTATGTCATTGGTTCTTCCTCTTTTGTCTTTTCTTTTTCTCTAATCTCTTCGATTTTGTAATGATTTGTGATAGCTTTTATTCAACTTAATTATAACTTGAACACCTCCTAACTCACTTAACTCAAAGGATTATATAATTAGGAAAAAATCATATTTTCTTTATATATATTTTTAAGCTTCAAAATTTTCAATTTAAAACGTATCCTAACTTATCCATGTTGGCCCTATCAATTATTACATTACAAGAAGAGGGATTCAAAATGAAATAAGATGATAAAGTATAATACTTAAAAATATGAAATGTTATATTCTCATATTATTTATTTTCTAAAATTAAGAGGTATATATAAAGAAAAAAAAGAAACAAAATAGATAAGATAAGTAATTTAATGAATGAATATTAAAAATTTATATAAAAAATAATTATAAAATTATAAAAACTTAAAAAAAAATTATACACATATCATATATATTAATTGTTTACCCCATTCAATTATTTTATAATTAATTGTTAGAAAAGAATGTGTTTATCAACTGAAAAAAAATGTGTCTTTTATACGAAGATCGTTATGTATATTTTTTACATATTAAAAAAATATGGAAAAAAGAATCCTAATAAAAAAAATACTTTATTTGGTCTACGATAGAAGGGAAGAAGAAACAATTGAATTATTATTATATATTTAATGTAACATCCTCCTAAATCATTTATATACATATTAATTTATTCAAGACGTGGGTAATTTAGGTTTGTTCTACTAAGTTAGAAATACCAAAGTTACCTATTGAGTTTAAGGTTTGTATAGAGGTGGAAAATCACCATTGACTCCATGACTCCTTAAAGTTTCTTATCATTTATATTGTAACTTTGTTCCAATTGGCAATTATCTATCATTCTCTACATTAGCAACCATCTTTGTGTTTGGTAAAGACAAACCATGTCCCAGTCTCATTAAGCAATAGAGTTGTACACGTACAAAGCATAGCAAGAGTGGAGTGAGACATATTGTTCAAGAGTTTAGATGGGAGTAGTATACCATATTTTAATATAATCAACATGTCAGTTCGATGGTTATCATAGAGATATATCACAATATACAATATACAAATATAGTTTACTCTGTCATCCTCTTCATAATTCTTTATAATTACAAACACAAGATTAGGTTGATGTCTACTACATCTCCTATCATAATAATTTTCACTAATCTAAAGTTTGTCATCCCTATGATATATGTGTATGTATATGGGTCCAAATCATCACTACTTCAACAAAATAATGGGGATACCAGGATCTATTTTTCAATAACAATACGCCCTTAGTAGCATTAACATCATCATTTCACATTATTAATCATTATTTCTTAAAAATAATAAAATTGGTCTATTGGTAATGATAATTTTTAGGGTCTCATCCAGGCAAATAAGTCTAATTAGAGCAGTCCCAGTTACAAGGAACAATCTCAAGTCATTGGGAGGCTCAAACCTAGCTTACATATTTCTTAGGCTTGGAAATTTTCGTTGTCATGAACTATAGTCTGTTTTCATCATAGATTGACCCTTAGATTTTTCGACTTTCTTTCATATAAGGGCTCACAAATTACCCCTACATTGAAGATTTCTAGAAAAAATCACAATTTATGCATATGATGCATGTTAACCAAATTTGGATATAGTTCTCATTTCTCAAACTTATCTCATTTGAAGGTCTCACCTTCCTTTTCAAACTCACGACTTCATTATCCTCCTTAATTCAACATATCTATAAAGTCCACTTGAAAGTACTTTAAATTTAAATGCAAAGTCTTCAAAGAACTACATAAGTTTTTCAACCTCTATTCATTTATTTGTCTCATCTGAAATAATCCTAAAGGGAGTCTAGACTACTTCTAAATCCTACTTGAGTCTCCTTCTCTTACTTGGATTTGACTTTTGATGCAATATGAAATATCTTGTTCCCAAATTAACTCAATCTACTATCTTAAAGTGAATGAAACTTTACAAAAAACTTGGACCCTTTATAAATATTATGTAGAAATTTAAAGATGATATTCTACTTTTGAACTTCCAAATTCGAGCTTAACTTTCCACATGATGCTAATTTTGTCTACCATCAGGAAAACAATTAAAAACTTAAAATAGGGTTTGGTAAACTATCATTCTGTCAATTTATCTATGAAAATTTAGACATAATTATTGTATGATTCATGATTATTCACTAGTAATTCCATCTAATTTTTCTTATTTTTACAAAAATGGTCATGCAAGCATAAAATTAGAAAATAGACAACTTTTAGGCTAGAAAGAGGGTAAAAAGGACATAAAAAGATAAGAGAGCAGTAGAAGGACAAAAATGTCTCTCAACATGTCCCATAATGGACCAAGATTCTAGCAGGGCCATGCCAATGGATAACAACATGCCCATGCGAAATAATTAAGCACAGGCGTGCCAAATATGAGCAAGGTTGTGCCAAGATTAAGAAGTGCTAGAAAAAGAGACATGTCAACCCTAATGACACAGAATAAAGCAGTCAGTCGTAATGGCGCCGTAGATGACCTAGAGTGGTCGTGATGCTTATAAAGTAATTAGGTCAACCTGGTCTGTGATAATTAAAGCTCTGATCCACATCTATAAAATGAAGGCTCCACCTTATGGCTACACACACTATATTTGACCATCTCGAATTGCTAACACTTTCATACTCTAGGCACAACTCTACCTTTCTCACATTCTTCATTTCTAGCCTTTTCATTTTCGGCTCCTCATTCGATTTCCATAGGATCTTAATGTAAGGAATCCTTTCACGGTACAATTGCAGAGTTAATTATCAGTCTTGTTGGCAGTCCAATTTTGTATCCCGTATCTTAGAACTAGGTTATGGATATTTTTTGGTTAATTTTTATCATGTGTAACTAATATCCCTTACATAGGGCTTTAGTAAATCTTGTGATGTAATTGCTTGAAGCCTAATTTTTATCCATCAATAATTATATGTCCTTACATTATGAATAGTGATGTTTTCTTATCTAATTATGTTGTCTTATTATACTTAATCCATTAATAGAAATTGTCTATTCTTGTTAATCTGTGAGTTAGTTAGGGGGTAAGCGATTGTACCATCCCTCAATTGATGGAACTATAAGGTAATTAAACCTAAGAGTTTTAAAGGATCAATCAGAATCTAAAATTTCTAACTAGTTAATTTCAAAAGCAGTAGTTGACAACCTCCTATACTTTATACTTCTCTTGTTTATCTTCCTTGCACGATTATTGAGGGATAGTGTTTAGAGAAAATATTATTACTATTACATGACCATTAGGTAATAATAGCCTTAGATTAGGTGGTTACTAATTACTATTCTAATTTATTCTTAGGAAGAAATTGAGGATAAAAATAAGTAAAGATACAAAAGGATTCAAAATCTCATATTATTCTATAACTTGTACTGTGTTCTTTTGTTTTCCACCATTTAAAACTTAATTTATTTTAAACTCACACACATATAACTCTCTTTTGGTGAGCTTAAAAGTTGAGATTCAAACTTTTCATGTAGATTGTTAGCACTATATTTATGGAATCAATATTGGAGGTCTTAAATATCTCATTTCTACATTGATAAATATATTTATCGATAGATAAAACTTGGCAAAAAGTTTACACTCATGCTTTGCATACAACATGATTGCAAATGAAATGAAGGTCTTTCCTTATTGTTTGGGCTTCTTGTGATGACAATGGGTTGAAAGAGAATTCTCAAACCACCAAATCATAGGTGTTTAAAAGTGAGTGCTTTATAAGTTTTTCAATTATTTTCTATTATTTTATTTTTATATCACTTGTTATTAATAGTTGAAGAGATTGACATAGATAGTCACTCACATGCTTATCATATACTATTGATCTTTTTTTTAAAAAATAAAAATTAGGATATTATATTTAATATAATTTAATAAAATTATTAAATTAAAGATAATTTTATCAAATTTATCTAAAAAAATTCTTTAATTTTTAAAATTATAAGAAAAGGCTAAAATTAAATAAGAAAATATTTTAACCTTCTTCTTTTTATATTATTAAAATTTTTAAATCAAATATAAAATATTATTAAAAAAATTTCTTTTCTTTTTTTCTTTTTTATCTCTTTTATTTTTATTTTTTTCCAATCAAATTCTATGTTAAGATTGTATTACAAATGTATAATATTAAAGTTATACATATAGCATCATAACTAAGTTTATTTGTACGGTACAAATTCCACATTTATTTTTAAATTGTTTTTATTTTAATTCGCTGTTAGCATTCATATAGTTTGGATGTCGATTGAATTATATATATAAGACCAAGTTTATATTTGGTTAGATCTAATATAAGGCGTCTAGTTTTTTTTAAAAAATTTCAATCATTAATTATGAGATTTTGGAGGATGTAAATTGATTGGTTCGATCTAATCAACAAATCTGTGATATGATTAATGTGCACGACCCTCTAAAGTAGAGCTCCTTAAAACCGCTCAATAATTGATCACAAAACCGCTTAAAGTGGACAATTCCGCTGCCACTGAGGCATTAATTCACCACGCCTTCATTATTAATATATGTAGATGTAGCATGTGGAATTTCTTTTCCCACCTTTTTTTTCATTATCCTTCCATTTTTTTAATTTTATATTTTAATAAATATATTTTATAAATTAATTTATAAAATATAAATTTTTTTATTTTATAAATTAATTTACAGAATATAATTAATTTATAAAATATATATTTTTATATTTTACAAATTAATTTATAAAATATATTTTTACATATCGTACAAAATATAAAAATATATCTCGTAAAATATATTTTATAAATTAATTTATAAATATAAAAATATATTTTATAAATTAATTTATAATATAAATTAATTTATAAAATATATATAAAAAATAAGATAAAATAAAAATAACAATTTTTTAAAGAAAAAAAAAATGTTAAAAAGAGGAAACGGAGATGAAAAGGTAAGCGCCTGTAGCCTGCCGTCACCCTACACAATGGCCCAAGTTGTATGTGTACCCTTGGCCCACTCTAGCCTGAATTTCATCCGGTTAGGCTGAGATCAACTCAATTGTATATTTAATGCTAAACAATTAAATTCCAAAATGACTAAATAATCAAAAGGTTAATTAATAAATAACCTATAGTAAGGATAAAATTTAGATACAGTATTATAGCTATTATTTATTTTTCTGTAATAAAAATTTAGATGAATTAGGTTTTCAAAGTTTGCCGTATTTTAAGGTTCGATAAATATTTATAGAGATATTTACAAAACACCTACCAACAACATCCATACATTTATAGTAGGATTTGATTTCATGATATATCAATTACATATCTAATTCTTAACAACTAAACCAATATTTGTTGGTGTATTATAAGTATTATTGATACTATACTAAAATTAAAATTTTAATTGAAAAATAGTATTACTTCATCGAAATTTTATCTTATTAAATAACCATATAATTGATGTAATTACCGTTTTGACTCATAAATCTGACGGAGGTAATCGTAATAAGTTTCATCAATGAAACGTTAATACCTAAATAACCATATAATTGATGTAATTACCGTTTTGACTCATAAATCTGACGGAGGTAATCGTAATAACTTTCATTAATGAAACTTTAATACCTATTTTGTTGATTTTCATATGTGATTATTTTAAAAGAAATTCATTTATTATTTATTATTTTATAAGTTTAAAATAATATACTTTTTCATATTATATTTTTCAATATTAATATTGATACAAAATTAATTAAGGAAATATTATATAATAATTTAATATAAATAAAAATATTAATTTATTTATTTTAATATATATTTATATATATATATATATAACCTCAAATAATAAATAATAAATAATGGAGAGAGAAAGTATATGAAGGATTGGGGAAACATTTTCACCAACAAACGATTTATTGACATCTAGCTTACGATAAAATTTAGACTTGGTCCCACTAATTGGAGGGTGGTGGGATTAATCTAGCATGAACTGTATATATGTATATATAAACACTAGTTTAATTATAGTTGAATTATTAAACTGTTAACTATTCCTTCCAATTGGTAAGGTGTGGACGAATTGGAGTCATGGCGAGATGCAGGTTGTGGGCACAGAGATGTAAATTTTGGCTTTTGAGAATGACAAATTTTCAATATAGAGATAAAGAGATTTGCACCTCATGTGCAGATTTTAGATTCTGAATTTGAGTAAATATTCATTTTACTTTCAAGATGGTTAGTAACAACTAATTTAATTGCTTTATTTTATGATCTACTATTATTTTAAAGATATTAGTTAAGAAGTTAATAAAAATTGGTTTAAATAATATATGTTTGATTTTTCAAAGTAAGACTTTGGTTTGAATTTTATATTTAAAAAATATTTTCAACTAAAAGAATAGTTTACATATAAAAGGATACTTATAATCTATAAAAAGAAAATATTCGTTAAAGAATAAAAAATGAAAAAATTATTAAAAATATTTGAAATTTCTTAAATATATTAATAATATTTTTAATAAAAAATATGTTACTCTATATTTTTACCTAATTACTAATTAAGATTTTATTTGATTTGAGAAAATATTTTTTATTTTTATTTTTACTTTTATATATAAAAATATTATTTTACTTTTTATTTCAAAATTTTATACAATAAACAGTAAAAAAATTTCAATGTTTTTTTATAAAATTTAAAATTTAAAATAAAAATAACAGTTTTCTGAATAAAAAAAAATATTAATACAAACCAAACATAACCTAACAATTTTTTTATTCCGTTTTATAGTTAGCAAAACGTGCGACTCACTTTATCTGTGAAAGTACTTATAGAGAAGTCGTATGAAGTAATCAGCGCCAACTGTGGAAGGTGATGTCAAGTCTCGAAAGGATCACTTTAAGTTTAATGATTAATAAATGCAAGTAGGTAAAATTATAGACATTTCATACAAGATAATACTCATTATTTTCAAAATTTATTGTTGTGTTTAATTTTTTTATTAAAAATTATTTATGTCAAGCGTTATAATTATGGCGATTAAAAAAATTTGTATTTATAAAAGTGACTTATAATCTTTGTATAAGTTTTTAACTTATTTCAACAAGTTTCAGGAATAAAAAATCAAATTTTTAGTAAACACTTTATTCAAGCTTACGAATAAATTTTTATTTAATAAAAATTTATTCATTCTTTTATCTAAACAATATAATATTCAACTTTATTGTAGAAGTTTTTAAAAAATCCAAAAAAATAATTTGTAAAACTTTGTACCATTAAAATATTTTTATAGCCATTATGCTATTTTATTTTTACATAAATTAAGTTACATCAACCGTGTTAGTTAATATAAATGTTACAAAAAATCATATTCAACCGATCAAATTGGTAACCAATTATTTTTCTCGATCATCTGAACTATAAATTTATTTTAAAAAATAATAATAATATCAATAAATTAACAAAATTGATAAAAAAAAATTTATATAAAATAATATTATTTTTATATAAAAATTAAAATTATATTATATTTATGTAATCTTTTATATATAATTTAAATTTAAATTTAAAATAATATATTTTTTAAATTTTTAATCTATAAAACTATAATATTAATATATTATATTATTGTATTCTTTTAATAAAATATATATAATAAATATTTTAAGATAATATTTAATTAATATTGATTGAATTATAATTTAACCATAATTAAATATTAATCTTAAATCAGTTTAGTTTTCAAAACTTTGATTAATAAATAGATGAATAGAAATTTAATTATAATAAATTTAGTGATATAATATTAAAAAATAATTTTTAACAATAATTTTAAATAATAGATAATAAAATTTTTAAATTTTATTAAATTTTTTATAATAAATCTTTATTTGTTAAAAATTATCTATTAAAAATATTTTAACAATAATTTAAATGATATAATAATTATAATTTAATATTTATATAAATTTATACAACTGTAATAAGATATTTATAAAAAAATATATTTTTTTAATAATGATTGAAACATTTTAATAACGTGGAGAGTTGGAATATTCAAAAAGCAAAAAGTGCCTGTTAGGAAGATTATAATATCCATTTTCTGAATGAAATTTCGCTTTACACGCAAAGAATGCTAGCGGAAAACAGTAAGGAAAATTAAAAATATAATTATGAAAACAAAGAGTCCACAATGTTGTTGCCGGTGCTTGCAGAACAAATGACAATTACTTAAAAGGAACTAATGAATCAGATTATTGTTAAATGACCCACGCGTGCAGGATGAATAGGAAGATCATTTTATATAAACAGAAAAAAAAAATGAAGAAAAAGATGAATAGAAAGATCAACGTCTAAGGTGGAGTAATGGCATTGCCTACAGTCCAAGATGCATGAAAGGAAGTTTACTGTATTAGATTTACCCTAGAAAGATTTCTGACCTGTTCATGTGAACCCATACATGTTCTAATCTGAAAAAGGGTCGTTCATTCGAATAATTTAAATTGGGATTGATTGTAATTTTATTTTTCCTATTTCGATTTATTTTTAAATTTTTAAATAATTTTAATTTTTTTATTTTCAAAAAAGGTCGTTTGAAATTTATTAAATTTTTATATATTCTAATAATATTATATATCTTTTCAAAAAAATTTAAAAATAATAATTTAAAGATTCTAATTTTATAAAATAATGAAAAATAATTTGTTAAATTTTAAAAATAAAAATTTAATTCATTCAAAAAATATTTAAAGAATCAAAATTATACCTAACTTAAATTAGAAGAATCAAAAGTGTAATTAAAAATTAATATTTTCATAAAAACAAACTCATCTTTAAATTTTAAAGGTACTATAATTAGGATTGTGAGTGCTTAGAGAATTTGCATGAGTGAAATGATAAATTCATACCTCATTATATATTATTATTATTATTATTATTATTATTATTATTATTATTATTATTATTATTATTATTATTATTATTATTATTATTATTATTATCTCCAAACAAAGATACTTTATAAATATTTTGGAATGTAAAAAAATTAAATATATCAAAACAATAAATATCACAACCCATACGGGTTTTCATATAATATGGAGCCCTCAAATTAATTTTTTTTTATTTCTTAAGGTTTTCTTTTGTTTTATTACTAATAGTAACATTAAATTATCCAATCATTTGTTAGATAAAAATTTTAATATTTTTAAACATTTAAAATATATAGAATTTAAATTAATTTTTTTATATTTCAATTTTAGTTTAAATTAGTTTTATTAGAATAGAGTTTAAATTTCTTTTTTATCTAATTAGTTTTAGTTAGAACAGAGAAATTTAAATTTTTTGTCTTAAAAATTTAATAATTTAAATTTTTCATTTTTATTTTTTTATAAATTCTTTTAGTTATTAAAAACAAATAAATTATTTTTTTATATTTTCAGTATATATATTATTTTGAATGTAATATTTAATTTATATATTAATAAGTTTTTTAGAAAGAAATATAAGATGATATAATAAATTTCTATAAAAAAAATTAAATATATTTTTTTAACTATTTTTTTTGCTTGGATAGATAAAAACAATTAGTAAGAAATGACAACAGAAGACAATCTTAAATGTTATATAATTTACTAGAAAACTTTCATATATGAGTTAGTTTTGAAAATTGTCTTTGCAAATGTAATCTTATCAATTGGAACTTTGAAGATTGCATATCTAAATATGATTTTATTGCATATCTAAATATGATTTTATTTTTTTGTAAACTTTCACTCAAGTTAACGATGATATGCTCATAATCAATCCTAATATCAATATCAAACTAAGTACTAACGTATGAGATTATAAACTCATTAATACTTAATTATTTTAACATGTACATGTAACTCTTCTTATTTTATCATCTAATAATATCCAAAAATAATAGTGTTATTAAAGGTCATAAAGCATTTGGTAGGACCATCCATATAATCTTCAATAGGTTTGGTAACAATGAATAAATTCCTCCTACAAAAGTATATGAAACAAAAACATTTATACTAAAAATTAATAAAATAACTTATAAATGAGGTTAAAGTTAAAAGATAAATATAACAACAATATTTTTTATTTTATTATTTATCTATTCTTAAGCCTTATTCTTTTTAATCCTTAACATAATAACAAATGCATTTGGGTTTCCAAAAAACTTTTTACTCTTTTCATATATAATGTTAAATTAAACTTTGGATGATTAAAATAAAAAAATAACTTATATATATTATCATACAATGTATGATAACATAGATAGAGCCATCAATATATAGAGGTTTCATTATCAAAAGTTCAAGTTTGTTTGTCAATAATACTCTTTTTTTTTAAATACTTTCCAACTTAATGAACATATAATTTTTGTCTTACCTTACAGTAATTTAAAGAATTTTTTTCTTACAAATTTATACTTCTTTCATTATTCTTTATTATAGTTGAACCGCTATGTTTAAAGATAACTTTGATGATAATATTATGCTAAGGTAATTATTTAAATTTTTTGTATAATAATAAGATATGATGCATAAAAGCTAATATAAAGCGAGTAAGTAAAAAAATAATAAAATTAAAATGCAATATTATTCCAATTTTTTTAAACTACACATTTCTAACTTGTGCAAACATTAAATTTCAAGTAGGTTAGGAATCATTAAATTTAAACCTAATAATTTTCGTAATATCCATACTACATACATTCGAAGGTAAGAAACTATTAAAAAATAATGTTAATAATGATATTTACTTAACAAAATCACTAAAAATTAATAATCATATAAAATGTGACAAAAAAACTTGCTCATATTTAGATCCTTGATTAATCTACACCCTTCTATTAGTAGGATCGTTGATTCTTGACATTGGTAGCACATATGGTATCTTATGTGCAATGAAGGAAGGTGCAAAGGTAGGTTGTATAGTGGATGTATGTCTAGATTTATCCATGTATGTGTGGAGGATAAGATAAACGTGTCAACATGTGAGATAGCGTCTAATCTTACATCCACTGCAAATGATATTGAAGTAAGTGTAGTAGGCATGTCTATTGATTAAATGAACCTACTATATGTAAGAAAGATGTTCTATTATAATCATTATCACAACTTTTCCCTTGATCTTTACCTCTACACGTGTTACCTGACATTTGTATGCATAAAAATAAAAAATTAAATGTATTAAAAATCACACATATAA
Source organism: Canavalia gladiata (assembly GCA_037954105.1). Classification (NCBI taxonomy): domain Eukaryota; kingdom Viridiplantae; phylum Streptophyta; class Magnoliopsida; order Fabales; family Fabaceae; genus Canavalia; species Canavalia gladiata. Next base: position 12,312,060 of record CM075662.1, on the reverse strand, counting down.
TGTAGTTAGAAGTTACCTAATTAAACCCAATATTATTTAAATCACCCTCACACTCATCCTTATTATATATATATATAAAAACGAGGAAAAGTGTGTATACCCATCATCTAATTAAAATTTATATTTTTAAATATTCTTTAAGCCTATTGATAAGAGAAAAAGACTTTAACTAAAAGAGATACCATTCTCTTTTTTATACCTTTTTCAAATTAAATATTTTTTCTAAAAGATTCACTTATATAAATTGCCTTAACAAAGAGTAATGCATTTTGAGAAGAAGTTTTTATCTATAGTTATTCTATTTAATTTAAAAATAATTTTTTTTATAAAATATACATATAAATTTATACAAAAGTAATAACTTTTATTTTAACTTTTTAAAAAATTTAAATTTTAAACTAACAAATATTTTAAACAAGTTCTAAATTTTTTATTTCTTTAGTTTGATTTTTGTAATTTACATTAGATTAAATTATTTTATTAACATCCCATTTATAAGGAGACGGTATATTCTTTGTGTTATTTTGATGGAATATGAATTAGTCACCTGAATCATTTAAACTAGGCAAACTATTCTGAAATAGTTTTCATTAAAAAAGTAATTTTAATTGTATTTTATTTTTTAAAATTAGATTGCGTGTAATATTTTACTTAAATTTTTTAGCCAACTAATTTTTAAATTAAAAAATTAAACAGAATGTAATCCTTCTAATTATCATTTTCTAAAAAAATTGAATATTATGATAAATTTTGGATATAAAATAATTATAAACTTTAGAAAATGTATCATAAAATTTGAAAGATTTTTATAAGATATGATAATAGAATTTGAAGGGGGGAATTGGGCATAATTTGATACTTTGGTAAGAAATTTTTGAATAAAAAATAATTTAATTAATTTAATTTGTAAAGATTTTAAGTATAAAATTAAAAATTGTAAATTTTAGGTAGAAGAAAATTAATAGACAATTACATTTGCTTAATTTTAAAGTTAGAAAAACTTAGTTGACTAGAAAAAAAAAACCTAGAGTATACCAACAATGTATAGTCAAAATAGAGGAATTAAAAATACAATTAAGATAAGGGAAAAAAAGCCACCAAGACTTCTTTGATTTTGTTTTAGATTTAAGTTTTCAAAACTTGTAAAAAACTTTTAATTTTCAAACAGTGTAAAAAATGTAATACTTTCAATCAATTAAAAATTATCATAAATTTAACTTTTAAAACAAGAATTAAAAATGCCTTCAAAATGTAAAATTCTATTATAATGTCATCTAATTATAGATTAGTAAATCATTAAAAATAGTTTACTATTATAACAACCGTTTGGAAAAGTATATCTATTGTACATTTTGTAAATAGTTACTGATGTAAAAAAAATTATCTTAACAATATATTAATATTATACATTTAAAAACTATTATAAAATTAACAATATAGAATTATATAACAATGAATGATTGAATAATTATATTTTAATTAAATTACAAAAAATAATTTCTACAAACAGTTTTTAATTTAAAAAAGACGAAAAGTTTGTTTAATTAGTCTTGACTTTAGAGACAATGTTGGTTGTTGAATAGAGCTCCTCCTTGTAAATGACGTTTAGCTTTAGTAGGTTGACATTAATATTTGTCTAAAAATGGTGTTGAGGGCAGCTTCCCAAAGAAGAGCATGCTTGATGCTTGGCCATCAAATAGGCAATAAGCAGAGAGCGGGATCAACGGAATCTGGCGGCTATGGGAATAGGAGAGGACTATAGAGGTTGGTCGGGGAAGGTGGGACAATGTGGTTTTCTGAAAATAATAAAACTTAAGTAAAAACTAACTTTTACATATTTTCAAATTATGAAAATATTAATTTATTTTATAATTTTTATAATTAATTTGATTTAAAAATTTATATTAATAATTTTTATAAACTATAAAATTTTATTAATTTTTTTGTTAAATTAAAAATTTTAATTATATCAACAAATTTACAAAATTTAAAAAGAATTTTATATTTATTAAATAATTTTAATTTAATATATAATATACCTTTTCTATATATTAAATTAAAATTATTTAATAAATTATTTTAATTTAATAATTAGATTAATAAATTAATATTTTAAAAAATTATTAAATAGAATAACTCTTTTATAAATCACTGTTTAAGTAAGATAATCTATTCTTTTAAATTTTGATTTTAAAAGTAAAATTATATATTTTTAGAATTTAATTTTTTTATATTATTAATATATAAAATTTTATATAGTATCAATTATTATAAATTACGATAAATATAATTTTTAAATAATTATAAAGATTAATAATTTATAATTAGATTATAAGGTAAAATTTTACATTTCAATTTTTTAAAAAATTATGTTATCAAATAAGTTTTATTTATTTTTAAATATTTTTATAAAATCAGTTTAACAAGTAGATAAAAACGATTAACCAAGAATAAATATATGGGTTCAAATGACAAAAACATTTTAAAAATTTAAATAAATTTTATAAAAAATATGAAAATGTTAGTAACTTTAGTTTTAAAAATTAATTATATATACAAATAATTATTTTTTATTAAAAATTAATTATTTAATCTTTTTAAAATATAAAAGTTTAATAATATTTTTTGATTAGATATCTTTTAATATTTATAAATTAAAATATATTTAAATTTTATTTATTTATCAATATATATTTGTAAACTCCAAAAGATTGAGTGTTATAAAAAATTAGTAGAAAATATATTATTTTGGTACAATATTTTTAAAATTTTTTATTTTCTATATATTCTACATTATTGTAAATGGGCCGGGTTATGTCCACTTTCATTTCATTTTGTTATTCCTAAAAGGGTAATGCAATTGATTTGGAAAACAAATAAAACAAGAAAAATAGTAAAATAATTACGTTGTCTACTTAAGCACTCCATTATGTATAGTTTTAAATTATTAAATTTGAAAAAAAATTATTATTTTAAGAATTCAGTAGCTAATTATACGAGATAAATGTTTAAAATTCGGTTTATCGATTAAAGCAATAGATTAATGGATCACTTACTAATTAGATCGATAAGTTATTAGCTGAATAAGTATAAATCATAATTTATAAAATTTTATATTTAAATATTTTAAATATATAGATTAACAATATTTATAAATTTTAAAAAAATAATTATCATCATATAAATATTTAATTAAATAAATCAGAATTAAAATTTTGTTAAAATATAAATTTAAAATATGATCACATAATTAATATTTTATTAAAACACATTTAAAAATTAAAATACTGTAAAATTTACATTAAAAATTAATATTTTAAAAATTATTTAATAATAAATTTAAATAAAATTAAATAATAGTTATAGTAGAATTTTAAAAAATAAAATTTAAATTTAACAATTAAGAGGAGATTAAAATTTTAAAATTATAAAAAATATAAAATTTTTATTTTAATTCTTGAATTATGTTTTTATTTTTATTTTTTAATATTAAAATTAAATAATATTATTTTAAAAAAATTAAAATTTTGATCAATTCAACCAAATTTTTAATGGGTTCATTAATTTTTATAAAAAATTGTTAAGTCAAATTAGGTCAAGCCAAGATAATAACATATTTAACCTAATAAAATACTCAAACTGATCGATTAATCAATTTTAACCAGTCAGATCAAGCTGAGTCTAATATTATTGAATGATATACATATATATATATATATATATATATATATATATATATTAAAATATAAAATTAATATTTAATTTTAATATACTATTAATAGTTATTATAAAAATTAATAATTTATAATTAAATAATAATTTTAAAAACTTTTACATTATCATACATTCTAATTAAATTCAAATAAAAATACGTTAGTTGATAGACACTAAGGTAATGTCTTACCATTACGTTATTTACTAATTAGCGATTACGAGTTAGTTTCCGGCTGACATTTTTTATTTCGAAACTTTTTAAAGAGTCGCTTCTTATTTAACTAAGTTTTGACTTTTGTAAGAAAAACTAAGCATTCACTTTAATGTAATAATTTGTTAAAGTATAATGTAAATTATAATTAGAAATTAGAATTTTTTAAATAAATTAATTTAATTAAATTGTAAAAACAGGGTATATAATTTTCAAATTATTATTTAATCATAAATTATCATATTATTAAGATTCGTTGATTATATAATAATTTTTAAAAAATTATATTTATAATATTTTTTTATAGTTGCTAGTGTATAAATTTTTATACTGATAATATATTAAAAGAATTTAATTTTGATATATTATCTATATAAATTTTTATATGATTTAAAATTTAAAATTATTATAAAAGTTAATAATTATCAATAATATATAATTTGATTAAATAATACATTAAAATTTCTGTATTTCTTAATTAATTTTATAAATTAATTATATTTATTTTTATTTACTTTATTACTTTTTCTTAGAATCTCACTTCTTATTTTCCAACAATATTTTTTATCATATTTTTCTTCATCAAATATTACTTTTCATGAATGCATACATATACCTTTTTTTCGTTTTTACATAGATATCATTATTTTTATATTTTTTTATTTAAAAATAATACAATGAATTTAAAACTATATTTTCATAAATTATATAAACCTTCGAATAATAAATATATTTGATAAGCCATTTTTAATTAATTAAAAACTTAAATTATTAGTTAATTTTTTTTAAATATTTTAGTTAATATTAATAAAATAAATTATTTTTGTAGTTATTAACGTTTTTTAGATAATTATTAATATTTTTGAAAAAATTATTTTAAATAACTTTTATATTTTTAGCTTCCACTAAAATATTTTATTATTTTATTTTTAATATATTTTTATAATTTAATATTTTTTTTTATAAATTTAATATTATTTAATTATTTCATATTAATATTAATAATTTCAATAAATTTATTTTTATATTATTATAAAATATACTATTTTAATAAATACTATTTATTTTATTTATTACATTTTATTAAAAAAGATTGGAATGTTTGATAAAAATTAAGATTATAAAAATAATTACTTTTAAAAGTTTTTATTTAAAATTTATTTATATAAAAATTTAAAACAAATATTTTTTATTTTAAAAAATAAAATATTATTTAACTAAATTTTAATATGTTTAAAAAAAATCATATCATACTTATCATATTTTAATTTATTAGTTTACATTTATCAGCTAATTTTAGCTGATATTTTTAACTTTTAATCAGTTAAGTTATCCGTTCCTTTTATGAAACATGCAACATACAGCCCACAGTTGAAGAAACTCAGACAAATTGTATAGCTGGGAAATTAAATTTTCATATATATATATATATATATATATCATTTATTTAATTAAGGAGAATTGAAGAATTGGGCATCCTTGATGTGTAAAATACCAAACATCAGGCATGAATCATACCCCAAAGTTATAACGTGAAAATGATAGGAGGTTACGTGTAGGGAACCCCTTGTTGAACCAATCAAAAATATGAATAGTCTATTTATACATCTATATTTTTTTTTCAAGATTTGTGAATCTTTTAAATGAAATAATTTAATGCACATAAGATTATTATAAATAATAAATTTTTCTGTTTAAATATTTAATTCAATCATATTCATAATTTAAATTTAAAACACTAGAATCCAATAAAACCGTTATAATAATAATATTTTTTATTTAAATATTGAATATAATTATACCTTTAAACTTCAAATTTAAGATAAGTGGTTAAATTAAATTAACTGATCCACGCGTCCAATTTTCTATTTATTACATTACACGCCATATTTTTGCATACACATAAATACAGTGCATAAAAGAAAAAGTCTATATCACAAAACGGCGTTGGAAGTATATATAAATAGGCGTCGTTTCAAAGGGCGAAAAAGCATGTATTGAACCAACCAAGAACGTTTCCTTTCTTTGCCCGAGTGAACCAAAACAGAGAAAGCACAAGCAAGGTTATGTTGAATTTTCCGAATCCTGATCCACTTGTAACCCCATCGCAGTAAACACGTTTTTCTCACTCTTGAAATTTCCATTGTTCTTTTCCCTAATATAAGGGTAACCGTTTTCCCGAAATCCGTTGCCGCTTCAAACCGTTTCAGCTGGTTGCATTTGCACCCGTTCGTTACCATTTTATTTTTTAACTCACAAAATTACAATACATAAATAAGCGAGCAAGCATTGCAGAACTCGGAACCCAGAACTCAAAAGTATCATCGCTACACGAAGAAACTGTTTTGGCAAAAAGGGAGGTTCTGAGGGAATGGTGATTATAAACCTTGGAAGGAAGAAAGAGGGGCAGGGAATGCGACTTGGGAAATATGAATTAGGAAGGACTCTTGGTGAGGGCAATTTTGGAAAGGTAAAATTAGCAAGGGACACTCATTCTGGACAACTTTTTGCTATTAAGATCCTTGAGAAGACCAAGATCATTAATCTCAATAACACCGATCAGGTATGCTTCCATCAATTGCTTTTTCTTAACCCATATATATATATATATATATATATATATATATATATATATATATATATATTTGTGTGTTTTATTTTTACCTTTTTAATCTGTTTTTTACAAGTTGGAAATTTAGAAATTCATGGATGGATTTTAATTACCAGCATGAATCAAATTCTCTTTACCCTTCTGGCACTAAAGCAAAACTATGTGGTCCTGCAACATCATTGGGTTTCATATCCGTTTTGTTTTTCCATTTTTTGTGCATGTTTTATGTTTTTTTCCTTTTTAAATTTCATTGCCTATTTCTTCTTCAGAATCTAATAGATTCTTATTCAAATACAACCTGCCGTTTCCTTATCTTCATTTTTCAATACCAGATCAAGAGGGAAATATCCACCTTGAAGCTCCTGAAGCATCTGAATGTCGTTAGGTTATACGAGGTAACATCCTAATCCTAAAACGTTACCCTAATCTTATACTTGCACGATTGCACCTATAAGTTAGCCTCAAAATTTTTGAATCTGGATTCTTCAAATTCAAAAATCATATAGTTGTTGCTCTGAGGAATACAAAATACTGGTATTTAATGCTTATACAAATCAAATGTAGTTTAGTATTTACTAAATATTGGTATTTTGCATTGGAATGCACCAATTGCATGATATTTTACTGGAGAAAATTTGGGTACAAAATTTTTCTGGGTTACATCAATTCCCTAGTGGATGCACTTTTTTCGTTTAGCCTTATCTTTTTTTCTCTGAGCATGTGTTAGTTGTTGATTTTGGAAAAATTTATATTTTGGATATGTTATTTTGGGCATGTCTCCACTTCATAGGAAAAAGTTACTTGCGCTTTTATTTCCTTCCGTCATAGCCTGTCTATTCGGTTATCCGATTCCATGAACAGACAAAGGGAGAATCACTTCAAACGTCTCAGCAATGAACAATGTCTCTTTAACACTCAAAAACTCACACCCACTTTGCCAAATTCTGCAACAGATAGGTCCACACGTTCCTCAATTATTGTTTCTTCCATGTCTAGAGTCTACACTCACAATATAGGTGCAAATTCCCTGTGTCACATTGACTGAGTCACAATGTGTGAGGTTTCAACCCATTCCTCTAATTAATATTATGGGTTTGTTTGTATGTTCCGAGTCACTATAACAATATAGGTTTTTTTATTTTAAGTGTTTCATTGAATTATGGGCCACTAACAATTTTCCCCTTTTCAGCAAAGGGATAAAATGAATAAATAAAATTAGTGGTGATGCTAAATTACGATATTTCCAAACACGTTTGGAATCTAGTTTTGCTTTAGAATAATTTTCGATGAACCTTGAACTACAATCCTTGGACTTTATGTTTCGAATTTTATTATTCGATTCCTTTTTGCGGTAAGATTAATTATCGAAATATGTATTATTTTTTGGGTGGACTTGTCCTATTTTGTTACTTACCCATCAATCTTCGTAGAACGTGTCTTGCTAAGAATTTTTCTCGAGTGAAAAAACTTAGGTCTCATTGAAGATTCCATAAATTAATGTTTTTGCTTGGTTGAGTACTGGGCCACACAATTGAGTAATAATTATTCTTAGTTCGTTTATTATAGCTATAATATAATAGAATTTAATATAAAATTATGAGGAGAAGCATAGGTTTCAAACTGAAAATACATATGACTTATAAAAGATTAAAAATGAAATAATCACTAATTCTAGCACTCAGTTTTATTTGGGCCACACACTTTTTTATGTTAAACGATATTATAGCCACATAACAAGGACCAAATTGAAAACAATTATAAAAATTACAAGGAATATTACTAAAGTCATGGTGGAGGGTCCCAATATGTTTCTGCTTATCATCACGAGCAAGCATAAATCTAATGCTTAAAATGACATTTTTCTGATAAGATGGTCCCCACCATATAGAGATGTATTCAAATCGTATTTTATCTAATTTTTTTACAATCGTTAAGTATCTGTCCATAATTGGTTACCGTTATCTATAAAATAAAACCTTCGGTGGCTATGGCCCTCCGTGCAATAATAGTGTATCACAATGTCATTGTGTTTTAACATTTGGAGGGCCCCTATATCTTTCTACTTATCATCATCATCATATATCTTATGCTTAAAATAACATTCTTCAGATCAGATGGTCCCACCATATACTCTATGTTTTATATCTGATACACCATATATAATATAATAAATCTTTAGTGAGAAATTCTTAGAATATTAATTAATTAGAAATTATTTTATATATGATTTTTAATATAATTATTATAAAAATGAATTTTTTTAATTATATAATAATGCATAATTGGATGATAATATTTCATTAGAAAAATAAGGACAACTCTAATACCATGTCATGAATCACCCACATCTGGAAAACTTAATATTTGATCAAAAAACATGAATGATTTCATATTACAAAACCTTAATGTCTGAAAGGTCAGTAAGTGATGTATTACATTTGCAATGCAACTGCTCCTTGCCTTTGAAACCTTGATGTACTGATTATGATTTGGAGCTGTAATTATGCAGGTCTTGGCTAGCAAAACCAAAATTTATATGGTACTTGAGTACGTGAATGGAGGAGAGTTATTTGACAAAATTGTAAGGAGCATTTGCTTGTTATTATTCATATGCATATATGATCTAATGGCAATTACAATCAATGACTGAGCTACTTGTTTTCTTCACAGGCATGCAAAGGTAAACTTAAAGAAGCCGAAGGTAGGAAGATGTTCCAGCAGTTGATTGACGGTGTGAGCTACTGCCACAATAAAGGTGTCTTCCACAGGGATCTCAAGGTTTTTTCTCAGTCTTCCTAAGAACTGTTTTTAGTATTGTGGAGCTAGAATTGAAACTTTGCTCCATGTTACCAATTCGGAGGGTCATTTTTACACAAAAATGGTTACTTGTTGCAGCTGGAGAATGTACTTGTGGATGCCAAAGGGAACATAAAGATAACCGATTTTAACCTTTGTGCTTTGCCCCAGCATTTTAGGGTGAGATATCCTATGAACCATACCTCAAAGCAACCTCTTGCTTTTCAGTCAAAAGTGAAACCTTATGAAAATGCGTTATATACATTGTGTGTCAAAATAACACATTTCAATAGCATTGGTATGCCTATAACTAGTTATTTCAGTTTTCTATTAGCAGTTTATCTATAGCTGTAGCTCTATCAATCTATTTGAGTATGATAAATCCGATTTGAAATTTTGAAATGAATTGGAAATTTTGGGATCTTTTAAGTACTCTTACGGTGTCAATTTCCAATTCTTGAGATTCATGGTTAATACTGATTAATATTTAAGGATAGATACTCTTTTCCCTTTCATCTTTATGGCAATTGACTTCTATATGATAAGAATTTGATAATAAAAAGTAAATATTCACCTGGGAAAATTTTATTGATTTTTTTTTTTGGGAAAATTTCAGGCAGATGGATTGCTGCATACAACTTGTGGAAGTCCCAACTATGTTGCCCCAGAGATTCTTGCCAATAGGGGCTATGACGGTGCAACATCAGATATATGGTCATGTGGTGTTATCTTGTATGTAATTCTAACAGGATACCTTCCTTTTGATGACAGAAACCTTGCAGTTCTCTATCAAAAGGTATCTGTTTATGTTGCTTCTTCTTACGTTCTTCTTTATATTGTTTAGTTTAGTAATTTTATAAACTAAGTATCAATTGTATTTTCTCCCATCACAGATTTTTAAAGGAGAAGTTCAGATACCAAGATGGCTATCACCTGGTGCCCAAAACATTATAAAGAGGATGCTTGATCCCAATCCTAAAACCCGGATAACAATGGATATGATCAAAGAAGATGAATGGTTCAAGGAGGGTTATGTCCTTGCTAATCCAGAAGATGTGGAAGAGGATGTATATATTGATGATGAAGCCTTTTCCATCCATGATGAGGTATATTTTTTAACTTGAAGTCAGTAATAACAGTTGCCACTTTATATATTTTTTTTCCCTTCCTTTTTTTGGTCCTTCCTTCTTGATGTGCTTTTTCTTGGTAACAGTCATTTGAAGCAGATCAGGGGAGTCCAGGATCACCAACACTTATCAATGCTTTTCAGTTGATAGGGATGTCTTCATTCCTAGACCTCTCTGGCTTTTTTGAGAAAGAGGTGAGGATCAGAGGATGGAAGTTTATTATCACTTGGCAGGACATGTTTTATTATATTTTGAGCATAATGTCCTGTGTTCTAAATTTTAGGATACCTCTTCCTATGGAAAGTTTGCTCTATTTAATGAACATTGTTCTTAAAATTCCAGGATGTCTCTGAGAGGAAGATAAGATTTACATCCACCTATTCACTTAAAAATTTGGTTGAGAGGATTGAAGACATTGTAACAGAAATGGGATTTAGAGTCCAGAAGAAAAATGGAATGGTCAGTACTATGGATTATGCTTGTCAAGGCTTATTAGTGCATGTTTGGTTCAACTTGTTTTAAAGAAATCATTTATTTTTATCAGTTTTGTGAGACAATTTTTGAAAAATAAACACTTAGTTCTTAATTGTTTCCAAGTATGCTATTAATGTATCTCCAACACATTTATCTCCTCTAAAGTGAGATAGTATACAGAGTAAGAAAGTGAGGGGGTGTATTTGCACTTGATTTGATACTTTAATTAAAATCATCAATAGATACACTTTTTTATTTTACTCATTTTTACTTTAGAAGAGGTAAATCATTTATCAAAACTCATGCTAAATTGCTAATCAGTGAAGTATTATTTTGACTAAAGGTTTTACAACTTTGAATTTCAGTTGAAAGTCATACAAGAGAACAATTTGCAGAAAAGTCTAGGTAGTCTCTCAGTGGCAGCAGAGGTAATGCATGTTGAGACTGAACCAAACATTCTTATACTGATGTTAATAGCTTAAATGCCTTGTAATCTGCATATATAGTTTTCTGACATTATGGAACTATCTTCAAATATAACAGGTGTTTGAAATAAGTCCATCCTTGTATGTAGTAGAGTTAAGTAAGTCTTGTGGAGATGCTTGTGTATATAGACAGGTATGTGTACCATCCCTCTCTCTGCTCCTTTATCCAGAAAATTTGAGGCTTATATGTACCTAATTTATTGTTATGATGTAGTTATGCAAGAAGTTATCAAGTGATTTGGGTGTTCACTCCAGGCAACAACCAGGGAGCTCAGAAGTGATAGCCTGAGAGATTTAGAGAAAAGAATTTAGAAGCCAGATAATGTATATTTTGCATTTTTGTTTTAGGTGGGATAGTTGATGTAGATGTGTTAAAATATCAATTGTAAATACCATTTTCCTTGAGCTTTGTTTGGATTGGTGAAATATAATGGAATGGAAAGAGATAGAATAGAGATATATCTTTAGGATTGTAAATAAAAGAATGGAATAAGATGAAAGATGATGGATTATATTCCATTTAATTCCATCATTTTTTGTAATTTTGCTTCCTCCCTCCTCTCAAAATTGGGAGGTAAGGAATGGATCATAAAATTAATTTATTTTTTTAATTAAAATATTATCTTATTACCCCTTTTTTAAAATTTGTTAACATAATTCACATACCAAGCAGTCATGCTGGCTGCTGCCCATCTGCTGTTAGTTTTATATCCAAAAAAAACTCATGGGTCTCGTTGGCAGCTCGGCATACATTGCTCTTCCACCTGTACCTTGTAACGTTACCTGTTTTCTTATCTGTATGACATTTATGTGCTTTTTTTCTTTTATTTTCTTAAGCTTCCGAGATGAACTCTGGATGCACTAATTTTGAACTAAGCCATCTTTGACATTTCCTTGTTGGCTTGGCTAGGGGACTTGTTTACTGTTTAATTATTATTTATGTAAGAGAAGTATATATATACGACATTTCTTTGAACTAACAATGCTATTCTTTCCAAGAAGAAAAACAAACGCACATTGATTCTTATTTATGTTTTTCATTTGAATAATTTACGTTTCAATCGACATCATTCCATTTTAATTAATCCATATTAATATAGCTTTGAAGTAATGCTAATCCCACACTATTTTTCACAAGGCTTATAATTGAGAAGTAAGAATAATTTTTTACATCAATAAGATATGATAATACTATTCGCGTTCAGATATACTTTTTTTATAAGCTATTCTTAGAGTAAAGGTAATAATAAAATAACGAAATTTAACGGGAAAGTTTTTACTGCAGTTTAAGATAACAATTAGTGAAGCTTTAATTACAAGGTATAAACTTTAACTTCGTAGAAAAAGTAAAGCGGTACCTACAAACTTCTGTAGAAGAGAATTGTGGCATATGACTTTCAAATTAATTTTGTATAATTTGCACTAATTATTGGCGGTCAACACTTGATTTTTCAACTTGATTTAGTTATCTAATATTGTCTCCCTTAAATCTTGTATTATTCCAAACATTTTTTAACTTGAAAAATAATTCAATTTTCAATGGTTTTATAAAAATATTTGCAATTTGATCTTAGTGGGATAATACTCAATCATCACTTCTTTCTTAACTACTATTTTTTTTTTTTATGAAATTGAATCTATATGCTTGAATTCTACATGAAAAATTGGACTTTTGTAAAGTGCAATGGAAGATTTGTTATCAAAAAATATTTTAGTGGAAGTATTTTGTCTCTGATGCATTACTTGAAACATTCTTCTCATCCATATTACTTTTGTAGCGTAATTAGTTATTGCTATATATTGTTCTTCTGATGTAGAGAGGGTGCAACAATTAATTGTTTCTTTGAAGTCCATCAGTCAAAATTTTTTTAATATATCTAAGAATTCTATACATATGGCTCTTTCATGTATATAGTAAGCAATCCAACTCCAAATATGATGTCTAGTCTGGTGGCAATTAAGTATTTAAGGCTTCCAATTAGACTTTTATAGTATGTTGAATCAACTTTTTTTCTATTACTTTCTCTTATAAGCTTCAATTTCTACTCAATAGGTGTAAAAATTGGCTTTGAATACTCCATCTTGAATTTCTAAAAATATCTATAGCATACTTTTTTCTGAGAGATGAAAGTTCCATCATTCTGCTCTATAACCTAAATGCCAAGAAAAAAAATGACATTAGGCCTAAATCTGTCATCTCAAAGAATCTAATCACAGCCTCCTTAAATTTTGTAATCGTCTTTTGATTATTGCTAATAAATATGAAATTATCATCATAAATGCACACAATAAGAATATCTCTAGATCAATAAATTTAATGTATAAAGTTTGCTCAATCCAACATCTCTAAAAACCATTCCAAACAAAGTAGGAATCAATTTTGTTATACCACGCTTTTGGTTCCTGTTTCAAGCCATACAATACTTTCTTCAATTTGTAGATCTTATTTATCTTCTTTTCCTTCAATTACATAAATTACAGACTGCTCCACATACACCTTTTTTTTTTCTTCTAAAGTACCATTTAGAAAAGCTGACTTATATGTATGTGATAGATTTTCTAACTATTTTGGGTGGAAAGAGAAATAATTGTGTGAATCTATCTAATCTTGCAATAGGAGCAACCATCTCAAAATAATTAATACTGTAGGTAAATAAATCAACTCTTACATTTCATTCTTCTAAATAATACAAATTTTTCATCCATTACTTTTCCAATGTTTATCATATGAGACTTCTTCAAATGTTACTGGTTCACAATCTACAAATAAAGTTGATAATCTCCTCATTAGATGAGCCATTATTATTACTCAATACATAATCCTCAAATATGGATGATAATTAATGATGCTCTTTTGGTCTATTTGAATATTTTGGCACATCACAAGTTGGATATTCTGATTTATTTTGTGCTTCATAACTATAAAAAATACCATGGGCTCCTTTTGGGATCTAGAGGACCAATCCCATATTTCTTATTCATCAAATGTCACATCTATGCTAATAATAACCTTCTTTTTTATAGGATTGTAAAGCTTAAATGCCTTGAGTTTGTAGAGTAGCTAATGAAAATGTACGTTTCAACTTAGTCATCCAATTTCTTCCTAGATGGCTTATATATGGCATGAACATATTTTGTACACCTAAAAACTTAGAGGTGTCTGATTGAGGGATTCCTCCCATTCCAAGCTTCTTCTAACGTCTTATCATGAACACTTTAATTGGACATCTGTTCAAAATGTACATAGTAGTAGGAATTGCCTTTACCCAAAATTCTTTAGGAATTTATTTCACCTTTAACATGCATCTCATCATATCCATGATCATTTTATTTTTCCTTTCCATTATTCCATTTGGTTGGATAGTGTATCTGGTTGTTAAATTGATATTGAATTCCATGTTGCTCAAAGAAATTTGCATAAGTGAAGTATTCTTGGCCTTTGCCTATTCTAAGTGATTTAATCTTGCAACCACTTTGTTTCTTCAGAAATGCCTTAAATTAATTAAAGTATCAAAAGATTCAGATTTTTACTTCAAAAAATATATACTTAGGTCTTTCTACTAAAATCATCAATAAAAGTAATGAAATACGTTATACTACTATGTATAAGTATCTCAACTATGTACTAATCTAAATGAACAATCGCAAATGACTTTTTTTTTCTTTTTCTCTGAGTTTCAAAATGGACATGGCTCTATGCTTTTTTACCATTTAATAAGTTTTACATACACCATCCGAAATATTCACAACAGGCGAACAAGAAACATATTCCTTTTTAGCGAATAATTCAATCCAGAAAAATAATAATGCCCAAAACACATATTTTATAACCAATCATCATTTATTATAATAGAACTCAAACAAAAAGATTTTCCATGCTAAACTTTCAAATAAAATTGGTGGTTTAGAGTCATTTTTATCTTAGCAATGAATCTTCCCTTTTTATCGATCAACATATAATAGCCATGATGAATTTGAATGTTGTAACCTTTGTCCTATGCTCAATAGCTTGTGATGAAAACTGGAAGAATAGTATACATCAGAGATGAAATTTTGAGAGTCATCTTTTACTCTGATAGCAACTTGGCATTTTTTTCAGAACAGGAATATTTTTGCTGTTTCCAAATTTAATGGTAGATTTTACTTTTTCATTCAAAGAAGAAAGTATCTCCATTTTTCTGCTTACGCGGTTGCTGTAACCAGTATCTAAGTACCAAATATTTCCATCTTCTGCAAAGTTGTTAGTTGTTAGAAACAAACTATGTGGGTTATCAAAACTCTCACCAACATGTTGATGCTGATTTTACACTATGTTGGCTTGTGGTTTGAATCTACAATCTATATCTCTAAGACCAAATTTACCAAAATGGTAGAAATTTTAATGCATCCTTCTTTGATAGTTGTTCCCTCTTCCTCTTCCATGGTTGGTTGGCCTAAAATTATTTCCACCTCTTTCTTGATTAGATAGCTTGAAATTGTTATCTCTCCATTTATTGAAATTACCATGATCTCTTCCTTTGAAATTATCTCGATCTCTACCTCTAAATTTGTATTACCTCCATCACAAACTCTACCTTCTTCACTTTGGTTGGATTCTACTATGTTGTTGAGATTTACTTAAACTTTTAGAGCTTCTTCATTTGCTTTTTGTCTTCCTAAAATTCTTCTCATAGCTTTCGATGCTACCTTGCAATTCTACACTCATCATGGTAGTGTCATGGGACTCAATTATTATAGTCACCACATGATCAAAATTTATCGGCATGGTGCATAGAATTTTCTCAACCATCCTATTTTCAGGAATGTCATCTCCATATACCTTATTAACAAGGTCAGTAACACGAGAAAAGTATTAACATTTTTTGAGGCAAGCATCTCATATATTTCATATTCTCTATGAAAGGATTGCAATTTATAGTTTGAGTTCTCTTTACTTCTTTATCTAACAACTTTAAAATGTCCCATACTTCTTTAGTAGTTTTTGTAGTTGCTATTTTTCTAAAAAAATTAAATAATCTACTCCTTGGTGAATTTGTAAGAGTGCCAATTGATCCTTCCTTTGAGCAGCATTATTAGCTCCTTGTCATAAACTTAGTTCAATAAAGTTCCAAATATTATGTGCTTTCAAATAGGTGGACATCGATAACTCTTGGTAATTATAGTCAAGTTTCCATTCTAATTTTGGATTGAACTAAAAAATATTATAATTTGTTGTCATTTCTTTCTCCCAAATAAACTCTCCATTTTTTTTATAAAGTGATAACTCTTTTATTCCTCACACACTCAATATTTTTTTAATACTCATACTATCACACTCTTAAGCTTTAATACCAATTTAATATCAATAGGGTATTATAATACTAATATTATCACAACAAAAAGAAGAGAAGAAAAGTATTTTTTACATAAATATTCCATTACTCAACATTATTTAGTATACTAAAGATAACATTAAGATTGTTGTCTTAAACTAGAGATTTCAGGATGCAAAGTAAATTAATGCAAAACAATTAACATTGATTTGTAAAACATATAAACATCTCCTAATGTTAAATCTATCTTCATTGAAACTAAAGCAACGTTAATAAATATCTAGAGCAAAACTTGGCTAGATAATATATATTAGTAAGCAAGCAATAAGATAACTAAATTTAGATCCAAACTTACCTTTGACACTAATGCTTCACTTTATCTACTTTAATATCATTGAACATCCTTCAATTTATCATCAAGTTCCATGGTTGAAGTAGGAAGAATTTCAAAAGAAAAAATATGTATTAATTTAACTACAGAGAAGGCTGAACTACACAAAGTAGAAAAGTGTGTTAACTTAATTGTATATGCAGAAGAAAAGAACTATATAAAGTTCAAAAGTATGTTAACTCAATTGACCAGTAGCCAAACCATTTTGTTCTTTATCACTCAACCTATACATGTAATAGAATTGAGCTGGAAATCAGTCTTACCTATGTTAATTTTCTAGTCATGCAACCTAAAAAAATTGATCAATAAATTTTGCATAATTAGATCTAGGATGTATGAAAGATAAAGGAAATGGAAAGGAATGAATGCCAAATTATGGTATAACAGAGTGGATTTCAATTATGTATGAATAATGGATAATATAAAGATATTTTGTGTTTTATATCATCACATTAATTTTGGAAAATTTATTGTAGTTAATGACTATTATTAGGTCTTCTAATTGAAGAATAATCATGCATTATAGGTACTAGTTTAACTGTAATTATCAAATTTTTCTAGAGTTTTAGCTCTTGTGTTAAATATGTAAGGATATAGGATATATCTTTTCAATGTAGAATATAAAGATTTTGTGATCTAGTTGACGACCAAGAATCTAGAAACCAAAAATAATGAATCTAAATTTTTTAAAATTAAGAACCTATATAAATACTTATATAAATTAATATAATGTACAAAGCATAAGTATGGCCTAAGAAGAACACAATTATCCTATGCTTTTATGTTTCTTTTTCATGTGAGATATGCTCTTTCAAATCTTTTGGCTACTTGTATTACATTCATTCAAGTATCTATGATTCATCACTAAATGGTTGATGAGGAAGCTGTGGAACTTGGAATACTAGTCCCTATGAAAAATAATGCAAATTAAAGGAAGATGGAAGGATATATGAAATTGGAGAACTTTATGTTAATAGGTTTAGTAAACATATCTATAGATGGAAAGATAAGAGAAACCTAAGACTATCAATGACTGCTACTAAATTCTCACATTACAAAATGTTCATATATATTTTTTTCCTTAAGCTTATAGCTAAACTCTCATATTTCCCATCCAAATTCCTAGCTGCCAACATTTGTCCCTTAAACTCTCAAACTTATCCTAAATTCCAAACTTTCACAAATATCACATTCCTCACAATAGGAAAAATAAATTCGGGTGAAAAGATGGATAAAGGAAATACAACGTTCAAGTCCATTTGTAAAGGCAACTAACATGATAGTGTAGTTGTCACATTATCGTGCAAATAACAAATAGGCCTAATTAATTTGAAATACTTTCCTTAGAGAAAATTCCACGAAATTAACATACAAAGACAATTTTGGACCTTAGCAACTAGCATAAACTATAACTTCTTGACAGAGGGTACGCGAGAATTATGATGAACACAGTTCTATTCTCCCCTAATCACCATTGTATACTATTTATTTTTTATGAGTTTCATCTTTTTATCATTATTTATTGGTAGGTCTAGTAGGAGATTCAACCATACAAAATTTAGAGACAAGTCAACATCATAGAAAAAATTAATCATTCACTCCAATTAAATTATACAGAATCCGTACATTAATAAATAATGCAAACATAAAACAACATGAAAAGGTTAAAAAGGTGTTATTGGAATGTCAAATTTACTTCTATTTTTATAAAATTATTATATCCTCATTTCTGTGTAAGATTTGGAACAAGGAATTCTATAGAGATTAGAACATTCAACTTCATAGGAGAGGTAATAATCTTCCTTGGAAGCTAAAGCAAAGAACAACAAAAAAGGTGAAAAACAAAGCATAGGTTATGCTACTAACCTTGATGTGTTCACCTCAACTCTTTAAGCTCTTCAAGGGACCTTACACCAATTAAGAGACACTACTTCACAAAACATGCAGAAAGAAACAAAAAATTATTACATCAAAAGGTTTAATGAATTTTGCTAAATCTATCAATAGAATCCCATTCTAAAGCTCACATTGTATAAGAGAATTTACCTTTGAATGGATAATCTGAGAATGAAGGATTCACACAAACCACATGAAAACACCTTTGATAGGAGGGAAAACAAATTTAATTCAATTGAAAAACCAAGTATGAGCTTGAGATTGCGTAAGAAAAATCAAATTCAATTTTTCAAAAGTTACACAGAATTGTGAGATATCTTATTATTGATAAGATAATTGGTTATATAAGTAACTAGTTTATAAATTTTTTTATAAAATTTGGACAAGGTGTATATATACCTACGTTTACTTATTTTTTTGTTTTTTTTTCTTCTCTCTTGTTGTAATATTATTTATACACATTACCAATACAAAAATATATAATTATTATTTTAATATCTATCTGTATATAATCTTTCATATCTATAATTAGTTTGTATTTTCTCATAGTAGTAGAGGATATTACATTGTTTATTTCACGAGTTATAATACAATAATATATATATATATATATATATATATATATATATATAATATGAAATTTTTAACACATTATTTATATACATAATATTTTATTTTTTTAAAAAAAATTAGGATGAGAAATCTTAAAATCTTGGCTCGTTACGGAGGATTATTACCCAAGCAAGTATACATACATATAAGCATGCTATCTAATTTTTTCAAAAAGAATTTTTTTTTCTTTCCAAATATCCTTTAATCATCATAGCATGGATCTACTTGCAAATGGAATGATAATCGAGTCATATTTCTCAGCATGAGTAACTCTACATAGAGTGTGATGGTAAAAACAAAACAATAGAGAAACTGAAAATTCTTAAATATTCATGTGTATAAATAGTAAAATATAAGATTAGAATATATTCATAACAATATAAGTGTTTATCCTAGCATCACAAAATAGATTAATTTAACAAGTCATACTTACAAGGTCCAATGTAATACATATGTCATGCATGAATGCATCATGACAGGCATTCCTGTTCTCATAGAACTCAAGCCCATAGAAAATTCATGAAGTCTTCTTAAACCTTTGATCCATCTTAAACTCAAAATATCATGAATATGGATCTCTATCTAACTCCTTAAAAAGTTGTTAAGATCCCAAATTTTCATGTAGTAGCTCACTACAATTTAAATTTATTAAACTTCTTCTTAGACCAAATATTAATGCATACCTGGAAAATTAATAGGAAATTAGTTCTTTGACCATGACAATCTTGAAGATAAGTTAGGACA
This sequence comes from Canavalia gladiata, assembly GCA_037954105.1. Classification (NCBI taxonomy): domain Eukaryota; kingdom Viridiplantae; phylum Streptophyta; class Magnoliopsida; order Fabales; family Fabaceae; genus Canavalia; species Canavalia gladiata. Next base: position 12,291,687 of record CM075662.1, on the reverse strand, counting down.
ACCTGTTGTAAAAAATTGGGTATTTCACAAAGGTCTTAAATATGATAATTAATACTATTAATTTAAGTTTAAATATTTAAATTAATTTAAATAATTATCATTATAATTTTAATATATTTAAAATTTATTACTAATTATTTAAATTTAAATTTATAAATTATTTATTTATTTATTGGTTAAAGATTTATTATGACTTTAAATTTTGATTGCTAAGAAATTATTATGACTTTATTTTTTGTTACTATGGATTTAATTTTTGACCATTGCAGTTTTTATTTCTAACCATGATGGTTGCACCTAAATTTTCTCTCTCTCTCTCTCTCTCTCTCTATATATATATATATATATATATATATATATATATATATATATATATATATATAACTGTTTTTTACTGGGTTGACGCATAGAAATTCCTTGCTAGTTTTGTTTCTTAAATCATTCAGAAGATACTATTGTATCTTGGGGATCACACCATAGGAGCATAAATCCTTTGAGGGCAGTGTCATCACACACCTCAACCTACGAGTCACCAACTATTTCAACAATTTCAAGGATTTATGCTATTGAGTGATTATCTAAGGACTTGTAATTTTCAAACTCAAGTTCATCGTCCAAGATAAGTAATTTTTAAACAAGTTTTTGTCTTTATGGAATTCGACGATATGAGCATCTCACTTTTTATCATCTTTTTATACCTAGATCTATTAATTAATATCATTTTTTTGTAATTTTATTCTAATTCCATTTTCAAACTCTAGATTGCAATTTGACATGGAGTTTGAGCAATTTTGTAGAACCTTTTATTTTCTTTCTTTTCTTTGTTTATTTTTATGAGTTTACATCATGTCATCGAGGTATGTGACTAATCCTTATTTGATTTAGTCAGGTTATCCTCCTTATGTAAATTATATTAGTGTAAAATGTGAACGTAAATGTATGTTTTCCTTTAATTTTCTTAATACTACTTCTTGCGACACATGAGAATTTGTGGTTTCTCTTATGAAAAATATTTAGTTACTGTGACAATATGGTAAACTAACCCTCTTTATCTATTTACGTTTGCTTAATCAATTCTTTATAATTTTATATGTTTTTTTAACCTTTCCTTAAGAAAAAAAATTTAGAATTAGGAAGATAATTTTGTAGTTATTGTGGATAGTGTGATATAAGTTTGTATGATAAATGTAAATGTAAGATGAGTAATTGAATAATTTATAAGTTAATCATTTCTTATTGACATGTAATATATTATCATATCAAACTTTTAATAATTGCATAAAAAAATTATTTTTAAAAAGAAATGGTTATATGTGTCGTAACCGTAATTACAACGAAATGACGAACTTGCTAATACCAAATTTTATTTTAAGGAAAAATATTTGGAAAAACCCTAACTTGAGAAAGAAATCTAGGTTCGGAGTCGGTTACGAGTAAGGAAGGTATTATGCACCTTACTCCCATTCCGAAGAACGGTACCCTTAAACTAAGTGTGTGATTTTGATATTTTTGAAAAATATTTGATCCCTTTTAAATAGAATATAAATAAATAGGTTTGTGGAAAATAGTCTGACAGAACTTGATCATGCTCCTACGTATTTCCTGATGTAATGGAAAATTTAAGGTTACATAGTTTTGGTTTTGAAGATGTGATCTTCAGAGGTAATTTAAAAAGTAAAGTTTGCATTGAATTGATAGATAAGTTGAGAGTGTTTTTTTTTGGATTTTTTTGAAACATTTTTAGTTCATATATGCACAAGGTCCGAGACAAGCGAGGGTTGTACTGAGACCTATATGATTCTCTGAACGTCAAATAGTAGGGTATGCTACCAGTTCGCATTTAGAGTTTATCAAGTGAGACTTAGAATTATTAAAACAATGTATTTTGATTTTTAGATATTTTTCTAGATCCACATATGTATAGAGCCTGAGGCAAGCGAGGGTTTCATTGAGACTTATATGACTCTCTGAATGTCAAACAGTAGGGTATGTTACCAGTTCGCCTTGAGAGCTCGTTGCTTGAGATCCCGGATTAACAAAACGCTTGACATATTTTGAAAACTTAATTTTTGATGTTATCCCAGACTCACATATGCACAGAAAGCGAGAGTTGCACTGAGATTCATATGACTCTCTGAATGTCAAATAGTAGAATATGCTACCAATTCACATTCAGAGCTCGTGAGATCCAAGAGCATTAAAGGCTTACTTTCAGAAAAGGACAATACTGAGTCTTACCTTAAGAAAAGTTAATTTGCTTTTAAGGAAAAAAAAACTTGATTTCAAATTAAAAAAGGAAATTGGACTTGACTTAGAATAAAAAATAGACTTGATTTTAAATTAAAAAAAATTTGATTTAAAATTAAAAAAAAATTGAGCTTGACCCAAAATAAAATAAAAAATAGACTTGATTAAAAAAACGAGTAAAAGGATTTATGTTAATTATTTATTTTATTCAAGAATTTGGTCACTTATTTTATTTTTCTAGCATTGCTTTTGGGCCCAATTGGTATGGTCCAATTAAAAGACAACTAGCTCAATTAGGAAGGCCCAATAGAAGGGCGGCTGGCTTGAGTTAGAGTGGCCAATCTGGAAGGCAACCATTAACGTGCCCAATTGGATATGTGAACTTGACTTTGGGCCCCTTAATCATTTTTTGTGTAGCCTTTTCTTTGCATCCGTCTAAATACAATGCCTCAGGGCCCACTAGATGGCGCTTCACTCTTCAGCCATAACACCCATCCATCAGTGAGTCCCGATTTACTTTTCGAAGAATTAGCATCAACACGATCTTAAACTTAGAGAGCACGAATGCATAGGCCTCACTTATTCAATGTAAAAATGAAAAGAACCAGTTTCCACCTCCTGTTGATATTAGACGAGGGAATCGCTTGCAGCCCAATGGATCATGAATTCAGCTGCCTTGATACTCTAATGGTGTAACCCAATTCATAAGTAATAAGGTCATAACTATTAGGTGAAATTGTTGTGTTCGCCTGACCTTTTTTATCCTGATGCAAGAGCAAACAACTTTAGTTTCAACAAAACATTCCTAACTTTGTTTCTGTTCTCTTAGAGAGGAGAGCAAGACACTGCATCGGTCTTTGGAAGATACCGATCATTCTGGCCTAACAGCCATACTAGCCAAATTTATACACTCCATGGACTGACAAAAAGAACTTAACTGGTTATAGCAGTTTATTTGTTTGCAATTTCCCCAAAATCCAAGACATATTCCATTTGACCAGGAAGCTATCAGATTCGATGGACAATATTGTATTTGTTGCTTGCTAGAAGCTTAAACTTTGACTCTGTGAGGACTTTACCACATCAACCCCGCTCTCATCGGCTGAGTTATTTGGACCCGCTCCCAAGGCAGATCCCGAGTTTAGAAATCAACACCCAAGGCTGAGATAGAGTACATTACACTTACACTCCTGACATTAGTCACATGATCTGATTCAAATCTCTACCTGAAAGCTGATCATAATATTAAACATGAGAAGAAAGATCATTCTGCATGGGAATTGTGGAACTAATATCTTGAATGATTTGTAAATGTAGAAATCCTAAACAACCCCCCTCAAAGTGCTTTATCATATGTAACCTCTTTAATTCTATAGTTGTCTAATGAATTTGTGATGATAGCCAGCTAATAAGGTACTATATGAGAAATTAGTTTCCAAAAGGGAGAATAGAAAATTCATCAACTCTTCTTCATCCACCGGGGTCTTCAAAATGACATCAACTTCACTTGTAAAAATTTCAAAGGCCATGCATGGAAACTTGGAGGTCCATTTACTTTCAGCTTCTACTGGTGGTTCTTTAATAATATGTCATAACAATTGCTCAGCCTAAGCTTGATCTCTTAGGCAGTTGATATGATGGTTGTTTAAGGCCTGACAATCTGGGATCATTTCCTCTTCATCCTTATTCCAGAGTGACATTTCCCTTGTCTAAAATGGCCTCCACCTTACGAGTTTCGGGTAATATACTTTCTAATAACATCGAAATAACTCCAACAACCAAAAGGCAAACTCCGATCCATAAATCCCCATTCATAGAACCATATTGGTAGTAATGACATAGAACTTGATCATTCTCCTTCTGCTGGTGCTTGGAATCAAACTGCTGAATCAAAATTTAAATTGCCTTCTCCTAAGTCTGGTATTGCTGTTATTAATAAGAGACAAACTTGTCAAAATGATACTATGCTTTCCTAAGGAAAAGTAGTTAAAAGATATACAGATCTAGGTATCACAGTTACTCCTTTTGGCATCAATTAATCCAGGGCCAATAACCACGTATAGCTGCCCCTTGGAGGACCTCACCCAATGATTAATGACATCCATTTTATCATAGATTACATGTGAATCATTGCTTGCCGATATCAGATTTACTACAATAAACCCGATTCCATCCCAAACCATATGTATGCAAGCCATATTGTAATAATTACCAGCAAACTGAAAACAAGGGCTAAAGTTTGTTCTAGCTCTTCAACTGATACACCACAGGGGGCAATGAAGAATTCCACACCTAAAGCTTGACACCATTCATGAAAACTTTCTTAGCAGGTTACCTAGCTAATTTTCCAGGAAACTGAACAACAATATTCATGCATGGTAGTGGCAGAAATCACAGGAGCTACTATTTTAAGTTTAAGTTAAGAAACGCCTTCCAGAACATGGAAGATTCCCCTTATTCCAACTTCTCCTTCCACATTAGTTCCAGCTCATACTCTTCTAGTTTTATATTTGTAATTTATGAGTCAGGAACATATATCGAATCGGTACCAGCCTTTGAGCCATAGACTAAGCCATGGATAATAGCCTCTTTTTTAACCATATCTCTCTACGAGCAGGGGTGTGACTTCATAGATTCTGGTTATTTTAGCTATGATCCATCCTCTTGCAAGTAAATTACTTTTAACAAGATTTTATGTAAAATGACAGAAATATTCTACAATAAATTGGAAGCTGAATTTCTCAAAGAAAATTCAAATCATAGGATAATGCCAATAGAAAAATTGAATCTAAATTCATCTAAATGACTCATCATCTACTAAGAATCTAAAAATATGATGCAAGTGCAAAAGTGAAAGCATGGATGCATTGATCAACAATAAAAACTCTACAATCTCATTTAAGATTCACTCAGATCGTAGAAATACATGCGATTAGATGAAGCAATACATAATCTAGCCTGATTTTGTCATTTGGAATGAAACACATGAATAGAAAACAAACATGAAAGAATTAGAGGCAAAATTGTTCTTCTCAGCTTATCAATATGCAGCAGTGAAGGATCAATGCATGATTCTTCTATTTCTTAGTGAGATTTGAACTAGCTTTGTGGAGGTTTCTTCTTTTCTTAAAGAACTTTCTTGGAGAAAGCAGAGAGTGCTTTTCCTGTGAATCTCTAAAAATCGTGAGTGTGAGGGAGAGAAAAGATTTTTCTGAATTTCTGTTTCTGCTAGCTCTCCAAAAAAATTAGAAGATCCAAGAAGCCCCTCTTGGTGCCTTTCTCTTTACATTTATAGGCTATCCCCTCTAAAATTAGTGTCCCCTCTATTTTTTCTTTCTATTTTGAAACTTCGCAGGTCTTTTTTCTCTCTTATTTTCTTTTTTCTTTTCCCTTTTTTATGTTTTATGTTTTTTCTTTTTCTTTTTCTCTTCTCTTTCTTTTTATTATTTTTATTTCTTTTTCCCCTTTTTAGTTTTTCCTTAATGTATGTTTTTATTTTTAAATTTTTTTTCATTATTAATATTATTTTTTATTTATTGTCTATTTTTGAATGATTTTGAACCCAAATAATTTATTTTGTGTTGTCTATTTGTAAATTTAGGCTCGAACATAATTAGGTGTTCACAATATGTAAAATAAAGTTCGTAAATCGTAATGAATAATTACAATGCCATATTTTTGAAATATTTGATATGACCGTTATTTGATTATGATGTTGGATATGAATATTTTAAATTTAAAAAAAATTTATCATGACTATTAAAAAAATAATTTTAGTATCATTAAGATATCCTCATGTATGATAAAATATTTGAGTATTTTGACATGTTATTCTTATAAAGTATAAATTATATCCTTATGTTGCAAGTTCGAATAAGATCATATGTGTAATATGGTAATAAAAGAGAGTTCTTAATTAATAATTATTACTTGATGTGATTATGCTTTATGTAGCAAAGATAAATTCTAAATTTACATAATTTGTGATCTTTGAATTTTATATAAACTAAATTTTATTCATGCCAAATTTTGAGAGAGAGGTATAACAAGTACTTTTGGATCTTAGGAAAAGTGATAAATATAAAATTATCACAAATTTATAATATGATGAAATTTTTTGAGAAGTTTGAATCTCTTACAGTTATATTATTGATAACTTTTTATGATGTTGATATTCAATAAAATAAATTATATAAGTGATTTTGTTGAGTTTATTCAAATTATTAAGAAAGTGATTATTATTAAAATTATATTGAGCTTATTGCAAAATATTTTATTATACCTATGATATTTAAAATATTAAAGAGATGCCATTAATTATGGTATGAAAATATTTTCAATTATATTAAAATAACATAGTGATGATAAAATTAATATGGATGAGAATACATCATAATTGGATTTATTTTAATCTTAAAAGAGATATCATGATTTGTATTATCCAAATATATAATAAAGTATATTATAAAGACTCAGTTATTATTAGTTAATTGGGAAAGAGTTTGAAGATGATAATTAAAAAAATTTTACTAAACATTTTATATGGATGAAACTTATATTTCTTATATGCATACGTTGTGATTGCTAAGAAGCAACCGTGAAAAGTCATTCACAAATATAACTCGAGATGTGTAAATATACATCAAATTTTTTTTTTTGAAATGATTAATGATGTGATCATATAAAAAAAATTATTAATTTCACTATATTTCTCACAAGTAAAATCTTAGTGAATGATATCGAAGAGAATGAGATTTTAGCCAAAGTAAAATCAATAATAACGAAAATCCAACCTTTATAATTAGAGAACCCCATGAGGAAGGTTCAGGTTCATATGGGTAACAAGGAGTTATTGCTGATTATTCTAACACTATTCATATTCATTCTTATGGTGTGAGGGGTGTTAGGGTGCATTGAACGAGAGGTTAAGTCTAAACATTTTAATGACTATCATATCCCTCATAGGTGATGTATGAAATGCAGAATGCAGTTGATGAAGTCAAATATACAAGTGTCAAATGGGGCCGCTTGTATGAGATTGGGGTAGTTTCAAGTGGAACCGCTTGTATGAGATTGAGACACACTCTTTAGCACTCATGAATCAACCAGGCACGTACGTGCCTTATTTGTGCAAAACTGGCAAAAACGAGAAGAATTGTGGGGATGTATTGTGACACGTGAATCTCTTGCTTACACTTAGGTGTTTTTGATTCATAGAAATTTTGCTTCACCAAAACATTGTCAGTTAATTTTATTTGTTTAGGGCATGGTTCATATTCTCAACGATACCATATTTGATGCATTTACACTCGTATTAATCCAAAAAAATCTTTTTGTTTTAATTTATTTTATTTTTTTAAAACCTTTTGAAAAATGTAGGAGATTTTTATAAAAAATTGGGTATTTAAAAAATATCTTAAATATAATAATTAATATTATTAATTTAAGTTTAAATATTCAAATTAATTTAAATAATTAGTATTATAATTCTAAGATATTTAAAATTTATTACTAATTATTTCAAATTTAATTTATAAATTATTTATTTATTTATCGGTTAAAGGTTTACGATGAATTTAAATTTTGACTGTTGAGAAATTATTACGGTTTTATTTCTTATCGTTATGAATTTAATATTTGATTGTTGCAGTTTTAATTTCTAGCCATGTTGGTTGCACTCATATTATATATATATATATATATATATATATATATATATATATATATATATAAAACTATTTTTTGCTGGGTTGACACAGAAAAATTTCTTACTAGTTCTATTTCTTGAATCATTTAGAAAAGGTTGTTGTATACTGGGAGATCACGTTATATGTGCACAAATCCTTGAGGGAAGTGTCACCACATGCCTCAACTTATGAGTCACCAACTATTTCAACACAAACAAGCTATGAAACGTAATAGGCTCGATATTGAAGAGCTACCTCAGCTTCCCTGTAGGTCATTAGACTTAACAACTAACCCTTCAGGCTCTTAAAAAGATAGCTCCTACGATTTCTTAAGTATAAATAATCATTATTGCTCAATCTTTATTACATTTAACATGTATGATGCATGTTTATAAAAGGTTCATTACATTCACATGACACATCACGTATTCAAATTTCAACCTTCTTCTTGACGTTCAAGTGATTTGTTTCAATGGTTCTTGGAAAGATTCTGGTAGACATCTATGCTTGAACACTTCTTTATCTCTTATAAGATATCACATCACCACAAGAACTATTCAATATGATTACACATAAACAATACATTCACTTTTTGTAATCATCCTTAATCTCAAGGAAATTACTTTGTATCTTTCCTTGTTCTTTATCCTTATACTATAAAATTCAATATTATCTTGAAAAATATTTTTAAAATAATTTGTTTTATTGGTGAATTTTTTTTTAAATTAATTTATTTCAAAATATCAAAAAGCTTAAATAAAGGCTTAAAATAACATGATTCAATTGGAATTAAAAGGATTAAGTTTACAAAACATTATTATCTTGAATGAATCTATAAAAGTTAATTTGATAAAGATTACCTTATCTAAAACTTGAAATTATAATTTCTTTTTAAATTAAAAATGTTAATTCCTCATTTCTTTCTTAATATGATAAATATTCCTGTATCACGTAAAATATATTTAAATATATAGTTTACGCTCTCATTTATGATACAAATATATTATAGATATTTTTTTATACTATAGACATGGTTAAGCACCACATACGTCAATCCTTGATCGTTGTAGATCGAATCTTAGAAAATTTCATTCACACAAATCCCAAATCCCATGTATTTCACACCATACTAGATATATAAAAATATATCAAACAATATATTCACTTGTCTCATAAATTTTCCACCAACTAAGAATATAACTAGCACTATATATTTGAATCCTTAGTTGTCTTACATTCACGTAGAATACATAATATTCTTGTTTAGAAAATTATCAAGTCCATCAATAATTTTTTATTCTAATGTTTATGGCTTAAGTAGGCTTTATGCGACCAAGCATGTAATATCTCAATTCAGATTTATCAAGACAATAATTTTTATATAATTCATTATCTTAAAAAAATTAGAATGACATAATAAATAATATTAAACACATTGCAAAAAACAAAGTTACTAAAAGTTTCTCTCGCTAAGCAATTTCTAAACTATTACAATACATAAACCAAATATATGCATTATGACGGTCCTGATAAATATAAATATAGCTAATACAACTAATATCCCTACAGTATTTTTAAATTTAATTATTAATTTTTTTTGAATCGAAAGGATAACCAAACTATTCTCCTAGTGTATTTCAATTAATTCTTAGCTCATAAACATCTATATTACCATCATCAAAAACTATCCTAACATAATTAATTTAACAATTGGATACTAAAATAAAAGAGATAGCTAAATTTCATTCCTACATTATCTTCCTCTCATATTTTGATCAATTCCAACTAAATATACCTAAATTGAGTCGGGGAAACTTAAATTTTACCCCCTTAAATTCTACCGTCATGAATAAATTCTCCTTTCCCTTATCTATCTCACTAGGCTCAAGTACCCTTAAGGTGTGAAGAGGGAGAAATTCAAAAATTTCACTTTCCAAAAATTCTCCCTAAATAATTCATAACAAGAACAACTAGTATAGATTAGTATTAAACCAATTAAAGTTAAGAATTGGAGAAATTTTTTTTTCCACATGCATGAAAATTTTATACCAAGAGAGAATGAGAAAAAAAAAACATAAATTTTTTAAGAAACATTGATGCCTAAATGTTTCTTACCATTAAAAAAGGTAAATATCTTAAGTTAAATTTAAAAATGATTGGATGGATCAGAAGTAATTTAAATTTTAAACTTTAGAAATGGTGAAAATTCTTTTTTATGTTCTTTTTGGCACAGAATTTTGTATCTTTGAAGAGACATCCTTCATTATTTTACACATACATACACATGTAATAATATATATATATATATATATATATATATTATTTTATTATTTTAATTTATTTAGATTCAAATAAACCAAATTTATGTGTTCGAGAGAATATCAAATTTTAGACTACTTTAGAAGTATCAAAAAATTATTTAAGATGAATAATTTCTATAAAAATTTATTTGAAAAACAACAAAATGTACATATTTTGGGTCTAATTAAACCCTTATTTTTGGAAGAATTGAAATATTTTAAAAAAATTTAAATTTTTTTTAATTAATCTAAAATTATTTTCATATTATAATAATTTTTTTCACTATTTTTGGTATAAAATCTCCACCAAAAATTATAAATCTTAATAAATTTTGATGGATGTTTTTTAATATGTTCTTTTCTAAAAATAAATTTTTAAAAATTAATTCAAGTAATTTTGTTAAAAAAAGTTATCTCAAATTTCTTCTCCTTCTATTTATAAAAATTCTAATTCTTTTATATTAAACTACATACATAAAATTGTCAAACAAATAATTTTTTAATTTTTTTTAGAATTAAAAATTATAAATATTTTATAAAAATATATTAATTAAATTTATCTAAAATCTTTCTCTCTATTTCTTCCTTTATTAAATTTTAAAAAGAATTGTTTGTCACTTAAAAAATAACAAGCAACTCTAATAATATGGTTTAAACTAGAATTCTATAAATATAAAAATTTAAATTTGTGACAAAAATAATGTTTTCAAACCTTTTGGTAAGGTTGAGAATGAAAACAAGAGTTACGTTAAAAATATTAAGATTGAATATGTTAGTTGCATATTGACTGAGTTTACCCACCACTTGTATTTTTATAATTTGATGATCAAATTTTTAATTCCTATTTTGATGGATAATAAATTATTTTTTATTTATTGATTCTACATACTATTTGTCACCAAATTAGTTTTTAGTATGATCGAATTTTATAAATCACAGAATTTATTTATTAATAATATATTTTCTTGTAGTGAAACACCCATCAAATATTTACAGGTCAACACATAATTTTATAGCTTGATTTAGCTATCTAATAGTCTTAATTAGTGTTATTAGGTATGTATCTATGTAGATACTATATGAACACTTCAAATAATTTTTTATTACATTATCCTTTTTTAAAAACATCTATGTTAATGGATTGTTGAACGTAATTACATGTAGTTGACATCAACATGTACTGGGCTTATTTCTATTTAACATGTTTTATGTTGTTTAAACTTTTAGTTGTGCTTCATGTTGTTGATTAAGATTTCCAAAGGTTACGTCTATTTACATATCTTTTTTTTTTTTACGTATGTTTAATGAATTTTTTTTTACATATAGAATTTGTTTGGTGAACAAAATAGGATAGAATAAAATATAATTTATTCTATCCTAATATTTATTATGTATCAAAGATAATAAACTGGGTAATATATTATTCTATTTTATATTTGAGATGAATTAAATAATGAGAGAATATGATATAAATTATATTTAATAAAAATTTATTTTTTTATCAAAATTAGATATAATTTTATTAAAATAATTTTTAATTTAATATTTATGACTTTTTATAAATATAAAAAATATAATATCCAGCTTCAATGAAAAAGAAAAATTGGAGATGAGATGTCATTTTGAAAAAAGATAAACATAAATGATAGAGCTAGATAAAAAATGAAAAAACAGAAAAAGATAATAAATTGAATAATAATAATAATAATTATTATTATTATAATTAATATATTATTATTAATTTTATAATAATGATTATTATTATATTTAATAATATTATTAAATATTAATAGTATTAATATATTATATTGTTATTATTATAATTAATAATATATCAATATTATTCTTACTATTAGGACTGTATTACTAAGATGAGTTCGTATGGAGCTATGCGAAAAAAACTTGTATTACTAACGGGATAGAGAGTTCATTCTGAATGTGAATGTATTGCCCTTAGACAGTACCAAACATAGCTAACGTGAATCCTTTAACTTTAATTCAATATCAATTCAGTAAGTCATTGCAAATTCGGTTGGTAAGAGTACTCTAACTATAACTACAAAGAATTGAAGCTTATGCAAAGGGCTTCAAGAGATAAAAAATTTAACCGATTGTTACCAGCGGTAAACAATACATGTGAGATCAGCCCATTCTTTTAAATATTTTTTTTTTATAATTAATTGATTTTTAAAACATAAAAATAAATGTTTAAAAAAATTATAAATATTTAAACCTTTTAAAAAATTAAAAATCATAAAAAATATATTATTAACATTTATTTTGTACTGTTGTTGCTCATAATGTAGCTAAGCAAGTCATGAATGTTGAATTGGAATTGGAAGGAACTTTTTCTGACCAGCTCAAACTATGTTCCGGTAATTATATATGTATATATACTTTATTAATTACCTTTCATTCAGAAATAAATAAATAATATACATGCACGTGATTTAGCTCCAGAAAGGATAAAAGGTTAAAAAATAACGACTGGAAACGACTCAGTGAGTGAATTTTTTTTTTTTCATTTTAATGAGTGTTTAGACCCGCTGAGTCAACTCACCAGATTCCACAAGTTGATGAAATGTAGACCAACTCGTAACATTATCATTCATCCGATAAAAATTACATTAATTAATTAATCAATTAATGAATACCAAATAATATATAATAAATTCACATACAATACATACATATATGACTTACTTCATTTATTATTTTATTTATAATTATACTTATTCACGCAACATCAAAACACTGTAACAATAAGCATGACAATTTCTAAGACTTCTTTAATAAAAAAAGAGGAAAGAAAAATCGGTATAACACGGCCGGGTCGAGTTAAGAGTCTCACCCAGCCATTCACTCGCGACTCACCTCGATTCCAAAGCGATTCCCGCGTCGCCTGCAACCACCACCGACGGCCGAACGATTCCGACGCCGTCAAGCCGTCATCGACCGCATTCCTTCGCCGCCGGCATCCTTCCAGAACCAGTGCATCAACTTCGATCTAGATCGTCTTCCTTTAAGGTTTTTCTCTTTATCTTCTTTCTACGATGCAGCCTTTTCACTTTTTGTCTTCCGCTTAGGGTTTCACAATATAGTCAACTCCAGTTATATAAAAAATAACACCACCACCACCACCACCAACAACATTTCTAATAATAATAATAATAAATTGTGGTTTTGAGGTTTATGGAAACCTTCTTGTTCAAGTTTTCACTATATTTCCTCAGGTTGAGTTTTCTGTTTTTCTTTCAAATTAGCTTCGTGATTATGTTACTTTGGTTTAATTATTAAGGATTAGAGGGTAGTTCTAGAGATAGCATCAAAAGAAGGACTATTGTTGTCCAATTCTGCGATAGTCATCGATGGATGGAGGAATATATTGTTAGCTTTTAGAGTTCTTCTTTATGTGTTTTTCTTTCTCTTGTGTAGTTTTTCTCCTGGCTTCTATGGATGTGTGCTTGCATGCTGCCTTTACTCCAATCTTTAAGCACCCTCTGTTACTTAATAAACATGAATAACAATTTCTGATAAGGATGTAGTACTGAATTAGGAAGAACCGCCATTTATCAGTATATAATATGTATCGGATCAGATACTTTTTGGACTCTTTCAGATACTTCTTCTCTTTACAATTGAGAAGAGTCGCATGGTTCACTCTTCTCAACCATACCTTCAACATTTTGTGTTTCATTAATTCTTCTTTGCGAAAAGGTAGTTAGCGAGTTTTTCTGGACATTATAAAGAGTGTAGACAGAAGTTCCTGGCCTTCTTAGTATGAGGAAGGAGGGATATCAAGCTGCACATCTTGTTTTCATTTTGTAGTCTCAAGATCTACTTTCCTCAAAAATCAACATTTACTCACAAAGATTTAATTAGATTTAATCTTTATAGTTAATCCAAATAAATTAGCATTTTGTTTGGAGAAATAATCAGTTTTATGCAAAAGCTCTCATCAGAAGATGCCAAAAAAAGTGATTATTTCCTCAAAATAAGCTAATCCAAATATATCAATGAGTTCAAGGGGATTTGTTAATGATTAAAACTCTTAAGGACATGAGCCATCTTAAGTTGGACTTTACATGTTTCTCTGTTAAATGTCAAAGTATTCCTTGTTGAGCAGCCTCTCTGAAGATGCTTGTAGCCTTGTACATCGCACTTTCATCTTTGGGGTTAAAAAGCAATGAGAATAATCACAAGAAAATGGCCTCCAGAGAACTAGTGGTAGTGATGGTGTATGGGAAATGAGTAGGGTGTTTGGATGGTAACTTATGGTTAAACATATAGCCGTCCTTGTGTATCAATCATCATTGTTGTTTGTTAAAACCTTCCTTACTATTTTTTGATGGTATGGTCTGTTTCAAAATCTCTCTTCTTTAATATCTGAAAAATTCAAGTTAAATTATCCAGATTCCTAATGATTTACAACTCTTATTTCTTTCTGCTTTTGTCTTCTTCTTCTTCTTTTTTTTTTTTTTATATTTGGCTTTTGAATCTTCCTTGTTCATCATATTTATGCTCAGTTTTTGAAAAAAAAATTCACACCATATTACTTTAAAGCTTAGGATCTGGGCGGCCAACACCATACCTGTACATCATGATTTCTGGAACAGGGAAGATTCTCCAATTACTCTATATGTCAGAGTTTTGAACTTCTATGTGCCTTGTATTCAGCATTCATGTTTATGTGAGTGGAATTATAATAGTTGTTTTGGATGTAATGGCTCCAATACGCTCGACTGGATTTGTTGATCCTGGTTGGGATCATGGCATTGCTCAGGATGAGCGGAAAAAGAAGGTTAGATGCAATTACTGTGGGAAAATAGTTAGTGGTGGGATATACAGATTAAAGCAGCATTTAGCCCGAGTTTCTGGTGAAGTAACATACTGTGAAAAGGCTCCTGAGGAAGTCTACCTAAAAATGAAGGAAAATCTGGAAGGCAGCCGTTCCAATAAGAAACAAAAGCAAATTGATGCACAAGCATATATGAATTTTCACTCAAATGATGATGAAGATGATGAAGAACAAGTTGGGTGTAGAAGCAAAGGGAAGC
The DNA here is from genome assembly GCA_037954105.1 of Canavalia gladiata. Taxonomy (NCBI): domain Eukaryota; kingdom Viridiplantae; phylum Streptophyta; class Magnoliopsida; order Fabales; family Fabaceae; genus Canavalia; species Canavalia gladiata. The sequence goes on along the minus strand of CM075662.1, from coordinate 12,276,396 downwards.
AATTGATGGAAGATAGAAACATATCTGTAAATTTGACTCCTCTTCGGTCCTTAGGATATGTTGACCCAGGGTGGGAACATGGTGTTGCTCAGGATGATAGAAAGAAGAAAGTCAAATGCAATTACTGTGAAAAAGTTGTTAGTGGAGGAATTAATCGGTTTAAGCAACATTTGGCTAGAATTCCTGGAGAGGTAGCACCTTGTAAAAATGCTCCAGAAGAAGTTTATCTTAAAATAAAAGAGAATATGAAATGGCATCGCACTGGAAGGAGGCTTAGACGACCTGAGGCTAAGGAATTGATGCCTTTCTATGTAAAGTCCGATAATGACGACGATGAATATGAGCAAGTGGATGATGCTTTGCATCATATGAACAAAGAAACTCTGATTGATGTTGATAAGAGATTGTCTAAAGATTTAATAAAGACCTTCAAAGGAATGTCACCTAGTACTGGTTCTGAACCAGTATTGAGAAGATCAAGATTGGATAATGTTTACCTGAAACTGCCCAAGAGTCAGACTCCTCAAACTTACAAACAAGTAAAAGTTAAGACAGGTCCCACTAAGAAATTTCGCAAGGAAGTTATTTCTTCAATTTGCAAGTTCTTTTACCATGCAGGAATTCCTTTTCAGGCTGCAGACTCCCTATATTTTCAAAAAATGCTGGAAATGGTTGGCCAATATGGACAAGGACTGGTATGCCCACCAAGCCAACTTATTTCTGGTCGCTTTTTGCAGGAGGAAATAAACTCTATTAAAAATTACCTTGTTGAATATAAGGCTTCTTGGGCAATCACTGGTTGTTCTATAATGGCTGATAGTTGGAGAGATACACAGGGTAGGACAATTATTAACTTCCTTGTTTCTTGTCCTCATGGTGTATACTTTGTGTCTTCAGTTGATGCAACTAATGTAGTAGAGGACGCACCTAATTTATTTAAGCTTCTAGACAAAGTAGTGGAAGAAATAGGTGAGGAAAATGTAGTGCAGGTAAAATTTTTATTCTATTATTGTAGCATCCTCCTTCATCTTAAATGTCACCTTGAAGCTATTATTAATCATTGTTTCTCCTGTTTCCCTCTTTTGATGTAGGTAATCACCGAAAATACTGCTAACTATAAAGCGGCTGGAAAAATGCTTGAAGAGAAGAGAAGGAATTTATTCTGGACCCCTTGTGCCACTTATTGTATGAATCGAATGCTTGAAGATTTTATGAAGATAAGATGTGTAGAAGAGTGCATGGACAAGGGCCAGAAAATTACAAAACTAATATACAATCAAATATGGTTGTTAAATCTTATGAAAAGTGAATTTACCCAGGGGCAGGAGCTTCTAAAACCAGCTGGCACCCAGTATGCCTCTAGCTTTGCTACACTGCAGAGCTTGCTGGATCATCGAGTTGGTCTCAGAAGAATGTTTCTTTCCAACAAATGGATTTCATCCAGATACTCAAGCTCAAATGAGGGGAAAGAGGTGGAAAAAATTGTTTTGAATGTCACATTTTGGAAGAAAATGCAATATGTTAGGAAGTCAGTAGATCCCATAATGCAAGTACTTCAAAAGGTTTATAGTGGTGAGAGTTTGTCAATGCCATATATATATAACGAGATGTACAGGGCAAAACTTGCGATCAAATCTGTACATGGTGATGATGCTCGTAAATATGAACCATTCTGGAAGGTGATAGACGGTCATTGGAACTCTCTGTTCTGTCATCCTCTTTACTTGGCTGCTTACTTCTTAAATCCATCATACCGATACCGTCAGGATTATGTTGCGGTATGTGAGAATATTGAATATTTCGTACTGGTTGCAAATTTTCAAATTTTATTCAAGTTCTCTCCTGAAGTGAATGTTTGATATGACTATAGCATTCTGAGGTAGTACGGGGGCTTAATGAATGCATTGTTCGGCTGGAGCCAGATAATATGAGACGGATATCTGCATCGATGCAGGTAAGTTGTCCTTAATGACTGCTATTTGATTCAGACATTATTAGATATTTATTTTATGTTTCAAAGTGATGTCATTTCCAGATTGCTCATTATAATTCTGCACAAGATGACTTTGGAACTGAATTGGCAATTAGTACAAGAACTGGTCTAGAACCAGGTAAAGTGCTTCATTGCAGTTAAAATGTTTCTTATGATGATTAGCTTGCTTAGAGATGCATTGCAACTTCTATATGAGTTGATCAGTTTCCTTTCCTTTTTTTTATACCTGACTAGCTGCTTGGTGGCAACAACATGGAATAAGTTGCTTGGAGTTACAAAGAATAGCCGTACGCATATTAAGTCAGACATGCTCGTCCTTTGCATGTGAGCATGATTGGAGTATATATGATCAGATATATTGCAAAAGACAAAATCGCCTATCTCAGAAGAAATTGAATGACATTATCTACGTTCACTACAACTTGCGACTTAGAGAATGTCAATTAAGAAAAAGGTCTAGGGACTCAAAATTGACCTCTATTGACAGTCTTCTGCAAGAGCATTTACTTGATGAGTGGATAGTTGATGCCAATGTACAAAGCTTTGATAGTGATAAGGTAATCGGTGCTTTGTGTTCCTTTGAATTTGAACTAGTATAAATGATAATAAAGCATTAATTTTTGTGAATTGGATTTTTATTTTATATGAATCATGGTTGATATGGCTTTCTTTAAAGTTATTTTATTTTAATGCTTCAGCGCTCTATTTGTTTTCACATGTCCAATATATTGAACTGTAATTCTTGATCCTATCACTTGAACTGTAATTCTTGATTCTAAATTAGGTCTGATGGATTGCTTAATTGAATAAAAAGTTGAAATTGTTTGAAGCTGTAAAAATGTGGCTTTCAGTTACTTGTTAGATATTGCACGGTTAGGTATTGCTGTGTTTGAGATACTTTGCGATCATGTGTTGTGAAATATGCTCCAGCAATGAAGCACCTAGGCTGTGGCTATACTGATGGAATATTTGTTTTGCCTTTGTTTTTGTAGAATATTCTTTTTGGAGTTGAACTAGATGACGAATATGAAAATGATTCAATTGATTATGAAGATGGAGCTGCAAGACCTATAAAGGGATCCCTTGATCTGGTTACTGTGGCTGATGTAGCAGTAGGATCACCAGATGTAGATCATGCTAACATCGATGCTGCCACTGATGATGAGTCTGATCTGAATTATTTTGATGATGATTTGAGTGAGTAATCAAGTTACATGGTTCTCCATTTGGAAGAGTAATTATTTGGTCGTCTGGTTGTGAGCCTGTACTTAGTTCTTTCTATTTTCCAGTGAATATTCGAGATGGCCATCTTGACTTGTACAATCATTTTTTTTTTTTCATATATTAGAGAATAATCATTTTAGGTTGAATGCGTTCTACCAGTTTTAGAATTTACACACTATAATATATGAGATCCTTTGTAAGAGCTGGCATATAGCTAATCTTACCCAATATTATTGTAAAATAAAATTCGATATTGTAGGATGTACGAAATACAAAATTTATGTGATTATTTTACAAAGCTTTATCTATATTTGCCATCCACACAGAAGCGGGGATAGCCGAAAAGATCTCAAATGTACATCCAACACTAATTTTTTCTTCGAGAAATATTAGTAGTTGGCTACTGATATTCGGTCAACTAGAGATACAATTCATTGGTTGAGGGCTCTATAACCTATTTAGGCTTGTTTGCTCGAGCTCATTTTTTAGTTTGAAGAAAAAAAAGTTTTTAATTAAAAGATTTGTTTTAAAAATTATAACAATTATGTAAGTTCTTTAAGAAAACTAAATTTCAGAGTAAAGGTTAATTATTTTCCAATTCTCACTTGAGTTAAAAATATTAACTTTCGAGGAAAAAGAATTCAAGAACAAAAGTTCATCTATAGGGTGTAAATGAGTTTAGTTATTCACGAACTATTTGATTTTAATTTATTAAATATTTAACTAACTTGTTTGTTTAACTAAACAAAAATGCTTAAGCTTTTATTTGAATGAGTTAGATTTACGTTTTGTAGGTTTAATATTAAGCAGTTGGTAATTTGTGTAAATGCAACGTTATTTATTAAATTTATTTAAAAATACATAATCTTATTTATTATCTTTATAAATCAGAATCAAATTATATTAGATGTTAAATTTTATAAAATAATTTTTTTAATAATTTTTTTAATAATTTTTTATTAAAAAAAATCTGATCAATCTAACAAATCAATTTAATATTTTTATATAATAGATCAAGTTTATAAAATTTTAAAAAATTTAAAAATTAAATAATACATCATTATTTCACTTTATTTTAACATATAGTATATTTTTAAAATTTTAAAAAATAACTACATTTGTGTTAAATATCCATAAATATTTCAATGAGGTAAACTTTCACATACATAAACATCATGATAATGATATTTGATGACTAAAGTTACAGATTCTTTTTGGTTGAGGCATTATTGATATAAACATCTAAATTTTAGTGGATTAAAGACCTTACATCAAAAATATATGGTAATAGGTCTTCAACAAATTATTGCTCTTTCCTAAGTCTGCAAAGAATATGCTGTTAGTAAACAACATTGTTCCAAATTTTCTAAAGGCAAGTCATGGAGAGCAAAAGTTCTTTTGGAATTGGTGCATTAAGATATCTACGAATGAATAAAATCATTTTCCAATGGAGGTAAAAAAATATTTGATTACTTTTATTGATAATTTTTTTAGGAAAATATAGGTATATTTTTTATACAAAAAATTAGAAGCTCTATCTACGTTTAAGAGCTTTAAAGCTTGAGCAGAAAATAAATAAGGAATGGTTATTAAGTATCTTCGAACGGACCGTGACGGAGAGTATTGCTTAGATGAGTTCTCTATTTCTATAAAAAACATAGAATCTAAAAGGAATTGATAACAACATATACACCACAACAAAATGATGTATCAAAATAAAAAAATAGAACCATTCTCAACATGGTTTGGAACCTTTTGACTAAAAGTAATATTTCTAAAATGTTTTTGGCCTAAAGCAGTTAATCAGAGTGTCCACATTTTGAATAGAAGTCCCACATTTTTTGTACAGAATATGACACCGGAAGAGGCATGGAGTGGAAGAAAACCAACTTGGACCATTTCAAAATTTTTGGGTATAATGCCTATGCCGATATTCTTGACCAAAAAAGATCAAAGTTAGATGATAAGAGAGAAAAATGTATCTTTCTTGGTGTTAATGATCAATCAAAAGCTTATAAACTTTATAATCCTAACACTAAAAATTATTATTAGTCACAATGTTATTTTTTATGAAGATAGGTTTTGGAAAAATAATAATGGTGGCATAGGACAATTTTCCACAAGTTTTGATGAAGAAAATGAAGATGAAATGGAGTAGCCAAAGGAGCATGAGCATCAAGCTATTCCATTTTATACACCTAAAGAAGAGAGACCTTAACGAGCTAGAAAAATACATTCTTTAATTGTTGATTATGAGGTAACTGGAATTGAAGATCCTATTACCACTTTGCTTTATTTTCATAATATGATCATACAATATCTGAAAGTGTTGTTAAAGAAGAAAAATGGAGAAAAGTAATGGATGATGAAATTGATGCAATTGAAAGGAATGACACTTGGGAGTTATGTGGTCTTCCAAAAGGGAAGAAAACCATTGGGGTAAAGTGGGTATTCAAAACAAAACACAAAAAAAATGTTCAAGTAGATAAGTGCAAGAAACACTTGGTGGCTAAAGGTTACAAGCAGGAGTATGAGGTTGATTATACTAAAGTATTTTCACCTATTGCAAGATATGACACAATTAGGTTGGTAATTGTATTGGCAACATAAAATTCTTGGTTTATTTTCAGTTAGATGTTAAATCAGCCTTTTTACATGGATGTTTGGAGGAACAGATAATTATTGATCAACCCCCTGACTATGTAAAAGTAAGGAATAGACATAGTCTATAAATTAAAAAACAATCACTTTATGGGTTGAAACAAGCTCCTGGGCTTTGAATAGTTGTATTAAGTCTTATTTTATAAAAGTTGAATTTTCAAAATTCCCTTATGAACATGCACTATTTGTTAAATTTGGAGAAAAAAGGAACTACTTGTAATATGCTTGTTTGTTGATGATTTTATATACATTGAAAATTGTACTGTCATGTTTGATGAATTTAAGAAATGTATTATGGATGAATTTAAAATGTCTGATCTTAGTATGATTTATGGTTTTCTTGTCATAAAGGTAATGCAATTAAATGATGGGATATTTCTTTATCAAAACAAAAATATATGGGAGAAATTCTAGAAAGATTTTAAATGAAGGATTGTAATCCTATAAATACTCTCATTGAGTATGGTTTGAAATTACACGAAGATTCTAAAGAAAACACTTAATAAACTAATTTTAGGTTGTTTGATGTATCTAATTACAAGTAGACCTAATATAATGTATTATGTAAGTTTAATCAGTAGGCACATTGAGAATCTCACATAATTGCATTTGCTAGTTGCCAAAAGAATTCTTCGCTATCTGGAAGAAAGTAGAGATTTTGGCCTGTTTTAAAAAAAAAAGGTGAAAAGACCAACTTAATAGGTTTTACTAGTACTGATTATCTAGGAAATCAAGATGATAGAAGAAAACACCAGGGTGTGTTTTTATGCTTGGTACAAGTGCAATTCTTGGTTCCCTATAAAATAACCTATTGTTACTCTATCAAGTACAGAAGCTGAATTTGTTGCAGCAACTATTTATGTTTGGCAAGTCATATGGTTAAGAATAATTCTTGAAGAAATGAAATTCAAGTGACTAGATGATACTAAAATTTTTTGTGACAACAATTCAACAATTAATTTGTCAAAAAATCTTGTGTTACATGGAAGAAGCAAGTATATTGATGTGAAGTTTTATTTTGTAAGAGATCTTTGCAAAGATGGGACAATTATGGTAAATCATTGCAAAATTGAGGAATAAGTGGTTGATATCTTGACCAAGCCACTCAAGCAAGCAGCACTTGTGAAGCTTCAGAAAATTCTTGTAGTTTGTTCTCTAAAGAATATTATCAAATTCTTGGTTTAATTGAATTTTTAAATTTGTTGTTTTCTTTTTGTCTAAATTGATTTCTATCAGTTTAAGAGAGAGTGTTAATAGTTGTAAAATACAAATAATTGTTAACAGTTATGTTATCTCAAATTTTTGTCATCTTAAAGATTTAGCAGTTTTAGTTTGATATAGTTAATCATTTTAATGGAATATTATGAGCATTAGTGGTAAACACTAGTGATAAGTAAATAATTCTCAATGGTGTAATGTCTATTTATAAGTTTTTTGATATCAATATAATGTGTGTGTCTTTCAGTTTCAATTATCTTTTTATTCCTAAAAATTGTAGTAAGAGTAACATTCTTTTTAGTTTCATAATTAAGATTATTAAAAATTATTTTAAAAAAATATAATATCTTTTTCAATTTTAGAATTTAAAAACTAACACAACTTAAAGTTGTTTTGGCTTTCTATTTTTAAATTTTTTTATTATTCATGTTATTTTATTATTACTTTATTTTTTTCACTTATTCTATTTTATTTTATTTACAAAAATAGGTGATAAGTTTGATGTAAAAATTGGAGGAGTAAAGGGATGACTGATAAACAACTTTTTAAAAGTCACATTTATTTTTTTATTTTTTTCTTTATCCCTCCATTGTTTTCACATTGATCTTTGTTATCTTGGCAGGAAGTTTTCTATGAAAATAAGTTATGTATGTTGCATTGTACCTAAAAACTAGTGCAATGGAAGGAAGAAATGAATGTTGTCACCATGGAGTAGTTTTTGTGATAGTAATTGATGATATATAAGAATTTTGAAAATAGTTAATCTAATTTGTTGTTTACCTCCTTGATGTTGATTATGGAATTGTTAAAAGAAGTTTGGCCTAGTTCATTTGTATGGATTTCATGCTTAAAAGCCTTTCTTGCCTTCTTTATGCTCGATCTTGTCCTCCAAATTTAATCTATCCATTTTATTTCCTCCTTAATCTTCATCAAACCATTAGTATTAACATATTGAGATAAGTGATTTTTGACTTTTTGAGTAGCAAACTTAACCAATTTATTATTAAGATAATAATAATGTTAATATTACTAACCATTTTATAATTGATATACGATTCATTGTTAAAATAATTTGCAACTTTATGCATGATATAATTTTAGATTGGAAGAAAGATAATGTTTTCTCTCCTAGAGTCATATTGTAAAGAACTAAAGTTTTGATTCTTATCAACAGATCATTCCATTGTGGTGACTTTCAAGAATCTTATCTTTTTCTTGAAGTAACACTTATCTTTACCACATTCATTATTCCATTTTGATGATTTTTCTTTTCCAATTTCAGTTTTTTGAAAAATTGAACAATTGCCTGGTTTGAGGATTTTTTTTCTTAATATCTAGAAGTGGATTTCCATTCCAATTCTAATTCTAGTTTAAGGTCTCTTCCAAGATATATCCAAATAAAAAAATGAAGGTTATTCTTCATCAAGTGGTATCATAAATCTTTTTGTTTTTTGGAAAGGTAAAATCTTAGATCTACTAAAATTCTATACTTTTTTATTGCTTTGTTACTTAATCTAAATTTTCCTCATCTTCTTCTACAAAATCTGATAACTTTTTTTTTTATTTTGAGATTAAAAATTTGAAGTTTCAATTTTTTAAATTTGGTGCCACTTTTGGTGTAGGTGAGATCTAGTTTTGATCTTAACTTTAAGCCAAATCCTTTGTATTCTTTCATGATCTTGGTTGGATCTACATGGATCTATGTTAGATTCATGTTTTAGTCAATGAAAAGTGCTTTTATGGTGTGAATTGTGGCTAAAAAATCTAAATCTTCTTCTTATTTGTTTTGGTGCCATTTTTTATGGATATAAGATTCAAATGATGATCTTATTTTTTGTTAAACCTGGAGCGTTCATGATCTTTCTATATTATATCAATATGTTTTTCATGTTTTAAATGATGAATTTGTGTCCAATTTTGTTATATATTGATTGAAAATATGAATTTTTCTCCTTGTATTACTTATCATTTTCATTTTAATTTTCTTAAACTTTAATTTTAGATTTACATAGATCCTTTGTGTTTTTGTTTAATTTGATGGATCCTTGTTCCTCGTGTCTAACACATATGGATCCATGTTTATTTAGTATAAAATAATACATATGTTCTTGAGCATTAATAGTGTTCTAATCACCTAGAAAGTGTTCTTATCACTTTCAAGGATACATTGTTGTGTGTTCCTAAAAGATATATAATAGAGCTTTTGGTTAGAAAATCTTAAGAAGAGGGTTTGATGGGATACTTCAAGGTTAAAAAGATATTTCATACATTGCATGAGCATTTTTGTTTACCTTGCATGAGATGTGATGAGATGTGATGTGTATAAATTTTGTAATATAAATTTTCTGCAAGTAAAAGAGCTAAATTAAAAATCATGCATCATGGAGTGTATACCCTTTGCTAATTCTAGTTCCCTATAGGTTAACTCAAGTTGGATTTTGTTTTGGACTTTAAGGTTGTGTGGATAGATTTTATAAGATGCCATATTTTATTCCATGCTACAAGGTTGATGATATTATTCATATAGCTAGATTGTTCTTTAAATGGTAAGATTGCATGGTATGATGATTGTTAAATACGTGCTTTTATAATTGTCTTTAATTTATTTTGTTTAGTTTAATCAATAAGTAATACTCTAGGAACAAGTAAGTAGTTCATAAACTTTGTGAGTAAGCAAATAGTTCCTAAACTTTGTGAACAAGTAGTTCCTAGACTTTAAGAACAAGTTAAGTTTTGTTATTTTTTGGTTATGTGGTTGCCTTTTACTTTTATTAGTATACTATAAATGTAATGTTGCTCATTGAATGAAACAAGAAAGTAATTTCCATTTTTTCCTTCTCCTCACAATTCCAATATCCTGTCCATTTGTTGTTGTTTTTTTTGTTGTAAACCAAAAAATTGGTATCAGAGCTATTTTTCTTATGGACCTATGAAATGGATGTTGAATCAAATTTCTCATAAGTTTCTCCTCCTATTTTTTATGGAGAAAACTATTATCTTTGGGCTATCAAAATGAAGGCTTACCTAGAGGCTTTGGATCTTTCGGAAGTTGTCGAAGAAGATTACAAATTTCCTCCACTACCGCACAACCCCACCATGGCCTAGATAAAACTTCACAAGGAGAGAAAAACTTAGAAGGCAAAGCCAAAATCATGTCTCTTTGCTGGTATTTCAATTATCATTTTCACTAGGATCATGACTTTAAAAATAGAAAAAGTAATTTGGATTATTTGAAGGGAGAATAAGAAGGAGATGAAAGGATTTGAGGCATGCAAGAGCTGAATTTGATAAGGGTATTCAAGTTCCAAAGAATGAAGGAGTCTAGGACAATTAAAATATACTCAAACAAGTTACTTGGCATAGCCAACAAGGTAAGATTGCTGGGAACTTATTTTTCTGATTCTAGAAATGTAGAAGAAATTTCGGTTATAGTGTCTCAGAGATATTACGCATTAATAACCACATTGGAGAATATAAAATATCTGTCCAAGATCACTTTGGGAGAAGTGTTACATGCCTTGCAAGCCCAGAACAACGGGGGATTATGGGACAAGATCATGTGGTTGGAGGTGCTCTACCAACCAAGCATCATAAAGTTGGAAACAATAGAAAGAAAAATTGCAAGAAGAACCAGCCAACAAGCAACAAAAATAATGCCCCCAACCAAAGCAAGGATAAGGGTAAAAATAAAAGTTACTTACCTTGTCAATATTATGGAAAAATGGGTCACCCACTATTTAAGTGTTGGAAAAGGCTAGATGCAAAGTGCAGTACATGAAATAAGCCTGAACATGAAATAGTGATCTGTAAAAGAAAATTCGAACAACATGAAGCTAATGCCCAAGTTGTTGAGCAAGATGAAGATCACATTTTTGCTGCAATAATATTTTCAGCAAAGATTAGTTCAGAATGCTGGTTGATTGAAAGTGGTTGTATAAACCACATGACATATGATAAGACTCTATTTAAAGACATAAATTCCACTAAAGTCTCTAAGGAGAGAATAGGGAACAATGGTTATATCTCTACAAAGGGAAAATGAATCATTGTAATTTCAACAGGTATAAAAACAATCTCAGATGTTGTTTATGTTCTTAACATTGAGCAAAATCTGCTAAGTGTAGGTCAAGTAATTGGAGAAGGATTTAAAATATCCTTTCAAGATCAACATAGTCTTAAAATGAGAGGTAAAAGTTTCTCATTTGATCCAACGAATGTGGAGTAGGCAGCCTATTATATTCTAGTCCCACAAAACTTTGGTATAAAGGACTTGATCATTGTCATCTTCAAATAATGTTGAACATGGAGAAGAAAGAAATGACAAAAGGTTTACTGGTATTTTTTTTTTTTATCATTTTCCAAATTGTAATGCTTGTTAATTTGGTAAGCAAAATCGAAAGTCATTTCCAAAATCATCTTGGAGAGCCTCTCAAAAGCTGCAGCTAGTTCACACCGATGTGGTAGGACCTCAAAGAACACCATTATTACAAGGTAGTCTATAATTCATTCTTTTCATAGACAATTATACAAGAATGTGTTGGATTTTTTTTCTTGAAGTTCAAGCAAGAAGTGGCTGGAGTATTTATGAAGTTCAAGAAAATGGTGGAGACTCAAAGTGGTTGTTGCAGCATTTAATTTCTAAGATTTGACAATGGGAAGAAGTGTATCTTAGCACAATTTAATCTATTTTGTGAATATGCTAGCATTGAACATAAACTCACAACTCTTTGCACTTTGAAGTAAAATAAGGTTAGTGAAAGGAGAAATAAATTAGTGTTGGAGATGGCTAGATGTGTGTTGCATGAGAAGTCGTCTACAACATTTTGGGCAGAGGATAAATTCATGAAAACAACATCAGTTGTAAATCAAGCATTATGGTTGAAGAATGTCTTATATGATTTACACATGTAGAAAAAGAATGAAATTGATACTTTTTTTGACAACCAAGCAACAATTGCAATTGTAAATGATCCAGTGTATCATGGAAAGACTAAACATTTCAACATCAAGCTGTATTTTTTGAGAGAAATACAACAAAGTGGACAAGTAAACTTAGTTTACTGCAAGTCTGAAGATTAGTTAGCTGAATTATTTATAAAATCAATTCCTATTAGCATATTTAAACTTTTAAAGCAGAAAATTAGAGTTTGTAATTCCAAAAGCAAGGAGGGGTGTTAAACATGCTTTTCTAACTATCTTTAATTTTTTTGGGTTCAATTTAGTCAATAAGTAATACTTTAGGAGCAAGTAAGTAGTTCTTAAACTATGTGAGCAAGTACGTAGTTCCTAGATTTTAAGAGCAAGTCAATTTTTGTTATTTTTTAGTTATGTGGTTGCTTTCTGCTTTTCCTAGTTTACTATAAATGTAATATTTCTCATTGAATGAAACAAGCAAGCAATTCCAATTTTTTTCTTCTCACAATTCCAATATCTTATCCCTTTTCTTTCTATTTTATTATGTTTTTCATTGTAAACCAACACTAATAAACCATTATTTTTGTTGATTTATCTACATAAAATTAGTCATAATTACTATATGATTAATGATCATTCTATCGTAATCCACCTAATTTCACTTTTTTTTGTAGGAATCGTCACACAAATGGAGAATTAGAAACTAGGCGGATTTTGGGTTAAAAAAAGGGGGAAAAGGGCATAAAGAGACAAAGGAGTGATAGAAGGAAATAAAATTTCCCTTAGAAATTGTTACCATGGCCATACAATCTAAGCATGCCCTTATAACAGATCAAGATTTTTGACACAACCATGCAAACCTGAGCATAGCCGTGCTGGATGAGGAGTACAAACATACAACCCTGAGCGTGGTTGTGTCAAGCTTGGGAGATGCTGGTAGTGATCTATGTCGACTCTAATAATGCACGAAGGATCCTAGTTAGCCATGACAATGGTGTGGGTGATCCAAAACATCCATGATGGATAATGATGCAGAAGTGGAAGAAGGTGGTTCTTCTGATTCAATGGAGGTTGCAATTTGGTAAAGAATGGAGGAGGAATGGATCCAAATTAGGCTTTGATTTGGAAACAACACCTCTTGTAAAGGATGAGCTTCTAGTTCAATGGAGGTTGTAATTTGGTGAAGAATGGAGGGGGAATAAATTCGAATTAGGTTTGACTTGGAAGCGCCACCTCTTGTAAAGGATGGGCTTCTTCTTAACTCCAAGTCTAGTTCTAGAGGAAGGATAAGGAGAGAACTTCTCTCAAAAATTTGAGTGAAAACTCATAATTTTGTTCAAAATGAACTTAATATTGAAAATTATACAAGTGATGTTGTTATATAGGCCAAAGGTGGTGCCTAGCATGGGGCAACTTGGGGAATCCAAATTGGGTCTCTTCCTTGAGCCCAAACTGAGTCCCTCATTTTGTTCCAAGGTAGCCTATAAAATTAGGCAAAACAAGTCCAAGAAGCTTAGCAAAGAAATATAGGTAATGGACCCGTTCTATACATGTTTTGGACCTTCTACTTATAAAATACAAAGAGTCCTAAAACCTATTTTAAAATGTGTAAGGCCAATGAAGGGATTGATTGGGCCTGAGGGTGCTCCTCTTGAAGGCTCAAGAAGGTCTCCACCTCTTCTTATAGTTGTTTGGCTCTTATTTTTATGATGGCCCTATAGGCCTAATAGATCTCTACACCTGGTCTTTCTCTGTTGCTGGGACCTCAACATCAACTCCTTCCCCTTTGAAAGCATTCATTCTCGAATGTATAAGCTCAACTTTATCTACAAATAAGAACATAAGTGAGTAGAGGAGATGTTATTAATGAACATAAACAATGGGAATGTCAGGGTCAAATACTAACCTCTTGAATCTTCCAAAGAATTTCAATAATATGTAATCATAACAAATGAGATATAAGAGGTAGTATAAAGTAACAAACTCATAACCCCTAGAGTAAAATAGAAGAACAAAGAGTGCAATTAGGTTTATGAGTTTTTATCCTTGATTATTTCTATATAAAATATCTGGGGTAGTTCCTAGGATTTTATTTGAGGACTCATGTCAAACATTATCCTAGGTGGGGTATGATACCCACCAATTTGTGGAGAAGATATCTTAACCCTTTCATAAAATGACCAAAACTTATGCTGCAGTAATAAATTTTTAACCAAGAAACTAAATTACTTACCCACCAAGTTATTTATAATGAAATGTTCAATTAGACTACATGCAAATGGATAATACAACCATTGAAGCATGCTAGGGAACTAAATTGGTACAACTATAATAGGCATACAAAGATATGAGGGTTTAATCAATTTAACAACTCTATTCACATTATGTTCATCATGCCATGTAACAATGGTGCCACAAGTATTGGTTGGTTGGAAGGGATGGGATTTTATGAGGTACCTTTGCCTAGAGAAAAAGGTTCCTCTATTAGGGTAAAGGAAATAGTAGACCATATTCCAACCATGAGTTTCAAGGTAATGATAATTAAAAGAGAATGTTTCCTAACTAGGAGGATGTTTCTCACCTCATCATTCCTTACAAGTTGAATTTCACCCTCTTGTACAAGAGAGGTGGAAACCTTACTTACCTTTCTTTTGACTTATCTTTGCTTCTCTTTATTATTTTTTTTATTTCTTCAATTTTCTTCTTTTTCAAACTCTGTCTCTTAGTCTCCCTTTTTTTATTTATATGCATCTAGTCTAGATAGACTTCACTAAGGGATAGAGGCACTAGGGTAATTTTCTAGGAGTTGAATTAGAAAGAATACCTATTGGTATGCTCATCATAATGGACATACCTATCATATTTCCATGACCTTTCCAATAGCACATGGTTGGCCTCCATGGGGACAACATCACAAGTAACATTGTCCTCATACCTCGCAATTGTGAATGTGAGAAGAACTTGCTGGTTAACCAACAAGTCACCGTTATCACTAAGCCATTAAAGCTAATATGGCTTAGGATGTGGGATGGTTGCTAACCCTATTTTGGTAACTAGCCTAGTACTAGTTACATTAGTGCAATTACCCCCATCAATAACTAAGAAGTTGGTGTGCCCCTGTATAGAAAACCTAGAATGGAAGATGTTCTTTCTCTAAGTTTCTTCCTCCCTATTGGCAACACTATCCAGTAACCTCTTAACCACTAAGAGGTCGCCCTCAAGTGCATACTCTAAGGCTTCATCATTAGATGAAAAGGAAAAGGAACTAGAGTTAGTGGACTCTAGTGATGAATAATTACCATTATCCTTAAGGACCACGGTTTTCTTAATGTGCCCCTTCATAGAAAACCTAGAATGAAATATGTTCTCTCTCTAAGTTTCTTCCTCCCTATCTAGACACTTGAAACACTTAACTGAAGACTCTTTGCTAGAAGGAAAATTTGGAGTCCTCCCTTTAAACTCTTTGGAGTCTTTGGCCCCTTTGGACTCCTTAGATTTAAAGTTAAAGTCTCTTGGAATCCGTTTTCCTTTCCAAATATCTTGCGTAGATGACTTGTATCTAGTGTATTTGTCTTTATCCTTCCTATTTATTTATGCTTCTACCTTTATAAATTGGTGGTAAAAATCACTAAGGCTTAGATATTGGTGGAGTTCTACCACATCCCTGATGTCATGCCTAAGCCCATCAAGGAACCTAGTCATGGTGGCTTCCTCACTTTCTTTCAAATTGGCCCTAATCATTATATTTCCATTTCTTTATAATATTCATCTACACTTCTTAAACCTTGAGAAAGTATTTATAACCTATTGTGAATCTCTCTTAAATCATGAGGAGGTATTTTGTCTTTCTCTCATAATGTGCTTCATTTCCTCCCACTCATTTAATGGTCTATATCTCTCCTTATTAAGTCTATCCCACCATATTAAGGCATAATCACTAAACTCTAAGGAGGCTAACCTCACCTTATATCTTTCCCTAATGGAATGGCTTGAAAAAATTTGTTTTACCTTGAGTTCCCAATCTAGGTATGCCTTTGGATTGTTTCCCATTTGGAACTTAGGCATTTTTACCTTAGGTAATTCTAGGAACTCTAGGTATTATCTTTCCCTTGGGTCTCTATTTCTAACATTACTTCTATGACTCCTATCTTCTATGCTATCCCTAGAAGAGCTTTTACTTCTATCTCTATGGTTCTTAATCCTATGGGTCCTATGCTTATGGGGTTCTCTATGTCTGTGATCCCTATCTCTATCTCTATCAACCCTTGGTGCATGATCATAAGGTGTTAGTGCTCTTTGTGATGGAGGACTATCCCTTGAAGATGGCCTCTCTCTTTGTGGAGAGTATCCTTTATTTTTCCTCGGATCTATGTTTGTTCCAAAGAAGATGATATCATCATTTCATGTTTCCTCCTCATTATAATATCCCTTATTTCTAGACCTACTTGTTTCAATTTTCCTTTGGTTCCTTTTAGGCCTATTTGAGCATCTTCTTTCCAAATTTTCTAAACGATCTTCAAACGCTCTTGTTTGGGTTTGAATTACTTTCTCTCATCTTGAAGCAAGTTACTTCGTCTGATTCCTTGGTGAATATTTGTGATCACTCATTTGCAAAGTAGAAAATTCCTCTCCATACCCAGATAGCTAGGTTAAGAAAATTAAATCGCACAAGTCCAAAACACTTAGCAAGCAACCTAGGTTCTAAGGTAGACAACAACACAAGGGTTAAGTAGTATACGTAGCCCCTTTGACCTTGCGAAAGAAGACAAAGTTAGTGGTACCAAATAGTTCTAAAAAAAATCACACAACATTTATCACCCCCCTTATACTTCTTGCATGCACAAACCACTGAAAGAATTAGAGATTTACCTTAGGTGAGTATCATACACCAAGGTGCAAAGTCCAAAATCCTTCCTACAAAGAAATTAGAAAGGAAAAATCCAAATTACACCAAAATAAATCCTACTAAAATACACTATGATTTATAATTCAAATCAAACCTAATAACACACATCCAACCAAGAATTTACAAGTTTAAAATCGAATATTTAATGTTATAATTAGCCATCACTTTAATCTTCAATTCAGCCTTGAGTCTAAGTCCTCAATTTGGCCACAAAGTCCAAGTTTTCAAGCCTTTGTTCCTTGAGCTCCTTGGTAACCTTTTCTTGTGCTTAGGCTCCTCCAAGTGCCAACAAAATCATGCACGTACAAAGAGAAAGCTTACTAGCCCACTTGGTTAGTTTTAGCAAAATTAAGTTGAAATCTCAATGTTCCTCGTCAAGTGTTCATGTACTCCTCCCTCTGATGTTCTCACTAAATAACCAGCCCTCTCACACCAATTCACTAACAAAAATTAGCCTTCAAACTGAGTTGGAATCAATGAATAACTCAACTTAACCTAGGTACTCTAGTGATGATTTGGTGGTGAAGAGAATGCTCTTACAAGTAAGTGAAAGGTGACAAAACTTAGAAGAATGTTAAAGACAAGAAAGAAAAGATACTCACAAGAAAAGTATACTCAAAAATGGATTTAAGTAAGACAACTTTAGAAGCCAATAAAGAGACAAACTAGAATTAAAGCAAGTAAAGATGGTGGGCACACACAAATGTAGTCCTAGAAACTAAGAGGTACACAAGTATGTACACACACTCACTTTGGTGTTAATAACTAAGGAAAGCTTATACATGAAAAACTAAGCAATTAAATCCTAAGCTCTACCTCTTACTACTACACATACATTTATAACATGCATACTCATCAAGGATAGAGGAATAAGACCTTATGCATGCCTCTTCTTCACAAATATTGTTATTTTCTTATTTTTTTTCCTTTTATTTTATTTTTCTTTCTTTGTTTTCTCTTCTTTTCTTTTTCTTGTTTCTTATGAATTTCTTGTTTAAGGTCCAAAGGTATTAAGTTTCTCAAATTCTCCTTTGCATAGGCTTTTTTGCAAGGTCTCAGTTCCTATGTCCAATTGTCCAATTTAGTACAATTATGCAATCTTTTTTTGCATAGGGTATTTTAAGTCCTCAAGGAGTCCAAATTTCAGTAGGTAATTAAAAGGTCAAAAGTGTTTTTTTAAGTGTCTTTTTAGGTGTTTAAAGATGAATTTAAACTTTCACTTAAGATGAGACTTAATCACTTAACTTTGCACGCATAAGCTAAGCTAGCACCTAATGAATGTAAGGATATAATCATGCAACTATTGAGAATTTAATTGGAAAAATAGAGAATATAATTAAAATAGAAAAAGACCCAAAAATAAAATGAATAATATAGAATTGAAATAAGCTTAGGCAAAGCCTAACAAGATCAAATCAAGAAATGGAACTCAAACACACACATTCTTGGTGCAAAAATTTGATTCAGATCTTAGAAATTTTTTCAATTTTTTTAGTAGATTTGGGAAATTAAAACCAAATAATGGAAAGATATGGATCACAAGATCACAAGAATCAAACAATTTTTTTTTACAAGATTTAGATCAGAAATGAGAAAGTTATGCATGAACTAAACAAACTAGGTGCATTTTCACGCCATGATGAATATGCTTTGGTAATTAGGAGATAAAAAATAAATTTAAAATCCAAATCACACAAATTATATCATTCCAAAAACTAAAAAAAAAATACAAAGAGAACGCAACAATAATCATAAAAGATAAAGACTATTTGATTGATAAAAAATGAAAATAAAAACAGAAAAGAAGATAAACTCCAAAAATCGAGAAGAAGCAAGAAATGTAAATCGATTACAGGCTCGATCTAACCTCCATGGTGAAGCTTTAATACTAGTTGATGTAGAGGTGGAAGGAGGTAGTTCTTCTAGGTCAATAGAGGTTGCAATTTGGTGAAGAATGGAGGATGAATGGATCTGAATTAGGCCTTGACTTATGGAAGGTAAGATTCTTCTCTACCACCATAAGCAACCATAGATGAGGAGGTTTCGCAACCCCATGTCTAGTTCTAGAGGAAGGATAGGGAGGGAATTTATCTCAAATAAATCTGAGTAAAAACATACAATTTCATTCAAAATCAACTTCATGTTGAAAATTACACAAGTGATGCCTTTATAAAGGTCAAAGGTGGTGCCTAACATAAGGCAGCTTTGGGAATCTAAATTGGGCCTCTTCCTTGAGCCCAAAATAAGTCCATCCTTTTGTTCCAAGGTAGCTTATAATTGGCCAAATCATATCCAAAAAGGTCAACAAAGAAATACAAGGAAATGGGCTTGTTTTATACATGTCTTAGGCTTTCTACTTCTAAAATACAAAAAGAGTCCTAAATACATTTATATTTACTTATACTTATTAATTTCTTACATACATTCATCCATGTAATTACAATAAGTACATTATGAGTATGATGCAAATTTTCTTCTTCTTCAAGAAGGTCTTACATCCGTTTTAGATACGTGAATTCCTTTGATCACGAGCAGCATTTGGGATGTCTAGGAAGAAAATAGAGGGAGTATAGATGGAAAACTAAGCTTCCCATTAGGATTCTACTTTAGTGCTAGCGATATTATTTTCATCTCAACCAATTCAATTTATTTGAAATCACGTCATGCATATTGGATCACTTTTAATATATATATTTTTCAAAATCCATAACTGAAGCGGATTTCTTTTACAGTTATAAAAACTAACCTCTATAACAAGCATACAAAACACTTATTCTGATTTTCATACATCATAATTTATAAAAGCCCTATAGCTTTTAAATGGTAGGCCATGTGGCCTCCATATATGCACAAGTCCTATGATTAGGCCTGGTAAAGATGTATGTTATTTATAATTCTTGTAACTCCTATCATTTCATTTATGCCTTACTCATAACTCATGGTCATTCTTAATTTTCCCTTTCCATGACAGTTTAACTGAAGATGCCTTATTCACAAATCATTCTATTTCTTTATATAAACAATATCTTTCACTTCCCACAAACTCTACCTTTTGATTAAGGAAATAAGCTCATTCTGAATTATTGTCACCATCATAATTTATAGAAGCCCTATGACTTTCGTATGGTAGGCTTTGTGACTTCCATATGTGCACAATTCCTATGTTAAATTTTCAAATAAGAGTTTTCTTTAATGATATCTTAATTATTTAGGTTTCTTATTAAAAACGTCCAATTAATCATTCATGGTCAATCAATATCCAACCAATATGTCATGCATATATTCACAGCATCAATCACACATGATCATCGAACATAGCATCATTCTTTAAACATTCATGAGTAATCATCATTCATCTCACATTAGACTTTATATTTTCATAAAACAGTACACAAGTTAGCTTAACATTCTCAAGCATATAGTAGTCTTCTAAATTAAGACTTACTTATGCTTATCATCTATTCTTGGGCAACATGATCACATATACCCATACATCTCTAACTTTTTTAATTCATAATATTTTATGATGAATCACTCATATGAGCTTATTCCACTCAACCTTTTAAGTTATCTCTCAGCCTTTTCTTTTCTCAAAGGTCAAGTTGTTTAATATAATTTTTATAACGCTTAGAAGTTTTCCTATAGGTAGTCAAATGCACATATTGAATTACTTACTCTTTGTGTACTTTAATTTACATGTATTATACATATCCTAAGTAAATTAGGTCTAAGGATTATGTATTAGCAATATTTTTAACTTCTTGTATCCATATGCTCACCCATGGTCGAATGGTGCCCATGTCATTTGCTAAGTGTCTTTTAAACTTTAATCCATTTATTTTACATGGTGAGCATCCCTACTACATCTTGATTAATGTTTCATACTCATCTCCCTTTGATTTAGCTCAAGGTGACTGAATGTCCTCACAAAAGCCCTAAGGCATTCTAGTTCTCTTTTTGTTTTTTAACTTAGAAGATAATTTCTATTAATTGAGGTTAATGCATACCTAAATAGTAAAAAATGTTAACTTCCTTTCACAAAACTAGTCATTATAACCGAATGGGCATTGAACCATTCCTAAAACATTCTTAAAATTTTAATCCTTTTTATTCATATGCTAAGAGTGCTTAATTAACCCTAACCAAGAATTTAAACTCCTTCTTGTTTAATTAATCCTAAGATGGTCGAATGCCACTCTTGATTTCTAAGGTATCATATCTTATTTTCTCTTGACTCAAATTGATAAATTCTCCTAGTTAGAATTTAGGTCCTAAATCTTTACCAAGTTTGGGTAATTTTATGGCTTCTCTTCTATTCCTAAATGTCATGGCCAAATGGTTAATTTCATCCTCACAACTACACAGTTCATTCTTAATTATCAACTTATACATCCTTGAAACTAGCTTAGGTTTTAATTATGATTTTCACCTGATCGCATAAATTTTGACTACTATGGATCTAGCTACTTCTAAATCATTCTTACACATTTAAATCTTCCAATTTACCAAGTGATGGTTCTTAATACACCATTATCAAAAATTTAAACTCAATTTCCCCTTTAATTAACTAAAGGTCGTCAAATTCACTCCTCTTGATTCTAGAACATATTAGTTCAACTTTTCTTCTTTTAAGAGTTATTTTACACCATTTAGAACTTAATCTTATGGTTGGTACCATCCTTAGAAATTTTTAGATTTTTTACCATTAACTTCGCATAAGTGGTCAAATACTCACTCTTGGTGTCTAAGGTCACATTTTCAAATTTCTTCTCATGTGACCTTGGTTCCATGAATTTGTGCACTTGTAGAACCTTTAACACTTGAACTCAAGGCTAGTCCATACTCCTTAGCTTGGGTCATGGTTAAGGAAACTCATAGGTGGCTTGTGAAGCTTGTTCCATTTTTGGTTCCAAGATTTCAACTTTCTCTTACTAGATTTTAGATCTATGTCCAAACCAAGCTTATGGAACTCATAGTTTAATTTTTCTTAGACTTTGGAATATTTTGATCCAAGGGTTAAGATCTGAAACTTTTACCACACAAGTCCATAATATTAAGAAAATCAACAACTTTCAAGTGATAAGCATAAAAATCTTCAAGATAATATTTTTCAAGACAAATAAGTGACTGTAAACACTCAATTACATCTGAGGCTCCCGGTCGCTAAACTTATTAATTAATCCTAATCTAAAATAAAATTAAAAATCTGAAAACAAAATAAGAAAAAAATCTAAGAAGGAATTAAAAATAATTTTTTTTAAAAAAAAAGAAGAAGAAAGAGGAAAAATCTGGAAAAGAATGAAAAAAAACAAAACAAAAAATAAACAAATAATAAATAATAATAAAAAAATAATAAAAAAATAAATAATTAAAAATCTGGAAAATCAAAGAATTGAAAATCTGGAAAATAAATAATTGAAAATATGAAAAATTAGAGAATTGGAAATCTGGAAAATAATTTAAAAACAAAAATCAAGAAAATTCGGAAAAAGAATTAAGAATGTGGAAAAATAAAATCTGAAAGAAGAATTGAAAAAAAAAACAAGAAAGTAAAAAAAAAATATATATATATATATAATAAAAATTATAATAATAATGACAATATGTACATGAAAAAGAATAAAAAGGGACAGATAATAACATGACATCAAGGGCATAACAATAAAGAATAAAAGCAATTCAAATAAAGGCCATAAAGGAGACGGAAGAAAAAAAAAATCAAAATAGGAGGAGTCTATAAAAGGACCTAAGCAATACCCACAGAAGGTTAGGGATTTTCTTTTGGGGGGACTCTTGGGATTCTTCTCTCGGCTTTAGGCTCTCGAAGATACAGAAAGGGAGGATTCGAAATTTCTTCTGGGATAGGAGGAGTCTTCTCTGGAAATTTCCTGGAGCTTCTTCCACCCATCATCGCGTTCAACATTCAACATTCAGTGCATCCCTCCCTCCGTCTCGACCTCCTCGTATCTGGCTGCTCCGCCGTTGATACAAACCTGCGCACATCTGACCATCGCTACAACCACAGCTCAGCGCGTCGAAAACGATCAACTCGACACGCGACAAGCTTACTCGCAAAGGTTAGTATTCTTCCTCCTCTAGTTCTTCTGATCTGTTGGATTGAACCACTATGTCCTTGGGATACTTACTGAAATACGTGCATAAATAGATTCGAGTTGTTGACTGCCGGCATTGATTTTCTTATCACCGTCATTGTTAATAATAAACCAGCACAAGCAAACCGAGTTCGATAATAATGGGAGAGTTAAAATGTGCGTTGAAATTGCTCATACATTCGTTGAAAATATATAGTAAAACCTGAAAGGGAAAATATAATAAATTACAGAGTAATGAACTCCAGACCATAGGATTTTAGAATTTCAACAGCGGGAGCGCTCAGTACCGTATCAACACCTCTGTTGCTATATAAATTCGTATCACCTAAGTAGCATCTATGTGAATCAAAAGGGAGAAAGAGCCCTGGGCTGTGGCGTTTGGTCTAGCAGATCACTGCGACATCGTGCCAATGAAGGTGTACAGGAACCCAGAGCTAAACTGGCATGTGGAGTCACGACAAGCGCATAGATCCTGGAAGCTCAAAACAAGAACAGGGGACGCCTAGGATGGCAAACCCAGCCTCGCCGCTTTGAAACACGTTGGATTCTTCAAGACGAAACGACCTTGTATTCAAGGGATTGGTCGTCAATGCACACCGGACATGGCCGGAGCAACACAATTCGGGGTTGCGCTGACTTTGGATGTGGAGGACCCCGTAGGTATCTGGGCATGCAGTGTGGAGGTCATGGGCGATCGGAGGGGGCGATACCCGCCACAGATGAGGCATCAGCACCGCACATGCCTTGTTTGCAGGGGAGGTTGTCTCAGCCATGACGAAAAGCGTTGGCGAGAGGCAATAAAGGGGTCCTAGACAACCAGGGGGTGTCAAGGAAGAAGAACCCCTGGTTGCAATTTTCATAAGCTTCCCAAGTTTTTGAAAATTGCCAATAGGCCTCTAAAACCATCCATATTTGCACTTTGGCCCCTCCAATATCCATATTTGCATTTTAGCCCCTCAACTTTCCATATTTTCACTTTAGCCCCTCCACTTTCCATATTTTCACTTTAGCCCCCCAACTCTCCATATTTACATTTTAACCCCCAAACCTTTTTTTTTTTTCAAATAACATCTAACCCTTTTCCCAAATCAAACCCATTTTCTTTTAGGTTCTTTTTCTCTAACTAAATCAATTTTAATTTTCCATAAAAGTGTCTGATTAAGCCACTCACGCGCTTCCGATATTTACAAATCGAGAAAATGATTAAATAAAATCTTTTTGCTTTCCTTAGTCTCACGCAATGGGCACTAAAGACGAATTGGTAGCTTTTTCTGCTGTTCGTTGTTTAGAGGTCTATAGGGGTCCAAGTGCAACCGTTGTTGTCTTGGGCCCTGTGCATATGTGAATTAGGATTGCACACTCAAAATGTTTCCAAACAAATAACAACAACAACATGTTTGCCTTTCAATTTAAACTCTATTCGAAGGTCAAGCCTTCGAACCGATCAGAACTACGTAAGCCTTGAATTTCCCATTGCACCGGGGAATACGTAGGAGCAGGGTCAAGTCCTGTCAGGCTAACCTCCCTCAAATATTTATTTTTTTTTCACGCTAATAAAAGGGATCAAATAATTTTCAAATAATCACACGCTCAGTTTAAGGGTACCGTTCTTCGGAACGGGCGAGTGGGGTGCCTAACACCTTCCCCGTTCGCAATCGACTCCCGAATTCAGAATTCTATCTTTCAAGTTAGGGTTTTTCCAAGCTTTTTCCCTTAAATAAAAATTTGGTGGCGACTCTACATAAACAATAAGTTCATCTTTCAAATTTTAGCGAGTTCGTCTTCTAGTCGGAATCGCGGTTGCGATAGTGATCCGCTAGATTACTCCAAGATCCATCCATCTCATATCATGAACACTTAAAAAAATTTCATGACCTCTCAAATCTTCCCTAAGCATCAATTTTTTTTTAAAGAATTCCAACTGATTAAATTTCTTCTAAGGTGGCTAGAAGCACTTTAATCCATCCAAACTTCATTTTAACATACAAAAAAAACTAAAAAAAAGGGTGATGCTCATATTTAACATTAAAAAGAAGTCTTGAGCTATCATGAGTTCAAAATAAATGAGATCTATGGATTTTAGAGAAAGGATCCACAAAAAAATAAATAAATAAACCATCAAAATCAAGATTTAAAGCTTAGAAACATAAATAGTAAAACCCAACTTGTTGAATACTTTGTCATTGGTTTTTGGTGGGGATTCTTTGGCTGAACTTGGTCTCCCTTTTATGGTCCACAAAGATCTCTTGGTGGTGGTGGTGGTGGTGCTTGGTAATTTTAGAAGTTGATTTAGCTTAAACTTTAAAGATGGAAGTTTAGGCTTAAGGTGAAATTTTGGGGTTTTTAAATTAGATTCAACTTTAGGAGAGTTTATAGAAATTATGTAAGTGTTTAGGGGTTGGAAAAATGCTGCAAACGAGTCTTCCCATTTCCTTAGTGAATTTGGCCAAGCTAGGATAACTTACAGATTAATTTTCCATTTAAGGGTATTTTGGTAATTTCGCACATCATTTTTATTTTCTAAATAATTAAAAATGTAAGGAATTATCCTTTTAAAATTATATTAGTGTTAATTATGTTGACTTTGTTACTAACCCAGTTTAACTTACCCTAAGCATGGTTAATTTTAATTAAAAAAAGGTTAATTAACCTTAACCATGGTTAAATGAATCTTTACATTTATGATTTTATCTTTTATGAAATCAATAGGATGATGAATCATATGGTGATTAACCACCATATTTTTCACATTTAATTTCTAAGCAAATAATATGGGGCCCACTTTTGGTTTCTTCTTCACATTTTCTTACCCTCTAGGGACATTTTTATAATTTTTCTCAGCATTATCCAAGAAGTCTCCAAATTTTTCCTCCGATATTTATAACACTTAATGGTTCATTCCTGAGTCATTCTAATGTTATTTGATATTTTTATGGGAACAGTTTATCCTTTTGCAAAAAACAGAGCTTTCTAAGGATGTGTTTCAACGTGTTCAGGGTTTTCTGGAGGGCTTTTTTGTCCTTTCCTTGTTACTAATCTTTTCTTATGACTCTTTAACCATCATTAATGTTCTCTAATTCTTTAGAATATCTTTTAAATTTTATCTTGAGTTTCCTACACCTTATTTGGGTTATTCTAGTGTAGGGATATTTTTATCATTTACTAAAACATCTCTAATTTCCTTAAAGTTTTTAGGGAAAAATTTTATAATCATTTATTTTTTAGTCATGCAACCCAAGTAAGAAATTTGGGATGTTAAAATTATCTTGAAGTGTATATATCAATCGTAATTTAGTGTAATTCCTTATCAAATGACCAATAAATACATGAACAAATGAATTATGAAGAGTGGAAACATCTAAAATTCAAAATGAAATTCAAACTTCAATTTATATACTCTTAATTATAAAATATTACAAGGCATAAATTTTATTAGAAAGTTAATATAATGGCATACATTAAGTCTAAACAAGACAACTAAAATTAGTTATAACACCTTAAAAATGAATACCATATTTACGATTAAGTTGAACACTCGGTTCCATTAATAGATTGTTATCTTATGATGCAGAATCTTTAGAAAATAATTATTAGTGAAAATACAGTAAAAAAATTATTTAAAACCCTTTGATACAAAATACAAGCCTCGTCAAAATAACGTTCATAGTAGAATATAAACAAATAGGTTTCCTCGTGCACATATAACGTTAACATTACAATTTATTTTCTCCATTTTAAATTTCTCTAGTAAGCATGTAAATCAGTTCATCATAACTCAAACATACAAAATTCATACAACTTATAGTTATACAATCCTTAATAATTGTATAGTCCTTATTTATACATACATAGTTAGGTTAAGGAATTAGAGCCTTTACACACTTAATTACATATATAATTATTTCTATCATATTCATACTAACTACTATACAATCTACCTACTAATAATTAGGATGCATTAATCCATCTATTTACAAATTGTACATTATGGGTATGACTTAGGTTCTCTTTTCTTAAAGACAAAACTATGCAAACACTTTAGGACTGGTGATTATACTGCTCCAACCATAAGCTCTCATTCAAGGCAACAAAGTTCCCATCTACCATCTCCAAGAATGCTTGGAAAGAATAGGGCCTAGGATATGAAGAACTGCCCTAAGATGACCAGACATGTGAAGTGTTATAGTAGTGGAATGGCATTTACAAGTCAATTTCCCTTCTGAAGAAAGAGATTCTTCAGTAGCTGCTGTTGGAGGTGCTTGATAGTCAGGAGGAGGTGTAAACACCCTGTTAGGATGGAAGGCTTCCAGAGGTATAGCAAACTCGGTGATGGAGAAGTTTGGACTCATCACAACAAAGACAAACAAATGTCCTAAAGAGAAGTAAATTCACATGTTGGCTTGAGCTACAATCATCAACCCATGAGTGTTCGTGATCCAATTTACATTACTGATTTCCATAAAGACTATCGCATGAAAGACATCTAGGGCATCTGAAAAGAAAATAGTGGGAGAAGGAGTGAGAAACTAAGTTTCTCATTAGGATTATATCCTTGGATTAGTATCATCACTTTCATCCCAGTCACTTTAGTTTATTGGAAAAATATGTCATGCATAAAAGTTTAATTTTAATCTTTCAAAAACTCTTACTGGAGTGGATTTCTTTTACACAAGATGATCTTTAATTAAGCATATAACTTACTTAAGCATCATAAATCTTTGGGATCATATCATAGATATCATTTGACTATTATTTCCTCTATATCTTACATAACTCTTATCTATTCTCTATCACTCTCTTAGTGATAATTAAGATATAAGCATACATTAATATTAGTTAAATAATATTTTCTCACTAACTCACTTACTCTACCTTCTATTTATAGGACATGAGCTCATTCTTTGATGGTCATCATCATAAACATTTAAGACCTAGCGCTTCATAATAGAAGGATTTTTGGATAACCCTTTGTCTCTTCTCTAGAAGAACCTGGTGCCTTCTGAATGTGCATAAGATACATTAAGAGTGGTATTAAACTTTTACATAACTTCTTTCTTTAACGATCCCTTAGTTACTTAGGCTCCTTTTTAGAGACTTCCATATAATATGCATGTTCAAACAATCCAACCAACATGTCATGCACATTTAGTCTCTACTTTCATACGACTATCACATCATTATCCATACATAATCATGTAAAACATCATTCTTTAATCATTCAGGAGTAATATTCATTAACTTCACACTACTCTTTATGTACTCATAAAGTAATACAACAAGTTTGCATAATATTCTCAAGCAAGGATTCATCTTTAATTCAAGACTTACTTATTTTAGCTTGATGTTAATTCTTGGGCAGTATATTCACTTACTTTCATAATTTATCCAACTTGCTCAATTTTTAAAATTTATGATGAAACACTCATGCTATCTAGTCTACTCATCCTTCTAAGTTACCTCTCAATCTTTCTTTTTCTCAAAGGTTAAGTTCTTCTTAGCACTTTTAATGAAAGATTATGGTATATAACATCTTCTGCTCTACATGGCCGAATGGCCTTTGTAATTGTTTACTCTTTGTGTCCTTAATTGAAAGTATTATGCATCATTTACTTAATTTAAGTTTAAGTATTACATGTTTATGCCTCTTGACAAATAACTTAACTAGTTAGATTTTTTCCATTCTTAAACCTACATACTTACCTCTTTGTTCATAAACTTTAAGTTTTCTACTCATGACTTATTTGATTATCCTTAAACATCCAAATTAGCCTATTTACCTATTTCTTCTCTAAGTGGCCAAAAGTTTATTCCCTAGTCCTAAAGCCTTATAGTTCAATTCTTCTTCTCTTAGAAAGGTGACCTTCATTAATTAAGATTTAGACTATTACTTACACTAACCATAGAAATTTTTCAGAATATTTTTCCTTATCTAGTTAGCATGGTCAAACGGCATTTCTCCTTCCTCTACTCCATATTTAATTTCTAATCTCCTCCTTAAGCTTACTTTGATCCATTTTTAAATTCTTGCAATGTTTCTTAACTAGTTCTTACTAAGTTTATGCACATGACCAAATGGTATCCAACCATTACCAAATCTTTCTTAACTTTAAAATTTATTACTTAAAATTATTTAGGTTCTACTTTACACCACAAGTAAAATGTTAACTCAAGTTTTCCTAAAATGGGAGAGTGGCCAAATGACCTAGTTGGTTAGAACAAGGTTCCTTTTTTCTTAATTTGTCCTCTCATGGTTTTGATGTTATGGATTTTAGTATATTTTTATCCAATTTAACCAAAGTGGCCAAATGAACTCTTTAATAATTTCAAGTTCCTTTCAAACTTATAGTGCCATAGTTATACTTGATTAGGTTCCTCTTTATACCCTAATCAAAATTTTAAACTCGATATCCTAATTTACTAGGAAGTGGTTGAATGATATAGGTGTTTTGAACAAGGATCCCTTTTCAATTTTCTTTCCATATGACCTTAGTGTCAGGAAGTTTAGTACTTGGTTCATCATAAGTCCTTAGATCTATCCACAAATTATCCTTACTCCATACCTTTGGTCATGATCATGGAAGGTCTTAAGTGATTTGTGCAACTTTGGGTCAAAAGTTCCACCTTTACACTTAGTAGTTTTAAGTCCATGTCCAACTTAAGTTTATAGATCTCATCGTATAATTTTTCTTATTCCTTTAATACTTTTATTAGATGAGTACAGATACCAAATCATTAAAATTGATTTTTAAGAAATTTTAACCGGTTAAATTTCTCCTAAGGTTGGTAGAAGAACTTTAATCCATCAAAACTTCTCTTTCTCTTTCTCTTTCAAAAATCACTAAAAATTTATGATTCTCATCTTTAACCATTCAAGGGAAGGTTTTAGCTCCCAAGAGTTCAACAAAAAGAGATCCATAGATCACAGAGAAGGATCCACAAAGAGGAAGACAAATAAACCATAAATAAAAGATTAAAGCTTATAAAATACAAGGTAAAATTCTACTTGTTAAAGACTTTGTGATAGGCTTTTGGTGGGTATTTTAGGGCTAATTTTGTCCTCCTTGGATGGTCCAAACAATATATTCTAGTGGTGGTGATGAGGCTTAGTGGTTTTGTCTTGATTTAATTTAAATCTCAAAATTGAAAGTTTAAGTAGTGATGATTTTGAGTTTCTTGGGTAGATTGAGTTTAGAGAGGACTTAGAGAGTATATATAAGTGTTTAGAAGATAAATAATGAAGCAAATGAGTCATCCCATTGCCATTATGGAATTCGGCCACATAAGGGTAGCTTGTAATTTCCCACTTAAGGGTATTTTGGTACATTTGCATGTAATTTTTATTTTCTAAATAAATATAAATGTAAGGAATTATCTTGTTAGGACTAGATTAGTGTTAATTTCTTTGAAATTTCCACTAATCAAGATTAACCTATTGTAAACATGGTTAATTTTAATTAAATAAGATTAATTTACTTTTAACCATAGTTAATTTTATCTCTCCTATTTATTATTTTTATCTTATATGTATTTAATGGAGTGATGACTCATATGGTGAGTCACCATCATATTTTTCACATGGTAATTTCTTACACAAGGTGTGGGATCCATTTTCTGGCTTTTGCTTCACATTTTCTTTCCTACTGGCCTTTCATATGCATTTTGCTAATTTTTTTCATCATTTCCTAGGACATTCCTAAATTATTCCTCTGAAATTTCTAACACTTATTACTTTCTTCCCAAATCATTCTAATATCATTTGATATTTTTATGGGAAAAGTTTATCCCTTGTAGAAAGCAGAACTTTCTAAGGGGATTTCATCATTTTCAGAGTTTTCTAATGGATTTTTCGTCTATTCTTTATTCTTATTCATTTATCATGACTTTTCAATCATCCTTGATGTATTATAATTCTTTAGAATGTCTATTACCTTTGGTTTTATATTTTTTATGCACATTATTTAGGTTATCCTAGTGCAAGGGTATTTTTGTTATTTGCACAAAATTTTCTAATTTTTATATCTTTTTCTCTCACCTATACTTTGTTTCTTACTAGAGGTTATTTGTAACTTAAAAATTCTATTATGAGAATTTATGGATATTACATCATGTTAGTTAAAATTCATTATAATTCATCAAATACTTCACCCGTAATTGTTTTTAACATTTATCATCATTAAGGGTGAAAATGAGTCAGGTTGTCTAATAAGAGTTTACACGATCTAATTAAAGCCTATTTTGACATGACCTATATAATAAATAGACAAATTCAAACTTGTTAAAAAGTAATTTTAAATAAACAAGTCAGGTTTAGACTTATAAAAAATCTGTTTAAACTATTTAGAGAATAATTATGTATATAATGATATATATATATATATATATATATAAGATATATAAGAGATAAGAAATAAAATATATAATATATAAGATATAAGATATATAAAATATAGGGTTAAATATGTTTTTAGTCCCTCTAGAATATTTAAATTTTGGTTTTGGTCCCTTAAATTTAAAGTCTTTGGTTTAAGTCCCTCATTTTTTGAAATACTTTGATTATGGTTCCTAATATTAACTTAAGTTACATTAAATCAAAATATATTAACCATGATTAAAAATTATAATTAAGATATTTCATAAAATAATTAAAAAAATTTCAGTAATGATTAATCTAACTTGATTTAATATAACTTAAATTAATATCAGGAACTATAATCATAATATTTTAGAAAATAAGGGACCTAAATCAAAAATTTTAAAATTATAGGATCAAAATCATAATTTAAGTATTTTAGAGGGACTAAAAATATATTTAACCTTAAAATATAAGATATATGATGTGTGTGTGTATATATATAATATAATATAACAAACATAATATATAAAATATAAATGTATATTATATTTATTTTAATATATTTAATTATCAAATTTTTAATTATTTATATATATATATATATATATATATGTTATAAGTCTATTTATTGATTTTTTTTATATTGTAAACTTTTAAATAAGGTTTGTAAGTCTAATAAATCTTTAAAAAGTCAAGTTTTGATAATAAAAATAAAGCCTATGATATAATAGACTCAAACTCAAATCCTTGAATACTCAAAGTCTATCATAGTACATTTTAATCGTCATCCTAAGTTCAAAAATTTACAATTAAAAGAAGCAAATTTTGCAATATTGCATAAAAAATGCTAAATTTTATAAAGATAAAAAAATTAAATATTAAAAATTTTAATCAAGAAACTCACCACTAAATATGAATAATGAAATGAGAAGAAAAATAATGATAACGATAATAAAGAATCACGTTATTAATGAAGACGAAATTTGTCTCCTTTAAGATATCAACTGGGATTATATGGAACATAAAAAATATTGGGATTTATACACCTTGGAATCGTAAATAAAGCATATTAACTTATCACTTATACTCATCTATTTTTTCTTTTGGTGTGACTTCTTTATATTAGGTATTTTATTTTTATTTTGTCAAATAGTGTTGCCTAAATTTAGTTAATCTCAAATTTAGGTTGTCTGTAATGTCAAAAGATTTCTATGATAAAATCTATAACTCATGAATTAATATTTTTAAGAGGAAAAATAAGACTAAAATTGAAATTTAGAGAGATTAAAAATATTTTTGAAAAATGATAAAAATAACTCTAAGGTGAGATAACAACAAATAAAGCATAGGCAGCTCAAAACAAAAGTGTAGAAAATCTCTGAAAAATTTAGAACTCATCAATAATTGTTAAATATCACTAGAGGAAATTAGTAACAAATAAAAGATGCAAACTTTGCAGAAAATATTTAGAGTACTTACAAAACAATCTTAGTTTCCTATGATACAATAATTGCTAAAATATCACTAGAGGAAATTAGTAACAAATAAAAGATGCGAACTTTGCAAAAAATATTTTGAGTACTTACAAAGAATCTTAGTTTTCTATAAGAGCTAAACTGCCCTAGAAAACAAATAAACAAAAATGAGCCAAGAAAGAAAAATTAAGGAGTATAAGCTTTAGAAATGAGGTTTATAATTTTTTGTGAAATTTTTTTCAAAAATAACCAAAATACTCCTATAGTCCGAGCAAGTCAGAAACTACTTGTAAATGCCGCAACCTGTGTTTATCTTTGAGCACAAGTTTCTAGAGAGAATAATGAGTAGATAGACAAGACATTATGAAGGGGAATGAGTCACTTGAGCATTAAATCACTAAAGGACAAAAGTCTTAATGAATAGAGAAAACGTAATCATGATTAAGTTAATTTAATCATGATTAAATTAAAATCTAACTATAGTTAGGTTATATATGATCATGGTTAGGTTAATCTAACCATGATTAACCTTAGAAGATAAGGTTGCATGATTTATAATTAATTTTTGAAAGGTAATATTTTAAGTGAAATGAACATTTTTCCCTTGATTAAAAACTTTAATTCCTAAGAAACCATAATGGCCAAATTTTTATCAAGGTAAAAACCATCTCCATTGTTTCATAAACACTCATTCAAAGACTTAGCCAAGCTTTCCAAGATCAAGCCTCCATCTCCAAACTTTCCTAAAGCAAGAACTAATCAAGTTCAAACTTCCAATCTTGAGGCTTAAGCTAAAAAATAAGTACAGAAAAAACTCTTTCATCCCTCTTCAAGGGTTTTAGTTTTGGGACCATAAATGAGGTGTAGTATCATCATAGAACCCATCAAGCACTTTTTATAGGGTTTAACAAGTAGGATATCCTACCCATAAAATTTTCTTAGTTCCTTGTTTAAGTATTTTTTTTTCCAATCTTCTTCATCTTTTCTCTAAACTCCAAGATTCAACTTTCTTAGTATTTATTTGTTTAAAACTGTCCTAAGCTTTTAAAATAAATATTTTTAAATTTTAAATAAATTTTAAGGGTCCAAAATAAAGCTTTAATGGTTTAAAGTGCTTATTGGAACTCCTTAAGCCTTTTTAATCGATTAAATCTTCTTGAAAGTGGTTTTTAAAAGTTTGGATGGTGAATCCTTAATAAATAATTATGAAAATTTGGTAGAAATGTAGAATCATCACCAAATTTTAATTTAAAAAAAATTAGAAAACACCCTAAAGAGTTTTAGGTTCGGGAGTCAATTATGAATAGGAAAGGTACAAAGTATTCTACTCGACTGTTTCAAAGAACGATACTTAAAGTTAAATATGAAATTTTAAAGTAATTTTGAAAAAAAATTTATTTGATCCCTTTTAATATGAAACTTAAATATTTGAATTATTTATATACACGAAAGAATAAAATAAATATATAAAAAATAGTTTTATAAAATTTTGATCATGCTACTACATATCCTTGATATGATTGGAAATCTATGACTTATGTTAGTTTTTTCAAGATTTATGTATATCTATTGGTTAGTTTTTTTAAAAGAAAAATTTTGTAAAGAGTAATTTTGAAAATGAATTTGAGTTTTGATGGTTTAAAATAAGAAAATTTTGTAAAAGAATGATTCATTGAGAATGCTGGGAGAAGCGACGTGTGAGAGAGACTAGGGACCTTTTGCATGAGATTGTGTGGACCTGTATCCGAGAAAAGAGAGTGGAGTATGAGGACCAGCGAATGTTTTTTGGGAGCTCTAATATGTGTGGGTTAAGGTGGGTGAAGTGAGAATTGGGAGAGAAACCGAATTCCCTTGGGTGTATCGTTAATTGCTCTTTGTCTCCTTGCATGTGTGTATTGGCCAGGGAAAGCATGATTGGATGGGTTGTTATTTTGTCCCTCAGTGCATGTGGGTGACAGTCAATAGTGTTGCTAAGTAGGAGAAAAGAATCCAAGAAAAATCCATCCTTATTTGTGCATGTGCTTTGTCTATAGAGAAGGGGGAATGGGTGCATGTGTTTTGTTCAAATAAAGAGACGAACTAAGGTTTCTTTATTATCTTGTAAAATAAATAAATAATTTTATTTTAATGTATGTAGATTTTGATTGAATTTGTAAAAAAAAATAAAATCTATGACTAGTATTTTTGAACTTATTATTTTATTACTAAACTATAATAAAATAATAATATTTTTAACTTTATTATTTTGAATCTTTCTATTGTATTTTAACTATAATGATTAATTAATTTAAAGATTTAATCCAAAAATCTTAAGAATATAACTTTTAAAAATAAAAAAAAATAAAGTATAAATTTCTAAAAAATATTAAGGTCATTTGGTAAAATTTAAATTGTAAGGTGGTTAAATTATTTTTCTTAAACATTAAATTTAGAAATTGACTATAAAAATTAAGTAAGATGAATACAAATTGATGAAATTGTAATATGGTATTTGGTTAAGGAGACTTGAAGTTTGACAAACAAGAATGAAAAGCCAAACATTTGAGAAAAGGAAAGATAAGAGGAATTTAGAAGAAATGAGTGGTATAGATTTTCCTTAAAAAAGTTGTTATAAAACACTAAAAATGTAGACAATTTGGATAATTTTAGAAAATTGTGCATATTGTCCTAAATTTAAGAACTCTATTCAAGCAAAGATTTTTATTAAAAAAGTAATTTTTGGATAACTATTTATGTCTATTTATTATGATGATTCTTGAGCATGTTTATTATGTACAAGCATGCCATGTGCTTTCTTGAATGATCTAATGAATTAATGTGAATTTATGGTTCCATATGTTGATAAAGTATGTGAGAATTGAATTATTTAAATGTTATATGTGCACACCATATTGTTGGATATTGAGCATATATATTATTATGAAAACTTAAAATAAAATTAATAAATCAAAAGATTATTAAAGAAGAACCTTATATAAAAACTTAATATTATTCTTAGGGTGCTAAGTCTAGGATTTGTGCACACTCAAAAAGTTATAAATCCTTTTATGGTGAAGTCGTTGATCTTCCTTGATCCTTCTACGATGAAGTCGTATCATAAATTGTTATAGTGACAATTATATAAAATGAGCTCATGTCATAAGAATGAAAGATAGAATAGCATACAAGTGGAAGATATTGTTTTACTAAATTATTAATAATATGCTTTAAAGGAAACTGTTATTGAAAGAGTAATTAGAGAATGAGAATAATTATAACTAAGACATAAAATGAATAAAAGTAAAATATTATCTATGTTATGATGAGAAAGTGATAAAAAAAATGCATGATAATTTTGTCTATTTATAATATGAAAATAAATTTTAAAGCATGTATAAAATGAATAAAAGTCAAATAATATTTATGTTATGATGAGAAAGTGATAAAAAAAATGCATAATAATTTTGTCTATTTATAATATAAAAATAAATTTTAAAGCATGTATAAAATTTATATTGGTGTTAAATTTAATTTCTACTATTATAAAAAAATATCTACTTTAGATAAATATTATTTTATAAAAAAATAATTAAACTTACATATCTATCACATTCTTTTAATAAACTGAAATAATTAAATTAAAAAATGATATTATCAACGTTATGATAGTAATTATTATTTTATACTTTTTGCTCTTGATAATTATAACTTAAGAAGAGAACTAACGTTCTTATTTTCTTTAAAGAATTTACTATGAACATTAAACTTTTATATTTATTATATGTATAAAATATATATATAAATAATATGTATATATTTTTATATGCATGAATATATATATATATATATTAAATAAATAAATGTAAATTATTAAAATTAATGTTGAGTAATAATATTTAAATATTTATTTTTTTGTTACGTTAATTACTATGATGAAATTTGTATTTATAATAGGTGATTTTCAAAAAATATTATATTTTTTATATTAGTATTTTATAAAAAAGTTTTTTATTATAAAATAATAAACTAATAATAAATATGTGATATAATTTAAATATAAAAAAATATTATTAAAATATTACATTATTAATTTATATTATTTATTTTATTGAAGCTATAGGATAAAAAAAATAAAATTTATCTTCAAATTCTTCTATGTTTTAGTTTTAATTTTCATAAGATAGATATATTTCATTCTTATAATTATTATATTTTGAGAACGATGATAATTATTCTAATGAGAAACTTATATTTTAATTTTAACATTATAAGTATGAATTACTTTAATGACTTTACAAAATTTTAATTTTAATTTTTTATTTTATAAAAATTATTTATTTGAATTATTTATATCCTTTTTGTAAAAAAAAATTAAAATATTATTTTATGTAAAACTAAAAAATATTATATAATTAGAAATTAAATAATCAATATTTGAAATTTTAATAATTAAAATAAAAAATTCACTCCGTTATTGCATTAATATAATTTTCTGATTCAAAGTTATGTTGATGTATAAAAGGGTTGGAAACAGGTTTAATATGTATTAGGTATCATTAAAAAATATTTATAATAATAAGATAAAATTTGTTTGATAGGTCTGAATCCAGATATAAATTACAAAAATATATGGGCATGGATATGGATGGTAATAGTATTCATATTTACATAAATATATAGTTAAAGTAATAAATATATAATGAAAATTAAAAAAAATAAATTCTTAATTAACAGAAAATTCTATAATTAATTGATATTTTAAAAATTAAAATTAAAAATATATAGCTGAATTTTTATTGAATTCTTTTTACTTTATAATAGTATTTTTATTTTATTAATTTGTATAAAAAATGTTAGGAAAACAAAAGATCATATTTTGGTTAACTATAAATAATGGAGACAAGTATAAAAATTTAAATATTCGAACACGTGATGATAGGATTAAAATTGTTACCCATATAAATTTGAAAATGGTATATAATTTATACCTTTATTATTTTATTAAAAAAATTAGATAAAATTAGTTAAATTAATTATTTTTAATTTAAAATTAAGTTGTGTTAATATATATTCAATAAAATTAGATAAAATTAAATAAAATATACTAATTATTTTTTATTAATTAATTATTAGTTTAATTTTTATTGTTAAAATAATAAAAGTATAAAAAATGAAAAATTATAAAATTTATTAGATTAAAATTTTAATATAAAAAAATTAAAAATTATTTAAATTTAATTAAATATATATATCTATATATTCTAAAAATTGAATTAACCTAAATTATATGACATAACATGGAATAAAATTTTAATGATAATGTTATAATATAAATTTACTTAATTTTATAAATAAATATAAAATAAAAAATAAAATGAAATAATTATTAATATATAAATAAAATGATAAATAATAATATTATTACAAAATAAAATTATGTAATATACTTATAAATTAAATTTAAATTATTAATAATTTAATTTGTAAAATAAAAATAATTACATAAAAATTAAGTGAAGCACTCTAATAACATGTTTAATAAAAAGGAATGAAAATAACTTTATTTTATAATTTATATGATAACATTTAACATATTAAATAGTTTTACTTATTTTATAATCTATATAGTAACTTATATGTCATTTAACATATTAAATAATTTTACTATAATTGACAGATAAATTGATTTGAAATTAATAAATAAAAAATTTAAATATAAAAAACCAATTTGCAATTTTATAAGTGACTAATTTATCCATTTTCTTTTAGAAGAAATAATTGACCTGAGATTCATGCCAAAACGCATGAAAAACAAGCCTTACACATCAAATGCATCAAACATATCACATGTTAATATAAAAAAACCATTACTTCCCAAAAGAGAAACAGAACGTGTGTACATATACTTTTAATATTATTATGTAATAATATTTTATGAATATATAGGATAGTATTTTATAAAAAAATTTACCATTTCAATTTTAACAAATCTTGACATTTAGTCAGCATTTCAAAAATATAATGCTGAAATTATAATTTGAAAATAAAAATAAACGTATTTCATGAAATATAATATCTTACCTTTGAAATTTATAATTCTGGAAGCATATTAGTTTTTACGTTAAAAATTATAATTTCAAAAAATAATATGTAAATTACGTTAAAAAAATAAGTATAGAAATAATTTCAAAAAGAAAGTGCTGAATAATGTTCATGTTGGAGAATAGGGTGCCAATAGCAATTATAGATGGAACAAGTGAGAACAGTGGCCCGCCAGGTCGTAGGATTAGGGGAACCTATGCGATTTATTTGGATTGCTGTTTAATCCCACACAAAGGGAATATCTCCCCTTTTATCCTACCTCCACATCCATCAATTCCTTAAAATATTCTTTTTTTTTTTTTAAAAAAAAAAAGGATAAACTCCCAAAGCTGAACGAGAGAGCAAATGGACAGCACCATGCACAATAGTATGTATGACATATTTACAAGAAATCTGTCAAATTATTAATACAAAAAAATTGAAAGGAGATAGTTCTTTTTGACATTAACAATGATATTTTTTCTTTTCAGGGCAAAGGTTCCTGTGAATCTCCCAAGCGAGACAAATGGAGATATGCATCAGTCCCTGTGAATAAACAACCCATGACTGCATCAGAAAACTTGATTGTTTATTTTGAAGCAAGCAAAAGTAAAATGTGAACTGAAGTAGTCCAGAAAAATATAATAACAAACCAATACTGTAAAAATGTAATATAATATATCTGTAAGATATACAAGTATGCTGCATCAAGGAATGGTAGTTCTAAATGTTCTGGGGTATTGAAATATTCACTAGGCTTTAAGAAAATTAAAAACCCACCCCCAGCTAATTAGACCTCACAAAGTCCTAATGTGTGATGACTTATGCGTGGGAGAGAATAATGATATTCACTCGATATTTCAACAAAAGCACTAATTATTACTGTAGAAGTTCAAATGAATCTAAGGGTCATAAAAAGTAACAACGAAATAAGGTTGACATGATTTTATCATATCAAACTGCGATTAGATCTCATATCTCAAAACTCCTATATGTTAAATAGAGAAGAGATGGAAGCTCTCAGGTGCTAAAGCAGTACAATTGTTAATGTTGGATAACTGGAAGCATATCTATCAGAAAAAATAAGTAATAGCCTACTCACCATATCCTTCCATAGAGATTATTTGAAGATCACCTCCGAAATACCGAGCATATAAGCGGCTAATAGGGAGCCCATATCCATATCCAGCCATTGTCACATTATCAGCTACACCAAGATCTGAATGCTCATCCAATGGGTTTCTGGCAGTACTGTAAAGATATGTAAAAATTTTTGGTAGACCACTTCTTGGTATTCCACCTCCCTCATCTGAGACCTACAGTTCCATTTAGACCACTTTAACATAGCATCTTGATAATGGAAAATATAAAACCCACCAAAAATCCTTAAAAGAAAGGTAACTCAAATCAACAGCACTATAAAATTTAACTAAGCACCTTTATGGTAACATCCTCTATTCCATCAGCAACTATTATTCTAATGGGAGGTACTTTGTCAGAATCCATAAAACGCTCTTGGACAGCACGCAATGAGTTTTTAACCAACTCAAATACCATAAGGTGCAAGTGAGCTGAAACATACCTGTTGCAGAAGGATACAGTAATTATGATTATAAATCTTTACGAGATGCCATTCCTAGCATGAGAAACAAAGATGCAAGCTCAGGAAGAAAAAAGAGCAAGGAGCCAAACATATGCATGTAATAGCGCTATGAAAATGAAGGACAGCAAAACAAACAAACGAATGTATATAACTCACGGAAAACTAAAATCAGGATCTCCATAAATGTGAACATCAGGGGCACTGCCATATTCACGACAACATATAGCACGTGCATCCTCACTGGCATTCTTTGCCACCTCAACGGGTGACATTTTTGTATGTATATAACCCACGACAAAGGGAGGAGGATTGGGATTGTGCAACTCAACATGCTGCCCTGAATTCCACAAAAATGAAAATCGTATACAATAAAGATAAGGCTTAAATAGAAAAGATAGTAGCAAAAAAAAAACCAGCTTAGTTAGCAAGGCGGGTAGTATTTTCTCAACTAACCGATGAGCATGCGGATTCCAATTCTTGACATGTAAAAACGATCAAGAAACTGATGAATCTCGTCGAGATCTTCATATACAATTTTTGGACCCATACCTTTCTTCAATTGCTGAACACCCAAGGCCATTGTAGGCACCACATTGTTATGTCTCACTTTGATGGCCTTGATCATGTTGGTGAACTCTTTTTCCTCATTTATATTCTTGATGTAAGGGAAGGATCTAAGATCACGAAAAGAATCTACGTACCAATCCCTAACCTGAAATAATAAATATGTAGCACAAAAGATCGATTAAAATTTACATTCATTATTATAGACTGTAAGTCTTTCTCCCTAATGTTCTTAATTTACCACAAATCACACACCAAAACAAACATCGCTCCAACATCATAA
Organism: Canavalia gladiata; assembly: GCA_037954105.1. NCBI lineage: Eukaryota > Viridiplantae > Streptophyta > Magnoliopsida > Fabales > Fabaceae > Canavalia > Canavalia gladiata. The sequence continues at coordinate 12,235,029 of CM075662.1, read as the reverse complement.
ACTAACATTATAAGGTCTGAAACAGTAAGCTCAGACTCAAGGAGTTAGGGTAACTGACACCGTCAAGAATCACTGAATTTAATATCCAGCAATATTTTACATTTGGGAAGTTAAAATCAAAGGACTGTTACTATAACAGAAATAACACGTGTGCAGAAGAATGAGAATTAATGCTTCCCTAGTATAATGATTAAACCATAGATCCTTTGTAGCTAGCTGGGAGATAAAATGTTCAATATCAAATTTTGAAACATTAATCAAGAATCAATCGATATAGTTGGTTCTTGACAAGATATCTGAACCTCTGAACAATATGTTAGAGGCTTGATTCTTCTAATTAAACTATCATTTCAGCAAAGCATTGTTACTAATTTAAGCGCTTTGTGTGAAGGGATGTGTTACAGGTATAAATCATTCCTGACCTCCATCTAATAGGTTAAGTTTTTTTTGTTTACAAAATTCCAATTTAAAATTATAAAAAAAAAATCAGAGTTTGAAATAAAACAGAACTTCACGTGCTTGTAGGACAAGCCAACTGCAAACATGGTCTAACACGGCAAGATTGTCCCCACAAGTATGACACACTGGACCCTTTAGACAGGAATCTACACTATCTTCGTAATGCTTATCACAAACTATATTTTATAGTAGCTTTTAAAATTCGAATTAATAAAACTTAATTAATGCTCAAGAACGCTCAAGATTGCATCAGCAAAGAAAACATACAAAACAAAAACGGTAAACTAACCTTAAGATACGCCTAAAAAAGCCCTCTCTCCCATAAACAGATAAGATCAAGCAATCATGATTATTCCCAAAAGCAAAGGGAACAAAATTAAGGGCATCGCCCGAGCAAAAAGACAACACAAAAATAACAATAAACCACAATTCTTGCACTTTGATGTAAAAATTGCACCTTCAAAATAGCAGGTTTTTGAGACAAACCATAGGGAAGATTCTCAAGCTCAATAGCTCTCCTTGCAATCCTAATGGCAAGTTCTTTGTGAAGAAACTGAGCAGAAATTAAAAGATTCTTGTCGGTGGGTTTAGACCCAAATTCCATCATGTACTTCAAGCTCACTCCTGTCTGTTTCAAGCAACCCCATTTATGCACCTCCTCAATCAAGGACTTTGAGAATGCCTCGGAGACCTTCTTTGCGGCCATTGCAGCACGGTTCTTGTTCCGAAGCCAGGAACCCAGAAATCTGAAACTGAATTGAGACACCAACCAGCATGCAAAACTGACATAGAGAACAAAAAGAAAACGAAAACTTGAAAACTGCCACCACCCTCGATTGAAGAGAGAAAGTGACACGCACACACCCCTTTTGTAGCGAGAGAAAACCAGAAGACGGTGAAGTATTAAGATGAATCGTTATGGTGAAAGAAAACTAGGGTTAAAATTTAACCATGGATTTGAGTTGAAAGTTTGTTGAAACTTTTCATTTGCGCAAGTGGCGAATCTGTACGAGCTGATTGATGGGTCTGAGAGTGGATGATAAATTGAGAGAGTTCACAACTCTGATTTGATTGGAGACTTCGATCCTGACACGTGTCAAGATAAACCCTGGTTTCGGGCAATTTAAATGTGGTGGCTAGTCCATGCTATCGTTTTGGTCCCACTCCCAGTTTTTCTCATCTTTTGCTTTCATCACTCAATGCTCCCTTTAATTTTGCTATTTTATTTCTAAATGGGGTGTTTATTGTTTTGTAGTCTAGAATGGTTCTTCTTTTAGCCAAAACAAGTGATTTTCAAAAATATTTATAATTTATTTTTATTCAATTCAAATATATTATAAAAATTTTAATTATTTTAATTATTAATTTTATTTTAAAAAATTAACAGAAATATTAATAAATAAATATAAAATATAAGAAAATGAAATCTACAATAATAAAAATTTATAATCTATAATTAAAAATAAAAATATTTATAATAAATATAACAACTTCAATATTTTGTATACATATAATTTGATTTAATTTTTGTATAAAAAAATTTATAAATCAAATCAAAATTAAAAATTATAATATTTAATTTTTTCAATTTAATTATACGACTAGAATGGATTCATTTTGTTTTATAAACATTCCTATTTTTAACATGTTCATGTATTTTCTTCTGTTATGTTATGATTGAGTTTCTTAATCTTAATATTCGTTCCAATGCTGGCAATTGTATGCATTGTATCATGTATAGGATAAGACAAGTGCACGTCACTCATGCATTATTGAGTTATGTTTAAATGAAAAAATTGGATTTTATTATTAATTAATAATGTTTGAGATATTGAATTAGATTTTGCTTGATGAAATAATGACTGTTATATATAGAGATAGCTAGATAGATAGATTTTTATATTCTTTTCAAATTGTCGTTAACGGAAAGCACATGCGTCATATTTCATAGTATAGCCCATTATCGTTGAGATTAGGTCAAAGTCTTCAACTTCTTAACATTTTAAGTTCCACAAAAAGTTAATTATAAGAGTATTAATCAAGAATTATTAAATAAAATTATATGTCAAAATTTATTTCAAAAATCATAACAAATATACATTAATAGTGTTTTTTAATTTTTAATTTTATTTGTATTTCTTAACTCGCTTTATGATTAGCATTTGTAAAAGTTTAAAATGCAAATGACGGAATAATTAATGTTTTATTTAAAAGATTTATAAAATATAAAATATATTGGTATATCAGCTTGAAACAAATATATATATATATATATATATAATTTTTTAAAAAAAATTACAATTCAAAATGTACTTAATATATGTGCAAATTTGCTTCCTTTAAAAATTACAATTTTTAACAACTATCACTAAAATGAAAATTATTATTTCATTAAAAAAAATATTTACTATAAATATTATAAAAATATTCTATTTTCCTAAAGTTATCATTCATTAATGAATAAAAAAATTCAAATATTAAGATTATCTTTATTAATATTTTTTTAACAACCAAAATTAAATTATTAGTATAAATATTAAAATCTAAGGGTCTATACTAATTGTGAAATGTACTGTATAATATTTAATATATTTTAATAAAATTATTTGTTAATTCTATATTGTATTGTTGGTTTAAATTCATATTATTTATACAAATATTTTAATTATTATTATTATTATAAAAATTATATTAAAAAGGCTAATTTCTTGTTAAACTAATGACAATATATATTTTTTATGTTAATAGAAAATTACATACTAAAGAAGTTAGTATTTTATATATATATATATATATATATTACAAAAAATAACGAGATTCGAACGCAAGACTTTCTTATAAAGAATTTAATATTTAAATGTTCTGGATATTTTTTTTATAGTAATTAGTGGGAAAAAAAATAAAAGAAAGTAGAAGATTTTTTCGTTTATCTTGTGTTTAATGAAGTATTTCAATATTTTAAATAATTAAAAATACTTTTAAATTTAAATATTTTTAATTAAATACTTTCATATAAAAAATATTTTATTTAGATAAAAAAATTTAAATTTTTATATTTTAATTTATTAAAATATTATTTTAAAATTTATAAAATTTAAAATTTTTTTATTTAAACATAATATTTTAATTCTTATAATTTTAAATTCTCTAAAAATGAGTAAATAAGAAAAAATTAATTTAAATTATTAATATAATATTCTAAATTTAAAATAGTATTTTAAAAGTAAGAATAATAAAAAAAATATTTATTTTAAAAACTTTTTTTGATAAATTAAATAAAAACATTGTTATTTTCAATTCTCTCGTAATCTCTAACCAAACATAAAAAAGAGTAGGATTAATTTGGCAATATAAAATAAAAAACATAAACATTAAAATTGGATAAGAATATAAGATAAAAACTTAGGAATGTTTATCTTAACCTATGTTGATACATGCTACGATAATAAATCAAATATTATTATAGTATTATATTCAACGTTTGAGATAAATAAATAATAATAATAGAATAAAATATAAATTGAAAAATAATTAGGTATCTAAAAGATTATGAATTAGTTATATTAGTCTCAGTAAGAAAAAAAATTATCATTTTGATTCCTAAAATAGAAATATGAAGTTATTTTAGTTGTTGAAATTAATGTAAATATTCAATTATTTTAATCACTAAAAAATGACTCATTTTAGTCACTAAAAAATAATTAAAATAATTAATTTCTTAAATAATAATGATAATTTTTATATTTCAAAAATTAATATAATTAATTATTAATCTTTTAAGAATTACAATGACTATTTACTTAATATAAATTATATTAAGATAAAAAATTAATTTTTATCAGTAAAAATATTTTAAAATGTTATAAAATTTATTTTTTATACAAAAATGTTGAAAATATATTAAAATTATTATATAGTTTTTTGTAAAATTTGATTTTACAATTAAATTTTAAAATATTTGTAAATTATTATAATTAAAATAATATTATAAAAAAATTAGAATTATATTTATAAAATGAGTAAAATATTTTTATAAAAAATTATTTTATTAAAATATTTAAAATATACTACTTTATATACAACATTAAAAAAAAAATAGAAGATGATGGTACTTATGATATAATAGCTCAATACTATAAATTATTATCTTGTTGGTTTAATAAATATTGTAAATAAAATATGATAAAATATAAGTTATTCTAGCATATTCTTTTATCATGATCAATAATTAAATTTGTAGAACCTGGAGATCATGATAAAAAAATAAGAGAATAATTCGTCCCCTCCTATATTTTGTAAAAAAAATATTATATAATTTTTTTTATAAAATATTATAAATAAGTTTACTCATTTTCAATAATATATTTTTTAATTTTTTAATTATACTATTATAAAAATATTTTAAGTTTTAAGTGTTAAAAACAAAAAATATTATAATTTTAGTATCAATCCTTTAATATTAATTTTACATAAAAATAATTTTTTATTTTTTAATATATTTTTATATTTTATATTTATATATTTCTATTAAAAATTAAAAATTAGTTTAATTTTAATTAAACATATAATATTTTTATTTAGTAAAATTTATATCATATTTTATTATTATTTATCTATATTAAACATTAAATAAAATAATAATCATCTGATTATACATCAAACATAGATTATAATTTATAATAAAACAAAATAAAATTCTATTATACTTTTATCATATTTTTTCTTTATTCAACTCTTGTTCCTATCCTATCATTTACTCCAAGCAAACTCTTAAAATCATTTCCTTTCCTTTCATTAAAATATCTTGTTCCTCCCCTCATTTAAATCAAACAACGCATTTAAGTTCTTTCAATATAAAGCAACACATGCTTTATAAAGTTCATTTAATCGGTTGATATCATATGGAGAAACAATTAACATCCATTAAATTGGTTATATAATTGAACGGTGCGAATCTATGACACATTATATAGTAACAGTATGAATAATCTTTTTTTTACAAAAATTAGAAAACCAGATACATTAATTTTATCAAAATTTAGAATTAAACTAAATTACTATTTAAATATTTACGTTCTCCTTCCTTCCATGCGAAAATGATGTTTATTTTAGAAAAGACAAAGTGAACGTAATTAGTATTCTTTTATATTTCTTGTATAAGAAATATTTATGTATTTTTTTTCTTAAATGTGTTATTATCTTATTTTTAAAATTTTATCAAGAAATACATAAATTACCTATATATAAAGTTTTCATTAATTTTTTTACTGAATATACAATTCATGAGTTGACTTCTTTAGAAAATAAAGAAAAGGGAAGAAGAAAAAATTATTGAGATGTGATTTAACAAAAGCTTCTTTATCAATCAAAAGCAAGAAAATAAAAAAAAAGGGACTAAGGTGATGTTTGGTTTTAGAAAATGTTTTTTCTATTTTTTTTTTATTTTTAAATTTTATAAAAATAATAAAAATAAAAAATAGTTATTTTATATTTTTATTTTTTAATATAAAATTTTAAAAATAAAAAATAGAATAAAAATAAGATAATATTTTTTATAAATAAAAATAAAAAAATAAAAAAAAATATTTTTCTCAAATAAAATGATATCTAAATTTTTAAAATCCTAATTTTTCCTTCATAAATATATTTTTTTCAAGAATGACAAACTATATTATTATTTTATACAAATATAAAATTCTAATTTTTTCTTCATAAATATAATTTTTTAAAAATAAAACAAACTGTATTATTATTTTATATAAAGATAAAATTATTTTTATAGTATTTTTTTAGTTTTGTATCTAATAACTAAATATATAATGAACAAAATAAAATTTTTCTTTTATTTTTGTTTTACTAATTTTATTTTAAATAACTTAAAATTTATTTATTTTTTTGTTTTTTTATCTCTTACTTTTCTCATTGTTACTATTCTAATGATAAAAGTAGTTGAATTTAAAAATTTATTTTATTTTATTTTGGTTTTTTTTTTATTTTATCTTATATTTTTTTATTGTTACTATTCTAATGATGAAAGAAGTTGAAGATAAGGAAAAATATATTTTAATATTTTTTATAGATTTTATTTAAAATATATTAGGTGAGATAGAATATAAAAAATATAAAATAAAATAAAATATATAATATGATAAAAATAAAAAAAAATATTTTAAAAAATATTTAAATATATAATTAGTCACTAATTTTTTATAAAGTGGTGATTAGTTGGGTAAAGTTTTAAGTTATCGTGAAAGTTTAACAATTTAAACAAATAGACTAATTATTGATTTCAACTATTTCTGAAATGTGCAATTCAAAAGGCACCATTCCTAGTATGTGGACAGTGAGCACTATAGTTCTGAATCCAATGTCTCTGAGTTGTTTTATTCTTCAGTAATATGAGGTAATTTATTTTTTAAATTATTAAATTAATATGTTTTTAAAAAATTATTAAAATAGAGTAATCTATATTTTATAAAATTTATTTTTATGTAAATAATCTGTGGCAGTGACCACCAAAATATCTCTGAAACCATTAAAATTACTATTATAATTTATAAACGACTACAAATTACTTACATGAAAACATTCTGGCATCATATTGATATATTTTTAAAAATATTATGCTAATTTTATAATTTTAAAAGGGGGTTATCTCTATCTGGTAAAAAGCTCTAAGAGTCACTTGAGTTGTGTTTATGATTTTAATTTCTAAATAAAGCATTTTTTGAGGATTAAGAATGTATTTATGACCTGTAATTTTATGTTTAGTGGGAAAATCAGGACGGAAAAACTCTTTAAAATTCAAAATTTTCTATTATTTTGTTTAAAATAAAAAATATTCAAAAACATGTTTTAACATTTTCTTTTCAAGCTTCTATTTCAAAATTTTCTATTATTAATTATTTCTCATATCCAAATCCAAATAAAGAGAAAAAGACACGTTTACTAAATCTCTTTTAATAATTTTGCTTTTTTTTAGAAAAAGTCTATCATTGATGCCGTACGCAGTATGCTTTTGCCATCTATCTTGATGTAACCATTAACCATGTGGCAAAGGATATTGTGATTTTCTCGTGTGTTAAAATTTATGTTTCTATGAATGTATATAGAGGTTATTTCTAATACATGAAACTTTTTAACAAAACTACATGCATCTTTCATAAAAAGTAACCTATTTAAATATTTAATATAATTACATACCTAAACTTTACATATAAAGCTATTTGTTAAATTTCATCTAACTAATTTGTGCAATATTCCATAGCTTATGACCAGAATATTATATAGAAACTCACTTGTGATAATAATTTTAATCTCAAAAAAACTGATAAAAGGATAGAAGTAAATATATGAAATAATAATGATTTATCGTCGTCATTATTAAATGCAAATTTTAATAAAAAAAACATGTTCGAAAAAACTGTTATATATATATATATATATATATATTTATATTTATATTTATACAATAATAACATACTATTACAATATTTTCTCATTACCTTTTGAATATTTGAGGCCTACATAATAGCAATCACAATTAAAACGCTGGATTGGATCACACCGTGTTGTCAGGACCTTAAATTAACCCTTTAAAAACCTTCGGTAAGTGAAAAGTATCAATACATTTCTCAAGTTTTTTTTTTTCATTAGATGGTCAACACGGGTATGATCCACATGTAAACATATTAATTTGATTAAGGAAGATGCTATTTTAACCAACATATAATGGTTTTTCTACGTTTAAATATTGTATTATATATTTTTTTACATTTTTAATCCAACGTTTAAATATATTTTTTTTAAAAAAAAATTTAAAATCTTACATCTAGATATAGCTAATTGTAAATTACTATCAATACGCTGGATTATATTTTTCTTTAATCCAATTCACAAGTCTAACCTTATCAAAAGTTGGGGTGAATATTTAATGTAAAAGTAAAAAAAAAAATGCTATTATGTGTTTTAAAATAAGTTAAAGGATAAAGAATATTCTTTTATTAAATCATGTTTTTCATTTTAAATTTTGAAATATTTTAATTTTTATAAAATATTAAATATTTTATTTATATAGTTACTAAATTTTTAATTTTTATTAGTTAATATACACCTTAACCCCTAAAGAATATAAAAAAATTAATGTTTATTATCAGAAAAAATATTATCATTTTTTATTATTAGGAATAAAAATAGATCGAATTGAATTAGGTTTTAAGTGCTTAAGTATGATATTTTTAAAAATTAAAAAGTTTAAGATGTAAGTTTGGACCTGTTATATGTGAATTTTTTTTTCTGTTAAGATCTGATCTAATTTAGATTTATAAACATGTTTAAAAATTTATATTTCAAAAATATCAATAAATAAACTTAAAATTATATAAATAATTAAATAAAAATACTTACAAACTTTAAATTTATAAAATAAACTTAAAATATATATATATATATAATATAAATAAACATATTAAAAGAAATATTATATAAATATAATACATTACAATAAATATAAATATATAATATACGAGAATAAATAGATATCTGAATAAGTTAAAGAAACTTTTTATAAATCTAAGTTTGATTAATTTATTTAAAATTTTTTTTAACAAATATGTATCTATCTATTTATTAAAAAAATAAAATCAAACTAGATTTTAAACGAATCATAAATTTATGTGAAACGATCTTATTTGTTTCATTAAATTAGTATATTTTAAAATTTTTATAATATAATATTATAAATCTATTTTATTCTATATTTTAATAAAAATTAAAATTTTATATTATGAATTAATAATATTAATTACAAAAATAAATCTTAATTTTAAGTAAAAACAAAATAAAAAAAAACATGTGATAATAGACCTAAACTTTCTGCTTTATGGATGAGCAATTATAGAGCACATGAGAGAGAAAGTGAGAGGAAGGGACAGTCCTTTGAGATTATTGAAGGTGAATGAATAATTGTTATCTTACTGGCGGGAGAGAAACGATGCAATTGTGGTCCTCAATGCAGTGTGTGTCCCCTTCAACACTATTGTGCTTGCTTTTCCACGCGGAGGTTTAAACCATGCCACCACACCACACTATGCATTTGAGGTGCAAAATTAAGAGGGTACAATGTGTTGGACTCTCATCCTGCAAAAGCAACATCAAGAGGACTACACACACATGACGCCAATGTCCTTTTAGGAGAGAAGAATTAGTGAAGCACATGAGACTAGTAGGCCCTTAATCATTTTCTTTTCTATATAATAATACACTTTACCTAATTCTATAATTACCATATGGAACCAAAGTACTTCTATTATTAGTTGTTAATTGAAGTAGCAAATCAGGATGGATTCAACCCAATTAGACATGCTCATCGTATTAACCTCTAATAGGAAAATTAAACAAAATACTTCTCACATTTAAACATAAAATACATATTTAAATATAGATAGTTGGATCAGTTTTATTTATTTTATTTTTAATTTTTTTTTGTTATTAGTTAGTTGAGAGATATAAATGAATATATCACATTATTTATATGTAAAAAAAATTCAATCCTTACCCTTAAACCTATCTTATTGACTTTTACCGTCTATTTTTAATCTACACGTTAAACATGATTCTCAATTTATTCTATGAATATTCATATTGGTATTCATTGCAAGAGAACTTTATTATTATCCCACTGATGATACTCCAATTTTAGCACCCGAAACATCAGCACGTTTCTCATTGTTGGCAATTCTCTTACTTTATTTTCAGGATAATTTTTTCAGCTGATTTTTTATTTTTATTTTTTGCTTTGAATAGAATACCTCATTAATCAGAAATTAAATAATGAGTTTTTGTCTAGCTCCACAACTCCTTTATCTAACCAACTACTCGAACAAGATCCTCAAGAGTTCAATTTAGGATCAAGCAGTTTACACTTTATATCCAACAATATATGTTTATAATTAATATTTTATTATGAGATTAAAAATTTCATACAAATTAAGGGGGTAAAAAGGAAAAGTTGTCACTTACGTGTCACTATAAATGTCTTCTCCAAAAGTGTTGAAGTTAAGATGAATCAGATTCTTGCCCACTAATTTTGTGTATTCGCATGTTTAGTAGCAAATTTACAATATTCATCAAAATAATAATATCGTCTCAGAATCTCCTTTTCCTCCTTAGGTAAATGTAATCATAGGGGACAAAGTCTTCAGAAAGTGCCTCAAACTTGTATCTGAAGAAACTCAGAGAATGGATCTTCCCCAATATCATCCTTCTATTCCTTTCAAAAATTGGACAAATGTAATTGATTTATAGAGCAATATCATTGTAACACCAACTTTGGTTTCATAAACCGGACATTATGTCATTATCGGCATTGTCATTGTATCAGAGTATATGATGCAACCACTTTTGTTTTGAACAATAGTGACTAATTAAAATTGCGTTATTGGTCAATATCGATGAAGCATTTGTTGTTTTCATAGCAAGAGAAGACCCACAATTTATTAGATGCCAATTCAATGTAGCTAAAACAACGGTATGGGTAGTTGTTGTTTACTTTTTTTAACTGTATATATTATGTATGTAGACATTATTTTAAATTTAAGGTTGTCTATTTGTGTTAATGGCGATTATTGCTTGACTCAATCGCATTTATATTCTTCTACTAAGATTAATATATGCCAACTTTATAACAGTTAAATCCCTCAATTTCATGTTCCTCTATCAAATCTTTTCTCATCACTAATATGTTTCGATGGCATTTTATTAAATTGGCAGTTTAATAAATGCATAGATAATTTTAACTTCAACTTAATTTAAGTAGAATATATCGATAGTGTATATATTTTTATATTATTATTTATTTATAAATTAGTAAATTATTAAAAAGTGTTAATTCTTGTAATATTTTATAATTGGCTGACTCAGAATTAGTTTTTTAATTTATTAAATTATTTAATATAAATATTTTAATAAAATAATATATTTTAATATATTCAAGTCACTAAAAATTAGCTAGTGTGAGATTGAAATAATGTATATAAAATCTTGATTTTAACTTTATTATTTTCATTATTATACATTTCAATTCACTCATAACTAAGATGCATACTAAATAACACGATATGTTCTACATGTAAATTTTTTTAGTAATTGAATGATTAATGTAAGGATTTATTTTCTATAAATCTGATTTTTTTTTTTGTTTTGCCTCAGCTCATTATAAAAGAAACTAAAAAACAAATAATTATCTAAAAATATAAAAAAAATTATGAGATTAAATTATCCTTTCTTTGAATAATATTTTATTAATAATTTGTCTCTCAAAAATAAAAATAAATTAATTTTATAATTATCAAGATAATAATTAGTAACGACCGATATAAAAAAGAAGGAAAAGTTTATATAAAAATTAATAATTTGTTTTTTACCTTATCAAATGAAAAAATAATTTAAAAATTTCTAAAAAGGACAATTATTTCAAAATGGAGGGAGGTCTCGTTTTACATAAAAAAATTGAGAGGTTTAATTGTTACAAAAAAACATTATTGAGCGAACAAGATTACACGTTAATTATAATAGAGGCACTAAAAATAATTACATATAATTATTTTTTATTATAACTTTTAACTTTGTTCAATTAAATAAGCTTATCAAATCAAATTTTAATTTATTATATTTCAAATTTTAATTTATATCATTATAAAAATTTATTTATTAATATTTTAACGTTGTATTAGCATTTTATTAATATAATTTAAAAAAATTAAACTATTAATATATATATATATATCATAAATTTATACTAACAAATTTTTTTATTACTATACAATATTAGTATATACTATCAATAAATGTTAGTACAATACATTATTTGTTAATATAGACCTTCAAAATTTATACTAATAATTTAATTTATTAAAAAAAATTATCTAACATTTGATAAATTTTGTATATTAATAATGAATTCTTTTATAATATATTGAATAGAGAAATTAAAAAATAAAATTTTAAATAACTAATTAGTTATAATTAAAATGAAAATTTGATCTCTTAGTATTTTTACTCCAATTTAATCTTTTAATTTTTAATTATAAAAAAAATCCTTTAATATTTCAATTGTCTCAATTTATATTTTTCTATTAATTTTTTCACCCTATAACTTTTAAATTTTTATTTTATTCTTCTCAAAATTTTCATAAATTAAACACAAAACAAACTATTTTACATCTTTTTTCACTTAAGATCTATTAAATAAACTATTTTAAATATTATGTTCATTTAAAATTATAAAATCCATAATATGAAAGCACGTCATCATCAAGACCTACATCATACAATCATGTTATGCATGTGACCCAAACTGCAATATTAGAAACAACCAACTTGTTATTGCAAATGCTGGTGATTCTCGTTGTGTTATATCACGGAATGGTCAGGCATAAAATTTACCTAGAGACCACAAACTCGATCTTGAGATTGATAAGGAAATAATCTTAAAAACGGGTGGTTTTATTCATGTGGGATGAGTTAATGGCAGTTTAAATCTTGCAAGAGCTATTGGTGACATTTCTTCTGGCTAAAAAACAAATTGTAACTGCCAATCCAGACATAAATGTAGTTGATCTTTGTGATGAAGATCAATTTGTGGTGTTAGCTTGTGATGGCGTATGGGATTGCAAGTCAAGTCAGCAATGGGTTCATTTTGTTCATCAACAATTGCGCATGGAAATGGGAACTTTCTGAAGTGTGTGAAAGTGTACTTGACCAATGTTTGGCGCCATCAATTGCTGGTGGCAAGGGATGTGATAACATGACCATGATCTTGGTACAACACTGGTAGAAAAATAGCTTTTTACATCGATTGTTATAGACTTTTTACATCGGTTATTTGAGCGGTATTGAAGCGGGCGATATAGAAATTTAGACTTTCTACATCGGTTCTACAACCGATTAGAAAGTACATTTTCTAAATCGGTTAAAACGAAAACCGATGTAGAAATTAATACTTTCTACATCGGTTGTGACTGTAACCGATATAAAAAGTGAACTTTCTACATCGGTTGTCGTTTAACCGATGTAGAAAGTCTGACTTTTTACATCGGTTATGGTCACAACCGATGTAGAAAGTGACTTTTTACATCGGTTAAGGTCACAACCGACGTAGAAAGTTTATATTTTTTTAAATGTTTTTTTCTTTTAGGGAAATTGCAATATTATTTATTCACAATACCTGTGTATATAAACAGAATACCAGGCAGACAATACAGAAATTACAGAGTCTATATAATTAAAGTAAATACATCAATATTTATTATAAAATATAATAAAAACAAACTAAAAATCTAAAAATCCCATGAATTCAACCCAAATTGGCAACCTCAATCAGAAATTCCCCCCAACGTCTCCTGATATCATCAATCTCTTCATCCAATAGAGGTTTTGGATTGTCAAATATCTACAAAATGTTTTTGATTAAAATTAGTGAACATGTCATATTATGCATTAAAACTAAATAATTAAATGAGGACAATTGTAATTACCTGGTGCCAAGAGTTAACAATAGAAGCCGAGACAATGAGAAACATATGTCTCATCACATAATATCCACACTCGGTTCCTCCGGGTTGTCTTGGACACTTCAAAAAAATAAAAAGAGTATGAAATATAATTAGAGATGTTGATAAAAGAATATATAATAATTGAATAACTTTTAATAAAGTACTTACCTTTGGAATTATCCATACAGGCTTTTTAATATTTGATGGATGCGTCCCTTTTAACCGAAGTCGAGCATTCATTGCTCTACAGTAAAATAAAAAGCAAATGAATACCTTTGACAATAACAAGTTATATGAATATAAATACCAAAATCATAAAAACTTACAAATCTATAATGCCCTTTATGTCTTTCTTTGGTTTTTGCCAAGCAGAGCATAGAAATACAACTACATTCCGCTTGGGACAAATAATGATTAATTGCCAATGGGCCCTACAAAATATGGATGACAATGAACAAAAATTAGGAATTTAATTGAATTCATGAAATAAAGAAATTAAGTATTGACTTACGATTGAAAATAGGGGGCTAGGTAACAGTCTTTATCAGACTGCAATCTCCTCTGAAGATATCCCTGTATCTCAGCTACCTTGTTCCCAGTTTTCTGCATATGAACTGGGTCCAGGAATCCATAGAGGTGTAAGTTACCTCTTTCAGTGCAGATACGATTCAGGTACCTAATATTGCGAATAATTTTCATATGTTAGCTTTTGATAATGAAATAATTCAAGTAAGGTTTAGAAATTTACTTACATCAACCATAATTGTAGAACTGTTACACATAGAAGATCGTTACCCACAACCAACTCCAATATATCCTTTTTAGTAATATAGAAGGGGATAGGTGTGGGCTTCCCTATGATATCCGGTTCCATTGTTATTTGCAAAGTTTGTTCGCCCAAGTTCATGGCGATACCAAATAGACGTGTGAGCAAATCAACCTCATATTTCTTTGCAGGAGGCTCAGGAAGATCTGCTTTAGCATTTAAATCAATCTTCTTCCCACGATCTTCCTTATAAACCTACGATAAATTCACAAAATAGTAAGATATATATATATATATATATATATATATATATATAGACACACATAATATATATATTAAAAAATTAATAACGTAGGCTAAAATTATCTAATACCTGAGGTTGAACTCGCTGCACAAGTCTCCTCGGCCATATAATGAAATGGTTGGGGGCTTGCCCCACGACATAAACCTCCTCAATAAGGACAGGAACAGGAGCATCTGCATCTTCAACCCGTTCAACCACCACTCTAACATGATCATCATCAATTTGCTGGTGATGGATGGTTGAACCCAAGGTGTAGACTTTCCCAATTGCTACCAGACGATATGGATCATCAACATATAACTCATAATCGTCTGTACCTGCATCCACATCCTCTTCTCCCTGTAGTTGGTCCTCTGTCGGAGCACAACTTCCCTTTGTGCTCACGTGCCTAGGAGAAGGTGATGGATGGTGACCCTGTGTCTGTGTTTGGGAAAGTCCCAAAGATGCAAGCTCCTGCCTAAGCTCCTGCCTAAGCTCCTGTCTGAGCTCTTCTCGAAGTTCTTGCCGCAGTGCTTGCCTCATGTCTTCACGCATGACGTCCAACTCATCTCTAGACACCAAACCTTCTTTGGATGTCTGTCTAGAAGACAATCCAAAGTACTATCTAAGGCCAACACCTCAGCCAATTGCACGAACACGCCCTGGATGCTCCGGTTGGCCAATAGTTGTACTTAAGATGTCATCCCGGCCAGTTGGAACAAAGACTCCTTGTGAGCTTTGTTCAACCAAAGAATCCTACAAAATAAAAGATGACCGTTATCAGTAATGTAAATGTTTGAAGATAAATAAAATGAAAATTTACAAAATTGTGTGATTACTTACAATCTTCTCAGCAACAATGCGAGAAGGTTCTGATGTGTACTCTCCAGTTGCCTTTTGGCATGCCCTCTTCCATTTCTCATGGCGTGAAGGTGGAGAGGGTGGAGAGAGAAGTGTAGAGGGGTCTGCTTCAGATGATTGCTGACGTTCTTTCGACTTCTGGTCCATCAGCCTCTCCTGAAGCAACTCATAACCCCCACAAGATAATCTGTGGGGGTAAAAGTTCTTAGCAGAAATTTGTTGAGCCTTCTTTCTTTTCTCCTGTTATAAGAAAGCAAATCATTTAATCATAATATTGCTTATATTAGTCAATTAAAAAAATAAAATATTAGAAAGATACATACAACGAATGCAGGATCCATTCGAGACTCAACAAATCTCTGCCAAGTGTCTTGATCAAGGAACTGGTACTCCTCATAAGGAGACACATCCTTGAGTGACCCATATATATATATTTGCTGGTGAGATGTGTCTTGAAGCCCCTCCAGCGCTCACCAGCAAATGAAAGCCACTTCCTCTTCAGGAAGTTAGTGTTTGGTACGTCATATGTAAGCTACATAAAAGAAGATGTAATTGGTTAGTGAATGATAAATTTATGGAAAAACGTAAAGCTTTAAAGTTAAATACCATGATAGTCTCCCAAATTTGATCCTTGACTCGCATCTCAACATCATCCCAATCCTTCTTCAAAATACTGGCCTTGCTTCGTCCAAGGAGGGCCATATAACTCTTAAAATTTGTCTTGTTTGGCCCTAATGGATTCCCAGTGGCCTAATCAAACTGTATGGGAATCCTTTGCTCACCGCTTCGACTAAGGGTTAACTCCCTTAACCGTGTGGCTCATCTTCCCTTCTTTTGCCGAGAAGGAGGGTTCTCAAACCCACTTTGTGAAGGAGGAACCTCTGAAGGGTCAGCCATGTATCTGTTAAAAGCAGAGAAAATAAATATGAAAAAATTATTGAATAGAAATAATAAATACAATTCATATTTACATTGCAAATGACAACCTTAACAGAAGCAGTGACAGAAACAGAAACAGGCAAAACAGAGACCTAAACAAGCAAAGGCTAAGGCTATCTACCTCATACAAAGTAACAGGAAAAGCAAAGGCTAGGCTAAGACTAAGGCAAAAGAGAAACAAGCAAAACAGAGACCTAAACAAGCAAAGGCTAAGGCTATCTACCTCATATATATTAACAGGAAAAGCAAAGGCTAGACTAAGACTAAGACAAAACAGAAACAGGCAAAACAGAGACCTAAACAAGCAAAGACTATAGCTATCTACCTCATATATATTAACAGGCAAAACAAAGGCTAGACTAAGACTAAGGAAAAACAGAAACAGGCAAAACAAAGACCTAAACAAGCAAAGGCTATGGCTAACAACTAACAACTAATGCAGAAACAGAAACAGGAAACAGAGACCTAAACGACGCTGTAACGATGTACCGGTGTAGACGACGCTGTAGACGACGACGTAGACGAAGACGACGACGACGTAGACGAAGACGGTGACTTTGAGCATGACGGCGGCTTTGAGAACGACGGAAGCTTTGGAAGCTTAGAGGAACTGAGTTAGGGCAGGAATCAAGTGTTTACAGTTATGAGGACGACAACGGTCGCATCAGCTATAGAGGAGGGAAAACAGACTTTTTACGTCGGTTGTTTCAGAGAACCGACGTAAAAAGAACTTTCTACATCGGTTGCTTGATAACCGATGTAGAAAGTCACTTTTTACATCGGTTATAAAGCAACCGATGTAGAAAGTGCCTTTCTACATCGGTTATCAAGCAACCGATGTAGAAAGTTTAAATTTTTTTACAAAAATGCCACCGGCTGTTTTTCTACATCGGTTATAAAGAAACCGATGTAGAAAGTGTCAAATTTATTTACAAAAATTCCATCGCCTTTTTTCTACATCGGTTGGCGAATAACCGACGTAAAATCCTGTTATAAAAAACTATTTTTCTACCAGTGCAGTTAAAAAAACTAGCTGAGTTCTGTGCACTAGCAAAAGAGCAATCCTCTTCAAACGACCAAACTGAATCTAAAACAATACTAAAGAGCAGTGAAAGTTAGTATTAGTTCGTAGCAACAGGACAAATATGTATTATATGCTGTTATGGTCAACATTTTGAACTTGTAGCCTGCTTCTAGTGATCTAGACTTCTTTAGGGTTATACACTACCATTGATGAGTTTTTACAGTTTTAAATGTCATAGGTCTTCTATTGTTTAGGACATCGTGAACATTTTTTCCCCTTTATATTTTTCTATCTATCATTCTTTCTTTTTATATTACATTGTTATGTTTGCTCCAATTTTAGTTATTTATTTAGAACCTTTGCGATGAATCCTATGTTGCCTTTTAAGTAATTTGACTTGAGTTTCTTCACCTATAAGAATCTTTAATTACGAACTTGGAAGGATAGCTTGTTCCTCTTTCTTCATAGATTTTCCCTTTGTAAATAATGTATCCTTGAAATTTTTTTTCTTCTCACTATTTAAAATAAAAATAAAAAATTACGTCAAGAGTATTTCTATTTGCTTATTTCCTTTAATCTTGTGATAAAAAAATAATTTTAATGATTTATTTTCAATAGAAAAATTTCAGATTTTAAATTAACATGTTTTCGTTTTAAAATCAACCTAATTTGCACCATTGAGTCAAGATATGAGTTTATTTATAACCCAATTATCAATTGTTCTTGATCACACGAATCAATTGTCTCTTAATCTTCACCAATGACTGATCAACCTAAAATCATTGAACAAAGAATTGAAAAATTAAAAGGTAGTATTAGGGAAATACTAGGTCTACTAAAACAATTAACATAAAAGAATGAAGATAACAAGAACTCAAATAACAATGATGCTAATGGTGGAGAATATTCTCAAGTTGATGTGGAAGAAGTATCTGAGGTTGTGATCGTCACTCTTAATAATGATAAAAAAGTTAAGGAGGAGGAGGCAAGAATGCTAAGCAAGATGGAGATATTGGAAGAAAATGTGAGAACTATGTAAGGAATAGAAGCCTATTGGAGTTTACACATGAAATATTTGTTTGTTCACTAACATTGAAATATTAAAAGTTCCTAACTTTGAAAAGTTTAAAGGAAAAATAGGTTCCATTCTCCATTTAATCATGTATACTCAAAGTATGGTTGTTTACCATAACAATTAGAAGCTAATGATTCACGTCTTCCAACATAGCCTTGTTGATAGTGCCTTAACTTGGTTTTTTCACCTTGAGAAAAAGCCAAACTAGGAGTTGGTGTAGTTTGGTTGAGTTGTTTGTGAAATAGTACCAGTTTATCACTGATATTGCCCTAGATATATTTGACTTATAAAGGATGAAGAAAGTAGAATTAGAAATATTTAAGGAATACACTTAGAGGTGAAAAGAAAAGGCTTCCTAAATCCAACCCCCTTTGAATGAGAATGAAATTGTCAGGCTGTTTTTTGAAAATCTTGGATAGAGCATATTTTAAGAAGTTATTGGGTTATGTTACTAATCATTTTTCTAATGTGGTGATAGTTGGGAAACAAGTGGAAGATGTTGTTTGAGAAGGTAAATTGAGTGGGCCAAGTTTACATAAAAACAGCTCAAAAAAAAAACTTCAAGAAAAAATGAGAGATCCATGTGATCAATTTTGCAAATCATCCACCTAAAAATAAGCCACAAAAGCCTACTTACCAACCGATATCATTTCTTGTGCCACCTAATCAACAATATTCTTATCATCCTTACCTCTCAAACTATCCTAGCCCATACTTTTCTATCCTATTAACTGGAACCCCAACTCATTTCCCAGTATACAACATATCATTTTTCAATAATCCATAAGGCCAATCTAATCAAACAAAGAAGGAGAAACCAAAATTTGATCCAATACCAATATCATATTCTGAGCTTTATGATACTTTGTTGAAAGATAATTTAGTTTCTCCCGATGTTCCACGGGCTGCATCAAATCCACATCCAAAATGGTATAACTCAAATGAAGCATGTAAGTATCACATGGGAGCTCCTAGGCATTCAATTAAGACATGTTGGACATTTAAAAATTGTGTGAAAAGAATGAGACATATGGAAAGATTGGTCTTTGAGGAAAAAAAGCCTGCAGGGATAACCATTGAGACTAATCTATTAGGCAAACACTGAGCCCATGATATGAAAGCTTTTTGTTTTGTCACTATCCTTTTTATGTTTTTTCTTCTTTCTTTTAATATCTCTTTGAAATTTTCTTCCATTTTGAATAGTTATAATGTAATCTTGTTTTTCTTCTAGCAATGAAATTATCATTTGTTGTTTATATGGAGCTTTTATACTATTGTTTAGTAATCTTCAATATAAAGAGAACTAAAAAAAGAAGAAAAAGTTCATTTTTTGTTTATATGGAGCTTTTATACTATTGTTTAGTAATCTTCAATATAAAGAGAACTAAAAAAAGAAGAAAAAATGAAAGGTGTAAAAAAAAGGAAAATAAATACATTTTATAAAATTTTTGTTTTGAAGTTAAAGTTTTGATAATAAGTAATCATGATTTGAGATCAAGTTGACCATCTTTCTTTATCCTAAAAGAAATGAACTATTATCCTTTGTTATCTATTTTGGGCCTAAATTTTTTTTCTCAAATAACCTTGGACAAGGATCATCCCTTGGATTGTTGGATATCTTTCATATTGTTTGAAGAGAAAAATAAAAGAAAAAAATTTTAAAAAGTCATGAAGAGTGAAAAATATATATACAAGAAAGGTGAAAAATGCATAAATAGAATATTGTGTGTGATTAAAGATCCTTTGTCTCAATGAACCTATAAACACCTATTTGAGTCTTGAGTATTCTTTCTTTCATAACCTTTTAACCTTTGACCATATTACAAGCTTAATAAATTTCATTTCAATTCATAATGATTGATTCTATTTTCTTAAAATTTAATTGTAATATAATCTTTCTTGGTCATTTTTAAATTAATCATCCATTGCTCATATAAAAAAATAAAAAAGTAAAAGAAAAGAAAAAAAAAGGAAGAAAAGAAAATAAACAAAATAAAATGAAATGAGTTGTAAAAGATACTTGTGATGTCTGCTTGATGGATACAAATTTTAAGTTGATTCATTAAAAGATTAAGGTAAGACCAATAGTTAAAGCCTTAACTTGGATGCTAATGTTATCTCACGTCAAAAGGAAGTTTAAAAATTATGACTTATTCATTAAATTGGTGTTGTATTGAATTTGAATGCATCCCTTATCATTACCTTTCAAAAACAATTTCATTTCCTCCCAATCCATGAGACCTCTCCTTTAATAAATAAGCAAGAAATTTTCATGCTCAATGATGCATGCCTTTAAATAAAATATCTTTGAACATAACATTATTTTTCTATTTCATGTATTTCATAATCTAGTTTTGATTGATGAGGTTTTCTTTAAGTTTTTTTTTCTTGGATTTCTAGCTAACTTTCATAACTTGCCCTTATTTATAGACTCTGAGTTGTCCAATAATCTTTTTATTATTATTATTTTATTATTTGATATAAACTCACCTTGTTTTTTCCTTAAGTTTTCTGGTGTGTTTTTGTGGGTTCTTGAGCAATCCTTTTTATCTTAATGTTTACATTACCTACATGTTAGACACATGTGTTAATTGTTATTATGTTTGTGTTCATTATTTTTTTGGTATAATGTGAAAAAGGATAAGGTTTGAACCCACGATCTCATATAAAACTATTTTAATCCCTAACCCTCAATCACTTGACCAATCCTTGTGGTTTATTTGTGTTAATTACTTGATTTGATTGGTGTTATTAATTTCATCCTTTATTTAGTAAATTATGTATTATAACATGAAAATTTGTCTTAATCTTTATTATTTTTGAGAAGCTAAATTCTTAACTGTAGACTCCTTACAAACGTATATCATATAGTGTGTTCTATTACTTTGATCAAGTTCACTATATTTCGCACATATACAAGCCCTTTTTCTTACACAGAGTAACATAAGCTTTATATAAGTAACATAGGATAAAAATTATTACTATTATATGGTTATCAAGTAGTAATAACATTAGATAAGTGGTGAGTAATTAGTGTTTAAATCATTTGTAAGGAAATCTAGAAATAAAATTAGGTAAAGTTATAAGGGGATCCAAAGTTCTGTACCTATCCATAACTTTGCACATGTATTCTTCACTTTTGTTTTTATTTATTTATGCTTTCTTATTCTTATCTCTCACACTCAGATAAAAACCTCTATTTCGGTAGCTCAAAAATCAAAATATAAACTTCTTCTATAAATTGTTGGCATATTCTTTATAAAATTGACACTAGGGGTTTAAAATATTCTCATTCTACAATGATGGGTATACATGGTTGTGGATTAAACGTGATTTATAGTTTTACACTCATGTTTCACACACATCACTCACATATAGTAACATAAAACTTAGGCATAAAATACATATCAAATTATCCATTTTCATTATAAAAGCATATACACCCTCTTATATATTATTCCATATTTCAGTACTAGGAACACATACATACCTACACATATACCATACAAATTAGTTAGCAACAAAACGCACACACGCACATACACACATACCTCAATCATACAAAACTATTCAGCAAAGCCATTCACCAATATTCTTACACATATGCTTAGATGTTCATTATTTATTCTTCCATTAATTCTATGCAAAATCATACACTCTAGATACAATAATGATGAAAATAAAACATAAATTAAAACAATTAAAAAATCCAGATTAAAGGAAATCTAATTCTTCATGGTCATTATTGCTATTTTTCTTCCACTTTTTCCTTAATAAAACCATGGCTTTCCTCCTTTGACACCAACATAGTATACATGCCCTTAAAGTATCTAGCATCAACAAAATGGGTCAGTAAAAATCAACATAGGAAATAAAATATGTAAACTAGAAAATTTAAGTGCTCCCTCTTCACCTTTATTGTCACAAGCTTGAAGCTTTTGCTTGCTTAGTCACCATCATCAATGATGATGCTTCTTGCATCCCTGCCATGTGTGTGATCCTTGCCACCATAGGACTAAAGAAAGCCTATGTTTCATCATCAAACCCGCACCAACATCAATATTGGAAAAGTAAACCCTCACATCCACATATTCCTTCCATTTACTTAGAACCTCCCTTTTGTTATTGCCACCACGATGTATGGTGATGATCCTATTCTTCCATGGTTCTCAATCTCCTCCCAAGAATATCCCACTCTGATCTCCCTTTGCTTTTCTCCCACAATGTCTCTCACCATCTCCACCTAATCAAGGCCAATAACGAAGCCATGCTTGTTGATAAATGTTCATTTATTTGCGAAAATTAGTTATAATTACGATATGATTTATGATTATTTAATTGTAATTCTACCTAATTTTTCTTATTTTTTCAAAAATGGTCATGCAAGTAAGAAATATGAAAATAGACAAGTTTTGAATCAAAAAAAGAGGGTAAAAGGAGCATAAAAGGATAAGACATCTACTACAACAATGTCATGTTTAATGCAACAATGCTACGTTAGGCCTACGACGTTATAAGATGACTTAAAATAGTTGTGACGATTAAGGAAATGACTAGGTTAAGCCCAGTCCATGACTGTGAAACCCTAACTCACATCTACAAAAAGAAGGCTTTTGCCACACCATTCAGGAGAAACTTTAGTACCAATTTTGTTTTCATCTCTCTCAATATCCTTCCGTAGAATTTTGGAGGCAGAAACCCTTCCATAGTATGAATTGCAACGTCTTATTGACAACTTTGTTGACTCTACCATTTTGTCATTCTTTTTATAGAATTAGGATTATGGATAGGGATGGAAGTAGGCCGAGCCGAGCTAGGCTTTGAGTGTTCAAGCTTGGCCTGTTTAAAAATTTTGAGGCATGAGCCTGAGCCTGTTATTTGTTAAAGACTTTTTTTTTTGTCAAGCCTTGGCATGATTTAAAGCCTACAAGGCCTGCAAGTCTATTTAAAAGCCTACATAATAAAAAAATTCAATAAATAAACTTAAAACCTATATAAATAATTGATTTAAAAGACTTGCAAACTTAAAGCCTACAAAATAAAAAGTCATTAAATAGGCCTAAAACATATATATATATATATATATTAATATTATATAAATAAAATATAAAATAAATATTAAACAAATATAATATATTAAAATAAATATAAATATATAATATATAAATATAAATAGGCCTCTAAATAGGTTAAATAGGTTTTCTTATAAGCCTAGGTCTGACTTGTTTATCTAAAAAGGCTTTTTAACAAGTCTGAGCCTATCTATTGATTAAACGAGCCGAGCCAAGATAGACTTTAAATGAGCCGAATCGTAAGCCCCTGTTGGACGGCGTTGTTCACTTCTATCCCTAATTATGGATTATTTGTTTTGATTAGTATGCTTTTGTTTGTCTTATCTCTCAATGTGTAACTAATCCCTAAATCATGGGGCTTTGGTGAAACTTAGAATATAACCAATTGAACCTCTTTTCCTTTTTATGAATGATTCGGTATTTCTATTCAATTATATTTTCTTATTATACATAATTAATTAATGAGAATTAATTTCTAAGTTAATTGGGGGATAGGCTACTGTACCATTGTCTAATTAACAGAATTATAAGGTAAACTGAATTTAAGAGTTTTGGAGGATCAATCGGAATCCTTGGTTTTTAATCCGTTATTAATTTAACAAGTTCGCATGTTTTTTATGCTTCTCTTAATTATATACCTCGCATGATCATTGGGGATGGTAACTTAAGGGAAAGAATATTGCTATTACATAATCATTGAGTAGTAATAAAATAAGAATGGATGGTTAGCAATTGACTCAAATCATTCGTAGAGGGAGTTGGGGTAAAATTGTGTAAAGTTATAAGGGAAACCAAAGACCCATGTTTTTCCATAATTGACATATTTGAACTCGTATTTGTGATTTTCTGTCAGTAAATCACTTACTCTCATTTTGTTCCCTTTTTACATTCACGTTAAATATTTTTAAACAAATCCTTTTCTGATGAGCTCAAAAATTAGGATTTAATCATTATTTAAGAGTATTGAAATAGTCTTTGTGGAACGATATTAAGGGTTTTAAATATCCCTTTCTACACCGATGGATGCAGTTTCCCGTGCGTAAAACTTTGTACGCACAACACTTGTCTACAATGACCTCCCCTTCTCTTAATTGCAACGACAATCTCCTTTTCCTTTCCTTCTTGTTCTTCCTAGGTTCCTAGAAAACCCTAAAATTCAGTCCCATCCCTCAAAATCCCTAATTCCTTTTTAAGGTTTAAGAAACTTTTGATTAATTTCAAATGGGATGATTTTTCTAGGTCAATTTAATAACTGGGGTAAATTTGGGCCAATCCCAAATCAACCCTGACAACCCAAAATTACCCCACTTTTATCTTCTTATCTAATAAATATGATATTAAAAAAAATCCATGTATAAAAGGTAGTGGATTACAAGATGGAAATCATATTTTCTTGGGACACCAATTTTTTATCATAGTTCTTAATTAGAATTTCTTATTATGAGTCATAAATGTGTAGGAGCATAATCAAGTCTATTTAGAATATTTTCAATAAACCTATTTATTATTTTTTATTTAAGAGATCAAACAATTTTTAAAAATTAAAATTACACATTTAATTTAAGGGTATCGTTATTTGGAATAGGCAAGTAGGATGCTAACACCTTCATTACTTGTAAATAAGGTGACCAATAAGATTTTCAAGGTAAATGGATATTGAATTGAACCATTTTATGAAAATTTTCAAGATCATATGTTGCAGGAAGTGAATTTATACAATTTCACACACTTAGCATGTCATCAAAAGTAGTTTGTCTTATTCAATGTCTTTTATTTTACTTATTCTATAACTATGAATGATGAAAATCATTGAATTTTTAGCTTTATTGATATTTGAACTGGAACAAGTAAAACATAAGTGTGGGGAAAATATAAGGTTAGGACTTTTATTTATTTTATTTTCTTCTCTCTCTCTCTCTCTCTCTCTCTCTCTCTCTCTCTCTCTCTCTTGTTTTTGTTTCATCATTTGAACCTTCCACTTGTTATCCTTAGCTATTATATATAATTCATCTTAATCATTACACCATAGTGAGCCTCTAGGGATCTACACTTGAGTGCTTATATAAAAGAAAATGGAGGCAATTCTCACAAAGATCAAGTTTTAGTACCTCAGTCATCCTTGAGATATTGTTAAAGACATTTACAATTGAAGACTTGAAAGACTGAAGACACTAACATGTTTAGGTCTTCTAGAAGATATGTGTTAGATTATTGAAGGTAAGGCATGTTTAGCACATCAATTTCAAGATTCATTTATTAAATACATGCTAGGTATTGGAAGAAGTTCTTGTGCTAAGAAATAAAGAGGGAAAAGAATGGAAATTTGTTACATGTATATATGATGAACTTGTAACATACAATGCAAAAGCATCGAAATGGATTCAAAATATTAAGAGTATAGAAAACAATTCATAAAGGATGGATTGAGTAAGGAGTCTTCAAAATTTTGAGATACATCCTAATAGGCATACCTAGGGCTCCTTCTTTATTTATTTAAATTATTCTACAAGAAAACAAAAGTTATAATCTTGGAAATCCGACTTTAAATTGTCAAATTACAAGACACAAAAGTAGAGGAAGATGTGAGCCACAATCACAATTATTGTTCCTTTTCATATGTTTATCATTTAGAGTATATTTTCAATTTATTAGGACATATTTTTTTTACATGTTCACCCATCCTTATATTTTTCCTATTTGACAATCACTTTTCCCTTTAACAAAAATTTTGAACTTCTGTTGCTAAAATCTAATTCTGCAATATTTTAGTGATCTTTGTATCTAATATTGAATCCTTATAAATCATTACTCTTAGATGTGACTAGCATGGTGTCTTTTCTCCAAATAGAATGAAGGATCATCCATGCATAGGTTCAATGTTGTTTATGTTTTTTGTGGATCCATCCTTGGAAAGGATGGAGAGGTTCAACATGCAACTTATAATAAATGCAAAGTGGGCACGACAATTTCATGTGGAAAACATGTTAATGATCACCATATAAAGTCAACCCAAAGTAAATGCACTATAGGACAAAATAAGAAATGAAAATATTCCTTTAATCATAGTTAAGGTTAATTAATCTTGATTAATTAAAATTAACCATACTGAGGAAAAGATAAACTTGATTAGTGACAAAGTCAGCGTCATTAACACTAATATAATTCTAAAAGTATAATTTTTCACATTTTGAATTATTTTGGAAAATAAAAATTCCATGCAAAATTACCAAAATACCTTTAAGTGAAAAATTATTCCTACTTTGCCTTTGCTTGACCAAATTCACTTCCCTTTGGGAGGTCTCATTTGTTTCATATTTCACTCCCTAAACAATTAGAAAGTGATGCAAATTAAACGGATCTTTCCTTGAGTTGATTCATTTAGACAAAAAAATAGGATTATAGCGAAAACAAATCAAAATTAAGACTTCGATAATTGTAATAATAGAATATGGAAAAAAAGGAATGGGGAAAGTGCCACACCCTCAATTCTATAGACAAAGAAGAGTGATAAGCTCGATGTAGAATCGTGACAAGAGTATGAAAAACCTTTGATAAGATCCAAGCAATGGTTCATTCTCAGAACCCTAAGAGACACACAAGCTCTCTCAAGAGGGAAAACCTTAATTATTATTATCATAAAACTTGTCTCCTTAAGGAGAGTTACATAAGTATTTATAATAGATCTAAAACCCTAAATGTTTAGTAGCCAATAGTGTCCGACCCACTAACATAATAAAATAAAAATTACAAATCCTAAAAAAGGCTTAATAACCGTTACGACCAAGCCCATTAAAAAAAAAAACTAAACCTATGTTATTAATTACTAGAGTAAACATAATGTTCTAACCCAAAATACAAATAAAACAAGGATTGAGCTAAAATAAGTTAAAGTTGGTTCTCTTATTCTAATTCTTTATTTTGTACACAATGGACTAGTTTTGTACTCTTTTCCTCCATATCTTAAGCTACCTTAAACATAGTTATAATCATTTGATTTAAGGTCTCTTTGACTTCTTTTCCTTTGACCTTGTCATAGGACCTCCAATCCCTTGCAGGAGATCTTCCTTTTTATCTCTCTCATTATTTATCATTATTCTTTATTGGTTCTCATCATCCCATTCTTGCTTTAATTAATTCATCCTTAAATTACGATCGTTATCATCTTCATCAAAAGCACAAAGGTCAGAAACATTAAAAAGTTGTGCTCACCCCATACTCACTACACAAGTCAATTTTATAAGCATTATCGTTGATCTTTTGTAACACTTGGAAAGGTCCATCTCCCCTTGGTTGGAGTTTTGATTTTTTTTTATGAGGGAAATTTCTCTTTTCTTAGGTGGATTCATTCCCAATCTTCAGGTTCAAGCACGCTTTTCTTTCGATTTTTATTGGCATTTTGAGCATAACACTCCCATTTTGTTTCAATTTGAGCATTAACATGTTCATGAAACTTCTTCAAATATTCAGCCTTATACTTTCCATCTATATGCTCAAAATAAGAATTGTTAGATAAAGGTAATAAATCAAGAGGAGTTAGGGGGTTAAATCCATAAATAATTTCAAAAGGTGAATGTTGCATAGTAGTATGAACCACCTTATTGTAAGCAAATTCAACATGTGGCAAACAATCTTTCCAAGTCCTAATAATGTTCTTAATGATAGCCCTAAGAAGAATAGAGAGGGTTCTGTTGACCACCTCAGTTTGCCCATTAGTTTGAGGGTGACAAGTAGTAAAGAAAAGAAGTTTTGTACCAAGTTTGTTCCATAGAGTCCTCCAAAAGTGGCTAAGGAACTTGGTATCATGATCTAAAACAATACTCCTTGGCATTCCATGAAGTTTCACAACTTCCTTAAAGAATAAATTGGCTATGTGACAAGCATCATCAACCTTCTTGTAAGGTACAAAATGCTTTATCTTTGAAAACCTGTCAACTATCACAAAAATTGAATCTTTCCTATTTTTAATTTATGGTAATCCTAAGATAAAGTCCATAGATAAATCTTCCCAAGCCTTTTACATACGATGCATCTTTCACAAATTTTCTACAAATCATGCTTTAACGAGGCTAATAAAAATGCTCGTGTAACATATATAAAGTTTTTTAAGCTCTAAAAGGTCCCATTAAACCCATTTCATGAACTTCTTTACTAATAAAATCTCTTAAGGAACTTTTAGGCACACACAATCTAGTATTTTTGAACAAATATCATTATGCTCATGAAATCCTTTTTGAACCGTTTTATCACAAGAAGTATATATATGAGGGACTCATAATCATGCACATACATTTCTTTAATATGTTCAGAACCAAGCAATTTAGTTTCAAGAGTGGAAAGTAACGCATACCTTCTAGAGAAGGCATCTGCTACCATATTTGTCTTTCTTTTTTATGCTTGATAATATAAGGAAATGGTTCATGGAACTCAAACCATTTGGCATGTCTCTTAAGTTTTCCTTATCCCTTCAAATACTTCAAGGATTCATGATCACTATGAATGAAAAATTCTTTAGGCAAAAGATAATGTTGTCATGTTTGTAATGCTCTAACAAGTGCATACAATTCTTTATCATAAGTTGGATAATTAGTAGTAGCTTCATTTAATTTTTCACTAAAATATGCAATAGGATGACCCTATTGAAGTAAAACAGCCCCAATACCCACATTAGATGCATCATATTCAAATGATTTGGAAAAATTAGGTAATGCAAGATTAGGTGTATGTGTGAGTTTATCTTTAAGTGTTTGAAATGCATTTTCTTGATTTTTTTCCCCACCCAAAGCCTACATTTTTCTTTACAATTTCGTTTAAAGATGCTGCTAATGTGTTAAAAATCTTTTACAAATCTTCTATAAAAGCTTGCTAGTCTGTGAAAACTTCTAACATCGCTCACAATTTTGGGATAAAAAATGGAACAAGCTTCATAAGACACCTATGACTCTTTTTGACCATGATCCAAGCTAAGGAGTTTGGACAAGCCTTATTTGGATCAAGTGCTTAAGGTGGTACAAGTGCACAAAATCATGGAACCAAGGTTGTATGAGAAGGAATTTTGGAAAGATGACCTTAGAAAACCTAAAGGGAGCATTCAACCATATAGGTTAATGTATGGTTGCATGTAGTTATGTTATCCCAGTTTGATTAATAAGACAACTTATGATTCTTTATGAATGCATAATATCTAATATAAATTGAATGATGAATTCTCATGAATGTTTAAAGGATGATGCTATGTATGATGATTATGTATGATTAATGATGTGTTAGAATTTGAGATCTAAAGATACATAACATATTGGTTGGATATTGATTGAGCATCATGATTATTTGGAAGCCTTTAAAATGAACCTAAATAGCTTAAGGGATCACTAAAAAAAAGAGTTATGTGAAAAGTTAATTCACTCTTATGTGCCTTGTGCATAACTAGAGGACAACAGAATTCTACTAAAAAGGAGACAAAAGGTTTCTCGTGGGAGACCGAAGGTGTTTTCCACAAATTCTTCTATTATGAAGACAAAAGAGTTTTTTATCTTTTTATAAGATGGTGATGATCATCTAGGAATGAGCTCATATCCTTAAGAATAGAAGGTAGAGTAGTAAAGCCAGTGAGAAGACATTGTTTAACTGTTTATAATGTGTGCCTATGTCTTGAGAGTTCCTTGAAGGTGTGGAATAGAAACTGAATGGACATTGTGTAGGACATAATAAAATGTGAGTTAAATAATATATGTAATTAGATCCCCAAAGATTTATGATGTTTAAGGAAGATACATGTTTAAGTACTAATGGTTGTTTTCTATATAAAAATAACCCTCTTTAGCAGGAGTTTTTGAAAGATTAAAAGCAACTATGTATGCATGTCATGATTTTTCTAATAAATTGAAGTGGCTGGGTTGAAAGTGATGACACTAGAAGTAGAGTAGAATCCTATTGAGAAACTTAGTTTCTCACTCGTTCTTTCCCCACTTTCTTCCTAAATGAAGAACATGTCTTTCGCGATGGCGGTAGTCTTCACAGACATCAGTAACGTGGATTGGTCTACAAACCCCCACAGGTTGTAATTACATCCCAAGCCAATGTAAGGATCTACTTCTAGTTAGGACATCTTTTTATTTCGGAAGTCTTAGGCCCAAACTTTACCATATTGGGTTTTGCAATTCCCTTGGAGGTCTTTCACCCAAATGGTGATATGATTCACCCTACGAGAATGAATCAGAACATGGAAATAATAATTGGAACATCTTAAGAATCAAGCTATGATAAGATAAAGGAATCTAACATAAACCGTGACCTGTCGGAAAGCATCAATGTTATCAAAGAGGAGTGTGACCCTTACCGCGACCTATTGGAAGAACCAACATTATCAAGGATAGTTCTTTTCCCAAGAACCAAGAGAATCAACTTACACAGAGATGAAAAATCTCAAAGAGAAATGTTATTATTCATCAAAACTTGTCTTTACACTGAATTCCTAACTCCTATTATATAGATAACCCTAATTGACTTAAATTGGGAGAAAATCTATTAAAATAAAAACAAATATGAAATCCTTATTAAATTGAAAATTAACTTTAAATATTAAATTTGATTTGCAAATAATTTAAAACAAATAACCTATAAATCAATATCGAATCCTAATGCAATTTATAGAAAATCAATTACAAATAAAAAACCTTATCACTTAAGATTTTCAATAATATGATTACATAAATTAACTCATGTTGGATTTGGGTTTGGATCCACATAGTCATTTTCTTGAACTTCCTTGATGAGACTTTGAAGTGTTTGTTCCATATGTTTGGTCCTATTTCTCATCATAGGACCTTCCATTCCTTGTAGAGAATCTTTTAGATGATCTCTTTTACTTAACGTGGTGTTCATGTTCACATTATTCCCTCCTTCTCCGAGAGGATTCATCCCCGAATCTTGAAGGTCACCTACATCAAATAAGGATAAATCAAAAACATTGAAAGTGACACTCATATTACCGTAGCTACTTAGAAGGTGAATTTTATAAGCATTATAGTTGATTCTTTCAATCACTTGAAATGGACCATCTCCTCTAGGATATAGTTTGGAACTTCTTTGACTTGAAAATCGTTCCTTTTGCAAGTGAACCCACATCCAATCACCATATTCAAAGACTACCTTGGTGCGTCCTTTGTTTTCTTGCGGAGGATAATGTTCATTATTCTTCTCGATATTAATGCGAATTGTGACATGTAATTTCTTCACAAATTCAACCATTTGCTTTCCATCCAAATTAAGAGAGTCATTAGTAGGAAATCTTAAAAGATCTAAAGGCGATAAAGGATTAAATCCATATACAACCTCAAAAGGTGAAAAGGAAGTAGATGTATGGCCAACCCTATTATATGCAAATTCAACATGAGTCAAACAATTCTTCCAATCTTTTCAATTCTTTTGAATTATAATATGTAATAAGGTGCTTAAGGTTCTATTCATTACTTTAGTTTGTGCATCTATTTATGGATGGTCAACAATAGAGAATAATAACTTAGTGTCCAACTTACCGCATAAGGTTCTCAAAAAGTGATTAAGAAATTTAACATCCCAATCACTTATAATAGTTTTAGGTAAGTCATGCAAACGTACAATCTCTTTGAAAAATAAATTAATACTATGGATGACATCATTAGTTTCAAAACAAACAATACAATATTCCATTTTTCTAAACTTATCTACAACCATAAAAATACTATCTTTTCCTTTTAGGGTCCTGGGTAGCCCCAATACAAAATACATAGAAATATCAGTGCAGGGATATTCAGGAACATATAAAGGTATATACAAGCCACGAGATATTACCTTATATTTTGCTTGTAAACAAGTAATACATTTTTCACAAATAATTTTAACATCAGCTTCATTTTTGGCCAAAAAAATGTTTATGTAAGACATCATAAGATTTTTTAATGCAAGGTGTCCTATTAATCCTTCCCCATGAGCCTTTCTAATAAGCATTTCCCTTATGCTACACTTAGGTACACATAATTTTATTTCTTTAAATAAATATCCATCTTCCCTAAAATAGTCTTCAAAACCATGGTTAGAATATGTTTCCCACAATTGTCCAAATTTAATATCATCGACATACATGGTTTTTAGTAATTCAAATTCAAGTAATTTGGTAAATTTAGGTAAACTTAACACAGTAGCATTGGTTAACTTATCATTTAGCAAATTAAAAACTTGTTCATGTTTCTTATCCCATTTAAAATTAACATTATTTTTAATAAGTTCACTTAAAAGAGAAGCTATAAAACTAAAATTTTGTACAAACCTCCTATAAAAACTTGCTAAACCATATAAGCTCCTTACCTTATTAGCATTTGTAGGTGGGGGCCATTCTTTATTTGCCTTATCTTTTTCTTCATAAACACTAACTTCTTAAGAACTTACAATAAATCCTAAGAAGACAACCAATTCCATACAAAAAGTGCACTTTTCAAGGTTAACATGCAATTCATGGCTTCATAAGGTAGTACATAGAACACGTAAATGATCTAAGTGTTCATGCATTGTCTTACTATATATTAAAATATCATCAAAATAGACATCAACAAATTTTTCAATAAAAGTTTGCAAAACATGATGCATTAATCTTATGAAGGTACTTGGTCCATTAGAAAGAACAAATGGCATGACAAGCCACTCGTATAACCCATATTTTGTTTTAAATGTAGTCTTCCGCTCATCACCCTCCTTCATACGAATTTGGTGATATCCAATTTTTAAATTAATTTTAGAGAGCAAACAAGAACAATACATTTATTCTAGTAAATCATCCAACCTCATAATAGGATATCAATACTTTACTGTAATCTTGTTGACAGCTCTATAATTCACGCATATGCACCAGGTCCCATCCTTCTTTGGTACTAAGATAACAGAAACTGTACACAGGCTAAGACTTTCCCTCACATAGCCTTTCTGCATGAAATCATCTACTCTTCTTTGAATCTCCTTGGCCTCTTCATGACTAGTTCTATAAGCTGGTCGGTTTGGAATTGCTACCTCCTGGATAAAATCAATTTGTTGTTCAATGCCTCTTATAGGAGGCAAACTTTTTGGTGGTTCTCTAGGAAATATATCATCAAATTCCTACAACAAAGATTCAACCACACCAAGGAAAGAAAAGCTATGATTGTTAGTAAAATAAATGTCATTGTACATGAGTACAAGAACTTGCTCCTTTTCCCTCAAAAGACTCTCGACTTCCCCTTTGTGAGCAAATACATAAAATTTTTCTTTCTTTCTTTTTTGATTTTTCTTTATTTTCACTGTCGCAACCGGGATCACGACGGGACGACGAACAAAAGCTTTTAATTAGAAAAACAGAGGAGTCGCCACCAAAATTTATTAAAGAAAATTTTGGAAAGACTTAAAAAGTATGATCTTTGAAACCAGTTTGGATTCGGGAGTTATTTACGCATAGGGAAGGTACTAGCACCCTATGACGTCCATTAAAATGGTTACCTCCTAATTGATTATGCACATATACCATTAACTTTCAAAAAATTTATTTCACTCAAATAAAAAATATTTTTATTAATTTGTATTGTTAATAAACCTCTCCCTTTTTTTTTGAATTTTTTAAAGGAAATGCATAGGGTTCAAGGTAGCAAATGGCTACTCAGTAAACCCTTACAAATCAAACGGTATCAAAGGTGCATCAACCACTCAATTAACACCGCTTGACACCTCGTATGAAAAAAAAGAGTAACCAATCAGGATTCACAAATTTAATTTTAAACTGATTAGGATATTAGGGGATTTCGCATATCAGTTTTGGAAATCGGGAACATGTATCGTTATAGCAAACATCAGACAACAAGGAAATATATGGCATATCAGGGGATAGATTCTATACATCAGGAATAAAAGATGGAAACATGAGACAAAACAAACAGGGGACAACCAATGAACATTAGGGGCATATTCTACGTGTCAGAGTTAGGAATTGGGGAAACAAGCCACAAAACAAAACAGGATAAAGATGTTACCTAGTTTTCGAAGCTTGGATCTTATTTGCCCTCCTTTATTTCTCTCTCCTTGCTATGTATGACGTCCTATGTCCAGTGCTCTTTCTCACGTACGTCTGTGCGTATCTCTGTGTATACTGTCTATCGTAGGTAGGTCTGTCTCTGTGTATAGCGTATGTGCCTTTTTCTGATACGTTTCCCTTATTTATATGTCTTGCTCATCATCTGAAAGTACTCTGCCACTACCCCACTAAGCAATAATCACTCCCCCACTTCCCGTTAACTGCTCTTCCACTACCCCACTTATCAGAAAAGATAACTCCCTTATCCCTATTTATCTTATTAATTTTTATTAATCAATCTTTTATCTTTTATTATTTTTTATTATTATTATTTTTTTAATTTTATAAATACGGACAAAATTAGTTATTCACATTCACTCTCACTCTTTTTTTTACTGTATAATTTTTCTTCAGTCTTAATTTCTCTCTCTCTCTTTTCTTTTTCTTGATATTCTAATTATTTTTCTCTCATTTTACATTCTTTTGAAATTTTCATTTGGTTAGAATAAGCCTCAATAGACTTTAATGAGGTCAATACAATTATTCAATTTTCTGTTAAAAGAGAATATCTATTTTTAAATCCATCATGCATAACCTTCTTATCGTATTGCTGATGACATCCTAACAATAAGTGTCTTGAATGCACAGGGGCACCGTTACACCACACCGCATCCCTATAATTGTCTATAAAAAAAGATGCCAAGACTTGCTTACTAACCTTTATATCCGCACAATCCTTTGGTTTAATGTTCAATGCACGTCTTATGATCAAGATGTCTCCATGCACAGGTTCTGTTACCTCCACATCACTGCAATCCTCCAACTTCGGCATTTCTTCTTCTTCCGAGCTCACACTCCTCTTCGTCGTTATGAACATCGAATTATGTCCAAAGGTAAATTTAAAAACCAAAATAAATCATTTTTGTTTTTATCCTAAAATTCAATATATATTCAATATATATATATAAAGAAAAAACAAAGAGAGGAAAAAGAAATAAAAGTGAGGAAAAATTCAAAAAAAAATGGAAAATATAAATCAAAATCAAAATCAAAAAAGGGAAAGAAGAAAAATAAATAAAAAAAAAAGAAAATTTTCAATTAGTTAAAAAAATTAGTGAAGGACGTAGTTAAGAAAAATAAAAATAGAAAAATAAATAAAATGAAATAAAGAGATTTTCGCAGGAGGTTGGAAAACGATATAAAAAGCAAGCAGAAGAAAGAGAAAGGGACGTTTTCATTCTTCGGGGAAAAAAAAATAACTTCTCTCTCGGGGGTTTTCTTGAATTTTAGTGGGTTTTCGAAGAGGATCCTTTCAATTCTTGCTATCTCTCTGAAATTTTTGAAAGCGTCTTTCTCGGGGTCGTGGATATACTCACCAATTTCTCCATACAAGCATACTCCAGTGGAGAGAAGAGAAGGATTCGACATCATCTTTGAAGATGTTAGTTTTTCTTTACTCTTTCCTCCTTCTAAAGCTTGATATATCTGATTACACTTTGGTTAATGAGGATGATGTTACTTCACTGTGGAGAGATCTGTGTTTGTGTATGCATGAACTAATTCTTAATTGATTATGGATCAATTTGTGATGTTTTCTGGATCACCTTTTGTCATTTATATGGATCTGTTGCATGATCGCGAACTTGCATTTAGAGGCAAATATTTTAAATGCTGGAACTCTTGGATGGGTAGATATGTCTCAGTTTGGCACTTGTCATAAACATGGATATATTGAACCTGTTAGCATGCTCAAAGAAGCTGATAGTCCAAGCTTGCTATGATGGTGTGGAAGTGTTGTATCTTAGCACAATTACTTTACAATAAAGCCTTCGTAATTGAAAAGTTCTGATCCCACTGTACTGAGATAAATCGCATGCCTTCCTTGAGCCATGAAGCTACCAATATGATACTTGTTTGCTGCTGAGTTGTTAAGGGAGACTGTGTATGATCCCAAGCAGCCGGTTCTACACAGTAGGATTAGATAGCGTAGAACAAGAAATATTGACTTCAACTCATGCACTCTAAATGAAGAAGTCATAGTAGATGCATGCATAGGTTTTTCCTACCTATTGGATGGAAGTTAAGTTGACGTTGATTAGTGGTAGTCTTATCCTTAGCTACATGGCTGGAGGTGCCTTGATCAGACTTGGTGGTCCTTCTATCATTCATCATATTCACGAGGCAAAGAGCAAGAAATGAATCCAAAGTTAGGTTGGGGCTTTCTATTGAAAGGTTTAGCTCAACAAACACACACGTCAGGGGACTAGGTTCTAGACAGGTTTTGGCGATCGCAGTAGCTCTCAAGTTGATGGCACTATCTGCAAATCATTCTGGACCTCAAAAGATAGTTAGTTGGCTGCCAAAAGTTCTCGCTCTCCTTCAAATTGATGACAAATAGTTAGTATCTGTTGTGCAGTTCCACTATTCCCAGGCCCTCAAAGGTAAGGAACATTTGCAGTTGCTTTACGAGCTCGTATAGATGGTAGTGCTTCAGCTCATTGAAATGTTTCATAGAGACCAATATGCTAAGCCCGAATGCTGGTTCTATGGCTGGGGTATCCATTCTGCATGTAATAATGCAGCCTGTGAATTCATCATGTGCTTAAGTCTATATTCTTAAGAGTAAACGAATTGGATAAGAGAATATGAGCCCTTTAGCAACCAAGGTTAACATGAATATTTGCAGCACGAGGCATATGAGCTCCTAAAACTTCCCATGCAATCGAAATCTCCGGTTTCATTTACCTAAAGAAAGAACTCAAGAATGGAAAATCATCCTCACTTATCGACGGATTTGTTGGGTCACAAAGCAGTACCATGGGGAACAATTGGTGGGCCATCTTGGTGTTGTCTTGTAGGCATATTCGGGAGAAGAGTTTGGTTTGTCTATGGGATGGTTAATTTTCTTCTAAAGTTTCAGAGGTACATATCAGACCTACGTGCATGTGTCGAAGAACCGTCACCTTGTTGCTTAGTCGAGTTCCATACTAGCACCCCGAATGATTAAAGAACTCCTCACCGCTCCATGATTGATTCAGTCTAAGAGGAGAGAATTGCCCATCTGATGTTTGAATGCCATGCTTGAAGGCAATGGAACACTTCCAATACCTCGTAATGACTGTTATGCACGTCAACTACTGGTTTCTCTTTGGAATGATTGTGTGTTGGTAAGCGCTCCAAACTGGTAGGCAGCACGTACAAAAATGAGATTGCATGAAGAACACTCATGGCATACACGTCCACGGCTCAAATCGAGATGCCTTCTCTCGCTGAAGTTAAGATAATGCATATTAAATCCCAGACACAGCCTAATGGTTTGCATGTTATCCCCTAAAATGCTTGGCTTTGGTTCGAACCTCATACACGAAAATTTTCTTTTTTAATAAGTTCATGGACCGACCTCTGCTCATGGGGCCATACCTTCTGATTCAAAAGGCCTCTCTCATTTTTGTGTGTTAGGCAATTACCGCTCAAGACAACCATCCACTCAAAGTGGGCCAGGCCACTAAATCATGCTTCAATAAATCGGATCAGGCTATCAATTAAACTCAACATTGTTAAGTGGGCCGTGTGGGTCACTATGCTAATCAATTATGCTGCTTCTGAACAGTACAATGGGCCTTGTCTACAAGATTATTTCATTGGGCCTAAAATCTTAAATTGACCCATGCTTTCAATTAGGCTATGCGAAGGGACCTAAATCATAGTAAAAGTTAAATTATTAAATTACTAAATAAGTAGTAACAATAAATTTTTACTTGGATCAAGGCCAACTTTTTCTTTTGAAAATAAAGTCAAATCTCTTTAATTAATTTGGGTCAAATCCAACTACTTTGAAACTAAATTCATCCTTTTAAATAGGATCAAGCCTAATTCTTTTTAATTAAGTTGAATTCTTTTAAAATTAAGTTTTCTTTCAACTTGGGTCAAGCCCAATCTTTTAATTTTGGGGGCAAGCACAATTTCCCTCTTTTAAAAAAAATCAAATTCATTCTTGTCTAATTTGGGTCAAACCCAATTATCTTTTATGTTTTTTACTTCTAAAATCAAATCCATTTTCATTAGACGATCCTAGATCTCACGCAATGAACTTCGAAGTTTAAAGTGCAGCATACCATGTCTTTCAAAGTTCGGAGAATTATACGAGTTGTAGTGCAACCCTCGATTGCCTCTGACTCTATACATGCGGGTCAAATATCTTCGTTTTTGTTTTAATAAAATCTTCAAATTTTGACTTTTTCAAATTCTTTTTGAAGCTTTAAACGATTTTGGATCTCACGCAATGAGCTCTAAGTGCGAACTGGTAACATACCCTACTGTTCGACTTTGTGCAACCCTCGCTTGCCTTCGACTCTGTGCATATTTGGGTCTAGGAACACTTGTGAAAATCAAGGTTCAAAATATGTCTCAAAATAATCCTATCTCTCACACGATGAGTTCTAGATACGAATTGGTAGTATACCCTATTGTTCAGAGTTTAAAAATCATATGGATCCCAGTGCAGGCCTCGCTTGCCTTGGATCCTGTGCATATGTGGACTAAGGATTCTCTTCAAAATATCATAAACACTCTATTTTTTCAAGCACCCTTAAGAGATCAAGTCTCCTAGAACAAGAACTACATAACATTGAATATCCCATTGCACAAGGGAATACGTAGGAGCAGGATCAAGTCCTATCAGGCTATTTTCATATAAACATAATTATTTTCTATTCTATTTAAAGGGATCAAACAGTTTTCAAAATATCAAAATCACACTCATTTTAAGGGTACCATTCTTCGAAATGGGCGTGTAGGGTGCCTAACACCTTCCCTATTCGTAACTGACTCCCAAACCTAGAATTTCTTCCTTAAGTTAGGGTTTTTCCAAATATTTTCCCTTGAAATAAAATTTGGTGGTGGCTCCACATAATCAAATCAAATTCTTTTTCAAAATTTTAGTGAGTTTGTCATCTCGTTGTAATTATGGGTATGACAGTCGTTGTAAGAATGGTCATGGTCCTTTGGTTTAGACATTGAGAAACGATATGCCCCAGACCTTGACACTTAAATCAAGGAAATGACTTGACTTATAAGAGGTTTTTGTTTCAAATTTACCTTTGAAAATAGGTACTACTAACTTTCCCTATGATTCCTCCTTTGATTTAGGACCTTCTTTCTTGTTGGACCAATTATACTTCCATGATGAGCTAGAAGCATATTTGTGAGTGCTCCTAGATTTGAGTTGTCTTTCCACTTGAATAGCTTTATGAAGCAATTCCTCCATCTCGACATAATGTTGTAGCTCAACCACATCAACTATCTCTCTTTTTAGCCCTATAATGAATCTTGTCATAGTGGCTTCTGTATCCTCCTCCACATTAGCTCTTATCATGAAAATTTCCATATCGTTATAATAATAATCTTCAACACGCATGGCTACCTTCATCTCGTCCTCTGTGTGGATAGGTCTTTCTCCATACCTCCTCA
The DNA here is from genome assembly GCA_037954105.1 of Canavalia gladiata. NCBI lineage: Eukaryota > Viridiplantae > Streptophyta > Magnoliopsida > Fabales > Fabaceae > Canavalia > Canavalia gladiata. The sequence continues at coordinate 12,194,460 of CM075662.1, read as the reverse complement.
TATTAAGCACAAGCTGATCCACCAAATATTATCATAATCATTAAAAGATACAGTGACTAGTTTTACCTTTTACTCTTCTGAGTAATTATGAAGATTAAACACATGCTCCACCTTTCTCCCCCACTCAAAATAAGTTCCGGGTTCATTCTTTCCTTGGAATGGTGGAAGAGATAATTTAATACTCTCCAAGCTGCTATCATTTTCTTCTTGATATCGTCTTTTTTATCTGAAACTTCCATTGTCTGATTCTAAGTTCCCCCTAATCTGCTTCTTTATTAGGATGAAATAATCTTTAGGGACTACTTCGATGCAAAACCCGAGACCTCCTCCTCGACCAATCCTCCATATCATCCAACCTCCTATTCAACTACTGGAATTGACCTTAAACAAATTTTATGAATGTTTTTATATCTGTTTCATTTTGATGGAGTTCATTACTTATGTTGGCAATGTTGCAAATTCAATAAAATAAATAAATTAGTATAATAAAAACCTCACCAATCACTTTTTTAGTGTTTACCCTCAATATCAATGCTTTTCACTCATGTTTATATTTGAGTTGGATTTTTCTATAATACTCTCACCAACTCTTGCTTTTTCCATCACTAGGCTTAGGGAGGTTTGCTGGTCCCTTAGTTTTGTTTCTAAAGAAGTTAAAGTATCATACCCATAATGAAAATTTTTGTAAATAGTTAGATGCAAGAATCCTAGTTATTATTTGGTAGTGGTAAGCTAGTTCATGTATTAAAATATGTAGCAAACATATATTTAAATATAGCATGTTCATTACGGTATGTAATAAAGTGTAGGAAAAGGCCATAGTGACTAAGATTGTTATGTACATGTAAAAAGGACTGTATAATTATATAAAGCTTGTATGTGTATGAATGGTTTATGTTTAATTTGTTTTATTGTTAATGAGAGACAAATGGGGGGAAATGAGTGATTCGTAATGATAATAATCTGTTTACGCACAAGGACATCTAGTAATTTTATTTACTAACACGAACTCTATATCGGTGAGGCTCGTATTTTATATCAAAATGGTTGTTTTAAAAAAATTTATCATATTTTCTCCCATAAGTATTTTTCGAAAATTGTGCATCATGAGATAACAAACTAATAATGGAACTGGATGAACGACTTAAGCATAAAATCAGTATTCATTTTTAATGTCTTATGGAGTAAAGACAAATCATAAATGGATCTAAGGACATATGAAGTACTAAGTGTTAAAATTCACGAGAGAAAGGTCTAGTGAGAAGAAACTGAGAAAAATACCTTTGTTTTCGTCACCTAATGGATTCAGCCACCTTCAACATAATTAAGTAAACTTGAAAATTTTTAATTAAGGTGAAAATAAGAGCCTAACTAATTATTAGAAAAAAATTATAAATTTGGAAGAGATTTAGAAATGGTTGGGTAACCATTCAGGCATATTGGTTAAAATACGTGAAAACAAGTTATAACCTTGCTAGAACTTAAGAATGAACTTAGATATGCTTAAAGTGGTGATTATAAATTAATTATGGATTAGAGGAAGGAAGATGAGAATTTGGCCACACTCACTACACAAGGAGGAAAAGTCCTAAAAGCTTTTAAGGGACTTATAATATTTAAACTTGAATTAAGTAAGTTGTGCATAAAATATTCAATTTAATGAACACAAGAAGTAAATTACCAAATAGGCTATTCAACCAAATAGAATAAAAATCCAACATATCATAATCTTACATTAAAAATATTATGAAGAACTTAATCTTTGAGAAAAGGAAAGATAGTGGGATAACTTAAAAGGATGAATGGACTAAGATCTTATAAGAGATTTTTAGTAAATCTTGTGAATAATGGACAAGCTCTTGGAGGAAGGTTACATGTTATCCAAGAAAGTTACATCAAACTTAATTAGGAAATTCTTGATTCGAAGATTAGTTTCTATTTAGAATAATTATGCTAACTTGTTGTATTGTCGTATGAGTACACAAAGATGAATGTAAAATGTATGGATAATAATCTTGATTGTTTAGAGAGTGATGTATTACATGACGTTCATGTGTGGATGATAATTTGAAATTAGTTTGAAATAAAGATTATATATGCATAACATATTGGTTGGTTTGTTTGATCAGGCATGTTATCTGGAAGCTTTTAAAAGGAACTTAATTAATTAAGGGATCACTAAGAAAGAATTTATGTCAAAACTTAATACTATGTGTCTTGTGCATATTCAGAAGGAAAATGGTCTTTCTAAGCTGGAGATAAAAGGGTTCTCCAAAAATCATTCTATTATCAAGCATCAGATCTTCAATGTTTATGGTGTTGACAATCATCAAGGAATGAGCTCATGTCTTAACAATAGAAGGTAGAGTAGCAAAGCCAATGAAAAGATATTGTTTGACTAAGTAGTATTATATGCCTATGTCCTAGATTATCACTAAGAGAAGGATAGAGAAATGAGAAGAATTGTGTGAAGGCATGAATGAAATGATGGTCAAATAATATCTTTGATGTGATCTCAAAGGTATATGAGACTTATGTAATCTAGACTATGTAACTTGTATGCTTAAATAGAAACTAGTTCTTCTTTATGTATAAAGAAATCCACTTCAGCTAAAGTTTTCTATAGATGAAAAATGAACCTGTATACATGTCATATGTAACACCCTAAAAATGAAGTCCATTTTTACGCTTAAGTCGTACACACGGTTCCATTATTAGATTGTTACTTCATGATGTAGAATCTATGAAAAATAAATATTAGTGAAAATACAGTAAATTTTTTTTAAAACATCTTAATTTAAAAAGAAAGCCTTGTCGGATTAGTTGTCGAAGCAAAAAATAAATCAATAGATGTCCACGCTCATGTTTAATCCATTAAGGGTCTATGCTACTTTTATTGTTCTATGCTTCTATATTAAACATTAATGTAGATACCATAATTACAAACAGGTCACAAGTTATACAAAACTTTGTAGTTATATAGTCCATAATTATACATACTTACTTAAGTTAAGATAAGGCATTTTTTCCTTTACACACCTAGCTACATATATATAGTTGCTATTACAACATGTATACATCCCATAGACTATGATAAGCACTACATACTAAATAATTAAAATGTAGTCGTCCAATTATTTACAAATTGTACATTATGGGTATGATTTGACTTCTTTTTCCTTGAACACAACCATGTAAACACTTCAAGGCTAGTGGCGAGAATGCTCCAACCACAGGCTTTAATCCACAGTAATGAAGATCCCATTCGTTATCTCTTAAAATGCTGGAAAGGGATACAACCTGGGAAATGGGCAACTATCCTAAGATGATCAAACATGTGAGGTGCTATAATAGTGGGATGGTGTTTGCAAGTCGGTCTCCCCTTTGGATGAGGATGAATCTTCAATGTGTGTTGTTGGAGGTGCTTAGTAGCTAGGTGGGGTGGAAACACCCCATTAGGGTGGAAGGCTTTTAGAGGGATAACGAACTCAATAGTTGAGAAATTCAGGCTCATCACAGTATATACAAACAAGTGACCCAAAGAAAAATACACTCCCACGTTTGCTTGGGTAGTGATCACCAACCCATAAGTGTTTGCAGACCAGTTAACATTACTCAATTTCATGAAAACCACTGCATTCGCAAAAGATATCAGGAGTGTTTAAGAAGAAAATGATGGGAGAAAGGGTGAGAAATTAGGTTTCTCAGTAGAATCCTACTCTAAGGTTAGCGAAATCACTTTCGTCCTAGCCACTTCAGTTTATTAGAAAACATGTCATGCATACAAGTTCTTTTTTAAGCTTTAGAAAACTTTAGCTGAAGTGGATTTGTTTTACATAAAGAAGAACTAGTTTCTATTTAAGCATACAAACTACATAAGTCTCATAAACCTTTAGGATCACATCATAGATATCATTTGACTATTATTTCATCTATGTCTTAACATAACTTTTTTCTTTTCTCTATCACTCTCTTTAGAAAAAGTCAAGACATAGGCATATAATACTATTTAGCTAAACAATGTTTTTTTATTGGCTTTGCTACTTTACCTTCTATTGAAGACCTAACGCTTCATAATAGATGAATTTTTGGAGAACCCTTCTGTCTCCACTTTAGAAGGACCTTACACCTTCTGAATGTGCATATGGCACACTAAGAGTAGTATTAACTTTGTACATAAGTTATTTCTTTAATTATCCCTTAGTTAATTAGGTTTCTTTAAAAAGCTTCCAACTAACATGCATGCTTAAACAATTCAACTAATATTTTTTGCATATTTAGTGTCTATTTTCAAATTACTTTCATATCATCAACCACACATGAACATCACATAATACATTATTCTTTAAGCAATCAAAAGTATTATCCATATACTTTACATACATCTTTTTGTACTCACAAAACAATACAAAAAGTTGGCATGACATTTTTAAATAGAAACCAATGTTCTAATAAATACTTTCTTAATTAAACTTGACATTACTATCTTAGGTAGCATGTATACTTACTCTCATGGCTTGTCCAACTTACTTAATTCATAAGATTTATAATGAGTCAGTCATAGGATCTTAGTCCACTCATCCTTTTAATGTACCTCTCAACCTTTCCTTTTCTCAAAGATTAAGTTCTTCTTAACATTTTTAATATAAGATTATGGAATGTAAAACTTCTCTAGTTGACTGAGTGACCCTTCTTAGTTGTTTACTCTTTGTCTTACACACAACTTACTTAATTAAATTTAAGTGTTATATGTTTTATTCTTCTTGACTAATAAATTAGCTAGTTAGATTAGCTCCATTAGTGAACCTACTTGCTTACTTCCTTGTTCATGAATTTAAAGTTTTCTACTCTTAACTTATTTAGTTATTTTTAAACAATCAAAATAGCCTTCTTTTCTTATTTGTTACTTAGGTGGCCGAATCCACATACCATAGTCCTAATATGTTGTGGTTCATTCTTTTTCTCCTAAAAGTTGATTTACACTAATTAGGACTTAAGCTACAAGTTCATACCACCTTGAGAAATTGTTAGGGTTTTTCCTTCTTACTTTATGTGAGTGGCTGAATGCTCACCTTTCATTCTCTACCCCATAATTAATTTCTAATCATCTCCTTAAGCATGTTTAGGTTCATTCTTAAGTTCTAGCAAGATTTTAGTATGTTTTTACCCAATTCAACCAATATGTCCGAATGAAAACTTTACTAATTTCAAGTTTCTTTCAAATTTATAATTCTGTAGTTATAGTTGATTAGGTTCCTCTTTATATCCTAATCAAAATTTTAAACTCAAGATTCCCTAATTAACTATGAAGTGGCTGAATGTTATAAGTGACTTAAACAAAGGTCCTTTTATCAATTTCTTTTTCACATGACCTTGGTGTCATGTAATTTAGCACTTGGTACATCATATGTTCTTTGATCCATTCATAATTTGTTCTTTCTCCCTAGATTTGGTCATGGTCACGGAAGGTCTAAAGTGATTTGTTCAACTTTTGGTCCAAAATTTCACCTTTACTCTTATTACAAAATATTTCTTAGTCTTTTAGGATTTTTAAATATGAGTCCAGATCTGGACTCTTATCAATGACAACATCATGATTAAAGTTTTTAATAAGAGATATAAACAAGTTTTCAACTTTGAACACAAAGTCCTTAAAGAAAGCATTTTTCATTGCAAATAAGTGTAGATCTACTGGATCTACTTCAAGATCTATCCATCCTTTACTTTGAGCACTTAATTACTTTTTTCATAAACTCTCAAATATTTCCCAAAGCATAAAAAATTAGTTTTAAGAAATTTTAACCAATTAAATTACTACTAAAGTTTCACAATGATAAGGTAAGGAAGTGGTAGGAATTTGAAAATTAAATAATTTTATTATTTAAGCTAAATGAAATCTAATAACATAAAAATCATTCAACAGGATAGAATTATATATGATTCAAACCTAATTATGTCCATCACTAAATAAAAATAAATGTACAAAAATTTATTTATTAAATTTTAAATAGGTTTGATAAATAAATTTTTGTACATTTATTTTCTTTTTGTGTTAGGCCAAATCGAATTTGAGTCATGTCTAATTTTCTAATATGTAATTATTTTCATATTATTAGGTTTCATTATATATGATTAATTTTTGAATTTCCATGCCTCTTAACATTTCTTCTTGTGGAGATCATACCTTGAGCTATATAATTATGTTAGAGTGATTCCAATGACATTTGAAAGCTAAAATGTAACTTTAAAAATCCATGTATACTTCTGTAGCTTACTCAAAGCAAATCAAGATGTTAATTATACTAAACCATGACTTTGATCTTTTGTTTAGACAATCCAAACATGTTTAAGTAAAATAGGTATATTTGAAACTACAAACATGATTTTTAGGTATGGATAATTTTCACATCTCATGGACAAAATTGTATTTTTATTCAAAGTGAAAATCCTAATTTATCCTCCCACATGCCCAAAAAAAATTGCAAACAAAGACATTAAACAAGAACCCACATTTCTCGCACATAGTAAATTCAAACAATAAAGTTATTAAGAAATTCAATTACAAACCTAAAGAAGACAAGGAAATTAATTCTTAATTACTCTTTATAATTATTTGAAGACAATTATTTCAATTTTTATCTAAATATAAATTTTTTATTTAAAATTTAATTTGATTAGGCAGACTTAGGCTTTAAAAGGAAAGATCCTAACAGATTGTATTCATCTTTAATTTTAATAAAAAAATTTAATTCTAAATTTATTCTACTTCTTGTTGTTGAACTTCCCTCATGGAAGAATAATTTTCTTATTTGGCTCCCTGATTTCAATTCCATAAGCAAAGCGTTTAAAGTTTATGCTTAACCAAATTTCTTTTCTTCCTTATCCAATTATTTATATTTGTTGTTTATAATTTTAAAATTAAATTCTTAATTTGATTTTTTTTTAGATGTTGCACTCTCAATTTAGGGTTTGCTTAATTTTTTTTAAAGTGGATGCAAAATTGAATTAGGGCTACAAAGCTTTTCTATAGGATTTGGTGATTTCAATTTGCTATAATTTGGAACCTTCAGATGATTCTTAATAATTTGAACATGAATTAACTTAAATTCTGAATGCTTAATTTAGTATGAAATCGTGAGTTTACTTAATGTTTGCTTGATTAAATTTAAATCAAACAATAATTGAATTTACTTTCGAAACTGTCTTCTTAGAATAATGATATTCTTTCTTAGAAATTGAATTAGTGAGTTAATTAATTTTTTATATATTTATTCTTAATTTTTCATTTTTTTAAACTCTTAAAATGCAAAACCTTTATTTTCTAATTCTAAACTCAATTAATTATTTTTCAATATTCTTGAGAGACGATCAAAGTTATTGCTTGTACTGTATTATTTTTACTTTTATTTTATTTTTATCTGATCGCATTATGGTTGGTCAAAATTGGCAGTTACTAGGAACATTTTGTCCTAATTTAATTATGTTCAAATTCATACTAACATTTTATTATTATTTTGTTAGTTTTTGTTCTTATTTTTGTGTTATTTTAATTTTTTTTATGTTTTGTAGAAAATTGAAAAAAAAATTGTGGTTTTGTATCCCAGACTATAGCATGGTAGGCAAAGAAGAACATATCATCACTGAAACAACCCATGCGATAGTGTGGACAAGAAAATGAGCTAGATCATATTAGGAGTTCTTGAAACAAAATATTGTTTTGAAAAAAAAATAACAAACCCATATAAAATTAGGTAACCCTTAAGATTTTTAAAATCCTTTGTTTTTTTTGCAAGTTTTCATTTTTCTTTTACTTTGTATATTTTTTAGTTTAATTGATACACATAGTCACTTATGCCTTGTATAGTTAAAGATTGAATTTTTAACTAAAATTTGGTATCCACATTTATGTCATCATTATAAGACTACTTGTAAACCTTTTTTGCTTTCATCATTTATAATTTCACTTGTGAAAATTGAAATATTGAAATAAATTAGGATAAAATGGAAATGACTATACTTTTGTTACCAAACATAAAATTGAGCTTATTATATAGACATTTAGGATACCATAAAAAAATTATTCATTAACAACCCGTTGAAGGTTGGTTGATGATCGTTTTCCCATGCTTCATGGAAACTGATTTCTCTTTTACAGGTATCTAACAGCTTTGGAGTTTATATATGAGTTGTTAAAATTGTGTGAAAAAAATTATTAATATACATTGCAATTTCATTTAATTTTCTTTCTATTTCTTCATACAAAAGCAATAACATTTACATCAGATAGTTGTTGACTATTTTGGCTTAGACCCTTAATAATAAGGAAATTAATGCAAACATCAAACCTAAGGTAAACTCCACAAGGGTTATGAAGAAATAAATTTAAAGTTGGCTTTTATTTTTTATAGAATTGGTATTTTAACAAGATGAGTTGACTTTTTGAAATTCTAGTTGTCATTATATATAGAAATTGAATTTTGAAAAATGTTGAAAGATCTGCAGTATATGGGTAGAAACTACAATATATTATTTATTGGAAGGGTATTGCAATGCATAGTGCCAATGTTTTTTCCTACCTACTCCAGTTGCCCTTTGCTAGTAAGTTTTATTGGTTAAGCAATTTGGGATTGTTTTGTGAAAGATGGATTATTTTCCATATATGTGCATTTCAAATATATCTTTGTCTAATATTTTTTTTATATGTTTTTATTTATGTGTGAATATAAACTTGTTCATGTTGCTATATATACAATTTGTAGTATATATATATATGAAGTGATTGTCGAATTTGTTGTATATAATTCTCAATCTTATTAATATATTGATCTAATTACTAATCTTAATAAAACTTTAACCTTGAAAATTTATTTGATCACTTATATATAGAATTTATATTTATTTATTGATATTATTATATTATAAGCTTTTAAATAAGAAAACTTTTGTATAAAAAAACCTGTCAAATAACAGGTTTAGACTTAAAACAAAATTTTAAAGCAAACCAAACCTAAACATGTAAAGTCTGGCCTAACCTGACATATTTCCACCTTTAATGATATTTTCTCATATTTTTTATTTCCAATTTTTGTGTAGCATCTTCATATCTAATGTTTTTCTCCAAACCATCGTCATTAAGGAAATATCTTTGCATCGTAATTGCTTAACTTTAAGAACCATAATTCATATGGATTGTGCCTCATAAGTAAGATTATCTCTTAGTTGTATTGCATTAGGTTCTAATACATCAAAAAATTATATATATATTAAACTTATGATATAAGAAATATAGTGTGAAAATTGGAAACAAATGAGGGTAAAATTGTTTGATAAAAGACCGGCCAACCTTTTTCAAAATTAAGTAAGGACCAATAAATTTTGGTGTAAGCTTACTAGATTTCATAACCTTTTCAGCCTCAACTTTTGGAGAAACTTTCAAGAATACATGGTCTCCTGAAAATTCTAGCATTTTGGTCTTTGTTGTAATAACTTTTTGACATAATGGTTCTAACGACAGAGAAAGGCTAGTTATAGAGATCTACTGGGCCTATTGGACCATCACTAGAATAAAAACCAAGCAGTTACAAGAAGAGGTGTAGACCTTGTTGAGTCTTTAAGAGGAGCACCCTCAAGCCCAAACCATCCCTTCCTTGGCCCTACACATTTTAGAATAGGTTTTAGGACTCTTTTTGTATTTTAGAAGTAGAAGACCTAAAACATGTATAGAACATATCCATTTTCCTGTGTTTCTTTTGTGAGCTTTTTGGGTCTACTTTGACCAATTTATAGGCTTCCTTGGAACATAATGAGGGAGTTAGTTTGGGCTCAAGGAAGAGACCCAATTCGTATTTCCAAAGATGCCCTATGATAGGCACCACCTTGGGCCTATATAAAGGCATCACTTGTGTAATTTTCAACTTAAAGTTCATTTTCAATGAATTTGTGAGTTTTCACTCATATTTTTAGAGCAATTATCTTCGTATCCATCCTCTAGAACCAGACTTGGGGTTGAGTAACCTCCTCATCTATGACTGCTTAAGGTGGCAGAGAAGAAGCTCATTTGCCATAAGAGATGGCACTTCCAAGTGAAGGCTTGAATTCAGATCCATTCCTCCTCCATTCTAAACAAAATTGCAACTTTCATTGAAATAGAAGAACCACTTCCTTCCACCTCTGCATCACTCTTCTACCTATTCTACGCAGTCTTCATATTTCTTAGATCAAATTGACCTTTATTTGTGGTTGTATTATTTTCAATCCTAATACCAAGTTCTTTCTAATCCTAAACCAGTAGAGGAAAGTGAAACACTTCCTTCTATAGAGAGCCTCAAAAGACTCCATTTTAATATTAGAATAGAAATTGATGCTATAGATGAACTCGATCAATAATAGAAACTAATTCCAGCCTCCCTTATGTTCAAGAGCATAAGCTCTCATAAAATAGTCTAATAATTGAATGGTTCTCTAGGATAATCCATCGGTCTTAGGACGATAAGTTGAACTAAGCCTAAGATTAGTCCTTAAGGTTTGTACACTTCCCTAAGATCTAAAGATAAATCTGGGATCTCTGTTTGATACGATGCAAGAAGGTCTGCCATGCAACATCATTACTTCCATGATGTATTATGGTGTCAACTTCCCTAAAGAGTAATGAATGTTGATAGGAAAAAAAAAGAAGCAAACCTATGTAACTTTTCGATAATCATTAATATAGTATCATAACCAACAGAATCCTTCACAATCCAATGGTAAAGTCTACAATGTTATCCTATGTCCACTTTAGAATTTCTAGAGTTTGTAACGTGTTGAAGGTTTTTTATGTTCCACCTTCATTTTTTTTAACTCACCAAATAGCATGCTCTGTACTTTTCCATGTCCCTCTTCATCTTAGTCACAAAAAAATATTAAAATATTGATACATATTTATGATATCCATATGAATGCTCAAACTACGTGTGTGCTTCTAGGATCCTCCTCCTCGTGTCATCATGATGCAGAAGATGGATCTTGTTAAACTGAAGGCTCCTTGGAGAAACTTCCATGGGAAGGTTCAAATATTTGAGCTTCTTTATCAACTTTATCTCCTTAATCATTATCAAAGACACTATAGAGATTTCCCACTCAACTCATTTGCTACAACATTTACCTTCTGGAAATGATATTAAAATTTGAAGTCGTATTCCTATAACATTTTCCTTCTTGGGATGATATTAAAGTTTGAAGTTGTAGTCCTTCAAATTTTTCATTCACCTTTGCTGTTGCATATTCGATTCCTTGTAATCAAATAAGTACTTAAGACTTTAGTGCATAATGTAAACCTCAAATATTGCATCATAAATATAATGGTTTCACATTTGCAAGGCACATAAAATTGCTACTAGCTCAAGGTCATGCATAGGATGGTTCACTACATGAGACCTTAACTATCTTGATGCATATGCCACTACCTTTCTATTATGCATCAATACATAACTGAAACCTGGTTTATAGGAATGAAAGTATAGTTTAAAATTATCATTAGGATCATGAAGCACCAACACAAAGAAGTCACTCTCTTCTTTATCTCTTGAAAGCAACTTTCACACTAAGTTATCTGCCGTAACCGTAATTACAACAAGATGATAAACTCTCTAAAATTTAGAAAGAATTTAAATGGTTGTGGAGCCACCACCAAATTTTATTTTTAAGGGAAAGCATTTGGAAAAACTCTAACTTGAGGAAGAAATCTAGGTCTGGAAGTCGGTTACGAACAAGGAAGGTGTTAGACACCCTGCTCGCCTGTTCCTAATAACGGTACCCTTAAACTGGGTGAGTGATTTTGATTTTTTGAAAACTGTTTGATCCCTTAAATAGAATAAAAATAATTAGGTTTGTATGAAAAATAGCCTAACAAGACTTGATCCTGCTCCTACGTATTCCCTGGTGCAATGGGAAACTCAAGGCTACGTAGTTCTGGTTTGAAGGCTTGATCTTTGAAGGTGATTGAAAAGGCAGAGTATTTTGAATATTTTAAAGAAAATTCTTAGTTTACATATGCACACGATCCAAGGTAAATGAGGGCTGTACTAGGACCTATATAACTTTTGAATATCAAACAGTAGAGCATGCTACTAGTTCATATTCAGAACTCATCGCATGAGACTTGGAAAACATATTTAGTTTTTACGTGTGCTCCTAGACCCACATATGCACAGAGCCGAAGGTAAGCAATGGTTGCATTGCGACTCATATGACTCTCCGAACATTGAAAGACAAGGTATGCTGCACTTTCAACTTCGAAGTTTATTACATGAGATCTAAGATCGTTTAAAGTTTTAAAAAGAATTTGGAAAGGTTAAATTTTGAAGATTTGATTGAAAACAGGGTGATCTTTGATCCACATGCATAGAGTCGGAGGCAAACGAAGGTTGCACTGTGACTCATATAACTCTTCGAACATTCAAAGACAGGGTATGTTGCACTTTCAACTTCAAAGCTCATTGTGTGAGATCTAGGATCATTTGAGAAAATGGACTTAATTTTAAAATAACAAAAATAAAAGAGGATTAGGCTTAACCCAAATTAAGTAAGAATGATTTTGATTTCTTAAAATAGGAGAATTGAGCTTGACCCAAATTGAAAGAATGGAATTGATTTCAAATTAAAAAAAGAAATGGGTTTGACCCAAATAAAACTTGATTTCAAATAAAAAAGAAGATTGGGTTTGACCCAAGTTAAAAGGGACTTGATTTCAAAAATAAAAATAAAATAAGATAAAAAGAAATTGTATTTGACCCCCAAAGAAAATGATTTTGATTTCACATAAATAATGAACTTGATTTTTTTTTAAAAAAAAAGAGTTGGGCTCGACCGCAAAAGGAATTGGGCTTAACCCCCAATTGAAAGGAAATAGACTTGATTTCACATTAAGAAGAAAAAAATGGACTTTGATTTAAAAAAAAAGAGGAATTGGACTCAATTTCAAATTAATATTAAAACAAGTGGGAGAACTTATGTTGGTTAACAAAAAATTAGTTTGCTTTTATTATGGCCCAATGGCATGGCCCATTAGAGAGGTAGTTGCTGGTTTTGGCCTGGCCAACTCAATTAAGAGAGGAATTAACTTGATTTTAGTAGAAGTTGGCCCAATTGAGAAGGGAATTGGTGGCCAATGTGGCCCATTCCAATCTTGGCTCATTGTGGGACAGGATCAGCAAGTTTTCAAATGTGAATCAGCGAAGCCTAATGTGAATAAGAAAAGCCCATTGTGATGTTGTGAGATGGAGAAATGGCGCATTATTTGAGGAATAAAAAGGCTCCAGGCAGGAAACGAACCTGAGACTTGGGGGTGCCGGGCAAGGCGCTAACCCACTAAGTTGAGCTCCCCACTTGGGTTTAGTATTCATGAAAATTAAACTTGACTAAAACCGGGAGCAGGGGCCATACTAAACCCATGAAAATTGTGTGATGGTGTGATTACTACAACATTAACAGCCATATTTCTCTTGGGTCCCATTAAGAAAATCCTTCAGTACTTCGTATATAGCCAAAACTGTTCCTCTCAATCACGTGCACATCTTCAACTACATGATCTGTTTTAATGCACTTGGTTAATGATGGAATCCCAACCAAAGATAGCAATCATTTTTCCCACCATGTTGTCTAGTTAATGCAGCTATGGTAGCCATCGAAACCAAGTGACAAGCCTAAGGTACTGAGCATTTGATATTGCAGAATTGTTGCAATTATCTTTGCATGTAGCGAAAGCTGAAGCTACACTAGCAACCTGTGGAAGAACTCCTAGTTCTAGGAATAACGATCCCAAAACGAGGCCACCTCCTAGACCAAACAGTCCACTGATCAAACCAAACCATTATTGCACAAGAACAGTAAGGAAGTCAAAATTTCCAATCAGTGATTTCCTTCCCTCTTAATGTGATCGCTCCCTTTCTTTACTTAAGCACATGGCCTCATGGAATGTAACAGAGGTTGTTGTAGGTACCTGCAAAGAATTAAGAGCCCATGAAATAGGAGTCTAAAAACTCCTTCTAAACTGCATGTGAACTCGAGGTGGCATCATGCAATTCTTCTTGTGTTAAAGTCAACCCACGTCCATTTACATCATCCTTGTCATTAACTTATACCTTTCTTAGTTTTTTAATCGATTGACTGTAGGCAGCTCTCAATACAATGAGCTCCAGAGACATTGAACTGCATTTGAGCCAATACTAATCCCCGATATGACTTCTATCATGCTTGGAGTTACTAGCACTGTAATGGGAACCACCATGTAATCACAGAGTTTCAAAAGCAGTCTTGAACTCTTCCTCCTATAGATAGTGCAATTCACTCTTTCCACATTACAGGTCCAGGTGGCAGCTCTTGAAAACTCAAAGGTTTTCAATATTTCCTTATTATGGTCAACCCTTGACTCGCTAAATTTCCAGCCTATTTCTCAGCAAACATGAACCGTGGGGCACAAAACCGCTTCCCTATCGATATAAGATTTCCTTCACAGTTTGTATGATCACAAACTTAAAATTGTTGGCAGCAATCTTCCATCAAAACAACTGTCCATCAGCAGGTCTTTGCCAAAGTTTTATTGTCTTCATATTTGGCACATTTTCACTCTAAATGATGGAATGACACTGTTGTCAATTTTTTTTGGGTGCATGTACTGGGATCTTGGCACAGCCCTGGAGAGTTATAAATTACCATACACTGCCATCCTCTGAAAATCATACATATGAAATCACCTATGGCTTCAATAGTATTAGAGCAACTAGTAACAGACTCCCTGCTGAGCTTCGCTGACGAATGATTCTTACTAGGCTTGATCATAAATTCAGCCCTGTTCCTTAGCTTTTAGGGTTCCATTTCAAAACTACCCTGGATATACGTGAACAGACCCCTGTGATAACCGAGCCAATGTTGTACTTGCTGTTTCTTGAGGTTCAGATTTTGAATCTGTGAGGATTTTGACCATAATGAATTCCATCTCATGGTCCACCCATACTGTTGTGCATTGGAGCAGTTTTACTGAACCAATTTCAACAAATTTTAGAAGAACCGCACATAACACAGCTCTCTACTGACTCATGATGATCAGAGTTTGCTCTTTCCCTCAATGTTCTTAAGGACTAGTCAAATTTGGGACCATGCACTAGACTATCAGGTCACTGTCAACCAATACCTTCCTAATGATATTACCTTCCTAATGATATTCTTTGGCCTAATAAAACCTTACTCCCATTGCATGGATATTAAACTCGTGGAATATGAATGCAATACCAAAGTTTGATTAAAGTAAATTGAGTAGAGCATTTTTAATATCGTAGAATTTGTAGAATGTTTCTGAAGTTATATCTCACCAGGATCTTCCACAAAAATTCTTTATATGATTTTAAACCAATGGTAATGTTGTATCGTGATTTATGTGATTCAGAACATGGAATCAAAAGCACAAGCACAATGACCTTGGAGATGATTTAATTTTGTTCTAATGCAGTGAATTCTACACTTTAATCAAAAGTATGAACGCATGAACTAGTATTGCCACAAAATCTAAGCTGTGTCCAAGAATCTTCTCTATTTCAACATTCTAATTACCATTTTAGATTAAAGATTGAAGTATTCACGTATTTACTTGGAAATTTCGCAAAGAAAAGCTAGAATCCTTTGAACCTCTGTATTTCACAATGAGAGGAGATTAGAGGATAGCTTTTGAACGATCCAATGATGACAAACCTCTACTCTGACTGTTTCAGCAATTCCCTAAGCTTGGAGATCTTGCGGAGAAATGCTAGCACCGCTCTTCCTGGACCATGTTAATCTCCAGTTTAGGTTGATTCTTGGTGGATTCAAATCTTCTTCCTCTCCCACAGCGATGAAGAGAAGTTCGAGAAGACAAATTGGATTAGAGAATGCAGCTAGGAGGAGTTCCAAAATTCTTGAGAGATAGCGAAATCCTGAGAGGCAAAGAGCAGTTCCAGAACTGGCTTCTGAGATTCTTTGAGAATTCCCAGAGAGTCGCCAAAGGGGACCAAAGCGCCCTCTTCCCAACTGTGAGTGTGATCTCCTCTTCTTTTGTTGTGTCACAGCTCCCAAATTACTTATATTCTCTTAATATTATTCGTACATCATCCTTTACATATACGTACTGGTATCGAATAATGGTACCATCATGATGTACTTGATAGGCGTATATATGAACATACAAACTCCTAGTAATAAAATACATATATGTACATCCTCATTTGAAACTACATTAGTTCCACAATCGCAGAATATAAGTAATCTAGGATTCTATGACCAGGGTGATAAGATAAAAGTGTACAACATATGTGATTATATCTAACTAAAAACTACAGGGATCCACTTCTTCTTCGAATTGATACTCCTACTTTGTAGTCGTTGTCCTTGTCCACGAAGTAAGAATCCCTTATATGCTTTCTACGTCGAAGATCACCTCAACGTTGAAAGGAGGATGACCACCTTGCCGGTTCACTAAGAAGTGGTGGTTGTACATACAAAATATTTTAGAAGAGAGTGAGACACTTCATTCAAGTAAAAGTAAAAATAGGAGTAGTGCATTAACATAAAGAATAAATACGTTCTTTAACCATATCAACGAACTATTAGAAATTATTCATCCTAAGCAATGCATGAATGGGATTATTGTGTCGTGTATCACAAGAATCCTTACTAATATAAAGTTGGTAATCTCTACGATATGCAAATGCATGTGAGCCCCAAACCTCTTCATAACTTTAGCAAAATAATAGGGGTACCGGGATCCAATTCCAAATCATAGTGTGCCCTTGGCAACACTAAAATCATCATCATTCTCATTTCATAATATTTTGAAATTACTCGACCAATAATGATAATCGTCAGGGTCTTGTCGAGGCGGCTAAGTTCGACCAGAGCAGTCCTAGCTACAAGGAGCAACCCCGGGTCACTGGGAGACTCAAACTCAACTCACGTACCCCTAGGCTTAGAAGTTCCTACTATCATAAACTTCGGTCTACTTTCATGTAAACTGACCCTTAGATTTCCCAGCTCCTTTTCACAGAAGGGCTCGCAGATTATCCCCTATTATAATTCGCAAAACAATTTTATGCAAATGATGCATGTCAACTAATTGCTCTAAATCTTATTTCTATCTCACCTTGAAGGCATTGCCTTATTCTCAAGGGGCAGGACCTCTTAGTCCTCAATCGATTATTTGATTTGTTCAACATTATACGTGTATATATATATATATATATATATATATATATATATATATATATTTCTATGTTTAATTATATTTTCTATCAGCTTAAACAAGGTTCCTAACCCTCGATAAATATCCCTTAAAACTTAGGCCAATAGTTTTATATAAATTAACTACTAAGACAATCTCCTCTGATAGTTTTGTATTTTATTTCTTTATACTAAGGGTTAAATATAATGGTTTATATGTGAACAAAGTCAATTAACTGTTAACTATATTTTTATATAACGTAGGAATATATTAGAGGAAAAAAAAATACCTATCATAGGGTATTAGATTTTAAATATTTTTATAAAATACTAGGTGGTTTCCTTGTTCCTTAAAATTTATTAATTGGATACCCCTTCTATATTGATTACATCGGAAAATATCTGTAGAACTTAAAATTATTAAGTAGGATCCTATTTTAAAATCTTCCTCTACATCTATACGTGTAAATATTATAACCCCTATAATTTATATAAGGGTATTTAATTTTATATTTCCTACAAAATTTATTAAGGTAATTTATAAATAAATTTATATATATTTTTGGACACCTAAAATTTTATATCACATTTCTCTCCCTATCAATTACTCAATTTAATTCCTAACTAGTCCAATTCCCAATTTATGATTGTATAATATTTTACCCGCATTCAAATTTAAATATATTCACAAATAAATTTTATACTATCACATAATTGATAGAAATTTATTCTAGGGTAAGGGACTCTAGAATTACCCTTATAAACAGTTAAATTGTGCCTAAAATTAAATTAAGACATTTAAATTCAACTTCTACATTTATCATACAATTAATAAATTTCATTATAGAGTAAAAGGCTCTAGAATTACTCCTGTATTCTACTTAAGTCTTCTCCCTTTACCTGAATTTTGAAAACTGGTGTAATTTTTCTTTAATTTCTTCCGACGGAATACGAACCTTTTCTTCTTCCGCTGCCGTCTACTCCTGCTGCTCCCAGGCTCTCCAATTTGCTTAATTTGTGAATTGTGGGTGTGTGTTGTGATTCTGCAATTCTCTAATCCCCCACCCCTATTTATATAATGTGTAGTATGTGTACGTGGGAGGTGGGCAAGCAGTGGTCGTCGGCCGCTTGCCACTTTCCTTTTTTTTTTTCTTGAATGTTATATTTTGCCTTTTAAATTTTTGGCAGCCCTCAATCCTTTCTCCTTCTTTTTTTTTTTATTTATTTATTTATTTTTTTCCTGCATTTTCTTATGTTTTCTCTAACCAATTTTGACTAATTACCTAACTGTAACTAACTTGTAACTAAAAATTTTCTTTTTCTTCTTTCTTTTTTCTTATTTTTATTTTTGTTATTTAATCTATTATTTCCTACTTTTCCTCTTTTTTGATTTTTCTTTTTCTTGCTTATTTATTTTATTATTACTACTTATGCACTTTTTTTTATTTTTTTCTCTTTTTTTATTTTATTTTTTTATTGAAACTCCTTTTTTTCCTTTTATTCCTTTTTTATTTTTCCTCTTCTTCTTCCCTTTTTTTTTACTTAAATTATTTAAATTGAATATATTTTAAAAGATGAGATCTCGGACATAATTGGATGTTCATACTATTTATACAAAAGGTTGTGCTTTGAGAGTTAGTTTGGTTAAAGGCAATGTTATTTTAGAATTCTTCTATAAATCTTCTCCAGTAGCTCCCTAATCCGAAGAGACTTTGGATCTCTATGATAATCTTTAATCTCTCCAAGTTTATACAAGCTCTACCTTAGAAGGATCTATAGCAATTTCACTTTGGTTGATCATGTCCCAAGATATTCACTTTTCTTAACCAAAAATTGCACTTCAACATGATGTATAAATGTTTCTCCATCAAGATACTCAACACTATGTGAAGATGTTCCATGTTCTCCTTGTGACTTGTAAAGTATATGAGAATGCCATAGGTGAAAGATCTAATTAATATAGTTTATGAATACTACATGAACATTAGTCACACTAAAAGACATGGCTAAATATTCATAATGAGTCCTAAAATCAACTTTTGAAAAATCTTCATGCTTTGACATGTACATTTTGATAATCAGATTTCAAATTAATGTGAGAAAAACATTGCTTCTCGTAAGGTAATTTCTCTTGATGGTTATCTGGTTCAGTTGATGATAATCTACATATAATCCTATATTTCCACCCTCCTTCTTCACTATCAACATGAAGGCACCCTAAGGTAGCATATTGGGGTGTACAATATACTTTTCTCACATTTCCTTAAGTTACTTCTTCAATTATGATTATTCCAAATGTGACATCCTATAAGGGAATATAAATGAGTTTGAATCCAAGCACCAAATCTATGATAAACTTCATTTCTCTTTCTAGAGATAAGATAGAAACATCCTTAGAAAATACTTTAGGAAACTCATAAAAGACTTGTAGTTATGTAATCTTAGAGTCCTTCTCTGTTTTAAAGGGAAGCATAATTATGTATTTCTAAGATCCTTTATTCAAAGAAGTAGTGACTTAGCTCACAACTAGAAATCTCATCCCCTTAGGAGAAGGATTAACATAATTGTCAAATAGATAAGTTTTGTTATGGAAGTCTAAGAAGACATGATTGATAGATAATCAACCCATCCCCAAATAACATTTATCTTTGAAAGGATCAAGCTAAACAAGTTTGCTGAGAAGTTCTTATTCTCAATTATCATAGGAAAGTTCAAAGAAGGTCAAAAAGTAGTATCAAAAGCATTAGTAAGGGTAAAAACAATCAGATTATAAGGTAGAAAAATAACAAGATTCTTCAATTATCTAACACATCGAATATAAATAAAGTAAAAAGTACCTAAATTGTACAAATATATTCAAAAGATTTCCACTTATGAGACACTTATCCTGAATCATATCCATTCTGTGGGCAGCTTCTTTGCTCATTGCAAACATATTCCCATGTGCCCTACCTCCTTGCCCAATTATTACTATTATTTTTGTTTTCATGGTTATAGGAACAACTATTATTATTGATGTTCTTGTTGTTCTCTTTTAGGTTTTGGGCACTTCTAAAAGTTGTGACCTTGATTTGATACTTGAAATAGATGGTGTTCTTCTTGGATCAATCATTGGTGTTACGGTCATCCATAAATAAAGAAACTAATAAGGTTGTTAGTTGATTTATACAAGCCTCATGTAGGGAATTAGGGATTCTAAAGTTCCAAAAATGATCCTTTTGAAATCTAGGTGGCACTTAATAAGTCCTTTTCATATCCTCCTTCAACATGTAAGAAACGTACATGACCCTTATCACATCTTGGCATCATATCACTTGAAATATCTTCTCTAACTTGTGAATCCAAAGTTGGATAGCATCAAGGTCTTATACTCTACTGACCTAGTAAGGGTTTCTTCGGTTAGATAGATCTATCCCATAGAACTCATCAACCTTTTGGAATTTTTGATCTTTTCCCATAGCTTCAACCAATATTTTCAAAACGACAACCACTCCTTCATTTCCTCTTTTAGTAGAAAAATGAAAAAGAAAACCTTCAAATAGAATTAGTAAAATATGAAAGTATCAAATAAAAAATAATTGATCGTAAAAAGATACAATTATATTAAAATAATTAACTAGAACATTATTGTTTTCTCATATGAAGAATAAATATAAATTTTATAAAACATTTTAATTTCATTGATCCTCATAATTCATACATTGCGTCTCATTTTTCAAAGAGTCCGATTAACAATCATACAAATATAACCTCCATCTGTTTACATCTCCCATCTGTTGTTGAAAATATATATATATATATATATATATATAAATATATAAAACAGTTTACATCCAAATGTTTTTGGATATAGAGCAGTATAACAAGTGTAGGTTGATCTTTTATCTTTATCAAATTGTTAAAAGGTAGCATAAGAAAAATATAAAAAATTAAAAATTAAAAATAAACTCATAAATAGAAAAATAAGTAATAAAAATAAATGTTTTATTAATTATATAGATGAGATTCAAAGAAACAAGTAAGGTTCAACTAGTCCTTACCTCTCACTATCTTTTAATGTCTTATTTAAAATAAACAAAATTCAATGTTACAATTTTCTTGAGTCATTCATTCGGTGAAACATTCGTTGAGTTTAACTTTATTAATAAGTTACACTTAGTTCTTGATCCTTCAGCCTATGATTTCTTATTAACTTACGAGAGACCTACCTCATCAAACGCTTCGTCACTAAAAGTCAACTTATAAGACAAATGGAGTTTAATCCTTGTTCCTCAACTTTCATCTTTGCCTTCATTGCTAGAAGATAATTTCTTTTAAGCCATGAATCTATGACGTTCACTTCTATGACAAAGCTTCCAATAAAGCCAATAACTTCCACTTAGCCTATCCAAATAGGATAGTCTAGCTTCATCCTTAATATTTATTTCCTCGTCATTTCATTTAAATTAGTTTCTTTTATATCATTCTCAATAAAACGAAAGGGTGAGGCTACATACGCACAGTAGCCTCCATGTTCATATATCCCTAGATAAGAAATCTCCAATCGTCAAATGAGGAATATAAGGAGGTGGAGGCTATTATGCGTATGTAGTCTCATTACCCCCTTTCAATTAATTATAGGTTAATAAACTCGTTGAAAGTTCAATTCCTTAGGAAAGGTCTTGGAGGATTTTATGTGTCCCCTATTTGGAAGTTGAAGCATTCAAATTATGTTATTAAGTTATGAACGGCCTCTTGTAAAGGTTCTTATGAATAGTTATTTTTCTTGGGATCACTTTATCTTTGTTTTGGACAATCTTTTAGTCTAACTCAATTAAGTTATAAGGGTTATTGAACCTAATTGGATCAAGTATAATAAACACCAGTTCATTACTAATTTACTACCTTTTACCTTTCATACTAAGATGATGAGATTAGGAAGGTTAATTTCATAATTATCCTTACTTTTCCCATTTATATTCAAAGACAGAATGGATATAAATGATAAGGAACACATTGTCAACTTCCTCATAATAATTATGCATCGTAACATATATACAAGTATTCATCAATCATTCAAATCATACCAAAATTCATAACCATTCACTGTAATAACTCAAATTGAGTCCAACATATGAACATAACTTTAAATTTACCCTCAACATAAACAAATCAAAGATTAATTGGGCCTTGTAAATCTGCATTGGACTCATGGAAATTAGAACATACTACAAAAAAAATACTTTTTAGTGAAGATTTTAAATGATAAATAGTTATTGTTTTAACCCTTACAAGATTTTTTTCCAACAAATATTTATTCATAAAAAATTATCAATCAAGGGATATTTTAGTGATAGTTCAAATGGTATAACTGCAAAATTTTAATAAATTGTATTGATTTAATATATTTTGTGCCAATTTATACAAACATCACAAATGTTTGTTTGAAAAGTCTATTTTTTTAGTGACATATTTATTTTACTCGTTAATCTAATCACAATGAAACTTTACTTATTTTTCAACTATTAACTAGGCTCTATAGTTTATAGAAATTTACAAATTACTCCTTCACTAAGTATAGAATCCAAATGTAGTTTTATTACCTTTGTTAGTTATTCAAAAATCCATAACAATTTGGCTTTTAAAACCAGCCCTCCTCAGGGCACAATCTAATGGGAAATTAATATAAAATTGAATAAGGTCCGTAAAACATAAAATTTTAATATACATCATACCATAGATAAAGTTCCATATAAAATTTTAAAGGAAAACTCAGTTGAATTAAGGAGTTATGTCCCCACCCATTTCACTTACAATGTTAGAAAACCTGATTCAAGCATATTGTTAACTAAGCAACAACACTCATAATAAAAGACCAAATTTTCCCAACCAAATATTTTACCATATTTATGTGCTTAGGTGGGTTAATAGATAGATGTTTCTAGCAATAGTCAAATCTTGGAATTACTTCTTAGAAAATTTTTATAAAATAATAAAAATGATAAAATAATAAAGTTTTTAGAGTAAAATAAATGAAATTTGGAAGACACAAAGGTCCTTAATCATATAATTTCAAAGTTAGATTACTACTAGGATGACAAATAAATGAAATAAATCCATGTTCTTAGCCTAGGTTTCGAATTAGGCTTCCAAAAGTTAAACACACACTCATGGAATTTTACATACAATTAAATACTTTTGAAAATTCTAACTTTCCAAATTTTAATCATGACATTTCTTATTCATAAAAAAATTGTACATTTTTTAAAATTAATCTTAGGGGTGAAAATCTCACAAAATCCTTAATAGTCTATTTTTGAACACTGTTATTCTAAAATTCATAAAATTTATGGAAAATTTATTAAATTGTAAAATTTAAAAGGAAAACTAATGAAGACATAATGATACATGTAAAGTTTAGAAGCAAATTCAAATAGAATAAAGCGAAATATAGGCAACAAGATATAGGTTCATTAAAGGGATAAAATCAATTATAGAAATTAAGTATCTTTCCCCAAAATCAAAGCTTTCTTAAAGAAGAGTTAATTCTTAACCATCCAAGCTCAAGATCAAAAAGGTTAAGAACATGCAACCATGGAAAAGCATTAATTTTAAGCCATATACAACCATGTATAAGGTATTTTTAAGCATAGTATGAAATTAAGCTTAAACAATGTGGAGATCTCTTGAATTTTCACACTAAAGAGACACACTTCTTTCATGTATGGATATTCCCACCCTCCAAATGTTTTATTCCTAAGCACAACATATGAGAGTCTTCCATCCTCATCTTAAGGAGCAACTTAGCTAGCAAGGAGAAAAGGTGATGAGCAAACGTTCAACCCTGCTAGACTCCAAAATAGAGGTAGGACCTTAAAATACTAAATAAAACAAAGATCATTAGAGAAAAACAACAAAGCCAAGTCATATGGGACTAGGTTTCAGGATCTACTAGAAATACAGAAGAAGAGATGAGATCCAATGAATTAATGTTATTTACCTTAACAAAGAAGCTTCAATGATGTTATCACCTTGAAACCATAATCTTAGATTCAGGATTCTAATGCTTTATTTGAGTGATGTAGGAAATAGGAAGAAAAGAAAAAGAAGCAAAGTAAATAGGAAGGTAAGAAATAGAGTGAAAATAAGAAACAAAAATAAGTTGTTTGGATAGATACAATCGAGATGGAAAGAAATAAATTATTTTTTTATTTGGATGGATTTAATATTTCAGAGGAAAGAATTATATATTTTTCTTGTATAAAAAAAAGGTCCTTGATTTGATTGAGACAAAGAAACTATGAGAAGAGATCTTTCATATCTACTAACAGGCAGAATTTTGATGAAGACTTCCACCAAGTAATAGTATAAGCAATCATATTTTGATCAAGCTCTCTAAAATGGTTTTTGAAAGAAAAACTTAACAAGATTCTAAAATGAAATATTCCAAGGTTAAAATCATGTTTTAGAAAGATTAAAAAAGGTATAAATCTTTTGAATTATGAAAACTTGGATTTTCTAACATGGATATGAAGTTAACCATATGAATTTCAAGTTAACCAAAGTTTTTAACTAAGTTAATCATATCTTTTTGAGTTAACCATCTATTACACATAGTTAACCATTTGTTGAACCGAGTTAACTAACCTTGTAATCGATTACAACATGGAGTAATCAATTACCACAACTTATTTTAATCATGAAAAGTATCAAAATAGTGGTTTAATCGATTACCAATTGATTTAGGAGGTTAAGTAATCGATTAAAAGTGGAATTAATAAGATTATTTCACTTTTAATAAGATTTAATTTTAACATATTGGCCACTTGGGCATAGAAATATGAACAACAACCTCTTTGAAGCTCACAAAGACATTTGGCCAAAGGAAGAAGAATTAGGCATGATAAAATTTTAACGGGAAAAACTTATGTGTTTATCTCTCTTAGGAATAAATTTTGAGAAATAAAAATGGTTATAAGGTTTAGATGAAGATAAATTTTGATGAATTAGAAAAGGGTCATTCGGCTAAGGAGGATTAAAATTAATTAACTAAGATTCATGCCTACTTAAGAGGCATAATGGCCTAATGGCCACCATAAAATTAAACATGAAAAGAACATCAAAAAAATCTTTGAGAGAAGAAAATGTTGAGAGAAACCTAGAAAGAATGAGTGGTGTAGGTTTTTCTTGAGAAACTTATCATAAAACATAAAGAATAAGGCTAGTTTTGCAACATTAGAAGAAATGTGCATGCTGTCCAAAATTCAAGGACCATGCTTATGTAAATATTTTTACTAAGAAAGAAAACTTTTGGGTAACTATTAATGCCCTATTTATCATGGTGATGCTTGAGCATGTCTTTATATGTGTAAATATGTTATGTGTTCTTTTAAGTGGTGTAATGACTTGTGTGATCTTTTAGATGACATGATGACTTGTGTATGTCTATGTGATTCCATGATTTGATATTAAATGGATGAATTGGATGCTATATGTACATAGCATTTTAATTGAATATTGAGCATGCATCCTATCTTGAAGACTTAAAATAGAAGCTAATAAGTCAAGAGATCACTAAAGAAGAACCTTATGTGTAAACTTAACACTTATCCTAGTGTGATAAGTCTAGGACTTGCACACACTCAAAAGGCAATAAGTCTTTCTATGGTAATCAGAAGGTACATAACCTTTTATGGTGAAGTCATGGGGTTTAAAATAAATCCTTCTATGGGGAAGTCATAGGTCTTCCAAATTTATGATGGTGATGACCATCTAGAATGAGCTCATATCCAAGATTAGAAGATGGTGGAGTAGACAAGTGGAAGGTATTGTTAGATTAAATTGTTAATATTATGCCTTAAACGAAACTATTATTGAGAGGGTGATTATAGAATAATAATGACTATGATTAAGGCATAAAATGAGTAAAAGTCAGACAATATCTATGTTTTGATGAGAAAGTGATCTAATGAATGCATGAGATGTATGTCTAAGAGATTTTATATGAAAAAATGATGCAAAGTATGTATAAATTGCATGCTTTATGAGAAAACGAAACTATTATTGAAAGGGTGACTATAGAATAATAATGACTATGATTAAGGCATAAAATGAGTAAGAGTCAGGCAATATCTATGTTTTGATGAGAAAATGATCTAATGAATGCATGAGATGTATGTCTAAGAGATTTTATATGAAAAATTGATGCAAAGTATGTATAAATTGCATGCTTTATGAGATGGAATTTTTGTAATTATTAAAAATAATCTACTTCAAATAAGTATAATTTTTAAAAAGTAATAATTAAACTTGTATGCTTGTCACCTTTTCTTAATAAACTGAAGTGGCTAGGTTAGAAAGATGATGCCAACCCTAGGGTAGACACCTCTTGAGAAATTGCGATTTCTCACTTCCTACCTCTCATTTCTTTCCCAAAGCTCGATCATACTTTTTGCAGTGGCACGGTCTATGCGAAACGAATAATCAGACTAGAGATGAATGTTCATGGAATGGAATGTGGGAAGAAATATAAAGGATCTTATACTTCTTTATCCAACTTTGTATCTTTTTCTTTGGATAAGTGTAACTTGTGAAGGGCATTAAAGCCTTTGTTTTGTTTAAAGGACTCACTAGAAGTCTTAACTTATAATTGTCTGTGTGTTGTATTACCTGTATAACTAATAATATAAATATTATTGTGAAAATGACTGTATAGCACGACAAGTAAAAGAATGTGATTTTTCAAAATTAACTTGAGTGACACCGTCAGAATGTTCATTATATACTTCATTGATTACTACGACAAGGTTCGTATTTTCAACTAAGATTTTAAGAAAAAAATATTGTATTATATTTTTCCATAATAGTAATTTTGTAAATGGATTCTACATCATGAAGTAACAAACTAATAATGAATTCGCAAGATGACTTATGTGTAGGACAGGTATCATTATTAAGATGTTATAGATGCTCCTTAACCTTTGTATGCCTCTTTTACTTTTCTTTTAGCCCAACATGCACCTAGTTTTTTATTCTTTACTTGCGTGCCCATTCCTATAAAAATAAGAAAAATAGAGTGGAATTACATTCAAATAACCATTAATTAGATAGTAATTACAACTAATTTCCTGCAAATAAATCAACATAATGGTGGTTTATCACATTCTCAAACTTAAACATTGTTTTCCCACAAGAAAAAACCCAATGAATGGTAATGTAGCAAGTACAAAGTTTAAAAACCTCACATATTAACATGCAAAGATAGACATAACAACTATCATAGGAAAAATTAATAATAATCCAATTAGGATTGTTAGTTTCCTGAAATCAAGTTTCACACATAGAGGAGATCATTATTCTTACCGTCTCTCATGTAGATGAGGTTATAGAACATTACCACTCTATCCCTTGCAAGTGTACATTATCATAAGCTTGTCCATAAACCTCAAATCTCCAATAAAAAGTTAAAGTTACACATAAGAATAAAAAAGTCTTTATTAAGGTTGAAACATGGCCAAAGAATCATACAATTAAGCAAGATATAAGAATGGAAGAAAATACAAAAAGGTTTCTTTGTTTTTATCTTTAACAACATTAAATGTAACACCCACAATTTTTCATGATAGACTCCCTAAGTTAAAAATATCCTTTTATAACACCCTAAAATGAAGTTCATTTTTATGCTTAAGTTGTACACACGGTTTTATTATTAGATTGTTATCTCATGATGCAGAATCTATGGAAAATAACTATTAGTGAAAATTTTGTAAAAAAAAATTGTTTAGAAAACTTTGGTATAAAATGAAAGCTTCATCAAAATAGCGTTCGTGATAGAATGTAAGCAAACAGGCATTCTCGTGCATGTATAGTTTATTAACACTATAAATTATTTCTTTCATTTAAATTTTCTCTAAAAAGCAATAGTTCAATTCATCACAACTCAAACATACTGGCATTTATACAACTTATAATTATACAATCCTTATTTATACATACTTAGGTTAAGGAATTAATGGTTTTACACACTTAACTACATACGTAATTATTCCTACCATATTCACATTAACTATATTACAAACTACTTACTAGTAATTAGGATGCATTCATCCATCTATTTACAAATTGTACATAATGGATATGACTTGATTTCTCTTTCCTTAGATATAGAACTCTATAAACACTTGAGGACTAGGGGTGATAGCACTTCAACCATAAGCTCTCATCCAGGGCGATGAAAGTCCCATCAGCCATCTCTTGAAACGCCTTGAATGAATAGGGCCTGGGGTATGGGGAACTGCCCTGGGACGACCAAATATGCGAGGTGTTGTAATAGTGGGACAATGTTTGCGGGTTAATTTCATCTTCTGATGATGAAGAGTCTTCAATAGGTATTGCTAGTGGTGCCTAGTAGCCGGGTGGAGGTGCAAACACCCCATTAAGGTGAAAGGCTTCCAGAGGGATAACGAACTCAGTGATGAATAAGTATGAGCGCATCACAACAGAAATAAACAAATGTCCCAAAGTAAAGTAAATTCGGACATTGGCTTAAACAGTAATCATCATTCCACGAGCGTTCCCAGTCTAGTTCACATTACTAATTTTCATGAAGAGTACCATATTTATGAAAGACATTAGAGGTGTCTGGGAAGAAATGGGTGAGAAACTAAGCTTCTTAGTAAGATCTTACCCTAGGGTTAGTGACATCACTTTCATCCTAACCACTTCAGTTTATTAGAAAACATGCCATGCATACAAGTTTATTTTTAATCTTTCAAAAACTCTAGCTGAAGTGGATTTATTTTACACAAGATGAACTATTTTTAGTTAGGCATATAAATTACTTGAGTATCATAAATATTTGGGATCACATCATAAATATCATTTTACTTTCATCTTGTCTATGTCTTACATAACTCTTACTTATTATCCATCACTCGGTGATAATTAAGATATAGATATACATTAATATCAGTCAAACAATATCTTCTCACTGGCTTTACTATTCTGCCTTCTATTCTTAGGACATGAGCTCATTCCTTCATGGTCGTCACCATCATAAATATCGAAGACTTGGTGCTTCATAATAGAAGGATTTTCGAAGAACCTTTTTGTCTCCATTTTAAAAGGACTTGGCGTCTTTTGAATGTGCACAAGGCATATTAAGAGCAGTATTAAATTTTTACATAAATTCTTTCTTTAATAATCCCTTAGTTACTTAGGTTTTTTTTTAGAGATTTCCAGATAATATGCATGCTCAAACAAGCCAACCAATATGTCATGCACATTTGGTCTCTATTTACATACTGCTATCACATCATTATCCATAGATGATTATCATGTAATACATCATTCTCTAATCAACCATGAGTAATATCCATACAATTCATATACCTCTTTATGTACTTATAAAATAAAACAACAAGTTGGCATAATATTCTGAAGCAAAGATTCATCTTTTAATTCAAAACTTTCTTATTTTATCTTGACATCATTCTCCTTTTCTTTTTTTTTTCTTTTCCCCTTTTTGATTATATTTTCATCCCTAAGAATTTACTTTATTTGAATTATAATCTAGGTGATGTTTTAGGTTTGTGTTCATTCAACAAAACCTAATTCATTTTTATCATTTTTATTATATGCAATTAACTTATGCAAGTCTTGACAAGGTTATAAAGTAAATTCTAGAGAGTAAAAGTCAGAAGGAAATCACTCAACAAAGAGAGAAAGAGGTTAGGTGTTATCTCAATTAAGTTCAATCCTTTACTAAGGTTTCTCTAGTATGAAATAAGTAAGGAACATGACTAGTTATCAATTAATTTTATTAAAAATTTTCACGTTATTATTAAGTTCAATTAATGTCTTCCACAAAATATTAAAGGTCTCTAAACCTAAAACCTACCAACAATCTAGATAATATAAGGTTATCAGAGGGTACAAGCACTTTTTAGAAAAATTGAGGAGGGGTATTCCTCCTTAAACTTAACTTTCTACCATCTCTTTAATTCATTTGGAAAAAATTATTTATTAAGGTAGAAAGTAATATATACAGGAGGAGTGATAAGTGATTTTCAAAAGGATAATTAGGAGGGAGACTCCTTCTCAAACTTAAGTACTTGCAAAAAGTACAAGTATAATGGAGAGAAAAGTACGACTTTCCTAAAGTGGTGGTTTACAAGGAAGAGGATCTCTCTCATCAAACTTAGAGGTTAATAGTGCTCTCAATGTATTCCTTTGTTGGGTGTCAATAACTGGTAAAGAAGTCCTTATGCTTTAAGTTATCATACTTGAAAGATATCAGAAGAAACTCAAGAGTGAAGGAGAGTGAAAGATAAAAGGATAAGAAAGAAAACTTAGCAGATAAGTAAATTGAAAAATGTATCTCCCAATACAACAGAATGCTATATGTATTCATGAACTCTAACTACCACCAACTAACATAACAAACTCTAATAAACATAACAAACTTTATCCCCCTACAAACCCAGAGGATGAAGAACTAAAAACTTTGAGTTTGGACTTAAAATCTATAAACTTGGTGAAAGAAATAGCTTTGGTGAGACCATCAGCAATTTGGTGATGAGCAAGAACATGATGAATGGAGATTTGACCTGCAATAGTCTTTTCTCTAACAAAGTACAAGTCTAATTCAAAGTGTTTAGTTCTTTTGTGAAAAAAAAGGGTTGACAGTGAGTTGAACAGTACTTAGGTGATCACAATAAATGATTAGAGTGGATTGCAAAGCAAAATGAAGTTCTGACAAAAGAGATTTTATCCATATGAGCTCAGCTATAGTGGATGCCAAGCATCTGTATTCAGCCTCGGTGCTAGATCGACTATAGTTCGTTCGCTTCCATGCCATTTCCATCCGCATTAATAGTTTCGTTAGCTGACTCTGACTCCGGTTCGGGATCGACTGCGGAATCTTGGTTAAAAGGAACTATCGGTTTACAAGACCGGTAGGCCAGGTTGGCTCTAGCATAAGGAGTCAACTCACAAAACATAAAGAAAGCGTTTTGCGGGACTCACAGAGTAGAGATGCCTGAGAGGTATCCGTAATCGCTGCAGCGACTAGGACATTGGCTTAACAGGCCTGCGGGCTTTGTAGTGGCACATAAATGAAGGGATCGAAGAGATTATGGCAGAAAGAATAAGAATATGTTCACCAAGAAATTACCCGAAATTGGATCTTGGTCTATTTGAGATTGTTCTTTTTAATCGTAATCAGGCCTTAACCCGGCAAAAGACGACAGAGGCATAAAGGAAGGTTGATGCAGAATAACCGATGTTCTTGCTCTTCTTTCTCTTGGAAGAAGAATGGCTGTTGTTGAATCAGTTTCAAGGGTTCGTCAGAACACTAACACTCACTCAATGGCTAGCCCCCACCCCCCATTATAGCAAGCACTGCCCTCACAACTTCGTAGAAAAACGGGCTTTCTACTCCCGTTTCGGACAAGCTCTCATAGATCCCCGCCAAGTCACTCAAACGATCAAGGAAAGCAAACAAAGAAAGCCAATCGGAAATGATTTTATCACTACGCGAATAAAAAATAAAAGTCGGAGCGAGAATCACCTTAGGGCTAGGCCACCTGCCTGACTATCTATTGTCTCTTCTTAGATAACCATTAACAAGGTTTCCTCCAAAATAGATGCAAAATGCTGATGTTGATCTTTTATCCATCAAATCTGAAGCTCGATCTGAATTAGAATAGATTGATAGATAAGAGTTGAAGGAAGGTTTGAAGTGAAGACCATGTGAAGTTATGCCACTTAGATACCTTACAATTCACTTTACTGCCTTCCAATGAACATCTAGAGGTTGATGTATGAATTGACAAGCTTTATTCATAGAAAAGATAATCTCCGGTCTAGTAATGGTGGTATATTGGAGAGCACCTACTATGGATCTATATAGCTAAGGATTAGTGAAGACAGTACCTTCATTAGTTGTAAGATTAAGATATCATTGAGAAAAGGTATCATTGAGTGACTTAATAAGGTGTTGAATTTCTATTGATGAACTTCCAGTGATTAAGATATCATCAACATAGATAAGAATATAGAGAACCGAATAAGGTGTAAACTTGATGAACAAAGAGCTATCACATTTGGCTGCAAAGAACCCAAGGTTCAAAAGTGTTAAGTTGAGTTTCTCAAACCATGCTCGAGGTGCTTGTTTGAGCCCATAAAGAGCTTTTGTGAGACGACAAACAAGCTTTTCATTTCCAACAATAAAGCATGGTGGTTGTTGCATGTATACTTCTTCATGAAGGTCCCCATTTAAGAAGGCATTATTAATATCAATTTGGTGAACTGGCCATTGTTTAGATAAAGCAATAGACAAGACAATTTTGATTGTAACAGGTTTTACCACTGGACTGAATGTTTCTTCATAATCAAATCCTTCTTGTTGATGAAAACCTTTTGCCACAAGTCTAGCTTATGCTTTTAAACTATACCATTAGGGTTGTACTTAGTTCTAAAAATCCACTTACACCCTATGGGTTGTTTGTTAGGGGTTAAAGGAACAATCATCCATGTATTGTTTTTCAGCAAAGCATGATATTTTTCTTTCATTACTTGAAACCAATGAGGGTGAGATAATGCTTGTGAAACTGATGTAGGCTCAACTGAAGCAGTAAAGGCCCTTTGGCTTGAAAATTCCCAATTTAGCACGTGTAGCCATAGAATGATTGTTAGTTGCAAGTACTTCATTTTGCAGATGATTGTCAACCTGATTTTCTACATGCTGCAATCAACCATTAGTAGAATCTAGAGGAATAGAGTCAATATGAAAAATACTAGAATTTGTATTGGTCTCAAATGAACATTGAGTATAAAGTACAACATTAGATTGAACTTGAGGTATGGCAGGAATACTAGTTGTAGTGGTTTGTGAAGAACAAGGCTATGGAGAATCAGAAATGTTTTTGAAAGGGAAATAAGATTCATCTACAATAACATTTCTAGCAATATAGATCTTTTCAGAAGTGGATAAGCACTTGTAGCCTTTGTGGTTTTGACTGTAGCCAATGAAAGTGCATTGTTCAGATTTAAAACTCAATTTATGATTATTGTAAGGGGTAAGAAAAGGAAAGCAAGCATGCGTAAAAGTTTTTAGGAATGAGTAATCTGGTCCCTTTTTGAACAACATTTCAGAAGGAGTAAAATCATTTAGAATCAGAGTGGGTAGACGATTTATAATAAAAGTTGTAATAGTAAAAGCTTCACCCCAGAATTTAAATGGCATGGAAGAAGTTGCTAGAAGGGCCAAACTTGTCTCAACTATATGCATGTGCTTTCGTTCAATTGTACCATTTTACTGGTGTGTATAAGGGCGTGGAAATTTATGCATAATGCCATAATCTGTTAGAATTTTAGTTAGAGCATTGTATTCTAAACCATTGTTTGATTGGATTGTTTTAATTTTCTTGTTAAATTGAGTTTCAACCATGGTTTTAAACTGCTGAAAGATGGAAGATGTTTGAAACTTTGTTTGCAATAAGAAGATCTAAGTGAATTGAGTATGAGCATCAATAAAATTTATATAGTATTTAGTTCCACTAGAACTAGTTATGTAAGCTGGCCTCCAAATATGAGTGTAAACTAATTCAAATGATTGTGAGTAGGTAGTTTTAGATTTTCCAAAAGGTAACTGATGCATTTTTTCCATGCAATAAAATTTGCAAACATAATTAATTTTATTTCTTGAAAAAGGAATATTAC
Organism: Canavalia gladiata; assembly: GCA_037954105.1. Taxonomy (NCBI): domain Eukaryota; kingdom Viridiplantae; phylum Streptophyta; class Magnoliopsida; order Fabales; family Fabaceae; genus Canavalia; species Canavalia gladiata. Next base: position 12,160,536 of record CM075662.1, on the reverse strand, counting down.
AAACTGATAGAACCTTTTTAACAGTTTGCCATGAAGCATGGCCTAATCTAGCATGCCATTGAGCTAAGACAGAGTTACAATTTGATGAATTAGAAACATTAAGACTAGAATGAGAAATAGAATGATCAAGATCTAGACTAGCTTGCAAAGCATGATGTCTTGAAGATATAGGAACAGAGAGACCTTCAAAAACATACAAACCATTTTTAAGCTTTCCTTGGAGTTGAATTTGCTTGGTATTATGAGATTTAACAAAACAAACATTAGAGTGAAATTCAGAAAAGACATTATGTTATTTAGCAAATTGAGAAACATTGAGAAGATTCTTAGATAAACTAGGAATATGTAAAAGATGAGAAAGAGTAAAAGTAAGGGAATTTGAAGGGGAATGTAGAAGAGATGTTCCTATATGCTTAATTTTCATACCAGAACCATTGCCAATTTTCACCATATCTGAACCTTCATAAGGGTTGTTGATAAGAAGATTATTCTGATCATGTGTTAGGTGATGTGATGCCCCTGAATTAGGATACAGTTTGTGTCATAATTTTTTGTTGGTATAGAATTTGCATTTTCATTTGAAGAAGCTAAATAAGCTTGCTTCTATTGAGTGTGTGAATTCATATTTTGCAGTTGTTTAAAAGGATTTACAAAATCTTGGTTAAATCGATGATAGCACTCTTATACAATATGACCAATCTTTCCATATAATTGACATTGTGGCTTGTAGCTAGAATAAGTTCTTCCTCTTCTTCCATTTCTGCCATTATTTTTTGTTAAAGTTGCCCCGGAAACTTCCTCTTCCACCTCTATTAAAATTTCTTCCTTGACTTTGGCCTGAAGTGAACCCATGACTGAAATTGGTGTTGAAGTTGGATCTTGTACTACCTTTCTTGTTTGTAACTGAGCCATATTTTCTTGAACATCAATTGCTTTATGCTTCTCCAATCTTGCTTCTTATGCCATCAATAAAGCTTCAATTTCATCTATTGTGTATGGATCAATTCTTGATAGAATTAAACTAATGCAAGAAACATATTCTTCACTTAGTCCATCGAAAATAGCTTCTATGTGATCTTTAGTAGAAATAGTTTGTCCCACAACATTAAGAGTATCAACAATCTTTTTCACTTCTTCTAAGTATGCATTGATAGTCAAAGCATCTTTGTGTATACTCTTTAATTGAATTTTAAGTTGTTTAATCTAGGCCTAAGTTTTAGATGCAAAGAAAGTTTCTAACTTCTTCCAGACTTCTTGTGAATTTTTGCAACATACGATTTTATTGTGTAAGGATTTTGACATAGAATATAACAACTATGATAGTAATAATTGATCTTGTTGTACCCAAAAGGAAATTTCTGCAATAGTTTCTTCTTTATTCTCATCTTGATCTATTTTGGACATGGATTTAGGAGGGATGTTTTCTTCCATCAAAAACTTTTCAAGCTTATATCCTTTGATGGTAGCCAAAGCCTGTTGTTTCCAAGGGAAGTAGTTTCCATCTGTAAGTTTGAATGATACTGGATTGGAAAAAGTATGCAAAGTGACTTGAGCGGAAGCCATGGATCTTGAACACTTTTGATACCATGAAAGGTATTAGAAGAAACTCAAGAGCGAAGGAGAGTGAGAGAGAAAAGGATAAGAAAGAAAACTTAACAGATGAGTAAATTGAAAAAAGTATCTTCCAATACAACAGAATGCTATATATATTCATGAATTCTAACTACCACCAACTAACATAACAAACTCTAATAAATATAACAAACTTTCAATACTCACACTAAACATATATGTTAGAGTAAGAGAATCACATATAATAAGGAAAAAATAATAATACTGCATACAAAGATAAATTTTTTACAAGTAAGAAAAATACATCAAAATGTCCAATAACCTAACCTAACTCAATCCTAGTCAAAAGAAAATAAAACAAGAAAAAGAATGGAGACAAATTGGTTGTCCATCTATATAAAGGTTGTATCCTGTGAAGTGCCATTGTCTGGTGTGCGGTGGCCTGCGTATTCAAGTGATCATATATGCCTTCCATCCACAACTATATATGGTCAAGATGGTCAAAGAGAGACTAAAATGGTAGATTCTCATCTCCTAGATCATCAAATCCATCCCTTCTTCTATCGATTTGCTACTCTTGTTAATGTTGTGGTAGGGTGACTATGGTTGCAGTTAGTCTTGCTACTAGGATGTGAAAGTAAAGATGCCATGAGGTCCTTGCTAAATCACCATCATGCAAAGCCAAGTGGTGATTCCCAGCAGTGTGATCCCATGAGTTCGGGTTTCCATAGAGTAAGAGATCGCGTGGTGGCGATAGAGGGTGGTGATGTATGATCTGAAATTGATGTAGCCCTTCTACTAGTCAGTTGTCATTGCCCAATCCCCAGACAGGTCATAATAAAGAAGTTTCCTAGATTGCTTAAGACCTTGCACCCTATAGTATAAATAAATGATTCCTCAAAATGACCCTCAATGTTGTCATTTCAGGAGAAAATTCCGAGTGTCAACCATCAATGCAACATTTGCAGCACTAGGTTCTTGATGGTGGTGGATTCTGAGACATGAAGATCATACTGATATGATCCTGTAATCTCGTGCTAGAAGGCTCCATCCACAAAATCCTTTGGTATGTCTATGAGGGCACCTATATAGTCTTCAGCGAGGATACCCTTGAGGATCTTGAGGCGAAGTTGAAGTCTTCCAAGGTCTACTAACGTTGCTGCCTTACCAACTGGTATTGGATGATATGTGTAGGAATTGACTTTATGGGAAGAAAGAGGACAAATGCCACCAAGAACTCAAAGGGTCAGTTCTTGGTAGGAGGGATCTTGGATGTATACGGTTTACGACCCTTTCAGGGCATCTAGGTATCTCTTCATTTGCACCTCCACTCCCAAGATCTACAGGGACTCCTCCTCAAGGCTTTTGGTGGAGTTGAATGTGAAGGTACTCAGCTTCTCGGGTTATGCCTGGATTCTTGAAATGTCCTCTGTGAGTATCAGATAGGCCAAGCCCTATGAAGGTCCATCCTTTGAAGTTGTGGATGCATAATTTCTCTTTTACACTTGAGGAGGTGTTTTTTCAAAATGAAAACAAATAATGTTAACTCAAATAATTTTAGTATGGTTGTGCTTCATAGCAAGCACATAAATGTCCATGAAGTTGCATGATTGTGCAAGTAGGGGGCATGTTTGTCTTAGATCATTAGACTCCAAACATTATGAATGTGAAAGCTATGCAAGGTATAGACACGACAATGCGAGGTATGGGCACAATCATGCTAGTCATGAAAATTCAGCAGATAGTACAACCATGTAAATCAGGAGCATGATCGTGCTAAATAAGTATGCTAAAAAAATAATGATTTTGCATGATCGTGCAATAGGGGCACGGTGGACACGATCTTACTTATGATCTAAATCTGGAAATGATAAATTTATACGGTCATGCAAACTGAAACATGACCATACACATGAGAAATTATATTCAATTTTAATGAACACAGTCATGCTAAACTCATGTTTAGTCCTAGTTTATAAATTTGCATAGTTATACACTCAAGTGACATAAACATGCTAAACATGCTCATCAGATTTTTTTCAATCAATTTAACATTTTTTAATTTATCTTTTAGTTTAAAGTTCAAACAAAACATATAAGATGTGCTAATTATTAATTTTGTCCATACAAAAATTAATAATTAAAAAATAACAAATATTAAAATATATAATATGCTTAAATAAAAAGAGAAAAAATAAATTAGAGATTGAAAGAAATTTTGATTTTTATATTTAATTATGATAGTTATTTACATATATGTAAAACATATATAATAATTTTAATTTTATCTATTAAAATAATAAATTTTTATTAAAAAATAGTTTTATATTTAAAATGTAAAATATAATAAATATTGTTTAAAAATAAATATTATTATTTTTGAATATTTAAAATTAATTAAAAACTGACCTTAACAACTCGTTAAAAAATTGGCCACACGGCAGGCCGAAAATGGCAAAGAAGTTTGAAAAAACTAATTAGCAGGTAACATCATTATAATTAAACATTAAACATAATTAATATCAGCAGACAGCGATTCTCTCTCCTCCCAAATTTGCTTCCATTTTCCCTCTGAATTCAATTCAATTGAATCCTAGATCTGGTACATTCTCATCATTTTCCTCTTTGTCTAGATTCCGTCAGTTTCCATCTTTCATTTTCCCGGCAAAATCAACGGCTATGCATCCTGCGGAAACCTTCGCCAAATCGACGAGCTAGGTTTCTGCCGAGATTGGTTCTGGCTGGGATTTTGTGGGGTGAGACATAATCACCGGCAACCATGGCCACCAACTTGCAGATGAGCCCTCAGGTGGAGCAGATCCACGGCGAAATCCGCGATATCTTTCGAGCCCTCGCGTATGTGCCTGTCTTAATCACAACCTGTTCTTCGTCCGATTCAGTCTTGTAGATTTTTCGATTCGAGATTTTCTCACCTGTATTCGTAACGAATGTCAGATGATATGAGTTTCCCTTAGAAAGTAAAAAACCTTGTGTTTTTTTGTTTTGGGATGAGATTGTATCCATTTAATTTTGTTAGCAAAGTGATTTTATGATTCCTGAAATTTTGGGGGTTGATATTGAAATATAGTTATGGTCAATAGCAGTGGGAAGTAAGTGTAGCATGCGGATGCTTAGAATATATTTGACTCGGTGTTGATGTGGCCTTTAGGCTTGGTGATCTCCGAGAATCGAGTTGTCTTATGGTTTATAAAGGCATTCAGTTAGCTATTTATCTACGCGCAGAGTGTAAACCAAGGTAGCTCATTGTGCTTTAGGGAAATCTACTTTGATACCTGGTAAAATAAGCATGAGAGGATAGTAGTTGTCCTTGGAGAAGCTCTTTCGTCAGTGCCACTTGATATTCTTGGTCTTGGTGAAGATCCCACGTAGACATAAGCAACTTTGAAATGTACATAGGCTTAGATCAACTATTGCTTGTAAATTGTAATATGTTGTACTTGCAAGATCAACACGTGTGACTTATTGTCAATGGATATTCACTGTATGTCACACTTGGTTTGTGTATGATTTTCTTATCTTTATAGTTACATACATATATAGTAGTCCTTCCGTATTCTTTTATCTGTCTTTTAAGGTTCTTGTACGAGAATTAAAATAGACATTAAATAGCCTCATTATAAGCACAAATAATTTCATTTGAAGAAATTATCTTTTAAGGAAATACTCATTCTTATCACTTTACAATTTTTTTTCTCTCGTGTATTGATAATAAAGGCTGAGTAAGAAAAATATAAAGCAAATACTAAAGCGTACCCTTAGGGGACTCGTTAAGGATTCAAAAGTGAAATGTGTAAAATGAACCTTTTAAGTTCCCAATGGATTCTGTACTGTGATTTTCATTAAATACTTCCCAATTTTTGATACCTTACTCAGCATCTGTTAGCAAGACCTAGTAAATATTAAATAATAAATAATTCACTGATTTTCCAATATGACATAAATGGGACAAAAAACTTTTCTAAAGCAACTGGTAAAAGTGGACAGAGTAAATATATAATTCAACTCAGAATTGCTGAATATCCATGATATGTATGTTTAGTATGAATCAAATTCTCGTTGAATTTTTTCCCTCTTCTTCAGGCCTCATACATATTCTGCAGGAACTTTTTCATCTGGTTTTTAAGGGATATTTAAACTCAATTTTTAGGCCCCCCACACTTTTATTTATTCAAGGCTTTAAGCAGATATTGATGGAAGTCATACTGAAGATTTTTGTAATGTCATGATGTTAGGTTGGCAATTTGTTAGTTTAAGGTGAACATATGTTTAAATAGGATATGAATGCACTATCTAATCATTTGTGTCTTATTATTTTTGGTTTATATTACCACTTCAAGTTCTTTTTTCAATAAACATATTATTTTGAGTTGGTCTAATCTTGTTCTGACATGTCTGACTAATGTTAGGATATTTCCCTCATTACCTTATATATCAGATTGCTTAAAATGTTACTTTCAATGGTTTTGGACTCGGTTTTTTCTTTGAGCTGTGCAGCCAATGAAATTGACTGAATGTCTGACATGCATTCTTTGTTTTTTTTTCTTGTCTACCATGGACCTTATGCAATGCTTTACTTGAGTTATAGTAGCTAAAGCATTATATATAAATAAGAGTGTATGAAATGAGAGGAAATCTTGATAATTCAATCTTATGTGGATGGATGAGATTGATTTTACTTAAATCTAATCTTGATCATCCATATAAGGTTGAATGATGAAGATTGGTTTCTCTCACCTCTAATGCTCTCATTTGATACCCCCTAATTAGGGGATAATATTTTTTATGGTTAAGAAGTGATATTTTAAAATGTAAAAGCTAAAAAAGCAACAATTTATTGTGTTTACATTTCAACTAATTAGGACACATGATCATTAATTTATGATGACCTCTACTCATGCTTAAGAATTAAGAATGATCATAAACATTTACTTAACTTTTTCAGTTCACACAAGTTGTACATATAAATTAATTGTTTTTTAGGTCCATACCTTGTGCTAGGATTCATTATATTACCATAATGTATTTTATGGTTGTTAAGAATTTATTTCTCATCTCTTGAAACTGAGTATAATTGTTTGGATTGTGTTTTTCAGAGTGATTGGTATTATATTCCTTCCTTTAACTTTATACTGATAATGTATGGTTACTTGTACTTTTTCTCTACACTAGTCATGCATCCTTGGTGCCACATTCATGGTTATTAATTCCTAGGGAAGGAAAACAAAGAAAGAATGCTTATTACATTTCATGAATATATCCCATCTTTTTAGTGTTTGTATACGTTATTTTTAACATGTTCTAGTTTTGCACCCAGAAATGGCTTTCAGAGACTTGATAAAATTAAAGATTCCAATAGACAAAGTAAGCAGCTGGAAGAACTCACAGGGAAGATGAGGGATTGTAAAAGGTTAGTCAGGCATTTATGTAGTTGTAATTTCAGTTTCTCTTCATAACCACTGTGACTCTGAGTAAGAAGAAAAATATAGATTCCATTCATACTATCAATTTTTTGAGTTTTCTTTTCCTCATTATTTGGCATGGTGGGTTGTTCCTTTTCCTCCAACTAATTATCATAAAGAAAAGTTGTGATAGAATTTTAAATCCCAGTTTAGTTTTTGAATAATGAATTGATGATGATATGGGAAGCATATGTCTTTTTTAAAATTCAAATTTACATTTATCTTAGCAGTTATGTGTGTTCCAATTTTATTTTGACAATTCACTTGCCTCTTGCCATGTGCAGGTGGTGAAAAAAGTAAAATTTCATTTGATTTTTACTTTGGAAATTCTGTTTTAGTGCATTCACTGTATTCTAGAATACAAAGCATTATATTGTTATTAATTCTTTCAGGTTGATAAAAGAGTTTGATCGTGAAATTAAAGATGAAGAGGGTAGAAACCCCCCAGAACTGAACAAGCAACTCAATGATGAAAAGCAATCAATGGTCAGTGCCCAGTCTGTCCTTTTTTTTTTGCTCATGTTGGGATTATTGCTCTGCAAATTGTGAAAGGGATGTGAATAATTGGATTATGTAACTCATGGTCTATGGGCTTATAGTTGGTACCTAGATGTAATACTTTTATGCTGTGATAAGTTGATTCATGTCTGATGTTGTAGAATGATGTAAAACTTGGTTAATTGAATTGGGTAAAACTTGTAGAATTTTCTTTCTAGTCTATCTTCTTCTCCATCTTCTCTCAAGTTGAACTGTTGAAGTCAGCAAGTTCTTCAAGCCTCTCCCAGGCAATCAGTCAGCAAGCATTGTGTTTCTCCAACATGTCCATTCAGCCTTGATAGGCACATGCTGATCACAAAGTTATGCCTGATGCTAGGGTGAATGGGTAGAAATTGCATTTCCATCATGAGCTAGTTCAAATGCCCTGCCTAGGCCATCCCAATGCAGGGTGTGCAGGCTGGACAGGCCAACCTGCTAGCCTTGTGCACACAACTTACTATATCAATGTTTTCATGCCCATTTAACTTCTGGATTTGGATTTTTTTTTTTCTTTTTTCTATTAGTATTGTGAGTTTGGTCTTATAGGTGTCAATAAAAAGTATCTTGACATGTTCTGTTTTTCTGGTTCAGAATTCAGAAGAATATATTTTCTTGCTCCATTATTATTAAAACATATTTTACATGAGCAAGATATGGTTATCTTAACACAAGATATGATTATATGATAAAAGCCCTGCAATTTGGGGTAGAAATATGCTATATTGAGGTTTGTTGACTAATGGAATGTAGTGGATATTTTGGATGAGTTTGACTGCTGGAGTTTGAGCCCTTGGCGGTTTTGGCCTGAGCTGGATTGCAGGTAGCATGCTGATAAATTTATGGAAGCCCAATAGATCAGTCTATTTGTGGCAGCCACCAGCTGTGCATGCCAACACGCATGGCCAAATCTATGTCACCTCTTTTGCCACTGCTTAAATTCTGTATGACAGCCCCTATCAACTACCCCAAGCCAAACACTTCATAAGATGGATCCAAGATTTCCAATTTTCACCTCTACAAACATTGTTAACTCAAGCATATTGAACGTGCATTCATTATTTTGTCTTAATCCTGCTTCAATGAAAACCAAAGGATTTTTTGGTTGGGGCAAATGTTTTCTATTTTTTTTTCTGTTTATATTTTTAATTACAAAAATATCACTTTATTTTCATTTTTTTTCTTGTTTGCAAAGATTTATATAGAAAATAGTGAAAACCCTATGATCTTATTTTAACTGTTTTATACAAATCTTTGAAAACAAACAAACCAAAAAGCCTTATCCCACTAGGTTAGATCGACTACATGGATCGCATGATGCCATTAGACTTGGTCAAAAACCAAATTTTCTCAGATATTATTTACCATCAGATCTTTTTTAATAAAATGAAAATAGGAAAAGAAAGTGAAAACAAGATGACATTTTTGTAAATAAAAGGAAACACAAAAAATAAAAATACAAAACATTTACTGAAACCAAACAGTCCCCTAGTGATTTCAAAGCTTCTTTACCCAACTCTAGTTTCAAATGTACTTGACTCATCAAGTAGGACTATCATTTGCTAAAACATACTTTAAGGGCAGGCTCTTTGATGTGGCTATAATTACACCCAATACCAAGTCGATTCTTGGTACAAATTTAGTGACTGAGATTGTATATGTTTTCAAACTTGACATTTTCTAATTAAATCTGAATTTATAAGATGTAGCATTGCACTTTTCAGATTTATTTCCTACCTGAATGTTTTCTAAATGTGCGACATTAAAAAAATAGCTTATGCTTTGTTTTCCTATTGAAATGCAAGAGGGAGAAAAAAAGCATAATATAATACTAAACTAGGTTTTCATTTCAATTAAATTGCAGAATATTGTCTGATAAATATGTACCTATCAACATGATCACTTTTTTAAGACACCTGTAGGCTGTACACATCACTTGCTTTAATTTGTTGCATTTCTTCAGTGTGACCACTTCATGGGCTAGATTTAGAATCATATTTCCATTGTTTTGTATCAACTGACAATGATGGTGGTCTGAGCACTTTAGTGATGGCTGAGACTATATTCATAGCCAAATTGTCTAAGTAATCATTATTATCTATCATATATGTTCCTTCTCATCCTGTCAGTTATTTCTCACATCAGCGTGCTAGTCAAGATCTTAATGTGTAAAAGGGCATGATAATTACCATCCTGGTATCATCTACAAATTTTAAAAAAAAGAGGTGACCTCCATGTGCTCAGAAAATGTTTCTCACTGTATATATCTGACAAATCTGGATTGCCCATATGCTGGTACTTAATCATACATTGCATTTTTGTGTGTCCTTGTAGACAAACAGCTTCTTTATGTTTTCTTACTCGTGTTTTTTTGCAGATCAAGGAACTAAACTCATATGTGGCATTGAGAAAAACGTAAGGTTCATCTATGTTGTGTTTACAGACTGAATAAAATCATTTCTTTAACATACATTTGGAACTTGGTCCTTGTGAAGGTTTTAGAACAAATTATATGACTAATACCAATTTTCCTTGCAAACATGTTCAATTGCAAAATCAACTAGTTTTTCATTATTTGTGTCAGCAGAAACACTTAAGTTTTCCTACCATGTTCCATTTTTTACACCTAAATAAAAGTATAATCATTTTGATTTTCTGAGAGAAGGATTTATATTATTATTTTGATGATTGATAGGTACATGAATACACTTGGTAATAAGAAAGTTGAACTTTTTGACATGGGAGCAGGAGCAAGTGAACCTATAGCCGAAGAAAATGTTCAATTAGCATCAGGTCAGCTATTTTCCCCTCATAACCATAATTGTTTTCAATATGTAAAGTTGTTGAGGATTCTTAGTTTATATTTTATAGGTATGTGATATGCATATCTTTAGACCTTTGAATTGTGTTTTTCCGCAGTTCATGCTCAAGTAAAACTTCACATTTTGTAATGGACCTATCAAATGCTATGGTCTTTGATTTTAATTTGAACTCTGTTTAAATCAAAGTGTTACCTTTTATTCCTGGTAGATGGCATTATGGAGCTTGTTGATACTGTTGAAAGAAAAGTAAATGCTAAGAACTGTGCATCTTAACTACACTATGTGCTCAGTTTTTATGAAATATATATAAATACAAAGATACAAATTTTCTAATTATTATATTTACATTATAACTAAACCTGAACATAATAATACATACTTCTAACACTTCCTCCCAAACTTACGCATATAGATCATGTGTGCTAAGCTTCTTACAAAGATAACTTACCCAAGGACCTTTTGAACATTTGTTGAAAGCAATCTCCCTAAATGGAAGCTCCTCAAGTTTTTGTGTTTGCCAATCTGCTTGTAAAGTGGTGGATGTCGTGGCTTGATATTCCACTTCTAAATTTGACTTCATGACTACATTCTATTTCTATTCCAAGATATTAGGTTACCTATATGTGGATCATCTGTCAATTGGAGAAATAGCCTACACCTAATCAACATTTGAGTATTTGACAATCTGAGTATGTCCTTTATTTCTGTAGACAAGATCCTTTCTAGGAACAGCTTTGATGTATTTAAGGATAGAAATCACTACATCCCAACAGCCCTCACATAAGGCATTTTAAAAGCAACTAATATCTACACTCACTGCAAAAGAGATGTTCAGACTTGTGACTAAGGTAGTATAGTTTTCTCACCAGTCTTGTGTGTTAGGATGTTGTAGAAATTAATGTTAGGATCCATAAGAGTGTCATTGAGCTTTGCATTCAACAAACATGTTTCCTCAAGGATGGTCATAGCATACTTTCTCTATGAGATGACTATACTATCAGAGATATAATGTAAAACCTTCACATGTCTTCACCTAATAGCTTAAGCTGTTATGATTGCTCGTTCATGACGTGGTGTCAAACCTCTATGACTGAGTGGTCTATAGTTTTACACCTAAAGGAGCTTCTTTAGCTACAGTACAATGCTACAGAGAGGCAAAAGGCCTAGTACAATGGACAAGTCTTCAGGTAGAAGGGGCCAAATGATAGGTACAACAGTTAGTTAGTTTGGAAAATGGTTATTTGTACAAGGGAAGGGGAGAAGTTAGGTAGATGAGAAGTCAGTTAGTCGAGGAGAGAAGGTAGCCTCTCGAATTTCTCTTAGCATTGTATCTGGTTTCTGCCTAAATTGCCATTGGGGTTAGGCCAGAAACTCTTTTCTTGAATAAACATTCTTTTCACTCTTTTTCTGGTACCATTGTAACATAAACATTGGGGAAGACAAACACACTTAAGGGATCAAACCTAAAGTTTGTCAAGATTAATAGTGAGATTATTATGGATAATGACTAAAAAACATCCATTGTCACTTTTTTACGGAGCTATTCAGCTGCATTTGAGCAGTCATGTTTTTGTTAATGTGAGTTGAGTATTGATCTATGTTGCAAGATCTTTGCTGATTTGGAGAGATATTATGATATCTCCTCTGCTTTTAATAAAAATTTCTGTAATTATTTCCTTATTATTTTTTGTATATATTATTTTCATGTAGTTTGTAGATTCCTTTCCTTATTTGGTTTAGTCAATTGCTATTGATTAGGATGAGATTTATTACCTTAATTGTAACCATCAATTCTCCTTAATTATGGGAGAAGCCTTATTATATACCTTGTATATATATAGAGGCAGATTGCCTCCAAACAATACACAAATTTAATTTTTCAAAACCTTCATTGTTCATGGTATTAGAGTTCTCTTAGGGGAGCTCTAGTGCAACTATTTCTTTTCTTCTTAATCATAGGCCTTCATTGCCATCCATGACATGTCTGAAGTTTTAGTACATGCCTTTGAACCTCAGCCCACTCTATTGGAACCTTCGAAGATAAATACTCCTGCCTTAGATATGCAAAATCTGGGAATTGCTATGCGGCTAAATGGAAAAAATTATTTACAATGGACGAGATTGGTGAAATTGGCTTTGAAAGGGAAGCAAAAACTTGACCATCTCTTTGAGCATCCACCAAGTAATGATGAGAAGTTCTAGACCTAGGATGTTGATGATACCATCGTCATGACCTGGTTGCTGAACTCAATGTAGATTGAGATATCCCAAAATTTCATGTTCCTTGAATCAGCAAAGGAAATTTGGGAAGTTGTAAATAAGACACACCCAAAAGCCCAAGATGTTGTTGTGATCTATGAATTAAAGACCCATTGCACATACCAAACATGGTAATATCTTTGTTATAGAGTTTTTTAATGGACTAATGAGTTTATGGCAAGAGATGGACTTATAGAGGAATTTGAAGCTGGAGTCTAAAGAAGATAATCAAGCTCTTCTTCAAGAGAGGGAGAGAGATCAAGTCTTTGAATTCTTAGCTGGTCTAAATGTAGAGTTTGATCAAGTTCGTGTCCAAATTCTTGGAAGGGATCCTTTACCCAATCTAAATGAGACTTTTGCACTAGTTCGAGGAGAAGAGAGATGTCGTACTGTGATGCTGGAGAACACTTCTACCTCTAAACCTAATATTAACTCAACACTCACGGCTGCAAGGAAGGAGAACAGATCTAGAATGTTTAAACCAGAACCGAACAAGAACTCTTCTTGTGATGACCTATGGTGTACCCATTGCAACAAACTTAGGCACACTAGGGAAAATTGCTTTAAGCTCCATGGTAAAGAAAGAGTGCTGACTTGCATAAAACAAAGAAGGAATGCAGCCAACTTTACAGCTGTAAAGAAGGAAGTAGAATCTTCAACTCTAGAGAAAGTGGAGGTTCAATCCCTCAACAAAGAAGAGATTGAGAAGGGATTTTCTTGAAACCCTAAACCTTAAACCTTAAGGCACTTAATGTTGTCCCAGAGTCTTGGATTATAGACTCAGGTGCAACTAACCACATGACCCAATCTTCACATCTTTTTAAAACTTACATGCCAAACTCTAATAAAAAGTCCATCTTTGTTGCTGATGGAAAATCCATTACAGTTAAGGGACAAGGTAACATCAACCTTTTACCAACACTCTTTAAAAAATTCCTTCCATGTTCCACAAATTTCTAACAATCTTCTCTCTGTCCACCAACTCACAAAGAACCTTGACTGCCTGGTTATTTTTTTAACCCATCCTACTGTGTGTTTCAGGATCAAAAATCAGGGAAGATGATTGGATATGCTAAGGAACGAAATGGACTATAGTATCTTGAGAATACAGACCCTTCCTCTCTCCAGAATCCTATCAACCAGTCTCACTTGTCCTCTCTATTTGCTACAAAAAAATTGTCAAAGAATGCTATCAATAATGTGTGGCTAGAAACATTATAGGCATGGTCATCCACCATTTTCTTTGATGAAATCTATATTTCCTGCTTTGTTTAAGAATTTTGATCTCGATGAATGGAGTCAGTGAGTATTGTGGTTTTAGACACAACAAATATCTTTTGAGTGCTCATGCTCTGGTTTCCATTGTTGAGCTTGGGCTCTTTTTGTTTTTTCATCTCAATTCAGTATCTATCATTTTTCCTATTATTTCTGTCCAAGTTTAGTAGGTCCTTTCTACACTTACCACCCATGTAAGGGATCAAAATTCTCCATTTGGATCACCAATCCTTAAGGGCTGAGAACTTCAAAACTTGTATCATCAACCAACCTTTGTCCCCTTGCACAGGTTATTATTCTTTTCTTACCCATTTTTTTTTTTTTTGTATTGTAAAAGAACAGAAGCACGGGTTAGTCTATGTCTGTTGACATAGACACAGAACAAAAGCTTGACCATCATCAGCAAAAACAATGATAGTTAAATGGTTAATCACCTCCACAAATTAAATTCTAATACAGCAGTGCATTGAAACAGCAGATTGATAACAACAGCACGATAATCATCTCCATAAATTTGAACATTATCCTTACTGTTATATATTATTAGATTGATAACAGCAGCAAGTTGAAACAGAATAACAGAACAGTCTATGATCATCCTGGGAAATCAATGCCAACACTGAAAAAATCACTTGAAAAACAATGATCATCATGAGCTTTAACAATTCAAGAAGCGGGAGTGAGAAAGGTGGAAACAGAAGAACAACTTAATGTCCATTAAGAGGTGAGAAACAGAGGAACCGCATAACATGCATGGAAAGAGATGTGAAAAGCTGATGTGGATGGTTTTAGTGATTTGGCAAATTTTCATTGGGGAGATAGAGAGGGGACAGAGGATTGTAATCCTACCAATTAAATGATGGCAGTCTTTCTCCATATGAATTGGAATTCTTTCCGCTTTATTTGTGCTTTCTGTTATGTCCAGTCTTCATCTACTCATCTAGCTTCTATTCTGTATGCTAATATTTGTGTTGTCTTGTTCGTCCATCTTTGTTGTTGGGGCATGATAGTTGATATTTGGGGTTGGGCCCTCTCTGGTTGTGTTGTACTTTTATGTTTAGTTAATGACAGATTTATCCCACCAAAATGCCTATTTACTTGTCCTATAGAAATGTCAAATCAAGAACTTGTCAATGCCGGGATCAAGACAATGGATGAAACTGATCAGGCTATTGAAAGATCTAAGCAGGTGACTCACTTCAGAATTATGACGACAGTTGCCCCTGCACCTTTGTTCTTAACTTATATTGATATGTAGGTTGTACATCAAACAATTGAAGTAGGCACCCAAACTGCCGCTACCTTGAAGGGCCAAGTAAGTTTATATGTACCAAGTATACTTTGAAAAGGGAAGAATCTATCTGGTTATACATTTGACTTTTGTCTGTTACCAAATTGTGCAGACTGAACAGATGGGCCGTATTGTTAATGAACTTGATTCAATTCAGTTTTCAATTAAGAAGGCTTCCCAGCTTGTGAAGGAGATTGGTAGAAAGGTTCCCTCATTTTCGTTGTGTCTATGTGCTATTTACTTTCCTTCAAACCTCTGTCGTCAAACTCATGTGTCTTTATCCCATTATCAGGTAGCTACTGATAAGTGCATCATGCTTCTTCTGTTGCTTATTGTCTGCGGTGTAATTGCCATTATTGTTGTGAAGGTATTATCCTCATTTCATATATTAATTCCATGAACGTAGTGGATATGTTTCACGTAATCTAACATTTTTCTAACAGTAGAAACTAAACTAGGCTGCCCAAAGAATTTATTTGGAAGAGCCATTTTGACATGAAATATGTTAAATAATTTTATCTATTTTTTGTTTTTATATTTTCTATAACAATAAACCGACTAAAGAAAATGATGGGGCAGGATATATAGTGATAATGATCTATGATCTTGTATCCGGATGAGTCATTTTAAAGGAAGAAAATAATTTTTGAGAGAATTTAAAATTCTAAATATTGAAATATCTTGTTTAGATATTTTTTTCAAGAAATTTTAAGAGAATATTTTAATAAACTAAAATGAGAATTTAAAATTCTTCTAAATAGATGAAATTTAAAATTTTTTCTTTTTTCTTGTTGTTTTCTCTTTTTCCTGGTTGTTTTCTCTTGTCTTTGTGGTTGCTCTTGCATCTTTCATTTTTCTCCCCTATCTCTCATCTTTGTAAGTATGTTTAATGATTATATTCTTCTTTTTATTTTGTACAATGGGTTGTTACTTTGTTTGAATATATCATATAATATTTTAATAAAAATATTTATATATTTAAATTTTTGGATGGATAAAAAAAGTAAGGGTAAAATTAAGAAAACTTATAAATATTTAAAAGCAAAATTTTGTATATAGTGAAAATTAAATTATTTTATCAAATAAAAAATTTGAAATACAAAAATTTAAAATGCATCATTCAAATAAAGAATTTTAAATATAAAAATTTAAATTTTTTATCCAAACAAAATTATTTTTAAAATAAAAGCACTTAAATTTTTAAATATTTTGAAATTTTTTAAAATATTTAAATAGTCCATGCAAACACAAGATAAAAGTGTATTGCTATTGAAATGTAATTACTCTGTCAGCTGATTATGTTATGTACAATACGGACACTAAGCATCTGATTTAACCGTAACTGATGTTTGGCAGTTTGTGAACCCCCGCAACAAAGATATTAGGGATATCCCAGGATTGGCGCCACCTGCTCCAACGAGGAGGCTTTTGTATGCGAGGACAGGAGAACATTTTGGTTTATTTGTTTCATAGAAGAGTTTCTCCATTTTATAACCTGATTCTTGGTGCTCTCCTGGATGATGGGAATGTCGGAGAAATGCTATATGGGGGCATCTTTTGGATCTCTCTTCAATCAATTTTACATCAGAAAAATTCTGCCCGAGTTTTGTATATCCTGTACATGATTCTATGTATATCACACCAGCGCTTTTTGCTTTGAGTTCCATGTTTCTTTATGTAATATTCCGAAGATGCAGGGCTAGAAAGAAAATAATACTACTTAGACTTATGGTGTATATGTCCCATTCACAGGATATATATATATATATATATATATATATATATATATATTTCTCTTTTATACAAGTAATCTACACATATGTTTCCATCCAATTTAGTGTATTTTTTTTTTAAATTAGGTTGATTTGATTTGTTTAATAAATAGAAAAGTTTAAATTTATTAAAAGCCTGTCTAGATAATCAGATTTAGATTAATAAAAAAACTGTTTAACATATTCAGAGGTCTATTTATCTTTATATATTAATATATTTATATTTATTATATATTTAAATATATTATACTTATATAATGTTGATATATTTATATAATTTATTAAAAATTTTAAAAATAAAAGGAATCTTAGAGTTTCATTTCATATATTCCTAATTTTAAACACGATACGATTTAAGTGATTTACCTTCACTTAATCCCTAATTTCTGAGGAGATTTTGTGCAAGAAAAGTATGTTACCTATGACACACGGTAACATTTCAAAATAATTGATTTAAAAAATATTTATTGTAATAATTGTTTTTTCTATATTTTAAAGGTGAATGAACAACTTCAAGAAATTAACTTCAAAATTTGATACCTTTGCTCAAAAGATCACGAGTTTGCTCATTATTATTTTTCTTATTTTACATTGATGATGTTGGATGTTGTTATAAGGTTTATAATTTTATTTTAATGTTGAATTTGAAAACAATCTTTAATTTGGTGTTAAACATTTTAGGTAGGTGATGATTACCTATTATCTTTAGTGATTTTTATATTTCAAGAAGATTAAGTATTTTTTGCTATTTTGTTTGGTATTTTAAGGCTTATTAAATTTATTATGATATTATGAGTAATCTAATAATATGATATTCATTTGTATATTTTTATTTTATATATTATTTTTTTTTGTGTATATGATGCAATTTATAGTATTACCTGAATTTAAAATGATATACCAGATTCGTTATTCGTTAGACGATTCAAATTATTTCTTGTAGAAGTGTTACCGGTAAGAATCAGTTTAGTAGGTTCTACAATTTTAAAAAAGTGTTATTAAAATGTAATTTTATAAAATATTTTAAACTTACGAACCTTTTAAATTATTTATATATAAATTTTAAATTTATTTATTGACCTTTTTATCTTATAACTTTTAAGTTAATAGATCTATTTAATCAATTTATATAAACTTTACATTTTATTGATCTTTTTGTATGTTGATCTTCAAATAAGCTTGAAAGTATAGTAGACTTTAAAATAGGATGAATCTTAATAATAATAATAAAAAATCTATAGCATATAACAAACTTAAATTTAAGTTTCAAAATTTTTAAATAAATCATATTTTTATTTTTGTTTTTTTAATTTGTAAGTTAGATCTAAATCTAATATTAATATATTTTCCTTTAAAAGTATATCAACAATATTCCAAATTGTTTTCTATGTTTTGAAAGTGTGGGATTAATTATGGATGAGCATCGGAATAAGATGTAGTTGAAACTAGTAATTTCAAATTTTAAATTTTTTTCTGATTAGGTCATATCAGATACTGGTATATTCGGATTTATGTGAGAAAAGTTATAGCACATAGAATGAGGGTTAAATGTGGTGTTGTAGAAAAATTTTAACTTTTTCTACTGGAAAGTTATAAGACACTAGGTGTCTTAAGACACTTAATATGAGCAGAGAGGAAGAGATAGTTACATAAAGAAATTATACTAGTTTACCCTACACCAAGTTCCTATTAACACATAACAGTATTTTCACTATGTTGAAATAATACAAATATCACGTATTATTGGATACTTCTACAAATAATACTATCCTATTATTTTTACACTAGCCTTTTTCGACTTAACTAATATTCCTAGAAAGTAAGTGAGACACTCCTATGTCTAACAATATGTTTCTCTCAAAGGTTATAAGAAAATAAGAATAAAAAATTTTGCTTAGGTTATGAGTATTTAAGATGCTTTAGAATATCACTTAGTTAACGTTCATTATCTTTTACTCATAAGCTTCCATCGTTGTATAGGTTGAGATAAAGTAATCCTTGACAGATGAACGAGATTTACAAAATTTTTTGCATGAACATTGAATGCATAACCTTGGGTTAAAGAAAAATATTTTGCTCTTTTTTGTCTAAATTACTTCATGCGTTAAAACCTTTTTTTTTTCCTAAGCATCTTTCCTAATACGTTTTATGATTCTTTTTTCGTTAAGCTTAAACTCTGTGATTGTCGACTAAATTTTTTGTATGACATTTGAGATATCTTAAGACATTTAAACTTTTATACTTGAATATAAAATATTTATCAAAATAATACCTAATTTTGTCCGAGTATTAAAAATAAAAAAAAAGGTATAAAAAAATAAAAGTCCCACATCAGACAGAATTAAAAGTTTAAAAGTCATTTTGGTAGTCCCACATCAGAAAAGTAAGACTCCTTCAAGCATTCATCTTACTATATAAGGAGCTGCAAGTCCCACATCAGGTAGGGCAGACTTCGGGAGTCTCTCGTTTCTCTATATAAGGAGACGTCTTTTCCAAGAAAAGGGAAAGAACACTTGAGCTGCAAAGCTCGTGTTTGGAAGTACGCATTAAAGCCAGAAATGTGTAAGCTCATCTAGTCCTTATTTCAAGGGGGAGGGAAGCTTATGGGTCACTTCAAAACTTTTTTTTAGGTAAGTGCAACTAACCTTTCTTTCTTTTTAATACTTATTATTCATTATTTTATTTTCTTTATTTTTTTTAATATTGTTGTTAGTTTAGATTCATCATTTTTTTTTGTTTTCTTATCATTCTTTTAAAGAGGGAAATTAAAAAGTATATTTTAAGTTTGTGCAATGGCTAAGTGGGATCAATTGAGTGGTCGATCCACCTTTGATATTACATGGAACATAAGAATTTATTGAATAGTCATTTGCTACCTTAAATTCTGTGTAAGAGCAAACTTTTTTCTTCTAACAAATTTAAAAAAGTATTTCTTTTCTCAAAAATTATAAATAAAATAAAATAAATAATTGGTTTTTCAAATTCAAAGTTTTAATAATTTCAAAGTTCTAAGAAATAAAAATCACAAAACTAATTTTCTTCTAATTTTTTCAAAAATACTTTTCATAAATTTCAAGCATAATCTTTTCTAAAAAGTTATAATCTTCTTCATAAACTTAAAATATATTGAAACTGTTTTTAAGAACTACGTAACTTTGATTTCTTCACTACACCTGAGGATACGTAGGAGCGGGAACCGGACCCATCAAGCCCAAATAAACTTCGGGATCATTTTTCTCCACTTATTTCATGAGACAGAAAATAAATAAAAAACTCTTTAAATAACTTATATAAAATATAATAAATCACTAAAAATAATTTTCCTTTGGAGTGAAATAAATATTTTTGAAAGTTAATTATAATATTATGCAATTAATTAGAAGGTAATAGTTTTTTTTTACGGATGTCGTGGGGTGCTAAAACCTTCCATGTGCGTAAACAACTTCCGAATCCAAACTGGTTTCAAAGATCATAGTTTTTAAAGTTTTTCCAAAATTTTCTTTAATAAATTTTGCTGGCGACTCCTCTGTTTTTATTAAAATTTTCTTATGTTCCATCCCGTCGTAATCCCGGTTACTACAGATGGTGACTCCACTAGGGACATTTTCGAGAGTTAAGCCTAATCTAATTAATTGTGTATGTTCTTTTTAACTTTATTTTATTTATTTCATTCTTTCTTTTTATTTTTCTGTAAATATTGTTTATTTTTTTATTTGTTCATGTTCATTGTATTTGTATATACTCCATGGTGTGAACCATAGGGTAGAAAACTTTTTGTTGTATATTCTTGGTTGCGTGTTTGTCTTGCAGGTGAGTTTGAGTAGTTTTAGGATTTAAAGATTTGTATGCACCCCTTTCACACAATTCACTTTCACTTACCTCACACATCTTTTGGGCTCTATACCCGAGCCCGTGCGAGCTTAGGATTAGCGGGTGTCTTGATAGTTGCTATTGAGGGACTTTATGCCCATTTGCTAATTGTTAAGTCGCCACTCAGATTGTTACTGGTGTCATGAGTTAGATATGGACCTAGTTCCTGAATTGCCCTTATCATATAGATATGGACCCAATTCCTGAATCATAAGTAGGGAAATACCCTCTCAATATAACTAACTCATGACACCAGTAACAATCTGAGTGGTGACTTAATAATTACCAAGTGGGCATAAAGCCCCTCAATAACAACTATCAAGACACCCACTAATCCTAAGCTCGCATAGGCTCAGGTAAGTGAAAGTGAATTGTGTGAAAGGGGTGACAAATCTTTAAATCCTAAAACTAACCAAACTCACCTGCAAGACAAACACGCAACCAAGAGTATACAACAAAATGTCTTCTACCCTATGGTTCACAACATGTAATATATACAAATATAATGAACATGAACAAATAAAAAAATAAACAATATTTACAAAAAAATAAAAAGGAAGAATGAAATAAATAAAATAAAGTTAAAGAGAATATACACAATTAATTAGATTAGGCTTAACTCTCGAAAATATCCCCAGTGGAGTCGCCATCTGTCGTAACCGGAATCACGACGGGACGACGAATAAGAAAATTTTAATAAAAAACAAAGGAGGCACAACCAAAATTTATTAAAGAAAATTTTGGAAAAACGTTAAAAACTATGATCTTTGAAACCAGTTTGGATTCGGGAGTTGTTTACGCATAGAGAAGGTTTTAACACCCTACGATGTCCGTATAAAAAACGGTTACCTTCTAATTAATTGTGTAATATTATAATTAACTTTCAAAAATATTTATTTCACTCCAAAGAAAAATTATTTTCTCAGGTGTAGTGAGGAAATTAAAGCTACTTAATTCTTAAAAGGAGTTTCAATGCATTTTAAATTTATGAAAAGATTATGGTGCTTTTGGATTTTTTTAGAAAAGATTATGCTTGGTATTCATGAAAAGTATTTTTGAAAAATTAGAAGAAAATTAGTTTTGTGATTTTTATTTCTTAGAATTTTGAAAATATTAAAATTTGAATTTGAAAAAATTGATTATTTATTTTATTTATTTATAATTTTTGAGAAGAGAAATATTTTTTAAATTTTTTATAAGGAATAATTTAAGAAGAAAGAAGTTTGCTTTTGCACATAATTTAAGGTAACAAATGGCTATTCAATAAATTTTGATGTTTCAAGTAATATTAAAGATGGATCCACCGCTCAATTTAACCCACTTGGCCATTGCACAAACTTGAAATATATTTTTTAATTTTCTTCTTTAAAAAGAATGATAAGATAACAAAAAATGATAGATCTAAATTAAAAATAAATATAAAAAAATTTAAAAAATTTAAAATTTAAACTAAAAACAAAAATAAAAAAATTAAAATGATGAATAATAAATATTAAAAAGAAATAAAGGTTAATTGTATTTACCTAAAAAAGGTTTTGAAGTGACCCATAAACTTTTCTCTTCTTGAAATGAGGACTAGAATAAAAATTTTTATAAATGATGGACTTATACTTTAATGCGTACTCTCAAACAGAGAAATTTTATAAATGATGGGTTTATGTTTTAATGCATACTCTCAAACACGAGCTTTGGAGCTGAAGTGTTCTTCCTATTTTCTTGGAAAAGACATCTTCTTATACAAGGGAATGAGAGACTCTGAAGTCTGTCTCACCCCGATGTGGGATTTATAGCTCCTTATATAGTAAGATGAATGTTTGAAAGAGTTTTACTCTTTTAATGTGGAACTATGAAAATAACTTTTAATTCTGTCCGATGTAGGACTTTTATTTTTCTATTTATTTTTATTTTTATACCTTTTTTAATTTTTTTTGTTTTTAATATTCGAACAAAATTGAATATTCACATTAATTTATATATTTTAATTTGGTTGTAACAATTTAAGTTCAATTAATATGGGTTAAATTAGTTGGTTCATTTAAAAAATTAATTTTGATAGTTGAATCTTATGAAACTTATAAGGAAATTATTTTTTGCATTCTCTTTTAAAAAAAATTATACAAAAAATATCCTTATTAGTGGTGCATTTTCTTTGTTATATTCAGGAAATTTATTTTTGAAGTTCAAATTTTAAATTTTAGAAATATATTTTTGAAAATTTTAAAATTGTATTTATAGAAATAAATTTAGGAAATTTATTTTTGAAGTTTAAATTTTAAAATTTTAAAATATATTTTTGAAAGAAAGAGTAATTTAAATTTTAAAATAGATTTTTGAATTTAAAAATATAATTCTGAAATTTTATTAATCTTTTCTAAAAATATATTTCTGAAATATTATTAATGTATTCTAAAAATATATTTTCAAAGTATTTTTAAAGGCAATTTGGTGATTTTCACGCGAGGGGAGACGGGAAGTAATTAGGGATTGCGAAAAGGTCTCATAAATAGTAATTGTGTATGCTCTGGAGCCTGTTATAATGTGGGCTACTTTGTTGGGCAACTAAGGGAGGAAAAGACAAAAACAAAATTCTAATTTCATACTTTCACTCACTGCCTTTGTTCTCTCTTCTTTGAGAGTGAGTCTGTGACGCTATGTAGCCAATGGGTTGCTGTTATGCTGCCGTTGTGTCGCTTCTGTGCCGCCACTGAAATATGTCAAAAATACCACCAAAGTTGGGTGGGTGTGGTTTTTCCAGACTCCAGAGTCTCCAAACACAGAAGAGAGTGTTACCAGTGTAAAAATGAGTTTCGAAAATGTCACTATTTTGCTTGCGATTGTGGCTGTGATGTCTTATATTTGAATCCTGGAGTGTGCTCAGATTGCTCTGTTCTCTGTGTGAGTCTTTCATCCAAGATTTTTTCACTTTACCTTTTATTTTTTATCACATCCAGTCTAACATTAACTACCATCGGCAACGAACCAATTTATTTTGTGTCAGATTGTAACCGATCGATGTCCACCTCTAGATTAACTTTGCTCGGGTTTGTGTCGGCATGTCTTGATCACAAAACATGAAAGTTAAACACAAAAGCATGGTTAAACACTCAAATCAGGCACAATTAGAGTCCAATGAAGCTAAGTATGGAGCAAATTGATACAAATAATTGAGTGATCAATGAGTCTAAGTTATATAATTGTTTGCATTATGAATTCTTTAAATCGAGTTGTTATTATCCTTCAATCCCTACTTTACAATTAAGCCGTAAATATGTGCATCACCTCAATATAACCCCCCTTGATAATTATGTTGTTCTATGAAAGTGATTTATGTTACAATACTACTCAAACTAACTTCTCAGTATTTTTTTTTTTAAAAAAATTAAATGGATTCTTTACAATAGCTTAGGCAAATATGCTAAACAAATTTAAAAGTAGATTTTTTCATGAAAAAATTGAAACAAACAGGCTTTAATATTGTATTACTTCTAATATTGCTTATCCTGCCTGATAATTACACATCCAAAAAGTGATTTTTTATCAATGCGTTAAAAAAATACTTTTTCTTTTAAAACATCTCTTAAACTATATTTTTAATTAAAATCAATTCTATAAATCAAACTCTTCAAATTATAAATATTCACCCGCGTACAAGTAATATTTCTAATCGAGCAGAAATCATAGTTGTTCTAATCATGCACAAACAATTAGAGGATAACATCGTTGTCCAAAACAAGATGAAGTGAACGTGTTTCTTCCACCCAAGTACCCAACTTCCTCTATGGTGCAAACACATGGTAGTCATTCAGTTTGAAATAGAGAGCAAAATTATTTACTTAGTTCTTTAATCAAAACCATTGACGTTATTATCAACAAGGCCATGTAAGCATGTACCATTTGATGCCTCCAGTATCAAAATTTCCTTATTCTTCTCTCTAGAATTATTTGAGACAAGTGAAAATGACTACTTTCAATGCATGATGGGATGGTGGACATCCATGGTATCATTATGAATTATCATTAATTTGAAGTCATATCATAATGAGTAGCAGTTATCCCCATATGCTTTCCCTCAGATTGTTACAGGTTCAAGAAAGGAAAAAAGAGGTCTTTGCTCCAGTAAAGCTGCATCATTATCATTACCACAGAAAGGTTCTAACATAAATCTAAGTTGTTATGAATCCCGAACATTTGGAACAACTATAGTCATCTCATAAGCATGTACCGCAAATATCGACATTCGGTAGAGGTTCGAGCAATAAATGCCAATTAGTTAACAGTTGGGTCCGGTCAAAATGCTTCAAGTCTTCGTCAGCCACCATGGCTTCTAAATTAGGCAAAACATGGGGAAAATGCATGTTTGACATGTATAAAAAGTCTCACCGGCCTCTGGCTACAAGGATGTTCCTCCCAATATTGACTTGGTATAGCCCAGGCTAATGAGTTTCTGTATCAATATTTTCTCAGCTTCTGTCTGCAATCCATGGAAGTTGCATCAATAAAAAATAATGTATTTAGAAATGAAGCTATGCAATACGGGAATAGCAATGTAAAAACAGGGTAATTTTGGAGTGTCAGATCTACACCCCTTGGGCGAAGGGACAATTTACAAATTACAATAACTGGAAAATTTAAAAATCAATCATCAATTGCTAGGATTTGATTGCAATCATCTGCTATATATGTAACGCCAGTTCATATAAGGTAGTGATTGGCAAACTATAGAATTAATGTTCTGATAACTAAGTGCTACAGAAGAGTTATGTTCAAATTTCTATATATTGGTATCATACTCGAGTGATTGAATATGCAAGAAATGTAAAATAATTTATATCCAAGTAAAAAGTAGGAAAAACAATATAATTTCTTAGATATGTTTCTGCAAGGATATTACTTCTTGTTTTGAGAAGTTGACTTAAATATAAATAGGAACATATTTTTTCTTACAGCAACATGTTCTAGAATTTCATTAAGAAGCAAGAAAAACATTTACAAGGAGCATAACTTCCCTGTGCTAAGTCAAACATGCATGTATACTCTAGGTGAGTAAGAGAATACCTCAAGCATGGGACTATTTTTTGGAATATTGCAAGCCAAAATTATATTCAGACCGGTCTTTAACACTGAGAAACAAAGAACGTTAATTTATAAACTGAGGGAACAATTTCATTAAGAAACATGATAATATTTACCTAATCGATGAGCAATGCCAGACCCTGTATTATCAGAAGCCCCTCCAAGTATGGAAGTGACAGATACCATATTGTTCTGCATTTATCACCACACATCACAATCCTTATGTAATCTTGAAACATACCCAAAATGAGCGTAAAGGAATGAGACAACTTACAGGCCGAGTGGACGCAGCTGCATACATGTGTCCCAATTTTGCAAAGTTGTAACCAACCCATACATATATCTATAATAATCATTCATGTTAAAAGAATATTAGGAAAAACAAAAATCAAAGCTTGAAAGATACACCTTCCAATATAGCACAAAATATCCTATTAACATTTCATACTTCCAAACCAAAAGGAATCACAAGTGGAATTGGTCCAAAGCCTTGTTTGTGAACAACAAGATTAAAGAAACATATTCCGGCTTTTGTTTATTTATAAAAAAAATTGAATCTCTTGAAAGATAAGGAAAAGAGTTTGATAGGGGGAAAACCTGTTTGGGAAAGCGAATGATCTGAAAATGGAGGCTAATATCATTGACAAGTTCAGAAAAGCTAGTGATCTGTAATTGACCCTGTGCCTGTGCATGTAAATCATCGCTCTCCTTCAATTTCAACTCTTTAATCTTCTCCAATCCGTCAGAATCCATCATCTTGACATAAAACTGCAAAACCCAGACCCTAACACTAATCGACTTTTCACCTTTCATGTCATAATATATTTGTGTGTATATAGGCCAAGTTTGGGCCCAAGTACAAGGCCAAGCATCAAACATTATATAGATATGATGGAGATGGATGGGTGGATGGGCAGCCAGATGGACTCAAGTACAAGGGCAGGCAGCAAACATTTTATTTAGGGGTGGGCATGGATTGGTTTGGCATAAAATCAATCAAATTCATTCTAAACTGGACCATTATATAAATTGGATTTTAAAACTAACCATTTTTTTTCAAGACCAGTTTGTAAAAAAAAAAAAACTGGATTAGGCTCAAAACCGATTATAAAATCAGATTTGGTTCAAACTGGTTTTGAAACCAATTTTAACCAAAATCTTTTTCCATTTAGCCAAATTCAACTTTTTAAAACTACATTTTATGCCATAATCAGTTTTGAGTACAAAACTCAGTTTTAATTTCAACTTAATTACATTTTTCACTATATATTGTTGCATTATAAAATAACATATTAACCCAATAACAACCCATCAAATACAACAAGATGGTTCTTCCAATTTTAATTCCCAATATATCACAAGTTAATTAATATCAGGTTGAAAGCACCAGAAGTTACTTTATTGCTGACTTAATTTGCAATGATGCAGTATTCAAGCAATCTGAACTTTGACTAGATTTAGCACTTAAAGAACGGCAAGTTGGCCGCCAACAATATGGTCACTACATACTTTAGTTCACTAGGCAGTTTCTTTTCTTGTTACATCAATTGGTAATATTAGGCTGCCTAACTGGATAATTGTTTTTTTTGAATACTTAATGTGTATAATTTGGTTAACAATTTTTTGATTAACCAAACTATTATGTTTACAAAAAGTTTGTACATATCATTAGCCCCTGTAAAATTGGTGTACAAATATAAGAACCCCATGATTAGATGTTTTCTGAACATGTCAGGATTTAATTGAGTGACAGTAAAGAACTGAATTCTACATTCATCAAATTTTCAGTTCCACAACTCAAAGTTACACCCTTGTCAACTTCAGTACTCCCAAAGAAAAGTACAATCTGCATTTTATCTTATGGTATTTAACTTAAAGAAGCTATGACAGATAGAGAAGACAGAGTATTTCTAACTTCTAAGCATAGACAAATCCAGATGGAGCCTTCGTCCTGCAAGCATTAATGAGAAAACTAACAGCAATAGGCATTTTAAGCCCAGCACATTGGCTTCAATATCTGTGCAATAATACAGTGCTGCTTCAAGAGTTGCAAGGCCTTTCACCAACGTGCAACACTTCTGACTTGGTTTAGTCCCAATGACTTTAGTAACCAAGCCTAATCTATTAAAATGACATCTTTGACATAAACCTTTCAATCCCATACCAATAAATACTAGTTTTTGATGTTATGTAAATCTCCATCTATTTGCTTCGAGTATTTAGGCACTGCTATTATATTATTGTACCAACTACCCCGCCAAATCCTATTAGGAAGAAATGAAGGAATTTTAGAAATTAAGCAACAGATGAACAGCTGAACATTGGTGAGTGGAGAGAGTGAGAGTACAACCAATGTATGAGGAAATGGGGCATGACAAGCAAATAGAGTGATAGGTAACTCACCACACTTAGTGTAATACTTAGTTACTCTTCACTAATTGGTTGGAAATAACTAATTAGGTTGAGCTAGTCAAACTGCTAGAGGTCTGTAAAGTGTATAGATAAAGGGTAGGGGGCAGGGGAAGATATCTTGTCAATTGAGAGGAATTTAGGGCCTCTTGGCGTTGGGAGGTGCAGACCCTCAAAGTTTTGCAGCGTGTCTTCTGTAATTTGGGCGTTTTTCCCTGTATTTTCATAATAAATATACCAGGTTCCTATCATAGAGATGGGTCACCAAAGGAGGATAAGACCAATAGGGGAGTGCATGGATAGGGGTGGCATAAATTCAAACCAAATCCATTTATAAACCAATTGTATGGATTGGATTTCAAAACCAATCCACTTCTTTTTTCTCAGAACTAATATACATGTCATCCTCAAAGGCAACTAGAAAAAGAGTAATTCTATTCTATCAGGGAAATAGTAACCAAAATTACTAAACTGACCCAGCATAACCATCTATCTTTTCTAGTAGAATACAATTCAAATCTGTAGCATTAATTTATGGACAAGGGCTTGGGATGAAAAATGAAGGAATTTAGAATCATAACCATCCTTTTGTGAGAAAAGAGAAAAGAGCATATCTAACATACGCTACACTAGGATATGTTTATCTAATGCACCATCAGTGCCTTAATCATCATTTTTAATAAGAGAGGAAGAAACATCTCTACCATATAGTTGCAACGCTCCAGATATTTAATTGCAGCGTAGCTCTTGCAATAGACTATTACATATGACATTTTACAAAATATAAAAAACATTTCAATACAAGCCATTGGAGCAGGAAGAGAATATACAAACAACTTGAAGAGGTCATAAAGTAACACTAGGCATGGACACTTTTTCACAGCACAGAAATATAATAACCATCAACGAATAATTGGCAGAGAGCAGAGAGCAGAGACCGAAAAACATTACTCAGTAAGCGTTAAAACAGAAATGGTGAACCCGATTGTAAGAAAGAAAGAGTAAGAATTAAAGTACTCACCAGCAATCACCAAAGAAGAGTGAGTTACCAGAAATTGAACAATGATTAGGGTTCAAACTTCAATGATTGAATAGGGATGAGAGTTCGAGGGATTAGGGGGAATATAATAGTGTTTGAGAGGAAGAAGAAGAAGAGAACTTAGGGTTCAAAAGATATTGAGAGATTGCTTTGACTGGGTTAGCTTTCTGAGGAGCAAAGAGCAGTGAAGCTGTGAAGTAGAGAATATTGGACTAAATTGTCGAATTCTAATATGATAGTTTAGCTTGGCTAAATTATAATTTCCCTCTTCAAAATTTAATTTAGGTTTTGATTTTGTCGTCTTAGCTAGAAAAAGAAGTTAAGAAGATTAAAAAAATATTCATCGGTTCAATAATTTTTTAATACTTTGGGTTCTTCTCTTTTTTTTATTCTTATAATTTCTACGGTTAAATAAAGTTTTCTGTAATAGTTTCTATTGTTAAATTGATTAAATAAGTTTAATGGAAATTTATTTTATTTTTCCTATCCCGCATTTAAGAATATACATGTTGTAATAATTTTTTTTTATATAAACATAACATATATTGGTATATTATTTTTTTTATTTTAAGTTTATTCATTCTTCTTTCCTAATAAATATGTAGGAAGAGAGATAATTTGTTATATTTATCTTTTACTTTTAGAGAAATAATATTTTTAATATTTATTTTTAGTTGATAGATTTTTATTTTCATGCTTAAGATTCTTATTCTTGGTTGATAGGTTTTTATCTTCTTTTATTTTATGTTAAAAAATCTTTTATTTTTTTTATTTTTTTCTATTTGAAGTTAGAAGAAGATTTACACAAGTTATTTTCATAGGTTGAAAATGATTTATAGAGGAAGATGAAAATTTATAGCAGAATAATGATGTGATTAGAACAAAAGTTGATGAAAATGTAAAGAAAGAAGATTGAAAAGGGGAAGAATAATTTTCTTTTAACAATTATTGTTTCTTAAATGTTGATAATTATACTATCTATGTGATCTTCCATGAAATCTATAGGATTGATGGATTAAGATAGGTTTGTTAGGTGTGGGTGGTTTTTTTTTTAATCTTATATAACATGGTGGGAAATTTACACGTTTGGTAATGACTTTTAAATGTGTTAGGGAAAAAATGTAGCCACGGTTAAGGTATTTTGATGGATGGTGAGAATTTATATGATAGGTTTATTATTATATGTAAGTATTTAAAAATAATGATAATGAATCCTTATTATTTTTGTGATTAATTAAAACTATATGTGTATATCAATTTTGATACACAAACATATAAATAGTAAAATCATTCATTTATATCTTTTACTAATTTTTTTTGTAATAAATTATGATTTATCCTACATCAATAAATTAAAATATGAAAATGTTAATTAGAATGTATTGAGAATCATGATATGATAAGGTAAAAGAATTCAACACAAACTGCGACCTAACATCGAAGTTATTAAAGAGGAATGTGATTCTTATCACAACCTGCTACAAGAACCAACATTGTCAAGGATAATTCTTTACTCAAGACCTAAGAGAATTAACTCATAAGAAGACGAAAACTCTTAAAGAGAAGTATTATTATTCATCAAACTTGTGTTTACACTGAATTCCTAAATCCTATTATATAAAAAACCTAATTGATCTAAATTAGGAGAAAATTCAATAAAAAAAAATATAAAATCTTAATCAATTTGCAAATCAATCTAAAATCTTAATTTAATTTGCAAATAGTTTAAAACAAATAACTTGTAAATCAATGTCAAACCTTAATGTATTATATAACAAATTAAAAGTCTTATCACTTAATATTCTCAAGAATATGAGTACATAAATTAACACATATTGGATTTAGGTTTAGATCAACATAGTCCCTTTCTTGAACTTCTTTAATGAAATCTTGAAGTATATGTTTCATACGTTTGATCCTACTCCTAGTTATGGGACTTCTCATTTCTTGTACAGGATCTTTCAAATGATCACTCTTCTTTAGCGTGGTGCTCACATTCACATCATTTTCTCCTTCTTCGAGAGGATTTGTCTTTGAATCTTGAAAGTTGTTTGCATCAAATAAGGATAAGTTAGAAACATTGAAAGTGGCACCCATATTACCTAGCTACTTAGAAATCAATCTTATAGGCACTATTATTCATCATTTTAATCATTTGAAAAGGACCATCTCCTATACGATATAGTTTAGAATTTCTTTGACTTAGAAACCTATCCTTTTGTAAGTGAACCCACACTTAATCACTAGGTTCAAAGACTACCTTAGTGTGTCCTTTGTTTGCCTATCGAACATAGTGTTCATTCTTTTCCTCAATATTAACACGAACTTTGTCATGTAACTTCTGTACAAATTTAGCCTTTACTTTTCATCCAAATTAAAAGAATCATTAGCGATAAAGGTTTAAAACCATATACAACCTTAAAAGGTGAAAAAGAAATGGATGTATGAACAACCTTATTATATGCAAATTCCATATGAGGCAAAAAAAATTTCCAATCTTTTAAATTCTTTTGATTTATAGTACGTAATAATGTGCTTATAGTTCTATTAACAACCTTGTCGCAACCGTAATTACAACAAGACAACGAACTCGCTAAAATTTTATAAAAAGGTATTTATTGATTAGTGGAGTCGCCACCAAATTTTTATTTAAGGGAAAAAGATTTGGAAAAACCCTAACTCGAGGAAGATATCTAGGTCCGGGAGTCGGTTACGAGCGGGGAAGGTGTTAGGCACCCCATTCGCCCATTCTGAAGAACGGTACCCTTAAACTGAGTGTGTGACTTCTTTGAAAATTGTTTGATCACTTTAATTAGAGTGAAAATAAATAACTTGATGGAGGTTAGCCTGATAGGACTTGATCTTGCTCCTACGTATTCTCTGGTGCAATGAGAAATTCAAGACTTACGTAGTTCTGGTACGAAGACTTGACCTTTGGAAGTGCTTAAAAGGAATGAGATGTTTTTTTTTTGTTGAAAATATTACATGTTTTGAGAGGAAAATCTAGTCCACATATGCACAAGATCCGAGGCAACTAGGGCTACACTGGGGCCTATATGAACCTCTAAACATTGAATAGCAATGAAAACCGCTAAGTTTCTTGTTTAGAGTTCATCGCGTGAGACTAGAGGTTTCCTAAATATTTTTGAAAATAATAGGAATAAGAGAAGAATTGAGCTTGATATATAAAAAAAATGAACTTGATTCGAAATGAGTTTGATTTAAAATTGAGGAATTGGGCTTGATTTGAATTTAAAGAGTATAACTTGACTTGAAACAAAACCAACTTGAATTGAAGCTTGAAGGAAATAAAACTTTGATTTGAATTTGATTTGAATTAAAATTTGAGGAAGAGAAGTGAATTGGATTTGACTTGATTTTTGAGGTTTGAATTTGGAGGAATAAGATGAAATTGATGAAGGAAAATGAATTTTATTGGCAACTTGATGAAAAGAATTCAAATGGGTTTTGAAAAGAAATGAATTTTTATTTAGCACTAGTGGAAGAGAATTAAATGGGATCTAAACAAAAATGAATTTTTATTTAAAACTAGTGGAAGAGAACGCGATTTAGAAAAGGACTTGATTTTAAATTTGAGGGAGGTTTAAATTTGGTTTCGGACTATAAAAAGCTGATTTGGATTTTGGACAAGGGAAAAGAACTTGATTTGACTTTTGATTAGCATGGTTTTGGAATGTCCTAATTGAATTTGTATGATAGAGTGGCCTTTAGTGACGCATCATTATGGTCCATTTGTGTTCGGCTAGCCCAAATAGCTGTGGCTACAAGTTTTGAGTTGAAGAGCGGTCACTGCTTAACATTGCATGTTCCAAACGGGGTGGTTAGATAATTATGGCTCAATTCAGCTGCTGTTTCCTATAGAAACTTCTTGGTTAAGCGGATGTGGACCATTTCCTGTAGATCCTCCTTGACTAGGCGAATGTGGCCCAATTACCTCGAGCAAGGCCCATCTTCTTTGAGCTAAGGCGTGAGGAGGTCCCTGGTTATTACTAGATGTTTATTAAAGGGTATGGAAAGATTGCAAAACCATTAGAAGAGTTAACAAAGAAAAAATGGTTTCTTTAGGGAGTAGCAACACAGAAGGCATTTGATAAACTTAAGAAAGTCATCACCTCTTCTTTAGTACTTATACTTCTTGATTTTAGAAAAAAATTCAAGATTGAGTGTGACACTTCTGGTATAGGATTAGGTGCAATCTTAATGCAGAATGATAAACCAATTGCACTTTATAATAAGACTTTTTCTAATAGATCTTTAGCCAAATAAACATATGAAAAAGCAATTATGGTAGAGGCTTCATCATTCAACATTAGTAGTAATATCTCTTAGGAAAGAGTTTTAAGGTTTTCGTAGACCAAAAAATACGTATACACTTTCTTCAACATCATATCACGAACCCTAAGCAGAAGTTGGATGGCCAAATTGCTTGGTTATTAGTTAGATATCATATGTAAACTTTTCTGGAGAACAAAACAATAGATTCCCTTACCTCGATTGCTTGAAAACAAGTTTTCATAGGGTACTTTCTTATCCAGAAGGGTTGGATGATTGGTTGGTGGATGAATATGTTTAACAAAATTAGAAACTCCAAAAAAATCATTGTTGACATAAAAAAAAACCAAACTCTAGACTGGGTAATTCAATTTGGAATAAGGTTCTACTTTGTCATGGAAAGCTGATAATTCCAAGTACATTGTCTTAGATTCTAGTTCTTTTGCATGGGTGGAAATTCTGGTTATTATTGTACATGTTGTAAGTTCACTAAGAATCTATATTAGATCGGCATGAAGAACACAACGGAAGATTATGTCAAAAGTTGTGATGTTTGTCATTGATAAAATATTTAGCTATATCGCTTGCTAATTTGTAACAACTTTTGAATGTTCTAGATTAGATTTGGGAAGATATTTCCCTTAATTTGTTAAATGAATTACCTAAATCTAAGGGATATTGCAGCAATTTTTGTAATGTTTAACAGGCTTTCTAAGTATAACTATTTTATATTACTAAAACATCCATATACAATCAAGGTGCTAGTGGTGATGTTTGCAAACGAAGTCGTTAGGGTACATGGCATCCCAAAATCCATTGTGAGTGATTGAGAACCTATTTTTATAACTTTTGGAAGGAATTATTTAAATTTTAGGGCATTACGTGACAGATAATTTCAACTTATCATGCCAAATTCGATCAATAAATCAGGGTCATTAATAAATGCTTAGAGATTTCTTTTAACTACTACTTGTCTAAACAACCCAGAAACCAGTTCTTGTGGCTTAATTGGACTAAATTATGGTACAACACCACTTATCATGTGTCCACATGAGTTACACAATTTTAAAAGGTATATGGTCACAAACCACCAACCATTACTCATTATTTGCAAGCAGAAATTCATGTAGAAGTGGTTGACCAGAATTTGATTGATCAAGATGAAGCTTTTTGCTAATTGAAGTATGATATGGAATGTGCCAGGTGTAGTATGTAAAAATTTTCCTATATACATCGACAAGAAAAATCATTTATATTGACAAATGAGTTTTCTTTAATCTTAGACCATATCAACAACAATCTATGGCTACAATAATCCATCCTAAATTATCCCCACATTGTTTTGGTCCATTTCAAATTTGAAAAGGATTAGTGCTATGATTTATGAATTACAACTAATTGTAACTTCCATATTTCATACACTTTTCCATCTTATTTGGTGGAATAATAGCTATCAAAGGAGATGGAGGAGGAAATAAATGATAAGATTGAACTAGAATCTATTTTGGCTACTCAGCAAATTATGCAAGCTGATGATTTGATTGCTCAATTTTTAGTGAAGTGAAAGGTCAAATCCATGGAAGATACCACTTAGGAAGATGAATTCACCATTAACAGTCAATTTTCATCATTCATCCTTAAGGACAAGATTGAGAGTGTACTATGAGAAAATGTTAGGATTAATGATGCAAAGAAAAAGGCTAATATGAAAAATCAAGACCATTTGGCTAATAGGCCAAATCATAGGCCTAGAGTCTAGAAAGTGTATACCAAAAAACATAAGAAAATTGTGAAAATAGAGAGATTTGGGAAACTTGTTGGTGTGGCAAGTTAGTTATATTGAAATGGGTATTCAAGTTTAAAAGTTAGTTATTATGTTAATAGGATTTGAGGAGTAAGGATCTTATAAGAGAATTTTTTGTTCTTTTTCAACTATAAGCTTGAATAGAAAGGAACTGTAGGCTCTAGATGATTAGGAAAAATAGAAGGGTCAAACACCCTTTGTAATCCCTGATAAGTTAAGATCCAGTAATAATATTTCATCTTTTTTCAAGCATTTTCACTGGTTCCTAATAAAAATATTAGCTATTTAAGTCATGTCTTATTGGTATTAAAAGTTGACCACATATTTTTATTTTAAGTGACAACTATTAACATCTCCAAAAGAACTACAACCTAATATAAATATATCTTGGACCTATCATTCTTGACAAGAAAGGAAGCAAATTTCCTACCTAGTTTGAATTGAAACTTCTTATCATTACTTCCTTTGTAAACTTTAGATATTTAAGTTTCGAGCTTCCTTAAAAGTTTGTATCGAACCTAAATAACCATCATCTAGATCATTAATGTCATAGTCCTCTTCCATCTTAGGTGTGTGTCCAACAAATGCGTATGTATTTCAACTCATTGGTTCTCTATTATGTTTCTACAATGAAGAAACGAAATTTAAAAGATTAAGTTGAAATATAAATTAAATTTAAAGATAATTTAAGTTTTGGATCAATTAATAAAAGGTTAATATAAATTACTTAGTGATTTCTAGTTCAATTTCTCATATAAATAATTGAGTTAAGTACTCAAAGGAAAAACTTTATTGTTCATAATAGTTCAACTCAATTTAAATAGGATTGTTTCTTATGAAAGATATATGTTGTTTAGACATACATATTTAAAAGACTAAATTTAATTTGATAAAATAAAATTAAAAAGTGAAAATTAAACTCAACACAAAAAATGACTGTAATAGTTGATTTATGAAATTTGTTATTGTTGTGCGTTTACTATGCGTACAAAGTTTTACCCACGGGTAAGTGCACCCGTCGGTGTAGAAAGGGGTATTTAAAACCCTTAATATCATTCCCACAGAGACTATTTTAACAATCTTAAAGAATATTAAATCCTAATTTTTGAGCTCACCAGAAAAGGGTTTGTTTAGAAATATTTAAAGTGAAAGAAGAAAAAGAACAAAAGGAAAATAAGCGATTTAAAGATAAAAGAACACAAATACGAGTTTAATTATGGAGAGACATGAGACTTTGGTTTCCCTTATAATTTTACCCAATTTCACCCCAACTCCCTTATGAATGATTTAAGTCAATTGCTAATCATCCGTTCTCATTCTATTACTACCCAATGATCATGCAATAGCAATATTCTTTCTCTCAAGTTACTACCTCCAGTGATCATGCAAGGTATATAATTAAGAGAAGCATAAAGAACATGCAGATTTGTTAAATTAATGACGGATTAGAAATCAAGGATTCCGATTGATCCTCCAAAACCCTTAGATTCAGTTTACCTTGTAGTTTCGTTAATTAGGCAATGGTACGATCGCCTATCCCCTAATTAACTTAGAAATTAATTCTCATTAATTAATTATGCATAATAAGGAAAACACAATTGAATAGAAATACACAATCATTCATAAAAAGGAAAAGGGGTTCAATTGGTTACATTATAAGTTTCACCAAAGCCCCATGATTTGGGGATTAGTTACACATCGAGAGATAAGACAAACAAAAACATACTAATTCTAGAAAACAATCCACAATCCTAATTTTAAAAAGAGAATGACAAAACCGTAATGTTAGCAAAGCTAACAATAGGACGTTGCAACTCGTACTGTGGAAGAGCTTCTGTCTCCAAATCGTACGGAGGGATATCGAGGATACTAAAAGTGGTTTTTCGAATAGTGTGGTAAAGCCTTCTTTTTATAGGCACGAATTAGGGTTTCAACGTAGTGGGCCAGACTTGACCTAGTCGCTCCCTTAATCGTCATGATTATTCTAAGTCATCTTGCAATGTTGTAGGGCTAACGTGGCACTGTACACTAAAATATGACATTATCACGTTATCAGGGCTGACGTGGCATTATCGCATTAAACGTGACATTGTCGCAGTAGATGCTCTATCCTTTTATGCCATTTTTACTCTCTTTTCTTGGTCCAAAACTTGTCTATTTTCATATTTCTTACTTGCATGACCATTCCTGCAAAAATAAGGAAAATTAGGTAGAATTACAATTAAATAATTATAAATTATATTATAATTATAATTAATTTTCCGTAGATAAATCAACAGAATGGCGGTTTATCACATCCTCAAACTTAAACATTGTTTGTCCTCAAACAATATCCCAATGAATGGGAATGTAGCAAGTATAGAATCTAGAAACCTCACATATTAAGCATGCGGCAACCAAGCATAATTACCATCATGAGAGGAATTAATAATAATCCAATTAGGACCTTAGTTCCTTGAAATCAAGTATCACACATAGATGTGGTCACTCTTCTCACCATCTCTCAACTGTATATGGGTATAGATCATTAGCACTCTACTCCTCGCAACTGTACACTACCATAGGCTTGCCTATAAACCTCAGATCTCCACTGAGAGTCAAATTGCACACAAGAATCAAAAGGGCTTCATCAAGGTTGTAACGTGGCTGAAGGAATTGTATAATTAGGTATGATATAAGAAGGAAGGAAACACAAAGGTTTTCTTTTCATAATATTTTCAATAACTTTTACCCTTAAACTTTAAGCAAATTTCTTTGGTTTCCATGATTTGACAATTTTTTTTCTTTTTTCATTATTTTGTTTTTGAGCTTTTTCTTCTTCTTTTTTTTTTTTACTTGTACTTTCCCAAGAATTTATTTTTCTTTAGTTATAATTTAAGGGTACTTGAAATTTTCACAATTAATTAAGGGCACCAAAGAATAAAATTTTCAAGGTGTTAAGCTCAAAGGGGCACTAAATGATATCTAAGTCTGGGTCTAATCAAAGAAACCTAATTTTCCTTTATCACATTCTTGTTATGCAATCAACTTACATAAGCCTTGAGAAGGTTTCAAGGCAAGTTCTAGAGTGTACAAGTCGAAGGAAAATCACTCAACAAAAAGAGAGGTTGTGTTCAACCTCAATTAGGTCCAATCCTCACTATAGCTATTCTAGTGTGAGACAAGACAACAAGGAGCACGACTAATTATCAATTATTTTCATCAAAAGTTCTCATGTCCTCATTAAATCCAATTAATGTTTGCCACAAAATATTAAATATCCCTAAACCCTAATTTCACCAGCATTCAAAAAAAATTAAGCATATAGGGATATCACAAGGGACAAGGATTCTTAGAAATCATGAGGAGGGAGGTATCCCTCCTCAAACTTAATCTTCTACCATTCTCTTAATTCACTGGAAAAATTAATTATCACAATAGATAGAAGAATCAAAAGAAGAGGAAGGATAAGAAATTTTGATAAACGAATAGGAGGGAGAGAGTCTCCCTCCTCAAACTTAAGCTCTTGTATACACATACATATATGTTGTAGTGAAGAGTAAAAGAGAACTTCCCTGAAAAAGTAGCACCGAGGAGGGAGAAAGTCTCCCTCCTCAAACTTAGAGACCATCTGTACCCTCAATACTTTTCCTGGTGGGTGCTAATGGTTGGAGAAGAAGTCCTATTGCATTGGATTAACCTTATCACACTAAACATACATGTTAGAGACAGAAGACAATAAAAATGCATCCTAAAAATAGGTTCTATACATCCATGTGAGAAAGAAAGAAGAATTTTTTTTTTAATTATACAAATACATAAAGGAATAAAAATTACCTAATATCCTAAAATAACTAATCATAATAATTTATTGAAAAACAGGTTTCCTCCTGAAAGCGCTTGTTTTACATCACGAGCCTGATGTACCTTCACCCAACGACTAAGAAGAACCGTGGCTGGTTACCTGTGGTTCTTCTAATCGCATAATGATGCATTCCTTAGATGCACCTTCCTCATAATGTTTGACCCTCTGTCCATTTATCTTAAAGGTCTCCCCATTTTCCTTCATAAGTTCTAATACTCCATAGGGGAGTATTTTGTGTACTTCATATGGGCCACTCCACCTAGACTTTAACTTCCCTGGAAATAAACGAAGACGTGAGTTATAGACTAACACCTTCTCCCCTGGTGAGAATTCACGCTTCCGAATGTGTTTGTCATGCCATCTTTTTGTCCTCTCTT
This sequence comes from Canavalia gladiata, assembly GCA_037954105.1. Lineage (NCBI taxonomy): Eukaryota > Viridiplantae > Streptophyta > Magnoliopsida > Fabales > Fabaceae > Canavalia > Canavalia gladiata. Next base: position 12,120,822 of record CM075662.1, on the reverse strand, counting down.
TATATAGCCTTGAGCTTTCATATGCTTCCAATCTAAATTCATCTAACTCATTGAGTTGAAAATGACGCTTCTCCCCTGCATGCTGCAAATCAAGATTAAGAAATTTTGTGGCCCAATAGGCCTTGTGTTCCAACTCAACAGGAAGATGGCAAGCTTTTCCAAAAACTAATCTATATGGGGACATACCAATGGGAGTTTTATATGCAGTTCTATAAGCCCAAAGGGCGTCATCCAACTTCAATGACCAATCTTTCCTAGAAGTATTAACAGTTTTTTCTAAAATTCTTTTTAATTTCCTATTCGAAATCTCTACTTGACCACTAGTTTGGGGGTGATAAGGAGTAGCAATCTTGTGGGTAACACCATAGTGTTTCAAAACTTTTTCAAACTGTTTGTTAAGAAAATGGGTGCCATTATCACTAATGATTGCTCGAGGGGTTCCAAATCTCGTAAAAATATTTTTCTTTAGAAATCTTATTACTCCCCTAGCATCATTAGTTGGTAATGCCACAGCCTCTACCCACTTGGAAACATAGTCAACTGCAACCAGAATGTATGCATTATTTAAAGATTTAGGAAAGGGTCCCATAAAATCAATACCCCAAACATCAAATATATCACACACAAGAATGTTATTTAGGGGCATGTCATGCTTTCTTGATATATTACCACTCTTTTGACAACGGTTGCAAGATTTTACAAAATTGAAAGCATCTCTAAATAAAGTGGGCCAAAAGAAACCACATTGTAACACTTTGTGAGCAGTTCTATTGGGACCAAAATGGCCTCCAGCCTCTCTTGAATGACAATGAGTCAAGATAGCATGAGTTTCCTCCTCAGGCACACATCTTCTAATCAATTTATCCCCACATATTTTAAACAAAAAGGTTCTTCCCAAAGATAATGTTTAGCATCAAAAAGAAATTTCTTACGCTGTGCATATGAAAGATCTGGAGGAAGGATATTACCTGTCAAGTAATTTACCAAATCTGCATACCAGGGGGTATGTGAAACAGCTAACAATTGTTCATCTGGAAACGTCTCCTTGATCACTTCTTGCGCAGGGAGTTGTACAGAAGGAACCACTCTAGATAAGTGATCTGCAACCATATTTTCTGCTCCCGTTTTTTTCTTTGATTTCCAAGTCAAACTCCTGAAGGAGGAGTATCCATCTAATTAGCCTAGGCTTTGAAACCTGTTTAGAGAGCAAATACTTGATAGCAGAATGGTCAGTATAGACAGTTACTTTAGACATAATCAATAAGGTCTAAAGTTATCGAAGGCAAATACTACCGCTAACAACTCTTTCTCTGTGGTAGTATAGTTTCTTTGAGTCTCATCTAAGGTTTTACTTGCATAATAGATGACGTAAAACACATTCTCCTTTCTTTGTCCCAAGACCGCTCCTACAACTGTATCACTGGCATCACACATTAGTTCAAAAGGTAAAGACTAATTAGGGGCAATTACTGTAGGAGAATTTATCAGTTTGGTTTTAAGAGTTTCAATAGCAGAGAGACATGCATCACTAAAATCAAAAGAGACATCTTTCATCAATAAATTGGAAAGTGGTTTTGCAATTTTTGAAAAGTCTTTTATGAATCTCCTATAAAAGCCTGCATGACAAGGAAAACTCCTAATAGCTCTAATATTTTGCGGAGGGGGAAGTTTAGAAATTACCTCAACCTTGGCTGGATCAACCTCAATACCCTTTTTAGAGATCTTGTGTCCTAAGACAATACATTCACTTACCATGAATTGACATTTTTCCCAGTTAAGAACTAAATTAGTTCTCTTGCATCTTATCAATACCTGCTCTAAATTTTGTAAACATTTATCAAAAGAGGGACCATAGACAGAAAATTCATCCATAAAAACTTCCAGGAAATCCTCTAGTAAATCAGAAAAGATAGACATCATGCATCTTTGGAAAGTAGCGGGAGCATTACACAACCCAAAGGGCATTCTCCTATATGCAAAAGTACTAAAAGGGCATGTAAACGTGGTTTTTTCTTGATCTTCAAGAGTCACAGGTATTTGCATATAACCAGAATAACCATCCAAACAACAATAAAAGTCAAGACCAAATAATTTTTCTAACATTTGATCAATAAAAGGAAGAGGGAAATGATCTTTACGGGTAGCCTCATTTAACTTTCTATAATCAACACATACCCGCCAACCAGTTACCTTCCTTACTGTGATTAGCTCTTTTTTTATCATTTTCCATGATCGTAGTGCCTCCCTTCTTTGGGACAACCTGTACAGGACTCACCCAAGGACTGTTAGAAATAGGATATATTATACCTGCATCAAGAAGTTTGATAACCTCCTTCTTAACTTCTTCTTTGAGGTTTGGGTTGAGCCGCCTTTGTGGTTACACCATAGGTTTAAATTCCTCCTCCATGTGAATCTTGTGGGTGAAAATCATAGGGCTTATGCCTTTAATGTCATGAATGGACCATCCAAAAGCTTCTTTATTTTCCCTCAAGACTCTTAACAATTTCTCCTCCATTGTTCCTGTAAGGTTAGAAGAGATAATAACAGGGAGAGAAGACGGAGGAGATAAAAATGCATACTTAAGATTTTAAGGAAGAGGCTTGAGTTCAAGCATCAGAGGTTCTTCAATTAATGGCTTAGCCTTGGCGGTTCCAAGGCCTTCTATAACATCAAACTTGTTTCCTCGATCTCCAATTTTCTTGTGTATGCCAGCTTCTAACATCATCAATTCCTCTGTATGTTCCTCAAAGTCACTCATGGCATCAACATCAAACACTAATAGTTTTTCCAATGTATCTTTAATCAATACATCCTGCACAAAAGGCAAACTCAGAGAGGGAAAAAGGTTCAAAAGAATTTATAATATTACAAGAGTCAAATGTTTTTGGGTGTTTTAGGGAGTCAAAAACCCTAAACACAACTTCTTCATTATCAAGCCTCAACGTGAGTTTTCCTTGTTGCACATCAATAATAGTCTTCCCAGTGGCCAGGAAAAGTCTTTCCAAAATGAGTGGAATCTCTTCATCTTCCACCATGTCAAGCACAATAAAGTCAGCAGGGAAGATGAACTTGTCCACTCTCACCAAAACATCCTCCACTATCTCTCGCGGGTGTGTGATAGTCCTATCTGCAAGCTGCAAAGAAATAGTGGTAGGTTTGGGCTCATTCATACCCAACCTTCTAAAGACAGACAATGGCATTAGATTAATACTAGCGCCTAGGTCACACAAAGCTTTATCAAAATATGAATCACCAATAGTACAAGGTGTAGTAAAACTCCCTGGATCCTTCAGCTTTGGTGGTAGTTTTCGAAGAAGAATAGCAGAGCACTCCTCACTGAGCTTGACAGTCATATACTCCTCAACCTTCTTTTTATTACCCAAAATCTCCTTCAAGAATTTCGCATATTTAGGCATATGGGAAATGACCTCCATAAAGGGGATGTTGATTTTTAATTGCCTTAAGACGTCTAAAAATTTGGCAAATTGATGGTCATTTTTATTTCCTTTTAACCTTTGAGGAAAAGGTACAATTGGTTGGTAAAAATTTATAGGGAGTTTCTTAGGATCCTTCTCTATAGTCTCCTCAACATCATCCCTATTTTCTTTTGGACTCCCATCAGTAGGAGTTGAACGGTTATCAATATCCTTGGTTTCCTTTACCTTTTCTTTTCTCATTGGCGTCTCCAATTCTTTTCCGCTCCTAAGAGTAACTACATTAGCTTGCTCCTTTGGATTCATCTCGGGCTGGCTAGGTAAAGTCCTGGGAGTTTGCTGTGTCAAAAGGTTAACGAGCTGGCCCAGTTGAGTTTCTATATTTTGGAATCGTGATTCCATATTTTGAAATCGTGATTCTAAAGATGCTTGCTCCTTCCTTTCTTGCCTGTAACCTCCTTGGTTCTGTGTGTGAGGGGGCCTGTAAACATTTTGAGCATTGTTAGTATGATTATTACCTCGATGTCCTCCCCAAGAGAGGTTGGGGTGATTCTTCCAAGTGGAGTTATAAGTGTTTACCACATAATTAGCCTCCTCATTTTGTTGGGCTATATCAACTTCAACCATGCACCCTTCATCATTGAGACTTATGGATCCACAAGGATTACACAAGTTAGGTTCATATGCCACTGGAGTTTGGATAGGGAAGGTACATCGTGTCTGTGCTTGCATAAGTACCTCCATCTTTTTATTTAAGGCCTCTATCTGGCCTGCTAGTAGAGCAGTATGGTCAACTTGATACATTCCTGCTGGTTGAGTATCTTTCTTCCTTACATGTCTATCAGCAGATCTCCATTGATTGCTGTTAGTGGCCAAGTTCCCTGTGATTGTCCATGTGTCCTCTGGAGGGTTATGTAGGATACCTCCACCAGATGCTGCATCTATAACGGCTCTATTGGCATAGGAAAGACTATTATAAAATATCTGTACAAGATGAGGTATTTGGTACCCATGATGTGGGCACCTTCGGAGAAGGTCCTGAAATCTATCTCAAGCCTCACACAAGGATTCATTTTCATATTGAGTGAAGCTAGAAATCTCCACTATGATCCTGGACTGCATCGATTGTGGAGAGTATTGCGTCAAGAATAGACGCTTTAATTGTTCCCAGGTAGTGATGGATGCTTCCGGCAAAGAGTTTAGCCAATCGTTTACCTTTTCAGTGATGGAAAAGGGAAACAATTGTAATCTAATGACATCTTGCGAAACACCGTTTATTCTGATGGTATTTGTTAGCCTCAGAAATTTTCTACTGTGGAGATGTGGGTCATCTGAGGCCGTCCCTCCAAATTGAAGCGAGTTCTGAATCTTGTTGATAAGGGCAGGCTTCAATTCGAAGTTAGGAACACCTTCAAGTGTTGGGATTAATATGCTGCTTCGCACTTGGGGCCATGTAATCTAATAGTGATCTTCGTCTTTGTGCTGCCATCTTTCTTTCTTTGGTTTCTCGTCTCAACCTTCTAGCTGTTTTCTCTATCTCAGGAATAAACTGCAATTGAGGAGCTCGAGAACGAGTTAGCATAAACAGACAGAAGATCACACAAAGAAATAAGAATAAAAACTTTAATCTTTTTATTTTTTTATATATATATTTTTTTATTTTTAAATTTTTTTTAAACTAAATATGTCTCAAGCAATTAAGATTTAAACTTCTAAGATCGTTGGGAAATAGTCCCCGGCAACGGCGCCAAAAACTTGTTGTGCGTTTACTATGCATACAAAGTTTTACCCACGGGCAAGTGCACCCGCCGGTGTAGAAAGGAGTATTTAAAACCCTTAATATCGTTCCCACAAAGACTATTTTAACAATCTTAAAAAATATTAAATCCTAATTTTTGAGCTCACTAGAAAAGGGTTTGTTTAGAAATATTTAAAGTGAACGAAGAAAAAGAACAAAAGGAAAGTAAGCGATTTAAAGATAAAAGAACACAAATACGAGTTTAATTATGGAGAGACACAGGACTTTGGTTTCCCTTATAATTTTATCCAATTTCACCCCAACTCCCTAATGAATGATTTAAGTCAATTGCTAATCATCCGTTCTCATTCTATTACTACCCAATGATCATGCAATAGCAATATTCTTTCTCTAAAGTTACTACCCCCAATGATCATGCAAGGTATATAATTAAGAGAAGCATAAAGAACATGCAGATTTGTTAAATTAATAACGGATTAGAAATCAAGGATTCCGATTGATCCTCCAAAACTCTTAGATTCAGTTTATCTTATAGTTCCGTTAATTAGGCAATGGTACGATCGCCTATCCCCTAATTAACTTAGAAATTAATTCTCATTAATTAATTATGCATAATAAGGAAAACACAATTGAATAGAAATACACAATCATTCATAAAAAGGAAAAGGGGTTCAATTGGTTACATTATAAGTTTCACCAAAGCCCCATGATTTGGGGATTAGTTACACATCGAGAGATAAGACAAACAAAAACATACTAATTCTAGAAAACAATCCACAATCCTAATTTTAAAAAGAGAATGACAAAACCGTAATGTTAGCAAAGCTGACGTTGCAACTCGTACTGTGGAAGAGAGCTTCTGTCTCCAAATCGTACGGAGGGATATCGAGGATACTAAAAGTGGTTTTTCGAACAGTGTGGTAAAGCTTCCTTTTCATAGGCACGAATTAGGGTTTCAACGTAGTGGGCCGGACTTGACCTAGTCGCTCCCTTAATCGTCATGATTATTCTAAGTCATCTTGCAATGTTGTAGGGCTAACGTGGCACTGTACACTAAAATATGACATTATCACGTTATCAGGGCTGACGTGGCATTATCGCATTAAACGTGACATTGTCGCAGTAGATGCTCTATCCTTTTATGCCATTTTTACTCTCTTTTCTTGGTCCAAAACTTGTCTATTTTCATATTTCTTACTTGCATGACCATTCCTGCAAAAATAAGGAAAATTAGGTAGAATTACAATTAAATAATTATAAATTATATTATAATTATAACTAATTTTCCGTAGATAAATCAATAGAATGACGGTTGATCAGTTATATATATATAGAGAGAGAAAGTTAGGATTTGTTGACACCAAGTGTCAAACTTTAGCATTTACACCGACTTAATAACCTTATATAAAATACAAAATTCATCAACTCAATCGTTGATTTAAAAGTTATTAACAAGTAGATCATGTATATAAAATTTTATACAAAATAAAAACTGATATACTTCATCTCATAACTTTATCTTAATGGATCTATATTATTTAAATATATGTAAATATCAATAGTTGAATAACATATGTACACATTTTCAAATTCTTTGAAATTTAATATACAAGATCATAAAGATATTATAACATGATTTAATAGTTGGATTAGTGAATCTTGCATTCTATATAAGGTTATTAAGTTGGTGTAAGCATTAAAGTTTGATACGTGGTGTCAATGAATCTTGACTCATATATATAAATCTTGACTATACATATATATATAAAGAAGGGATCAATTTACTTTAAAAGTAAGTTTATTATGAGTTACTCTTCTTAATATTTATTTCAAACGATTAAATTTCATCAATCCAACCATTAAATTAATAGATTTTATTGTATATATTTACGTTTACAAAATTTCATACAATTTGAAAGAGTTATGGTACTTCATTATATTACTTTATTTTAATGGATAATATATTTTTTCTAATATATCATAATTTAAATTTATTTAATGAAGTATCAATTTTTTTTCAAATTTTATGATATTTTATAAATGATTTATATAATAAAATATATTAATTTAACGATTAGATTGATAAAATTCAACCATTTAAAAGAAATATCAAATAAAGTAACTCATTTAATAAGATGTTAGTGTTATCTCCTGATGTTATGGTACTCATAATTTATTTTTTAAAAAATAATAAGAAATTCTTTATAATAAGAGTTTAATTAAATTTTTCTTTTTTTATTATAATTTAAATGAAGTTATAATTTTTAAAATTTTTGAGTAATTTTATTTTAATTTAAAAGTTTAATAAATGTGATTCTCCATCAATTTTTTTACTTAAAGCTCTACAACTTTTATCTTTTACTCAGAACTTTTATAAATTAAATTTATTAGAATTTATTTTATTAAAATTTACTAACAAAAATATTAAAAATAAAAGAAAATATCAACTTTTTCCTTCTTCAAACTCTAATCATACATCTTTTAAAATCCTTCAATTTTATCAATTTTTTACAAAATTTTATACATCAAATTTTTAAATTATTTTATATCACAATACCATTTTAAATCTCTCCAAAAATTTGGATAAAATAATAAAAATTTTAATTTAAAAAATTAATTAAGAACCAAATTTACTTAATTTAAAAAATAAAAAAGTTTAATTTTCTAAAAAATAGAAAATCAAAATTATACAAATAAAATTAATAAAATAAAAAATTTAATTAAATAATTTTTTTATAATTATAAACTTTGTTAAGTGTGAATTTAAACTTCAAAAATAATTTATTATAATATTCTACATATAACAATAAACTGTAACATCCAACATTAAAATTAACTAAAAGTTACATTAGAATAAACATATTGGAATAAATATCATATAGTCAAAATATACATCCAAATTTATTTTTTTTTGTATAAACTGAATTTTAATATGAAAGTAAAAAAATATTAGTATATTATCATGGATGAAATATTTATTTAATAAATTAATAAAATTTTCGATCACTTTAGAACATCTTTAAAGAAATTATTTAAAAGGTTGTCAAAATAAATAAATAAAATTTTTATGTGTGATGGCAATTATTTATATAAATAATTAAAAATAAATTATTTATATAATTTATGATATTCTAAATCATTTAAAATAAGTTAAAATTTCTGTTTTGAAGATAACCTTATGTAATTTTGAAATAAAGATACTGTATTTAAAAAAATCAATTGATAGGAATAAGATATTTTAACGTGAATTTCAAGTGTATAAAGGATCATTTAGTGGACTTTACTCCGAATGTATATATATTATTAAAGTAGGTATACTAAAATGTTACATGATATTTTTATTTAAAATTATAATTTTTTTTATCATATATTTTTATAATTTTTCCTTTTTAAAATTTTTAAAACTTACCATTAATTTATTTTTTATTTATTTGATTTATTTATTTTTATTATATTTTTATTTTGAACTTTTAACTTATTTTAAATCTTTCTCCAGTTGTTTTTTAAAATTCTTAAAAATAAATAAAATAAAATAAGTGTTTATATATAGAATAACTTTTTTTATTAAATATAGGAAATAAAATTATTTATTACTATAATACTCATAAAGTAAAAATTTATTAATTAAAAAATAAAATTATTCAATAAAAAGTAAATTATTTTTACTAAGATATAAATCTATCCATATACGTTTGAATAAAAAAAATATCACATATGTTAACTTTTAATTATATATATAATTAATAGAATAACATAACAGTTAAGGGGTGGTTAAGGATACATCACTGTTAAGGGATGCTTAAGGATACATCACTAAAAAAATTATGAATTTTGTGACCAAATTTGATGACTTCGTAAATTTAATTATCATTAACAATTGATATAGCAATTTATATACTCGCTTAAGGATACATCACTAAAAAAATTATGAATTTTGTGACCAAATTTGATGACTTCGTAAATTTAATTATCATTAACAATTGATATAGCAATTAAGTATATAAATGATGAACAAATTATATTTTTTAATTTAGAGATCGAACTAAAAATTAAAGTTTTGGTCACAAAAAGTAAAATTGTAATTAGTTTAAATTTGATCGTCAAACTATTATTTTTAAAAAATTAGTTTAGTGATTCAATTTTTGGTCATAAGTTTTTTAACATGGTTTGTAAAACATTTTTTTTTTTGCTTTTCCTCTTTCAAAATTCATTTATAATTGTTCAACCCTAATATCATTTTCTCTTTTTCTGCCAAAATTCCTTTTCTCATTATCACTAGAGGCTCCATTCTTGTCACCTATTTTAAGTTGTAATTTGAACCCTAACATCATCTTCCTCTCTCAAATCTAATTTCGGTTTGAACCATAACCATCTAATCTTTATTCCCTCCCTCACTATATTTTGAGTTGTAATATGTATGAAGGCTTCATTTAGAGTGTTTGAAGCATGTGGCAATTTCAAACTTTCGTGCAAGTGCAATTATCAAGTTGAAGAATGAAGAGAAATAGTAGTAGTATCTTGTTCTACCCAGAGCAAAAGAGCCTTAATCCCAAGTTGGTGTAGTGACAATCTCCATCATCCATGTTACTCATTATATTTTTATTTTTGACTTACATTTTGAATAAAATTTATGTTCTATTTCAACTTCTAGAGACATTCTATTTCTATTTTGTTTGAATAAAAGACTGAACACTAAACCTATGTAATTAGATTAATAGAATTAATGTATACGTATATATAAGTGCTATTGGAAGAGAAATAAGACTAGCTAGGGATGTGGGGTTTGTAAAGTATTTTTTTTTTTTGTGATATAAAATGAAATGTAAAAGTAGTAGGAAAGGGGTAAAGAATTAGTGGTAGTGAATAATCTAATATTATCAGAACAGGAACCAAAAGATACTAATAAATTATTTTTCATTTTATTTTTGGGAGGTTAACATTATAACATCCTAAAAATAAAGTTTGATTTTATGTTTAAGTCGTACATGTTCTGTTATTAGATTGTTATTTTATGAATCTTTAGAAAATATTATTAATAAAAATACAGTAACTTTTTTAAATACCTTGGTATAAAATACAAGTCTCATCGAAAATATCTATGATATCAAAAAATAAATAAATAAACGTCCTCGTTCACATTTAATTAATTAATTATCTATGTTGCTTTTACCATTTTTCTCTAATGAGTAAAAATACAACTTATCACAAATACAGACATATCAAAGGTCATGCAAACTTTATAGTTATACAGTTCATATTTATACAAACTTAGTTCAGATAAGTTAGGTAAAGAAAAGGCATCTATGCCTTTACGCACCTAAATACATGTACAATTACTACTACTATATATATATATATACATCACATATATTATAATACAAAAATACATACTAATTAATTAGAGTACAATCATTCAACTATATCACAAAATATACATTATTTGATGAGACAAAATTTTCTAGTAACGATCCAACTATGATGGCCTTAAAGCTCCAATCACCTGGATTGTGTTGTCACTCTCTACGAACACCACCGCCTCCACGAATGATATTATTGGAGTCTAGGAAGAAATTAGTGAGAAACTAAGTTTTTTAGTAGGATTCTACCCTAGGGTTAGTGATATCACTTTTATCCCAACCACTTCAGTTTATTAAAAAACATGTCATGCATACAACTTTATTTTTAATTTTTAAAAAACTTTAGCTGAAGTGGATTTCTTACGTAAAGAATAACTAGTTTCTATTTAAGGATACAATTTATATAGTCTAAATTACATGAGTCTTACATATATTTTGGATCGCATCACAGATTTCATTTGACTATCATTTCATTCATGCCTTCATGTAATTCTTTTCATTTCTTTATCACTCTCTTAGCGATAATCTAAGACATACACATATAATACTACTTAGTCAAACAATATCTTTTCACTAGCTCTACTGCGCTACCTTCTATTCTTAGGACATGAGCTTATTCCTTGATGGTTGTCACCATCGTAAACATTGAAAACCTGGCACTTCATAATAGAAGGATTTTTGGAGAATCCTTTTGTCTCCACCATAGAAGGACCTTTTGTTTTCCGAATGTGCACAAGATACATTAAGATTAGTATTAAATTTTTACATAAATTCTTTTTTTAATGATCCCTTAGTTAATTAGATTCATTTTAAAAGCTTCCAGATAACATGTATTCTCGAACACTCCTACCAATATGTCATACAGATACGATATATATTTGAAACTACTTTCACATCATCGTCACAGATAAACATCATGTAATACATCACTCTTTAAACAATCAAGAGTGTTATCCATACACTTTACATTCATCTTTGTGCACTCATAAAACAATACAACAAATTGACATAATATTTCTAAATAGAAACTAATCTTCAAATCAAGAATTTCATAATTAAGCATGATGTTACTTTCTTGGACAGCATGTAAACTTTCTCCAATAGCCTATTCATCTTGCATTATTCATAAGATTTATGATAAATCTCTCATATGATCCTAGTCCACTCATCTTTCTAAGTTGCCTCTCAACCTTTCCTTTTCTCAAATATTAAGTTCTTCTTAAAGTTTTTTAGTGTATGGTTATGAAATGTTGAATTTCTAATCTAGTTGGCTAAATGACCTATTTGGTTGCTTACTCTTTATGTTTATTAATTTGAATATTTTATGCAAAACTTGTTTAATTCAAGTTTGAATGTTAGGAGTTTTATGTTTTTTGACTAATAACTTGGCTAATTAAATTTGATCCAGTAACGAACCTACTTGCTTTCCTCCTTGCTCGTGAATTTAAAGTTTCTTATTCATGTCTTATTTGATTATCTTTCAACATCCAAACCAACCTACTTTTCCTATTCATTACCTAAGTGACCAAACCCATATCCCTTAGTTCTCAGGTGTTATGGTTCAATTTTTCTTCTTTTAGAAGTTGATTTACACTAGTTAGGACTTAGGTTATTAATTCACCCGACCTTAACAATTTTTATAACCTTTCTTCCTTGTGTAATAAGAATGACCAAATTGTTCATCATCCTCTCTACACCCCATGGTTAATTTCCAATCACCACCTTAAGCATGTTTAGGTTCATTCCTAAGTTCTAACAAGGTTTTAACTTATTTTTACCTATTTTTACCAATATGGCCAAATGATTACTCCACCATTTCAAGTCTCTTCCAAATTTATAATTCCTTCCTTATACTTGATTAGGCTTCTCTTTACACCTTACTTAAAATTTTAAACTTATCTTTCCCTAATTACTAAGATGGTGGTTGAATCCACTAAGAGACCAAAACAAGGATCATTTTCTCAATTTTTCCTCACTTGGCCTTTGTGTTATGGGTTTTAGTTCTTGGTACATCATGCATCCTTAGATCCATCATTATTTGTCCTTACTCCTTAGCTTTGGTCATGGTTATGGAAATTCTTAAGTGACTTGTTCAACTTTTGGTCCTAAATTCCACCTTTTCTCTTAATAGTTTTAAAGTCAAAGTCCAAGTTTATAGATTTTATGACATCATTTTTCTTTTATTTTAATATATTTAAAATTTGAGTCCAGATCTGGACAACTCCAAGATTAAAGCTTTTAAGAAAAGTTATAAACAAGCTTCCAACTTGAACACAAAGATTTTAAAGAAAACATTTTTTCAAGGAAAAAAAGTCTATATCTATTAGATCTACTCCAAGATTTATTCATTCCTTACTTTGAGAACTTCAAAAATTTTCTCACAACTCCTAAATTTGCCACAAATTATCAAAAATCATTTTTAAGAAATTTTAACTGATTAAATTACTCCAAAGATTGGTAGAAGCACTTTAATCCATCAAAACTTCCCTTTAACTTCCAAAATCACTAAAATCTTTGTAATGCTCATTTTTAACCATCAAAGGCAGTTTTGAGATCCATTAAGCTCAGCTAAAAAGGATCCATAAAACTTAGAGAGAGATCCACCAAAAAGAAGAAAATTAAACCATAAATACAAGATTAAAAGCTTAGGAAAATACATGGTAAAGATCCTACTTGTTGAAGACTTTTATGAAGGTTCTGGTGGGTGTTTAAGGTTGATCTTCCTCCTCCTTGGCGTTCTACACAAGATCTCCAAGCAATGGTGGTGGGGCTTGATGGGTTTGATTTTGTTTTAACGTAAACTTCAAAGATAGAAGTTTAAGCTTAGAGTGAATTTTGGTGTTTTAAGAGTTTTTTGAGTTTACAGAATTTGTATATGTGTTTAGAAGGTGTAATATGAAGAAAATTAGCCCTCTATGGCTAAAGATACCATTCGACCACTTAAGGGTAATTTGGGAATTAATCTCCCACAGAAAGGTATTTTAATATATTTGCATGTAATTTCTATTTTTCAAAATAAATGTAAATATGAGGAATTATCATTTTAAGATTATTTTAATGCTAATTATTCTAAATTTATCACTAATCAATATTAACTTATTCTAACTATGATTAATTTAATTAACCAAGGTTAATTTACTTTAACAATGATTAATTTTATCTCTCCTATTTAATATTTTTGTCCTAAATGGAATTAATGAAGTGATGAATCATAAGGTGAGTCACCATCTCATTTTCCACATGTTCACTTTCATTCTCAAGTGGTGGGATCCATATCCCGACTTTTGCTTTGTATTTTCTTGCCCTACCAGACTTCTAGAAGTATTTTGGTAATTTTATGAGAATTTTCAAAAAGGTTCTCATATTGTTCATCTGATATTTTTAACACTTATTGGTTTGTTCTTGAATCATTCTTATGCCATTTTCCATTTTTTTGAAACTGCCCTTACGAAAGACAGAGCTTTCTAAGTGCGTTTAAGGTATTTTTAAAGTTTTTTAATGGATTTTTTGTCTTCTCTCTGTTTCTATTATTTTATTATAACTTTCTAACCATCATTTATGTATTATAATCTCTTACAATATCTTTTATCTTTTGTTTTGGGGTTTTTTTCATATTTATTTGTGTTATCCTATTGTAGGAGCATTTTCGTTATTTGTTAAAAATTTTCTAATGTCTCTAACTTTTGTTCTTATTTCTTCTTTATTTTTTATTAGAGGATATTTGTAGCCTAGAGAGTACATTATATGAAATTATGGATGCTACAAACATAAAATCTTGCCTAGATGGAGTTTGGAGTTGACTTTGATTTTGGGAACCACTAAATCTCATCATACTATTCATTGTTTAGCATTTCAACTTTAATTTCTTTGGTTCTAATATAAATCTCTTTTTTTCATGTTCTATTGGCTTTCTATTTTGGTCTGTGATGTTGAGAGTGTTTGTGACATTTATATTCCTAGTTGTTGTATGGTAGTGTTGTGTATCTTGATCCACTGATCAACTCAATTTGAACTTGGCTAAAAATAACATGCAATTGGACTAATAATGTTGTATAATTAATCAATTTTTTTTATTCCCTCACAACAAAATATGTCTTCTTAATGGGTATTGTTTCATAATGTTCTTATTTATATATTTCTTTAAGAGTTTATGTGTGCCTACTACCTTCAACTTAAGCGTTAAAATTAAGTTCTTTCTTGAGTTATAGCTCAATACATAAGTTGTAGATGTTTTTTCACTTCTAGCAAGCATCATATTCTACACATGTTCGATTTTAGGAAACCAATTTTCCATTCAAGCATTCTAGTCATTTGTATGATTCCTCCACTACCTACCTTTAGTCTATTAAATCTTGATCACTCCATATCTTAACATAAAAAACATGCAGAAAATACTTTTGTATGTAGATTGAGTCTTTGATTTATAAACTTGTGAAAGGTGTTTTCTATGTATTATGTGTTCGAGATTCCTAGAAGTATCTTATGTCCAAAAAATTTACGTTCCTTCTGGCCTAGGAGGAGATCCCACTCTTGTAGATATTTTGATGTTCCTTCTAAGCATGTGCCTTTTTTTTAGTAGGTACACATTTAAATTCTTTTTATTTGACATTAAAATGTCCATTAGGTATTAAATTGATGTATAATGGAAATGGAAGTAGCTTGTAGAGACAATGTTGAAAATGTTTACAAATGTTAGGTATAGAACTCTAAGAGTTAGCAATAACTTAATCAAGTTTATTATAATCAGTTACATTAACTGTGAAGTTAATTAGACTAACAAATTAACCTTCTATTATACTTTCTTATCCTTAAAATAACTGAGACTACTGACAATAATGCATAGTGAAAATCATATTCAATAAAATCATTCATCAAATGTTATCTTCTTCTCTCTATTTCTTTAACTTCTAATAGTAAGTGTGAGGACTGGTATAAAAAAAATCTATAGATTAAATTGAAAATAGATGGAAACTATAAGGATTAAAGTTTTAACTTAACAGTTTAACGTAATTCATAACTAGCAAGCCTTCCATAGATCAGGAAGTGTCACTTTACTAGTATGGTAGCACCAATGTTAGGTCTAAGAGAAAGTGTATATCATATATGGATTGGCCATTAGGGACTAAATTGAAAACAGATGGAAACTATATGGACTAAAGTTTTAATTTAAAATTTTAACCTAATTCATGTCTGATAAACCTTGTATAGATTAGAAACTCACTATACAAGCTCAATAATAGCAAAGTTAGGCCCAAGAAAAAGTGTATATCATATATGGAAGAAAATTCAACTACTTTAGGAAGCAAATTATCCTCCTCACTATTAGTAACATCCTTATTTTCCTCTTTATGGTTTCTGGCTATAGCTTCTTCAGCAACTTAGATAACCTTTCCACCTTGTTAATAGAATTAGCTCCCCTAATTTTAAGTTCATGATTTTCTTGAACAAAATTCTGTTATTCATTCTCTTTATCTAATAAACTCTCCTTCAATTTCATGTTCTCAGTTGTAACTTCCTTAAGCGCTTCATGTAGTTGGATTGCCTCAGCCTTAGCCTCCTTCAAATTTTCCTCCAATCAAGCTTCTTCCTCCCTGTTAGCACTAGCTTCTTCCTAGGTTTGTTTAAACAAATAAACCAATCTTTTTATTTCTTTTTCCAAAGACATATTCTCTTCTTTATTTTTCTTTATCCAGCTCACTATTTGATATTCTCTCTACTCCTGATCAACCTTGGAATTCTCAAAGGAAATGCTTAAAATTTTCAATACTACACACAAGAACATCAATCTGATGTCGTGCCTCATCAACAAGGACTCATATTTTTCATTAGTGGCTTTTAAGACTAATTTTAAATATATAATTTGGGTGTCATAGTTTTCATGTTCACCCTAGTTGTTTAGTAATTTTCTTACTTCTCTAGCTTTTTATGATACTTCACGTAATGCAAAAGCTAAGTTTTTCATTTCCTTCTTACTCTTTTGTTCTTCATCCCTAGAATTATCCAATTCATTGATAGGTTTTTTTTTCTCTTCTAATAAGGCTTGCACATTAGATGCTGCAAGCTTTTCATTGTTTAAAGCTTAGGCTTTCTCTTCTTGAACTGTCTTAAGTTCATATTTTCTAGACTTAACTTCCTTTGGCTTTTCAAGACTATTTTCCTTAGCCATATGAAGTTGATATTATGAATCCTCAAGATCTGCTCTTTGTCTCTCAATTATCATTTCTAATAATCCAACCTTCTCTTTAAGAGTAGCAACTTTAGATTTTGTTGCATGCAATAAATCATTGCTTCATGTAGTCGTTTCATTATAGATTCCAAAGATTTTGATGTAGATTTCTCTAGGTTGTTTTCTTCTTCAACCCTCATTTCTAATACCTCAACCTTTATATGCCACTCCTCTAGCAGGCTATCTGCATAAGATTTTGCCATCCTTGAGACTTCAAGTTCCATTTTTCCTGTACAATAACAGTTTCTTTCGGCATCAATGATAAACCACCATTCTGTTGATTTATCTGTGGAAAATTAGTTATAATTACAATATAATTTATGATTATTTAATTGTAATTCTACCTAATTTTCCTTATTTTTGTAGGAATGGTCACGCAAGCTAAGAATATGAAAATAGGCAAGTTTTGGACAAAGAAGAGTAAAAGAAGCATAAAAAGATAATACATCTAATGCGACAATGACACATCAACCCTACGGTGCTGCAAGATTACGTAGATTGGTCGCGACGGCTTAGGAAACGGCTAGGTCAAGCCCAATCCACCACATTGAAACCCTAATCCATGCCTATAAAAGGGAGGCTCTACTACACCACAAGACACCACCCTAGGCTCCAAAGGTCACACCACTCTCCGGGGCATAAGCCTATCACTACCCCGGAGACACACCATTCCATTCTCATCTCTCTTTTAGTATCCTTCCATAGGATTTCAGAGGCAGAAGCTCTTCACAGTGCGAGTTGCAACTTCCTATTGCCAGCCTTACTGATACTACAATTTTGTCATTCTCTTCTAGAATTAGGATTATGGATTGTTCTATGTGATTAGTATGTTTTTATTTGTTTTATCTCTCTATGTGTAACTAACCCCCAAACCATGAGGCTTTGGTGAAACTTATAATGTAACCAATTGAACCCTTTTTCCTTTTTATGAATGATTCGGTATTTCTATTCAATTGTGTTTTCCTTATTATGCATAATTAATTATGAGAATTAATTTCTAAGTTAATTAAGGGATAGGCGATCATACCATTACCTAATTAACAGAACTATAAGGTAAAATGAATCTAAGAGTTTTGGAGGATCAATTGGAATCCTTTATTTCTAATCAGTTATTAATTTAACAAATTCACATGTTCTTTATGCTTCTATTAATTGTATACCTTGCATGATCATCAGAGGTAGTAACTTAAGGGAAAGAATATTGCTATTGCATGACCATTGGGTAGTAATAAAATGAGAACGAATGGTTAGCAATTGACTCAAATCAGTCATAAGGGAATTAGGATGAAATTGGGTAAAGTTATAAGGGAAACCAAAGTCTCGTGTCTTTTCATAATTGAACTCGTATTTATGCTCTTTTGTCTTTAAATTGCTTACTCTCATTTTGTCCCCTTTCTCCATTCACTTTAACTATTTCTAAAAAGAGCTAAAAAATTAGGATTTAATCATTCTTTAAGATTGTTGAAATAGTCTCTATGGGAACGATATTAAGGGTTTTAAATATCCCTTTCTACACCGACGGGTGCACTTGTCCGTGGGTAAAACTTTGTACGCACAATAAACACACAACAGTCAACTTCTCATTATAACCCTTTACATTTTCAAGTTCTTTCTTCAGAGCCTCTATATCCATTTTCATATTCAATATAAGGTTATTTTCATTAGCCTTTGATTCCATTTTTGAATCTAGCATGGCCTTCAACCATGTCAATTTAGCCAAAAACAACTCCGCTTTGTGCATGAATCTTAGCAATTTTAGTAGCAACCTTGACATGATTCAATGCATGGTTTTTTGCATCACAAGTCATAGTAAGTTCTCATTTAACTCGTTGAAGCTATTGAGTGGTGAAGAGAAGAGCAGCCACCACTAGTGCAAAAATAGGTTTCTATAACAGAAGTTTACATCGGTTGTTTAGAAACCGATATAAAAAAAATGCGGTAGAAAAGAACCGAGGTAGAAAGTACTTTCTACATCGGTTACAAAACAACCGATGTAGAAAGTGGGTCACTTTCTACGTCGGTTACATAACAACCGATGTAAAAAGTACTTTCTACATCGGTTGTTTTGTAACCGATGTAGAAAGTGGATTTTTTTTCAAACTTTCTACATCGGTTACAAAACAACTGATGTAGAAAGTACTTTCTACATCGGTTACATAACAACCGATGTAGAAAGTGGATTTTTTTTAAACTTTCTACATCGGTTACAGAACAACCGATGTAGAAAGTACTTTCTACATCGGTTCTAAGAAACAACCGATGTAGAATGTCTTCCCCTATCACTTATTTTTCGACGCTAGTCGTCTTTAACCTCATTCTCCAAAACCCTAGTTTCTCGTTTCGACTTATTCTCTCTATTTTCGTTTACATCTTAGCCATTGCCGCCGTCCCTGTTGTTCGTCGTTGAACTCCATTCTTACTTTCATGGTTGTCGTTGCCGTTGCAACCATTTCCTCCGTTCGAAGTCGTAGTCGCGCACCCTAAGGTTTGAAGTCGTCTTTGTCGTTATTTATACATCTCATTCTGTTATTATAATTGAAATTTACATTCGTTTTGGTTGTATTGTATAATTTTCAAGCTTCTTATTTGGCTACCACTATGTTTTGCCATCGTTCGACTACCGTTGTACCTCCGTTAGGACACCGTTTGGTCACCGCTCAACCATTTTTTCTCTGTTTTCAACAGGTACATGGCTGGTTACGACTTTTTTTTTTTCAACTTTCAACACTTGCTTGACGTAATTTGAAGTTATTTCCTTTGTAAATTAAAATTTGATAATAAATAATGGTATATTTAGTTTAAATATATAGATTATGTGAATTCTGTATTGTCTGTCGAGTGATTCTGTGAATAAATAATACTGTAGCATACCTAAACAAAACGAACATTTAAAAAAAATGAACTTTCTACGTCGGTTAAGATTATAACCGATGTAAAAAGTACACTTTTTACATCGGTTGGGCCTGTAACCGATGTAAAAAGTACACTTTCTACATCGGTTGTGACCTTAACCGAGGTAGAAAGTATGACTTTCTACATCAGTTATAAGCCCAACCGATGTAGAAAGTGTACTTTTTACATCGGTTCCAGAACCGATGTAAAAAATCTTATTTTCTATATCGCCCGCTTCAACACCGCCCAAATAACCGATGTAAAAAGTCCATAACAACCGATGTAAAAAGCTTATTTTCCACCTGTGCACATCCAAATCATATTGGTTCTTCATATTCTCCGTCTCTTTTTGCCACTTTTCTTCCTTCTTCTTCACAGTTTTAATTCCATCCTATTCCAAATTCAACATCTTGCCAAGCCAAAATCGTGAAACAACAAATGAGAATTAGGACAATAATAACACACAACATGATGCAATCAATAATGTATAATATGTTACCCAACATAATTGTATAAAATCAACACCAAATTTCAAATTGCACATATAAAGTAGATAGATAAAACATCCAGGTTTCAAGTTTCAACAGCTAAACATAAATAAACGTACATAAATTTCAAAGATAGCAAAATTTGGAGAAAATCCCACAATAGCATGTCATAATTAATTACTAGATCAAATCTTATCAACTAGAACGTAATTACGTAGACACAAATATAAAACACAAAATTCACAAAAGTAACTAAATTGAAGAAACCAAAATCATATCTTGACAGGATACTTATATTAAGAGCCATAAAAGGAAAACATTGATTAATTTGAATTTTGAAGCCATGGTGGTGGAAGTTGTGTGAGTAAGAATAAAAAGAAAAAAAAGGCAATGGGTTTGTAAAATTGAGAATGCTAAAGTTCTAACATTGTAAGAAAGAAAAAAACCTAATAAACTTAGGATCAGAGTAAGTTCTAAATTTTAGAGATTTTTAGTTGTCATGAGAAGAAGAGAAGATTGGTGTTGCAGAAGTCAACAGAGGGTATTTACATAGTAGAAACCAAATATTTTAAGTTGGTTTTGTTGTGCTTCCAACACTTTCTCTATCTCTCAATATTTATTATTAACCATTTTTTCTCTCTCTAGTCTCAGTGTCTCTCATTGATGTGTATATTTTATTTACTCTTCAACTGCAATCATGAATGGAAAAAAGTAACCCTATTATGCAGCCTTATCTTTTTCTCAATCTTTGTATGCATGGTAACTTTTTCTAAGGTAAAGTAAACACATATGTGACTCTTTTATAAAATAAGTACAACGTATAGAAAAACTAAGCACACAAAAATTTTAGAGGATAAAAGACATCTTATAAATAAAATTTAAGAACTAAGCACATGAAATTATTAGAAAAGTAAAGGCTACAGAATCCTCCTGACATGGAGCATCCAACTCTAGTAGATTTGAAATAACACATAGGAGATTATAAATATAGTCATAGGCTATTAAAAAATATTGTCATAGGGAAGGAACCAAGCTAACAGAAAGTTAAAATTTAACTTTGTCATAGTCATATCAGATGGCAAGAGCAATGGTAGTAAGTTTAAAGTGGAAATAGTGCAATTTTTATGAAATTTCCTACTTCTTTAAGAAATTTTGCTCATGGTTTGCAGTTTATGTTATGATAAATTAGAGCACACAGGTTTTGAAATTATGATATCTGAAACATAAATACATACCTGCCATAGTTTTCCCTCAACAGCTTGTACAGAATTAACTCCTCTTAATATCCCTCTTACTAGTTTGTACACATTACCATATATTGAGCAATACTTGCTAAAGAAATAGAATATTCTTATTTTGTACATAAATCCGACAAAAACATGCTTAAGAATTTATATATTGTGCTCTGTATAAAGCTTAACATCTTGCTTGTCAGAATTGACCCTAAACCCTATACAGAATTAGAATTATTGATTGACATCTTATGCCCCACATTCTCTTGGTGTAGGGATTTATATATTCATTCCTGATCCCAACCGTTCATAAGAATGTACTTTTTGAGATATTATATTTGATTTTGTGGGGAGGATATTTTAGAAGGCAAAATACTTACTTTTCACCTTAATTTTTAAGTTTCTTTTTACAAAAGAAATAAATAACTCTTAAGTGGTGTAACTTGAGCAACCATTCAAGGTGTTTGGATTACTCTGGAGGTTAGACAAATATTAAACCTTCATTGGGTTAGCCACAACTTCCAAAAGAGAAGCATTATTAGCAAGTAAAATCAAGCTTGTGATAGTGGAACCTCTTTATACACTGATGGTTCTATATCTGTTGTTGTGCATCATAATAGGATGATAATTAAAAAGGAAATAGTTAAGTTATTTGCATTAATTTTAGTTATTTAAAAGTTTAACTCAATATTTTTTGTGTAGAGTAAGGAGCTTGAATGAGATCCAACTGAATTGGATAGTACGAAAAGGGCTAAAAAGAACAAAGCTGGAGAATGGGTCAATGACAAAGTAAAGAATGTTGTTGTATGTATATGTCAACTATAGTTTTATTTGTGCATTAAATGATTATTATTTTAACATTTATGTGTACTTATACTTTATAGGAGGAATTTGTTCGTCATCAATTTGAATCCCTTCAAAATGATATGCATGGCTCTAATGAACGTTCCGTAGTGACATCACTTTCATCCCAACCACTTCAGTTTATTAGAAAACATGTCATGCATACAAGTTTATTTTTAATTATTAGAAAACTTGAGCTAAAATGAATTTTTTTTACATAAACAAGAACTAGTTTCTAACGAAGTACAAGTTACATCAGTCTTATAAACCTTTGGGATCATATCATAGATATCATTTGATTATCATTTCATCTATGTCTTAACATAATTCTTTTCTTTTTCTCTATCACTCTCTTAGTGATAATCTAAGACATAAACATACAATACTACTTAGTCAAACAATTTCTTTTTACTGATTGATAAATGTATTTTATAAATTTATTTTCATTCTTTATTGGGATTAATTGGGTTTAAGTGATGTCTAGTTTTATCACTTTGAGTGATTTTTATGCTATTGGATTGCATTGGGCTTAAATGAAAAAATTGGTTAATTTTCAAATTTTAATGATTCTTGACCTTTGTTCATTGTGCGGGTCATATCTTGCTCTATAAAATTGATATTGAAGTGATTCTAGAGGCATTAGAAAGATGAGACAAAGCCCTAAGATAACATGTACCCCTATATGGCCCAACCTTAATGGATCATAAACTTATTTGGGCCAAACCGTGACTTAGATCTTTTATCTAGACAACCCAGACATGTTCCAGTAAAACAAGCATATCTAGGGCTACAAAAATCATTTTCAGATGAGGTTAATTTCTAAAGCTCAAGGATATAATTATCTACAACATTTGTTCAGAATTAAAACCCTAATTCGGCCATCAACACACTCAAAAATTTGGAAAAACAGACGTGAGATAAGGTCCCATATTTCATACATATCTTGAATTCAAATGACAAAGTCAAATAAGAATTCAAGTGAAAACCTAGAAGATCAAGGAAACCAACTCAGATTTTATCTTTATTTTAAATTTTGAATTTGAATTTTAAATTTGAATTGGCAAACTAGATCTATAAAAGGTGAAGCCCTTACACATTGTAGACACATCGAAACCTATTCGCAATTCTCAATAAAATTGCAATTCTTGTCTTCGTTCTTATTGTCATTTCTATTCTTCTTCTTTCTTTTATAAAATGTCTCATAGAAGGCTAATTTCCTTGGTTGGCTCATTGGTTTTAATTCAATAAGTAAGAGATTTTGAGGTTTGTTTTTAATTGAATTTTTCTTACGATTTATTTTTCTTTCCTTTTTCTACGTTGAAATTGATGTTTGTAATGATAAAATTAAATGCTTAATTTAATCTCATCTTACATGACATAATTCTAAAACTAGGGTTTGCTTAATTCTCTAGTTTATAAGTAAAAAGGGGTTATGGGGTTTCTTATAAATTTGGTGATTTCAATTCTTAAAAATTAATTTGGGGACTTCGTGTGATGCTTAATTATCTTAACATGAATTAATTCAAATTCTGAGTGTTATTCTAGTAGGAAATCATGAATTTAATTAACACTTGCTTGATTGAATTCAAACCAAATAAGAATTAAAAATTGCTTTCAGAAAATATTTTTTTGAACCTATGATAATCTCACTTATAAATTGAACTAACGAGTTAATTGAGTTTTAATATTATAAATTTATCAAGTTTCATTTTTATTTTACCCAAAGTAAATTATAAATCCCTCATTTTTGCTAAATTTGAATTCAATCAAATTGTTTTCAAAGGTCCTTGAAAGACGACCAAGGTTGTGGCTTGTACTGGATTTTTTTATTTACTTTTATTTTATTTTGATCCGAACGCGACATCGGTTATCACTGGTTCTACTACTATACCTTATATTCTTAGGACATGAGTTCATTCTGTCATAGTCATCACCATCATAAACATTGAAGACCATCTGCTTCATAATAAAAGGATTTTTGGAGAACCCTTTTGTCTCCACCTTAGAAGGATCTTTCGTCTTCTAAATGTGCATAAGAAACATTAAGAGTAGTATTAACTTTTCACATAAGTTCTTTCTTAAATAATCCCTTAGTTAATTAGGTTCCTTTTAAAAGCTTCCAGATAACATGCATGATAAAACAATCCAACCAATATGTCATGCATATTTAGTCTCTATCTTCAAACTACTTTTACATTATCATCCACACCTGAACATCACATAATACATTATTCTTTAAACAATTAAATGTATTATCCATACACCTTTACATATATCTTTGTATACTCAAAAAACAATACAACAAGTTGGTATGATATTTCTAAATAGAAACTAATCTTCTAATCAAGACTTTCTTAATTAAGCTTGATGTTACTATCTTCGACAACATGTAAACTTACTCACATAACTTGTCCAACTTGCTTAATTCATAGATTTATGATGAATCACTCATAGGGTCTTAGTCTATTCATTCTTCTAAGTTACCTCTCAACGTTTCCTTTTCTTAAAGATTAAGTTTTTCGCAGTATTTTTCATGTAAGATTATGGTATATAGAATTTTTTGTCTAGTTGGTTGAATGACCTTTTTAGTTTTTTACTCTTTGTTTCCTTAAATTGAATGTCTTATGCACAATATACTTAATTCAAGTTTAAGCGTTCTTTATAAGTTTTTATGTTTTTTGATTAATAACTTGGCTAGTTATATTTGTTCCATTAGCGAACCTATTTGCTTGCCTCATTTCTCATGAATTTAAAGTTTCCTACTCATAACTTATTTAGTTATCTTTAAACATTCAAAATAGCTTACTTGCCTAATTTTTACTTAGGTGGCCGAATTCACATGTCTTAGTCTTAAGATGTTATGGTTTAATTTTTCTTTCCTTAAAAATATAATTTACACTAATTAGAATTTAGGCTATTAACTAACACCAACCTTAGAAATTTTTGAGGCTTTTCTTCCTTATTTAGTGAACATGGCCGAATGTTCTTATTTCCACCTCTACTTTATAATTAATTTCTAATAATCTCCTTAAACTTATTTAGATTCATTCTTAAATTCTAGCAAGGTTTTAACTTGTTCTTATTTTGTCCAGCATGGTCGAATGGTACCTAAACATTACCAAGTCTATTTCAAATTTAAAATTCATTCCTTAAACTTATTTAGACTCCACTTTACACCTTAACTAAAATTTTAAACTCATATTTTCCTAATTACATGGAAAGTGGTCGAAGGCTCTAGGTGGCCAAGCAAGATTGCTTTCTTCTTAATTTGTCCTCTATTGATGTTGGTGATATGGATTTTGTTCCTTGGTACATCACTTGTCCTTAGGTCCGCCATGATTTATCCTAACTCCAAAGCTTTAGTCATGTTCATAGAAAGTCTTAAGTGATTTGTTCAACTTTTGGCCCAAAATTTCACCTTTATTCTTAATAGTTTTTAAGTCTAAGTCCAAGTTAAGTTTATGGATCTTATTACATAATCTTTCTTAGTCTTTTAAGACTTTTAATATATGAGTCAAGATCTGGACTTTAGCTAAGACAACTTCATGATCAAAGATTTTAAGAAAAGAAATAACCAAGTTGTTTCCAACTTTGAACATAAAAATCTTAAAGAAAGCATCTTTAATAGAAAACAAGTGTAGATTTACTAGATCTATTCCAAGATCTATCCATCCATTATTTTGAGCACTTCGAAAATTTTCTCATAAATATTTAAATCTTCCTCAAGACATCAAAATTTATTTTTACGAAAATTTTAACTCATTAAATTACTCCTAAGGTCCCTAGAAGCACTTTAATCCATCAAAACTTTTCTTTACCTTCCAAAAATAACCAAAAACTTTGTGATGCTCATATCTAACCATCAAAGGAAGTCTTAAGCTCTAAAAAGTTAAAAAAAAGGGATCCATAGATCTTAGAGGGGGATCCACCAAAAAGAAGAAAATCAAATCATAAATACAAGATTTACAGCTTAGAAAAATATAAGGTAAAATTGTAATTGTTGAAGACTTTTGTGATGGGTTTGATGAGGCTTTTATGGTTGTTGTTCCTCCTCCTTGATGATCCACACAAGATCTCTTAGTGATGGTGATGAGGTTGTATGGTTGTCTTAATTTAACTTAAATCTCAAAATTGTAAGTTTAAGCTTTAGCGTAGATTTTGGATTTTAGGAGTAGTTTAAGTTTAGAGAGAGTTTGGAGGATTTGTCTAAGTGTTTAAAAGATGTAATATGAAGAAAATGAGCCCTCCTTAAGCCAAAATAGAATTCGGCCACGTAAGGATGATTTGGGAATTAATTTCCCACTTAAA
Source organism: Canavalia gladiata (assembly GCA_037954105.1). Classification (NCBI taxonomy): domain Eukaryota; kingdom Viridiplantae; phylum Streptophyta; class Magnoliopsida; order Fabales; family Fabaceae; genus Canavalia; species Canavalia gladiata. Next base: position 12,094,283 of record CM075662.1, on the reverse strand, counting down.
GGCATTTTGGTACATTTGAATGTAATTTCTATTTTCTAAAATAAACGTAAATGTAAGGAATTATCCTTTTAGGATTAGATTCATTTTAATCATTCTGACGTTATCACTAATCAAGATTAAATTATTCTAAGTATGGTTAATTTTAATCAAATAAGATTAATTTACTTTAACTATGGTTAATTTTATCTTTTCTATTTATTATTCTTTGTCTTATAAGGTATTAATAAAATGATATCTCATATGGTGAGTCACCACCATATTTTTCACATGCTATTTTCATGAACAAAGGATAGGATCCACTTTCTGACTTCTGTTTCACGTTTTCTTGCCCTATTGACCTTTTAGGAGTATTTTGGTAATTTTTCTCAGCATATTTCGGGAGGTTTCCACATTATTCCTCCGATGTTTCTAACATTTATTGGTTTGTTTCCAAATTATTTTTATGTCATTTTCCATTTTTTCGAAAACAATTTAGTTCTTATGGAAGATAAAACTTTCTAAGAATATTTTAAGCATTTTTGGACTTTTCTGATGACTTTTTCACCATTTCTTTGTTCCTATTATTTTCTCGTGACTTTCTAATAATGCTTGATGTATTCTAATTCCTTATAATATCTTTTAGCCTTTATTTTAATTTTTTTTACATTATTTATGTTATACTAGTATAGGAACATTTTCATTATTTATTAAAAAATTTATAATTTTTCAACTTTTACTATTATTTATACTTTATTTTTTACTAAAGAATATTTATAGCTTAAAAAATTTATTATGATAAATTGTGAATGATACATCGATCGCAAAAATTTTTGGCAATCAATTTTTTTAATTCAATAAAAAATTTACTCGATTGTTAATCATATTTTTTTAGTAAATAAAAAAATTTAATTCAAATTACTCATTCGAATGAGATTATTATGATTATAAATAAAATATATCCAAAATGAAAATACTTAAAATTTTAAATTTAACTTTAAATTGATGTTTTCTTAAAAATTTTAGATAATGTAGAATTAGTTTTTTAAGTGTAATATTTTTTCTTAACTCTAAGCAACATAAATAAGAAGAATAGCACGTCTAATTACATTCAAATTTTCTCATAGTCTCTAGCTATATGCTTTTACTTATCCCTTCAACTTAGTCTAATTACATTCAATGCATTTTGCACATCAAGGTTATATTTTAACTGCTCCAAGCAAAAAGTAATTTGTTTTTATTATTATTGTATAGCAAATACCGGATAAAATTTTAAAGATTATGGGTAATTTAATGATAAATACTACAAGTGAATAGTGAAAGACATAGGAACAATAATGGTTCAGCATTTCTTTATTTCTGACTTATGGATAAAATGTCAAGCGCATGAAATAGCTTGATAAATGTATGAATGGCATATATAGAATTATTTATGCTTATCTATGTATCTGAACTTTCTATTGGAAGTAATTAAAAGCTACAGACCAGTCTTGTTTGATAAAATATTAGTTTAGAATCCATATGTTTGTGTAGTCGAGCTCTACTTTCCAACCAAAAAAATAAATAAATAATAATTTATATGTTTAGTTGCAATACTAAAAAGTATTAGTCAACCACGTTAATTAGGAATAATTGATTACATTAATTAAATACATGAGATGTTGGAATAAATTTTGGATTTCTCAATAAATGGGCCATTGAAAGTTAAAATTATTATTATTTATTATCTAAAATTATATTAAAATTATTTTTTGTAATAAATACAATCAGTTATAGATTATGTTTATAAAAGAATTTCAATTTTTTGAAAATAAGAACCGTTCAATTTTATCAAGTTATATTTCACATTTCAAAAGCAAGAAAAGAAGAAATTATACCAAATTATTTTCTATATTATCGAAGGCTTCTCTAATATAAGATGATTAGATGTTTCTTTCTCTTTACATTTTTCATATAGGCTTTATCTTTCTATTTAAATTCCATTCATCCTTTCTTATTTTTTTCTCTCTCCTTTGCATTACTCTTCCTCCTCCTCCCTCCCTCTCTCTCTGCAAAATCTTCGAAAAAAATGTACACACACAATATAGCACCAAAACCTCACCCACAACCCTAGTTGATGGAGTGCCTTGGCACCGGATAATGACCTGACCCACTTGAGCAAACTAGTTTTCTGGAAGTTTTTCCTTCTAATTTTGGATTCAATTATTTTTTTATCATGCAAAGTAAGAAAAAATTAAATAAATTATGGTTTTAAAGGGGTACTCACCCATATAGAAGGAAAGAGAACACAGAGCATGGCTAATATACACCTTATTTCTAAAATTAAAAACAGATAAAAATAACACACAAATTCAAAATACAATTCAAAATACATAAAGTAGGTTACGAGGGATGGAATAAATAGATAGACTTAGGCTTCTTAAAATGCCTTTTAAATAAATAAGTCAGGTCTAGTCTTATAAAAAAGACTATTTAACTTATTTAGGAATCTATTTATATTTATATTTATTTTAATATATTATATTTATATAATATTTATTTTATATTTTATTTACATAATATTAATATATATATATATATATATGTTTTAGGCTTATTTAATGACTTTTTTATCTTGTAGGCTTTAAATGTGCAAGCCTTTCTAGTTAATTATTTATATAAATTTTAAGTTTATTTATTGATTTTTTCTGTTAGATAGATTTTTAAACAGGCTTGCAGACCTTATAAGTTTTAAATCATATTAGATTTTGGCAAAAAAAAAAACTTTAACAAGTAACAGGTTCAACCTCGGATTAGACTTGAATACTCACACAGCCTAACTCGACTCGGTCTACTTCCATACCTACCTATAGCCATTAAAAAAATGAAAAAAAAAAAACCTTTACAATAAGCCATTGTCTAGACCCGTTTTTTATTTTATTCACCTCCATTATGACAAGTTGAAAATCTCCACAGGCATCCCTACAATAGATACTGTCCCTGAGACCACAAGACCCACGAAGCAACATGCCAAATCACTCTAAATACAGATTTAGCCTTCTTCCCTTGAAGAAAACGATCATAGCGTAGACAATGAGATTTGAAGTTGACCAAAGCAGCATTTAGTTTTTTGCTAAGTATGAATAAGGAATAAAGAGGAAAGAAATGTTCAAGTTTGCTCACTTTGACCCAAGCGAACTGTCAAAGATCTTCTTTACGGAGAGATCTATTTAGAGAAAGAAAAATATGGGTAGATGTGTATGTGAGATCCTGTTTATATATAAAAAAGAAAAATATCGAAAGATAAATATAAAAAATGAAAAGGAAAAATAGAAAAAAAATAAATTTTTTTTACCCTAAGCTAACAGCCAATATGATTTGGGCACATGTAGCTAACCTTCCACTAAGCCACATGTCTCATATGAGGTCTATGCAACCTTTTAGTTTGCTTTCCATTAAACTCAAAAGGCTAGCACCATATGATGCAAATGTCAAGAAATTTTAAAATATATAATAACTACATGACCTATGCTGTGCTAAATTTATTAGACATGTTGATAGTTCGATTTGGATCGATTTTAAAATAAAAAATTATTTGATTTAATTATAAAAAATAATTTAATTTAAAAATAATATTAAAATTAAATCTGTTTAATTCAATCTTTTATAGTTTGAATTGGATTGAGTACATTTTTATTTTTATTTTTTAAAAAGTTACAATGCTTTATTTTCTGGTTAAAAATCAATAAATTTTCATTAAATAAGTATGAATAGAATTTTAAACTAATATATAAAAATTTAAATGAATAATGAATAAATTTTTTTAAATATTAAATTTTATTATAAATAAAAAAATATAATCTAAATCATAAATTAGGAATTATAAATTAAAATAAATTTTTTAAGAAAATTACAAATAAATTTAATAAAATATATTTTCAATTAACATTTATATAATTAATATTTATTTAGTATGTTTTCTTTTCGGTTGATTAATTTAAAAAATAAAATTTAACTTTAAAAATTTAATTTTTTACTATAATTTTTATTAACATAATATTTATTTTTTAAAAAATATATAAAATTTTAAAAATTTAAAATATAAAATAACAAACTTCTTTTCACTATCTCTTTTATTTAAATTTAAAAGAATATATTTTATATTTTCATACGTAAATAAATGTTAAAAAAATTTATATATTTTTTCATTTATCATCAAAACAAATTATTAAAAAATAAAAAATGTTATTAATAATTTGTTTATAATTTTTATCAACTTTTTAATTATCATCATCCAAACCCTTATTAATAATATTCAAAAATTTATTTATAAAAAAATATGGAAGAAAAAAAAGAAAAAAACTAATTTAATACTAGACAGAAAATAGTAATAGAAAGAAAGAGAAAGGAGAGTCACATGGAACGATGAAGCTCCCATTAATGAGTTGTTTAGAAAGTGGTAACTTTCCTCTGCCCCTTCTTCCAATTGCCTCATTTATCTATTCAGCCAACTCCACCCTCTCTCCTCACTTCCCAGATTTGGATTGCATTTTTCTTCTTCTTCTTCTTCTGTTCTCTTCTCTTCTTATATTCCCATTTTCCTCTCTCACGCCACAGATCCGATCCACACTCTCTCTTATCTCTTCACATCCTCTTCTTTTTTCCCTTACACTTCCTTTCCCATTGTTTTTTATATTGATTATTCTTTTCCCCCCTTTTTCTACGCTACTTAACTCTTGCTATTCTTTGAAAACGCGCAGACTTTGTTTGTTCACATGAATCTCGCTGCTTCTCAACCCCCCTTCTTCCACTTTCACTTCTCGGAAACTCGCGTTTTGCTACTAACTTGCGTTTGTTAGATGCTATTATACACTGCTGACTGTTCAACCCTCTTTATTGCTTTTATCTCGTTTGTTGAAACCTGAAACACGAAAATGATCAACAAAACGCTTTTTCTCACTTATGTCTACTTGTTTATCTACATCTTGCTTTCTTCTGGTGTCATATTGTACAACAAGGTAACTACTACACTCCTTTTATTGATTCTCTTACTTAGCAATTTTTGTGAGTTAGTTAATGATTTTGTTTTTTTGGGGCAGTGGGTTTTGTCTCCGAAATACTTTAATTTTCCCCTCCCTATTACGCTCACAATGATTCATATGGGATTCTCTGGGGCCGTGGCGTTTTTCCTTGTCCGTGTTTTCAAGGTAAGCCTTCTTGTTCTACTTGGTGCTTTGTTGAAAATGTTTATTCTTTTATGATCTTGATTCATGTCAAGTTTCATGTCATGACTTCTGTTGGTTAATGCTTACATCATAGTGATGGGTGTGTTGGAGGGTTCGCGTTATACATTGGACTCCTTCAGTGATTCTATATACGATGGATTTGATTGTTGTAACAAATTACTCACATCTATCAAATAATGGGTTTTAACGGAGTTATATTAGCTGATTTATTGTGAGCTTAGAGTTGTTAAAGTTAAGTCAAGAATGGAGTGATTGCTCACTTACATTAACAACCTGAGGTTGTAAAGTAGAAGTTCAATTCAAATTGAGATCCTGGTTCCTAATATCAGTTTGTAAGATCTCAACTAGCTATCTATTGGCGAATTTAACTGCTGCAGTACAATATGTTAATTTTGGAATCACTATGTGAGGAGGAAGATCCTAAATAAGTGATACTTGTAGAGTACATTATTTAGATGACAATTCTGAGTTGAGCTTGTTCATTTTTATCGTCATTGTTATTGTGATTAAAAGTTAATATGTTTGCATCCTGGGATATATTCAATATTGTTAACTAAATTCCTTGGCTTCATGGTGTGAAAGGGAAGCTTGCTGATTTCTTTTTCCAGTCAACAATACTCAAATATATTAAATACAAGTATACAAGTTGGCTTGGATGAACTTTTATTTCCATAAACATGTCTTGTATGATGCCTCAAATTGTTGTGGTTAACAACATCCAAATATATGGTCCAGAGAGAAGAGAATATTTCGGATTTGTCAATATTTGACATTAAGTACAAGTTGGTATATGTGATGGATTATTTCTTTAAAATACGTACCTTCTATGATATTATGTGCAACTTATGACGAGCAATACACAGGAGTTATACATATATGTACACATGCACACATGTTTTACTTTCACTAGGATTTTATAGTCTCCATACAGTGTGTAAAACTATTCATCTATGCTTGAACATTTTTCCATCTACCACCCTTGCTTGATTACATTTTATCGTCTGTTTATTTGGTTGGTACCTTAACCAATACTCTGTTGTTCTGTTATTGCAGATTGTGTCTCCTGTCAAAATGACATTTGAAATGTGAGTGTGCCACTTATTAAATCCTTCTTGAGCTCTTGTCCTTTTTCAATTTTCTTTCTGAAACACAATTCTTTGTGGCAGATATGCGACTTGTGTGGTACCAATAAGTGCTTTCTTTGCTTCGAGTCTTTGGTAAGCACTGCAACTTAAACTAACTGAACTTTTCTGGTTTGGTATAAATATGATTCACAGATTTGTTAATGGGACATGTCCCTTGTGAATATATTTCCTAACTGTGATTAATTTGACAAGTGTTGGACTGTTGATGTCTCTCTTTACTCAGATGTGAGAAGTTAGCTTGGTTAAACATGTTCAAGTATATGATTTAATGATGTCTGAATCCTCTCATTATTGAATTAATTACATCTAAGAATATGCTAAGTCAAGTGTGGTTCATTGAATTTGTTTGTGCTAGAATGAACACTGGTGATGTATCAATCTGCTTAAGCAGTTAAGGTTGATTGCTGGAAGTTTGCTTGGGGAATCCCATCTAAGCATAGTTCTACTTTGAATTCAGTAAAATGTTTTCTCAATGCTCCATATTAATTTTAATGTTTTATAAATGTGGACCAGCATTGACTATCCAAACCTGTAAGATGGACATTATTAGTATGAAGTAGAATGTTCTCAATTGCCAACCCTCTTCAGAGAATATAGTGTAATCATGACCATCATTTGGTGTGTAGAATTACTATGCATTCCATACTTAATGAAAGGTCAATCAGAGAACTTAGAATAGTTAATTGCCTGGCATTCTGTGGGCTCTTAGAATTTTTGGCCTGAAGAAAAGCTACTATGATACAATTGCACATAAATTAGAGTTAACTGTCCATTACCACCTTCCAGTGTTTGGAATTGTTCATTTTCTGTGATTTAGATAGTTCAGAGTTTGATGTTTCTGTAAAAGTATGGATGCTCATTTTGTATAATACTATGATTGAAAGATTACTTTAGGTATTAACTATTAAGCACTTTTTTTAAAAAAAATTACACATGCTTTTTCCACATGCCTATTGCTATCAAATACTTTTGAAGAAACAACTATCTTGTATGAGCAATACATAATATCTTTGGATGGTACAGGTTTGGTAACACTGCCTACTTGCACATCTCTGTGGCATTTATCCAGATGCTCAAAGCTCTGAGTATGTTTTATGAACTTCACATGTTTCTCTTCTTACTCTCTGAGCTCTGTTTCCTTAAGATCTCTTCTTACTCTCTGAGCTCTGTTTCCTTAATCTTAAAACTTGATATTTCAGTGCCGGTGGCAACTTTCCTTATGGCTGTTTTGTGCGGCACTGACAAAGCAAGGTGTGATGTGTTCTTGAACATGTTGCTGGTCAGTGTTGGAGTTGTCATTTCCTCCTATGGGGAAATTCATTTTAATATAGTTGGTACAGTTTACCAGGTCACGGGCATCTTTGCAGAAGCTCTAAGACTGGTCTTAACACAAGTTCTTCTGCAGAAGAAGGGATTGACTTTAAATCCTATCACAAGCTTATATTACATAGCTCCCTGCAGGTATTTACTTTGATTCGCTCCAGTAGTTTTCTCTAAGACAAATCATTGGATTCTGTAAAATATTGTATCTGTTTATCTGTTACTAAATATTCATTGGATTGGTTCATGGTCTTCTGGACTTTTTTAATAACTTCTATTCATGTGTAAGTACTTTTCTCTCTATCTGTGGTTGAGTGCCCATTTTTCTGGGAATCTTGATTGCACGTCATGCATACAAGTGAATAAATGGTAGCCCATTTTTTGTATGTTTGGTTTTTTTTCTGACCCTACAATTTATGACATAAATCTAGTATGTTGCCCAGCTTACGAGGTCAAACAAATAAGAATGCTAATGGGAGTATCAATGCATGCTTATAAACAAACCTTGCATGCCATCTGGGTTGCTAACTTTTGCACTTTGTTATGTGCAGTTTTGTGTTTCTCTTTGTGCCTTGGTACCTACTAGAGAAGCCTGTGATGGAAGTTTCACAGATTCAGTTCAACTTTTTGATCTTCTTTTCCAATGCTATATGTGCTCTAGCTTTGAATTTCTCCATTTTCCTAGTTATTGGTAGAACTGGTGCTGTAACCATCCGGGTTGCTGGTGTGCTTAAAGACTGGATATTGATAGCTCTATCAACCGTTATATTTCCAGAATCCACAATAACTGGATTGAATATAATTGGCTATGCTATTGGTAAGTTATGGTTGAATCATGATGTTTTTCAATCTCTCTCCTTCTGTCTTACCATTTCATATTTTTCTTGCAGCACTGTGTGGGGTTGTGATGTACAATTACATAAAGGTTAAGGATGTTCGTGCCTCTCAATTGCCTGCTGATAGTATTCCAGATCGGATCACAAAGGTCTCATCTCCTTGTATCATCTTCTTAACATGTATACTAGTATTAATATTATAATCCTTCAAGATAATGCCAAACTGTTATAGTGAGAACTATCAACATTTATTTATGCAAGGTCATTCCAGTGTCTTGTTCCTTTCTTTTGTCTCCTTAAAATCTTGTAAATTATGTATAACATACAGGACTGGAAGTTCGAGAAGAAGTCATCTGATATTTATGTGCCTGATAACATTAATGACAAAGAGGGAAGCAGTGGAGGTAATGGTACTGGATCTGATATGAACATTGATGAAGAAGCACCACTAATTCCATCATCAAGGTTATCTCATATTGGACGAACGCAGCTAACCAGCCATGCAACAGGAAAGTGAAAACCCAAATACAAGATTCATTTTAGAATACCCTTTTGGAAAAAGAACTAGAAAGTGGATGCTGAGTCTAATGCACCCTATTCCTCTCATTCTTTATAGGTAGTAGGTTTTATAATGAAATCATATGCTTGTTCTTTGTAATTATTTACCGTGTAGAATGCATCATTTATGATTTACCATTATGAATCATGGTTTTTGACGGGGATAAATTGGCTTTCTATAACTAGGTCTCCTAGTTTGAAAGCCCAGTTATTTGATTATTTCTTAAGCCTCGTTTGGTACGCGTTTTAGCTGATAAGTGTTTATGCTAAAATTTTGAAATTATGTTGTTTGAATTCTTTTCAATTATAAATTAATTTGAGTAACTTTTTTCTTTCATAATATATTGCTTACATTAAAGTGGGATACTGATGCTCGTGTTTGAAGAAGTCTTTCAAACTCTGGTAGCCATTATGACCATAAAAAATGTCAGCCATTTTATATTTTCGTGACTAAGTTTTGTTATAAGAAAATTATTCATTGGCAGAATATACAAGCTTTTTGTTGTGATTTTGTTTTCAACATTATTTAAAGATTATTTAATCAAGTTTTAGTCTTTTTATTTTATTTTCAATTTTGATTTTAATTTATACTATTTTTTAGTTTTGATTTTGATTTTATTAAATTTGTTGATTTTGGTTGTTATTATTTTAATTTTTTTAAAAAATCAGTGAATACAATTTGGTTTGAGTTTATTTAGTCGTTTATTTTTTGGTTTTTGTTATAAATTTTATCGCAATTATAATTTTATAAAATATTAGTGTATATAATTTGATTTGAATTTGTATATTTGTTTACAGTTTGACTTTAAAGAAATTATTTGATTTTAAAAACATCGATTTATATATTCTGATTTTTCAATGTTAATTTCATTCATATTTTGATCGTATATTGTTCATATTTCTTAATATAAAATATTAAAATATAATTAAATTAATATTAAGTTATTTGTTTCAATTTTTAAAGATTAAAGTATATATATAAATCATTTTTAAGAAATAAATTATATATTTATTTAAATAATATTATTAATTAATAAAAGTTTTTAAAAATAAAATTTTTGTAAGAGATTAAAATTATAAAAATAGTAAAAATAAAAATAAGTGTAGAATGAGGATTAGAAATCTTTACAGGAAAGGTATAATTTTTTATATATATAATGGTCTTTATCTACCTTCATCTATTTTTTTTTTATTTTTTTTATTTTTATTCATTATATGTATTGGAAAACTATTTGAAATTTTAAAGAATCAAGATCAAAATAAATGAACATTATTGGAGGTACGATATTCTTTCCTTTTAAAGAAATACCGAATGCAAAAATACTCATGTTCTTGAAGATGCAAAGTTTTTCAAATCTATATAATAAGCCGTACACATGTTATTTAGACATTAAAGATCTTTAGAAAGGTTATATATTAAAGAATATGTTCAGACTTTAAGGATGAATCAGCTGACTACAAGCATCGAATCGAGAACAATATGTTGAACACATAAATGCACGTGATTTCTTTATTATAATTTTTTTAATAACCAAAAAAATAGAAATAATTGAAAAGATGACAGTCGTGGAAAATAATAGTTTTTCAATTACGAAGCAAGAGTAGAAATATTTATTAGAGAGCGTTAGCGTGGATAAATATAGAAAATTAAAGACAAAGGACCATTAATCATTGTCATAATAAGTTTAATAACAAGGACAATTTGGAACGTCAGCTGGCTATTGAAAATGATTAATTGGCCCTTTTCGTTATCTTCATATTTTGTTTTTTTAATTTTTAATTTTTAATTTTTTATTTTATTCGGAGGCTGTGTCTAGGGAGAGAATATAAGGTGCATGAACGAATTTGATTATTTGAACACCATACTTTAAAGAATAAAATGAAGATATGTAGCCTTTGAATAAAAAGTCAACTGTTTAAATTATAATAAAATTCATATATATGTAAATTTATTGTATTAATTCTTCAATTAACAGTTATTACGTCGGTGTGCACCTCAATCCCCACTCTATGCAGTGTGTTATTTTACAGGATATTGATCCTTGCTGTCTTGAGACGAATTGGAGAATGTAGTAGCTTTTATTTCTAAGGCAAATTATATTATATATATAAAAAAATATTCGATATTTTTTTTATTTTTAATTTTTTTAATTTTTTTATACATATAATATTTTAAGAAAATAAAAAAATTATATAATTAATAGGAGTATACCATATTATATCTTGATATAAATTAAGAAAAATTTATGTAAAATAAAATAAAAATATATAATACTTTTTAAATGAATCTCAATAAATATTAATATAATTTATCTTTATTTCTATTGTTGAATTATTTGAACCAGTTCGAACTTATATGTGTCAACTTCTTTTATTTTATTTTGTCATAAGCAGTTTGATTAATACTTAGTCGTTTGTAGTTTAGGAAACCAGTTGCTTCTCGATCCTCCCACGATCAGGCTACTTGACTTTGAATGCTAAGTTATAATAATGGTTTCCTGATTGCCTAGTGAGTTGCTTCTCCATCATCCCACCGATTGTGTACAAAATTTTCGAACACTGACCCATAAAACAGAGGCAGTAGAACGTGACGCGGGGAAGGCATCACCAAGTATAAGGAAGATCGAGTTTACCAACCCAAGGTATTGTAAATTTGTGGAGCTTAATCGTTAATCTTACTAATTATTGATATAACATGCGGACTTGGTCTTCTATGAAAATAAATAGAATGATTATTCAACCTTCGATTTACCAATTACTTGTCGTTCTTTTTGTAAAATTTTCCTTCTATGAAAAGTTTGATAAGAAAGAACAAAATTTAGTGAACATTTTGTGAGGTATATAACTTTGATTTTGAAGTTTTATTGGCAGTAAAAGATTATAGATTAGATTAATTTAATAATTTAATATTGATTAAAATTTATTTCCATGACATTGTATTTTTGTCAAAAATTGTTATTGTTCATTTGTATTAAATTATTTAATATTGATAGTTTATTTTTAAAATATTAAAAGAAATGAATAAGATTTTTTTATTAGAATACTAAACATGATATTAACAAATCTGGATGAAAATCAAAAGTTGGTATGAAATTTAAAAATTTAGAAGAGACATGTGAATTTTGGAAGGAATGTGATAGGAAAGTAGGTTTTAAAGTTTAAACATAGTGCATTAAGAGAGAAAGGAAGATAGTACTATAACCTGTTGTAGATATATTTGTTGTGAAGAGCGATTTCGAAAGCGAGATAAAAGAGATGCAAAAGTTATCAAACATAGTTTAGAAATATTGGAGGAACAATTTAAAAACCTTCCGAGAAATGATGAGAAAATCATCAAAATATTCCTAGAAGTTTGAAAGAGTAAGAAAATGGAAAGTAGAAGTTAAAAAGTGGATTCCACTCATGGAGCACGAAATTACATGTGAAAAATGAGGTGATGACTCATCCTATGAGTATCACTTCATTTATGGCATATAAGACAAAAATAATAAATAGTAGAAATAAAATTAATCATAGTTAAAATAAATTAATCTTGTTTAATTAAAATTAATCAAGTTTAGGATAGGTTAATCTTGATCAATGACAAATTCAGAATAATTAACATTAATATAATCCTAAAAAGATAATTACTTACATTTTCATTTATTTTAGAAAATAGAAATTACATGTAAATGTACTAAAATGACCTTAAGTGGAAAATTAATTTCCAAACTACCCTTAAGTGGCCGAATTCTGTTTTGGCTTTAGGAGGGCTCATTTTCTTCATATTTCATCTTCTAAACACTTAGATAAATCCTCCAAACTCTCTCTAAACTCAAACTACTCCTAAAATCCAAAATTTACACTAAGCTTAAACTTCCAACTTTGAGGTTTAAGTTAAATCAAGACAAAACCATAAAAGACCCACCATCACCACTAAGAAATCTTGTGTGGACCACAAGGAAGAACAAGAGCAGCCATAAAAGCCCCATCAAACTCATAACAAAAGTCTTCAACAAGTAGGATTTTACCTTATATTTTTCTAAGCTTTAAATCTTGTATTTATGGTTTGATTTTCTCTTTTTTGATGGATCCCTCTCTAAGATCTCTGGATCCCTTTGTAAGGTTTGGTTGAAGCTAAAAACTATCCTTGATGGTTAAATATGAGCATTACAAATTTATTCGGTGAAAATTTTTTAAAAATAATTTTTGATGCCTTCGGGTAGATTTGAGTGTTTATGAAAAAAGTTTTGAAGTTCTTAAAATAAGGGATGGATAGATCTTGGAGTAGATCTAGTAAATATACACTTGTTTGTCCTAAAAGATGCTTTCTTTAATATTTTTATGTTCAAAGTTGGAAACTTGGTTATTTCTTTTCTTAAAATCTTTGATCATGAAGTTGTCTTTTACTAAGAGTCCAAATCTAGACTCATATGTTAAAAGTCCTAAAGACTAAGAAAGATTGTGTAATAACATCAATAAACTTAACTTGAACTTGGATTTAAAAACTATTAAGAGTAAAGGTGAAATTTTGAACCAAAAGTTGAACAAATCACTTAAGACTTTTCATAACCTTGACCAAAGCTTTGGAGGGAGGACAGATCTTGGTGAACCTAAGGACAAGTGATGTACTAAAATCCATAACACCAAGACTAAGAAAGACAAATTAAGGAAAACGAAACCTTGCTTTGGTCACCTTGAGCATTTGGCCACTTCCTATTTAATTAAGGAATCTTAAGCTTAAAATTTTTATTAGGGTATAAATAGAAACATAATCAAGTATAACTAAGGAATTATAAATTTGACAGGAACTTGAAAGTAGTAAAATGTCCTTTCGACCATTTTGGTGGATTTGGGTGAAAACATAGTAAAATCTTGCTAGAACTTAAGGATGAGCCTAAACATGCTTAAGATGATGATTACAAATTAATTATAGGATAGGAAAAGAGGATTAATCATTCAGCCACTCTTTCAAAGTAAGGAGGAAAAACTCTAAAATTTTATAAAGATGGTATAAACTTGTAGCCTAAGTCTTAATTAGTTTAAATCAACCCTTAGAAGAAGAAAAAAAATAAACCATAACACCTTAGGACTATGGAGGGTGAATTCGGCCACCTAGATAACAAATAAGCAAAGGAGACTATTTTGGATGTTTAAAGATAACTAAATAAGACATGAGTAAGAAACTTTAAATTCATAAGTAAGGAGGCAAGCAAGTAGGTTTATTAATGGATCAAACTTAACTAGGCAAGTGATTAGTAAAAAAGTATAAAACTTATAACACTTAAACAAATTAATTAAGTTATGCATAAGACATTCAATTAAGGGAATACAAAGAGTAAACAACTAAAAAGGCTATTTGGTCAATTAGAGAAGAAATCCTATATACTAATCTTACATTAAAAATATTAAGAAGAACTTAATATTTGAGAAAAGGAAAGGTTTAAAGAAAACTGAGAAGGATAAGTGTACTAGGATCCTATGAGAGATTTATTATAAATTTTATGAATAATGCAAGATGGACAAGTTCTTGGAGGAAGTTTACATGATGTCTAAGAAAGTAACATCAAACTTAATTAATAAATTCTTAATTAGAAGATTAGTTTCTATTTAGAAATATTATGCCTACTTGTTGTATTGTCTTATGAGTATACAAAGATGAATGTGAAGAGTATGCATAATACTCTTAATTGTTTAGAGAATGATGTATTACATGATGTTCATGTGTGGATGATAAATGTGGAGATATATTGGATTAGAGGCTATATGTTCTCTCTTGAATGATACATGAAAATTGATGTAAATTATGGTTTCACGAGTGTATAAAGTTAACTTAACTAAGTATGTATAAATATGGACTATGTAAATATAAATTTTTTTTTATAATTTTCTAACATATTTGTATTTATGATAACTTGTAATTCTGCTCAATAGAGAGAGAAGTAGAAAACTAGTAAAAGTAACATAGACCATCAATGAATTAAACGGGAATGAGAATGTTTGTTTATTTATTTTGATACGATAGCTATTTTGACGTGGTTTACATTTTATACCAAAATATTTTAATTAAAAAAAAATTAACGTATTTTTACTTATAGTTATTTTTTAAAAATTTTACATTATTAAGTAATAGTGTAAAAATGGAATCGTATGTAAGATTTAAAGGTAAAAATAAATTTCATTTTTACGATGTTACCAAATACAAATTCAATTTGTTGAAGATTTTATTCTTGAACCTATTGCCTTTGATTCACATCTTTTGCAAGGTAAGGAATACAATTTGAATTTTAGTTTCTAATTTGTTGGATTCTCACTTCTGATTTAAAAAAAATCATCACTTTAATACAACTTGATTGCTCTTTATCAATTCTAGCGTTTTCCATTTCTTGTTTTGAGTTTGTTTCTTTAGTTAAGTGGCTGCCAACTGTTTGATAAATTTTTTGAGAAATTCATGGTTACCATTTCTTGTTTTAAGTAAACAGTAAGAATAAGCAAAGAAATTAATTATATAATAATTAAATCTCCTAAAGGACAAATAAATCCCAAAGCCAGATCTTATATGGAATGAACAAGTAAGTGAGAAGTGTAAAAACTTGTATAATATAGTATATATGAATGATACATTATAGTATAACAGATTTTTGGTTTTATATTCCTGTACAGAACTTGGAGCTATGAAAGGAAATATAGGTTATATCTTTTCCTCATTAGCTTGCATTAACTTTCATTTCTTTGCATGTAAGACAAGCATTTTCTTGTAGTGAAGGAGATTAGATTTAGATTCCTATATACCTCAAGAATCTCGAAAGGTTGAAGTACAAAACGCATCATGTTCTCTTTCTGTAATAAAATCATGTTTATTTTTTATGTTAACTTTATTTTAAATTTTCATCTACAAATATCTTTTCCATTGTTTTCATCAAAACAAAAAAAGTATAATATGTATGTGTGTTTGCTTCTTAAGGAACAGCACGATCGCTTGCATTTTGTAGTGGGGAACCTAGGCGCACAATAGGTGATAATTGCAAATAAATTGTGGATCGTAGAAACACAAGAGTACAAGGCAGTGGAAAATTGTCTGATTGAAATCAATTTCAAACTGCTTCGTTCATTAGTCATATATTTTTGTTCTATGTTATCAGGGTCGCCCATAATGCTTTATGTTTGCTTCAAGCTTGGAAAAGATGACAAGCCTTGGCTAGAAACAACTTAAAAAACTGCAGTCTTCTTAACTAGAAACTAACACTTTGCTCTCTCTCTCTCTCTCTCTCTCTCTCTCTCTCTCTCTCTCTCTCTCTCTCTCTCTCTCTCTCTTAACTTCGTTTCTCCTTTCTATTTCCATTCCCTTTTCTATATATGGTACCATCTTTATTAATTTAATTTATCATTGTTTATATTTATTTCATTTCCAAATGTGTATGCGGTAGATATGTTTAATCATTTTTGGATGGTTTATTGCATATAACGCTTCAAAATATACTATTTGAGTTATGTTAATTATCGGTAAATTTCAAATTAGTGTTCTACAAATTAATTTAACCAAATTAACCACGTGCGAAACAGAAGTTGGTCTGCATGCTTTTAGCAAGCAATTCTAAAATTTTAATTTATATTGTATAAATGAAATTTCAAATATTGGATTGGAAAGGATATTTTCTGGGCATGAAATTCAAATGTTCAAGATATTGATGACACTATGATGACTTTCAGATTACTAAGATTACACGGCCACGCAGTTTCGGCCAGTAAGTATATATTGAATGTCAAATTAAATCCATATGTTAAAATTCAAAAATAGCTCATTTAGTTAATTAACTTTTTCTATTAAATGATAATATATATTTTTTTATATTTGACAGATATGTTTAAGCACTTTGGGACAAAAATTGAATTCTTCTTCTTTGCGAGACAATCAACCCAATGGTGACGAGAATGTTCAATCTGTATAGGACAAGTCAAATAAAGTTCCAGGAGAGAATGTTCAAATAATATATATTATTGACAAATTAGTATATATTTTTGGAGGCTTAGACCCGAATGAGATCATTCTTTTTAAGAGAGTTTAACTTTGTACAAATGTTTGTACTCCTTAAGTTTGCAAAGATTATAATTTGTTGTGTGCTTTTGTATATGCTAATGAAGCATATGCCTCTAATTCTATATGCTGAAGCTAAAATTTCTAGGATATGGAGGTTTTATCTCAGGTAAAGAATCATAGACTTGACTTAAGTTAGTGTCTTGTCATAATTTTTATTCCAAACCATTTGAACACATAAATGTTACCTCTCTTAAAAGTGTGTTGTATTTTTCTATTCTAAAATTACTCAATTGGTTCGGTCTAGAACATATTTTCTTTCAATAATGTTTCTCACTTGTATTAAGTTTTTTATAAAAAAGAAAAATATTTTTTTAATTATTTAACATTTTAAAACAGTTAAATTGTTTTTTGCAACATTTTATTAACAATTAATTATACTTTCAAATATGTTATTAATAATACTATTTGTTAATATTTTTTTAAAATTGATAATATTATTTAAATATATTTAATAATATTTTTAATATTTTTTATTATTTTATATAAATATTATTAAAATCTCTAAAAAGAATATGAATTTTGTGATCAAAGTTGATGACCTTGTAAATTCATTCGCCATTAGCCATCGACACAGAAATCAAGTATGTAAATGGTTAATAAATTATATTTTATAATTGAGAGATCTAATTAGAAATAAAAATTTTCATCATGAAAAGAAAAACACAATTGGTCTCTAAATTTGGTTGTTAAACTATTGTTTTGAAAAAAAAATTGTTTAGTGACTAAGTTTTCAATCAAAATTTTTTTAACATGTTTTATAAAATATTTTTTGTTTTTTCGTTTTCCTCTCGTGAAATTTATTTTCAATTGTTGAATCCTAACATCATTTTCTCTTTCTCTCCCAAAATTCCTTTTCTCATTATCACCAGAGGCTCCATTCTTGTCACTTATTTTGAGTTGCAGTTTGAACCCTAGCATCATTTTCCCCTCTTCCTAATTTGGTTTTAATTTGAACCATAACCATCTAATCTCTATTTCCTCTCTCATTATATTTTGAGAGACATTATATGTGAAGTCTTCACTGAGAGTGTTTGAAGCATGTGACAATCTCAAACTTTTATTTTGTGCAAGTGCAATTATCAAGTCGAAGAGTGGAGAAAAATAGTAGAAGTAGCTTGTTCTACATAGAGCAAAAGGACCTCAACCTTAAGCTAGTAAAGTGACAATCTCCATCATTTTCGGTGGGTTTAAAATAAATATTTCTTTTTGGTGTCTTAGGTGAAGTGATATGTGACATAGGCCTAAGGTCCTTCAGATATATGCATCTCACACAAGATGGTATCTAATCTTGGGTGTGTGAAGGTCACTAGACCCAAGTTCTAATTCTCGGTGCTTGCTACAATCGTAGAGAAGGATACAATTGCAGGGCACCATGAAAAAGACGCATTCTAGCTGTGGTTTTCATGATAGCCAAATGAGACGTGCGTCCCAAGTGGCACACTAGACCCCTCTAGTTCTAGGTTTTGCTCAGACCAGGGTGTAGGGCCCCACTTATGTTATGCATGTAGGACTACAATGTGTAGAATGAACATATGACTTATATCCTGTAAGTGAAACACAATAGATATATATAAGTCTTCTACCCTAAGGTGAGAAACATACAATTTTGAATTAAATGACAACATGAAATAAATAAAGGAAAATAACGAATAAATAGAAGGGATCAACATATTTTCACACACTTAATTTAAAACAAGGCTTGACTCTCTAAAGTCCCCAATGGAGTTGCCATCTGTTGTAACTGTAATTACAACGAAATGATGGACTTGCTAAAAATTTTAGAAAGAAATGTTATTCAATTTGTGAAGCTGCCACCAAATTTTATTTTAAGGGAAAATATTTGGAAAAACCCTAGCTTGAGGAAGGAATCTAGGTTCGGGAGTCGGTTACGAGCAAGGAAGGTATTAGGCATCTTATTTTCCCGTTACCTTAAACTGAGTATGTGATTTTGATATTTTTGAAAGCTGTTTAATCCCTTTAAATATAATAGAAATAAATAGGTTTGTATGAAAATAGTCTGACAGGACTTGATCCTGCTCCTACGTATTCCCTGGTGCGATGGGAAATTCAAGGCTCCGTAGTTTTGGTTTAAGAGACTTCATCTCTCAAAAAATAAAAGGGAGATTTCAGGTAAAATTGGTTTTGAATGGGGAAAAATAGTGATTTTTCTAAAATCACATGTTTGTAGAGTTCGAATCATCGTAAGCCGCATTCAAACCGGCACGAATTAAAATACGGTACAGTAGAGAGCGTTACTTGCCCGTATTAGAATCTGTTGCACGAATTTCAGAAAATTTAAAGACAGACGTTTTTGACAGAATTAGTAGAATGATGATTTTCTAAAATCATATGCTTTCAAAATCCAAATCATCGTAAGCTGTATTTGGAATTCGCACGAATTAAAATGTGGTACAACAGATAAGGATGTCTGTCCACATTAGAATCTGTTGCACGAATTTCAAAACATTTAAAGACAGACGTTTTTTTTACGAAATTAGTGAAAACAACGATTTTCTGAAATTCCATGCTTGCAAAATCCAAATTGTCATAAGCCGTATTTGGAATCCACACGAATTAAAATATGGTATAGTAGAGAAGGCTACCTGCCCGCATTGTAATCCCTTGCACGAATTACAGAAAAATCGAAAATAGACATTTTTTACGGAATTAATAACACAGTAACTTTGACTTATGGAGCCTATTAGGAATGGGCTTGACCCAATTCAAGATAAAAGAAAAACAAATGGATTTGATTTCAAAAAGAGGGAATTGGGGGTTTGAGTAAAAATAGGACTTGGGCTTTACCCTCATAAAAATTGAATTTGATTTCAAATAAAGAAGGAATTGGGCTTGACCCAAATTAAAAGGATTTCAAATTAAAAGAAAAAAATTGGGCTTGACCCAAATAAAAACTTGATTTCAAATTAAAGAGAAAATCGAGCTTGACCCAAATTAAAAAGGAACTTGACTCCAGAAAGACAAAAAAGGAAATTGGGTTTGATTCAAAAATAAAATAAAAAATAAGCTTGATTTAAAAATTAAAAAGAATTGGATTTGATTTTAAAATTAGAAGAGATTGGGCTTGACCCAAAATAAAAAAATAATATAGGAATTTATGTTGGTTAAATAAAAATGGCACATTGTGGCTGCCCACTGTAGCTTAAGTAATTTGAAAGGGAAATTCGACAAAATGCCACAAGTGGGGTTCGAACCTGAGACTTAGAAGTGGCGTACAACCAATTAACCACTACACTAGGATTCCATTTGGGTTTAGTAAATTCACGAAAATTATACTCAACTAAAACTGGGAGCGGGGGCTACACTAAGGACAAATTCGGATCTACCAGGATCATGCCATATGCTCTGCCTACCTTATATATGAAGAACCAGGTTTGCATGGTATTGTTTCCTACGATCTTGGGTCTTATGGAGAGCAACTTGAAACCTTATTATCATTCTCAAATAATGAGACCCCACTCACTAACTTCAAGGCAAATGCAGCCACTTCCAATCATTGCCATCTAATTCAAAATAGTCTTTAACTTGAGTGCATAGTCACTGGTAATTATAGTCTCCCTGATTCGAATATGGCTATGCAAGATGTGCCATCATAGCTGTGGGTGTATGGGGGGAAGGTCATGCTCTAAAATTGCAAGGAACTACATGAGGATTGATAATGGACATAACGCTAATACAAGGAGAATGAGAACCGACCCTTTTCCTTACAAACATAAACCATGGGGGGTCTCTTCATCATTTGGTCTTGGTGTAGGGAATATAAATGTATACTGAACTTTCAAGGAGGGATTGTATGGTCTCGGCAAGGAAATTCTTATTAGAAGCAATAGCCACAAACCTGTGACCCTTGGTTTAGCAGCAGGCATATTGTGGTGCATGTATCAAGTCTTGGAATTTTTGCTTGAGGCTAGGATCAGATTTCACTACTAAAGAAGCATAGGAAGAGGAATAGAAATTTTTTCGGGTTAATTTTTCAGAAGTTTGGTCAGAGGAGCTATTGATTCCTCAATGAAATTCCAAAGCGAACTAAGCCTCAACAATGGAATTAGTCTAGCAGAACTTGTGCATAGGAATAGAAAATCTCCAAGCATACTTCATCGATCATTTTATCAGGATTGACTCAAAGAAACCGAATCAGTTCATAAGGATGCTTATACTGAAATCCAGCAACTAATTTTCACTCAAAGGGGCCCTGATCTCCTTACCCAACACCTATCTGAGGCTAGAGACATGATTAGGCTCATCTCTATTAATGTGGTTAAAATGGTGCATGGGAACGTTCCTATTTTTCTACTTTGCGGTGTAATTTACTATCCCCAGATTCAAAATACCTCTTAGAGGATAAACTTAGCAGTTAATTAGCAAGGGTACTTAAGGACGCCACTTAGCAGAATACAGGCTTTGATTGCAGGAGCTCAATGTCTTCCAAACGAATGGATTCAGGGTCTGTTAGAGGAATTAACTCCAAGGACAGTTTGAGACCAACCTAACTTTAGTGCCATTCCTATTCCTATCCATGGATTCTTACTGGTTGAGGCCTCCTTACACTTCTTCGACCCTTACGCGAACTAAACACATATGCCTAAAAACTCTGATAAGGATTCTGGATCTAAGTTAGGAATCTAGTTAACTTCATACCTACCAGTTACTAGTTATAGATTCATGTAGGTAATCTTGTTAACAGGTAGCAATCTGTACTACGTCTGTCCTAGCTCCAAGAACGCTCTTAATCAATGTGAACACCTAATATTGCGTCCGACACTAAAATCCTATTTATCATGCAAGTTTTTATTCCAAATCTAATTAAAACTCTAAATAAAAAAAAGAAGAAGAAAAAGAAGAAAAAAAAAGGAGAGAAAAGCATAGAAAAAGAAAAAATACAATAGCTTTAGATAACAAAAAAATAAAAAATAAAGATAATTTTTAGGAAGTTCTTAGGAGTTAGTTAAAAAATTAGTTGGGTTAGTTACAAGTTAATTAAAATTAAATAAATAAGCAAGAAAAAAGAAAAATTCAAAAGATGAAAAAAGTAAATAAACAAAAATATATAATATAATAAATCAAGAAAAAAAAAGAAGAGAACAAAAAACAGAAATCAATAAAAACTGAAAATAAAAGAAAGGAAAAATGGCTTCCTGGTGGCGGGAAATTTTTTAAAATAATAATAGTATGAAAGGAGGTTGGAGTTTTGGGTTGGGATTCTCTCTTTTTCTCTCACTCTCCCTCTTCTCAGTTAAAGAAAAAGAAAAATCCTCTTCGATCTTCTCTTGGTTTCTTTGGAGTCTTCAAGAAGCAATTCCAATTTTCACGAAAAAGAAAACCTGGTTCCTTTCCCACGAAAACTAGAAATTGAAGGAGTTGCCCTCTAACTCCATGGCTGGTTTTTAGTAAAGGAGATCCTGGAACTTCATTTCATCTTTAGGTCCACCAATTGGTTTAGTGGGGATTTCGAAGAAGGAAATCTCCAGGGAGTCTAATACAGAAGTTCTTTGCGCGCATACGTCATTCACACAAGTTAATGATCTTTAATTGTTCATATATTGTTGCTAAATCAGAAACTTGCATTGATTTGATTAGGTTTTAGTCTATCTCTATGATGCATGATATTACTTCTTTGAAAAGGAAGATTAGTTATTGAAGCTCTTGATTAAGAACTAATTTGTGGCAATCTGATATAACCTGTGGTAATATGATGTAATCTGTTGAGGAATAAGCTAAATCTGCTAGCTATTTAGTTGGTAGGCCGGTTAGAGATAATCAAAGTCTGATTGAATCAATAGCTTTTACATGAGTTCTTTGTTTGATGCTCAATAAAGACTTTCCTGGTTCTATTTGGTTGAGTTAGGATGACATTTTCAATTGAGCTTAAACAAAGGAGTAGTAGCCTACAATAATTACAAGCTTCACGCAGTTTCTGAATAGGAAATCCTGTGCTAGAATCAGCCTTAAGAATCCCAACTTGATAAGCACACTGGGCAATATCATGCAGTTGATAATTTATACGGTCGAGACCCTTAGATAGGCCTAAACCTATCACAATAATGGATAAAACTTCACATCCCAATCTAGCACCTTCCCTATTCGTAACCGACTCCCAAACCTAGATTCTTCCTCAAGTTAGGGTTTTTCGAAATGTTTTCCCTTTAAAATAAAATTTGGTGGCGACTCCACAATCAATTAAATTCCTTTTTAAAATTTTTAGCAAGTTCGTCGTCTCGTTGTAATTACGGTTACGACAAATGGTGGCTCCACTGGGGACATTAGAGAGTCAACCCTGTTTACAATTGAGTGTGTATTGTATTGATTCCTTCCCTATTTATCTGTTTATTTATCTTGTTTATCGCTCAACCCTAGGATAGACAAATAAATTTTTCCTACATATATACTTGTTGTGATTTTCCCAATTGCAGGTATCCCAATTATTCGTGTGCCCTCCACACATTATTAAAGCATTCATCTCATGAGTGGTGCCCTATACCCGGGTCTGAGCGAAGCCTAGGATAGAGGGGGTCTAGTGGTGTCACTTTGGATGCATGTCCTGTTTGACTATCATGAAAATCCCGGCTAGAGTGCGTCCTATTCATGTGCCCTACAAATGGTAGCATTCCCTACTGTTGTAGCAAGCATTATGAGGTGAAACTTGGCTCTAGTGACCTCTTACACTTAAGGATTACTGACCACCTTCAAGAGGTTCATACTTTAAAAGTCCTAGACCCTTAGGATAGGTTACCTACATAGGATGCATGAGGGCACACATGCCTTTCATGATACCTGGTTCGTGAGCTATTCACAGGTACTTATTTGAGCGGAAGCATCCAAAAGGGCAGAGTGGGGATGAAATTTTAAAAGTTGGGGAGATACAGGAAATCGAGAGAGCAAAAGAAAAAAATAATAATAAAAAAAAGAAAAAATTAATTTAAAAATAAGAAAAAGAAAAAGAATAGAAAAAGGAAAGATAGAAAATTTGGAAAAATTAGGAAATCAAAAAAGAATTTTGAAAATATAGAAAACATAAAAAGATTCAAAAGAATTATATTAAAATATTTTTGAAAAAAGAGGGAGAAAATTTTGAAGAAAAAATTTTAAGAGGAAAGGAAATGAGAGTTCAAAAGAAAATCTAAAGAATGTTTTTAAAAAATTTTAGCAAACCTAAAAATTTTTTTCAACCAAACTTAAAATACCAAAAAAAAATTAGTCAATCATGTAAAATTTCAAAAAGTAATCAACCTTCAAATCTCTAATTGTTTGTGCATTTCAAACACTCATTCATCAAATAAATTTATCATTGGGAAAAAAGGAGATTTCGAAAATCATCCCGTACTTTTCATACTCATTGAAGCACAGACATTTTTATCATTCATGATTTTTGCATTCGCATAGTCTCTCAAAAATTAATTTTTAATTTAACAGAAACATTGAAGAAAGACAATTTCCTCGACATCCTTATAGAATTTGTTCCTAATCAAGAATCATAGATGAGTTGGAGAGACAAAATGAGGAGCTGAGAAACGAGGTCAAAAATTTGAAAGATCAAATGGCCAAATTAATGGAGGCGATCCAGCTGTCAAAACAGAAGGACAGGATGAGATCCCTTCCAGAAGAATCAGCTGGCCCATTACATCCTCCTGGCTATGGTTTGCCAAAGTCTCTACCATCAACCATGCCTTCACTAAATGAGTGGGTTCACCATGGATTCGTTCATGGACATGCATCCTTATTAAACCAAACACAAACCCAAACACAAAATCCACCTTCAAACCCTAAAGAAATTCCCCACATCATCCCAAACACTACCACACAACAACCTATCCAAGCTCACCAAATAAACACTGGGGGGACGAAAACCCTATTTATCATGCAAGTTTTTATTCCAAATCTAGTTAAAACTCTAAATAGAAGAAGAAGAAAAAAAAAAGAGAGAGAAAAGCATAGAAAAAGAAAAAATACAATAGCTTTAGGTAGCAAAAAAATAAAAAAGAAAAAGATAATTTTTAGGAAGTTGTTAGGAGTTAGTTAAGAAATTAGTTAGGTTAGTTACAAGTTAATTAAAAAAATAAATAAGCAAGAAAAAAGAAAAATTCAGAAGATGAAAAAAGTAAATAAACAAAAATATATAACATAATAAATCAAGAAAAAAATAGAAGACAAGAAAAAACAGAAATCAATAAAAGCTGAAAATAGAAGAAAGGAAAAACGGTTTCCCGTTGGCAGGAAATTTTTGAAAATAATAATAGTATAAAAGGAGGTTGGAGTTTTGGGTTGGGATTCTCTCTTTTTCTCTCACTCTGACTCTCCCTCTTCTCAGCTAAAGAAAAAGGAAAATCCTCTTTGATCTTCTCTTGGTTTCTCTAGAGTCTTCAAGAAGCAATTCCAATTTTCACGAAAAAGAAAACTCGGATCCTTTCCTAGGAAAACCAGAAATTGAAGCAGTTGCCCTCTAACTCCATGGCTGGTTTTCAATAAAGGAGATCCTGGAACTTCATTTCATCTTTGGGTCCACCAATTGGTTGCTTAGGGATTTGGGAGAAGGAAATCTCTAGGGAGTCTAATACAAAAGTTCTTCGCGTGCATACGTCATTCACACAAGTTAGTGATCTTTAAGTGTTCATATATTGTTGCTAAATCAGAAACTTGCATTGATTTGATTAGGTTCTAGTCTATCTCTATGATGCATGATATTACTTCTTTGAAAAGGAAGATTAGCTATTGAAGCTCTTGATTAAGAACTAATTTGTGGCAATCTGATATAACCTGTGGTAATATGATGTAATCTGTTGAGGAATAAGCTAAATCTGCTAGCTGCTCAGTTGGTAGGCCGGTTAGAGATAATCAAAGTCCGATTGAATCAATTGCTTTTACATGAGTTCTTTGTTTGATGCTCAATAAAGACTTGCCTGGTTCTATTTGGTTGAGTTAGGATGACATTTTCAATTGAGCTTAAACAGAGGAGTAGTAGCCTACAATAATTACAAGCTTCGCGCAATTTCTGAATAGGAAATCCTGTGCTAGAATCAGCCTTAAGAATCCAAACTTGATAAGCACACTGGGCAATATCATGCAGTTGGTAATTTATATGGTCGGGACCCTTAGATAGGCCTAAACCTATCACAACAATGGATAAAACTTCACATCCCAGTCTCCATTTGGGGACCTATGGCACGTCGTGGTTATGCTGGCTTGGATGATTGCACCACTGAAGGCCTAGAACCTCCTGCACTAGGAATAATCTTCAAGAATGACAGTCCAAATATCTCCTCAAATCAATTTACCAAAATTTCCCATATTGTAGAAAAAAGGATTGAAGAAATATTTTTTCTGATATCCTATAGCCTCCTGGTTATATTTCTCTAGAATGTGTTGTTTCCCGAACAGATGAAGCACCACGTATGGATCTGTTTGGCTGTCCAAGGATAGGTCTTGTTAGCCAAGCGAACATTCATGAGATGCCACTTTTGAGATTTTCAAGTTCAAGGAATTCCCAATGTTGGAGCATATGGAAGGTAGAGAATCAGGCATGCACTTTTCTGGTTCGTTCCGACCTTAAAAAGCCATCAAGTTGATTGACGTCCATAATTGGTAATTCTGCAAAGCCCAAAAAGAAAAAAACATAGATGCTGAGTTAAAGATGCGATGCTTTTCCATAACGAGTTTGGATAACTTATGTAGAATGATGAGGCCCCTGTTTTACACAACAATTACCAATGTTAAGCTTGCAACCCAAGGGAGACTAGATGTGATAAATGTAGTATTGATTTCTTCAGTTGTCGTATCAACCTTGAATGCACAATTAGGGGGCAGGGGAGCCCCTGGTGGAACCATTCAATGGAATGTTCAAGTTTGAAACTTTTAACACCAATATACAACCCTTTTAGACTTGAGAAGAGAATTTGAATATCTGCTACCAGCATCTTGAATATAAATATCACTGCATCAAATCTTCAATCCTTTGTTAAAAATGTTCTTTCATGGAGACAATGGTTAGAGTTTGAACAGAAAACATCAAACCTTCAATGCAATGGATCTTTCATGCATGGGCGTCAACTCTGATCACATCGATCTTAAAGTTGTTGTTGTTGTTGGTTTAACTGTTGCAGAGATCACAGGAAATGTAGTTTCAGTTGCAGAGGGAATTTCTCAACATGGAGTTCAACTTCCTTGTAGACAGGTTATTAGATAATGTGATAATCCTCAAGAGCTTAAGTTCTCTTTGCTTACTAGAAACAGATCCGCCCATGTTCTGTGAATGTTCTATGGTTTCTTAAACCGTGAAGGTTTCATAGCATGATTGGCCTTCGCCCGGTACTGTTCCGGATCGGTCATATCCGCTTACGGGTTATATATATGAATAACTCCAAGGGCTGGATCAATAGGAATCTATGCAGGACGACCCTTTAACCATGCTGATGAATGGTTGCTACCTTCACCATCAACTAAAAAGCACGTTAGTCTGGAAGTGCATGGCTGCCATGAGTTTTGCTTCTTGTTTCACACTGCGTTCGGTTACATAGTATTCTCGTTTGAGTACACTTGATGCTAGTCTTGAGATGGATGAAAATGCTTGAATTGCAATTTTGAGGGCAAACTTTGGACAAAACAGTTCAGGGAGGGTGTGTCATTTGGAGGAGACAATCAGTGTTTGTTTGGAAATAGTATTTTTTGGTGATGAAAGGGCTGAAACATATGGTTTTGAGTTTCTCTTGAGGTATGTGCCTATACAGATCCTAATCTTACTTATGCTATGACGGGTCCAATCTGTAGTAAGCTAAAGATATGGAGCAAAAGCTCAAAACCACTACAATCTCTCTTGATAAAACGGCATGTTAAACAAAATGTCATACAGCTCTCATGCAACTTCTACGTCTGCGGAAGCATGCCTTAAATTTGATGAAAGGTGCTAAAGACGCAACCAGAGGTGTGGTCTAGTGGCATCGCTGGTCATCCGTTACGTCTGGGTCCTGGGTTCGAACCCCACTTGTGATGTTTTGCTGAATTTCGACTTCATATGTTAGCTTGTGATAAATGGGCCAGGCCAAGCTAAATTTTCAAAAAAAAAAAAGGGATAAATATAGTCAAGATTTCAAACATATAAATATCAACAAAATCAAAATTTCATTCCAATTTTCTTTCTAACTTAGGGCAAGCCTATTCCTTTTTAAATGTTGAAATCAAATCCAATCATTCTTAATTTAAATTAAGCCCAATATTTTTTTTTCTCAATTTTAAATCAAGTTCATTTTATTTAAAAGTCAAGCCTAGTTCTTTTCCTCAATCTTAAATCAAGTTTATTTTATTTAAAAATCAAGCCTAGTTCTTTTCCTCAATCTTAAATCAAGTTCATTTTATTTTAAAATCAAGTCTCATTCTTTTCCTTAATTTTTTTAACTCAAGCCATTTTTAAATTGTATTTTTAATCAAAACCATGCTCTCGAGTCATTTGGGTCAAGCCCGATTCTTTCCTTTTTTTTTATTTGAAATCAATTCCATTCTTTTAATTTGGGTCAAGTCCAATCTTCTTTTAATTTGAAATTAATTCAGGTTAAGCCCAATTCTCTTTTCTTTAGAAATCAAATGCATTAATTTGGGTTGAGCCCAACCTCATTTATTTTTAAACGATCCTAGATCTCACACAATGAACTTTAAAATTGAAAGTGTAGCATACTCTGTCTTTCAATGTTTGAACAATCATATGAGTCGCAGTGCAACCATCGCTTGCCTTCGACTCTGTGCATATGTTAGTCCAGGAACATGTGTAAAAACTAAACATGTTTTTAAATAATTCTAAGTCTCATGCGATGAGTTTTGGATACGAACTAGTAGCATACCCTACTGTTCAGGATTCAAAAATCATATGGGTCCCTGTGCAGGCCTCGTTTGCCTTGGATCCTGCGCATATGTGGAATAAGGATATTCTTTAAAATATTCAAAATACTCTGCTTTTTCAAAGCACCTTCAAAGGTCAAGCCTTCAAACCAAAACTACGTAACCTTGAATTTCCCATTGCACTAAGGAATACGTATGACCAGGATCAAGTCCTGTTAGACTATTTTCATAAAAACCTATTTATTTTTATTCTATTTAAGGAACCAAACAATTTTCAAAAAAAAAAATTAAACACTCAGTTTAAGGGTACTGTTCTTCAGAATAGGCGGGTAGGATGCCTAACACCTTCCCTATTCGTAACCGACTCCCGAACCTAGATTCTTCCTCAAGTTAGGGTTTTTCCATATGTTTTTCCTTTAAAATAAAATTTGGTGGCGACTCCACAATCAATTAAATTCCTTTTTTAAAATTTTTAGCCAGTTTGTCGTTTCGTTGTAATTACTGTTATGAAAATCAACCTCGGTTATCTTGTTAATTCTCAATTACAAGATTTTGAAGAGAAGGATCTTAATTGAAGTAGCAGATGCATAACTTATGATATCATTATAGAATATGAATACCTTCAGTTTATCCTAAAAGCGATGGATTCTGAGCTCTAATAAAAAATATGTATCAATGTCAAGCAGAGATCTGAATTGTCCTTTAAAACACTCCTATTGTGCATTAAAAATAGTTAAGGATCCTAAATTCTAATTAAAAGTAAAGATACATAAACGCGTACAATTTAAGCAAAATTAACACAACGGCCCAAGCATCATCTTTGTTCAAACCATCAGATCTTAATCAAACTAAAAGGAGGATTAAAATATTCAGGATCTTACTTAAAATTTGAAAACTTCTATGACTTGTTCTTGCGTCTTCAAAGTCAAGAAGATTGCAAGCTGACCGCAGGATCCTTCTCTTTTCCAAATCTATATGTCTGAACCATGCCAACTTCAAGAAGCCTCCAATCCTCTTGTAATCTTAGAACAGGACTTGAACGAATCCAATTTCTGGAGGTGTGAGGATCCTTTCCTTTTCCTTCTCGTTTGCTGCTTCTGAACTGAGAGAGAAATAGAGAGAATACTTGCCAAACTCTTTGAGAAACCGGGAATTTCCAGCAGGAATATTGAAGAATTCCAGTCCTCAAGGAAAGCTTGAGAAATCCTTTTGGAATGAGAGAAATCAGAGATGTTGATTCCTGGATGAGGAATTTTGGAAACCACCAAGAGAGGGAAAGGAAGAGAAAGAGAGATAAAGCTTTGAAAATTCCTTTGAGAAGAAAGAAACCAAATGAAGCAGAGAGCGTGCCCCCTAGAGCTCCATGAAAAACAATTTTTAAAAACCTTCCCCCTCCAAATTTTGCTTTTTCCTTATTTACAGATGCTTTTTCCTTTTCTTTTTTTTTTCTTAATAACTCCTAACTAACTTATAACAACTTTCTGAAAAATTTTCTTTTTTATTTTTTCTTTTTATTTTTCTTTTTTATTTATTATTACTATTATTATTTTTTATTATTATTTTTCTATTTTATTTTTACTTACTATATTTTAAATGATTTTGGAGCAAACATTTGTTTACTTCCTTTTATTTTCTTTTGTTTAGTCTCGGACATAATTAGGTGTTCACATCTAGTGTGTCTCAATTCTTTTCATTTAACATAGAAGTTGAAATGACATCTTTTTGGAAAGATAATCAACATATGGCATTGTTGACATCCCAATCTTCTACCATACCCCTATATAATTGGAGCACCATTCATTGATTGTTGAGGGTTGTATGTCTAGATTAATTTATATAACTAGCCCCTTCCCTTATTCTTATGTGCATGATAATGGTAATTCATTTTCATCTATTAAGGTTCCTAGCTTGCTTCAACCTTTATTTTATAAAAATACATCTAGGATACTTAATTTGTTTACGATCTCAAATGTATAGGATAGTAGTGCACCTTACATGTCATTATTGTGTGGCTCATATGATGAAGTAGTTTATATCCTAATTACTTTGTCACATATAGACCCCATGTACATATCTTACACCCATCACATATTATCATGACTCAGGTATCTAATTCTTTGTTGTGTGATAGTCTTACAATCTTACATCATTATTTGCCTCATCCTAAAAAGGCCACTGTTAACTCATTCATAGTTCTGTGGGCATAATTCAGCAAGTCATTTACTAATCACCCCAAGGCCTATTTGAGACTATAAGCATAAACTCTTTTGGGAAATAAATATTTGATTGAAACTCGTAAGTATACTTGGTTCAAGTTTGTTAATAATTGTGAGCCTATGAGTAGTCTTAATTTCTTGTTCCGTATAGATTTTGTTGGTTTAGTCTTACAACTATTTGGAAAGCTAAGGAGGTTAGTCTTTGATCCTTGTGTTGTCTTTCATTCTATGTCCTTAATAACATCTTTTCTATTCTTATTTGTGTTCTTATTTTATAGATAATGTTGAGCTTACACATTTGAGAATGAATACTTTCGAAAAGGGAGAACATTATGTAGAGGTTCCAACTACAAGGGACCATTGGGCTTATTGGGCGC
The DNA here is from genome assembly GCA_037954105.1 of Canavalia gladiata. NCBI lineage: Eukaryota > Viridiplantae > Streptophyta > Magnoliopsida > Fabales > Fabaceae > Canavalia > Canavalia gladiata. The sequence continues at coordinate 12,062,715 of CM075662.1, read as the reverse complement.
AACGGCACATGCTTGTGCTCTTTAATTGTACAAACTAGGATTAGCATTACTTTTTATATTTAGATTATAAGGCCCAAACTATTGAGGATTTGGATGTCTTTTGTGTGTAATTTTGGTCTAATAACTTGGGCTCATCCAAACCTAATTGGGGAAGGAATGAAGGATGGATGCATGGCTACTAGTTTTTGGTCAATCTAAGCCCATTTAGTAGCATAAAGGGGGCAGAACCAACATGCTTAGGTTTCACCCTTACTTGATTTATATATAGACCATTTTGTAGCCATCTTGAGCATTTTTAGTCATAAATCACATTTATATTTCTAAGTTAAGAAAAGTCTCTCTCAAATTCTCTCTCTTAGCCTAATTTTGAGGTAGAGCACCATCTTATCCTTGTGACTCCAAGGTGGAAAGGTCAAGGATTCTCCTCCTAGAAATGGTGCCTACCAATTCAGATTCATTTCCTGTTATCATTTTTGAATCCAACCAGCCATATCTTCATCCATTTTGGTCCAATTTATTTATCCTTTAATAGTTGTATCAATCACTCTCTCCATACAAAAATCCCAACACCCAACATTCTGGCTCATCCATTATTATCCCCTTAATCGAACACTCTCAACAACTTGATAACATGTTCACACTATCTCCCATCACTTTTCAATAACAATATTGCTCTCTCCCATTCACTATCTATCTCCCCCCACCTAACTTCTCTTGATAAAACTACACAACCCCCACTTGCTTTAAGAGGACAACCATGACATTCTCCCTGAACATTCTCATTCCACTCATACTTTACATAGCACCCAAAGCTTATGAACGCCATATTGGGTCATTGGATTTTTCTCTCCAACTTTTGGGATTCAACATAAGCATTCTTCATTTCCACCTACTATCTTCCATTTTCTCTTAAGGTATGATTTCATTACACAAATACTACATCATTTTCTCTCCCATCACACTCTTAACATAACCCCTAGACATGGAGTTTTGGGCTCATTCCATCATCACATAGCATCTCCCCTTGTAACCTTCACTCGCTCATACTCATACATCACACCCTATAGTTCCTTGGAGTAATTTCATGCATACACCCCACACCATTTTCCCACACTCTCCATCTACCAACCCATTTATTTCCCTTTGGTTCATTTGGAGAAGCTCTTAACGCTAGACATATCTCTACACAAGTGCTGACTTACTCTCCATTTTGGCTCATTCACTCAACTTGGCCTCTCACATTCTAACTCTCCCTCATTCCTTTTTTTCTCTCTTTCAATAAAGACACACCAATGCCCAACACCCATGCTAGTTGATAGCCCCTAACTCATATTATCTCTCATGCTCTCCCATAAACGTTCATCATTTTCACTTGTAGGTCATTGAATTCTTGATCCAACAACACAACATCCTCTTTAACGAATACCCACTCCATCGAACACTCGGCTTGACCCTCTCCTTCTTTGGGCGCTAGACACAGCATAACATCCTCTTTAACGAATACCCACCCCATCGAACACTCGGCTTGACCTTCTCTTTCACTGGGCACTAAACATAACTTACACATTCCTCCCTATTCATAAGCAAAACTTCTCAATAGCCCCACCTTCTTTTTCGACGTCCAACATCACTCTCTTCTCCCAGACATTGCAATGTCCACATACAAAGGAAACTTGCTCTCCATCTTTTCTCTATGAATTCCCTCTCTTCTCATTGGATAGCCTCGTCACCATGTAGTGTTGGATTCTTATGACTCACCAACTCGATAAGTTAACTCAATGATCTCACCCACACAACAAAGAGATTTTGGCTTCCTCTCGATGCCCTATACAAATGACTTTCTTGGTTGTTTAAAATAAAGGTACTCATAATTTCTCTATATCTTAAATAATATTCATTTAATTAATTAATGAGCTTCTATTTGATGTTGGTAGGTTGATAAAGGTCATTTGGATTCATTTTTTTGCAGCCAAATTTTGAGAACCTAAGCTTAATAAAAAAAAAAACTTTCGAACTTAAGCTTAATAAAAAAAAGTTTCGAACATATGGATTGATGCTAGAAAATTAGATTTATTTTGATTAGATTTTAGCTTTATTTAATTAATTTGGATTAAGTATTTTACTTCGATCTAAATTGAGTTTAAATAAAATCTATTAGAAATTATGATTGGATAAATTTTGTTTGTTATCTTATACAAATTTTAATAATTTTTTTCATCTAATTCATTGGTTTCCATTTTTGTTAATATCAATAGATAAAAAATTAATTAAAATCATATAATAGTTAATAAATATTGTTATAATAATTTAAATATTTAAATGAAAGATTCCTTTCTTTTAAACAAAAATTAATTGATTTGTTGTATTGCTTGTTAAATTGAAATTTATATCATTATATTTTTCTTAAAATATATTTTATTAGTATTATCAAAATTTTAATTTTAGATCTCACGTAATAACCTTAATTGCGTATGTGTAGCGTTCTTTACTATCACATATTTTTATAGTTGTAAGGTTTATAGGTTAACCGTCTATTGTCTTAAACATGGCCATATGCGAGTTTGAAATATTTTAAATATAAATTTAATAATTTAAATAAACATTTCAATTCTAAATCTCACGCAATGAACTTTAAATATGTATGTGTAGCATACCATATGGTATTATATTTGGAGAGTCGTAAAAGTTCAAGTACAATCTTCGTTTATCTTAAATCTTATACATATATAGATTCAAAATATTATTTAAATATTATAATAAATTCTTAATTAAATATTTAAAATAAATATTTTTATATAAAAAATATTTTGAATAATTTTTCTTTATGTTTACTATTATTTTCTCTATTTTAAAATAATTTTGTATTTTGAGCATAACCTTATCCTATCATACCCTATCCAAATACACATGTGTAATATAATCTATCGTACTATCTTTTGAAAATTGTATAAGATTAAGTACAATATTAATTTGTCTTAAACCTTGTACATACAAAGATTTAAAATATAGATTAAAATATTTTTTTAATTCCATTTTTAAATATATTTTCTAAATAAATATTATTTGGAATAAATTCTCTTGAAAATTTTTCTAACATTTTCCTTTTAAAGTAATTTTATATTTTTACTAACTTATATGCGACGAACTTCCAATATGTACATGTAACCTATCATATCGTATTGTATTTGAGAATCAAAAAGATTTATAATGCAACAATCACTTTTCTTAAATTATGTACAATATAAAATATTTTATTATTTACAAAAAATAATAATGAAAAATATATAATTAAAGAATCAATTTTTTTATTAAAATTGTAATTTATTTCCATAATTTAAATTTTCGGCAAGACATTTCAATTAAATTTTTTTAGATTTCAAATTATTTTTCTATCAAAAGTATTCTTCAAACCTGTAAGATCTCTTTTCAATTAAAATTATGTTGGCTTTGAGTTCTAATTACACTTGGAGATATATAGGCCTATATTATTTGCACAAGTCATAATTAGGTAAATATTTTTTTTTCTCATTTATTTGATATTTATTTCTACTCTCTTAATTTATTTTCTCTTTATTAATTTTAACATTCATTTATAAATATCCATTTTATTATTGTTTTTTTTTTGTCTTATTTAAAAATTAGGTAAGAAAATTATATTTAACTATCTTATAATTATTTATTTATTTTAGCATATGTTCATAAATATTTTTATGTTAATTTTATCAATAAAATATTATGTACATATATATACATACATATATATATATATATATATATATATATATATATGTATTAGAGGCTTAACTAGATACTTTCAAAGTCAAGATAAATTTATGTAATCAATTTAAGTTAAACATTTTAAAAATGGATAGTGTAGGACGTTAATATCTTCCCTATCCGTAATTGACTCTCGAAATCAACTTTAATTCCCAAACTAGTTTTATGCATTTTTTTTCAATGGATTCCTACTTTTTAATATGATAAGTCACCATTTTGTTGATTTATTTGTGGAAAATTAACTATAATTATTATGCAATAAATATTATTTTATCTTAATTTCACCTAATTTACCTTATTTTTGTATAAATAATCACGCAAACAAAAAAACTATATGGATTTTGGGTAAAAATAAAAAAGAAAAAAAAAGCATAAAAGATGAAGGAGAGATAGAAGAACAAAAATGTCCCTTGGAGGAAGCTAGAAAATTATGCCAGTTGAGAACGACCCTCATACAAGACTAAAATTTCTAACACAACCAATGTAGAGCACATCCTTGCAACCTCTTCATATTTTTGACATGGCCGAGCAAACCTTTGAGCAGGAATGTGCCAACTTTCGAACATGCCAAAAATGATCCAAGTTGGCCCTAATGACACATGAAGGGATCCCAGTTATCCTTAACAAATCTAAAGGTGATCCAAAGCAACCATGATGGATGAGAAGATAACTTAGGTCAACCCGATTTGTAATAGAGGCAACATAGTCCATGTTTATAAAAGGAAGGCTACGCCTTGGAAGAAAAACATGTCTCAACTCCTTGGACATTTTGAGGAGTCCTTTGACCCACCTCTTCTCATTTCTCATTTTCATCTCCCCTAATCCCCTTTCTTTTCCTCTTTTGACATCCTCCCATAGGATCTTAACATAAGGAATCCCTTCACAATGCAGGTTTGAGTCTCTTACCAATCTTGCTGGCACTATAGTTTTGTATTTCTTATTTTATGATAGGATTATGGATAATATTGTTGGTATAGTTTGCTATCTTTTGTCATATTTTGCTATATGGACCTAACCCTTAAATCACGGGACTTTGGTGAATCTTTTGATGAAACAATTTGAACCCCATTTTTTTATAAAATATTATATATTTTTATTATGAATGATTGCATGATTCTTTATCTAATAGTTTTTCTTTATTACACTTAATCAATTAATAAGAATTGGTTAGTTTTGTTGATCTCTAAGTTGATTGGAAGATAGATGATTATACCATCCCCCAATTGAGAAAACTATAAGATAAACAAGTCTAAGGGTTTTTGGAGGATCAATTAGAATCATAGGCTTCTAACTAGTTATTAAATTAACAAATCTTATGTACTTTATGATTCTATTAACTATTTACCTTGCATGACCATTGGAATAGTACTTAGGGGAAAGATTATTACTATTTCATGATCATTGGTAGTAATAGCATTAGAACATGTGGTTAGAAATTGATATTTAAATCATTTGTAAGAGAATTTGGGGGAGGGGGTAAAAATAGGTAATAAGAGGATCTAAATAACTTTGCATTTCGATTCTTCGCTCTTTATTTTTCTTTAAACTTAGTTTCACATTTTCATCCTACACTTGCAACAAAACCCCTCTTTTAATGAATTCAAAAGTTGGAATTTAAACTTTTTCTATAAATTGTTGGCATAGTCCCTATGAGATTAACACTGGGGATCTCAAATACCCATTTCTATACCAACGAGTATACTTGCCTGTAGGTAAAACTTGGCATCCATTTTTACATCATGTTTTGCATGCATCATCCAAATTAAACAAAATTAATAGAAACTCCATGTTATTTTCCAAACCATGCATGCACATGTTGTTTTTAAAATTTCATTTTATTTATTCTTTGTTGATCGCCTCACCACCCAACCATGGTTACAACAATATTCTATAAAAAAAAGGAAAAAAGGATAATCAATACTTATTTGATACAAGTGATTACTCACATATGGATAAAAAATTTGTGTCCATAAATGCAATCACCATGCAATGTTCTCAAAATGACAACTAGCTTAAATCTATGAAATTTCTAGGATAATGCAAAGATGGCCAAAGGGTTAGCAAAATAAATACCTCAATTATCAAAATAATGTAGCAATAAAATAGAGTAATTTATAGTCAGCATTGTCTTTCAACATTTATAACTATTAAAACAGATCTAAAGAGTATAAAACTAATCTGAGCACTACATGCATGCATATGCGTTTAGATTAGTTAGTTCATCATATCCTTACCCACTATCCAAGATAAATAATAGAAAAAATATGGTATCTAAATGCTTAACTATCTTACTAGTTAGCTATTTATCAACAATCTCAACTAATAGATTTGCACATGATAACAGTTACTTTTACTAATAAATTTTATCTAAATAAATGAATTAATTTTGAACTTTGTTGAACTACATAAATAATAATAATTTAAAAGATAGAAACTACTTGATAAAATTAAATAAAATCATTTTCAAATTATCTTAGGTTCATATAAGTATTTTAAAAAAATTATTGTTAGAATCAAGATAGTTTGTAACCCAAAATTTTGATGATTTTAAAAATAATTAAGATTTAATGCATAGGTCTTTAAATTACTAATATACTTTACTTAGTCTTCAAAGAAGCAACAAAGGATTATCCTATGAAGAGAAGACTCACAAATTTAACCTAAACATCTAGCAATGACATATAGTCTATCGAAGCATTATCTAATTAAATAGGTTAAAGGCATCTATGGTAGTTCATGATTTAGTCCAAATCTAAATACTATTTTGTACAAGACAAAAGTCAAAGTTATATTTTGATAGTACAATCTAATCTAGCATTAGAAAAAGGTTACCCTTTAAAAGGGATTTTGAATTTTCAGATGTTATGCTAAGATGACTTGGGAAAATTACGACACATGAGGTTAACATGTCAAATACCAAAAGTTGGTCTTTTGCATTCCCTCAACAGATTAAAACATTAATTAATCAAATGTATACCATGCACCATTAGTTCAAGGGTCTTCTATTGCACTCTTTTGTATAAATAGTAGATTCAAAGCTCAAATTGAATTAAAGAAAGAACCATACTGCAAAAATGAAATATTTTCATCATCTTGATGTTATCATTGTTTTAAGATTTTGGTTTTTAATAGCCTAAGTTTAAATATCACTTATCCCTTGTACCTTCCGGGTTGAGCTTAAAGAAGCTTAAAGAAAGCATACTTAGGTCTTAAGCTTGAAGAGGCTTGTCGTGAAATAATAATTGGGAAATAGTCTACGGGGGAAATTTTTCTATAATCCCATACACTTAGTGAAATTCTTGACAGAGGTAAAAGATTAGACGTAAAACTTTGGTTAGAAAGGTTGATCCAGCATAATCATTTGGTGTGAATGTTTCTTTCCTTTCTATCTACTTAAATGTCTATCTACATAAAAGTATGCCTAAGTTCTATGGTTGTGGTTAATCATCTTATAAAAAAAGGTTAATCAAAATCGATTCAACCTTTTTCTTAGTTTGATTTTTTACTCACTTTCAAGGGTTTGGAAGTTGGTCTTCCTCTAGAAGACTCCCTTCTCACCACTACCCTTGTACATTATTCCCAATATTCCTTTATAACTAACTCCAGAAAATCATCTATTACCAATGATTCCACCTCCATCTTTTTCTCTTGTACCTATTCTGTTCCACCTCCTTTATTGCCTCTGCTGCCTTTTCTTCCAAAGACTTTATCTCCTACCCTTATTCAGTTGTAGCTACTTTCAGCACCAATAATCGGATTAGTTATTTTTTACATGTGTTTAGAGCAAGTATTGGGTTAACAAACAATGCAACTTTCAAATTTCACTATCGAAGTTGATAACTTGAGGCTACCCTACTTGCTCTCACAAAATCTAGACAGAAGGATGGTGAGCTACTCATGATTCTAGTTAAGTAAACTCTAAGTAGTTTTTGTTCTTTGTATATTTTATTTGTTGTTTTTCTTCATGATAAAAAAGGATAAGAAAACTTGTAAATATGTTCTATTCATTTTATTATGTTATGTCTTACTCTTTTTTTTTCCTTTATTTGATTCAATCTTCTTTAAAAGAATATGTTCTATTTCCTTGAATAAAATGAATATCCTCTCTTTTATTAAGAGAAAATGAATCATGAATCATAATGTTTTTGTTATCATAAAAAATGAAGGGGAGAAAAAGATTATTGAAGAAAAGATCAAAGAAGACAACGAGAATAGTAAGTAATATGTAAAAATTATATATATATATATATATATATATATTTATATATATTTACAATCCAATATAAATCTAAAAAATAAGAAAAAAAAGATAACAAAATAAGGAAGAGAGTACCATTGTGACCCTTATCTCCTTTACCATAATCTCTCATCCTTTTTCTCTATGAACGAGTCATTATGGGAAACCTTTTTTTTCTTTTCCTTTTCCTTCTCCCACTTCCTCTTTATCTGTTTTATTCACTTTCTATTTTCTCCCTTTGGAAACAGAACCTACTCCACTCCTTTAGAGTGTGTTATGTTTTCTAATAGAAACCCTAATGTTTCTCTAGTTTGTTTGTGGTTTTGGGTAGTTTGTGTTGGGTTAGTGAGCCACCGAGTCTAGGTTTAATGTTATAAAAAAAATAATAAAGAGAAGAGAAAGCTAAGCTTGTTCAAGTTAGTAGACTAGACAACCTAAATATTTTTTTTCTGCAAATTTAGACCATTTCTAATGCAATCCAAGTTGTATATTTGCTTTCTCTCAATTTGAACTTATTGAAAATTAATCTAGATTAATAGTAATAATAACAACGATGATAATAACAACAATAATAAATTTTGTTTTTTAAAAAAAATCAGAAATATCAAAATACTAATTAATAACTTCTTTCTTGTAAATATTTTAATTATTTTATTATTTAAACATGTAAATATGTATGTGTTTATTTTTAATTTTTGCAATAATTTTCAATTTTTTTCTTTCTTAATGTTAATTATTTTAGCGATGTTATTTATATTTATTATTTTATATTTTATGTAATAAAATTGGTTTTATTTATATATCTTCTCTTGTGCTATTATTATTATTTCACATTATTATTTTGTTGTTATTTATTCTTTATATATTGTTTTTATTTATACAATTATGGATAAATTCAATTTTAGAGTTATTTAATTAACCTTATAATTTGTTTTATTTTTTATTTTTTTATCTTTGTTGCTTTTATCTTATTTTTGTTATTTTATTGATGTTCATTATTTTTCTATTGTTATTTCCTTTATTGTTGATATTATTGTGACCTAATATTTATAATTTTAATTTAGTTTAAATACCCATTTTATGTTTATTTTAAAATTAAAAATTAATTATACTAAAGTGGGCTATAATGTGGATGTGTAGCTTTCTATCTTCACACATTATTAGAGTTGAGAAAATTTACATATAGCTTGCTTTTATTGTAAATCGTATGTTTCTATAATGCGGATGTGTAGCTTTCTATCTTCATGCATTATTAGAGTTAAAATAATTTACATATAATTTGTTTTTATTGTAAATCGTATGTTTTTTCTGCTCTAAAAAAATTAATTTATTTTTCTTTAAAATTCCTCCTATTCTAATTAGGTTTTAAGTATTGATCTATGTTTTACCTTCTTGCATCGTAAGTACCAAGGAGACTTGTGTGTAGATTATTTTACTACAAGTTTCATATTTCTTTTGTAAAAATTTATTTTCTTTCAATTTCTTCTATTTAAATCACACTACCTTTTTAATAATAATAATTATGTACTAATTTATAATGTGAACGTGTAGTTGCTATACCTTTTCACTTATTAGAATAAAAAAAATTATATGTAGTTTGTTGTTACCTAAAGTTTCATCCGTTATTTTAAATTCATGCCACAAACTTTCTAAAATTATTTAAAATTGAATTTTTTAAGTTATTTAAAAAAATATTCTTAATCCAAATTTTCTTAAAGAAACTTTCCTTCAAATTATTTAATGTATTTTCACCATTCCAATTTATCTAAAAAAAAATTTCAAATATTTATTCTAAAGTTATATCTTTTCTTTAAAAGTTGGATTTATTCTCCTTTTCAAATTTAATTAAAATTGATCTTTTTAAAAATTGATTTAAAAAATATAAATAACCTCCTTCCTTTAAAATCACTTCAATCAAAATCCTTCTTTAAAATAGAAAATCTTGTTTAAAAAATTATCCTAAATAAACTATTTCAATAAAAATTTCTTCAAAATTAATCCAATTTTAAAATTTATTTTCAAACAATTCTGTCAAATTTGTTTCTTTGAAAATGCTTTATTTTCAAATGAAAGTCAATCTTTCCTCTAATCCCTTCTAAAACTATATAACCTTATGTTTTTCATCACACCGAAAATACATAGGAGCGAAATTAGAAGTTTAGTCGAGCTAAATTCTTTTCAATTTAATTTACATTATTTTTATTTATATATTCACTTATTTTATTTATTTAATTTTAGGATCAATTTATTGCATAATTTAATTAAGAATACTGTTCTTATGAACGGTAAATGAGATGTTAATACCCACTTTACTCATAATTAACTCTTGAACTTAGATCTCTTTAAAGGAATGTTTCCAATATCTTTTATTCAAAATAAATTAAAAAATTTGGTGACAAATCTATTTAAAAAAAAACAAAATAACTACATTCATCATCCTATGCATGATCTCAATTACGACAAAGATGATAATTTTTCATTCTATTTTATTATTGCTTCTCTCTTTTCAAGATTTGTTTGGGATGAGATAAGGGAATTCATCAAATTCTATGGTGCAACATAATCCTTCTCCTTTTTGTCTATATAAAAATCCATGCATCCTTTCATCTATTAGCTTTGATTTTATGTGAGTTGAAACAATCTTCAATAAATCTAAATTCGACCTTGATTACCATAGATCTCAAAATAAAAAAGAAATATAAGAAATATTGGGAGAATGTTCTTCATGCTAATAAAATTTTGTACTTTGATGTAATTCTTCACCTCTGGTATAAGTTGAGGTATGTGGAGTGGTCCTTCAATGATATGTATAAAGATGATACTGGTGCTTGAGAAGAAATATTCTTCACTATGAAAGCAGAAAAATAGCATTACACATTTATCTCATTCTTCATTGTAACAGGAATCTGGTATTGAAACTTCTCTCCCTTAAATTACTACCCACTTAGCAATGACAAATGCTTCAAAAAGTATTTGAGGGAGAAAAAATCTATTGATCAAAGAAATAAACTTGATAGGTATATTTTTGAACCTTATGTTGGTGGGGATGATAAATTTAGCATACTTGTATGGTGGAAGAAAATTTTCTCTCATTTCTCAATACTTTCTATCATGGTAAGAAATCTATTACCTACTCTAATTTTCACTATTTATTTGGAGATTTCTAAAAAATCGTACAAGGTGATTGTTGTTTATTTTTTTTCAATTTTTTATTGTATCTTTGTATAAAATTTAACTTTATATTTTTTGCAATCAACCCAATACCTTCAAGGAGGGCCAACACCTATTGGATGACTTGGAGCATGAGTTCTAAAAGTTGGATCTGTTAGTTCATGTGGTCCATTCTAGTCCAAGCCAATGCATATTGGTAGAAATAAAAAATTATGTGGTTATATTATTTTTTATTCAATGTTTTAATTATTTGATTTTCTATTTTTATTTTAACATTGATTTATTATTGGCTTTTTTAGTTATATAGTTAGAAGTTTTTTTTTAGCCTCAACATGTTAGACTCGATATTTAAAATCATCATCGATGATAATTTTGGAATGGATTATCCATTAGGTTATTATTATATTTTCTTCATTTCTAATCAACTTTTTTTGCTTTATTTTCTTAATTTTTTTTCATATTTTTTAGTTTAGGTTCCTACTTAACGGGTGATAATTTTTTTTCCTTTTTCAACTTGCTTTTAACTGTATAGAATAAAGGGGATGAGGAGAATTTGCTCTTGTACTTCAACTTGAGCAAGCCTTAAGTCATACCTCACTTCAAATCTTCAATTATTATGTACTACATTTAAGTCATATCTTACCTTTTCTTTCATTGTTAAGGCAACTTAAAAGTCTATAATTGATGGCAAATGGTATCTATGATGAGCCTTTCTTGTTAATGTCTTTAGTAGGTAATAATTTCCATTTCATATTTTCTTATTTCTTCGTAACTTAATTATTGTATTATTCTAATTAATTCAATCTCATTGATATCTTTCTTTAGGTAATAAGTTTTTAATTCATCTATGTTGTGATTATTATCTCAATGGTTCCAAAATGGAGAAATTGGGACATTACCAATTTTTAGATTTTATTTGGTTAAATATTTTCATTTTTATTACCAATTTTTATTTTTATTGTTAGTTAACCTTTCTTATTTATTATTTAATGTACCATTTTTGGTTTTTGTTGATTTCTCCTTAATTACTAAATTAGCCATTTAAGTTTGACCAAAATTAACTACTACACTCTCCTAACTTAGATTTTATTAAAGCATCATCTAGTCAAACAAATTTAAGGTGCGTTCATACTTTAGTTCAAACCTAATATCTATTCTAGTATAAGATAAAATTCAAAGCTGCCTTTTTAGAATACAGTCTAACTTGGCATCAGAAAAAGGTTGCCCTATAAAAGTAATGTCAAACTTTCATAGACAAATTGAAAAAATTGTGAAACATGAGAGTTAATTCTCAAAAAATCTTATCTTTCACTTTCACCAACAATGTCGAACATTAATTAATTAGATGTACACCATGCACTATAAGTTCAACTGTCTTTAATTTCATTATTGTGTATAAATAGAAAACTTAAAGCTCAAATTGAATTAGAGAGAACTAGTTTGCAAAATTGAAATATATCCATCTTCTTGCTAGTATCACTATTTTGAAATTTGTATTTTTTGATAGCCTAAATTTAAATTTATCTTATCTCTTATTCCTTCTAAGTTTAGCCTGAAAATTCTTAAAGAAATAGTACTTGGATATTAAGTCTAAAGAGACTTGTTATGAAATAATACTTAAAAAATAGTATATGGATGAAAGTTTTATATAATCTCATACATAAGTAAAATTCTTAACATGGGTTAAGAACTGGATGTAACCATTTGGTTATTAAACCAATATAATTTTCTGGTATAAATCTATCTTCCCTTTATTTTTACTTAAGTGTCTATCTACATGAAATTTTGCCTAGGTTTTATGGTCAATAATTTTATCAAAAGAGTTAATCAAAACCTATTTAATCTCCATTCTCAATTTGATATTTTACTCATCTTCAATTTAATCTTTCATAAAAGGAAACTTTTACCATCTCACTCACATTTTATCTACATAAATAAAAATATTAAACATATTTCATAAGCATTTAAGTGTGTCTGAAAAAGTACATTTTATATATTTATGAATAAAGTTTATTTTATAATTTATGTGAAAGTACATCTCAAAAGTAATGTCTTGTAGATATAAGAAGTGTCTCAATAACACCACCACAAAGGATTATATATTTCTTCAAAAGAAGCATTAGCTCATCTCATAAGGATGGAAATGTAATCCATAAAAGTAATCATAAAGTTTAGTTAATTAGCAATTGAATATGATTTTCTATTGTTCAAGGTAAGGCTCATCTCCTCCACGAATTTAGAACCACTTTTTCATTAATTCTTTAATAAGAGAACTAACAAAATTTTATTCACTTTTTATATTAAAAAAATTTACACCATTATTGATCAATCGCCTAACAATATCATACTTAACTATATGTATCTTTTCTTTTAAACGTAAACATATTTTTTTTAACTGCATCTCCTTATCTTTTTTATAATTTTTATTTTTGAAATTATCCATCTGTCCAAAATTTAAATTTTAGAAATATAAATATATTTTTAAAATTTAAATTTTATAAATATAAAAAGGTAATTCTGAATTTAAATTATGTACCTACCAAAATTTTTAAGTTTTAAATAATTGTAAATTCAGGATAAAAAGATAATCAATCAAATTTGATGATAATTAAAAAAGGTAAATAGTTAATAATATATTTTAAAGTAAATTTATTCAATTTCATTGTTAAGGTTATGATTTTTAGAATTTTAGTTAATTCGTTGGAAACCTCAAAAATTAAATGAATTTGAAACGGAAAAACAAGATTGACACTTAAAATGAACGCAAAAGAAAATTCAACGTTCCATCTAAAAGAACTATGATATCGCCTCCACACGATAATCATTGCAGTTTGCGACAATTGAAATCGTCGTTACATTTATGGAGAAAAATATTTTTTTGAAAATTTTGGAGTGTTTTTTCTATTTTTAGAATTTAAGTTTTGAAAATATAAAAACATATTTTTAAATTTTAATTTTAAAATTATTTTTATATATTTATAAAAAGATAATTTTAAAATAATATTTTTGAAAAGGGGTATAGTTAAAAGAAATTAAAAACAATTGCCCAATTTTATTTGTTTTCTAAAGTTGAAATAGGACCCCATTATATGGTTAACGTTGGAAGCAATTGGGCTCACAGGGGCCTGCCCAAAACTGAGGAATAGGTATTCATAATAAATTATTTTGATTTAAACAAAAACAAAATTGAATTAAATGAGTCCAGCTCATGTATGTATTCTTAAGAAAAATATACGATGACCAAAAAAGAATAACATTCGACCTCTTGGATTTTTTCAGAAAAAGACAAAACATTGAAGGTAGAAAAGCAATTATTTCTTCGTTATTATTATTAGCAATGCTTGTAGAAATGATGGATCGAGTCATTACAAAAAATATAAATATTTACTAATATAAAAATTTATCAAATATTAAAATAATTTTTATTATTATAAATTAATTTTGTATAAAAAATTATATTATTAGTATAAATTTTAAAATATAAAATAATAAATAATATATTATGCTAATATTTAATTATTAATAGTATATATTAATATTTTAGAAAAAAATTATTTATTAATATAAGATAATTTTTTAAAAGTCATGATATATATTAACAGTTTAGTTTTAGTTAAAAAAAATTATATTAACAATGGTTAATATAATATTAAAATGCTAAGCGTTGATATTTTCACATAAAGTAACTACATTCAGTTCCATCTTAGCTAGTAATTAATTATTTTTTTTCTCTGTAATTGATTAATTATATTAATAATTAATTAATTGTAATTATTAATTAATTAATTATTTTTATATAATTAATTAATTGTGTAATTGATTACTATATATAATAATCGATTAATCATGTAAATAATTGATTATTATATTTCATTAATCGATTAACAATGTTTTTCTATTATTTATATTAAACAGCTAATTATATTTTTTTTACTATTAACCATATTTTTATATTAATAAATTACAAAACTGTTAATTTATGAAAGATTATTTTGTTAAGTGTAATGGAGTAGGAATCCTATATAGATAGATATATGAGAGAATCAATTTTATTAAAATGTTAGTAAATAATTTTATTTATAATAAATCATCATCATGCAAAGTTAGCTTTCAAAAATACAAAATCTATCATTTTTTACTATGAAAGCATTAACATATATATTGAGTTTGTGAACAATGTTGAAACTTGAAGTTGAATATTATATATGTTGAAGCATAACGTTAAGTTGATTATTGAAACATATTCAAATCAAAGTTTGTGGATGTTGAAAAATGATATTATATATATATATATATATATATATATATATATATATATCATTTTCTTCAAATTTAAAAATAAAGAAAAAAAAAACACTAAAATATAAGATTTTTTCTACTTTAAAACTTCAAAAATTAGTCAATAGAAGAAAAACAATTAAACTGAAGACAACTAGCTAGATATCTAGCATTATTATTCAAAGCGGATTTTATGATGACGTTCGTTTTAAAATAATATGAAGTTTGTTTTAAAATAATTTATTTATTAATAATTAATAGTGAAAGATATGTACTTCTAAATAAGAACTTATCCCCATCTATATTAGCCTCATCATATATATCATGTATAGGATTTATAATTATCTGAAATTATTGTAGAAATATTTTCATATAATAATTTGATACACGTTTTACACGTGACGAAACGTGGAAATTTCAAAATAGCTAAATAAACACTAAGACTTGAGACCAAGCAATTTACGGAAGAAGAGGAACATGAAATCTTTCAACATACAAAGGGTTATGTTTCAACTAATTAAATCCAATAAAATAATCTCAATTCTCAAGACATGTAAATGTGAAATATCCTTGTGAGGTTCAAAGTGGCCAAATGAAAAGTTTTAATCTTTTATCCTTAATTAAACGAGCATGGTTGATGAAGATAACTAACTATATTAAATGAAGAGGTGAAGGAAATGGTGAAGACTGAAGAGACAAAAGTAGGAAAGAGAAAACGACATTAATAAGTGAAAAGGATAGAAAGATTATATTAATCAATTACAAATATTTAACATTTAATTAATATTGATAGTAAGAGAGCAAGCCATAATATCAAAAACGATTCTTTTAAGAAAATATATATTTAGCTACTATTAATAAATTACTTATTTATTAAATAATTAATTAGTCATTATTTTTAAAAAAATATGTATATTAACTTTTTTTTTTTAAATTTTAGAGCAAAGACTTTATTCAATATTTTAACCTTGGGCTGGCTCAAATATCTTTCTAAATTGAGACATTTCCAATCAGCACAAGCTGTAGATGCTCCTAGAATCACCTACCGACAAGTTTCAAATTCAATATATAGTATATAATTTGATAAAAAAGAATAAGTGTATTTACAAACAAAAAGATAAATAATATTGTTCTCAGAAACAAAAAGATAAATAACGGTATTTTTAACATATAATTAACAAAAAAAAAACTAAAACGTGCTTGTTGATGTCTTTTGCTTTTAATATTTTTATGGTCTTTGAAACCTCACCATCATAAGTAACAAGAAGGAGGAGGACAATTAGACACCTAGTATTTTTATTGAACTTCTAAGATACCTCCAATCCTCTCAAACGCAACTTTAGGTAGGAGATTTTGGTCAACATCATAACAAATACCTACTACCTTAACAATTGGAAAAAAAATCTATATATAAAAGAAACTACATTCGCTTCACTTAGTAACTAAGGTACATTAAAAAAAAAAGGGAAAATTGCAGATAAACCTGAATTAGCCAGAGGCAACCTCTGGATCTAACTATTAAACAATTGGATTTTGGATAATTTTATATTATTTTTTAATAAAGTAATTTTGAATTATTGAATTATATATTTTTAATCATAATAGAAATAATTTTAAAATATTACTGAATTTTAATTAGATAATTTTATTATTTTAAATAAAAATATTTTCAAATAATATCTATATAAAGAAAAATTAAAATGTTTATTATACTTATTTTTTTAATTATCACTATGATTATTTTCATAATTAATTTTCTATTTAATAATTTTACAATTTTTAAAATTAATTTATTCCATAAAATTAGGGATATTCTGCACATGGAAGCACACTTTTATAATTGCAATTATATATAAAATGGACGAAAAAATTAAGTCAGCGCTACGTCATCTAACTATCCCAAGTAAGTAATATAACCTCAACAGACAAAGGAGTTTCAACAACTAGCAGCACAGATGCACAATTCTGTAAGCAAACACTAGCATTAGAAATATTTTATTTAGTTAAAAAAAAAAAAACAGATCATTCATTTTGATTAATTAGTTGAATAAAAAAAGGGTTAATTTTTATAAATAAATTCTCAGTTACCTTTCCATTCAATTTAAAATTTTCACTTTTCTCATGATTTTTCTTCTTAACCAATGTTATTGTTGTGTGTGAGTGTGCTTGCTCACACGTGCCAATAATCAATAGTGCAAATGTCTCAAATGACACAGGCAAATTGAGATTTTGATATGCCACCATCCAGAAATCCCAGCCTAATGGTTCAGATAATTGAAGAATCTGTAGTAATAGAACTAAGATGAGGGCACACCAACTAAGCTATTTCTAGGAAAGTTTCCCTAGGGCCTCATTTCCAACACTATAAGATTCTTTGTCTATGAACTAAGAACAAATCTTTTGAATTAGTCCCATGATAGTTGCTTTTTAATTGATAGCAAATCTAAGCTGGTAGACCATATAATCCAATTATGCTTCTTCTTTATGCAATATTTTAGTCCTAGTTTGAAATTTGTTGGGTTGGATTTGATTAAGGGATTTGCTTTGAAGGTCTAATCAGATTAATGTTGGAGACTTTCCTCTTTTATTATTATTTTTAAGCATGTATTATCTTGGTGTACAACTTTAACCATTAAGCATATTTAATTTAACTTTAGGGGTGGGTCCCAATAGCAGTTGTGCAATGAAAATTTAGGACATGGGAGGACCCTTTAAAAGGGTCAAGACACAGGACAAGCCAAGAGATATAAATTGAAGGGTACTTTATTTTAAAAAAGAAAATTTCCTTTGGGTAAAAATGATTCTGAATTGTATTAAAGAAGTGAACGAATCGTGCACACGTCTTATTTATTTCTTAGTTTATCAAAGTACAAAACTCACTTCTCACTGAACCTAACTTGTGATGAAATCTAACCATACAAGGCAAGTGTGGTTGCCATGTTGACCCTCGTTTTACTTTCTTGTAAAACTTTACCTGAAAATTGTCGGCAGAAGACAGGGTTCAACAATTGTTTATTTTATCTGTGGGAATAGGCTATGACCAATGCTTCCTTGTTTAATTACCCAATGTAACCTACACAGATTATAAGTTTTAGTTATGTTGCTTTGCCAAATTTGTTATTATATGTATGCATCACCTATTTGATTTTTTTTTCCTATAAGCTATATTTGATTGCATATAGGACAACATAAAAATAAATTTTATTGGGTTCAATATAATGAATGAGTATTGGTGTTTGATTCTAGGAACATGGGTTATTTTTTTAAACAAACTGTTATAATTTTTAAATGACAAAATTTTTTTTGAATGGAAGAACATTCTTATAAATAATAAATATAAAACTTTGTTTAATGTATCGTTTATTTTTTATGCTTTTATTTTTTATATAAAAAATGTTGCAAAATTATATATATATATATATATATATTCAAGATTAAATAACATTACTGTGAAACGTAATGAAATTACATCTTTAATAAATTTATCATAAGATAATTTTATATATTTTTATTTTAAATATTTATAAAATAAAATATATTTATAAAATTTTAAATAATTTAATATTTTAATATTTTTTTATTTGAATATATAATATATTATTTAAAATATAAATAAATAACTACTATTAAAATATATATTTATAAATATTTAAATTGTAAAAAATTATATATATACATATAATTATCATGATAATATAATATAAATCAATGATTAAATTGATATTGACACGCTCGTCGTAAACGCGCAAAAATAATTTCTAGATTTCCCCCAAACTATTGGTATAGTATAAGGTGCAACCTAGGTCATCTCCCAAAGACCATTTCATATTCTTAAGCAAATAAGGAGAAAGTTAGAACAAGGGGGTTTTGTAAAGATGTGATATTGAGTGCTAAACGCAAAATACAGACTGAAATTAATTTCTCTTAACAATTATCAACTCAAGGAATTCAGAGGCTATTTTCATAACTAATCATTGATCACTAAAATCATGCATTGTGTTTATCAACCTAGGATCATCTGGAACCCCTACAATGATCCTTGAATTCTCTACTGAGAAACCTCTCAGAATTTAATTGATTATGATCAACAAGATTTAGTAACCACTTAATCTTTTATCTAAACCAATTTTACAATCAGAATTCAGTTGAAGTAAGTAATAAAATGAAAACCTTCAATTCAATTACTTAATTTCTACTCTTCAAACTTTTGGAAAATGATTTACCAATCAAAAACCAATTATAAATCAATTATACATTAACCAAAATACGTCAACCGATCAAACTTTGATTAAAGAATAAAATTGAAGAATATAGTGAAGCAGAGTAGAAACCACTTAATATGCACGTAAATAAAGATCAAGACCTCAAAGTTAAAATAAAAATAGCTTGAATCCTCGAATTGAAACTACAAACCTAGCCTTCCATGAAGGAGGCAAATTAACAACAAAGAAAGAGGCAAATTAACAACAAATAAATCCTAAGCCTTCCATGTAGGAGGCAAAACTAACAAGAAATAAATCCTAAGCCTTCCATGTAGGAGGCAACTAACAATAAAGAAAAACTAAGCCTTCCATGTAGGAGACAAACTAACAAGAAAGAAAACATAAGCCTTCCATGAAGGAGGCAAAACTAACAAGAAAGAAAGGAAGAAAGAAAGAAAGAAAGAAGATGGTATTGGAGTTGATCTCCAAAATTGGTGTGTGTCTCCTCTTGCAAACCCTTCTATTTATAGAGGATTTTTGAGGCATCATCTTCAGAAAGTCACCAACTAGGATATTACTTTTCTACCCTTTTCTTGCTTTCACATGAGCTTTGTTGAAATTGCAAAACACTTTTGAATTTTTGCCACCAATGAGCACAACAATTTTGACTTTCTTGCACCGCAATTTCGGATGTTCACATGTCCGAATTAGAGCTTGCCTTCTGAACAAAAGTTGTAGCCCTGGATCTTAGCTGTCCAACAAAGTTGATTTCATCTCAATATGACTTCTATATCTCAAGATATGGCCGGATCTTTGCACACTGTTCAAATTCCACGTCAGCAACACTATCTCATCTTTTGAGATAATTTCGGAGTCCTAAACATCCCATTTAGAATCTTCTCTTGCTTTGTAAATATGGACACTTCTTTAAGCTTTCATTCAAGATAGATTTCATGATTTTTGGATGTCTACAACTCCTATTATGCTCAAAATACTATAATAGTGTCATTTTAATCGGGTAAGCAAAGAAATTCAATTAAACTTCATATGAACCCAAACTCATAAAATATGACAAAGATCACTTAATTGAACATATAAGAAGTCTTAATGAGATAAAAGTGAGAGATAATTATTTATGAAATCTATGCTTATCAAATTCCCCCACACTTATCTTTTGCACGTCTCGGGCAAACTTAAGTTAAGGATTGGTGACTTTTTTTTTTTTTTTTTTTTTTTTTTTTTTTTTTGAAAGAACATCAAAGTTTTGAGTTGATTTCTCAAGAATTCACAAAATTTCATGAAGCATTCTTTCATCACATTTTTGAAATTACTTAGAAAGGCAACTTTAATTTGAAAAACATAGATTGAGAAAGATAAAACCTCACATGATATACTCTGAATCTCTCAAGTGTTTGATTTGGTAAGTGTTTCTCTCAAATTCAATCCATGAAAGATGAACTATCATAGGCTTGCATATCTTCTACTTCTCTACTACTATGTACACATGCAATGCACAAATCAAGAGGTCTTTATTTTGGTTCTAACGGGAATAGAAAGATGAAATGATATATTGAAGAGATACAATGTTAGACCAATGAAAATGGTGAGGATTGAGAATTGATTGTAAGTGCAAGTGTGAGAAACAGATATCACTTCTTCAATTTTTTTTTTTTATTTTTTTTTTTCAATATAATAGTTTATTTATTAATTTATTGCTTCAGTTTTTTTTTTTTTTTTTTTTTTCAACCATGATATTGATGAACACAACAATAATCTCCCCCACACTTATTGAAACACTTATGGTATGATAAATCCAGTATTCCTCACCTTCTATGGTCAGACAAAGTTGTTTTTTTTTTTTTTTTTTTTTTTTTATTTGTGGTGAGCTAAAAAGAAGAAAAGGCTAATCGGCTCAAAGGGCTGATCAAAGGATAAAATTATATGGTTTAGTTATTTGGCCAAGTGGTTTGTTCAAGAAAAACAGTGCCTCAATCATTTTTGTACAAATCATGTGAAAATGTAGCTTCAAAAAGAATCAATGCAAGTTCTGAAGTAACATATTCCATGGATGAAAATCACACAAGAAAGAAAATAATAATAAGGCTCAAAATCTCACAGGTAATATATTTATCAAATCTAATCTATCCAGTTCAAATATGTGTTGCCAAACTAATTAATCTCGAAATGTAAATCATTTTGCTTCAATTATTTTATGAAATCTAAAGAAAAACATACTTCCACATTCAATTTTTTTTTTTTTTTTTTTAAATCATAAGATGCGTATCAAGAGTCAAGTGTAACTCCTTACTCAGCCATCTTACTCAAAGCAAGTTTATGAATCTAACCTAATTTTTTTTTTTTTTTTTTTTTTTTTTTTTTTAATTTTAGATGTCGGACCATCTTCCCCCCAACCTATCCAAGACATTGTCCCCAATGTCTTAGATGAAATTTCATATAACAGGAAAAGAAATGTAAGAAAACCATCAAAGTAAGGAAAAGTTATAACCGAAGAGTGGTATCTGGTTCTCTTTTATCTCTGCCATCCTGATTTGGTTGGTTCACCAGTTGCATTGCTTGACTGAGCTCAGATGTAGGATTTTGCAAAATCTCAAGTAGCTGTTCAACAGTTGAAGCAGATACTATGATGTTGCGCATGGATTGTGGCATGAACTCCT
This sequence comes from Canavalia gladiata, assembly GCA_037954105.1. Lineage (NCBI taxonomy): Eukaryota > Viridiplantae > Streptophyta > Magnoliopsida > Fabales > Fabaceae > Canavalia > Canavalia gladiata. Next base: position 12,040,375 of record CM075662.1, on the reverse strand, counting down.
GCTCTACTGCATGATCTAAAAAGGATATCAAACCATTATAAAAGCCATTAATATTCAATAAGCCCAAAGGTTTTTTATGAAAATTCCGATAGGCCCAAAATATAATGGTAAAAATTTCTTCCATTGTTCCAAGACCACCAGGTAATGCAATAAATGCATTAGAATTAACCAACATGTGTCTCATTCGGTCATGCATGGTTGCAACCTTCAATTCAGTACCCAGGGTGAAGTAGGAGGTGCTCCCATTTTTTAAGCCAACACCTAAGACGTTACACCCCTTTGTGAGTGCAGATCCTGCAACACATCCTTTTAAACCCTGAATCCCTCCCCCATAAACAAGATTGATTTTTCTTGCAGCTAATGCCTTACCAAGGGTAGAAGCTGCATGTTGAAATTCTCCATCCTTTCCAAGGTTAGACCCACCAAAAACACAGATAGTATTGATCTTATCCATATACGGTGTTTCTGTCTTTTTTTTTTTTTTGAAAAAATATGTCATAGAGGTGGATAATTTATAGGGACTCAATATCAGACAAGGAGATCGCTTGAATAGTGCGGGATCAGGATTTGGTAGCAAAAGTTTGAATTTTTGTTGCAAAAGTTTGAATTTTGGTTGCAAAAGTTTGAATTTTGGGTTCAAGGAAAAGGTGAATGTCAGAGGGGAAAGACTTTAAGCAGAGGTGAAAATTTCAAAAAAAACGGTGGCCCAATAAATTGAAAAGACAATGTAAATGACAAACATACACGCATGAGAATGAACAGTAGTTGTGATTGTGGCTCACATCTTCCTCTGGTTTTACGTCCAGTAACGGCTGAAACGCCTTCTAAGAGTCGAGGATGTGCTTCCCATTCAGTTTTCTTGTAAACTGACAACAGGGTCTTTTAAAGTCAGATTCCCAAGACTATAACGTGCTTTTTCCTTACGGAACAGTTCAAACAAATCAAGAAGGACTCCTTGTACATGCCCACTAGGATGCGTCTCAAGAGTCTGAATGATATCATCCAATGACTCCTTACTCAGTCCATCCTTTATGAATTGAATTTTGTCCTCTCGATTTCTTGAAACCATTCCAGGGTTCTTGCATCTTGTGTTACAGGTCCATCTTGCACACCTGTAGCAAACTCCAATTCTTTTTGCCCTTCTCTTCTTTGCATAGGAACTTCTTCCCATACCTGGCATGTTTTTAACAAATGATTCTTGAAATTCACCTGCTAAACGTACCTTAGCTTCAATGATCCAACGGACATCTTCTGGAAGGCCTAAGAGTGTTAATGCTCTCAATCGTTCAAGTCTGCAATTGTAAATGTCTTTAAGAAAATTTCTGGGGAGAGTAGGGAACAAAATTTTGATCCTGGTGAGAGCTTTCTCCATTTTTTTTTAAAACACTCAAGTTATTATTCCTGCAAGCTCAATGTGGTGTAATAGTTAGGATGATTTAAGAGGTGAAGAAGGAAGTTGAGAGAGTAGTTGAAACTTATAAGCGAGGAATGGGAGAGAGGGAGAGGGAGAAAGAGAGAGAGAGAGAGAGAGAGAAAGAGAGAAAGAGAGAGAGAGAGAGAAAGAGAGAAAGAGAGAGAGAGAGAGGGAGAGAGAGAGACTTCTCTTGAATTTATTGCAGGTATGTGGCATTGTGCAAATGCACTTCTTCTACCGTGTGCTTTTGAAAACCTTCGAAAAATGGTTTAAGACGATGTCCATTCACCTTGAAGATTTTTTCAGTTACCTCATTTTTTATTTCCACTGCACCATAAGGAAAAACATTAGTAACTACAAATGGTCCTAACCATCTAGAGCGTAGCTTACCAGGCATAAGCTTTAGCCGAGAATTGAAAAGGAGAACTTTTTGTCCAACGAAAAACTCCTTTCTTGCCAACTTTTTGTCATGAAAAGCTTTGACCTTTTCTTTGTAAATTTTGGAGTTTTCGTATGCTTCCAATCGAATTTCTTCAAGTTCCTGCAATTGAAGCTTCCTATGGATTCCTGCTTGGTCTAGATCCATGTTGCATTTCTTTACTGCCCAAAATGCTCTATGCTCTAATTCAACTGGAAGATGACATGCTTTACCAAAGACAATCCTGTAGGGAGACATGCCAATGGGTGACTTGTAAGCTGTCCTATATGCCCATAATGCATCAACAAGGCGCAAGCTCCAATCCTTCCTGTTAGGCTGAACTGTTTTCTCTAAGATTTTCTTGATCTCTCGATTAGAAACTTCAGCTTGACCATTTGTTTGAGGATGATATGGGGTGGAGACTTTATGCATGACTCCATATTTGTGGAGTAGGGCTTCCATTGTGCGGTTGCAAAAATGAGTACCTTGGTCACTAATTAGAGCTCTAGGAATGCCAAACCTCACAAAAGAGAAGTGGTTGTTGAGGCATCTCATTTCTGCGCGAAATACTCCCTATTCTTTGGCACTGCTCACAAGTTATGCATAATCTATGTGCATCACGAAATATTGTAGGCCAATAAAAGCCTGAGTCTAGTACTTTTCTAGCTGTCCGTTGTGGCCCAAAGTGTCCACCACAAGCTAGGGAATGGCAAAAGGTAAGTATAGACTGAACTTCATGATCTGGAACACATCTTCTAATGATTTGATCACTACATGTCTTCCAAAGGTATGGTTCATCCCATATGTAGTGTTTGGCATCACTTTTCAACTTGGCAAGTTGCGATTTGGTGAAGTGTTTGGGTATTTCTTTAGCAACCAGATAGTTTACCAAATCTGCATACCAAGGATCCTTCCCGTGCAAATGATAGAGATGCTCTTCTGGGAATGAATCTGCAATTGAAGTTTCTTCACAAGGTTGCTGGATCCGACTTAAATGATCTGCTACAAGGTTCTCTGCACCACTCTTGTCTTTAATCTCTAAATCAAATTCTTGCAACAGAAGCATCCAACGAATCAGTCTTGGCTTAGCATCTGTCTTCTTCAGCAAGTATTTCAAAGCTGCATGGTCAGAGAAGACAATAACTTTAGATCCAAGCAAATAGGAGCGAAATTTATCTAATGCAAACACAATTGCCAAAAGCTCCTTCTCAGTAGTTGTGTAATTTGATTGGGTTGCATCAAGTGTGCGAGAGGCATATGCAATGACATGAGATCTCTTGCTAACTCTTTGAGACAGTACAGCACCAAGGGCATAATTAGATGCATCACACATTAATTCAAATGGAAGCGTCCAATTAGGTGGTTGAATGATGGGAGTGGTTGTCAACCGCTTCTTTAGTTCATCAAATGAATCCTTGCATGCTTGATCAAACACAAATTTGATATCTTTTTGTAGTAGTTTAGAAAGAGGTTGTGCAATCTTGCTAAAATCCTTGATGAATCTTCTGTAAAAACCTGCATGACCAAGTAAAGAACGTACTTCTCGCACAGAAGTGGGGTAAGGTAGAGAAGTAATAATGTCTATCTTGGCCTTATCAACCTCTAAACCTTTGCTAGATACCAAGTGTCCTAAGACTATACCTTCTGTTACCATGAAATGACATTTTTCAAAATTCAAAACCAGGTTAGTCTCAATGCATCTGTCCAAAACTTTAGAAAGGCTTTCTAAGCATGCATCAAAAGAAGAACCATATACAGTGAAGTCATCCATAAACACTTCCATGCAACTTTCTAAGAGATCAGAGAAAATGCTTACCATGCATCTTTGAAAGGTTCCAGGGGCATTGCATAGACCAAAGGGCATCCTTCGATAGGCAAAAGTACCAAAAGGACAAGTGAAGGTGGTCTTATGCTGGTCTTCTGGGGCTATATGTATTTGAAAATAACCTGAAAAACCATCTAGAAAGCAATAGTGAGATTTTCCTGCTAATCTTTCCAAAATTTGGTCTATGAAGGGCAAAGGGAAGTGATCCTTGCGAGTAGCTTGGTTAAGCTTCCTATAATCTATGCACACTCTCCAACTGTTTTGTATTCTGGTAGGGATTAGTTCATCATTGTGATTTTTGACTACAGTCATGCCAGTTTTCTTAGGAACTACTTGCACCGGGCTTACCCAATCACTGTCTGAGATGGGATAGATGATACCAGCTGCCAAAAGCTTACCTACTTCCTTCTTTACCACATCTAGGATGGTTGGATTCAAACGCCTTTGTGGTTGTCTAACAGGTCTGGTGTTTTCCTCCAGCAGTATCCTATGCATACAAGTAGATGGGCTAATACTTGGAATATCAGCCAAAGTCCATCCAATTGCTTGTTTATGGATTTTTAAGGTTTGCAGTAACCTTTCTTCCTGTTGTGGTAGAAGGTTCTTTGCTACAATGACAGGAAGCTTCTCATTTTCCCCCAAATAAGCATACTTTAGATGTTCAGGCAAAGGCTTCAACTCCAAAGGAGGTGGTTGTATTATGGAAGGAAGAGATCTATCTGAGATTGAAATGTCTGCAACACTTGCATCTAACATGTCATCTTTCAACGAAGGTTGGTCTGCAGCATTAATCCTGGAACACACAATACATGAATCAAATTCATCACATGTGCAAGTAAAATTATCTAAGTAATCTAAATCAAAATCAAAAATTTTAAAAAGTAGATTGTCAATAGAATAATCATCCGCAAGAAGGTCTATGGCATCAAGTTGAAAGAGTGAATGATTCTCTATGGGATGCTTCATGGCTTCAAATATGTTGAATTGGATGATATCATCTCCAAATTCCATAGAGAGAGTCCCCGTATGCACATCTATCTTTGTTTTTGCAGTTTTGAGGAAAGGTCTCCCTAGGATCAAGGTTGCTCTATTGATGGATGACTCATCTTCCATATCCAAAATGTAGAAGTCAGCTGGAAAGATCAGCTTATTCACTTGAACTAGCACATCTTCAAGTACTCCGGCTGGATGTGCTGTACTTCTGTTGGCTAATTGAATCACCACACCAGTTGGCTTCAGTTCTCCCAGATTCAAAGATTTATAAACTGATGAGGGCATAACATTAATGGAAGCACCTAGATCCAGCAATGCATCACCAAATGTAGAGTTTCCTATTGTGCAAGGAATGGTGAAAGTTCCTGGATCTTTACATTTCTGAGGGAGGCTGGGTTGAATTAAGGCTGAAACATTGCGTCCCACACTAATCTTCTCATCCCCTTTGAGTCTTCTCTTATGCGTGCACAAATCCTTTAGAAATTTGGCATATTTGGGAATTTGCTTGATAGCATCTAGAAGTGGTATGTTGACTTCCACTTTCCTGAAAGTATCTAGAAGCTCCTTATCCAATTCTGCATGAACATTGGGCTTGGATTGAACCATTCTATTTGGAAAAGGTAAAGATACCTTCTGATCAGCACAATTTGGGGTTTTCTTCTCATCAGATGCTTCAAGTGCAGATCGTTTATGGCAAGCTTCTTTTTGTTGATCATTCGATGTCTTATCGAAGGCTGGTGTACTTTTTTCATCAGACTTTCCTTCTGATTCAGATGGCTCATCAGAGATATCTCCAGGTGTGGAGATAAATGCTTCTTTTTGGTGTGGATTAGTCTGATTGAAGCTTTGTTGCTTTAAAATTGTATGGTCTGTCTGCACTTTCTTCCCACTTCTCAAGGTCATGGCATTCACACTTTTGGGATTTATGACAGGTTGAGAAGGTAGTTGACCAGAACCTTGAGATTTCAATTGGTTGACAGTGGTAGCCAACTGCCCAATTTGAGTTTGTAAATCCTGAATGGTAGAACTTACATTTTGTTGAAATTGAAGATTGTTGGTTGCTAATTGCTTCATCAAATCATCAAGAGAGGGTTCAGAAGCATTAGAGGGTACAGATTGCTGCATATGCTGTTGTTGTTGTCTGAATGGCGGTGGTTGGTATTTATTTTGGGAGTCAGATGTTTGAATCCTTTGTTGTTGTGGAGGGCCATATCTCAAGTTAGGATGGTTTCTCCAACTAGGATTGTATGTTCCAGAAGGTGGTTCAAACTTCTGTTGCTGATAATGTTGAGGAGGCCTGTATTGTTGTCCTGTGCCAAAAATACCATTTACTGCAGCCTCAGGTGTCTCACTTTCTTGCAATGTTGGGCATGCATCAGTAGGATGATCTGCAGAAGTGCAGATGCCACATGTTTTGGTTTTGTCAACAACATTAAGTTGCTGTTGTTGTCCGATGGCCAACTGTCTTACGATGGAGGTTAGTTCTTCAATTCTGTTCTCCAATCGTGTATGGTCTGTCTTGGTGGTCATTTCATGGACTCCTTTAGACAAGGAATTAGTTCGAGAATTGAATTGCTGAGAATTTTCTGCCATGTTGGCAATCAAATCTCGAGCTGCTGTAGGAGTTTTGTCCATAAGTGCTCCACCACTAGCTGCATCAACCATGCTTCTGTCCATTGGCATGAGTCCTTCATAGAAATACTGAATCAGTAATTGATCACTGATTTGATGGTGTGGACAAGTGGCGCATAGTTTCTTGAATCTCTCCCAATACTCATAGAGAGTTTCTTGGGAGTTCTGTCTGATGCCGCAAATCTCTTTTCTGATAGCTGCTGTTCTGGATGCAGGGAAGAATTTCTCCAAGAATAATCTTTTCATATCATTCCAGCTTGTAACAGATGTTGGATGTAGATAGTACAACCAGTCCTTAGCTCCATCATTTAAGGAGAAAGGAAATGCCTTCAACTTGATATGATCTTCTGGAATTCCTTGTGGCCGCATTGTGGAACACACAATGTGAAATTCCTTCAAATGTTTATGAGGGTCCTCACCTGCAAGGCCATGAAACTTAGGTAGCAAATGTATTAGTCCAGACTTCAGTTCAAATGGTGCATCAACATCAGGGTATTGAATGCACAATGGTTGATAAGCAACATCAGGTGCAGCTAATTCTTTTAAGGTTCTATCAGCCATGTTCTTAGCAAAATATTTAAAACTATCAAAATTTAAAGATGAAAAATCACTACTGTTACTTTCTTGGTTATTACTGGATGAATGCCTTCTATGTGCTCTTTTCAAATGGTGGAATGTTCTATCAATCTCAGGATCATATGCATATAAATTTTCAGGATTGGATCGGGTCATACACAAAAAGGCGAATTCATACAGAAAATCCAAGAATGATATACCTAAAGTAAAAACAATTGTTAGAAAGATTAAAATTTTTATACAAACTCCTAAATGAGCCTAGGAAATTAAAATGGTCCCCGGCAACGGCGCCAAATTTTGACACGCTCGTCGTAAACGCGCAAAAATAATTTCTAGATTTCCCCCAAACTATTGGTATAGTATAAGGTGCAACCTAGGTCATCTCCCAAAGACCATTTCATATTCTTAAGCAAATAAGGAGAAAGTTAGAACAAGGGGGTTTTGTAAAGATGTGATATTGAGTGCTAAACGCAAAATACAGACTGAAATTAATTTCTCTTAACAATTATCAACTCAAGGAATTCAGAGGCTATTTTCATAACTAATCATTGATCACTAAAATCATGCATTGTGTTTATCAACCTAGGATCATCTGGAACCCCTACAATGATCCTTGAATTCTCTACTGAGAAACCTCTCAGAATTTAATTGATTATGATCAACAAGATTTAGTAACCACTTAATCTTTTATCTAAACCAATTTTACAATCAGAATTCAGTTGAAGTAAGTAATAAAATGAAAACCTTCAATTCAATTACTTAATTTCTACTCTTCAAACTTTTGGAAAATGATTTACCAATCAAAAACCAATTATAAATCAATTATACATTAACCAAAATACGTCAACCGATCAAACTTTGATTAAAGAATAAAATTGAAGAATATAGTGAAGCAGAGTAGAAACCACTTAATATGCACGTAAATAAAGATCAAGACCTCAAAGTTAAAATAAAAATAGCTTGAATCCTCGAATTGAAACTACAAACCTAGCCTTCCATGAAGGAGGCAAATTAACAACAAAGAAAGAGGCAAATTAACAACAAATAAATCCTAAGCCTTCCATGTAGGAGGCAAAACTAACAAGAAATAAATCCTAAGCCTTCCATGTAGGAGGCAACTAACAATAAAGAAAAACTAAGCCTTCCATGTAGGAGACAAACTAACAAGAAAGAAAACATAAGCCTTCCATGAAGGAGGCAAAACTAACAAGAAAGAAAGGAAGAAAGAAAGAAAGAAAGAAGATGGTATTGGAGTTGATCTCCAAAATTGGTGTGTGTCTCCTCTTGCAAACCCTTCTATTTATAGAGGATTTTTGAGGCATCATCTTCAGAAAGTCACCAACTAGGATATTACTTTTCTACCCTTTTCTTGCTTTCACATGAGCTTTGTTGAAATTGCAAAACACTTTTGAATTTTTGCCACCAATGAGCACAACAATTTTGACTTTCTTGCACCGCAATTTCGGATGTTCACATGTCCGAATTAGAGCTTGCCTTCTGAACAAAAGTTGTAGCCCTGGATCTTAGCTGTCCAACAAAGTTGATTTCATCTCAATATGACTTCTATATCTCAAGATATGGCCGGATCTTTGCACACTGTTCAAATTCCACGTCAGCAACACTATCTCATCTTTTGAGATAATTTCGGAGTCCTAAACATCCCATTTAGAATCTTCTCTTGCTTTGTAAATATGGACACTTCTTTAAGCTTTCATTCAAGATAGATTTCATGATTTTTGGATGTCTACAACTCCTATTATGCTCAAAATACTATAATAGTGTCATTTTAATCGGGTAAGCAAAGAAATTCAATTAAACTTCATATGAACCCAAACTCATAAAATATGACAAAGATCACTTAATTGAACATATAAGAAGTCTTAATGAGATAAAAGTGAGAGATAATTATTTATGAAATCTATGCTTATCAGATATACACATTTCTTTTGTTAAAAAGTTATTAAATTTATTATTTTATTATTTAATATTATTTAATTTTAATTCATTTATATATAGAGAGTTAAAATTTAATAATATTAGATATTGAATTTTAACATTTATATTATAAAATAATTTTTTATACAATATAAATTTTACTTAATCAATTATAGATTAAAATTTTTATATGAATTAGATATTTTTATAAAATATTATATAAAATAAAGATTAATAGATATTTTATAATATAATTTTAATTTAATATGTAATATATTATTAAAATATATATAAATTTTATTTTAATATATAATATATTATTAAAATATATATAAATATCAATTGTTAAATAATATATTATTAATGTACATGATCATGCACATATGATTACAAAATTTATGTATTTGATTGATAAATTTTATATTTTATAAAATAAATATTAAAAAGTAAAAATATCTAAATTTAATATTTGAAATTTCAATAAATATATATATAAGTTAAGATTTGTTAATATTAAATATTAAATTTAATATTTATAATAATTTAATAACTTTATATAGAATATAGGATTCATAAATTTTTATCATTAAATTATATTATAATATTTTTATAATTATATATATATCAAATTTTAAATAATTTAAATATTATAAATATATTATTTAACTATTAATATTTATATATATTTAAATAATATATTAAATATTAAAATAAAATTATGTGATAAAATATTTATTAATTATTATTTTATATAAAATTTTATAAACACAATATTTAATAAAAAATGTTAAATTAATAAATATTATATTATATACATCATAAACATTTTAAATTTTGTTTCTTAAATTAATCAAAATGTCTTTTCGAGTATTTTTACTAGAAGAATTTATGAATGTTGTTTAAAAATCATTTTAATAATTTTGTAAGTAGGTTATATATATATTATTTTTTAAATTTAAATAATTTTATTTTAATAAAATATCAATAAAAATTTTGACATTCTATTTCATGTTTAATATTTAACATTTTTATCTTAAAATTTATTTTATTATTATTTTAAATTAATAAATATAAAAAAATAATTTAAATTAATAAATATTTATATTTTTAAAAACTAAATTTATTTATTTTTTATAATTAAATATTATGTGACAAATTTTTATAATATAATTCGTTAATAAAATATAATAGTATATTACATAATTTTATATTTTTTAAATTATTTGTAATATCCTTTATGGTTTATACGTTGTTTTTCAGTTATTTTAGTTGTATCTTTAAATATGATTTCAATTTTTTTTAATTTATTTATTTTTCTTAACATGTGTCAATTGTTGAATAATAAATGTTCTTAATTTGTGTGTATTTTCTATTTCAATCAACATTAAATTTTCAATCATTTACCTTCTTTTGTATCTTATTATCTATTAAGTGAATTAAAGTTGGTGATACAATGTTGTATTTACTCGGTGATGTTTCCAAATTAGAAGATGATGGACATACATCAATCATAATTTTTTTATATTTTTTAAAAAATAACCAAATGAGTATATCATCACTTTGATTTATCTTTCAACAATTTTTATACATACTTAAATTTAATTTTTTTTACCTTTATTATTCAAATAAATCTCATTAGCAACTCCATAACATTATTTTCATATATCATTCTTCTTCAGATGAATGGTTTATTTGTAACAACCATCAAAATTTTGAACAATGCTACCTTTTCTCATGCATTTCAATTGCCCCTAATTCCTTCTCTTGCAAATATCCACAATGCTCATTGTAGTTGTAGGTAATCATACCCATTAGTTTTCAACTTTTTTTATCAGCTCTAGTTATTGTATTTTTTGAAACATTAAAATAAGATGCAATATGAAGTTTGTCTATTTTGTTGGTGATCCTCCTTGTTTTTCTTCTTTCAACAATGTCAATTTTACCTTCATCAAATGTGATATTTTCTAAATCAACGCCTATGTCCTTTCTTCTTCTCCATGCCCTCTTTCTCACTAACCAACCCAATTTCTTTTCCCCACTCCTTCCTTTGTCCTCCATGCATTCTACCTTTTTTTTTTCATCTTTGACCTTCCTTAGTTTCCATCCCATGCTACCTTCAACCTTCATCTTTGAGCTCCTCCTCCAATTTGGATCTTTGATTTTTACCTTAGTGCATGTTTAACTTCCTTCTTTTTATTTTTTTTCGTTTTTGATTTCTCCTTTATTTTGTGGTTTCTTGTCTCTAAGATGTTTTTTTTATGATGTTTGATTTCTAGTATTTGGTTATCTTCCCTCAAATTGTTTTGTTCAAATCTTTTCTAATTTTGGACTATTTTTATTTGATGTTTTTTCTATTTGCAATATTTTAGTTTGATCTCTAATCTTCTATCTAATTTTTAATTGTTTTTTTTTATTTTTATTGAATTTATTTTATTAACTTTTTTTATTATTTGTGATATTCTTGTATATATTAATGAATTTTAAAATTTTGTTTGATTTATTTGCTATTTGTTGTATATATTCATTTTTGCTCAAATTTTTAAAATTTTTTATTTTTTTATTTTTTCAATATCTTGATCCATACTTTTTTTTTCTACTCAATTAATTTCACTAAAAATGATATTTTTCATCATAAGTATTGACTACTTACATTGATTGCTTAAAAAATATTACATCATTATTTTTCAATAAAATATTTTGTTAAGCATAAATTATTTTCTTAAAAATTATCATTAAAATTTCTCATATATATAATAACTCAAGTGTTTTTCACTTGATTATAATTCAAGGTAAAGTAAACTATTGGTGTAATTTGCAAGAAATTATTTTTGTTGTTTTCCTAAACACAAAATTTCTTAATTACTTTTAACCTTTTATAGTTTTTTTTTTTTGAGATATATAAAATTATTATTTTCTATCCTATACAAATTTATTTAAGTTAAAAAAATAGAAATAAAAATAAAAAATTGTAATATATTAAAATTTTTGATAGTTATATATTATTTTTAATTATTTAACATGTGCAAATTTTTTTAATAGAATAAGCATATAAAATTTTATTTCAATTTAGTAATCACTAAAATTTTTTTAACGATAATTATTTTTTGGCAGTTATATAAATTATTAAAAATATATATTAAATTAAAATATATATTAATTTTAATAATTATATCATTTAAATTGTCATTGAAAAATTTATTGATAGATAATTTTTAATAAATATAAATTAATAAAAAATTTTACTAAATATTAAAATTGTTACTATTTATCAATTAAAAGTGTGATTAAAATTTTTTTACAGCGAATGTTCTCCTAGTCTTAGTGTTGTTTTGAAACAAGGGCTTAAATCTTAAAATTATAGACAGCTAAGGGAATAATTAATTTAATTTTTGTCAGCTAGCATAAAAAGCTTTACATTTGCATTCAATGACGTTTCACAGCATCCAATCAATTTAACATTTCATTTAGCTGTATATTAACACAATCACATTCATTAAATGAAGTGTCAATACAAAATTAAATGTTCCCCTCTTAGAAGAATGATGGAGGTGCATGAAAGAACTAAAATAAGGCAAAATCATTCAAACATTCCTCTTAGAGAATATTTAAACAATTATCTATCAATAGTTATCATATCTTTCAAGAGCTATAGTTTTAACAGAGATCGTAAATATAAAATAATTTTATTTGAATTGAATTGAATTGAATTGAATTATTACTTTATTTTTTTAAAAAAAAAAACTAGCTATGACTCACGAAATGTAAATAAAACACACAAAAAGTGTATGAATTTTTAATTTGCATATTAAAAAAATCTCAATTATTTGAGTTTATAAAAATTATTTATGATTTTAGTAACTTATTTCAATAAAATTTCTTAGAAAAGCTTTTTAAAACAAGTTAATTTAGGGTGTTATCTCTCTCCAATTATATTTGTTAATAGACAAATATTTTTAATTTATTATAGTAAGTTACATTATAAATTTATAAATAAATTTTCATTTGATAGAAACTCATTATATAAATACTTGGTTTAGATGTTTAATTATCCAAACACACCCTTTACAAGAGTTGAGAATGCAGTGTGAAAATTACTACTATATTGCCAATCATTTGATTGTATGATTGCAATACATAAAGCATGAGGACAGAATCGTGCAACCAAGTAACTCAAATAATTAAGCACTGTTCCATCAGCATCCGGCAATGCAATTATGCAGCATATAATTAAATATATTAGAGGTAGTTCGTAATAAACTAATAGTTTTTATCCGGCAGAGCTATCTTTATGGAATGTGTTTGGTCAAAAAGACTCTTTCTTAATTATTTATTTGTTACTAAAGAAGAAACATTTCCCATTTGAATAATTATTTTTGGAATTGTTTCCCTTCCATATATAACAAAGTTTCAACTTTCTTTACTCTGATGTATATTATACAGAGAAGTAAGATAAAAAGAATAGAAAAAACATAAAATTACAGCTAATAGAAAAGACAAGAAAGACATAAAAAAATATATTTGTTTTCGTCGTTGATTTATATTAGTTTAAGGGTGTTTGATTTGCTTTTTTATTTTTATTTTTTAAAAATTATTTTATAAAATAAGTTTTAGAAATTGTTTTTGGAAGGAAAGAGAATGGATGTTAGTGAAAAAAAAAAGATAGAATAAAATGTATAAGAACATGAAAAATAGAAAATTAAAACAACTTAAAACAATTTTGGATTTTTAATTTTTAAAATTAAAAATTAAAAGTATTTTAAAAAATTCATTCATTAAATAAATTTTTAATTTTTTAAACCTAGAAAACTGTTTTAAAAAGACAAACAGGCCTATGTTTCTAACTAAATAGAACATTTTTGCTCTATATGATAATTAGTAAATATTTTGTGTAATGTATGAATATTTTTATAACTTAGGTAAATTGTGAAAATATGAATTAAGAAAAACTAAAACTAATAAATTATGTATAATTAAATCAAATAAATAATTAAACTAACATATTTAATCATATTTAGGAAAAAATAATATTTAAAAAAGATTAGATTAAATTGGTTTGAGTGTATAAGTAGTAAAAAATTGAGAAAAAAATTAACATAAAAATAAAAGTATACTCGTAATTATTTTAAGATATTGAGATTTCAAAAAAATCAAAATGCAATTGTTTTAGAACAATTAATAATTTAATAAATTTTAGAAAATTTAAGCGAAAGTGTTAAGTAATAATAAAGTTATATGTTATAAGGGGGAAAATACATAGAGATGTTGGCATTTTTATAAATGAGGAGTCTATTTCATTAAAGAAAGATGGATTATACATAATATTTATTATTATTATTTAGGATAAGATTGATTATACATAAGATAATTAGGGGAAAATAAAAAAGAAGCAAAAATTACTTGCACTGGTATAGAAGAATTTGCAAATTTTCTCTAACCTCCCACTTTAATAAGCTTTAGAACAAAAGTTGTGTTATGACAGAATATTTATACGCAGCATTCTTCCTTTGTTGATCCCCTTTTAGTTTTTCTTTTGATGGGGTCCATTAATTTAAATTGATGAAAAAGCACTGCCTCAACCATGAGTAGCAAAATATAAATCACAAATAAAACTGAAATAAATAAAAGATAAACCAAATAATTAGTGATCACAGTTGCCTGGATTGTAAGATCTGCTTTGCAAACTAGCTCATAATACATTATCCTGTGAAAGCCATTTCTATTACTAAATGAACAAATCACATGCATGCGCATTTTCTTAAAGCATATTTTAATTAAAAAGATGAAAATTTTATTTCCATCAGCTGATTCATAAGAGAAAACCCATAAATATTGAATTAATGTTTGATTGCGATACTCAGACATTGCCTATTATGACGGCTAACAAGAATACTCCGTAGAGTCAATTGAAATGAGTACCTAACTGCAAGTGTTTTATAATTTTTTATTATGAAAATATTATTAATACATTCTATCATAATTTTTAATGAACTCCAATGTAATTTTCACTAAAATTTTTCCATTATTAATATTTTAACTAATATTCTTAAGACATTATTATCAAGATTTATAGAATAATACTCTCTTTCAAGAGTGTTGAGAAATTGAATCAATTTGCTTTAAAAAAAATAATTGAATGAAAAAATATTAAAAATTAAAAAAAATTAAATCATTTTTTTATTTGATTCAGTTTGCAAATTTTATATGAAAAATCGAATTAAACTTGAAAGAAACCATATATAATTAGACATGCATTCGAATTTCACATTATATTTTTAGATGTAATTAAACATGCATTTTCATTGCATTTTAAAATAAACTTAGTATTAACATATTTAATTATATTTACAGATATATTATCTTATTTACTTATAATTTTTTTTATTCTTATTTATAAATCGGTTTAAATAATTTTTTTTAAGAAATCAAATCAAACCGCACGATAAATAATTTTTTTTATATTATTTATAATATACTAAATATAAGTCAGATATTTAAATGATAAAGAAAAATAAATATCATCTAAAAATATTATTATACAAATATAAAATTGAAAAATCATAATTCTTAAATAAAACTTTGATATAGAAACAAATTTTATATTAAGATATATAGAATAATAAAGATGAGAGAATAAAAAAAATAGAAAAATAAAATATGATATATAATATATTAAGATAAAAGATATAAAAAATATTTAAATATACATATTATGAATATATATATAATGATAATTTTTATTTTAAATATAATTAAAGGTTTTAAAATAACTAAATACGTTTTATATTGTATATAGTTAAAAGATGAAGCAATATAAAACTATTAAAATTAGTTTAATAATAAAAAATTTAAGAATTAGAATAATTTAACATTATATTTTTATTTTTATATTTAAAAAAAATGAGAAAGGTGATGCAATATTGATATAGATGGTTTTGAAAGAATTGGAATTGTGAGTGGTAGGTGTACGCGTCTTGGTGAGGCACATAGATGTCCTGTTTGGGTGGATACGAGGTAGTGAAAAGCCAACACGGTTCATTTAAGCACTGCTTGAAAACGCACTTAACCAAACAGGACCATAACAACTTTCCTTAAAGAAGTAAAATGGGACCACCCAAACAGAACACAAGCCTGCCTTCTGTGTCATATGAGCATATGCAAGCTTTAGGACTTTCAAACCAATCATTATTCCACACACTGCACTATACCCTTCTGTTAAAATTGTCCATAGATCACACACATTTATTTTATTGCAAATCTGCCACTTTCTTTCCCTTTCACTCATTCACCTCTTCTTCTTCTACCTCCTCCTCCTCCTCAAGACACTCATTCCTCTGCAACATTGTGGATGCCATTCATCATACCTTTACTGCTCCCTTTATCAACACTTTTCCTGCTTGGAAGGTTCTGTGTGCTCTATATCTTAAAATAAATAACATAACATAAAAAAAATGAAACATGTGATATAATAGAAAGAAAAACAAAATTTATTAGATTGAAAATTCTACTACAAGTTACATATTTGTATATATTAAAATTTACTTTTATTAAAATGAGCTATATACGAAAGTTATATACACTTTTTAAGAAAAAACAATTAAAAGGTATCATGAATCTCTTCTGTTTCACCAAAGTTCCGCCACTGTTTATTTCTATTGCTCGGTAGATGAGCAAAGTTTTTTTTTTTAATATAATTAAAAAAGACATAAAGTAGAAATTCAACATCTAAATAGTTCTAATTTTTAATTTCTAAATTAATCTTAGTGATTTAGTTAATTTTTTTAATATAATCAATTTAGAATATGATGTAAGCTACTCTAATTTCTAATTATTAGATTAATTTTAATATCTTAATTTTTTTTATCACGAATAGATGAGATAAGTTAAAAATTATTTTTTACTAAAATTATTATTAAAATATTTTTATTATATTTTTAATGTTCTCTGAATATAATATATTAACAAATAGTGGTAAATGTGGTTAACAATACGATGCAAAGTTAAAACTACAGTGGAATTGAATGTTTGGACCAGTTTGTGGGTCTTCATCAACATCCATAGATAAGATTAATCTTGCCTACCAAGGACAAAGTTGAATAATCACTATTGAATAGGGGTATTATGGACTATTAAAATATTGATATGGTGTCCAGTCTGTTTCTTTGACTATCTAGCCTAATACAATCCAATGATAAAAATCACATCAATTATACATATTAAAATTGAATTTAGTAATTTACGTAATTCAATTTATCTGAAAATTTTCATAAAAAGAAAGAGATGCTTTTTTTTTTTACTATTTTCCATCTCCATTTATTATTTCACTAAAATGTGAATTGATGTGCTTTGTTATCAGATACTTTTTTTATATGTATAACTATGAGATTGATTATATATATATATATATATATATATATATATATATATATATTTAAATTTATTAATATTAGATTTTAAATTTTATTATTTATATTAATTTAATAATTTTATATAAAATATAAAATTTTATTAAATAAACCATTAAAATCGTATTATAATATTTAGTAAATTATATATATATAATTTAATATAAAATAAAAATTAATTAATATTTTATTTTATAATTTTATTTTAACAATTTATTTATTATTTAAATATATATAAATATAATAGTTAATTAATATATTTATAAATTTATAAATTTTTTAAAATTTAATATATATAATTTATTAGATATTATAACATAATTTAACAATTAAATTAATAAATTTTATATTTTATATAAAATTATTAAATTGGTATAAATATTAAAATTTAATATCATAAAAAAACTTAATTTATATATATATATATATATACGTTAAATCAATTTACTTTTATCTTGAAAATTTTTCTAAATAATAAGTATTTATATTATTGGATACAAAAAAGTTTTATATTATTTTCATGTTAATATATGATGCTTAATTATTAAGTAATGAACTAATAATCTACCATAGATAAACTATTAACTCATTATTAATCTATTAATCTATTTATAGCAAATACAGTAATAATTATATGAAAATTTTAGCGTGCCAAATTCTTTTATGAATAACAATAAAGACAAATAAAATACGAAGAGGAGAAATAGTAAAGACAGAAGAAAGACGAAGAAAGAGATTGAAGAGAGGAGGGGGAAGAAATTTGAAGAAACAGCAAAGAAAGTTTCTATTTTGATGCCTTCTCTTTTACTGTATGTAATGTGAGTCATGTCACCAATTCCCATCACCTACCACTGATAATTCCATGCCTTCTTATTAACCCCACCATTTGGCTCTTCTCAGAATTTCATGTGCCTCTTTTTGTGTTGTGTTCTCCAATTCCCTCCAACTACACCTCAGGCCATGTTATTGTAACATCCTCCTTTAGTTTGTTCAGTGAGGAGGGTGGAAGGGAAGTGTGTTGGTAAAGGGTCTCAGAAGTTCCATTTCTGATTGGAAATAGACACCCTTTTGAGCATTTAAGAAAACCCAGAAAGCAAAATCTCACATTGGTAAGATTTTTACAATGGGTTTGAACTTGGGGTGCTCCTATGACTTCACATTCAAGAGCTTTTGGGGAGAACAAGAGATCTAGTGTTTAAGTTGCTTCGGGGTCTGAAAAGGAGCTAAAGAAAAATCTGTGAAGGATTTGAGTTGTGAACAGGTATTCATTGAACATTTTCAGTTCCAAAGAATTGCTGCCTCTTTAGTTTACACAATATGCTTTTTTAATTAAAAAAGAATTCTGCAATGTTGATGGTGAAAACCAAGGAAATGTTAACAAATGATGGTTCCTTTTTTTTTGTTTTTTTTCCCGTTGGTTGTCTTGCAACTTGCTCAATTATTTTGGGTTAGCTGGATTTTAAATTTTATTGGGCTTATTTTTTTTCCTTGTACAAAGAGAACAAAGTTCCAGTCTTTCTCGCTTGTTTGGTTTTCAAGTGTTGTATAAGAACCAAGTTTCTTTGTTTTTATGCTCTTTTGGCTCCTAACGGTTTTGTATTTTGCGATAAGTTTGAAATCAAATTGTTAAGACTTTTCTCTGGTTCATATGCCTTGAATTTTTCGGATGCGAGAACTCGACCAAAATGCAGTGTTTATTTTTATGAACTCCTCTCCCCTAATTTTTCCAGTAAAATGAACTTCTGTTGGTATGTAACCAAACCTTTTTTAAGTTACTTCTTTACATGGTAGCAAAGATAATTTAGTTTGCTGAAGTTTTTTATAGCTGGATGTGTCATTAAATTTCTCAAATCTGGTATAAGATTTGAGGAATCCAGTTGAAGAGTTTGGTGTCATAACTCCTAACCATAGTTAGTCTAGTCAAATGCTTTATTTTGCTACTTGTTTTTCTGTTTGCATCTAAATGTCTTCTTATATTTTAACATTGACTTCTACAGATTTATTTGGCAGCAGCAAAATGGCATCTGATCTGAATTCAGGACTGTCCAAGAAAACATTTGTTTTTGGATTGAAAGTGTGGGTACTAATGGGAATAATAGTTGGGCTGTTCATTATAATCATTCTTGTGGTGCTGTCAATATGTCTTACTTTAAGAAAGAAATCCAGAAGAGTCAACAGCAAGCTTCCCCTTAGCCATGTGCTGTCTGTGTCAGATGAGATCAAAGAAATCAGAGTTGATCAAGTTTCCGCAAATAATCATCCACAAAATGGTGCTTTTATGAGTCTGAATGACAAATTTGGTGATAGGGAATCTGAAAAGGTTTTGATCCAAACAAAGAATGCAGATAATAGTAGTCAATCGGGCTCATTTAACCATTTAGAGAAAGATGCTAATGGTTCTCAATCAGGTGAAGAAAGTGGTGTTAAGGGCTTTTCTGCTTACAGGTCTTCTTCACATCCTATAACGGCACCATCTCCTTTGTCTGGTCTGCCTGAATTCTCTCACCTTGGCTGGGGTCACTGGTTTACATTAAGGGACCTTGAACTTGCAACAAACAGGTTTTCAAAAGACAATGTTATTGGAGAAGGTGGATACGGAATTGTTTATCAAGGTCAACTAATCAATGGAAGTCCTGTGGCCATTAAGAAGCTCCTCAATAATTTGTAAGTTTTGTCATTAGCTTGTTTAGTTGCATTGCAGCCTTTATTTTTATTTTAAATTTTAGACTAGGTTTTATAATGTCCTGTTTCATGTTTTATTAGGATGTTTGCAGATGTGGCTAGTTTATCTAATAATTTTTTACATTCATCATGCAGAGGACAAGCTGAAAAGGAATTCAGGGTGGAAGTTGAGGCTATTGGTCATGTGCGGCATAAGAACTTGGTTCGACTTTTGGGTTATTGCATTGAAGGCACACACAGGTAACATTGCTTAATATTTGCACATTATGTGTATGTTTGACTGTTCGCCTCTCTACTTCTTGATTTGATCATTTGACTGACAGCTTCAGCGCTTACCGGTTGGTTAATGTCTTCATTATTATTATTATTGTACCACATCTATTAACTGCTTGAAAAACTAAGTCCAAAAATCTTTTCTTGGATGGAATTTCTTGGTGGTTGACATGTATGTCTTTATATCACAATTACATTTGCTCATAATCTTTGGGTACAGTTTGTATTATTTACAGATTTCATTCTTATTGGACCTGCTGTTAATTTCAGGTTATTGATTTATGAGTATGTTAACAATGGCAATTTAGAGCAGTGGCTTCATGGAGCCATGCGACAGCACGGCTTTCTTACTTGGGATGCTCGGATAAAAATTCTCCTTGGAACGGCCAAAGCGTACGCTCATTTGTTCCTGAAAAAAATAATTAAAAGGACTAATTTACTAATAGTCCTGAGTTTATTACTATTATGTTTGTTTGCAGTGAGTTTCCTTTTGATCTCTGATTATTATATCTTGTAGGCTGGCTTACTTGCATGAGGCTATTGAGCCAAAAGTTGTGCATCGAGATATTAAGTCAAGCAATATTCTAATTGATGATGAGTTTAATGCCAAAATATCTGACTTTGGGCTGGCTAAGTTACTGGGTGCTGGAAAGAGTCATATCACAACTAGAGTTATGGGTACTTTTGGGTAAGCTTCTTGTTTACAAATTTAGCAATTAATTGTTTTCCGTTTAAGAATTTGTTTTATTTATAAGTGTATAATTAGTTAGGCTTGGTAACGTACACAACTATGCATGCTATGCATTTTTATATTTTTACACGGAAAATTGAGAATTTATATTAAATTTACTAATCTTTACATTTAATTTTCCTCAGTGGTCGCATACCTATTGTCTTGTCATAATGAGAATATATGCATATCATACATAGTATAATGTAGTTCATTTTGCTTCAACAATTTATGTTGATTCGGCCTAAACATAGCAGACAATGTTTGCAGACAAAAGTTGAGAGAGTTGACCTTTTTATCCCTTATAATATATACGGAGGAATGTATTTGGCTCTAGTTGGCTGCTTCTTTTCATGCTTGCATTGAATTTTTCAGATATGTGGCTCCAGAATATGCCAATTCTTGCTTTCTAAATGAAAAGAATGGTCGATTTTATCATTTTTCTTAAAAAAATTATGACAAATTGTCACCTCTAAATTTCAATTCAACTGTATCATATTAGACATTCATTTGCACTCTAAAATTAACAAAGTTGACCACTTTGTTCTTGATACTAATAATATGAGAGAAATTGAAGCTGCCTCTTGTTTGCTAATTCTTCTTTTTGTGCTTGCATTGCATCTTCCAGATATGTAGCTCCGGAATATGCCAACTCCGGCTTGCTAAACGAGAAGAGTGATGTTTACAGCTTTGGGGTATTGCTCCTTGAAGCAATTACAGGAAGGGACCCGGTGGATTATGGCCGACCAGCAGCTGAGGTGTGCCATAGCAATTTTGTAAAGAAATCATAAATCCTCCTAATATTAATAATACTTGTATTTATGTATATTTATTCTCTTTACTATTATGTCTTAACATGACTTATGAATTTGACATATGAAAGATCTCACTTGAAGTACACACCAACTTTATTTATTCCATAATTTTCTTTCTATTCCAACTGTTTTGACTCATTACAGTCATTAGACTTTCCTTAATACTATCAGGTGGTGGTTATTGTAGGTAAATTTGGTTGACTGGCTCAAGATGATGGTAGGGTTTCGGCGCTCTGAAGAGGTGCTGGACCCCAACATTGAGACTAGGCCATCAACAAGTGCCCTGAAACGAGCCCTCTTGACTGCTTTGAGGTGTGTTGATCCAGATGCTGAAAAAAGACCAAGGATGAGCCAAGTTGTCCGCATGCTTGAATCAGAGGAATATCCTATACCTCGAGAGGTTTGAGCTACAATTCTTGTTTCTAACATCACAATGTGTTTTTCCAATTTGGTTGTGCTTTATGAAATTACATTTTGTTCCTTGTAACAACTTTAAAAGGTCGAACAAAACAAGACCAGTGTGCAACATTCTTTGTTTTCTTTTCTTTTTTTTTGAAAAAAAATGACATTTATTGAGACCCCTTTGAAGCAACTTAAATTTGATGGTGTGTTTGGAATGTGGTGTTTCTCAAACATTACGAGTGACATTTCAGGATCGGAGACGCCGCAGGAGTCAGGCAGGAAACATAGAGCAAGAGACTCAGAGGGAGACTTCTGATACAGAAAAGAGTGACAATCCAGATTATAAGCCCAATGGCAGAAGGAACCAACTCATGTAGAGCCAGGGATCTCAAAGAATTTCCATTATGAGGAACTCAAGTGAACTGGGAAATTTTGCATTCTTTTAAGCTTCTGTAAGTTCTGATGCCTGCCACTTTTACATAAAAGACATGGAGCAGGAACCAGTTACTTTGGGATGGTTTATATACTTATTTGTTGTTATAGCTTAGCTGTAGATGTTAAAATGTAGATTATTGTGTATGAATATGGGATTGAACAGCTTCCTTGCACTAATGGTGGTGTGTACAGTTCATTACTATTCTTTTCTTTTTCATTTGTTTCATGGTCATGGATGAACTTTCTGGAAGATCAGAAAAAGATTAGCCTATTGTCCAAAATTTGCTGTGAAGAATTTGTTTACTTTCCTTTTTTGTAAAGGGGGAGAGAGAGGGAGTTATGGAATTTCTGTTTTGAAAGTTATCAACATTAACAAATCATTTAATCTACTAATTATAGAAGCTTATTTAAGTATGTATCCTCTTTTTCGAACTTATTTTTTTGAGTGAACCTCATCATAGTATGTTAGTCTTTTAAAAACTAATTCAACCACAATTTTTGAAGGAGTAATTGAAAATGTGTTATACTTTTAAAAGATTAATTTAGTGATAAAAATATTATGATATGGTAATATTTTAATCTTTAAAAGACAAAGTGAAGATTTTATTTTAAATTGCATCTAGATATATTTAAAAATATTTTTAATACATTTTTTTAAAAAAGTTGCGTATTTTAAAAAATAAATTAATTCAAACTCCTTGTAATGATTAATGAAAAAGGAGGTATCGAGATAAAAAAAAAGGGATTGAATTGATTTTTCTTTTATTTTAACTTAATAATTTTTTTAATCAATGGGGAAATATCAAAGATTAAGATGTAGAGGGAGTGGAGGTTATCTTTTCAGAACAATGAATATGTTTAGTCTAATTGTTTCTTAAGAATTTTACCAAATGTAATGATATATAGAAAATTTTACACTCAAATTTTTTAAAATATTTTTTAGCACACAAACCTTTTTAAGTTTAAACTTTAGTATTTTTTAACAAGTTTTTTCAAGTTAACCTAAAAAATTTACAAAAGTATAAAAAATAACTATAAAAAATTTTACAAAGTTCAAATAGAAATAGTTAGAAGATGAAGATTTATTAGCTTTTTAAGTGTGTTGTTTTTGTCATCCCTAAAATTTTAAGTCTTTTATTTATGTAAGTTTTGAATTGAAGATAGTTGAGCTTTTGATACAACTTGTATTTTGATTAATAAATGCTTTAAATCAATGATGAAGGTGGAAGATTAATGAAAGAATAAAGTGATGAAAAGAGTAAAAAATATTGGGACAATTTTTAAAGAGAAAGTATCAAAATCCTCTATAAATAAGATGATTTGTAAGAGAAGAATACACTTTGGATATTAACTCTAACGTCATTCCATTTTTCTTTTTGTTATTAGTTTTGCTTCCTTCGTGAAAGACTTAGTTTCTTCTTATTATTTGTTTTACCTCCTTTATGGAAAATTTAATTTCTTCTTACTATTAGTTTTACCTCCTTCATGAAAGATTTTTTCTTTTTTATTAGTTTTGCCTCCTTCATAAAAAGTTAAGTTTGCATTATCAATTCAATAATTTAAGATTATTTTCATTTCAACAACGAGACCTTAATCTTTATTTATATGCTTGTTAGATTATTTCTATGTTGTTTTGCTATTTTTTTTTAATTTCATATTGTTGGTTGAAATTTGACTGGTTGGTGTATTATTACTATTAAATGTGTAATTAATTTTTATTTGGTTTTTATAAGTTAATCATTTTCCAAAATTTTAGAGAGCATAGATAAGTAATTAAATTTGGGGTTTTCATTTTATTACTCATCTCAATTGAATTCTCATTATGAAATTGGTTTAGATCTGATGAAAGATTAAGTTCTCATTATGAAATTGGTTTAGATCTGATGAAAGATTAAGTGGTTATTTGACTTGTTAATCATAATAAATTAAATCTCGAGTGTTTTTTGAGTAAAGAATTCAAGGATAGTTGCTGGAGTTCTAAAAAATCCTAGGTTGATAAATATAATTCTATTTATGCATATTTTTAGTGATCAATGATTAGTTATGAAAGTAGCTTCTAAATTTTTTAAGTTGATCATAATTAAGTTGAATTACTTTACACTTTCATTTCATAATTTACTTTCAAAAATTTATTTCCAAATCTTTACAAGATCCCCTTTGTTCTAATTTTCTCCTAATATGCTTGAGAATCCTAATTAGTTTATGACAAATGACCTAGGTTGTACTCTATTCTATATCTTAGTTGGAAAAATCTAGAATTTATTTTTGGACATTTGCAATAAGCATGTAAAAAATTTGTCGTCATTGTTAGGAACCATTTTTTGTTTCCCACGAATATTAGGAGTTTATGACAATCTCTAACCTTTCTAACATTTTTTTATGTATTTTGTAGGTTTAATCCTCTTAGGTTTACAATATGAATCTGCTTTATTGTGTATGACAGATCTAATCTTGGAGATTTATATGTGTATGATCCTGAGATTGATAGGACATTCCATTATTTGAAAAGAACAGACATGATACTTTCATTCAATAATAACCAAGAAAGTAGCAGTAGTTATTTGCATCTTTGAACTTTGATAATTTTGAACATTCTATTAACAACATGGTTGATAGAACCTTAAAAGAATTAGCTACACCTGATGTTGGTTATCAACCTTTGTGTATTCAATATCCTGATATTGATGCACTATTTAAGTTGAAGTCTTGGATAATATATTGGATACCTAAGTTTCTTGGCCTTGCAAGTGAGGACCCTCACAAACATCTCAAAGAATTTCACATCTTGTGTTCCATGATGAGACCATGAGAAATTTCTGACGATCATATAAAACTGAAGACATTTGTTTCCCTAAATGATGGAACTAAGGACTGCTTATACTATTTACATCCAGCATATGTTACTAAGATATAAAGAGATTATTCTTAGAGAAATTCTTCCTTGCATCGAAAACAATAACTATAAAAAAAAATCGTGGCATCAGATAAAACTTTCCAAACACCTTCTATGAATATTGAGAGAGATTTAAGAAACTTTGTACTACTTGTTCACACCATTAGATCAATGATAAATTATTAATCCAATGATTCATAGAGGGTTTTTTGGGAGTTTTATCTGATGACACAAATCTCCTTTCTAGTAGTTGCTATTATAAATGCATGGAAGAATTTTTCCAAGAACAATCTTTTCATATCATTCCATCTTGTAATAGATGCTAGATGTAAATAGTACAATTAGTCCTTATCTCCATTGTTTAAGGAGAAAGGAAATGCCTTAATTTTGATATAATCTTTAGAAATTCCTTATGGTCTTATCGTGGAACACATAATGTGAAATTCTTTGAGATGTTTGTAAGGGTCCTCACGTGTAAGGCTACGAAGCTTAGGTAGCAAATGTATTAGCCTGAATTTTAATTTAAATGGTGTATCATATAAGGACATTGAATACACAAAGGTTAATAAGTAACATCAGGTGCAACTAATTCTTTTAAGGTTCTATCAACCATGTTGTTAATAGAATGTTCAAAATAATCAAAGTTCAAAGATGAAAAATAACTATTACTACTTTCTTGGTTATTACTAAATCAAAGTCTCCTATATGTTATTTTCAAATGATGGAATATCTTATCAATCTTAGGATCATACACATAAAAATCTCCAAAATTTGATCTGGTCATACACAATAGAGTAGATTAATACAGTAAAGCCAATGAGATTAAACCTACAAACCGAAAAAAATGTTATAAAGGTTAGAGGATTGTCAAAAACTCCTAATATGCTTGGGAAACCAAAAAATTCCTGACAAAGGTGCCAAATTTTTAACATGATTATTACAAATGTCTAAAAATAAATTTTAGATTTCCCCAACTAAGACATAGTATACGAAACAACCTAGGTCATCTTAAAAGACCAATCGAGTTTCTCAAGCATATTAGAAGAAAGTTAGAAAATTGTAGATTTTGTAAGGATTTGGAATAAATTTTGAAAGTAAATTGCGAAATGAAAGTATAAAGTAATTAAAGTTAATTATAACCAACTCAAGAAATTTAGAGACTATTTTCATAACTAATCATTGATCACTGAAAACATGCATAAATAGGATTATATCTAACAACCTATGATCATTTGGAACTCTTGCAATTATCTTTGAATTCTCTACTAAGAAAATACTCAGTACTATATTATTATTAACAAGATAAAAAAAGACCACTTAATCTTTTGTTAGTCTAAACCAATTTCAAAATCAAAATTCAATTAAGATGAGTAATAAAATAAAAAACTCTAATTTAATTACTTATATCTTTTATCTAAAATTTTAGAAAATGATTAACCAATAAAAAATTAAACAAAAATCAATTACATATTTAATAGTCAAAATTCATCTTAACATATGTTTTGAAGGTTGAAAATGCCTTTTGTAGTGTAACATTCTTATGATATTTCCAAGCAATTGGTCAAACTATAGCTAAAAAGGTAACTTTGGCTTTTTTTCATATATAAAATAGTCATTCCATTTGGATAAGAGTGTAAACTACTTCAAATTCCTTTGTGTTCATCAAACTAGGAAATTATTAATTAAACTTTGATTATGTAAGATGCTTATTGAGAACATTGTGAGTTAAACTTTTTCTTGTTAGACGATCTTATAATATTATTTTTGTTATTCAAACAGAAATTGTTACTAAAATAAGACTATTCATTTAATCTTAATATCTTTGTAAAATCATCAAAATCTTAGCTCTAATATTCTTCCCTTTTTATTATGACAAAACATCATAATTTAATGAATTTAATTTTAATAAGTATAATAACTCCCTTCTGAGAACGATAATCCTAGATCTTTTAATAATAATAAAGAACATATATAATCATTATATGTTCATTAAGAAAGGCATATAAAAAACTACAAATCATATATAGAATCCAAAATACGTTTTCTCTCTTTGTCCATGTTAGTCTACTATGATCATCTATAATGACTAGGCCATGCCTTTTACCACCTATACTTAAGGTTATGGTAGGACCAAATATATCCATATAGTAACTATTAAAATCAAGATAGTTGGCGTCCCAAAATTTTGATGGTTTAAAAGATGTCAAGCTTGAATGGATTAGTCCAAATTTTTCTAATGATCTGTTATGTTAAGTGTTGATAATAGGAAAAGATCATCTACAAGGTTATCTAGCAAAAGTCCAAGCTAGATTTTTGTTTCACTTTTTAACCAATTTTAGAAAAAAAGGTTAAGCTACAAAAAGAATTTTGAACAATTAGCCGAAATGCTTAGATAGATTGGGAAACTTTAACATTCAATATTGGAATTTCCTTTAATCAATGACTTGCTGCATTAAATGATTAGATTATCTCTTTACCATGATCCTCTCCCCACTTGTATTTAAAGAAGACTTCACTTCTTGAAGATTAAGAGAGAAAGAGCAAAAACAAAACAAAGAAAATCTTGCTACATTCTTTATTATCACTATTCTATAACTCCAACTTTTTGATAGTCTAAGTTTACCTTTCCTTCTTTTTGTAAATTTTTTTGGGTTTAGCCTAAAGAGGCTTGAAGAAATAATAATTGGATAATAAAATCTTAAAGAGGCTTATTGTGATAGAATACTTAGGAAATGATAAACCACTATTTTGTTGATTTATCTATGGAATATTAATTATAATTATGGTATAATTTATGATTACTTAATTGTAATTCTACCCACTTTCTCTTATTTCTTTCAAGAATAGTCACATAAGTAGATAATTCAAAACTAGGCTTATTTTGGGTTTAAAAAAGGGAAAAAGGGAAATGAAAAGAACAAAGGAATGATAGAAGGACAAAAATACCCCTCAAGAATGTTGGCACGACTGTGTTAACCCTAGGTGGCGCAGAAGCTTGTCCAAGTTTGTCCTAATTAACACAAAAGATAACTTAGGTTAAACCAGTTCGTGGCAGAAAAAGCCCAACTTAAGCTTGTAAAAGGGAGGCTATGCCTAACATCCCAACACCTGAAGATACTCCAATACCCTTTTAACTCAATCTTTCTTCCGGTATCCTTTTGTAGGATCTTGGAGGCTGAAGTTCTTTCACAGTGTGAGTTGTAGCATCCTATTTCCATCCTTGTTGGCATTACTGTTTTTTCATTCCTTTTTTTAGAATTAGGATCATGGATTGTTTTGTTGGATTAGTATGCTTATTTGTCTTATCTCTCTATGTGTAACTAATCTCCAACTCATGGGGCTTTGGAAAAACTTATGATATAACCAATTGAACCCCTTTTTCTATTTTATGAATGATTATATGTTTTTATTCAATTGTATTTTCGTTATTATGCTTAATTAATTGATGATAATTAACTACTCTTGTTAGTTTCTAAGTTAACTAAAGTATAAATGATCATATCATTGCCTAATTAATGGAACTATAAGGTAAACTGAATCTAAGGGTTTTAGAGGATCAATCGAATCCTTAAATTCTAATTGGTTTTTAATTTAACAAGTCTGAATGTTTTTTATGCTTCTCTTAATTATATACATTGAATGATCATTGAGAGTAGTAACTTAAGGAAAAGAATATTGCTATTGCATGATCATTGGATTGTAATAGAAGAAGAACAGATGATTAGCAGTTGACTTTAAATCATTCATAAGGGACTTAGGACAAAATTAGGTAAAGTTATAAAAGTAAACAAAGTGTCATGTCTTTCCATAATTGAATTTGTGTCTATGTTCTTTTACCTTTAAATTTCCTACTCTTGTTTTCTCTTTAATCATTCTTTTAAGGATTGTTGAAATAGTTTCTGTGGGAACGATATTGAGGATTTCAAATCCTCTTTTATACATCGACAAATGCATTTTCTCGTGGGTAAAACTTAGTTCACACGGTAAACACACAAGTTTTTGGCACCATTACGAGAGATTTTTTATTAATGATCTTAAAAGTTTGGATCTTGATTGCTTGAGACGTGTATATATTTATTTTTTAAAAAATTAGATAAAAGTATATATTTATATATCCTTGTGTAGTCTTTTTGCTTGTGTATGATAACTCGCTCTGAAGCTCCTCAATTATAGTTTAAATCTTAAGATAGAGAAAATAGTTAGAAGATTGAGACCAGAAACCAAAGCAAGAAAGATGGCAGCACAGATAAAATGGTCATTATTGGATTACATGGCCCCAAGTGATGAGGCCTTACAACCAACATATTGATCCCAACATTTGAAGGTGTTCCTGACCTTGAATTGAAGTTCTCCCTTATCAACATGATTCAGAACTCGCTTCAATTTAGGGGGACAGTCTCAGATGACCCATATCTCCACATTAAAAAATTCTTAAGGCCAACAAATGTCATCTAAATGAGAAGTGTTACACAAGATGCCATTAGATTATAATTGTTCCCCTTTTCCATCACTAAAAAGGTGAATGATTGACTAAACTCTTTTCTAAAAGCATCTATCACTACCTAGGAATAGTTACAATATCTATTCTTGATGTAATACTTTCCATAGTCAGTGCAATCCAGGATTATAGTGGAGATTGTCAACTTCACTTAGTATGAGAATGATTCCCTATATGAGGCTCGAGACAGATTTTAGAACCTTCTTCGGAGGTGCACACATCATGGGTATCACATAATACGGTTACTCTTAGGAGCAAGAAAGAGTTGGCGATGCTTGTTAGAAAGGAAAAGGAAAAGGAAAAGGAAATGAGAGCGTGATTATTAATAACCTTTTAACTCCTATTAATGGGAGTCCAAAAGAGAAAAAGGAAGGGTATTGAGGAGACTATAGAGAAGGCTCCCAAGAACTCCCATATGAATCATTACCAACCAAGTATACCTTTTCCTCAAAGGTTAAAGGGAAATAAAAATGATCATTAATTTTCCAAATTTTTAAGCATCCTAAAACAATTAAGAATCAACATTTCCTTTGTGGAGGTTATTTTCCAAATGCTCAACTATGCAAAGTTCTTTAAGGAGATTTTGGACAATAAAGAAAAACTTGAGGAGTACATGACCGTCAAGCTCAATGAGGAGCATTTTGTTATTTTTATTTGGAAACTACCACCAAAGTTGAAGGATTTAAGGAATTTTACTATACCTTGTACTATTGATAATTCATATTTTGATAAATCTTTATATGACCTGAGCATTAGTATTAATCTAATGTTATTATCTATCTTTAGAAGGTTGGGTATGAATAAGCCCAAACTTATCATTTTTTCTTTACAGCTTGTAGATAAGACTATCATTTATCCAAGAGGAATAGTGGAGGATGTTTTGGTGAAATTGAACAAGTTCATCTTCCCTGTTGATTTTATTGTGCTTGGCATGGAGGAAGATGAAGAGATTCCACTCATTTTGGAAAGACCTTTCTTGGCCACCAAGAATACTATTATTGATGTGGAATAAGGGAAACTCACATTGAGGCTTGATGATGAAGAAGTGGTGTTTAAGGCTTTTGAATTCCTAAAACACCCAAAAACATTTGATTCTTCTAATGTTATAAATTCTTTCAAATTTTTTCCTTCTTTAATTTTTCCTTCTATACAGGATGTATTGATTAAAGATATATTTGAAAAACTCTTAGTGCTTAGGGTTGATGCCATAGGTAAGGAATATACAAAGGAATTGATCACTTGGAAGCAGATATACCTAAGAAACTTAGAGAGAGAGGTAATAAGTTTGATGAAATAGAAGGTCTAGGAACCTTTAAGTCTAAGCCATTAGTTTAAGAACCTCCGGTGCTTGAACTCAAGCCCCTCCATTCAAATCTTAAGTATGCATTTTTATCCTCTCTATCTTCTCTTCTTGTTATTATCTCTTCTAACCTTACAAAAACAATGAAGGAGAAGTTGTTAAAAGTCCTTAAAAAAGCCTTTGGATGGTCTATTCATGACATCAAAGGCATAAGCCCTACGATTTACACCTATAAAATTCACATGGAGGAGGTACTTAATCCCATGCTGCAACCATATAGACAACTTAACCTAAACCTTAAGGAAAAAGTTAAGAAGGAGGTTATCAAGCTTCTTGATGCAGGTATATATATATATATACTATTTCTGACAGTCCTCGGGTGAGTCATGTACAAGTTTTTCCAAATAAGGGAGGCATTACAATAATAAAAAATGACCAGAAAGAGCTATCACGATAAGGAAAGTAGAATGTTAAATGAGACTATTTATAAAGATCATTTTCTTCTTTCTTTTATTGATCAAATGTTAGAAAAATTATTTGTCCATAAATTTTATTGTTATTTGGATGGTTATTTTGGCTATATGCAAATATCTGACTCTTCAAGATGAAGAAAAAACTACATTTACATGCCCTTTTAGTACTTTTGCATATTAGAGAATGCCCTTGCTACTTTTTAAACGTGCATGATATTTATATTTTCTGATTTACTAGGGGACTGCCTAAATGTTTTCATGGATGAATTTTTTGTTTATGATCCCTTTTTTGATAGATCTATACAAAAATTAGAGTAGGTATTAATAAGGTGCAAGAGAACCAATTTTATTCTTAACTGGTAAAAGTGTTAATTCATGGTAAGTGAATGTATTATTTTGGGACGCAAGATCTCTAAAAAGGATATTGAGGTTGGTCCAGTTAAGGTTGAGGTAATTTCTAAACTTCTCCTTTCAAAAAATATTAGAGTTATTAGGAGTTTTCTTGGACATGCATGCTTTTATAGGAGGCTCAGTAAAGATTTTTCAAAAATTGCAAAACTCATTTTCCAATTTATTGATGAAAGAGGTCTCCTTTGATTTTAGTTATGCATATTTCTCTATTTTTGAAACTCTTACAACCAAAATGATAAATGCCCATGCGGTAATTGTCCCTAATTAGTCTTTATCTTGTGAACTAATGTGTGATGCTAATAATACGGTTGTAGGAGCAGTTTTGGGATAGAGAGAGCAGAATGTGTTTCATGTCATCTATTATGCAAGTAAAACCTTATATGAGACTAAAATAAAATATACTACCATAGAGAAGGAGTTTTTAATGGTAGTATTTGTCTTTGACAAATTTAGACCTTACTTGATTATGACTAAAGTAACTATCTACACAGACCATTTTGCTATAAAGCATTTTCTTTCTAAATAAGATGAAAATCCTAGGCTAATTAGATGGATAATCCTCTTTCAGGAGTTTGATTTGGAAATCAAAGATATAAAAAGGAAAAAACTTGGTTGTTGATCAGTTCTCTAGAGTGGATCCTTTTGTATAACTTCCAGTTGAAGAAGCGATCAAGGAGATGTTCCTGCATGAATGTCTGTTGGTTGTTTCACACACTCCGTGGTATGTAGATTTGCTTAATTACTTAGCAGTTAATATCATTCCTCCGGATCTTTTGTATGCACAATAAGAAATTTTTTTGGTAATGTTAAACATTATTTGTGGGAAGAGCCTTTTTTTTTCAAAAAAAAAATATGTGGAGATCAATTGATTAGAAAATGTGTTCCTAAGGAGGAAACTCATGTTATCTTGACCCATTTCCATTCAAGAGAGGTGCGAGGCCATTTTGTCGTAATAGAACTACCCAAAAAGTATTACAATGCAGTTTCTTTTGGCCAATTCTCTTTAGAGATGCTTTCAATTTTGTAAAATCTTGTGATCGTTATCAAAGGAGTGATAATGTATCAAGAAAGCATGACATGCCCTTAAATAATATTCTTATATGTGATATGTTTGACATACAGGGTATTGATTTTATGGGATCCTCCCATAAATGTCTAAATAATACATATATTCTAGTTGCAATTGACAATGTTTCCAAATGAATAAAGGTTGTGGCATTACCCATTAATGATGCTAGGGAAGTAACAAGATTTCTAAATAATTATTTTACAAGGTTTGGAACCCTTTGAGTAATCATTAGTGATAGTAGTACCCATTTTATTAACATAAAGTTTGAACATATTTTGAAACAATATGGTGTCACCCACAAGATTGCCACTCCTTATTACCTCCAAACTAATGATTAAGTAGATATTTCTAATAGGAAGTTAAAAAGAATCCTAGCGAAGACTGTTAATACTTCTAGGAAAGATTGGACATCAAAATTGGATGATGCCTTCTAGGTTTATAGGACTACATATAAAACTCCCATTGGTATGTCCCCCTATAGACTAGTTTTTGGAAAAAAAATGTCATCTTCCTATTGAATTGGAACACAAGGCCTATTGGGTCACATAATTCCTTAATCTTGATTTTCAGCATGCAAGAAAGAAGCATCATTTTTCAACTCAATAAGTTGGATAAGCTAAGATTGAAAGCATGTGAGAGCTCAAGGCTATACAAAGAGAGGACAAAAAGATGGCATGATAGGAAAATTTGGAAGCGTAAATTTTCACTTGGTGAAAAGGTATTAGTTTATAACTCACATCTTCGTTTTTATTTTCTAGGCAAGCTGAATTCTAGGTGGAATGGTTCATATAAAGTGTACAAAATGCTCCCCTATGGAGTGTTGGAACTCATGAATGAAAATTAGGAGACCTTCAAGATAAATGAGCAGAAGGTCAAACACTATGAGGAAGGTGCATTTGAGGAATGCATCATTATGTTGTTAGAAGAATGGTAGGTAACCACCCATGGCTCTGCCTAACTATTGAGTGAAGGCAGTTAGGCACATGACATAAAACAAATGCTTTTAGGAGGAAACCATTTTTTTATTAAACTATTATGATTAATTATTTTAGGATATTATATGATTTTTATTCTTTTATGTATTTGTATATTTCTATTTTTTATGTGGATGTATAGAACTTATTTTTAAAACATTATTATCTTCTACCTCTAACATGTGTGTTTCATGTGAGTAGGTTAACCCAATGAGATAGGACTTCTTTTCCAATCATTAACATCCAACAAGGAAGACATTAAGGATATTGATGGGTTCTAAGTTTGAGGAGGAAAACCTTCTCCCTCCTTGGTGCAATATTTCAGGGAAGTACTTTTTACTCTTTGCTATAACGTATCTATGCATGTGTACAAGAGCTTAAGTTTGAGGAGGGAGACCTTCTTCCTCCTATTCATTTCTCAAAATTTTTTATCATTCCTTTTATTCTGTCTTACTTTTTATAGTGGTAATTAATTTTTCCAATTGAATTAACAAAATGGTAGAAGATTAAGTTTGAGGAGGGATATCTCCCTCCTCATTTTTTTTCTTCTAAAAATGGTTGTACTTTGTGATAACCTTATATGCTTGACTATTGGAATCCTAATAGATTTAGGATTTAGACATCTTTAAAATTTTGTGGCAAATGTTAACTGAATGTAATAACAACATGGAAACTTTTAATAAAAATAATTGTTAAATAGCTAAGTCATTGTCATCTTGTGTCACATTAGAGTAATTATAGCGAGGAATGAACCTAATTGAGTTTTCACTCAATCTCTCTCTTTGTTGAGTGGTTCTTCTCCGACTTGCATACTCTAGAACTTGCCTTGTAACCTTATTAAAGATTGTATAATTTTATTATGTAACAAGAAAATGATAAAGGAAAATTAGGCTTCTTTGTTTGGACTCAATTAGAATACCATTTGGTATCCCCTCTGAGCTTAATGGATTAAAAGTTACATTCTTTGATGCTCCTCAATTCATTGTTGTAATTTTAGGTACCCTTAGATACGTAAAGCAAAATTAATTGTTGGGGAAGTATGAGTGATCGAATAAAAAGAGAAAGATGAAAAAGAAAGAAAGGAAAAGTTTGGGAAAATAAAAAAAAAGTGTAAATTCATGAAACCCAAGAAAACGTGCTTCAAGTATAAGGGTAAAAGTCATTGAAGATATAATGAAAAGAAAACCTTTGTGATTTCTTTCTTCTTATATCATACCTAATTATATAATTCCCTTTGTCACGTTACAACCTTGGTAAAAACCTTTTGATTCTTATTTGTGATTTGAATTTTAGTGAAGATGTGAGGTTTATAGGTCAGCCTATGGTAGTGTACAATTGCGAGGAGTAGAGCGCTAATGATTTATACCCTCACACATTTGAGAGATGGTGGGAATAGTGATTCCCTGTGGCACTTGATATCAAGGAATTAAGATCCTAATTGGATTATTGTTAATTTTTCACATAATGGTAATTATACTTGGTTTTTGCATGTTTACTATGTGAGGTTCCTAGGTTTTATACTTGCTACATTCCCATTCCTTAGGATATTGCTTGAGGATAACCAATGTTTAAGTTCGGCGATGTGATAAACCACCATTCTATTAATTTATCTGTGTAAATTAGTTATAATTGTGGTATAATTTATGATTACTTAATTGTAATTCCATATAATTTTCTTTGTTTCTTTCAAGAATGGTCACGTACGGAGATAATCCAAAACTAGGCTAATTTTGTGTTTAAAAAAAGGAAAAAAGAAAATAGAAAGAACAAAGGAACAATAGAAGGACAAAAAGATCTTTTAACGAATTCGGCACAACTATGCCAACCCTAGGTGGTGTAGAAGATTATCCAAGTCAATCCTTATTAACCTAAAAGATAAGTTAGGTCAACCAAGTTTGTGGTAGAAAAAACTAAACTTAAGCCTATAAGAGGACAGTTATGCCTAACATCCAAACACTTGGAGATACTGGAATATCCTTTTCACTCCATCTTTCTTCTGGTATCCTTTTGTAGGATCTTGGAGGCTGAATTTCTTTCACAGTGCAAGTTGAAGCACTATATTTCCAACCTTGCCGACACTACAATTTTTTCATTCTTTTTTTTTTTAGAATTAGGATTATAGATTGTTTTGTTGAATTAATATGTTCTTGATTGTCTTATCTCTCTATGTGTAACTGGGGGATAGATGATCATACCACTCTTAATTAATAGAACTATAAGGTAAACCAAGTCTAAGGGTTTTGGAGGATATATCAGAATCCTTGATTTCTAACTGATTATTAATTTAACATGTCTGAATGTTCTTTATGCTTCTCTTAATTACATACTTAACATGATCATTGGGATAAGTAACTTAAGGAAAATAATATTATTATTGCATGATAATTGCATAGTAATAGAATAAGAATGGATGTTTAGAAATTGACTTTAAATCATTCATAAGGGAATTGGGATGAAATTGGATAAAGTTGTATAGGGAACCAAATCCCTATGTCTTTTCATAATTGAATCCATGTCTGTGTTCTTTTTCCTTTAAATTTCATATTCTTGTTTTCCCTTTTTATATTTATTTATTTCCAGAAAAAAAAACTCTTTCCTGGTGAGCTCAAAAGTTAGGATTCAATCATTCTTTTAAAGATTGTTGAAATAGTTTTTGTGGAAATAATACTAAGGGTTTCAAACACTCTCTTCTACACCGACGGGTGCACTTACTCATGGATAAAACTTTGTACGCACAAATGGAGTAATTTGTTATGACAGGTTTTTATGTACCTTGTTTTACACTTAGTGTAATTCTTAACTTTTCCAAGGATTGAACATAGCCTTTTGGACTGAAAAGGATGAACTAATATAAGATCCCTGTGTGAATCTCTATCGTTTATCTCTAAGTAGCGTCTACTACTTGCTTAGTTTTCCACTCATTCTCATTTGTGAAAGTGATTCAACTCCTTTCCTGATTTATTTTTTGTACTTTTAGTGTAACATTCATAATTTATCATAATGGACTCTCTAGGCTACAGATACTCTTTTGTAAGAAATAAGTATAAAAAAGAACAAAATCCAGAGAAATTATAAA
Source organism: Canavalia gladiata (assembly GCA_037954105.1). Classification (NCBI taxonomy): domain Eukaryota; kingdom Viridiplantae; phylum Streptophyta; class Magnoliopsida; order Fabales; family Fabaceae; genus Canavalia; species Canavalia gladiata. The sequence continues at coordinate 12,003,149 of CM075662.1, read as the reverse complement.
ATTTATAGCAAATGACAAAAACGCTTCTATACTAGGATAACACAAATAAATGTGTAGGAAAACCTAAAACAAATGTTAAAAGGCATTCTAAGGAATCATAATACATCAAGGATGATTAGAAAGTCATAGAAAATAATAGAAACAAAGAGAGGATGAAAAAGCCATTAGAAAACTCTGAAAATGCCTGAAACCCTTAGAAAACTCTATCTTCTGTAAGGGCTAAAATTTTCTCGAAAAAATGGAAAATGACATAAGAATGATTCGAGAACTAACCAATAAAAGTTAGAAACATTAGAGGAACAATTTGGGAACCTCCCATGAAATTTTGAGAAAAATTATTAAAATTCCCCTTGAAGGTCGATAAGGTAAGAAAATGCGAAGCAGAAGATAAGAAATGGACCCCGCCCCTCGAGCATGAAAATAAGCATGTGAAAAATGAGGTGGTGACTCACCATACAAGTCATCACTTTATTAATGTCATATGAGACAAAATATTAAATAGGAGAGATAAAATTAATTATAGTTAAAGTAAATTAGCTATGTTTATAATAAGTTAATCTTGATTTGTTTAGAATAATTAGTATTACACTAATCCTAAAAGGATAATTCCTTACATATACATTTATTTTAGAAAATGAAAATTACATGCAAATGTAACAAAATGTCCTAAAGTAGGAAATTAATTCCCAAATTGTCCTAGAATGGCCTTAGGCTTTCGAGGACTCATTTGCTTCATATTACATCTTCTAAAAATTTAGACAAATCCTCTAAACTCTCTCTAAATTCAAACTATTCCTAACCCAAAAAATTGACACTAAGCTTAAAGTTCCATCTTTGAGGTTTAAGTTAAATTAAGACAAATCCACCAAGCCCCACCACCAACACTAAGAGTTCTTGTGTGAACCATCAAGGAGGTGGAAGATCAATCATAAATACTCACCAAAACCATTATAAAAGTTTTCAACAAGTAGAGTTTTACCATATGTTTTCCAAAGTTTTTAATCTTAAATTTATGGTTTGATTTTCTTCTTTTTGGTAGATCATTCTCTAAGATCTATCCCTTTTATTTGAACTTGTTTGAGCTTAAATATGCCCTTGATGGTTAAATATGAGCATCACAAAGTTTTTAATGATTTTTGAAAGTTAAAGAGTAGTTTTCATAAATTAAAGTGATCCTATTAACCTTTGGAGCAATTTAATCAGTTAAAATTTTTTAAAACTAATTTTTGATGCTTTGGGATAGATTTGAGAGTTTATGAGAAAGGTTTTAAATTGTTCAAAGTAAGGGATGGATAGATCTTGGAGTAGATCTACACTTGTTTTCCTTGAAAAATGCTTTCTTTAAGATCTTTGTGTTCAAAATTAGAAACTTGTTTATACCTCTTCCTAAAATATTTAATCATGAATTTTTCTTTGATAATAGTGTAGATTTAAACCCATATGTTAAAAGTCTTAAAATATTAAAAAAAATTATGCAATAAAATTTATAAACTTAACTTAGACTTGGACTTAAAAATTACTATAAGTAAATGTAGAATTTTAGACCAAGAGATGAACAAATCATATAAGACCTTCCATGACCATGAATAAAGATATGGAGTTAGGATAAATCATGAATGGAGATGTACCAAGTGCTAAACTTCATGATACCAATGTCAAGTGGAAAAAAATTGATGAAAGGACCTTTGTTTTAGTCACCTATGACATTTGGCCTTTTTCCATGCAATTAGGTAACCATGAGTTGAAAATTTTAATTAAGGTGTAAAGAGGAGCCTAATCAAGTGCAAGGAAGAAATTATAATTTTGGAAGAGACTAGGAACTGGTGGAGTGATCATTTATCCATAATGGTTGAAATTGGGGAACACATGTTAAAATCTTGCTAGAATTTAAGGATGAATCTAAATATGCTTAAGAAGATTATTAGAAATTAATTATGGAGTAAAGAAAGCAAGGTAAGTATTTTGTCACTCACTCAAAGCAAGGAGGAAAAGCCCTAAAAATTTCTAAGGGTGGTATAAACTAATAGCCTAAGTCCTGTTTATTGTAAATCAACTTTTAGGAGAAGAAAAATTGAACCATAATACCTTAGGACTAAGACATGTGCCACCTAGGTAGTAAGTAGGAAAAGTAGGCTAGTTTCAATGTTGAAAGATAACTAAATAAGACATGAGTAGGAAACTTTAAATTCATAAGCAAGGAGGAAAGTAAGAAGGTTCATTAATGGATCAAACTTAACTAGCCATGTGATTAGTCAAAAAGCATAAAAGTTATAACACTTAAAATTGAATTAATTAAGTTGTGCATAAGACACTCAATTTAAGGAATACAAAGAGTAAATAAATAAAAAGGTCATTTGGCCAACTAGAGAACAAATCCTATATATCATAATGTTACATTAAAAATATTAAGAAGAACTTAATCTTTGAGAAAAGGAAATTTTGAAAGGTAACTTAGAAGGATGAGTGAACTAAAATCCTATGAGTGAATCATCATAATCTTATGAAATATTCAAGTTGGACAAGCTACTGGAGGAAGTTTACATGTTGTCCAAGAAAATAACATCAAACTTAATTAATAAAGTCTTGATTAGAAGATTAGTTTCTATTTAGAAATATCATGTCAACTTGTTGTATTGTTTTATGAGTATATAAAGATGTATTAAAGTGTATGGATAATACTCTTGATTTCTTAAACACTAATATATTATATGATGTTCATGTATGGATGATGATGTGAAAGTAGTTTGAAAATATAGACTAAATGTGCATGACATATTGATTGGATTGTTTGAGCATGCATGTTATCTAAAAGCTTTTAAAAGGAACCTAATTAACTAAAATATACATAAAGAAAAAAATTATGTGAAAATCTAATACTACTTTTAATGTGCCTTGTGCAAATTTAGAAGGTGAAAGGTCTTTCTAAGATGGAGACAAAAGGGTTCTCCAAAAATCCTTCTATTATTAAGTGTCAGGTCTTTAATGTTTATGATGGTGACGACCATCAAGGAATGAGATCATGTCCTAAGAATAGAAGGTAGAGTAGCAGAGCCGGTGAAAAGATATTGTTTGACTAAGTAGTATTGTATGTCTATGTTTTATATTATCACTAGGAGAGTAATAGGGGAAATAAAAGAATCATGTTAAGGTGTAGATGAGATGATAGTCAAATGATATGTGTGATAGGATCTTAAAGGTTTATGAGACTTTTGTAACTTGTGTGCTTAATTAGAAACTAGTTCTTCTTTATGTAAAAGAAATCCACTTCAGCTGAAGTTTTTGAAAGATTAAAAACAAACTTGTATGCATGACATGTTTTCTAATAAACTGAAGTTGCTAGAATGGAAGTGATGTCACTAACCCTAGGATAAAATCATATTGTGAAACCTAGTTTCTCACCCCTTTGCCATCATTTTCTTCATAGACTCCACTAATGCCATTCATGGAGGCGATGATGTTCGTAAAGAGTGACAACATAATTAAGTGGTTAGAGCCTTGAAACTATCACAGTTGGATCTCTACAAGGGATTTTCTCTCGTCGAATAATGTACATTTTGTAATATAACCATGAATAACTGTATACTAAATTAGTAGTATTAGTTTATACTTTATTGGAGGTAATTTGAATATGGTAGTAGTAATTATATATGTAATTAAGTATGTAAAGACACTAATGCCTTAACTTAGCTAAGTATGTATAAATATGGACTGTATAAATACAAAGTTTTGTATAACTTTTGTCATGCTTGTAATTGTGATAAGTTGCATTATTTCTTATTAATGAAGTATAAAGTAGTAAAAGTAACATGGACCATTAATGTATTAAACAGAAAAGAGGACGTTTGTTTATTTATTTTCCACTACGATAGTTATTTCAACGAGACTTGAATTTTATACCAAAGTGTTTTTAAACAAACTTACCGCATTTTCCCTAATAGTTATTTTCTATAAATTCCATATCATGAAGTAATAGTTTATTAATGGAATCGTGTGTACGACTTAAGTGTAAAAATAGACTTCATTTTTAAGGTGTTACACTTAGTAACAATTTTGATGGTCTTGAACTAGAAACAAATTTCTTAATTTTGAAAGAGGTTTTATGTGTTTTCCTTTTATAACATGCCTCACACAGGAGATTGGTTTTAAAGGATATCTTGGAATACCCTATATAAGTTTTTTTTTTTTTATAAAGTTTGGAAATTTGTTTAAAGTTAGCATGCCAAGTTTTTTGCTCCAAATTCATCATTCATTACTATTTGAGAAAAGATATGTTAAATTTTGCCTATTTAGTTCATCAAGATCAATTTTATACTTATTGTTATGTCTATTTTCAATAAAGAGCATTTATTAGTTAAATCTTTGAATTATATATTTATCTTTGTCAAAGAAGATGCTACAATCATTACTGCAAAATTGACTTACACTCAGTTGATTATGCATAAAATTATTGACACAAAGGATATTATTAATAATGGATATGTTGTCCATATCGATTTTATCTTTTCTCATGATTTTTCCTTGTTGGTTGCCTCCAAAGGTAACATTTCTCCCTTAAATGGCTCTAGTTTTAAGAATAGATCTTTCTTTTTTCATGTGTCATGACTATTTAGGTACCATTTTGGGGGTTCCTACTTTCTTACTATGGATATCTATAAGAGGAATAATCATGGTGTTAGGTATCCAGATTTTTTAGATCCTTTCTTGTTAGTTTTATTTACATTTTTGTTTATTCTTGTGGTATCACTTGGACGTTGTATGTTTTACCTTCCTATAGAAGGTGCAAGAACAAACTAGACAAAAGAAATATTTTTGAACTTACAAGAATTTATGTTTTCAAATCCCAATTTTTATTTGTCACTTGGATATCTACTATTTTTTAATATTCAATTTAGGTTAGCAGTGTCATTCACTAATTTGGATAAATCACTTGTAAGTTCATCTATTTTCTTCTAAAGCTTTGACATTTTATTAGACGACTAATTTTTATTTTCATTTTTGGATTTCTTCAAAGAATCAATCATAAGATGACTCAATTTCATCAATCCCATGTGATATGCCTTAATACTCTAAACCTTTTTTTTTTTCTTTTTCAACATATTTTTCTCTTAAGTTCAAAATATTTGATTAGAAAAACATTTGAAACATTGAGAAGATTCTTGTAAGCTTCTTCTAATTCACTTAGTTCATAGTGTACCTCCCTATCTATGATTATGTTTTCCATTAGACCAATATGTGCAAACTTTATAACTTTTCGTTCTTCATTAGAGTTGTCACTATCAAGATCTTTTCAAGTGGACGAAAGACCTATTTTTTTTTTTCTTCTTCTTCTTCTTTGTAAGTTTTCTAGAGTCCTCTTTTACATTTGGCCATTCATCCTTGCTATGACTAGTTTTTCTACATTCATAACATACAACATTAGACTTTTGAGAATTACTTTCCTTAATAAATTTCTTACCTTAATGTGAAGACTGGTAGGGCTTCATTCCTTTCCTTTTTCTTTTTCATAATGATTTTCATATGCCTAAATATGAAAGATAAGTCATCATTTGTGTTGTCATTGTATTCAAAGTATTCCAAACTTTTTGAAGAATGTTCAACCTTTATTTCTTTACGGACTTATTTCTATGATTGATGCTTAGACTTTAGGGGAATGACTTTTTATTTCTTTTTAAGATTAACATTATTCAGTTCAGCCTCACAGATCCTAAGAGATCCAAAAATCTCATCTAGCTTGAAGGAACTAAGGTCCTTTTATTCTTCCATGGTCGTGACCTTGAGTCTCTATTGTATAGGTAGACTCTTAAGGATATTTCTTTCTTTTTCTTCATGATTTCCTAGGGATTTCACATCATTCATGATTGTTTGAAATCTTTCAAACATTTTATCTATTAATTTATTTTCTTCATCTTAAATATCTCATACCAATGAATTAGAAATCTTATCTTAGACTTCTTTTCTTGTTTTGTTTCCTAATGAATAGGAGATAAGGTATTCCATATCTTTTTAGCGAACTACACCTGTAGACTTTATCGACTTGTTTCTACAATGAACATATGTTAACTAAATTTTAGCTCTAGCATTTGGTTGAACTTTGTTGGTTTGATCAACCATCCATTATTCCTTTGTAATCTCAATCTCATGAGTGTTTATGGTATTGCAATCACCATTCTTTATTACATTTCAAAGACTATACTTGGTAGACTTTATGAACATCTTCATACAATCTTTCTAGTAAAGGTAGCCTTCTCCAAGAAATGTTGGTGGTCTACTAACTGAATCTTCTAGAATAAGTTTCTTGCCTGATTTTATCATATCTATTGGATCATATGTCCTCTTAAATTGTTAAGATTCTCAACCTAAGATGCTGAACTTTGATACCAACTAAGAAAAAGGTATTAGGATAATCAAGAAAGGGATGGTTGAATTCATTTATTTTCCTTTAAAATTAATAGGAAATATTTAATTAAAAAGGTAAATACCAAATATTAAGACATAGAAAGAGGTGAGAAAAAAATATTTATGCCAAAGGATTATATTGGTTCACCCTTACAAAACAAGGACTACATCAATGTCTCTTCACTTTAGACCTTAATATTATTTAAGACTGAACTGTCACTTTAGTCTCTCACTTTGTTAGCATGTTTCATTTTAGTCCACGACTTGAAAAAGTTAAGCCGTTAGTCCTTAACATTTCACTCTGTGTTTCACGTTAGTCTTAGGGATCATTTTCTGTTGACGACGTGCTGATGCATGACGTTAAATGCCAATGTGGACAGCCAGGTGGAGATTAAACGGTATCGTATTGTCGCATCCATGGATTAAAATGTTTAACAATTACTTGGATGGAAAACATATTCTGGGATTGGCGATTACATGCTTGTATCAGTTTTTGGAAAAGGAGAAAGAAAGCACTTTCTATTTAGGGGTTCCTGTTGCTAATATTAAAGTTGAAATAAATCAGGTATTTGCGCTAACTTCAACCATGAAATTTTGTGTTGTTCTGTGGCCATTCATGGGATTTGTGTAGGTTAGGGTTTTTTGGAATGTTGGAAAATTTTGGAGTAATTTTTTATGCCAACATTGGGAATGAAATTTTCGACATTGTTGAATGATAGTGTTTATTTATTGTATAAGATTGGTTTACATGTGGTCCCAATTTGTGTCCTAAATTTTTAAAATGCTTGTGGTCTCTGTGTCTGATTCCTGATTGGTACTAGTACTCAAATCCTTGTGGTCCCCAAGTCTGCGAGTCCCCTGAGTCTAATTGGTATGAGTTTTAAAATGCATGTGGCCTCTGAGTCCCTCATTCAATGATTGGTACGAGTTTTAAAATGAATTTATTATATTGGTCATTCATTCTAAATTTTATTTATTTATGTTGGTGTAATACTTAACTTTATTTATTCATCATGGTGGAAACTTTGTTGAGGAAGATGGATGAGTGAAGTATAAATGGGGCAATATGGAAGTTTGGGAGGACTATGATGAGGACACTTTGGATGTGTTCAGTTTAAAGAAATTTGGTATTTCACTTGGTTACCATAATGTGAAAAATGTTTATTGGTTGGATCCTAGTTTGAGTTTTCGTGGTGGCCTTAAAATTTTAGAGCTTCATATTGATTTGTTAAATATTGTACATGTAGCAAAGATAAATGGGTGGAAAATGGATATCTACTTTGAGTATTCAGTGAATGATGCTGCAGACACAAGTTTTGATACAAAGTGTTGAGGAAGTTGAAGGTGGGGAATTTGAGACTGGTGAGGGGGCTAGGCAGGGGGTTGAGGATGGAGAGGATTTTCCTGATATTGATCCTACATATGGTGGGCATGGTGCATTTATAGATGGTAAAAAAGAGGGTGCTACTGCTGTTGGTGAGGGGGTTGAAGGTGAAACAGTTAAGAGGAGTGTGCAGTTAGAAACAAGTAAGGATGATGAACATGTTGAAGCTAATCATGAGGGTGTTCATGTTGAATCAATTGAAAATGCTGGTGTTGAAGTTGTTGACAAAGGTATTGGGGTTGATAGTGATGTTATTATGAAGGAGAAGAGAACTTACATGACTAGGGGGCAGAGAAAGAAAGTTACAGTAGATTAAGGTGAAAGTCCTAGTCAAGTAGTAAGGGAGAGAAGCAAGGGAGTAAGGAATGAAGGAAAAAGTATTGAAAAAGTAAAAAGTCCTACAAAAAGAACAAGAAGTCCTACCAATGACGTAAGGGAGAAAAGAAAAAACATTGAAAAAGAAAAAAGTCCTGCAAGAAGAATAAAAAGTCTTGAGAAGGAAGTAAGGAAGAAATGCAAAAGTGCTGAAAAAGAAAATAGTCCTAAAAGAAGAACAAGAAACCCTGGTATGGAAGTAAAGGAGAAAGGGAAAAGTGCTGAAAAAGAAAAAAATCCTAGAAGAAGAACAAGAAGCCCTGCTAGGGAAGTAATGGAGAAAGGGAAAAGTGTAAAAAAGCAAAAAAATCCCTAAAAAAATAGTTTAAAACATAAGAAGAAGTACAAGGATTTCAGAAAAAGTTGCAGATAAAGAAAGGGAGAAGTTGCAGAGTCCTCCTAACAAGTCTGATAGAAGGAGAGGAAAGGAAAAAGTTGTTCAAGTTGAGGTTAGTCCTCCTAAAAAGTGTGTCAACAAGAAAGGAAAAGAATTGGTTATTGAGATTGAAGGTAGTCCTCTTAAAAAATCTAACAATAGGAAAGGAAAAGAAAAGGTTCTTAATGTTGAAGTTCCTTGGTGTGATGAAATTTCTGGTGATAGTGATGAGGATTTTGAGTGTTTGGTGGATGAAGCATCTAATGATAGTGATGATGGTATAGACAATGTGACTGAAAATAGAACTAATGATAGTGATGAAGACCACTCATGGAGATTCGAAGAAATGAAAACTCCTATTAATTCAGATGATGAAGAAAGAGATAGGGAGATAAACCCACAATGGAATAAGGAGTCACCATTTGTGCATATTCAGTTGGAACTTGGAATGGAATTTCCAACTATTCAATCCTTTAAGAAAGCTGTAAAGGATTATGTAATCCAACTGGGTAGACAAGTGTCATGGGTAAAAAATGATAAGGTATGAGCACAGACAAAGTGTCATGAGCAAAACTGCAAGTGGGAGATTTTCTATAGTTACAGTAATGTCATCCATTGTTTTCAAATTAAAACATTTGATAATGAACATACTTGTGGGAGGGTGTTTAAAAATAAATAGGCTTCACAAAGTTGGGTAATTGGCAAACTTGTCAAAAAATTGAGAAAGGACAAAGACATGAAGCTTGCAAATATCATTGACTACTTTAAACAAAAGTTTGGAGTTCATATTGACATGACAAAGATCTGGAGGTCAGTGAAACAAACCAAGGCTATCCTACAACAAAGTGAACAAGAGAAATATGTCAAATTATGCGACTATTGTAATGAATTGTTAAAGTGGAATCTTGAATCCACTGTTAAGATGGAAATAACACCACAAGCAGATGGCCCTCCATAAAGAGGGATGTAGACCACTTATAGGCGTTGATGGAGCATTTTTGAAAGGATACTATGGTGGGGGTACTTTTTTCTGGTGTTGGGAAAGACTCAAACAATCATATTTGGGTGATTGGTTATGCTATTGTGGATGTGGAGAATAAAGAAAACTGGACTTGGTTCTTAGATCTATTACATCAAGACCTAGGAGACCATGTGTAATATGGATGAAATTTTATTTCAAACTGTAAACACCCATTTATGTCTGAGGCCCCGATTGTAAAATTAATCAAAAAACTCACTAATTTAAATAATAAATAAACCAAACCAAAAAAGCAGAAAATAAACAAAATAAAAAGATCTGGAAAATTAAATAAATACTAAAACAATAAATATTAAAACAAAAGAAGGTGAAAGCAAAATAAAAATAAAAATCTCAAAATTAAAAAAGGAATTACACAAAACAAAAGTAAATAAATTAAATAAATAAATATACATGATAAATCTGAAAAAAATAAATTTGAGAAAAACAAAATAAAAATAATAGTAAAAAAACAACAATAAAAACAAATAATTAGAAAAATTAAAATATGAAAATATAATAAATAAAATTCAAAAAAAAAACAAACAAAAAAGTCAAAAGCAAAAATTTAAAATCAGAAAATTAATTCTTTTTAATAAATAAAATTTTGGAAAAGAAAATCTGGAAAAATAAAAATAAAATCATTTTAAGGAAAATAAATAAAATTCAGAAATTAAAAAAAAACTAAAATAAGAATTTAAAGAAAAACTGGAAACATGAAATTCAAGAATAATAAATAAAATTGAAAATACAAATATGGAAATAATTCAAAGAATACAAAATTAAAAACAAAATCTGAAATAATAAAAATTAATCTGAATTTAAAGTAACAGAAATTAATAAAAAGCAGAAAATCAAAAGATCAAAAACATAATTTTAGAAAAGAATTAATTAAAGGAAAGTAACAATTTCTGAATAATTTAACATTAAAATTTGGGAAATTTTAAAGGAAATGCTGAAAAATTAATTAAATAAAATTCTGAAAAAATTTCTGGAAAATGAATTAATGAAGAAAAAATAAATAATAAAAAAAGTGAAAAAGGGCTTCTGCTGGATATAAAAGCTCAGCAGAGAAGGGTGGGGGTTTTTTTGGGCTGGGACCGAGATAACTGCTTTCTCTGCAAAATTGGAAGAAATTTTTGCTCAAAGGAGGGTGAGGGAGGAATCAGAGTAAGCTCAGGAAGGGTTCCTCGCTCGTCGATTCCGAATTCGAATTATAAGCTCTTTGGGGGATTATCGCCGGAAAGGGAAGTACAGAGATCACCGACGTCGCCTTCTTGTGGCTTCACAGAGGTTAGTTTTATCACCATTCTTGGATTAGGATTCTATGCACCAGTATATTAGAGAGAATTCTTGAACTGATTCTGTGGTAATCTTGAATTGTATTCGGATAATTTCTGCTTAATCTTCAAGAAAGATTTGATTCCTTCTAATCATAATTGAACATGTTAAACGCGACCCCTTAACAAAGAGAATTGAGCGAGAAAAATCGGCACCCTGTGATAACGAATGCATCCTCACAGAGTGTACGCAGTTCATGAGTTAGTTTTACACTGTATGCCAAAAAAAAAGAACCGAATTTCGTCGTATGCAGGAGGAGAAATGTCCATCTGTAAGACTTATTAGAAGCAAAGAGGCAATCAGGTTAGCCTTTTAATTTTTGATAGGCAAAACATAAAGCATGGGGAGCAACTCAACTGGTGGAGTGCTCATTCCCCCATAGTCCGAAGATTGGGTTCGACACCCATGAAGCATAATGTGCGTATTTTAATTTGCACCATCAAACCCTTATTATGCAGCCAGTTATTAGGATGATCATACATGTTGATGCTTCCCACCCTTTTGGCACATAAATCAGTTTAGGGGAATGACCTTATTACCCCTAGCAAAAACTCAAAATGCCTAGTCTACCCCAGGACAAGTAATTACCTTAATACCCTCAGAAAATTAATTAAAATTTCTAGAAATTCATAAAAATAATAAAAATTACAGAAATTCATAAAAATAATAAAAATTACAGAAATTCATAAAATAATTAAAAACTGCAGAAAATTCAAAAATTAATAAAAATTTCTAGAAATTAATAGAAAAATTCAAAATTTCCATAAATTCATAAAAATAATAAAAAAATTACAGAAATTCCTAAAAATAATTAAAAACTGCAGAAAATTCAAAAATTAATAAAAATTTCTAGAAATTAATAAAAAATAATAAAAATTACAGAAATTCATAAAAATAATAAAAATTACAGAAATTCATAAAAAATTAAAAATTTCCAGAAATTAATAAAAAATTTAAAATTTCCAGAAATTAATAAAAAATTCAAAATTTCCAGAAATTAATAAAAAATTCAAGATTTCCAGAAATAAATAAAAAATTCAAGATTTCCAGAAATAAATAAAAAATTCAAAATTTCCAGAAATTAATAAAAAATTCAAAATTTCCAGAAATTAAGAAAATTAATAAAAAATTCCAGAAATAAAAAATTCCAAAATTCCTAAATAATTCATAAAAAAATTCTTTAATTCCTAAATAAATTCAAGATTATCAAGTATTCTCATAAAATTCCTTAATTGATAAATTCCCTCTTAAATTTCTAATAATTATTTGTGTCTTGTGTTTTTCATTCATCGTTATTCAAAAATAAAAATATTGTTTTGTGATTCTTAATCTCACGCGACGAGCTCTAAGCACGAACTGGTAGCTTTTTCTGCTGTTCGTTGTTTAGAGATTCGTTTGGGTCCAAGTGCAGCCGTAGTTGTCTTGGGCCTTGTGCATATGTGGATTAGGGTTGCCTTTCCTTTTTACAAAATAAAAACCTAGCTCATTCTTATTCCACGATTTTCAAAATAAAAAATCTTGTTTTACGATTCTTAATCTCACGCGACGAGCTCTAAGCACGAACTGGTAGCTTTTTCTGCTGTTCGTTGTTTAGAGATTCGTATGGGTCCAAGTGCAGCCGTAGTTGTCTTGGGCCCTGTGCATAGGTGGATGAGGATCGCCCTCCTAATAATAGTTTTTAAAAATAGTCAAGCTATTTTTACTTTCCAAGTAGCTCCGAAGGTCAAGCCTTCGAGCACATTTCAAACACTCTTTGAAACACTTTCAAAAGTCAAGCTTTCAAAACATAACTAGAACTACGTAAGCCTTGAGTTTCCCATTGCACCGGGGAATACGTAGGAGCAGGATCAAGTCCTGTCAGGCTAACCTCTATCAAAATTTATTTTTCACACTAATTAAAGGAATCAAACGATCTCCAAAATCACACACTCAATTTAAGGGTACTGTTCTTCGGAACAGGCGAGTGGGGTGCCTAACACCTTCCCCACTCGTAACCGACTCCCGAACCTAAATCTCATCCAGGGTTTTTCCATATCTTTTTCCCTTAAATAAAAATTTGGTGGCGACTCCACATCATTAAAATCAACTTGTTCAAAATTTTAACGAGTTCGTCGTCTCGTCGGAATTACGGTTGCGACACAAACATGTGGAAGGTATCTTATTTTCATGCACATCATATACATAAATTTGCAGGATAATAAGTGATTAACTCTTAGGGACCAATATGACACTTTTAAAATTTTTTAGGGACTAATATGATTTTTTGTAACAGTGTCTGAGACAAGCTATACATGATGTCATGCTAGCTGATCCACAAAGGTTGTGTGTGGCATATGTGGAAAAATTTTTCTAAACAATGGAAGTAAAGTATCATGAGATTTCTGTTATAGGAATGTGCAAGACCAATGGAGCCTCACCAATTCCTTAGAAACATGAACACATTAAAGCTGAAAAACTCAAAGGCTCATGGCTATTTGGCTGAAAATCCAAAAGAATCTTGGACCAAAGCATACTTTTCACCATGGCCAAAAGTTAACAATATTTGCAATAACAATTGTGAAGTCTTTAATGCAAAAATCCTAGCAGTTAGAGAGAAGCCAATAATTTCAATGTTAGAGGAAATTAGGATGATGATCTTTAACACCATCATCACAAATAAGTTGAAATTGGCCAGACACATTGGGCACTTACCACCAATTCAACAAAGCAGATTGGAAAAGCTAAAAAAAGTATCAAATAAGTGGACAGATACGTGGTCAGGTATTATTACTCCATCTCTTATAATTTGTTTCTTCTTTATGTCATACTTACATCATTGGTTAATAATGTAGGGGATGATGTTGGACACAAGTTTGAAGTCCATTGTTGGGCCACATAGGATTGTTGTTAATGTAGGAATTCAGAGTTGTATATGTTGATTCTAAGAGCTGATAGGTTAATTGGTTAATTACCTTACATGTATTAATGCATGTTACATCCAATCAATATCATTTGATTAAAATCTTAAACTGAATTTTCCTAGGAATGCCATGTGAATATGCCATAACTGCTATATCATATAAGAATGAGAGACCTGAAGACCATTGTCATGCATGGCTCACAATGGCCTCATATCAAGCTACCTATGCAAACCATATTGAGGCATTGCCTAGACAAGAGTATTGGGACCACATCAATTAAACACCACTTGTTCCACCAACCATTAAAAAAAAGACCTGGAAGACCTAAAAAGCAAAGGAGAAAGGATGCCAACGAAAAAATTGTCAGTCAACATAAACTGAAGAGGAAATTAAAGGATTTTACATGCAGTGTTTGTGGTGAAAAAAATTATAATAAGCAAACATGTCATGTAGCCAAGAAGCAAAGGCTGGAACAGATGCAAGATGCTATTGATGGGTCACAACCACTTGCCATTGTTGTAACAACTGATGTTGCTGCTGCTGGACTAGGTGAAGTTCCTCCTACTGGGCCAGGTGAGGGCTTTGTTATTGGGCTAGGAAAAGTTTCTATTGTTGGGCTAGCTCAGATTTTTGCAACTGGGCCAGCTGAAGTTTCTGTTGTTGGGCCAGCTGAAGTTTCTGTTACAGGGCTAGGTGAAGCTGCTGTTGGGTCAAACATTTCTAGCACATTGCAAACAAGTGGTGATGCAGTTGGACCAGCTTGTGCAGCTACTGAAAATTTATATGCCACCAACCTCTTCAGGCCAAAGTTGATAATTAGGAAGGTTAGGTCATCATCTACAACAGAGACAACACAGGTTCTAAAGGAAACTTCTCAACCTCGACAAGGCAGCTCACCTCCAAATTCTCCATGTCCACACATTGATGAATCCAACACCGCTACTAAGTTTATGCCAACACCTACTTTAAGGGATCCAAGACATTAATTTGGAATTAAACTACTAACTTTTGTAGGCCACCGATAGGCCATTTATAATGTATTACTTTTTATTCTGCTTGAACATGTATTGCTTTTTGTTTTTGTTTTGTTTACAATTGTTGTTCTTTCTAATTGGCCAACTGTTGTACTTTCTGATCATTATATAAATTCCAAGCAGATTTTGGCTGTCACACCTATTAGCATTTCTTAATTACATTATCGTTGATAAGTTTTGCACAACCCATGAAACATAAACAACCTTATTCAACAAAGACATTTCGTTTTTCACTTATACTTCACATATTAATACATGGTTGCCTTTTTGAAACAGAGTTAACATTACATTTACTCAGCTCCCTCATTCATCCCAACCTAGTTCTTCAAAATGATACCTATAAAAAATGCAACCAAAAAAACCATTAACCCTATCCCTACCATCACTATCACATTTAGTATTCTAACTTCACTATCTAAGTCATTCAGCTTCTTTGACACGTTCTTCATCCATCCTTTGTGGGTACATTCAACATTGTTCATTGATGTAGCTTCATTGTCTCCTCCAACAGTATCATTAAACCACATGAAAAATCCACAATGTTCATTCACTTACACATATGATTAAGTGTTAAATAAACTCTTCAAAACATACAAAATGTAACCTAGGAAATCAAACCCCCTTACCTTCATTTTTGGGTAGCCATAGTACAACTTTCCAGGATTCTTTTCAAATCCTGAAACCTTTATCACATATCGGAATTTGCAGTGGCATATCACTAGGTCATTATCGTTTTCTATTAGGTGTGACATTCTTGACTCCATACTTCGTACGGACCTTCTATCGTTCAACCCTAACATCGATTACAAATCAATTCAATGGCTGAATTTAGGATTCACATATTACAAATCAATTGAAAAATCTAGGGTTTGAAAAATGCAAAGGGATGCTTTCTAAAATCTCAAATCTCAGACCATTGGAGACAACAACGTTTAGAAGCAATATTTTATTAGTGTGGATACAATAAGACGTCGTTTAATGTCCACCTGGCTATCCGAATTGGCATTTAACGTCACACTTCAGCATGTCGTCAATAGAAAATGATCGCAGGGACTAACATGAAATACGAAGTGAAATATCAAGGACTAACGACTTAATTTTTTTAAGTCAGGGACTAAAATGAAATGTGCTAACAAAGTGAAGGACTAAAGTGATAGTTCACTCTGTTATTTAATAAGCCTTTTCAAGGTAACCTAGGAAATTTTGTGAGTAAAGAAAATACCTTTAAGATATAATTTTTTTTTATAAATTTTAAGTAGAGATAGTAAGAAAAAGATGGAATTTGTTAGATTTTTGACTACATTGTTCTCTTTGTCTTTCCTAATGTCTTAAGTCTTCTATTTATATGTGTGTTTCAAACTGAAGATCATTGAAGTCTTGGTACGACATGAACTTCTAATTAATAATGATTGAAGATGAGAATGGAGACGGAAAACTAACTTTATCAAGAATAAACTTTGACCGTCTAATATGTATTTCTTCACATATTTGAATTTCTTAATTCATCTTATCACAAAATTTTATAGTTGGAAATTATTTTTATAATGTAACCTTTTTATGATGTTTCTTTTCAAAAAAATTGGTCACACCATATATTGGAAGATTTAAATTTGTAACCTTTTTTATAATGTTTCCTTTCTAAGAAATTGGTCATTGGAAGATTTAAATTTATTTGTATTTTAAGTAGTTACTTTATTCGGACGAGAATGTAAACTTTTTTCAGATGCCTTTCTATCTATCAAACCAAATGGTTCTTCGTTAAACTTTTATTATACAATATACTTCTTAAGAATATTGCGAGTTAAACTTTATCTTGTCAATGGATCTTCTTCTACCATTTTCATTATTCAAACTAAAATTGTTACTGAAATAAGACTATTTATTGAATCTACTGAAATAAGACTATTTATTGAATCTTAATATCTTTGTAAAATCATCAAAATCTTAAGATGTTAAAACTCTAATTCAAACTCTTTGTAATAATTAGGAATTCAAATTATATTCCAGTGACAAGAAAAAGTATCATTAATTCTAGATGACTTATTACATATCATTATGTTTTGATGTTTAAAATTGTATGTTAGATGTGAATATAAGATTCAAATTATTCTTGGTAGTCTTGAAACAATGTGTATCCAATAAAAATATAAGTAAATTTCAAAACTATATTTTTTAAATCTAGTTAGGTTATATAAATTTAACTATAGATAGAAAATATACAAATTTTGGATCATTCTAGTTCATGATTTATTTTTAAAATAATTAAATTTTTAACACCAAATATTTATAGTTTAGAAAAATGAAAAAAAAAATTCAAATTTATATTCAAGCTTCTAACTATTATGTTGTTAATTATGTCATATATTTGATGGTTTTTTTTTAGTAAATTGTCACTTTTATCCTTCATTTTGTTAATGTTTTTTATTTTTATCCTTGACTTAAAAAAAAACTAGAATGTTAGTCCCTTATTTTGTCATTTGTGTTTCGGATTAGTTTCTAGGATCAATTTTAATAAACGGAATGTTGATATGTGATATTAAATGTCATGATGTCAGTTCAGATATGCCTTAAGGTTTAACAAAAAAGGATCAAAGAAGTTGCGTTGGTAAAGATGAAGCATTTGAATATTTATTTATCGGCGTTGTGGAAACAAAGATAAAGATGAAGATAGGTATAATACTATGAATGAGATGTAGAAGTCCATAATATATTATACGATGTTGTTAGGTATAGTTGGACATCTAACATGATATTTAACAGTAAAAATCAACATTGTTTATTAAAATTGACCCTGAGATCAGTGTGAAACTCAAATGACAAAGTTAGAGGCCAACGTCCTAATTTTTTTAAATCAAGAATAAAAATAAAACATGTTAACAAAATGAAAAACGAAAGTGATAGTTTACTATTTTTTTAGTGCATGTTAAAGATATTTCTAATTAAAATAATTTTTTTTTAAAATATAAATATTACTAAAATAAATTTGATATTTATATTTATATATATATATGATAAAAAATTAAACTTTTATTAATATGCTTAAGAAATATAACTATTTACTCATTGAGACTATTACTTTTTACACTTTTTTTTATTAATTGCATCTTTTTTTAATAACTTTTATTTTTAAAGCTATTTTTTTAAATATATAAATATAATTTCATAATTTAAATTTTAAAAATGTAAAAGCATATTTTAAAAGTTTAAATATTGAAAGTATAAAGTATATTTTTAAAATTTATATTTTTAAAGCATATTTTATTTAAATATAAAGTAATGCTTTTAGATCTTAAATTCAAAACATATAAAAATATACTTTAAAAATTTTAATTCTGTAAGCATATTATAGAAAATATATTTTATACACTTAAAAAGAATAAATTGAAAAAAAAAAAGAGAGGACGTAATTAAAAAAATACAAAATATAATGGTACGAAACTATAAGGACCGACTCATGAGGAATATTCTTTAAAGGGTAAGCAAATATTCCTTAATACTATTTGTTCCAAACTAACCCAAAGGCTGACGCATTCATAGTTTGTGGTTGATCATAGAAGATAGCTTCTGTCATTTAGCTACACCTCATCTATATCTTAAATTTATAAATAGCTCAGCTTCCTCATACTTTCAACCTTATTGTTTCCAATCAAACGGTGATTAAGCTTAATAAATTGGGTATGTTTTACTTTAATATAGAAAGAAAAGATCATTAAATATTTAGGATAAAACTTAAGTTTGGTATTATATATTTTTTTAGTATTGTTATTTAATTAAAATTGAATATTTATTTTGATAACTAATATCAACATTTAATATTCATTTATTATCTAGATAAGGTATTAGAGAACAATATAAAAAATCTTGTAACAGTAAATCTAAATTTTATTCAAAATTTGCATTTTTTCTTGCTATGGAGGAGTAATTCTTTTCTACATGTTATTATTATTTGCATGAGCCGAGGCATTTATTAAATGTAATTTTTTATTTGATGGTTTATAAAAGTTACAATCTCTGATTCTCTATTTAAATGTAAAGTAATCGGAATTTGATCTATTAGGATTATTGATTTTCTAATTTAATTCTCATCAATTGCGTTTAATATCTTTTTAAATGAGATGATTCATTAGATTTATTAATCAAACAAAAAAGTAATTTTGGTATTTGTTACAATTATGGGCCAGGACAAAGCCGTGATACAATTTAAAAAAAAAATCAAAAATTTAGATATTGGTTTTTTCATCCCTTTTTTCTATTCACACTTCCTTTTTATTGTTTTTATCTAATTTTAAATTTTATCTCTCTGTAAATATATTAAAATAAATTTTCAAAATTTTAATTTAGTAATATATTTTTTCCAATCTAACATTAAAGTTTTGAAATGCATTTTTTATTTTTTAAAATTAAATAAAAAATATATTCTGAAATCTTAATTTTAAAAAATATTTTTTTTAAAAAAAGAATATAAATATAGTTTTGTAGGAGTGTCAAATTCCTACTATTTTAGGAGTGCAAAAAAGCAATACTCCAAATTTGGTATAAATATTATATCAAACCCATATTCTAGCCACCCAACTGACCCAACAGAATTTGAAGGCCCAATATTATGGTGAACTCGCTTTGTCTTGGATTGGTCTTTTTGGACCCTAATCCTACCAAATCCAACCATCGATAAGCTCTAGGAGGCATCTATGGTGGTGAAAAAATTAAGCAACATCCTATATTATGACTTTGCAACCTCGCAATTTTATTTTGGTTCCAGAATTTCGCAACATCTTCCTAGAAAATGATTTATGCATTGCTTTACCTTAATCAATTTGTAATTACCTGAACACCACCTTACAGGCTTTGGGTTAACAACACGATGTAATCAATGAACAACACAAAAAGTATACAGAGCAAACTTTAATTACATTGGCTAAGCAAGAAAGCTAAAATATAACAAGTGTGTAGTGTATACATAACAAAACAATATCATCAAATTACCAATTCCATATGTAGGGAACATATACATAGTCAATAATTTTTCATAATCAAGATCTCATTAGGCGCACCCATTATTCATAAACAAATTAATATTACCAAGGACATGGTTGTAAACCTCCAATCCAAAATGAATACATAGATAATGTGATGTATAGTGAAGAATTAAATTTCTTTGATCTCCTCCTTATCTTGTAGTTGAAGGTTCTTTTCCTTTTCCTTTTCCTCAAAGGTCATGAAGGCCTTGACAGGGTAGGATTTACCAATCCCCATAGGGGTCTTGAAGAGTATCTTCTTTCCCATGGCACCATCAATGGTCATCTCAACTATTGGCACCCAAACAAACACTTGCTTGCTCTTAATGCCACTCATTTTTTTCATCTTGAAATTCTCCACATAGGCAGTGACCTCCACACCATAGCTCACAAGAGTCTTTGTTCCCTCAAAGAAATGCTCACTTGGGGCCTTTTGCTTCATCCACACAAACCCCGTTTCTTTAACCCTTCCACATTCCACAAGGTCTTTTAATGGAAGGACCCCTTTGGGGAATCCAAGCTCTTGTAGAAGTTCCATGGAGTGGCGATAGCAATCTTCATGGCCATACACTATCTCTGCCCCTTCACGCTCGTTTACCAATGTGCTCCTACTAGCCATTGTGAGAAAATGGAATATTTTGATTAGGGACATATACCATCATGTCATATATTATATATATATATATACATATATATATATATATATATATAAAATTTAATGTACCCTATGAAATTGAAGGTTCTTAATGGGAAGGAAAGTTGGTTCTACTTGAATGGAAGTTGAGCTAGTAAGGACTTGTTTGAATGTGGCGGTTCAACCAATATCAACTACCATTATTGTTATTTGATGACTTTTGAGCTCTTTACACACACATGGATTGAAATTTATTTCTCTTTATTTCTTGTCCCTCTTCCATTTTCCTTAAATAAAACATAATAGGTGGTTAAAGAGTAATATCCTCTCCTTGTTTGTATATTTGTCAATTTGTGTTATCTTCGTTAAAAGCAGTTTTCTTCACAAATAAGAGTCTAATTACCCTAATGAAGTATATTCGTACAATAATCACAATACTACCCCAATAGTTTGATAGTTTCATTTATAAATCCAAGGCACGAAACCCGTTACTCGAGCTTTTAACTTGAGAGAAACGTGTTTTTTTGTGTGAAAAAAAAAGTTTCTTAAAGTATAAGATTGATTAACGCTTAAATTCACCAGACGTGAAAAGCTCTAGTCTCAAAATTGTATTTATATATGGGTATTCCGCCAATGACAAAAAGAATCCTTAGGACATAAGATTAAATGTTAAGCCTTTTTTTTGGTTACAAGATTTTTTTTTACAATATTATAAACAATCGAACTTGAACGCAGAATGTTTATGTAAAACATCTTAAAGCGATTAAAAGCATCTAAATAATTGTTTTACTGATTAATGTTATTTTAAAAATAAATAAATAAAAAATTAATTTATTTTATTTAATATAAATTTTTCTTTTTCTCAATAATGATTCTATCTACTCATCTATTTTCTTCATTAATTAACGTCATTCTTTCTTTTTTCAGACTATCTCATCACCTTACACTTGTTTGTATTACTTTTATCTTTTCTTTCACTATTTTAAAAATTTTCACCTTGTTATTTAGGATTTAAAAAATATTAAATAAAATTAATTACAATAATTTAATAAATAATTTTACATCTTAAGAAATATAAAAAATAAATTTTAAATAAAATTATAATAATTGATAATTTTTTTTTTATTTCGCATCTTAATATTTACTTTAAGTCTACATAATGCTGGGTTCGCCCTGCTTAAAATTTGGTAGGGGATGTCATCAATGTAAAAAGGAATTAAAAATTTTAAATAAATATAGTATTTATCGGGAGAAGTGATAACCCAAGGTAATTGGGATTTGACTCTAACACAAGGTAGTTTGCATTTGATTTAAAATTGAAATAAATTAATTGTAATAAAATTGATTTTGAATCGTTAAAGGTAATTGTGATATGATTCAAAATTAATCTTAATTATAAGTTTTTATTGAAAAGTATGTTTTTCATGAAAGAGTGTGAGAATTAATTTTTTAACTAGTAATCAAATACATACTAAATAGCTAATCTGAAAGAGTATTCTAGTTTCACTACCATCACACTCTAATCATAGATGTAAAAGTTGGTGAGTTGAACTACAAACTCGTTGAAAATTTAAAGTCTGGTTTGAATGTTTTTAAACTTAAATATGTTTTGAATTTCTTTAAATATAATAAATTTTATTTTTAGTTCATGTAAAAGTTTTTCTTTTGTTTTTTTTTAAATTTTTTAAAACTTTGTTTTTGTCATGTCATTAACAACCGTTAGATATTTAAAGATTTGGTCAATAAATGTTTAGCTAAATGTACCAATTTCTTGTATGTATTAAAAAAATTTACACAAATTGAAAAATTATGATTTTCATAATTAAATCATATAATGTTCGTTTAGATATGATATCTAAATCAATTATTTATATAATTTTTTATTAATATATATAATAAATTTATATATATGAAAATATTAGTTGAATATCTGTTAGTTAAATGAGTAAATATATATCTACCCATTAACAAGAACCAAAATTAAAAATTAAAAAAATATGAAAATAAAAAATATTTATAATGAATTAAAATGAAAATTCATTTTATTCATAAAGATTAAAAATATATTTAATCTATTTTTATAATATATTTTGTTCTTTTAACACTTCATTATGTAGTTAATCATTGGATGACTAGCATAATTTTTAAATGAAATTATATATTGATATTACAAAGCAAAATTTGTGGTCCAAACTTTCTATCCTTCTTTTATTATTCACATCCTATTTTCTTTTTATGAAATTCTTTTTCTAAACTATTCCTTCCACTTCACCTCCCTTTTCAACTTCTCTATCACAATTCTTCCTTTTCATCTTCTTCCTCCAATATATTTATCTTCTTTTAATATCTTTATTTCTCATATTCATCCTCTATCGGCCCTGTATCTTTGTGCTTGTGTGCATCACTTCTTCGTTTCATGTGTTTCGCTTCTTATTCCTTTTCGGATCCCTTCGATCACCAGCATAGGTGGATTTTAAATCTTGTAGTAGAATATGAATTTTAAATTCCATAATATAATTTATTACCTGTAGAAGTAGGATTTTGAAAGTGATATATTTTATGTTCTATCCTAGTTCTTGAATCTTAGTTTCAGAAGTCATATATATTCTTTGGGATTTTAAATTTTTGAATAATAGTATTTAACTTTCGAAATCTTAATTTGGAATGTATTTTAGATGTTGTCAAAAAATTAAATTTTAGAATGAATATGTATGGTTTCATAATTAAGAATCCAAATTTTATTTTATAGTGTTATGGATTTTTAATTTCAAAAAGAAAAATGATGATTCTTAAATTTAAATTCCTAAAGTAAGTTGTTATATTATATATAAGGACTTGTGTATATTAATATGAATTTATTATTGTAAATATAATTATTGTAAGAAATAGAAAAGGTATATTATATAAAAGAGGTAATGTAGGCCTTGCACAAGGAGGTCTATATGTCCATAAAAGTATATCTGGTCTACAATTTTTTTTTGGATAGAACATTTTCATGTGGTTGAGTATAAGATTAATGCACATGAGAATATTGAAATTGATGTGTGTAAAAATAATTTTTTTGGTATTGATATTGATGTATATGAGGATATTATTGGAGATCTAGATATGCTTGTGAATGACTAAACATTTTCTGGTGGTCTTGAAGTTGTGCTTGGTCATACAATGATTATATTGCTTATTGATTATGGGATGAATAAAAAGTATTCAATGACTCTAAGGATATATAATGATATTAAGTTTTAATTAATATTAAAAATTATAAAATAACATTAAAATTGTGTTACAAGATTATATTACCTTGAAGGTAATGATGCATGGAAAAATTGAAGAGGTCACATGACGTTTATATATGTAATTTGGTTTGAGATTCTAGGATGAGATCATTTTTTGGTTTTAGCAACTTCATGGTGGATAGAGTATTGTTTTTTTACATTTTTTAGAGGGGACATAGGGATACATGCACCTTCCATTTGTCAGTAAGAGAAATGACCATCATATTGGATGATGTGTCTTTCCTAATATATCTCCCAGTAACATTTATATATGTAATTTTGTTTGAAATTCTAGGTTGGGATCATTTTTTCGTTGTAGCAAATCCATGGTGGATAGGGGATTGATTTTTACATTTTTTTTGGAGGTGACATAGGGATACATGTACCTTCCATTTATTAGTAAAAGATATGATCATCATATTTGATGATGTGTCTTCCCTATTATATCTCTTAGTAATATTTATATATGTAATTTGGTTTGAGATCTCTTTTTGATTGTAGCAACTCCTTGTTCGAGAGAGATTTTTATTATGTGCTTGTTGCATAGGGAAAGAGTAGATCTTGACCTTCCAGTATGAGGTTATGAGTGTTAATGAGTAATGTGTAGTTAAGATTTTGGAATAAAATGAGTTAATAACTATAGAGATACAATTTTGGAATAAAATAAATTTATGGTTATACAATTATAGTTTTGTAATGAAGTAAATTAGTGGCTCATAATGTTTATGAAATTGTTACATGTAACTCTTAGTCTTCTAGAATTATTTTGTTGTGGTTACTTCACCTATAAATGGATGTATTTATGCTATATATTATTACAAGAAAAAAATGTACAAAAGAATTACTTCTCTTCCTCATATATTTCTTTTAGTATTTCAACCTCTAGAACTTTTTTTAGTATTTCCTTGCATCTAATGAAAAAAAGGATGAAGAGTTATTAGGACTTTTGAAAACACCTCGTCAATATCCAGTAATACATTATAAAAATGTTTAAGTTCCTTTATTTGAAGGAGAAAATTATAATTTTTGGGCTATGAAAATAAAGACATTATTAATTTCTTTGGATGTCTTACTTTTAATAAAAATAGAAGATGCATAGCCGACATTTACAATTGTTCCTATTGTTGTAGAAAATGAAGAGTTAAGGAAAAAGAAAATTGTAGATGCTGAAGTTCTTAGTATGATTCAAAGAGAAGTATCTCTTATCATATTCCTAAAGATCATGAGGACGAAGACATCCAAGGAGTCATGGGAAGTTCTACAACAAGATTTTGAAGTAGATTCTAAGGTGAGACTTGTTAAATTCAATATCGTAAAAGAGATTTTGAAAAATAAAAAAATGAAAGAAAATGAAAATTTGAATGAGTATCATAATAGATTGTCAGTGTTGGTGAATCAAATGAAGGCAAATAGAGATACAATTGATGACCATAGAGTTATTGATAAAAATTTGATTACTTTATCTAAAAAAATTGATCTAATGGTGGCTATTATTGAAGAAATGAAGACTTATCAACCATAATAGTTCAAGAATTAATGGGTTGATTGAAATCTTATGAGAAAATATTGTTACGTTGTTTTGGAAAAATCCATCAAAAATTCATTTAAATCCAAGCTTACCATTGACCCTAAAATTATTGAGAATAATTTTTCACGTCAAAATAGAGGTGGGTCTTCTAGAGGTGGTAGATGTGGAAGAGGTCGAGAAAGAGGGAGAAACTCTTATGGAAGAAGAGGAATAAGCAATTTTGGAGGATAAGGAAATGATGGTGAATCAAAAAAATGGTGCGGTATTTGTAAGAATAACAATTATGATGAGAAAGATCATTGAACAAAGGAAAACATTAATGTTAAACTTGCAAGAGGTTGGACCATTTATAAAAAGATCATCATTTTGACAACCAACAACAAGCTTCATTTTCAAAAGTAAAAAATAGTGGAAGAAACAATGAAAGAAACCTTTTATTTACTTTCCAAAAGGATTTTGAAGAGGAGAAAAATGTATGGTACTTGGATAGCAATTGTAGCAATCATATGACTAGAAATAAATATGCTTTTCTTGACATAGATTCTTCATTTAACTCAAAAGTTAAATTAAGCCATAGAGAGTATGTTAAAATTAAAAGAAAAGGTAGCATTAGAGTTATAACAAAGCAAGGTAACAAAGTTATTCATGACATTCATTATGGTCTAGCA
This sequence comes from Canavalia gladiata, assembly GCA_037954105.1. Taxonomy (NCBI): domain Eukaryota; kingdom Viridiplantae; phylum Streptophyta; class Magnoliopsida; order Fabales; family Fabaceae; genus Canavalia; species Canavalia gladiata. The sequence goes on along the minus strand of CM075662.1, from coordinate 11,977,205 downwards.
CTTGATGAAAAATTGCTTAGCATTGAATAACTTTTGGGGCATAATTACTCTTAAATTTGAGAATTGAGAGTGTAGAATGTTTGACTCCAAAGGCAATCTTGTTGTTGCTGTTAAAATGAGAAATAATAGAAGTTTTCCTCTCTTTTTAAGTATCATAAAATTTCAACATGATGTCTAGAGAAACACTTGACTCTAGTTTATGGCACAAAAGACTTGGGCACTTGAATTACAATATCCTCAAGTTGCTTTCTCAAAATAATATGGCATACGAGTTATTAAAAATTGAAGAAAAATATGGTGTATGTGAAGGATGTATATTTGGTAGGCATCATCACCAATCATTCCTAAAGGAAGGAGTGTGGAAAGCCAAAGAAATGCTAAAGTTGGTTCACACTAATATACCTATTAGTACCTTGTCTCATGCAAAAAATAGGTATTTTATTTTACATATAGATGATTTTACATGCTTGACATAAGTGTATTTTATGAGGAAAAATATGAAGTCTTCATAATATTTAATAAATTTAAATCATTTATTGAGAAACAAAGTGGTAGGTTCATAAAAAATTTGTGAAATCATAGGGGAAAGGATTACACCTCCAATCAGTTCGATAAATTTTGTGAAGATGAAGGAGTGGAAAGATACGAACCATGATGGAGATGACCAAGTCCATGTTCATGTTGTTTGGGAAAGGGATACTAAAAGAATTTTGGCTCGAAGTAGTGAACAAAATAGTATACTTGTTGAATAGATGTCCAACAAGAGCTATGTGGAATAAGACATCATTCGAAGCTTGGGATGGAAGGAAACCTTTGATAAACCACCTTAATATTTTTGGGTGTGTTTTCTATGCTCAAGTTCCAAAGGAGAAGAGGGAAAATCTTAAAGAAATGTGTGAGAAATGTATCTTTATCGGCTATAGTTCTATGTCAAAACACTATAGACTCTACTACTTGAAAACCATGAAGGTGATTATAAGTGATGATGTTGTGTTTGATGAGAAAGGTTTTTAGATTTGGCAAGAGAAGAAATTTAAGCATAAAATTATCTCAGTTCTAATTTTGCAACAAAATGTAGCAGTTGAAAATGAGCAATCAACCCTTTTAACACCAAGATCTTTCTCAACATCAAGTTCTCACTCATCATCTTCACACTCAACTCTAATAAAAATGAAAAATTTGAGTGATATTTATGATAGATGTGATTATTGCATGGAAAAGCTAGAAATTTTTAAAGAAACAATCAAATAAAATGCTTGGAGGAATGTTATGCAAGAAGAAATAGACTCCATTAAGAAGAACAAAATATGGTAACCAGTTGAAAATCCAAATGACAAAGAAGCTATTGGTGTGAAGCAGGATGTACAAAGTGAAACATAATCCAAATTGTTCAATCTAAAGAACCAAGGCTAGATTGGTGGTGAAAGGGTATGTCAAAAATCCTGAAATAGATTACAATGAACTTTTACACCTATTGCTCTAAGCGGCACCACTAGAACAATTATTCCATTGGTTGCTCAAAAGGGTTGGAATTTATACCAACTTGATGTAAAATCTGCATTCTTAAATAGGAAACTGAAGGAAGAAGTTTACATGCAACAACCTCAAGGATTTGTGGTTAAAATACAAGAAGAGGTGTATAAATTGAAAAAAGCTCTCTATGGATTAAAATAGGCCCTTAGAGCATGGTAAAATAATATTGATAGCTACTTCATGGAGAAAAGATTTCAGAAAAGTAAAAGTGGTCCTGCTTTGTATGTCAAGCATTAAGGTAAGATTACCATTATTACAACTATTTATATTGATGATTTGGTCTATACAAGTAATAACAAAAGGATGATTGAAGATTTAAAATGGATATGATGAGAAAACATAAGATGAGTGATCTTGGATTGTTATATTATTTTCTTGGTATTGAGATTTATCAAGATGAGTATGGTGTGTTTATTTGTCAAAAAAAAAATGCTAAATTTTTTGTGAAAAAGTATATTGATACCTCTTTAGTGGTGAATGAAAAATTTAAAAAGAAAGATGGTGGAAGACTAATAAATGTAAGTGCATATAGAAGTTTTATTGAAAAATTATTTTATCTCACGACTATAAGGCCCAATTTGTATGCTCCTAGTTTACTCTCAAGATTTATGAGTAATCCAAGTCATTTACATCTTAGAGTAGAAAAAAGAGTGCTAAGGTATGTTATGGGCACAATGAAGTACGACTTAGATTTATGATTATTCCAGAGTTAAATTAGAGGGCTTTGTGATAATGATTGGGCAAGAAGTGTTAATGATATGAAAAGTACTTTATGTTATGTGTTTTCTTAGTTTTGATTCAATTTCTTGATGTTAAAAAAAATTAGTGACCCAATCTTCAACAGAAGATTGAGTATCCAGCATTTGGGATTGACTACTCTACAAACACTTAGACTGAAAAAAGTTATGAAAGATACTAGAGAAAAGTAAGAGGAAATACCCAACTTCATTGTGATACTAGAAATTACATGTAACTCTTATTTGCTAGAATTATTTTGTAGTAGCTACTTTAAACATCCATAAATTATTCTAATGAACCCTTAGGGTTACATTTAACCTTTAGTAAGAAAAAAAGTAGGAATAAAAACAAAAGATAGAGAAATTAGAAAGTTTGATGTAAATGACAAAAATATCCCCGCACTTGGGCAACCCAAATAATGTGCAGGAGAATATAAAACAAAAGATAAAAGAAATTATAAGGAATTGTAGAACAGTAATAATGATTAAAAAGTCATGAGAAAAGTTTAGTAACAAAGAAAGAATGAAAAAGTCCTTAGAAAACTTCGAAAATGCCCAAAACGCTCGTAGAAAGCTATGCTTTTTGCAAAGGGATAAAATATATTCCAAAAAATATCAAATGGCATTGGATTGACTCAGGAACGAACAAATAAGTGTTAGAAATGTTGGAGGAACAATTTGAAAACTTCTCGGGTAATGCTGAGAAAAATTACAAAAATACCCCTGGAGGGCCGGTAGGGCAAGAAACTGTGAAACAAAAACCAGAAGTGGACTCCACATGGTTTTCACGAAAATTCCATGTGAAAAATACGGTGGTGACTCACCATATGAGTTATCACCTTATTTAAGGCAAATAAGACAAAAACCATAAATGTCAAGATTCCTTTAATCATGATTAAGGTTAATTAATCTTGTTTTATTAAAATTAACCATGCTTAGGGTAAGTTAAACTTGATTAGTGAAAAACTCAGCCTAATTAGCACTAATATAATTTTAAAAGGATAATTTCTCATATTTTGAATTATTTTAGAAAATGGACATTACATGCAAAAATTACTAAAATGCCTTTAAGTGGGAAATTAATCCCTAAATTATCCTAGCCTTGGTCGAATTCACTAAGGCAATGGGAAGACTTCATTTGCAGCATTTCCTAGCTTCTAAAGACTTAGATAATTTCTATAAACACTTCCAAAGTTAAACAATCCAAAAATCTTAACCTTCCATCTTTAAAGTTTAAGCTAAAATCAACTTCTAATCACCAAGATCCACCACCACCATTAAGATCTCTTTGTGGGCCACCAAGGGGGGGGACCAATTTCAGCTATTATAGCCCCATAAAATCCCACCTCAAGTCTCCATCAAGTAGGATTTTACTACTTTGTCTTTTAAGCTTTAAATCTTAATTTCTATGGTTTGTTTTCTTCTTTTTGTGGATTCTTTCTCTAAGATCCATAGATCTCATTTTGTTTGAACTCATGAGAGCTCAAGGTTGTCTTTGAATGGTTAAATATGAGCATCATCTATTTGTAGTGATGTTTTAGATCTAAAGTGAAGTTTTGATGGATTAAAGTGCTTCTAGCTACTTTAGAAACAATTTAATTGATTAAAATTTCTTAAAAATCAGTTTTGATACTTTGGGAAGATTTGAGAGGTCATAAGGAAAAATTTTGAAGTGTTTATGGTATGAGATGGATGGATCTTAGAGTAGATCCAGTGGATCTACACTTGTTTGTCTTGAAAAATTACTGTTTTGAAGATTTTTATGTTTGAAGCTTGAAATTTTATAAGTTTCTTCATATTATGGACTTGTGGTAATATGTCCAAATCTTAACCCTTGGAGTAAAATATTTAAAATTCTAATAAAAAAAACCATAAGTTCCTTAAGCTTGATTTGGACTTAGATCTAAAATCTACCAAGGAAAAGTTGAAATTTTAGGAACAAAAAAGGAACAAGTTTTATAAGACACCTATGAGTTTCCTTGAACATGACGTGGGCTAAGGAGTATGGACAAGCCTCGTATGGATTTAAGTGCTTAAGGTGCTACAAGTGCATAAAATCATGGAATCAAGGTTATATGAGAAGAAATTTTGAAAAGGTGACCTTAGATGCTCAAAGTGATCATTCGACCACTTATGCTAAGTTAAGGGTAAAATCTATAAAAAATTTTAAGGATGAAACAAACTACAAGATTAAGTCCTAAATGGTGTGAAACAACTCTTAAGAGAGGAAAAATTGAACTAAAAAGTCTTAGAATCAAGAGGTGTGCATTCGGCCATCCTTGGCTAATTAAGGGAACATGATTTTATATCATGGCGTATCAAGAACCATTGCTAGGTAAATGGGATAAATTAAATGTGTAATAAAGATTTGGGGAGTGGTTAGGTTGATAATTTGGCCATAGTAGCTAAAAAATATGAAATCAAGTAAAATCCATAATTAAAACTTAAGCTAGATTCAAAGATGCATAAAATTGATAATTAAGAATGAACCATGGAATTGGGAGGTGGAAATTGACATTCGACCATAACCTTCAAGAGTAAGGAAGAAGCCTTAAAATTGTCCAAAACATGGTAAAGATTTATGGCCTAAACTTTAACTAGGTGAATTCATCAAATTGAGTTAAGAAAAAATGAGTTATGATGCCTTAGACACCAAGAGTAGCATTCAACTACCTTTGGATTAATTAAGAAAGAAGAAGTTTAAATTCTTTACTAGGATCATTAAGTACCCTTAGCATATGAATAAAAAAGATTAAAAATGTACAAATGTTTTAGGAATGGTTGAATGTCTAGTTGGCCATGATAGTTAAATTAATGAAAAGAAGTTAAAATTTTCACTATAACTTAAGCCTACATCTAGGTATGCATAAATTGATTTATAAGGAATGAACCATGGGGTTGAAAAGTTGTATTTGACCATTCGGCCATGACCTCCAAGAGTGAGAGAGAAGTATTAAAAATTTCTAAATTTGGTAATGTCTAATGGCCTAAACATCAATTAGCAGAAATCATCTTCTAAGATAAAGTAAAGAGAACTAGGAGGCCTTAGAAACCTTGTTCATGCATTTGTCCACTTCTCAAGAACTAAGAGAAGTTTGAGTTTAAGACTTAATTAAGGTGACAAGGGGGTCCTAAGAGAGTTAAGGAAGAAATTGTGAAGTGAGTAATGAAACTAGCTTAAAAACTTGCTAAAAGTTAAGAATGGATGTTTAGGTAAGTTTAAGGAGATGATTGAAAAGTAATGATGGAGAAAAAATGAGAAGTATGCATTCAACCACCTTGGGTTAATCAAGAAAGAGTGAGTTGAAATCTTGGTTAAGGTACATTAAGGACCTTGGTTATGTAAAAGAAAAAGATTAAGACTTTAAGTAAAGCTTGGCAATAGAATGGATACCATTGAATGATGTATGATTAAATTGATACAATAAAGTCAAAATCTTGCTAACACATAACCTTTAAACATTTAATTAGGTTATGCATAAGACATGTGAATTGAGGTACAAAAAGAGTAAGTAATTCAATAGGTGCCAATCGGCCACCTATGGGAAAACTTCTAAGTTTATGAAAATCATGTGAAACAACTTGACCTTTGAGAAAAGGAAAGACTAAGAGACAACCTAGAAGGTTGAGTGGAACAAGCTCCCATGAGTGATTCATCATAAAATGTTATAAATTAAATAAGTTGGACATGTATGGGTATATGTGATTATGTTCCCCTAGATTGAATGATAAGAATAAGTAAGTCTTAACTTAGAAGACAATTATATGCTTGAGAATGTTAAGACAAGTTTCATATTGCTTTATGAATGCATAAAGCGTAATGTGAGATGAACGATGAATGCTCATGAATGTTTGAAGAATGATGTTATGTATGATGATCATGTATGAATAATGATATGATAGCAATTGAGACCTAAATGTGCATGGCATATTGGTTGGATATTGATTGAGAATGCATGATCATCTAGAAGCTTTTAAAATGAACCTAAATGGTTTAAGGGATCACTAAAGAAAACTTATGTGAAAAGTTAACTTGCTCTTAATGTGCCTTGTGCACATCCAGAGGACAACAAGGTCTTATTGAAAATGAGATAAATAGGGTTCTTCTCGGAGACAAGAGGGTTCTCCACAAATCCTTCTATTGTGAAGAAAAAATGGTTCTTCACTTATTGTAGATGGTGACAACCATCTAGGAATGAACTCATATCCTTAAAAATAAAAAGTAGAGTAACTGAGCTAGTGTAAAGATATTATTTGACTAATGTTAGTGTATGCCCATGTCTTAATTATCATTAAGAGAGTGATAGAGAATAGATATGAGAAATGAAAGACAGATGAAATGATGGTAAAATAATATCTATGATGTGATTCCAAAGAATTGTAATGTATGAGTAAGTTGTATGTTCACTTAATAATAGTTTTTCTATAAAAAAGTAATCCACTTTAGTAAGAGTTTTTAAAAGATTAAAAAATTAACCTTGCATGCATGACATGTTTTTTCTAATAAACTAAAACGGTTGGGATGAAAGTGATGACATTAAACTTAGGGTAGAATCCTATAGAAAAGCTTAGTTTCTCACCCTTACCTTCTCACTTTCTTCCCAAACAAACCAAATGTGTTTCGCAATGATAGTGGTGTTCGTGGGCATTAGTAATGTTAACTGGACAAACTCTCACAGGTTGCTGATTACAACCTAGGCAAGCGTGCATATATATTTTTCCTTGGGATACCTATTCATTTATAAGGTCATGAGTTTGAACTTCTCCACGATTGACTTCTCCATTCCATTGGAGGCTTTCTACTCAAATGGGGTTTTCCTGCCTCCTCTTGGCTACAAGGTGCAATGAGCTGCAATCACTAGAGATTCCTCTCCATCTGAAGGTGAAACGGATCCACGTACTCTGACTCATTACCACAATTCATGACACGTCTAGTCCTCATAAGGAAGTTCTCCTTATCCCATGCCTTATCCTTTTCAAGCGTATTAGGAAATGTCAAATGGAACTTTTATCTCTTTGGACCAAAGCATGTGGTCGGAACGTTTCCATCACTAGTTTTGAGATGGTTTACTAAGTCCCCGATCCTTGTTTCAAAGAAGAAGAAGAAGAGAAAAAGTCATACCAATAATGTAAATTTTATAAATAGTTGGGCATGAACTAAATATGGTTAATGTAATAGGGCATGAACTAAATATGTATGTGTATAACGTATGTACTTTATTGTATGTAATTAAGTATGTGTAAAAGGCCCAAGAGCCTAAGACTGACTATGTGTATGTATAAGGACTGGATAATTATATGAAGTTTGTATATGTATGTATGAGTTATGTTTAGATTATTTTACTGCTGACTAAAGACAATTAAAACAAAGGAAGTAATTTGTAATGGTAATAACCAATACGCACACAAAAATGCTTAGTAATTTATTTCCTGCTATGAACATTATATCGACGAGACTCATAATTTATAGCAAAGTGTTTGTTTTAAAATAAATATACTCTATTTTCGCTCATAATTATTTTCTAAAAGATTTTGCATCATGAGATAGTAGTCTATTAATGGAACCGAACGTACCACTTAAGTGTAAAAAAATATTCATTTTTAGGGTGTTATATACTTCACTTATAAATGGATGTATTTATGATAGATACTACGACAGGAAAAAATATACAAAAGAATTACTTCTCTTCCTCATATATATATTTTTTTTAGTATTTCCACATCTAGAATACCATTTGTTAGTAAATGGCTAGCAAGTGACAATAATTACAAAAATAATTTGTTCTACATCATTATATGACGGTTAGTCATAATCTTAATTGACTTTTATTTTCTAGTCGTTGTGTCATTACTATTTTACCGTTGGATGATTAATATTTGGTCGTTGTGAACTTATTAGCTGCCAAATAATTATTTTCTAGTCATTGTACATTAAACTACTAACGTTGTAGTATTTTCTAGTCGGATGCAACTTCCTCATGTGCTATATATAACACATGCTTCTAAGTATTCGACACACATCTCTCAACCGTTCTACTTACTTTTTACTCTCCTCCTAATTTTGGAAAATGTTGTGTGAGAATCCAACATGTAAATTCTAAGTGCACGGTTCCTTGTGTGCCACTGTTTTAACTTTGAGAAGTAATACCGAAATCAATAGCACCAGGGATCTACCAGATTTTTGCTTTCAAGGAAACGGTTCTTCAACGGCGCAACATCTACCTTTTTTCCAACAATTTGAAAGCAGAAATATATATAAAAAGGGCACACCTTTATTCACAAGGTTAATTGTAGAAGGTAATATGAAAGTAAAATTAAGGCCCTCTATTTTTTTTTATGATTATAATTTAGATAACTTATATATAAAGAAAAGTTAAAATTTGTAACTTAATTTATTTGAGCTTATTGATTATGTGACTTTTTCCTTTGATAATAAATTGAGAACATATAAAGAAGATAAATTAAAATTCTTAAAAAAAATTATAAATACATGGTTGTTATTTTTTTTTAAAAATGGAACATTAAATTTGGATGTTATAAGATTAATATGTTAGCCTTATGATGAAATTCATTATTTGCAATAATTTTTTTATCAATCATAACTATATAAATGATTGAAATTATTATGTTTGATGAATATTTGTTTTAATAGTTTTGACATATCTTTCAAAAGATTTGAAATTAAATTTTATTTTGAGATTAAAAAACAATTAAATTTAAATAAACATGTATAAAATTAATTACAAAATATAATTAAATATATGCCTCTACTCTAATATTACTAAAGGTAAGTAATTAAAAAATATATAATTACAATTTTTTAATAGATTTAATTGACAATATCATTATCTATTTTTTACATGATATATATATATATATATATATATATATATATATATATTTCTCTTTCTTTCAGAGTAGATGTTAAATATAATTTAATCATTAAAATTTATTACAATTGCCTAAAGATAAATTACAATTAATTTATAGAATATCACAAATTCGTAGTTTTAAAATTGTGGATATTCTATAAAAAAATATTTTATAATAAAAATATTTGTAATTTTATATAATTTATTTTATAATAATACTGAAGAAAAATTAAAAGAATAAAAATATTATTATTTTATTTTATATATTATTATTGAGATGTATTCTTATTGACTACTTTGCTAAAGTATTTCATACAAGATGAGACCAAATTTTTTGATATATTGTAGTATTAGGATATTTCTTTAAATTAATTATTACATATAAAATTTTATTTGTTGTTAACTTACAATTGAGATATTGTAATAAATTAGAAAGCATAATGTGGTTATTTTATATTATGATTAAGATTAATTTATAGGGTAATTAAAAACGAGAGTATCACATATTTGATTATGAGAATAATGTGTATCAAATTTGATGATAAAAATATTTGATGTATGTTAATGCTTAAATGTTTATTTACATAAAATTATTATGTTGAGATTTGAATTCTTGTTTTAAATATATTACCTAATAGATGTTGTGGTTATGTGAATGTCTTCTTGATGACATATGCTTTTAATATTTTAATTGAAAATATGACCATATGAATAAACATTACATAATGCTTAATGTTTACTATTTTCATATTGCATGTGAAATACGATAGATAAATAATTTATCAAACTTGATCATTGGTTCAAACATGATTAAAGAAATTAATTAAATGGTAAAATTTGTTTTATTATAGAGCATGAGTTTGTTGCGAAGTGATCATATTTTTTTTATAGTATTTTCATATCTAGAATACCACTTGTTAGTAAATGGCTAACAAGTGACAATAATTGCATTAATTTATTTTACATCATTATATGACGGTTAATCATAATCTTACTTAGCTTTTATTTTTTAACTATTGTGCCATTACTATTTGATCGTTGGTTGATTAATATTTGATCGTTGTGTACTAACTAGCCATCTAAGTAATTATTTTTTAGCCGTTGAACATTAAACTACTAAATGCTATAATATGTTTTGGTCCGTTACAACTTCTTCTTGTGCTATGTATGACACATGCTTTGACATATATTAACTCTTCTAGTTACTTTTTACCCTCCTTCTAATTTTAAAAAATAATGTGTGAGATTATAAATAAGTTCTGAGTCCATAGTTCTTTACATATCGCTGTGTTAACCTTAGAAAGCAATACAAAAAATCAGGTTGAACCAGAATTTTTTGGATTTTTATTTTTAAGGCGGTGGTTCTTTCATGATGCATCGTCGGCCTTTTTTTCAACACCACCAAAAATAGATTTACTAGAGAGGAGGAGGTATGTGTGTATGGTTTTACAAGAGGATCCAGTGAGAACAGTTCAATGAGTTTGTTACCCTATCCTATGTGTTGAAAATGGGAGAATAGGGGCTAAGTGAGGGAGCGAGAGTGAGTGGAAACTGGAACGTGTGTAGATGCATGTTGCTGAGGTCGCCCTGATGGTTATTGTGGGCGCTGGAATGAATAATCAGGTAGAGTTTCTGGATTAGGGAATGAATGGGTGCTATGGGAAAATGCTCAGGTGTATAGGTGAGTGAGAGGAATCTCATGTGTGTTGAAAACTGAGAGAAATTGGTTTGGTTGTGATCTTGGATGATGAAGAGAGGGTAGATAATTAGTGCATAGGTGTATGGAAAGAATGAGAAATAAAATCAAGTGAGTGAGTGAGTGAGTGAGAGAGAGATTCATAAGCGTCCCTAAATGAGCTAGGGGCGAGTGAGTGGAATATGTGTAAGTATGGGTGAAGAGAATGTGTCCCTTAATCTTATGTGCTTATTGCGTGGAGAGAGAATCCAGACAATGCTGATCTCTAGGGATGGTTTTAATGAATTTGAACCCCAAGAAAGTGTGAGGTGTTGTATTTGTTAAGGGTTTACATGGGGTGTGAGAGCGAGGAAAAAGTAGGAATGTGTAGATGTATGTTTGGTGAGAGAGAGGATATGAGAAAGAGGGAGCGAATCTTTTTGTTATTCTTTTGGAGAGGTAAACTATGTGTGTGAAGGAAAGGAGAGAGGAATCCCACGTGAGCTTTTTTAGAGCAAAAGTTAGCACTCCTTGTGTGTGTGGATTTTTCGTTCTAGTGAGCAAGAATGAGAGCGAGTTTGTTACTTGCATGTACTCAGGAGAAAGAGAATCGTCCTAAAAAAAATCACATGAATGAAAGAAATTTCAATTCACAGCAGAGAAAGAAAATGTGATCTTATGAGAGAAGGGGATCACAGCGCGAGTGAGTGGGAGGTCATATCGGGAAATCACATTATGCTAATTTGGTTGTTATCCTTGTGAATGGTGAATAGGACTCGTGGACAGCGATGTTTAATGAGATAAAGAAATGATAAATAAAGGAGAGAAAAACCATTGAAGGTAAGATTATTGAATATTTTTGAAATAGGATAGAATTAAATTCTTTATTATATTTTAGTAAATAAAAACAAAATACTTTATTAAAAATACCTTGAAATGAAAAATTTTATTTTTACTTTTTAAATTATTAAAAAAATAATCTATGTTTTAATTTTATTATTATTATTATTATTAGAAAAAAAATAAGAAGAAGAATAGAGAGAAAAAATGTCTTGTACATAATTAGATGATCACATTATTTAGTGGGACTAAGAAAGGATCTTATGATTTAGATCCTAATTTTAGCAATTCTAAAAAAGTTAAGGTGCTGCCCAAAAATTCTACGTCACTAAGACCTAAGTTAAAACTTAGCAAATATTTAACATTTAGAATGTTTGTTGTGTCCTAATTGAGTAATCATGCAAAAGACCTTTTATTCAAGTGGACCTAAAAATGAAAGATGTGCAGAGACTTACAACTTAAGTACAGAGAAGAATAAGCCCACTTTGATAATTCACAAGGTGAGGTGAATTTGATTTTGTGCTTGAAAGTGCTATGTGTATTGTGCTTTGTATGATATGTTATGTTCTAGAATGTAAGTGTTCAAATATGATATTTTATAAGTGTTTATGTATGAATCTCTTGTGATGATGTATAGAACTTAACTAAAGATGGATCTTAGTGTTTTCCATATAAACATGAGTAAAAGACATCTATATATGTTATTTGAATGTACCAATTTATGGGTTCCTATTCCTTTTATTAGCCTAAATCCTTTTGTAACTAGCCCTTTCAAAGTCCTAAAACAACCAAAGCAACCAAAAACTATAAACTAACAAAGTAAGTTGATTATAGTTGATTTTAATAGATCATGTTATTGCATAATTAAATTTTGGTTTTTATTCTCTAATTCTCATTCTATTTTTCACTTATACTTATTATAATGATGAGGTTGACTCCTAAAATTTAGAAATTAATCCATGTAAATAGAATGGTTTAACAAGATAAAATTGTTGTGCTATTGTTTATACTTGTTTGATTATATATTTTAATGTTATAAACAAACCAAGTATTTTATATTCAATTACGTCACAAAGACTTTGAATCTCTATAAATGCCAAGCTCATGTTATAATAATGTCAAGTTATGATCAGTAAGTTTGAGATACAAGCTTGTTATTTAAAGAAGTATTTTTTTATATTATTATGTACAACTATCTTTATTGTCACTTAATCCTTATCATCACCAAAATACTATTTTGAAATATTGAAAGTCACCTGAATTTAATTATTCAATAAAAAAATATAATTGAAAAGTTACAAGTTATAAATTTGTTACAAGTTCTATAAAATATTTTACTATTATATATTGTAAAATATTATTTAAAGACAATAATTTGATTTGTGGCTATTATAAATCATCAAATTTCATATTTAACATGATACAAATAAGTGTAAGAGAATAATGCTTCCAAGGGATCCTCACCTGAACCTTCTTTTAATTATTGACAAGCTTGTTTGATAATATTCAATATAGTATGACATGTATTGAATTTCTTTTTGTATTTGTTAGATTTCATTCATATTTTGAGCACATCGCAATGTGTTTGTTATTATTTGTATATAGTTATTAGTTTTTTTTTGTTTGAATTCTTCTTATTTAGCAGAATTAGATACGATGATATTAGTCATAGGTACTATAATTTGCTTATTAATATCAAAGCCTCACTAATATGATATCCTCATACGAGTAATCCATCATGTATAGCTACAAACCCCTTTGTCACTTTTAACAATTCTGTTACTCCTCATTTACTCCCTTCTAACCCCACAAGATTGAATTTATAGATTTCAGAACAATAGGGTCACCAATAACTAATTGGTGTATAAATGAGTTGTGTGTTCAATCAATAAAAGCATATCCTTGATAAAACATTAAAGAGAGACTTTTTTTCACAACTAGAGTTTCTAGGAAATGAAAATTGTATGTGTTGTACAAATATAGTATAGTTTTCATAACTAAATAAAAAAAATTCTAACTAAAATGTTTTAGCCAAGGTAGGCTTGTCTATGTAAAATACCTGTGACCTTATCATGTTTAATATTTGTGATTTGTATCCAATATGTGCAAAATGTCCTTGATAGAATATCTTAAAAAACTTCGTTAAACCTATTTATAATTAGCAAATATTTCATGCATTATATATGGATATATTTAAATTTAACTAGAGTATAAAACATATAATTAAAAATATTATTATAATTTCACTTTATTTAAAAATTCAAATTTAAAAATAAAAATCGTGTGTATTATTTTACAAAGTTTATCATTAAACTACTACGAATAAATATATTCATAGATTAACTAAAATTTTAAAAAATAAATTTTAAATAAAACTAGTTTACTTCACTTCTTAACTAAATTAATTTTTTAATAAAATTAATTGTTAAAAAATATAAAATAATATATATAAAAATATTTTTATTTATATTTCAAAATTTTAATTTTGTTTAAAGTAATGTCTTAAAAATGTTATAGGATAAATAAATAACTCATTTATTGAATATTTTTATTCTAGTCACACTATCACATAAATGAGATTGAAGAGAGGTTATGAAAATAGTTAAAAGTTCTTTTCAATTCATCACTATCTAGTGATGGTTTAACTTGGAAAGTTAAGTGATACTTTTTTTATTTTATAATTAATTTTTAAAATTTTTGAAATTTTGATAAAAAATTTTCTTTTACTAATTTTTTCAATTTAGAAAACACCTAATAAACCATGCTTATATCATAAATATTAATAAAAATTGAATAAATTATTCCACATGTAACAACATATAAAAATCAAAACAAACATCAATTCAAATAATTTCAAAATAATAATATAATAAATTATAAACAATTTGAAATGTACAGATAAATGTAATTAATAATTAAATCCTAAGCATTAATCTTCATAAATCTATGATACATATATGGGTACATTCCTTTTAAAATTGTTGAATCCTAAAATTAGGAAATGTGAAGAAACAAAAATTATGAATCTATTGAAATAAGAAAAAAATTAAAAAAAACCATAATTATATTGTATTATACGTGACAAATAACAATTGAAAGGAGAGAAAGATAATTTTTATTGAATGAAATAATAGTTTATTAATAATGTAAAATATTACAAATAAAAAAGGGAAAATGTTATTTATAATTGTTCCTATTTGTTTGCTTAGGACATTACGAGAAAAACAAAAGGATCAAAGAATTAAGTAAATTATAATATTAATATATAAATAAAATTTAGTAGTTAAACATTAATTTTAAGTACATTTACAATTATTTATGTGGTTTGAATTATCTATGTCCATTATTAACAACACAAGTAAAAAGAGAGGGAAATTTTAACTTTTTTACCAATAATTTTTCTCAATCTTTCTTACTTTTTTAACATTTGTTTTTTATAATTTTATGTACCTTATTTTCTTTTTCATAGAAGTGGGATGTTATGAACTTTTTTTTTTTTAAATCCTTTGGATGTCCCTTTATTATATAAATACTTTCATAAAAAAAATTATACTTTATTAACTTTCTTCTTTTTTAATAAACAACATAAAATTATATATAAAATAATATTTAAATAAATAAAAATATTAAATTATATCATATATATATATATATATATAAAGAATTAAAATTAGTGTATACTCACCTCTAACTCTTAACGTAAGCTTCTATCAGGATAAAGATATTAATATTTATAAATATATTAAATTTTAATTTTCTAGATATAAATATATAAAAAATTAATAATATGGTAGAGAAAATATTTAAGAGAAAATAAATTAGATAGGGACATTCTTAATGTAATTTTAATAAGAACTTGTAAATACTTAAAATTCTTGTGGCTAGTACATTACATGTAAATAATATAAAATTATATATATTATCTTTTTTATAAGTTAAATTGATATTATATGAATATTAAAAATATAATAAAAAAATAATACATCTAAAATTATTTCTTCACATAGATAAAAACTTGAAGAATGAAAACTCTTCACACAAAATACAATAGTTGGACATAGTATTTTAGTCCAAAATAAAGTTCACTCAATTGAGAATCTTTCTACATCTATTCTTAGAAATAGTAATTATTTTTTTATTTTTAAATATCTTATAGGATTATTAAATGAATAAAAAATTAGACAGAAAAAGTTGTTTTTTTTTATATATTTATGATCTAATTTTATTTTTAAGTATTTTAAGTTAAAAGTTACTTCATTTCTTTCTAATCATAGAGATCAAATTATAATAAACCAAATCATGATCTTGTTGGAAATTTTATTTTAAGTTGAGCTTTTCTTAATTTGGTAGTTTTAATTTTATTAAAATAGGTTAAATAAGTAACCTTATATTTTTTCTATAGGCCCATGTAAATTTAAATGATCCATTATGGATTATAGAAAATTTAATGTATATGTGTTTATTATGCTTAAATCAAATTGACAATTGTACTAAGAATTTGTGTAGGAGGCTTAGTAGGTCTAATATTCATGATGAAGTGAAATTAGTTACATGTATTTTTGTATAAGAGGGTAGGATCCTCATTTGTTTCCATACACTCTAGCTACTGATGGTTCCATAAAAGTGGGGATTGTAATAAAGGGAGAGCATAGGTGGAAGATCTTGTTTCTAATGTGTACAATTGGACATGAACCAAAATAATGTTTTAAAGAATGTTTGTAAGAGGTACACAATTTATATTAACTCCTATTATATTAAATGCTCTAAATTTTAACATAGATCTTGATAAATTTTCTTACATGTGGAATCAAAACAATGTTATACTAGGTTTAGAATCCTAAAATTTTAATTTATAAATTTTCTTAAGTGGATTAAGATTTAGGAATTAGGATTAATAATTTTGATTTGAGACATATTTTGTGATTAAAGTTCAAAAGGTTTTTCTTCATTGAATTCATTGTATACATCTTGAAAATTTATATGTATAAACGTTAGCCTATGTTCCTTGTATAGTACTACATATAATTAATTTTTATGTTTCCGTTTGTGTTTGGAAAATTGAAGTTGAGAGATAAACAATTCCTAGAAAATAGTAAATGATATAAGAATTATTTAGGAATGAACTAATAAGTGTTAAAAACATTAGGAGAATAGTCTGGACACTTTTTGGAAAATTTTTAGAAAATTATCAAAATGCTCTTGAAAAGTTGGGAGAGTAAGAAACTGCCCAACAGAGAATTGTAACTTGGAGCTTATCCTTGTGCATGAATTTTAAGATGTTTTAAATGGGTGGATGACTCATCCCATGAGTTACCACACCATTAATACTATATAAGACAAATATTTATAAGGAGAGATAAGGTTAAACCAAAGTAACCTTAATTAATTAAAATTAACCATGCTTAAGATAAACTAATCATGAATAGTGTTAAATTAATCGTAATTAGTGTTAAAGGATAATTCCTTGTATTTATATTTAATTTTAAAATTGGAAATTACATGTAAATGGACAAAAATGCCCTTAAGTGAGAGTTTAATTCTCATGTGTTTCTAAGTGGCCGAATTTGCTATAGACCAAGGGAAAACTCATTTGCTTCATCAAAATCCTTCTAAAGACTTTATTAAACTCTCTAAACTCACCCAAAACTTCAACATCTCTTAGAACATATAAACCTACACTAAGTTTGAACTTCCATATTTGAAGTTTAAGTTATAACAAGCTAAACAAACAAAGCACCACCACCATCCTTAGAAGCTTTCATATGGACCATAAAGAAGAGGAGATTCAACTTCAAAATATCCACCAAATCCTTATATAAGTCTTCAAGTAAGGTTTTTACCAAACATCTTTATAAGCTTTCATGTATGTGATATGGCTTGTTTTCCTTCTCTTTTTGGTGGATCTTTCTCTAAATTCTATGGATCTCACATGCTTGAGCGTGATGAAGTTCAAAACTGCCCTTAGTTGTTAAAAATGAGTATCACACAGTTTTTAGTGATTTTTTGAAGTTAAAAGGAAATTTTGATGGATTAAAATGTGTCACAACCGTAATTCCGACGAGGTGACGAACTTGCTAAAATTTCAAAATAGAATTTTAATTGATTAATATGGAGTCGCCACCAGATTTTTATTTAAGGAAAAAGTATTTGGAAAAACCTTAATTTGAGGAAGAGATTTAGATTCGGGAGTCGGTTACGAGTGGGGAAGGTGTTAGGCACCCCACTCGCCCGTTCCGAAGAACGGTACCCTTAAACTAAGTGTGTGATTTTTGAAAATTGTTTGATCCCTTAATTAATATGAAAATAAATAGATTGATGGAAGTTAGCCTGACAGGACTTGATCCTGCTCCTACGTATTCCCCGGTGCAATGGGAAACTCATGACTTACGTAGTTCTGGTGTGTGAAGGCTTGACCTTCAGAGGTGTTTGAAAAGAAGTGTTTGAAAACGAATGGTGCTCGGAGGCTTGACCTTCGGAGCTTGCTTGAAAGGAATATTGAAAAATGACTGGAGTGTTTTGAAAATATTTTCAGGGAAATCTTTAGCCCACATATGCACAGGATCCAAGACAAGAACGGCTGCACTGGGATCCATACGAATCCCTAAGCATTGAACATCAGAAAAAGCTACCAGTTCGTAATTAGGGTCCATCGCATGAGACTTAAAGATTCCAAAATGAATTTCTTCTTGAGGTTATTTGAAAGGAATTCTTAGTCCACATATGCATAGGGTCTAAGACAACTACGGCTATACTTGGGACCCATATGAATTCCTAAGCATCGAACAGCAGAAAAGCTACCAGTTCGTGCTTAAGGTTCATTGCGTGAGACCTAGAGCAAAAGAATGTAATTTGGAAATGACGAAGTTAAAGAGATGAATGAGCTTAAGTAAAAACTGGGCTTGAAAAATAAACTGAACTTTGACAAAATGAATTGGATTTGAACTTGAGGAATTGGACTTGACTTGATTTAGAATGGATTTGGTTTGAAATGGATTTGATTGAAAGTTTGGTTTAAGGAAAGGTGTTGCATTTGTTTTGAGAATTTGAGGGAGAAAAGAATTGCTTGAATTTTGGGAGAAAAGAGTTTAATTTGAATCTTGAGGAAAAAGAATTAATTTGAATTTTGAAGAAAAAGACTTTATTTGATTTTTGGGAGAAAAGAATTTAATTTGAATTTTGGGAAGTTTAGGGGCTTAAGTGGAATTTTGGGAAGTTTGGTGGCCTGATTATAATTTTGGAAAGTTTAAGGGCCTATGTAGGAATTTGCTTGGCGCGTGACGGGAAAGGTGGGCAATTTGCAACAAAATAAAGGTGTGGTGCAAGCAGGGTTCGAACCTGCGTCGTGTGGGTTACGAGCGATGCCTCTGACCACTAGGCTACACTCATAGTTGGCTTTTTAACACTTTTGTTTTACAGTTAAGGAAAATAAAGGGACCATGGGATTTAATTTAAATTGGCAAAAGACACGGGCAGGGGATCGAACACCAGACCTTGAGGCGTATGCAGCATACTCAGCCACTCGAGCCATTCGCTCTCCTGTGACATACATTTTATGATTTCTAAACTTGAATATTGCATGAAGGTGGGGCTCAATTCTATTTTGGACAAAAACTGTTGGAAGGCCCCCACGTTGGCACATATATATTTGAGGGAGATAAGTTGAGCTGGGATTCGGATCCAAGAGCCCTCGCTTAGGTCGTGGCTAAGCTTACCATTTGGGTTGAGCTGTTAATGAACTCCTAGCTTCCAACCTACGTGCTGCATGGGGGAGTGTATTATTAGGAGTGCCTGGTGCAACCAGGTGCAGAGTCAAATCCTCATTTATGCATGACCTTTCATTCTCACCATCAGGAAACTAACCTACAGAACCAGGGAGCAATCTAGTGTATTATTAGGAGTGATACACGTCATCTGTACGCATATTTTTCTTTCTAGTTCAAGTCGCGATACAATCAACAATGATCACCACATGAATGTACGTCTGATCGGGACCAGGATTATGAGTTTCAATAAGGGATCCCGCCTCGTAGACCCATTACCGTCTATTGGTTTAGGCCATGGAGAATCTTCCCTTATGACTAACCACGTGCATGGAACGGATCCAGGATAGAACATTTGTAGGCATCAAAACTGATCACTTGGCTAATCACTAAACTTAGTATTAGATGAAAACTGGCCATGAGAACGCCATTGCAGGATGAACCCCATTGTGAATCTCTGCCAGATGCTTTTGAGGTATAGAGATTCGCCTTAACTTCTTCCTTTGCACCTCCTTAAAACCAGCATGCACCTCTATTTGTGGATTGATCAATGAAACGCCAAGAACAATACTCAGTAACGAGGGTATTGCTCGTCTAACACGTGAGAGGAGTAATGAAGATTTTCGTTAGTCAACAATTAATGAACAGAACCCTTTCATATTGATTCCCATACATCGCTGAAATGGACGAATGGGTTTATGGTTATCATCCAAGTAGAGTCACCATTTCTTATGCAGATATCTTGATATACCCGACCCTTCTCAAGCCCTACCGATCTAGAAGGATGAAGAGAGGAACTCTACGGGGCCATGCTAACATATTCCAGTCCAATGGATACGACTCACGCACCTCCCAGATTTGCAACAAATGATATACCCTCACAACTTAATCGTGATTCTATGATTGATTTCTGAATAAAAGATCAACTTTCCAAATGTGAGGAACAACAGAGATCGGGATTGAATGTCTGTTACGGAACCAATGCAGAGCCTGCCCTCCTAGAACCACCTAAGTTGATCTCCTTTTTGCTTGTAGTGGAGCCCGAATTTATGTTGTTTTTGCATGGGGAGAAGCTTATGTACCTGGACCTTGAAGTTCACTTTGCTTGAATGTCGTGGGGCTTGACATCCCTAAGAATTGATAAGAGGAGAACAATGATGATGCAACGACCATAGTCTCGTGGCTGCTTAATCAATGTCAAGACTGGGCAGTGCTTAAGAGCAATGTGGGTGCAACGGAAGGCATGAATTATGGCGTCAGGTTACTCCTTTTATTCTGCCAACCTCTGAGACACCTGTACAACCTTGCAATCATTATCAAGGTGCATGTTTATGTCTTGAACATATGTTCTTGCTAATCAGTGCGTCGATCGTGGTCTACATGTGAGTCTATGCCCACCTGATCTTGGAAACACGATTTGTTAATGTACGTGAACCATGGTCTAGAACTGTGGTATCACATAAGGGCCTTCACATCATGATAAAGTGGAAGGTTGTGTGCCCATGTCGTTTATAGCTTCATGCCTAATCACCAATCTTGATTACCTCTTGATTCGCCTTCAAAGCTGAGCTGCATGGCTCATGCATGGTCTGCTCTTGCTGCCGACGTATACCAAGACTCGCTATAGACACACTCTGGCCTTGTCGCTCCTTCAGGACTCTATCTTGGAGGGACATACAACCACGCTTACGGTTGTGCGAAGAAGTTTTCCCCGACGAAATCACCCTCTCTACCTTTCAAATATTCTTAAGTCAAGGAACGAGCAGTATCATCCCACGAGTTATTTCCTTCAATTATTCTTTTATGGATAGTACAGGGGCGACCCAACTGATAGCGACATCCATAGTACTAGCATGTGTCAACCAAACCAATTCAAGCATCCACTGGGCTCATGAGTTCATAGGAGTTGTACGAATCAAGGAAAGGGTAGAGAACCTATAATTTCACTAGATAAAAACGGGTTTTAACTTGGATTCAATGGTAAATTCATATGAACCATAAACAATGCACAGTGAATTACAATCACCCAAACCAAATTACAGAGTTTGCATGAAAATATAATTATAGAATCTCACAGCATCAGCGTCACCAAGAATCATCTATAAGAATTGCATAAACTATAATTGATTTTCTTGAGCGAATAAAATATAGTTTTGAGACCTATACCTGAAATTGGCGAAAGATCTTGATACTACAATTGCTAAAATTGTAATTTCCTTTCACCAGAAGAAGGAATGATGGAGAAACTTGAATGGCTCTTTTTCCAAAATTCCCCTCTTCTCCCGGAATCGGATCTTTCATGCAGCTCAGGAAAAACTGTACCTCCTTGTAAGAGGCCGCGCCGGAATGCCTAAATGGTGGAGTTCCTCTCGCCTGAGAAGCTCTCCTCTCCCCTGAGGTGTTCTCTCTCCCTCTGCATTGGTCCCAAAATGAGAAGCCAAAATCCTTCTTTTCTGTATCTCCTTTTTATACTTCTGTCTTTTCCTTTTTCGAATGGATTCTTGCCTCCTCCCTCTTGGCAAGAGCCAACAGCATACACCAACCTCCCCTTTTTTGGCCACCCTGCTTTTTCAAGGAGCCAAAGGCCAGATCTCTTTCCAACCTCCTTTTCTTTATTTTTGTTCGATCTTCCTTTTGTTATTTTTTCCATTGTCCATTTTTGTTTTTCTTGTAAAAAAAATTCTTTTTTCAGTTAATTAGTTTTACTAATTTTTTCAGAATAATTTTTTTTTAATTCTGGATTCTGTTTTTAATTTTATGTTCATTTCATCATCATTTTCTTTTACTTGTTTTGCTATTTTTTCCTTTTTTCTTTTTCTTCTTTCCCTTTTTTTTATTATTTATACCTTTTCCAAAAAAAATTATTTTTATTTTATTTATTTTTATTTTCTGTTTTTATTATTTATATATTTTCTTTTTAATCTTTTTGAATATTCGAACTATATTTATTTTATTTTGTTTTGATTTTTCTTTCCCTTTTTTTTCTTTTGCTCTTTGTTTTTCTACTTTCTATTTTCTGTATTTTTTGCTTTCTGTTTTATATCTTTTCAAATTTTTAATTAACTTAATTGTTGGATAATTTTAACGATTGGGGGCCTTGAACATAATTCAGTGTTTACAGTTTGCCCCTCTTTACTTATTTTCCTACCAGATAATATGAGAAATGATTTTCTGAATTATCGTGAAAGGAAATGAGTAAAGACGTGAACACATTATATCTGAGGCAGGCTTTGAGGGTGCAAAAAGCCTTGAGCTTAAAAATGAATGCCTGGGGGAAGACATTTATGGCTTGATGAGTCGACGAAGCTTAAATATGCAAGGCCTGGTTGTATAGCCTAATTAGGTTATGAACAACTGTTGATGTGCAGGCGAAGTGAGGTGAAAAAGGTTCATGAGGACGGACGTGGGTAAAGAATGGAATGCCCTGTTCGGAGGGACAAGGTGGAATGAAGAAAGCCTGTTAAAGCAGGCACAACAGACAAGAATAGTCTGTTATGACAGGTAAAGTGAAGTGGAAAAAGGACCTGTTAAGACAGGTAGGTGCACTGGACTGAAATGTAAGATATGTACAAGGTGATCTGACAACATAGGTCGGGGTAAAGCGATCTGACCGTGTTTGAGGCCTGACATCATAGGCCCAAATGTGGAGAAAACGAACTTGATGGTGGCCTGACGCTATAGGCCAAAATGCAAAAAAGAAAACTTGAACGTGCAGGAAACGTAAACTTGATGGTGCAGAAAAGAAAACTTGAATGTGCAGAAATGTAAACTTGAGGGTGGCCTGACACTATAGGCCGAAAATGCCGAAATGTAAACTTAAGGGTGGCCTGACGCTATAGGCCAAAATGCTGAAAAGTAAACTCAAGGGAGGCCTGACATCATAGGCCAAGATGCAGAAAGATAAACTTGATGGTGGCCTGACACTATAGGTTAAGACGAGGGAAAATAAACTTGATGGTGACCTGACACGATAGGCCAAAATGCAGGAAGGGAAACTTGAGGGAGGCCTGATATCATAGGCCGAGATACAAAAAAGTAGACTTGATGATGACCTGACATTATAGGCCAAAATGCATAAATGTAGACTTGAGGGTGGCCTGAAAAGAAAACTTGAACGTGCAGGACTTGAACGTGCTGAACTTAAACGTGCTAAACTTGAAAGTGCAAAACTTGAACGTGCAAAACTTGAACATGTTAGGAAAGAAAACTTGAACGTGCTGGGGCCTGACACTATAGGTCGATATGCGGAAAGGTAAACTTGATGAGGCCTGACACTATAGGCCCAGATGCAGAAATTAAAACTTGAGGGAGGCCTAACAACATAGGCCAAGATGCAGAAAAGTAGACTTGATGATGGCCTGACACTATAGGCCAAGATGCAGAAGAATAAACTTGATGATGCCTAACAACATAGGCCAAGATGCAGAAAATTAAACTTGATGAGGCCTGACAACATAGGCCAAGATGCAGAAAATTAAACTTGATAAGGCTTGACATAGAGAATTGAACCTGAGGGAAAACTGTTTGGATAGGAAAAGGAAGGAATGAAGCAGGCCTGTTAAGACAGGCGGCTTTGAAATGGGAGGGACCTATACTAACTTGAAAGGATGACCTATTGGGACAGGAGAAATAGGAATGACCTGGTAAGACAGGTAGAGGGAAAATGACATGATGTGTCCTAGGAATGCACTAGAGGGTGGAATGTGGACTTCGTCGTCAGCTGCCTCGGACAACTAAAAAAACGTTTTCTTGAATTAAAACAAATAGCTTATTCTACCTTGAACTCGAAGGTTTTTAAGCACTTGATAATTATTCTCTTGAAGAAACTTGGGCAAACATTTTGCCCCAGTTTAGAAGATTCTTGATAATTGAGGGATGTCTTGATTTGAAGGAACTTTGGGCAAACATTTTCCCCAGTTTGAATCTTGATGGAATTGAGGATTGCCTTATCTTGAATTTTTCTGGGCACATGTTTGCCCTAACTTGAATTTTGACTTGAAATTGTCAATTGTCCTAACTTGAATTACCTGGACAAATGTTTGCCCTAATTTTGATCTTGTTCTTTGAATTTAAATCTTCTTAGGCAAACGTTTTCACTGGTCTGAACTTGATTCAGAATTTAAGGATGACCTCAAATTGGATTTTTGTAGGTAAGCATTTGCCCCAGTTTGAACTTGATTTAGCATTTGAGGATGACCTCAAATTAAATTTTTGTGGGCAAGCGTTTGCCCCAGTTTGAACTTGAGTCCTTTTTAATTATGATTGACTCGGGCAGTTTTACCCATGTCTTAATTAGCTTTGAAAAACAAATTATGAGATGCTTGAATGACAAGATACTTATTACGATGTTTGAATGAACGAAAAGGATGCAATGTTTGTGATGCTTGAATAGAGAGGATGCGATGTTTTAATCTTATTGACAGCTTTTTGATAATTGAAATAATTATTTGATGAAATGGATGTTATGGGATGAATGCAAACCATAAGGTGGTTAAAAACTTTTTGTTTCTCTTGATTTTTTGACAGGTTCTTTCTCTACAACCTCATAGTGGGTGTGAAGGGAATCAAGAATCAGGACGAGTTAGATTGACTCTATCTCTTAGCCTCTTGGTCGACTTTGAACCTTCCTTCCCAGGATCTTTAAAACCCAACAGTGGTCAGCATGATTGAATAAGACACACTCCTTTTGTCTTGGTGGCGTTATATATGACAGGAGGATGATCTTTTGGGAAACAGTCATGTCGTGCTGCGATGGTCGATGATTCGTCCGACTTGTCATGACTTTTCAAAGTTAACCCTTTTTATTTTTTTACATTTTTCACATCTCTTTTGGCATGTGCACTATCAAGGTGTGCAAAGTGATTCTGGATGGTCAATGGAAAGAAATAGAGAAGGTTTGCAAAAGATGTTTGAGGTAGTGTACTTGAAAGGGAAGGATGACAAAAATGTGGGTTCGATCGCCCGAATGACACCTTTTGATGAGAAATTCCAATGCTGCTTTTCATAATCTTGATTGTCAAATTAATCAAACTTGAGAAGCGGAAAAATTTGGTCCTAGTTTTAGGGAAGATGAGGTGCAGAAATGTTAGATTATCCTGGAATTCCTGGTTTGACCTTAACTTTTGACTGGGTTATTCCTTTTAGTTTTCAACCCAACAGGCCCTTTGTTTTGCCCTAACTTTTTCCTAGGTCGTCCTCACGAGTTTTCAACCTAGCAGGCTTCTATATGATTGTGCCCTAACTTTTTCTTAGGTCGTTTTTGAGGATTGTCGACCTAGAGGGCTTCCATTTGATTGCCCTAACTTTTTCTTAGGTCATTTTTTAGGATTGTTGACCTAGTGGGCTTCCGTTTGATTGCCCTAACTTTTTCCTAGGCTGCCCTTTGAGGGTTTTCGACCTAGCGGACCTTCTGTTTAATTGTTCCCTAACTTTTGCCTAGGTCATTTTTTAGGATTATCGACCTAGCGAGCTTCCGTTTGATTGTGCCCTAACTTTTGCCTAGGTCGCCCTTTGAGGGTTTTCGACCTAACGGGCTTTTGTTTGATTATGCCTTAACTTTTTCTTAGGTCATTTTGAGGATTATCGACCTAGCGGGCTTTTGTTTTGATCCTATTTTTGCCTAAATTGTTTTTGGGATCTAGCAAGACCTTTTCTGATCATGCCTTTGTCGATTTAATATTTTGAACTTTAAACCTACTTTTGCCTGGATTGTTTTGGAATCTAGCAAGACCTTTTCTAATCATGCCTTTTTCGATTTAATCTTTTGAACTTTAAACCTACTTTTGCCTGGATTTTTTTTTGGCTTTTAATCCAGCAGGTTTTTCTTCATCTTGAATTTTAAATTTTGACCCTGATTTTTCTTGGACCATTTTGATTTTAATCCAGCGGGTTTTCTTCTTTTTCTCGAATTTTATGTAGTCAGATATTGATCTTGGCGAGATCATTTTGGCTTCCAATTCAGCGGATCTTATTTTGCATTCCTAATTTTGCCTAGATTTAAACTTTGATCTAGCGGGATATTTTATTTGACATATGATGCTCAAGAATCCCTGGTCACTTATTTTTCTTCCTCATTTGAGTTTTTCCTTTGAGTTTGATTGATTAGACGTTCAAGATTATTTATTACAGCACTGACATTGTCACCAACAGGTATTTATTTATTTAGGATAATAAACGGGTTGAATGATGAAAAGGAATGGTAAATTTTTAGTAAAGTCAATAATGTGAGGCGCATGCTTAAGAAACATGAAAAATGTAATTCTTGTATTATTTCTCAATGAGATTTATTTTACAAAGGATTAGCTTTTGAAAAATATGACAATTTTTTGGATGAATATCCTCAATCTCAACTTGCACAAGGCAACTCATTGCGCTCCTCCCATCTCTTAGCTAGCTGATGGGCTTTCGTGATTTGGCAACAGATTGTTTTCTGTGCTAGGAGCAAGCCTCCCAAAATCTAGCCATTTCGCATCAATCAGGCTTTGCACCTTACGCTTTAGAACCTGGCAGTTTTCTGTAGAATGACCAATGTACCCCGCATGGTAGTCACATATAGCGTTTGCATCATACCATTTAGGGTATGGTGGTTCTTGAGGTTTCAGCGGGTAAGGAACCACCAGGGAATTCTGGATTAGTTGAGGTAGCAACTCAGTGTAATTCATTGGAATGGGATCAAACTAGACAGGATTCTTCTCCTTCTTTTGGCTTTGGCTGGGATTTGGGCTCATGGCTTGTGTTTGGACTGTGTATGGTGTGGGCGGTCGAATTTGTGTTGGATAGTTGTAAGTAGGAGGGTATGATGTTTGGTGTGTGGTGGTGATGAGAGGATATGTTGTATAAGGTGTATATGGTGATGGTTGAAAACTAGTTGGTCCATAAGGTGCCATCGGTTGTATGTACTGTCCTCAACCAGAAGCCAGATTATAAGTCTCCCCTACCTTCTTCTTTTCTACAGAGGAATCAACTGTTCCTGCGTATTTGTGCGCGATCCTTCCAAGGCGCATGCCACCCTTGATCCTTTCTCCAATGATGACGACATCAGAGAAGCTAGAAGTTACAGTGACAATCATCTTGTCATAGAAAGGATCCTGGAGTGTGTCGACGAACATACCGACCAGCTCTTTCTCGGAGAGAGGAGGTTATACTTGAGCGACTAACTCTCGCCACCGTTGAGTGTATTACTTGAAGGTCTCGTCTCCCCTTTTGGCCATGTTTTGGAGTTGAGTTCGATCCGGAGCCATCTTCACATTATACTGGTATTTTTTTAGGAAGGCCTCAGCTAGATCTCTCCATGAACGGATGTGTGTCCGCTCTAGCTGAGTGTACCAGTTAGCAGCTGCCCCAGTTAAGCTATCTTGAAAGAAATGGACAAGTAGCTTATCATCGTGCATATAGTGAGACATCTTCCTGCAGT
This sequence comes from Canavalia gladiata, assembly GCA_037954105.1. Classification (NCBI taxonomy): domain Eukaryota; kingdom Viridiplantae; phylum Streptophyta; class Magnoliopsida; order Fabales; family Fabaceae; genus Canavalia; species Canavalia gladiata. The sequence goes on along the minus strand of CM075662.1, from coordinate 11,949,375 downwards.
ACATGGCCAAGTGACTCTTCGGGCAGCTAGTTCCTTAATACTTTTCAAATTCAGGAACCTTGAATTTAGGAGGGATTACTACATCTGGAACCAAGCACAGATTAGATGCGTCTCTAGCTTCATAAGCGCTTCCCTCAATTACCTTGATCTTTTCCTCTAGAACCTTCCACTTTTCGGTATCCTCCTTAAAAGGATGGTTTGGGAGTTTCTCGGGCGTGTGGTGAAATTGAAGAGGTGGTATGTATATAGGGTGAGGCCCTTGGGTGAACATAGGATGTGTTCCCCCAACGGCTGTTTGGTAAGCTTCTGGAGTGGTGTTTGGAGGTAAGTTATGTGTTTGGGTTTGTGTTTGGATTTGTAAGGGCGCATGCCCATGAGGATACCCATAGCGAACCCCTTCAGTTGGTGAGGAAATGGTTAAAGGTGAAGTGTTTTTTGGATTGAAGTCAGGAGGATATAATGAGTCATTTGGTTCTCCTGGTAGAGATTCCATATTTTCTTTTGAGTCTTTTTATATTTTCCATATTTTCAGAAGTTATTTTTTCTAATTTTCCTAGGAATTTTTATCTTTCTTGATTTTTCAAATTTTGGTTTATGCATTCTTGGTTTTTCTTGATTTTCTATTTGTTTTAATTTTTCTTTCTTTTTGCTTGATTTCTCTTTCTTGATTTTCTATATTTCACCCAATTTTCAGCTTCATTTTCTTCCATCTTGGATGATTTTGTTCAAACAGATGTCCGTGCATATATCATGAAAAGGGTGTGTGCCCTCCTTACCTCTTATGTGGGTTACCTGTCTTAAGGATCTATGACGTTTTATGCATGAACCTTTCATAAGGTGGTTTTTAATCCTCAGGTATAAGAGGTTATTAGAGCCATGTTCCAGTCTGTAATGCTTGCCACAACAACAGAAAAAGCTACCAGTTGTAGGGCATTACAAATAGGACGCACTCTAGTCGGGATTTTTGTGATAGTCAAACAGGACATAAACCCCAAAGTGACACCACTAGATCCCTCTATTCCTAGGCTGCACTAAGACTCGAGTACAGGGCCCCACTCATGATATGAATGCATATAAGTGGGATGTGTGGAGGGCACACAAATATTTGGGATACCTGCAATTGGGGAAATCGTACAGATATATATAACAATTTATTCGTCTATCCTAGGGTTGTTCAATGAATAGAAAAACAACAATAGATAGATAAGCCAATAAATAAATTGTGCTAATAAACAGGAAAGGGATCGAAATAAAACACACTCAATGGAAACGAGCTTAACTCTCTAAGGTCCCTAGCGGAGTCGCCATCTATCGCAACCGTAATTCTGAAGAGACGACGGACTCGCTAAAATATTGAAAAAGAATTTTAATTAAAGTGTGGAGTCACCACCAAATTTTTATTTAAGGGAAAAAGATTTGGAAAAACCCTAACTCGAGGAAGAGATTTAGGTTCGGGAGTCGGTTACGAGTGGGGAAGGTGTTAGGCACCCCACTCGCCCGTTCCGAAGAACGGTACCCTTAAACTAAATGTGCGATTTATTTGAAAACTGTTTTGATCCCTTTAATTAGAAAATAAATAACTTGATGGAGGTTAGCCTGACAGGACTTTATCCTGCTCCTACATATTCCTCGGTGCAATGGGAAACTCAAGGCTTACGTAGTTCTGGTTTGTTTGAAGGCTTGACATTTAAAAGTGCTTGAAAAGGAGTATTCGAAGATGAACTTGTCATTTTAAAAAGCCTTTTATTTTTTTGGAGGAACCTTCAGTCCACTCATGCACAAGGTCTAAGGTAGCTAGGGCTGCACGAGGGCCTATACGAACCTCTAAACATCGAATCGCAGTGAAAACCGCCAGTTTCCGATTTAGAGTTCATTGCGTGAGACTATAGATCCCAAAGCATTTTGAAAAGAGTTTTATTTTTGGAAGGAACCCTCAGTCCACTCATGCACAAGGTCCGAGGCGGCTAAGGCTGCACGGGGTCCTATACAAACCTCTAAACATCGAACAGCAGTGAAAACCGCCAGTTTCCCATTTAGAGTTTGTCGCATGAGACTGTAGATCCCAAAACCTTTTGGAAAGAGTTTTATTTTTGGGAGGAACCCTCAGTCCACTCATGCACTAGGTCCGAGGCGGCTAAGGCTGCACGGGGGCCTATACGAACCTCTAAACATCGAACAACAGTGAAAACCGCCAATTTCCCGTTTAGAGTTCATCGCGTGAGACTATAGATCCCAAAGCATTTTAAAAAGAGTTTTATTTTTTGGAGGAACCTTCAGTCCACTCATGCATAAGGTTCGAGGCAACTAGGGCTACACGAGGGTTTATACGAACCTCTAAACCTCGAACAACAGTGAAGACCGCCAGTTTCCCATTTAGAGTTCGTCGCGTGAGACTAGCGATTCCCAAAAATATTTTAATTTGAAGACAACAACGATAAGAAATGAATTGGGCTTGATTGAAATAAAGGGGAATGCGGAGGCTTGATGGGGACTTGATTTAATATAAAATAAACTTGATTTGAATTTGATGAAAAGAATTGGACTTGATTTAAAATAAAATAAACTTGATTTGAATTTTGGGCTTGAATTGGACTTGATTTAAAATAAACTTAAATTGATTTGAAATTAAGGAAAAGAATTGCATATATACTTCAGTAATCAAGCGATAGAAATTTCATTTCAGATCCAAATTAAAGAAGAAAATGAGCTCGAAAATCCGAGAAGAAACAAGAAACTTAAGCGGAATAAAAGTCGAATCTAACCTCGATTGGAAGGTGATGAAGAACTGGTTCCATGGAGGCCAAGGACTGAATTGAAGGCAGAGGTAGAGAGTCTCCTAGGTTCTCCCTTCGAAAATTTTGAAAATCCTCCTTCCCCCTCATTTTGGTGAAGGATCTCTCCTTATATAGAAGTAGGAGGGATTAAAGAATTCCTTCTTATCCAATGTGAGACTTCTTTCCCACATAGGAGAATTTTTCCTTTTTTATTTCCTTTTTTGGAATTCTTATTTTATTTGGTATGGGGTTTCTTTTTCTCTTTTTTTCTTTTTTCCTCTTTTTCTTTTTCCTCTTCTTTTTTTTTATTCTTTTTTTCATGTTTTTATTTATTTATTTATTTTGTTTTTTTTCCATTACTTTTATTTTTATTTTTTGAATTATTTTAGACTAAATCAACTTTTGGCTAAAAACAAAATAATTTATTTTGGGTTTTGAATCCTCGGACATAATTCGGTGTTCACAAAATGCTTCTTGAAATCTTTGGAGAAATTTAATGAGTTAAAATTTCTTAAAAATAATTTTTAGAAATTTGGAAAGATTTGAGAGTTTTTTTTTTGTTTTTAAGAGTTTTGAGATGCTCAAAGTAAGGGATCGATGAAACTTGGAGTAGATCTAGTGGATCTTAAAGCTAGTAAGAGCAATTGTGAACTTATGGACTAAAAGCTTGATCAAGACACTTAAAATCCTCCATGATCATGACTAAAGCAATGGAGAAAGGACAAATATTGATGGATCCAAAAGCAAATGATGCAACAAGTGCTAAAATTAATGATACAAAGGTCAAGTGAGAAGAACATAAGAAAATGACCCTTGCTTGGTCAAGAGTGTATATTCGGACACCCTAAATTAATTAATAGAAATTGAGTTTAAAATTTTGATTAAGGTGTTAAGACTTAAAAAAAAAAACTCAACCATGCATAAGGTGATGATTAAAATCAATTATGGGTTTATAGGAGTTTAAAGAGAAATTCAACCATACCTAGTAAGTAAGAAGGAAAAGTCTTAAAAATTTCTACGTCGGTTTAGTTTATTAGCCTAAGTCATAATTAATATAAAACATCTTCTAAATGCAAGAAAAAAAAATGAACCATGATGTTTTGGAAACACAAGTACAATTCATCCAGCCAATAAATAAATTCACAAGATGTGTTAATTGGGTACTTGATAGTATTAAAGTAAAAGAGACATAAGAGGACTTGAATCCATGAGTAAGGAGGCAAACAAGAAAAATTATGTTGGTGGTTTAAACTTAATTAGTTAAGTTAGTAGGTAAAGAAACATAAAACTCTACCACTCAAACTTGAATTGAGATAGTTGTACATAGAACATCTAAATTGATGAATAAAGAGAAGATTAACCTAAATAGGCCACTCGGCCAATTAATCTAAGACTCCACCAATTTATAACTTACATTAAAAATATTAAGAGAAACTTAATCTTTGAGAAAAGGAAAGGTTGAGAGGTAACTTACAAGGATGAGTGGACTAAGTTCCTATGAGAGATTTCTCATAAAACTTAAGAAATAAAGAAAAATGGAAAAATTCTTGGAAGAAGGTTACATGCTGTCCAAATAATTTATATCAAGCATAATTAAGAAATTTTGATTAGGAGATAGGTTTCTAATTAAAATAATTATGCTAACTTGTTATGTTGCTTCTTGAGTACATAAATATATGTGTAAAGTATATGAAACATACTCTTGATTATTTAGAAAAATGATGTGTTATATAATGCTCATGTGTGGATGATAAATGTGAAGCTTGAGTGGATTACAAATTATATGTGCATGTCACATTGGTTGGATGATTTGAGCATGCATGTTATCTGGAAGCTTTAAAAAGGAATCTAACTAATTAAGAGATCTCTAAAGAAAGAACTTATGCGAAAAATTAATACTACTCTTAATACTCCTTGTGTGCATATTTAGAAGGAAAAAGGGTCCTTCTAAGGTGGAGACAAAAGGGTTCTCAAAAAATCCTTCTATTATGAATCGCTAAGTCTTTCATGATTATGACGGTGATGACCATAAGGAATGAGCTCATGTCCTAAGAACATAAGGTAGAATACCAGAGCCAGTGAAAATATATTATTTGACTAAAATATATACTATGCATATGATATAGATTATCATTGAGGAATGATAGAGAAATGAAAAGAATTATGATTAAGGCATAAATGAAATGAAAGTCAAATGATATCTGTGATATGATATAATATGATCTGAAGAATATGCAAGTGTATAAATGTCTCTTAAGAGAAGAATGAAATCAAGAATAGGTAACTTGTATACTTATGATAGAAGTTAGTTTTTGCAACTATAAAAAAAAGAATCCATTTCAGCTAAGGATTTTTTTTTTAAAAGTTAAAAGTGAACCTGTATACATGTTATGTTTCTTAATAAAATGAAGTGACTGAGTTGAAAATGTTGACACCATTCATAGGGTAGAATCCTACTAAGAAACTTAGTTTCTCAGCCCCTTCCACCATTTTCTTTCCCAAACTCCAATAATATCATTTGTGGAGGTGGTGATATTCATAGAGATTGACAATGCAAATTGGATGGTTGGAGCCTTAATATCCTCCCAGATGAAGTCTTGCTAGAAATTTTATCTCATTTGAATAATGTATATGTTATATATAATCATGTATTAAGTATGATGGTAGTAGTTATAGGTAATAGAATTAGTGTGTGAAATATCTGTGTAATATATATATATATATATATATATATATATATATATATATATATATATATATATATATATATATATGTGTGTGTGTGTGTGTGTGTGAGAGAGAGAGAAAGAGAGAGAAAGAGAGAGATTTATGAAAAAGGACTAATATCCTAGTACTAACCTCTGAACTTAAGGATATGTAATAATTATTAAGGCCTATCTAAATAATATGAAACAGTATTATATGCATGATTAAGTTTTATGTCAAGTAACTAGAGCAAGTTAAGGCATGAGTAACAACCCTTGATTGTTTATTTTCTGCTATGATAATTGCTACGACGAGTCTTGCATTTTCAACTAAGGTTTTAAAAGAAAAATTTTATCGCATTTTCAACATCAATAATTTCTGAAAGGATTTCTCATCATGAAGTAACAATCTAATAATGAAACTGGGAATACATCTTAAGCGTAGAATAAACTTCATTTTAGGATGTTACAGTATGGGTTGTAATAGAGGGAGAGCATAAGGTGGAAGACTTTATTCTTGACATGTACAATTGGATAGAAATAAGAAATGTTTCAAAGAATGTCTTCAAGAGGTATGCAATTTATATTAATTTATGTTATATTGTATGTTCTAAATTTTAGTATAGATCTTAATAAATTTTCTTACAAATCCATCTTCATTTTACCTTATTTGAGCTTTCAATTGGATCTTGAAATTTAAGATAATGTTCCTTAATACTACTTTAAAAAGAACCAAGGTATCTGATCCATTTTAAAACCTTTCTCTATAGTGAAATTGTTGTATTGCATTTGAGCAATATATATTGTGTCTTCTGTGTGGTCCCTGCAAGTTTTTCGTAATCCAAATATGTGGTACTGACTTCTCTTTTAGCTAGGTTAACGTATCAAGGTACTTTGCTTGGTACAATTTTGACCCAAAATCTATTGTAGAATGCCTTCTATTTATCTGCAACATCCTCTCTAATCAAATTATATGTTGATTTGATAGTATAAACTCTTGTTGTATCAATTTTTCCAATTCAATTATCTTTTATACCTGGTTGTATTTCCACAGATAAGTCTAAAATTATATGTATCATTTATAGAGAAAATAGACCAAGTCTCCTTTATCATATCATGTTTTATAGGAAATGCCATATTAATTGACTAATTATAATTTATTAAAAATTTATCATATCATGTTTTATAGGAAATGCCATATTAATTGACTAATTATAATTTATTAAAAATAAATTATCAGATGTACTTATTTTCATTAGTGGTAGATATACAAGGAAGATAAGAAGAACAACAAAAGTATTCAGGGAACTGGATTTATTTCTTCCCATTTCCCACACCTCTCAAAGAAAAATACAAAATCATATATTACTTAAGTATATATTTACAAAACTAATAATAAAAGAATGTTGCTATTAGTTAATTTGATTCATTTTTAATTAATAAATTTTTGACCCATATAAAGTTAAAATAAAATAATAAATAAAAGTTTTTATTTTAAAATAATAAGTATTTAAGATATATTATACATAAAAACAGTGTTTAAAGGTTGCTCTGAGCTAAGGATAAGGTGGGATTTGGGACAAACTTGTTAGCAAGTGGATCACATCTTAGATCCAAATTATCCATCTATATCTTCAATCAAACTTAGGATAAAATTTATTGATTGTGCTAGCAAGTTAGTTCTTGGTGGTTTTAGTATGTTTTGTTGGTACTATATGCTAATCTAGTAGCTTTATAATTTTTCCTATGTTTTATGGGATGAATGAAGAAAGATAAGAATAAATACAAACTAAAACAAACGAGACATTTGCAAATTACCAAAATTAAGTTATATTAATCATTGCATTTAGATCGAGTTATTGATTTTACAAGAAATACAAATGCACATTACTTTCAATCATTTAACATACAATTCATTCCATTATTTTGTTAAATCTATTAACATGGTCTTTAAGAAATTATCAAACTAACCTATTTCTTCTCATAAACCTATCAACATGGTCTATGCTTTTACGAGATTTTTCAACAGCCATATTAATCAAATCATAAATGCTCGTTAAATGTGTAAATAAAAGTTATCATAAAGTAAATGATTAATGATATTGTTATGTTATCTCCTACAATTTTAGGTATTCATATAAATATTGGTGGCCTTTTTTTTTCTTGATAAATTTAACCACATTTATGATTAAATTTTCAACCCAAGACTTGTTCACTAAATTTTTAATTACTTTATAATCATCAAAAATTGGATTATCAATCCTCTTCGTGCTAACAAGAGATTATAAAGAGTGATAATGTACTCCGGAGATGATTAAAACCAAGAATATATGAATAGGGATGATACAATGGAAAAGCGAAAGAAGGCAACAAAGCAATGCATAGTGAAATTGCAGAAGAGGGATTAAAAAAAAAAAAAAAAAACCTAACCTAAAAAATGATGGTTGTTACAAATTTGATGATAAGTGATAACTATAATGACATAAGCAAATGGTGGAAAAAAACAACACAAAATGAAGAATACACGATTAGGAAAGAAAAGTGGATCGAACAACATATATTAAGCTTGCAAAGACAAAATGAGCGAAGAGGGATAAAAAAAATAGAAAATAACTTTTACTTGAAGAATAATTGAACTAATCTTTCTTCAAATAGCATTTAAAGTGCATGTAGACACAAAATCACACTCTAAATGAGATTTAGAGTTTAATTATATATAATCATTCTCGAAATAAAGGATCAATTGATCTTCCCACATTCTCAAAACGATAACATATATCGATCGCTTTCTATATTTTAACTTAAAGTACGGTCAGTTATAATTTTCCAAAGTAAAATTTAAAAGCAATTCCACTTAAATGAACTTCAAGTTAACACTTTTTATTTATTTTGTGTAGTGTCAGATGATTGAATAAATTATAAATTAGTTGAAATGATTAATTAAACAATGTAATAATCTAGTGGTAGGTATAAAATAGATTATATATATCTATTTAAAAATATTATATATATATATATATATATGATGACAAAGTCCAAAGTCGGTGGGCATTACAAAACGTTGTAAATATATATTGGAAACCTTTATGGTCAATTTGGTCATATTTTATGCAGCCTTTTCTCAATCAATTACTTTGTGCAGTTCCAAATGTTTGGATGCAGATACAACCTGCACATGATTCCTTTATTATATTCCATGGTATAATGTATTACATCCTGCAGATTAAGAATTTTGAGCTTTTTACACAAGGTTAAAATTCGCAAAAAGACGTATTTGTCAGAAGAAAATTTTATATCTAAAAATATATAATAAAAACATATAATATTTAAAAATAAAAAATAAACAAAATATTTTATTGGAAAGGAAATTTTTTAAATATGTAAATGAGTCAACAAAACTTGTCTGGTTTGATTTCACAGTGTACTTTTAAATATATGTATATAATAAGTTAAAATTGAATAATTCTATACAATATATTAATTAATTTTTTGTTTAAATAATGGAATAAAAGTAACTTTATAAGTCAAAAGTGATTGTTGAATTGTTTGATTATTTAACGAGTAGTTAAACAATAAAATATTAATATCTGCCGGTGCTTGGTTGACCGAAGAATTGATTGATCACAAGAAAAAATTACACTTTTTGTCATGGGTGAATTGTAGTTTTTAATGAGTTTCGTAACATAATTTTAATTATTTTTTGTTGCATTCTTCTAAGTCTCAATTGACCAAACCTGTGACTTTAAAATAATTGGTTCGTGTAAGTCTTCTTTAGCCATAGAAGACTTGTTCCACTCCTTTCCTATATAAATATTATAGAGGGGGGGGGCAGTAAAAAGACCAGTGTGCAATATTATCAATGCAGATGGACATAGGTTGGTCGAATTGGATTTTATATAATCTGAACGTCTGATGATAGAATTTAAAATTTAAATTTAATTTATCTATTTAATATATGTTACTTTTTAATGTTTAACTTGATTTTTTTAAATATTTAATCTGATTTAAAAATTTATTTTGTAGTAATTTTTAAACCTTAAATACATTAATGACTTAAACTTATACGTAATAAATTGATGAACTCAACCTTTTAAATAAGCATGTATATAATCTTAAAATATTTTACTAATAATAATAATAATAATAAGACATCATGTAAATCTTAAAGGTTTTCTTAAATTATTACAAGGTTAATCTTTTTAATTAATTAGATTGATTTTTTAAAAAAAATTAACCTGATTTATCTAATAAATTGATCTAGCCTGGGGTAAACAGATGTAGGTTATGTTATAGATCACCAACGAGTGATCTGATATATTTCATTCTTAATTATTAATAAAAAAAATGACCAAGTTCTCAGCCACATATAAACAAACATGATATGCCTTGAGCAAGCCAACTTCTTGCCACATTTTTTATGCCTAACCTAGACCCCAGTTTGAATTGAATTATTGTATTGTAGCATACGCATGTTTTCATATGTTGTATGTTGACCAAAACGGCCTATTTGGATCCTTCAGAATCTAAACGTGTTAAAGTTGACAAAAGTGGTTATTAGAAAATCCTTACGGACCCCAATTCACGCCCTTCATTCAGCATATATATCAAGTCTATGCCGATCTTAGGGTTGTTTATCAATGAGACACTACAGTAATATAATTAAAAAGCTTAATCAATACCCAAGGAACGCAAATTTCTTTCTTTTTCAGCTTCACTTTATTTTTATTATTAATCTTTTTCTACTAATTCTCACTGTAGCGAATTAAATCTAAAGAAAAGTATTCATATCTTAAAAATATTGTACACACTTTCTTTTTTCTTTTTCAGCTTCTACCTTTTGAAAATGCGTTTCGAATAACGGCAACTATAGTTACAACTCTGAAAAAACTGCTAACATAATAAAATGCCCGAACATGACTCACGTTTTATTAGCCACATATTCAATAATCCAGATGTAATCATTATACTACATCTTAATTATAAAATCATATTAAAAATAAAATTTAATAGGAAGATTTCGTTACAAAAGATGTCATATGTTAACGGTTTGATTTTTTTTTCATTGATATAGACTTTATCTAATTAAGAAAAAGTAAAATATTAACATTGCATATCTATATTAACAATATGATACATTTATTGGTTAATTTAACTTGAGTCTTCATGAAAAATGGAAGTGGAGTCTTCTGAAGTGTAAAGAGGATCTTAGAGGTAAAACTTTTGAGTTAAAAAAAATGGAAACTCAAATTTAAACCCATTTCATTCTGGTTGATGATGAATTATCTTTAAAAATCCACAATGTAATGGAAAGATATTTTTTATTGGAAAATTAGAGGATCTTAGTGTTTATTGAATTGAGGGAGGTTTAAAAAGAAAACAAGAATGATTATTTTATATAAAAATAGTATCATCTATTTATTTTTATCTTTTACTTAATAATTGATAGATTTAAAAAAAATAAAACAGATTTAATGATTTATATCCGGATATAAAGAGATATATGTTATTTTTTATATGTGTGAGAATTTTTTTCAACAAAAAAGAAGAAAGGAATTGGTGAAGAATCTTCTATCTTGATCTAGAATGATTTAAGATTAGAAGTTAAATTGAAAGAGATTTTTCTAAAATTGTTTTCTTCTGCCCTTAATAGAGCATATCCTATTTCTGAAGTTGGGTTTTGGGAGAATGATAAGTGGATTTGAGATTAGTATAAGTTGATTCAGGTATTGTATTTGAGTAGAGGAAGGGCATATCTTCCAAAACGTGACATTGTATGTAACGTATTGTTCCGCAAGAGGAAACTTTACCTCCATTTAGTTAGAGACAACATGCATAATATTAGAGGTACACTATACTCATCCATCCTCAAATTATTTTATTGATTCCCTCCTTTCACTTAAATTTCAAAGTGACTTTTAAGTACTTACCCATATTCTAAGGGACTATTGTGAGATAAAGCAACCAACAAAATAGAAGAAGATACAATCTAATAAATAACAGTTAACTTTTTTTGGTATAATCCTGAAAAGATTCACAAATCATGTTCAAACTCTTCTACAATGAAAAGTGGTGTCATTTTCGCCGAATAACAAGAAAAATAATATGGGATATCTACTAACATTCAAGTTAATTAATGAATATTTCAGTGGAATTAATAACAATATATAGAATGAAATTAAACTTTTTTGATGAAGTTTGCATGCTTTTTATATAGGACTGGATTCAGTGAGTCACCATCTGAATTAAGAAGTATCCTCACGTAATATATTTAGCATTATTAAATATTCTAGAATTAAAAATGTTCATGATATGAGCCTTGGGGTGACAATATATGCATGTGAGCTTGTAAAATATACCTTTGTAACTTCATCTGTGATTTAAAAGAGAATACGTGGGTGAATTGGATTTAAGTTCACTTGGAACAATTACTTAGAAGGGGGAAGTATCTGGATTAATTGAGTTTAAGCCCAATTAATCTGACTTAGAATATTTATCCAAAAGAAAAGATAGAAAAAAATAATTTAATCAATCCAACAAAAAATATTTCAATAAAATAAAAAATATTATTTTTCTATCCATTAATTAGTTTATATATATCTATTAAAAGAGTAGTACATATCATTTTTCTAATACGTTTCCTGTATGCCCAAAAGAGTACTGATATATCTCATGTTTGTGAAAGAAGTTAGAGAGGGGTGGATTTTGGAGGTTGAGAAAGTGATGTAATCCTCAAAAGGAACAGAGTAAAAAATGATACTTGAATAAACAGGTCATAGATTCTATGGAATATATTCACAAAGAAATTTAAATATATAGATCATAAAAACTTGTTAATTAATAATGAAAATAAATTAAATCAAATGAGAAAAGTCTCCTATTTGGGAAAGAAGCTTCTTGATATAGCTTAATTTGACCTTATATCTAATCAACATTACAAAATAGACAACCAATTGGTTTCAGGGGACCGCAAATACCTTCACTAAATATAAACACACATTGTTTTGCCTGAATTCTCAATGCCTTTGGCTTGGCTACTATATTATGTTGTTTGTACAAACCCCACCTACCATGCAATCACTTCATAACACTTCTCGGCAGGGGTTTTGGTTAGTGGGGACTACCCACCCTAAGTCCAGAACTTGGTCCTCTCAAAAAAGTTTGATAATAACTTCCATTTAATGCATGAATTGTATTAAGAAAAGATGTAATTGAACTAGTACCCTTCTGGCTATGCAATCCATGAGAAGGGACCAATGCTCAGAACCATCCTATGCTGGCTTTATGTTAGACTACAACATCAATCTAAATCATCATTTTTGGATATGAAATTTAAATTAAGTTCAATGCCAATCTAATGTTTGGGTGGATAGACTCCTGTTGGTCCTTGAATTATATGGTTAATTAATGATGAATGATAAGGTACATCTACCTGTTTTTTAAGAGTGTTTAACCAAGTTATATTTTTGCCAAATTATGTGATTAATGATGAATAATAAGGTACATCTAACTGTTTTTTAAGAGTATTTTACCAAGTTATATTTTTACGTAAAGTATTGTATACTTAATTAAGTTGTTAATTTCTTAAAAATTCACAAATTTTCAGTTGGTTCCTTATTTTATTTTTTTTTATGTAAATTTCTCATAAAATATTTTTTTAAAGAATGATATTTTCTTTTTATTTTTTATTTGATTCTTTAAAATATCAATATTTTTTATTTAATCTCTCATTTTAAGGGATCAAATGAAAATTTTATGAGATTTGTAAGAACAAAATGAATTTAAAGGATTAAATGAAATTTTTTATAATATTTAGAAGACCAATCATAAAAAAAAATTATTAATTATTTAACAGATTAAAGAAAATTATATCATGAAGAACTTATTTGAAAAAAAAATTAAAGTAGAAAACTAAATAAAAGATTGCTAATTTTTGAGAGGCCAAAACTTAATTAGGTCTTTATATTAAGAAAATACAAGAATTACTCTAACCCTCAATACAAATTTACATACATATATTAATAACTTTTCAAGCATGGAAGTGGATCAATATGCCCATGAGAGAAAGGAAATGATCTCCTTAACTTTTACATTACCCATAGGACCAAGTCCTGATAAGATTCACGATTTTGACAACATCAAGTTGATCATTCTTAAAAATTATTCCATTCACACTTTCTTAATCTTTTTACCGATAACCAATTCAACATGCATGCAAAAATGAGACCTTCCATCTAAAATAGATAAAGCAAAAATATTCGAACCAAGAGTATAAGTTAGACCACACGTACCACCTATATGTGACAACCAAAAGAAGGGATGAAAAATAAACTCCTCTTGATTATTACACAAAATTCCCTTCATAAACTTAATTAAATTTCTAAAAAAAAATTAACTTAGATACTTAGATTCCTCTCTCCCCAAAAGAGAACAGTGACAAATAAATGATGATCAAGATTGTGATTTCCATTGGAGAATTACCGGAGTGGATTATGAGTAACTTTGAATATTGTTTTCCAGTTTCTATCAATTGTTGAGATGAGGCTAAAATTCGTTACTTTCAATTGCCTTTTCCGGGCACACACAAACAATAATTTATGGCCCCGTCGATTAGCATAGTCTATCTACTAATTCCAAATGAAATAGACTGTCTAATTGCTAGGAAAATAATCACTCGTTCTGGTCATCATCATGTTATGATAAGGTAACTCCTGAATATGTCTCCAGCATTATGTGTCATCACATCAATCTTTAAATTTATAATAATAATAATAATAATAATAAGATTCTAAATTTATTTTTTATAGATCATACTAATTTCATACCACTGGTTCTTATATTTTCCGTCACAGTAGTTGTTTTTCAAAATTAACATGATTTATTAAAAAAAATATAGATTAAGAATCTTATTAATATTTTTTCAAGTTTAAACCAATTTAATCATGCATATAAATTTTTTAGATAAATTTAGAGATTTAATGATGCAATCTGTGTTAAAAATTTAGAAAAATCTTACCCGACTTAGGTGATATTATCTTTAATAAATCAAGCATGTGCTGATAAAAATAAAAAAATATTGTTAAAGGTATATTTTTTTTCTTTTATATAATACTTGCACTCAAGTTAACTTTTTCATAAAAAATTTTGGATTATTAAAAAGAAGATTAAATATTTTTCTCCTAAAAAGACAAGTCTAAGATCTTATTATGATACATCCATCTCTCTTAATTAGTTTACTTTATTAATATCTCGTTGACTTATATTATTCTATTTATGTCAATATTTTATTATTTAATATTGTAAAGGATAAGTTAATATGTTTGTTGTGATAATTTTATTAAATTTTTAATTATATTTTTATAATTTAAATATTTTTAATTAATTTTTAAATTTTAAATTTTATAATTAAGTTATTAACAATTAATACTGTTAAACTTTTATTTAATACTAAGCCCTATTTGGAATTGCAAATTTTCTATTTTTATTTTTAAATTAAATAATTTTGATATAATTTTAAAAAATAATTTTTTTTAACTATTATTTTTAATTATAAAATATTTTAATTTTAACTCTATCTCATACCGTCATCAAAATATCACTATTGTTACCATAATTGTTACACCACTGTTATTAAAATATAATTATAAATCCATTATAACCATTATTAAACATTTCTACTATTATTATAATAATAATAAAAATAATAATAATAAAAAAATAATAATAATAATATTTATTATTATTATTAATACTATAATAATAATTTTATTATTATTTTAAAAAAATTATTATTTTAAGAAAATTTAATTTTTATTCATAATCTTTATTTATTTATTTTTATTATTTATTTCATATATTAATTAATAAATAATATAAAATAAAATTTTATAATTATATAATATTTTTTATATTATAATCATTATCATATAACCAATATCATGACTATCATCATATTAAAATAATATATATATATATATATAACTTTTATTATTTTTAAAATTTTAATTTTTATTATTTTAAAATTTTTAACTTTTAATGAATAATTTTTATTTATCTATTTTTTATAAATTCATATTAAAATTAATAATTTTGTTTAATATATAAATTATATTTAATTTTTTAATATTATATAATATAATTTTATATTTTATGATAATTTATAATATAATATTATAATATATACATATATTATTTTATATAAAATAAATATTTAATAAATTAAAAATATTATATAAAATAATTTATTTTATATATTAATTATCAAATAATATATAAATAAAAAATTTATAATTATATAATATTATTTATATTAGTTGTTAATATTATTTTTGCAATAATATTTAAAAAATTAAAATTAAAATTAAAATTTTAAAATCGGATTTAGTTTTTAAAAATTTTAAATTTCTCTATAAGTTTTTGTCACAAATTTTTAAATTTTACTTTTTTTTAATGATATATTTAGTGATAAAATTGGTGTTTATATATAAGAAAAATTATTTTATTTTTTAGCATTACTTTTTAAAACGTGAATTTTTTTCAACAAGCATTTTATTAATGTATATATTTTACATTGTTGGATATTATTATAGAAATCATGCTTCGTAATAATAAATATTTTTATTTAATTTTTAACATGTAAGTTAATATTGTTGAAGATCTATCTACATAATTTATGTCTTCTTTCAATTAATCTATATGGTCAACAACATGCATGTGATATATTTTTCTTAAAGAGCATGTTATAAGAAATCTTTACAAAAGAAATACTTGTTTTCTTCTTCAACTCGTTAAATGAAATAGATAAAAGTAATCTAGGCTAGTGACATTATTCTTGTAATAGAATTTTATATTGGTAGTTCAAAAATTAATATAAATAAAAATATGATGGTATTTTTGTAACTAAATGCAAACTTTTTACATCGGTTGAAAAAAATATCGATGTATAAAGTAGGTTTTTTTTCAAACTTTCTATATCGATTACGTAACAACTGATGTAGAAAGTACTTTCTACATCGGCTGTACTGTAACCGATATAGAAAGTGGATTTTTTTTTTCAATTTTCTGCATCGGTTGTGGAAACAACCGCTGTAGAAAATACTTTCTACATCGGTAATGAGAAACAATCGATGTAAAATGTCTTCCCCTGTCACTTATTTTTCGAAGCTGTTCGTATTTAACCTCATTGTCCAAAATCTCAGTTTCTCGTTTCAGCTAGTTCTCTCTATTTTCGTTTAAGTCTTAGCCATTGCCGACATCCTTGTTGTTTGTCGTTGCACTCCGTACTTACGTTCGTGGTCGTCGTCGCCGTTGCAACCATTTCCTCCGTTCGAAGTTGTCGTCGCACACCCTAAGGTTCGAAGTCATCTTTGTCATTATTTATGCATCTCATTCTATTATTATGGTTGAACTCTACATTTATTTTGGTTGTATTCTATAATTTTCTAGCTTCTTATTTGGCTACCCTGTTGTGCCGTCGTTCGACTACCATTGTGCCTCCATTTGGACACTGCTTGGCCACCGCTCAACTATTGTTGTGTTGACTGTGAGGTATCTTCTATGCACCTACTTTGTCATTGCAAATGTGAAAGTTTTCTTAGGTGATATGTATGTTATAGTATTGATTTTGAGTTTAAATATGTTGGTTTGTTTTCTTGAGTTCAAATATGAGCATACCCTTAGTTTCTCGTTCAAGGTTGAATATAATGAGTATATTACTAAATAAGTAAATCATTCATTATATTCAATCTTGAATTGTCCAAGTTGGACAGGTTGGGACTAAAGTTTTTTATTCAGTGGCTAACAATTTCTTCATAAATCTTGTAAATTGTACTTGATGAAATTTTGGTTTAGTTTATTTTGCATTGTCTCTGGGTACATCCTTGATTATGGTAAATGAAACCACAATGAAGTTATGTACTTGGAGACTGATGCGAAATGTTGTTAAAATTTCACCAAGTATGATATTCAAGATTTTAGAAGTGTGTTAATCAGAATAAAAAAACCTTTTTCTCAAATGGGATAAGGCTTTACCAATAGTGAGGACAATAAATTAACAATTATGAGTGACAAGGTTAATCCTAAATCATGTGTCGATGATTCTTGTATAGTATGGATCGTAGTTGGATAACTGCTAAACGGACGAGTGATGAGTACGAGAATGGGGTCGAAGAGTTTTTGAATTTTGCGCAAACAAGTCTACTTCAGGGTAATGGACAGTTTTACTGTCCGTGTGTTAATTGTCTAAATGAGAGACGTTTGAGTGTTGATGAAATTAGAGAGCATGTTCTTTGTGATGGATTTTGCAAAAGTTATACAAATGGACATGACATGGTGAGTTATTAGGCATGCCAAGTGTGTCACAGACGGTGGAGGTTGATATAGATATGGAAGATTGGGTAGAGGATACGATTCGTGATATAGGGCATGCGTTGTTTAAGCGAGCAAATATGTATGGTAACTTGTCTATTGATTCGGAGAAACCTTTGTATTTGGGATGCACTACGTTTACACGATTGTCAGTAGTGTTAAGATTATTCACTCTGAAGGCAAGGAACGGGTGGAGTGATAAAAGTTTCACCGAATTACTTGAACTGTTGGTAGAGATGCTTCCGGAAGATAATACATTACCAAAGCGTAATTATGAGGCGAAGAAGGTGTTGGGTCCGATGGGTATGCAGTATAAGAAAATACATGCTTGCACCAATGATTGCATACTATACATAAATGAGTTTGAAGGATTACATGAATGCCCTGTATGTCAAGTTTCATGTTATAAACTGAAGGATGGTGATTCTAGTTGCAATGAGGGCACAAAGCGGCCTCCAGCCAAAGTGTTATGGTATCTTCCAATAATTCTAAGGTTCAAACGATTGTTTTGTAATAAAGATGAAGAAAAGAACCTTAGATGGCAAGTAGATGAAAGACTGATTGATGGAAAACTTTGTCATCCAGCTGATGGTTTGCAATGGAAGATGGTTGATCAACTATATCCGGATTTTGGAAATGAGCTAAGAAACCTAAGGCTTAGACTTGCAACAGATGGAATGAATCCGTACGGTAATTTTAGTAGTAAGCATAGTTTATGGCCTGTACTTTTGACAATTTACAACCTTTCTTCGGAGTTGTGCATGAAACGTAAATACATCATGTTGTCTATGATGATTTCAGGTCAACAACAACTTGGAAATGACATAGAAGTTTATCTTGCTCCCTTAATTGAAGACTTGCAAAATCTATGGGAAGAAGGTGTGGAGGTGTTTGATGCGTATGGTAATGAAAATTTCAGGATGCGGACAATGCTTTTTTTTCACTATTAATGACTTTTCAACATATGGAAATTTATGCGGATATAGTCTTAAGGGGCACAAAGCATGTCCTATATGTGAAGAAGACACAAGTTACCATCAACTGCATCATGGAAGGAAGATAATTTATCTTGGTCATCGAAAATTTCTCAAGACTAATCACCCTTATCGTAGATTAAGGAAAGCTTTTAATGGGTTGCCAGAAAATGATGTTGCTCCAAAAGCCTTAACTGGATAGTAAGTCTATGATCGAGTTAAAAATATCAAAACCGTTTTTCGAAAGAGTCAAAAAAAGGTCACCGAGATAAGGATATGGAAGAAAATATCAATATTTTTTTATCTTCCATACTGGTGCAAACTTGATGTTAGACATTGTATTGATGTGATGCATGTGGAAAAAAATGTGTGTGATAGCATCATTGGAACACTTCTCAATATACAGGGCAAGACTAAAGATGGTGTCAATTCTCGATTGGATTTGGTTCACATGGGTATATGACATCAGTTAGCTCCACAGTCTGTAGGAAAGCGAACATATTTGCCCCCGGCATGTCATACATTGTCAAAAAAAGAGAAAATTTCTTTTTGTGAGTGCCTACATGGGGTTAAAGTGCCACAAGGTTATTCTTCAAATTTTAAAAGACTTGTCTCGATGAAAGATTTAAAGTTAGTTGGGTTAAAGTCTTATGATTGTCATGTGTTGATGCAACAACTACTTCCAGTGGTTATTCGTGACATCTTGCCTAAAAAAGTTAGATATACAATAAGTAGGTTATGCTTCTTTTTCAATAAAATATGTAGCAAAGCCATTGACCTTCTAAAATTGGATGAGTTAGAACATGAAGCTTTTACTATCTTATGCCAATTGGAGATGTATTTTCCTCCGTCATTTTTTGACATTATGGTTCACTTGGTTATTCATATAGTGAAGGAGATCAGATTATGTGGTCCAGTTTATCTGAGGTGGATGTATCCAATAGAATGATACATGAAAATATTAAAAGGATATGTGAAGAATCCACACCGTCCCGAGGCATCTATGATTGAAAGATACATTGCAGAAGAGGACATTGATTTTTGTATAGAATATTTGTCAGAGGTGGAACCTATAGGATTTCCTAAGTCTCGTCATGAGGGAAGACACAGAGGTAAAGGTACACGAGGCATAACTGTGAAAAACATGGGTCGTGTAGAAGTCTTTCAAGCACATTTGTATATTTTGAATAATACCGATGAGGTTCAACCTTACTTATCTACACAAAACTATGATAAGGGAGGAGAATGTTCGAGAAATGGTTGTTGAATGAGTATAACAAAACATTCTTAAACTGGTTTGATGAATGCAGGTGGGTTGATAGTAACAGTGGTGTGCAAGCCGATAAATTGGGATTTACATTAGTTGACCTTCAAAAAGTAGCTTACAAGGATGACCCTTTTATCATGACCCACCAAGCAAAACAAGTGTTTTATGTTCAAGATCCTTGCTCCAAAAGGTGGTCAGTCGTTCTTCAAGGAAAGACGACAATTGCTAGTGATGACAGCAATGATTTTTCAAATATTGATATTTCTCAAACTCCCTTATCATCAAAGATATCTAATATCAATGAAGAAAATGAAATAGATGATGTACATGCTATTCGAGATGATCATCAGGAAGGAATTGGAAAAATGTTACTACATGATATAAGTTAGTTATTTATTTGATTATTTCATCATTCTATGTTTATTTTTAATTTATTTTAAAATATTTATTATATTTATTATATTTAGTACAGTTTTTAGCATCTTTTTTCTTTACTTTCAATAGGTACATGACTGATTACTATATTTTCTTTCAACTTTCAATACTTGCTTGATGTAATTTTAAGTTGTTTCATTTGTAATTAAAGTTTGATAATAAATAATTAAGTATTTAGTTTAAATATATAGATTATGTGAATTCTGTATTATCTGCCTAGTTATTCTCTATTGTCTGTCTGGTGATTTTGTGTGTATATGCAGCTATTGTGAATAAATAATACGGTCATATGCCTAAACAAAATGAACATTAAAAAAAAAGACTTTCTACATTGGTTGTAGCCTTAACCAATGTAAAAAGTATGACTTTCTACATCGGTTCTACGCCAAAATCGATGTAGAAAGTGTACTTTTTACATCGGTTATAGGCCCAACCGATGTAGAAAGTCATAGTTTTTACATCGGTTCCAGAACCGATGTACAAAGTCTTATTTTCTATATCACCCGCTTCAACACCATCCAAATAACCAATGTAAAAAGTCAATAATAACCGATGTAAAAAGCTTATTTTCCACCTGTGCTACTCTCATGCGAACCATTTGTTAGGTACCATCCCATATATAATACTCAAAATAATCCAACTATTATAATAAAATTTAACAATTGTCATACTCAGTAAAAAATATATATGTTATATTGATTATTATTTATTATTAATTTTTTTATTTCAATTTAAAAAATGGGTATAGAAATAAATGGTATAAAATTGATATTTTTTACATCGATTAATAAATTGATGTAAAAAAAATTTACATTAGTTGTATAACCTAATTGTCGCAACCGTAATTCCGACGAGACGACGAGCTCGCTAAAAATTTAAAAATAGCATTTAATTGTATGTGGAGCCGCCACCAAATTTTATTTTAAGGGAAAACATTTGGAAAAACCCTAACTTGAGGAAGAAAATCTAGGTTCGGGAGTCTGTTACGAGTAAGGAAGGTATTAGGCACCCTACTCGTCCGTTCCAAGGAACGGTACCCTTAAACTGAGCGTGTGATATTTTGAAAACTATTTGATCCTTTAAAATAGAATAGAAAATAAATAGGTTCATGGAAAATAGCCTGACAGGACTTGATCCTGCTCCTACGTATTCCTGAGTGCAATGGGAAACTCAAGGCTACGTAGTTCTGGTTTTGAAAATTATTTTGGTAGAGGGGAATAATTTTGGAAGGAGGTTAAAAGGAAGATCCTCAATCCACGTGCACAGAGTCGAAGGCAAGCGAAGGTTGCACTACAACTCCTATGATTTTCCAAACATCGAAAGACAGGGTATGTTGCACTTTCAACTTCAGAACTCATTGCGTGAGATCTTGCGTCTTTTTAGGAATTTTGGAAATTATTTTGGAAGAAAAGGAATAATTTTTGAAATGATATTAGAAGGGAGATCCTCAATGCACATGCACAGAGTCGAAGGCAAGCGAAGGTTGCACGACGATTCATATGATTCTCCAAACGTCGAAAGACAGGGTATGCTGCACTTTCAACTTTGGAGCTCATTGCGTGAGATCTTGGGTCTTTTAGGAATTTTGGAAATTATTTTGGAAGAAAAGGAATAATTTTGAAAGGAGATTAAGAAGAATATCCTCAATCCACAGGCACAGAATCGAAGACAAGCGAAGGTTGCACGACGATTCATATGATTCTCGAAATATCGAAAGACAGGGTATGCTGCATTTTCAATTTTGGAGCTCATTGCGTGAGATCTTGGATTTTTTAGGAATTTTGGAAATTATTTTGGAAGAAAAGGAGTAATTTTGAAAGGAGATTAAGAAGAAGATCCTCAATCCACATGCACAGAATCGAAGGCAAGCGAAGGTTGCACGATGATTCATATGATTCTCCAAACGTCGAAAGACAGGGTATGCTGCACTTTCAACTTTGGAACTCATTGCGTGAGATCTTGGGTCTTTTAGGAATTTTGGAAATTATTTTGGAAGAAAAGGAATAATTTTGAAAGGAGATTAAGAAGAAGATCCTCAATCCATATGCACAGAATCGAAGGCAAGCGAAGGTTGCACGACGATTCATATGATTCTCCAAACGTCGAAAGACAGGGTATGCTGCACTTTCAACTTCGGAGTTCATTGCGTGAGATCTCAGATCTTTTAAAGCTTTGAAAGTTGTTGTTTAGAAAAATAGAGTTTTTGAAGATTCTATTTAGAAAGGAGGACATATAAACATACAAAAATCATAAATAAATACATATATAAGGATCCACACATGGAAACTAATACCTAAACAAGTTTAAAAGGATAAGATCTATACAAGAACTTCAAGAACATAAGAGATTTTAGCACCAAAATTTGAATTCAAATATCAGAATTTTTAGAAAATATTTTTTGGTATATCTAAAAATTAAAACCAACCAATTGAAAGATATGGATCATAGTAATAAAAAAAAACAAGTTTGACACAAATCTAACAAGAAATGAGCAAGTTATGCCCAAATCAAATGAGCTAGGTTCAAGAACACCGAGTTTTTGGCGCCAAAATTTGAATTCAAATCTCAGAATTTTTAGAAAATATTTTTTGGTAGATCTGAAAAAATAAAACCAAAAAATTGAAATATATAGATCATAGGAATCAAACAAAACAAATTTGACAAAAATCAGACCAGAAATGAGCAAGGTATGCACAAATCAAATGAGCGAGGTTCATTTACACATCAAGATGAACATACTTCAGTAATCAGGTGATAGAAATTTCATTTTAGATTCAAATTAGACAAATAATATCATTCCTGAAACTAGAGAGAAAGAGGAAGATAAATAAAAAAAATCACTGAAATCTGAGATCATTTGATTGATCAAAAGTAAAAACGAAAAACAGAGACGAAAATGAACTTCAAGAACACCGAGTTTTTGGCGCCAAAATTTGAATTCAAATCTCAGAATTTTTCGAAAATATTTTTTGATAGATCTGAAAAGGTAAAACCAAAAATTTAAAAGATATAGACCATAGGAATCAAACAAAACAAATTTGACAAAAATCAGACCAGAAATGAGCAAGGTATGCACAAATCAAACAAGCTAGCTTCATTTGCAGATCAGGACGAACATCCTTCAGTAATCAGGTCATAGAGACTTCATTTCAGATCAAAATTAGACAAATAATATCATTTCAGAAACTAGAAAGAAAGACGAAGATAACGCAACAAACATCACTGAAATCGAAGATCATTTGACCGATCAAAAATGAAAATGAAAATGAAAACAGAGACGAAGATGAACTCGGAAATCCGAGAAAACGCAAGAAAATTAAACGAAATAGAAGCAAGATCTAACCTCCATTGATGTTCTTTAATGCCACTTGATAGCATCTTGGAAGGTGATGAATAACCGGTTCCATGGAGGCGAAGGAGGTGCTCAATTGGATGTAGAATTCAAGAGTCTCTTTGGTGCTCCTCTTAGAAAAAATCTAAAAACCTCTTTCAATGACCCAAAGTGCTCCTCTCTCTCCCTCCTTAGATATTCTGAAATTTTTTCTTAGAAATGAAGAATCCCCCTTTGAACTAAATGAAAGTCCCTATTTATAGATAAAATTTCAAAAAGAGAAAGGAAAAAATTTTCTAGAAGTGAAGAAGCTTTCGCCTTTTGTTTTCTAATTTTTCTCTTTTTTGTTTTTTTTTATTATTTTCTTTATTTTTATTCTTCTTTCTTTTTCTATTCTTTTTTGTTATTTTTTCCTTTTTTTCTAACTAATTCTTAACCATCATTAACTAATCCAACTAACTTTCTAACTAAATTTTTAACTAAAAATTTATTTTTCTTTCATTTTTTTTCTAACTAATTCTTAATCATCATTAACTAATCCAACAAACTTTCTAACTAAATTCTTAACTAAAAAATTGTTTTTCTTTCTTTTTCTATTCTTTTTCTTTTGTTATTTTTTGATTTTAGACTAAAAACAAAATAATTTATTTTGGATTTTAAATTTATCCTCGGACATAATTCAGTATTCACACTAATAAATGTAAAATTATTATTTTTATATCAATTAAAAGAATAATCAATATAGAAAATAAAAAATATTATGGTGGTTTTATTTATTGGAATATTTTAAAATATAAAAAAATAAGAAAAGTATATACATTTTCAAATATTCTCAAATGACAAAAATTTATTAAATACTAAAAAAAATATTTCACATATACTTTAGAAAATATTCATAAAAATTTTATCCAACAATAATATCCACAAAAATAAAGATCATAAAAGAATGCAGTAAATAAACTCTTGTAAATATGGATAACATATGTTAACACAGTTGCAATTATTTTTATATCTTTCTTCTTTTTTTCTGCACATTGCACATTGCATTCTTGACTTGAACACTTGCAGTAGTTTCTGCCCTCATCAATATTGTTTCAATATAAAACTTTATAATTTCTTAAACCCAACGAGATCTAGAGTTTGGTTTGCAAATTAATTTGTAAAACGTTTAACCAGGAGTTTCCAACCTTTAAAAAAATTTACTTGCCAAATTTTATTTATATAAAGATGGTTTAAAGCATTATGTGGCACTGTCAAACGTGTGTTCTTCTTGCATACCAGCACTATAACAAGGAGAATTTTTTAAAGATTTAGTAATATATAAAGAATATTATTATATAATAATTTGCATGTTATGATAAATAATTGAATGATAATACCATAAATCTGTCATCGAATATCTTTGAAGAAAAATCACCTTTCCACATAATTAATAAATACTTATAGGTCGTATTACAGTTATTTTAATAGTTACCAAACCAGTGAATTTGTAAACTAAATATAAAAAAAAATTAATAAATCATAAAAATATACAAATAGTAATTTTAACTTATAAAAATATACAAATAGTAAAACTTGAAATTATTATGGACATTCTTTATAATTTTTTTTATCACATTTTTAACCTAAAATTTAAATGATTAATTAAACCCCAAATGGGCAGACTTGTTTTTTTATCACATTTCTAACCTAAAATTTAAATGATTAATTAAACCCCAAATGGACAAGCAAGTCTGCAGGTTGAAAACATTTTCACTTACACCAATGTATACTCTTTTCATTGTTCCTTAGTTTGCTTATTTATTATAATACTAATTGTATAATCATTTGTCTGTAAAAATATCTTTTTGGCCTACTTTGCTACGGAATAGAAAGAAATAAGAATCAATGTATTTTGTCTATTATTTAACTAATTGGATTAGATTTATGTATTTTCGGTTATCTGAAGAAGAAAGAGATCTTGACAAGAAGGATGAGCAGATTGTGAAGGAGAAAGAATTAAGTTGTTCATAATCAAGACTTTGAAAATTTACTACTTTAATCTAAAATTTAACTCCTAAAATTTTAACATCAATGTAAGGACACCAAATCACCTTTATCCAAACAAATAATATTTTCTTTGTATTTATTTTTTTCTTGTAACATATCTGAGAAAAATTTTATTAAATTGATATTATCTGCTATTTTATATAAAATTACGGGTTAAACCAAAACAAAATACTTTTTTTTTTGGTAATTGTAATTCATTGAGCATAGATTTAATTTTTTATTTTTTTTATTCTTTATGGTGAATTTGACTTTGAGTAAACAAAGAGTGAAGATCAGAACATACTGCTAACATGAAATATTTAAAGTTGTTCTTTTTAATATTTTGATTTTTTTTTCTGAAATATCTATTATGTTTGATTATTCAAAGTAAACAAGATATCTACAACTTTATTTTTTAAATAATTTTTTTTGACAAACTTCATAAAGATATAATGTACTTTTAACTATTCTTAATCCTATTTTTTTCCTAATAAACCATAACTTCTTTTTAGAAACTAATATCAGGATAAAAAGAACATAATACTTTGATATTAAAAGATGAAATTTATGTCATATTAGTAGAAAAGATAAAATGACCACCGAGTCAGAGATTAGCATTTATACCATCGATGTCTTCCATATCAACCTTCACCACAGGTTTGACGGCTACCTCGTACACTTTTGAATTTTGTATATGGTTTAAATAATTTATCTATCACAAATTAAATGACATTAGGATAATAAATCTAACATCAAACGATTCAATCCGACAATGATTGGATCTGGAGAAGTAACCTTAGATCTAGGCATTACCTCTATAGTCTAAACCGAATCATGACCGAAATGCTATAACTAGATCTCAATGAATCCACATGCTTTGTAATTAATTCTTCCATCCTAAATGCCACTAGGGAATGGCTAGCATAACTGTGCAAGTTGTAATACATCGACTCGCTACAAATGTGACTCAGAGTCATGGAGTCAAGGGTTTATGGTAAGTAAACAATGAGTTACTCTTTGCTTGCAAGGAAGAAGCCAATGAGTTTATTCATCGAGTTGGTGACTCAGTAAAAACTTACAAAGCGAACTATCCACAAAACAAGGGAGAAGAAGGGAGGAAAAGAGAATAATACCTATCATAATGCTTGAAGAACATAATCGATGATCATCATGTCACAAGCTAATAATGTCATGTTCAATCACACGCTCGTCGTAAACGCGCAAAAATAATTTCTAGATTTCCCCCAAACTATTGGTATAGTATAAGGTGCAACCTAGGTCATCTCCCAAAGACCATTTCAGATTCTTAGGCAAATAAGGAGAAAGTTAGAACAGGGGGATTTTGTAAAGATTGATATTGAGTTTTAAATGCAAAATACAGAATGAAATTAATTTGACTTAACAATTATCAACTCAAGGAATTCAGAGACTATTTTCATAACTAATCATTGATCACTAAAATCATGCATTGTGTTTATCAACCTAGGATCATCTGGAACCCCTACAATGATCCTTGAATTCTCTACTGAGAAACCTCTCAGAATTTAATTAATTATGATCAACAAGATTTAGTAACCACTTAATCTTTTATCTAAACCAATTTCACAATCAGAATTCAGTTGAAGTAAGTAATAAAATGAAAACCTTCAATTCAATTACTTAATTTCTACTCTTCAAACTTTTGGAAAATGATTTACCAATCAAAAACCAATTATAAATCAATTATACATTAATCAAAATACGTCAACTGATCAAACTTTGATTAAAAGAATAAAATTGAAGAATATAGTAAAGTAGAGTAGAAATCACTCAATAAGCATGTAAATAAAGATCAAGACCTCAAAGTTAAAATGAAAATAGCTTGAATCCTTGAATTGAAACTACGAACCTAGCCTTCCATGTAGGAGGCAAACTAACAATAAAGAAAGAGGAAAACTAACAACAAATAAATCCTAAGCCTTCCATGTAGGAGGCAACTAACAACAAATAAATCCTAAGTCTTCCATGTAGGAGACAACTAACAATAAAGAAAAACTAAGCCTTCCATGTAGGAGGCAAACTAACAAGAAAGAAAATCTAAGCCTTCCATGTAGGAGGCAAAACTAACAAGAAAGAAAGAAAGAAAGAAAGAAAGAAAATGGTATTGGAGTTAATCTCCAAAATGGTGTGTGTCTCCTCTTGCAAACCCTTCTATTTATAGAGGATTTTTGAGGCATCATCTTCAGAAAGTCACCAACTAGGATATTACTTTTCTACCCTTTTCTTGCTTTCACATGGGCTTTGTTGAAATTGCAAAACACTTTTGAAATTTTGCCACCAATGAGCACAACAATTTTGACTTTCTTGCACCGCAATTTCGGATGTTCACATGTCCGAATTAGAGCTTGACTTCTGAACAAAAGTTGTAGCCCTGGATCTTAGCTGTCCAACAAAGTTGATTTCATCTCAATATGACTTCTATATCTCAAGATATGGCCGGATCTTTGCACACTGTTCAAATTCCACGTCAGCAACACTATCTCATCTTTTGAGATAATTTCGGAGTCCTAAACATCCCATTTAGAATCTGCTCTTGCTTTGTAACTATGGACACTTCTTTAAGCTTTCATTCAAGACAGATTTCATGATTTTTGGATGTCTATAACTCCTATTATGCTCAAAATACTATAATAGTGTCATTTTAATCGGGTAAGCAAAGAAATTCAATTAAACTTCATATGAACCCAAACTCATAAAATATGACAAAGATCACTTAATTGAACATATAAGAAGTCTTAATGAGATAAAAGTGAGAGATAATTATTTATGAAATCTATGCTTATCAAATTCCCCCACACTTATCTTTTGCACGTCTCGGGCAAACTTAAGTTAAGGATTGGTGACTATTCATTTTTTTTTTTTGAAAGAACATCAAAGTTTTGAGTTGATTTCTCAAGAATTCACAAAATTTCATGAAGCATTATTTCATCACATTTTTGAAATTACTTAGAAAGGCAACTTTAATTTGAAAAACATAGATTGAGAAAGATAAAACCTCACATGATATACTCTGAATCTCTCAAGTGTTTGATTTGGTAAGTGTTTCTCTCAAATTCAATCCATGAAAGATGAACTATCATAGGATTGCATATCTTCTACTTCTCTACTACTATGTACACATGCAATGCACAAATCAAGAGGTCTTTCTTTTGGTTCTAACGGGATTAGAAAGATGAAATGATATATTGAAGAGATACAATGTTAGACCAAGGAAAATGGTGAGGATTGAGAATTGATTGTAAGTGCAAGTGTGAGAAACAGATATCACTTCTTCTTTTTTTTTTTATTATTTTTTTTTATATAATAGTTTATTTATTAATTTATTGCTTCAGTTTTTTTTTTCAACCATGATATTGATGAACACAACAATAATCTCCCCCACACTTATTGAAGCACTTATGGTATGATAAATCCAGTATTCCTCACCTTCTATGGTCAGACAGAGTTGTTTTTTTTTTTTTTATTTTTGGTGAGCTAAAAAGAAGAAAAGGCTAATCGGCTCAAAGGGCTGATCAAAGGATAAAATTATATGGTTTGGTTATTTGGCCAAGTGGTTTGTTCAAGAAAAACAGTGCCTCAATCATTTTTGTATAAATCATGTGAAAATGTAGCTTCAAAAAGAATCAATGCAAGTTCTGAAGTAACATATTCCATGGATGAAAATCACACAAGAAAGAAAATAATAATAAGGCTCAAAATCTCACAGGTAATATATTTATCAAATCTAATCTATCCAGTTCAAATATGTGTTGCCAAACTAATTAATCTCAAAATATAAATCATTTTGCTTCAATTATTTTATGAAATCTAAAGAAAAACATACTTCCACATTCAATTTTTTTTTAAATCATAAGATGCGTATCAAGAGTCAAGTGTAACTCCTTACTCAGCCATCTTACTCAAAGCAAGTTTATGATTCTAACCTAATTTTTTTTTTTTGGTTTTTTTTTTTTAATTTTTCTTTTATATCGGACCATCCTCCCCCCAACCTATCCAAGACATTGTCCCCAATGTCTTAGATGGAATTTCATATAACAGGAAAAGAAATGTGAGAAAACCATCAAAGTAAGGAAAAGTTATAACCGAAGAATGGTATCTGGTTCTCTTTTGTCTCTGCCATCCTGATTTGGTTGGTTCACCAGCTGCATTGCTATATTCTAAAAATGGTGAAAATTTCAAATAAATTGAAAAGAAAATGTAAATGACAAACATACATGCATGAGAATGAACAGTAGTTGTGATTGTGGCTCACATCTTCCTCTGGTTTTACGTCCAGTAACGGCTGAAACGCCTTCTAAGAGTCGAGGATGTGCTTCCAATTCAGTTTTCTTGTAAACTGACAAAAGGGTCTTTTAAAGTCAGATTCCCAAGACTATAATGTGCTTTTTCCTTACGGAATATTTCAAACAAATTAAGAATAGTATACCTAAAAACAATTGTTAGAAAGGTTAAAAATTTTATACAAACTCAAAAAATTGTTAGAAAGGTTAAAAATTTTATACAAACTCCTAAATAAACCTAGGAAACTAAAATGGTCCCCGGCAACGGCGCCAAATTTTGACACGCTCGTCGTAAACGCGCAAAAATAATTTCTAGATTTCCCCCAAACTATTGGTATAGTATAAGGTGCAACCTAGGTCATCTCCCAAAGACCATTTCAGATTCTTAGGCAAATAAGGAGAAAGTTAGAACAGGGGGATTTTGTAAAGATTGATATTGAGTTTTAAATGCAAAATACAGAATGAAATTAATTTGACTTAACAATTATCAACTCAAGGAATTCAGAGACTATTTTCATAACTAATCATTGATCACTAAAATCATGCATTGTGTTTATCAACCTAGGATCATCTGGAACCCCTACAATGATCCTTGAATTCTCTACTGAGAAACCTCTCAGAATTTAATTGATTATGATCAACAAGATTTAGTAACCACTTAATCTTTTATCTAAACCAATTTCACAATCAGAATTCAGTTGAAGTAAGTAATAAAATGAAAACCTTTAATTCAATTACTTAATTTCTACTCTTCAAACTTTTGGAAAATGATTTACCAATCAAAAACCAATTATAAATCAATTATACATTAATCAAAATACGTCAACCGATCAAACTTTGATTAAAAGAATAAAATTGAAGAATATAGTAAAATAGAGTAGAAATCACTCAATAAGCATGTAAATAAAGATCAAGACCTCAAAGTTAAAATGAAAATAGCTTGAATCCTTGAATTGAAACTACGAACCTAGCCTTCCATGTAGGAGGCAAACTAACAATAAAGAAAGAGGAAAACTAACAACAAATAAATCCTAAGCCTTCCATGTAGGAGGCAACTAACAACAAATAAATCCTAAGCCTTCCATGTAGGAGGCAACTAACAATAAAGAAAAACTAAGCCTTCCATGTAGGAGGCAAACTAACAAGAAAGAAAATCTAAGCCTTCCATGTAGGAGGCAAAACTAACAAGAAAGAAAGAAAGAAAGAAAGAAAGAAAATGGTATTGGAGTTAATCTCCAAAATGGTGTGTGTCTCCTCTTGCAAACCCTTCTATTTATAGAGGATTTTTGAGGCATCATCTTCAGAAAGTCACCAACTAGGATATTACTTTTCTACCCTTTTCTTGCTTTCACATGGGCTTTGTTGAAATTGCAAAACACTTTTGAAATTTTGCCACCAATGAGCACAACAATTTTGACTTTCTTGCACCGCAATTTCGGATGTTCACATGTCCGAATTAGAGCTTGACTTCTGAACAAAAGTTGTAGCCCTGGATCTTAGCTGTCCAACAAAGTTGATTTCATCTCAATATGACTTCTATATCTCAAGATATGGCCGGATCTTTGCACACTGTTCAAATTCCACGTCAGCAACACTATCTCATCTTTTGAGATAATTTCGGAGTCCTAAACATCCCATTTAGAATCTTCTCTTACTTTGTAACTATGGACACTTCTTTAAGCTTTCATTCAAGACAGATTTCATGATTTTTGGATGTCTACAACTCCTATTATGCTCAAAATACTATAATAGTGTCATTTTAATCGGGTAAGCAAAGAAATTCAATTAAACTTCATATGAACCCAAACTCATAAAATATGACAAAGATCACTTAATTGAACATATAAGAAGTCTTAATGAGATAAAAGTGAGAGATAATTATTTATGAAATCTATGCTTATCATTCAACCATGATAGAATTATGACGGTGGTTACGTTTGGTTGATAATGGAAAGAAAGAAGCAAGAACAATGGTAGTTAGGGATTTATTTTGTGTCACAATTTGCTATAAGATGAAAATGAATAAATGTTTGAAAAAATAACAGATACTACATTGATTACTTTGTTATTTGAGATAAAAAAATAATTTTTCACATTGATTACTCTAACAATCGATGTAAATGGGTTTTTTTACATCAATTAATATAAAAATTGATGTAATAAATTTAATTAAAATTATAAAATTGTCATTGTATTTTTTTTTACCTCAATTATCTAATAACTAATGTAAAATTTTGTTGTAAAATTCTAATTTTGTACTAGAGACTTATATCTAACTGTTAACATAATTGTTATCACATTTTAACACCACCCTCTTGAGTCTGCTAGGGTTTCTCTACTCTGCTAGAGCTTGGGTGGTTAACATAATTGTTATCACATTTTAACACCACCCTCTTGAGTCTGCTAGGATTTCTCTACTCTGCTAGAGCTTGGGTGGTTTTCTCTCCCTTTCTCATTCGTATCTTTCTTCCCAAATCACATCTATGGGATAGTGAGTGACTTTGAAGATGGTTAATGGAGTTTCACAGGATGTTATTGTAACCTAGAAGAATTTAATAAACAGCTAACATGAGTATTATTGGAGACAATCAAACACAAAGAGAATCACAAATGACTTTTGGTGGAAAACTTTAATTCCATTCTATCATACACTAGTGGAAAATATACTTTTTACATTAGTTATTATTAGCTTTTTACATCAATTCTAGTATCGCTATAAATAAAACCGATATAAATACAACTAGTATAAATTCTTATGATCTTTTACATCGGTTAACAAATGGATATAAAAAAACTTTTTATATCGATTGTATAAATAACCAATGTAAACATCAACTAAACATCTAACCAATATAGTAAGTAAAAATAAAAAATAAAAATATGTTATGGTAATTTTAACCTTCACAAAATTTTAAAATATATATATATATATATATATATATATATATATATAAATGTAGACTAATCAACTACATCCATCCAAAGAACACAACCAATCAAAATTCTATAAGCCAATACTCTACCAAAAAAGAAACATAGGCCAATGCTCCCAAGCTTCTCAGCACGTTGGTAGTATGACCAGAAAAACTAATAGGACATAAATCCCTATTACCTTCGATTATATGACCATCAATTTTGAACTTAATATTTGAGAATAACTTCTCCAAATTATTAGCTTCTAATATTAGAAGCTCTATGACGATTAAAAATAACTTTACACAAATAAAAATAGCTATCACAGTTTTTCCTCCGTAGCCAAAAGCAACCTTATCTATGACAAGACAATATTTGATTAGTGGATGCTTTTAAAAGTATCAATATGCACCAATATATTATGGTGAAAATAAATAGTAGAATAAAAATTATCTACCTCTCCTTCAAAAATTGGATAAGGCATTGAGAGTATCCCAATATCTAAAAATTCATATCCTCCAACAATATTATAAGAACAAGATTAACCATACATAATTAGTTATAGCTAAATGAATAAATCTTTGAAAAGAAATTTTCATAATAGATTAAATTATCAATCATATTAAATACATTATGTGTAACACTCCAAATTTATCTATGTAATTTTATGATTAAAAATTAACATACGATTAAGAGAGTTAGCTTAGGACATGAGATCGAGTACCAAGATCATCATTCTTGCGAGGGAATGGAGTAAAGAATTAACCTTTCTATACTTTGATAAAAGTCCTTGAGTATCAAGGATGATCTATCTACTACTCACTTCATTATCTCAACTACTTCACATTTTTGGATTATCTTTTTCTTGCTTTGATGCTTCAAAAATGGCTCCATCTTCACCTCAGCTTTCTCCTGTCTGAGTCGAGTATCTTCGAGGACTTGAGCTTAGGGATTATTTACTAAACATCCTATACTTGACCTATTTCTCCATTCAATGAAGTACCCCCAACCATTTCTTTATCTTTCTAGAGGTAAGAGGTTCCTCTAAGGTAATTAATAAATGTTAGTCTATTATTCCTTCCCCTCCTTATGAGTAAAAGCTTTCCATTGATTATGATTTTCTGTATGGTTGCAGAAAGCATTCGCAAGGATTACTATACCCATACATAATCCTGTATAGAATGAGTAGTGCTTACGAAGGATGAAGAAGTCAAAATCATTTTATGGGATTGAGTCTAAATTTAAACCTGAGATAGAAATAAAAAATATAGAGATCTTAGAAAAATTAGAATTTTCTAGAGAAATTATAAAAAAAAAAACCCTAAGAATAAAAATAATAACAGATAAAGGATAGAAACCTCAGGGTAGGAATTTAGAAATCTCTAAGGAATTTATAACTTCTTAATAATTACAAAAATACCACTAGGATACAATAATGGTAGATAAAGAGTTTAAACCTCAAGTAAAAATTTAGAGATCTTACAAAAAAAAAATCTAGATTTCTTATTAATTATCTAACTTCCATTAGATCTAAGTGAGCATCTTAGGAATAAACTGGACAAAACTAGAAA
The DNA here is from genome assembly GCA_037954105.1 of Canavalia gladiata. Taxonomy (NCBI): domain Eukaryota; kingdom Viridiplantae; phylum Streptophyta; class Magnoliopsida; order Fabales; family Fabaceae; genus Canavalia; species Canavalia gladiata. The sequence continues at coordinate 11,914,695 of CM075662.1, read as the reverse complement.
GAGGGTAAAAGTCTTAAGAAGTATGTTTAGAGATCTCGCTAGAGAACCTCCAATAACTACCAAAACGCCCTTAGTCATGCAGAGACAAATTGAGCATGACAAAAACTATTGATAGGGGTCTACATCTGTGTTTATCTGTATACATATTTTCTAATTTATGTGACAACTGATGGGACTTGTCATTAATGAGCATAAATTCCAAGAAGATAAGGTGATGAATAAGCACCTCATTATGATACTAAAAGATAAAAATTATAAATATAAAGGCAGCCATGGTTAAGACACATGAACCATGGTTAAATAAGTGATGATAATGCATGGATTGATGAATTAGAGACAAAAGTTTTAAATGTAAGAAAGATAAAATGTAACCATGGCTAAGTCACATGAATCATAGTTATATCACATGAACCGTAGTTAGATCACATGAACCATGGTTAACTCTTGGATAAAGATGCATCTTAAGTTAATTTATTAATATTAAGTAAAATTAAAAAAATATTTCCCCTTAATGACATTAGTTGTCCAAATTCTCTCTAAGGTTTACACATCTCCACTTGTTTCAATTTGGCTCTCAAAGAAGTTACTTATTTAATCTATAATCATCTTCTAACTTCCACCAACAACACCTTTAACCTTAAAGCTTCTAATTTTGAAGTTTTAAGCATAAACATTGCTCCAAACATATCTCCAAGACTTGATTTTGTTCTCTAAACACTTGATCCAAAAAAAAATCGCTAAGACTTGATTTTTGTTCTCTAAACATTTGCTTCAAACAAATCTCCAAGATATTATTTTCTCCTACCTTTCACCCTTAACCATACTAAATCTTAAGGTTTCCATCTTTGAAGCTTTTAAATAAAATTGTTTAGAAGAAAAATCTTCCTTTCTCCTCCATCAAGCTCACAATCATAACTTCAAGGGAGGTTCCCTCTCCATCAAATCCTCGAAATCTCTCTCCTTTAGTTGTAGGATTTTCTTCCCTAAATTTTCTCTGTTATGATGGTTGTACTTGTCTTACTTTCCTCTACCCTTGAGCTTTCCCTTTAAATTTTAAGGATGATTTTACATGAGCATTATTGTGAACAAAATCATCCCAAGTTAAGAAAGGTGATTTCTTTCACATTTTAAAATCTTTTTATGAAGTCTTGTTGAAGTTTAAGGGGTTAAAGTTCCTATCATAGCTTATAGAACATTTTAACTAGTTCAAACTTATTAAAAATCATTTTAAAATTTTTTGGATAGATTTAAAGTGTTTATGTAAAAGTCTTAAATGTTTGCTCAAGTGAAAGTTATTCCAAAATTTAAGGATTTCCTCTTGTTATAAGGTGATACTTTATCACGTTTTACAATATTTTATGGAGTCTTGTTGAAGTTTTAAATGGTTAAATTTCCTAGTCTAGCATATAGAGCATTTTAATCAGTTAAAACTTCTTAAAATTTATTTTAAAAAAAATTAAGTAGATTTAAAGTGTTTCTTTAAAAGGATTGAAATTTTGTACATGCGAAAGTTATTCTAAGAATTAGAGATTTCCTTTTGGATTTTACTTTTAAGAATAAATGTTGAATGCCTTTGTCTTTTCCTTAAAAAGCGCATGCTTGTCCCTTTTTTCTTATAAAGAAAAGATATTGAACCATAAACTTAAAAACTGGACCAAGAGTGATGTGATCCTATAATCCTTGGAAGAAAAGTTGTAAAGTTGGTCACTAAGCCATAAAGACTTAGCCTTTAAGTCACTAAGTCAACATGGATACCTAAAGGACTTACAAAAAAAAGTAGAAGTTAAATCTTTACACCAAGGACAAGATGACGATAAGGAGGAGGAGGAGGATTTATGATCTTAGAAAATGCATAAAAAAATCCAAACTTTACATTAAAAATAAAAGATCCTTTAAAGAAGGATAAATTCTTAACATAACTTAGAGAACTTTAAGACAAATCTTGAACATTAAAGGCCTAGGCTTCAGATCTAGGTGGTAGGATAAGAAAAGGAAGACAAAAATTACATCTTGGGTGAAACAGGGGCAATTCGGCCAAGGCTTAACTCACAATGAGGGAAGGATTTAAACTTTATAAAAACTTGAAAGTAAACATCCTTTATAAATTATAATACTGAGAGTGTACACTTAGAGTTAAGAAAAGTAAATTATGAGAATTTAGGAGGATAAAACGGTCATTCGACTAAGCATCTTGAGAGAGAATAAATGATTTAAAATTTATTAAATTAAGACCATTACATGATTTGAATGGTAAAAGCTTATCCAAAACAAGTGAACAAAAGTTTAATAAGAATATGGACAATTTGGATTAAATCATTAAAAAATTCCAAGAAAAAGATTAAATAGATAAAGAACTTGTAAATTCAATCTTCCTATTATTTAATTCTAAAAGATTGGCTATATGGAATAGAATGGTGAACAAAATTTTTATTGGAGACAAAAACGGTCATTCAGCCTAGAGGAAAAAGAATTAGACAAAGTAATATTTTAATGAATAAAATTTGTGTTCATCTTCCCTGGGAATGGATCATAAGAAACAAAAGTAGACATAAAGTTTAAATGAGAAAAAGGCCTACTTATGAGGCATAGTGGTCATTTGACCTAAACAAAAAAATCATGGTGAAAACTCCAAAAAATTATAATAAAAGGAAAGGTCAAGAGATATATACACTTAGAATGATGAGGATGGTGCGATTGAGGACATGAGGAATATCATATTCCTCTTAAAAAATTAAGATTGGACTTAATTTATTTGGATTAACTTAGGATACTCAAAAGTAGATACATACTATTCAAAATTCTAACTTGGTGTCTAAGTAAAAATTTCAATAAGAATGTGAAATATTGGATATTAGTTGTTTCCCTATCTTGTTACACTGGTCTTTGACCTTGTTTTCCCATGTTATTTATATGAATGAGCCTCTTTGATTAATTCTCATGAATGGATAATTTAATTAGGATGCATGTGTTTCTTATAAGATCAATGGATGTGTGAAAATTTTTGGAATTCTATTCATTCATGTCTTATTTGAATAACTTGGAAAAGAAAGAGGAAGAAAACTCTAATAAATAAGAATATTGTGTATGGGTTTTATTACGATAACCACAACAATATAGTTATTTGGAACTTGGGTAATTGTATGTCACCACAACAATGCAGTCCTTTAGGAATACTTGGAAGAAAACTCTTATAAATAAGAAGATTGCATATGAATTTTATTACCACAACCACAACAATATAGTACTTTGGGAATTGGATAGTTATGTGTAATGGGAGAGTTTTCATTTTTTTTCCATTCCAAAATTGTAAGGAAGGGTTTTCAATTTTCCCCATACAAAAATTGCAAGTAATAATGAATATTCTTGAGGTGTTCAATGGTTGTAGACAAACAATGTCGAACCATGTTAAACTTGTGTGTTCTTTCTTTTATTTTTCTCCTTTTTACAAGTGCTTCCAAGGGACAAAGAATGTGGGAGCTCTTTTGTGCCTTTTGTGGGATACCATCCGCTGCCCAACAAAAATATACGATAATATGTTTGAGCATACTATGCATATGGATTTCATTTTGAATGAATTGTTAAAATATGTATGTATGTATGTGTGTGTGTGTATATATGTTCATGTATGGTATATTACAACGACAAATATTTTGAATGTATTCTCTTATTTGATGAAGTATAAGACTTAAATAAATAACCATAAGTGATATCCAAGCCTCCTATAAAAACAAGAGAAAAAGAACCCTATACGTATTATGTTTGAAAACACTAAAACATTGGGTCTCTATTCAAGTTGAAGCATAGTATTTCTAAGTTTATATGGGAGGATAGTCATCATAGTTAAGGGATGATGAAAACCACCAAGGTATGGGTTCATGACCTAGAATGAATGTAATGAATGGAAAATAAAGTGCAGAGATAACTTGATGCACGGTATTATGTCCCTCAGTGGTTGTTGTTCAAAATCTATGTATTTTTATTGTAAGAAGAAAATATTTTCAACGATGGACCACTTAGAGGTGTCATGTTATTCTAAGTATCTTATTGTTATATTTATTGTATTTAAAGGGACTTAGTGTACAACTTATAATAATTATAGCCTAAAATCAACCAATATGTACTCTGGATATTATCCTATGAATACATGATCTTTTTATCTTTATTAATTGTTACTATGTTCTCATTATACCAATATCCACAAGAGAGCTTACTTATTTTACCTACATGCAATGACGTCAAGATTCATATTTTCAGAAAGGCTTTTACAAGAAAAAATTAATATTACTTTCATATTAAAAATTTTATCAAAATTTCTGCAAGCATAATTAGCAACTAATAATATTTTATATTACGACTTAAATGTAATATGTATTATTAAGGGGTTACATTATGTCATATGAAAACTAAATTCATAGAGAAAAGATTTTAAAATTTTATATATATATATATATATATATATATATATATATATATATATATATGGAACCAAGTTACTCTAAGCATAAGTATAGCATGAGTTATTCTTTTTAATATCTCTTTTAAAGGGTTAAATTTCATCAATCTAATTGCTATATTAGCATATTTTGTTGCATAGATCATGTTTATAAAATTTTATAAAATTTAAAAGAGATTTAATACTTTATTATATTATTTTATTTTAACAGATAATATATCTTTTTTAATATTCATTAATTTGAATTTAGTTAATGAAGTATTAAGTCTCTTTCAAACTTTATAAATTTTTTAAAATAGGATCTATGAAATAAAAGGTCTTAATTTATGTGATTGAATCGAATCTAACATATGTTATTCTTAAAGTAATATATGTGAGGATTTAAGTTATTCTAAGAGTAAGTCTACCGTGAATTACTTCATTTAATATCTTTTTTAAATAGTTAAATTTCATCAATCTACTCGCTAAATTAACACATTTTATTACATAGATTATATTTATAAAATTTTATAAAATTTGCATAAGATTTGATACTTTATTATATTATTTTATTTTAACAGATAACATACCTCTTCTAATATACATTAATATGAATTTATTTAATGAAGTATCAAGTCTCTTTCAAACTTTATGAAATTTTATAAATATAATATATGAAATAAAAATTGTTAATTTAATAGTCGAATTGACTCTAACATATGTTATTCTTAAAGTAACTGAATATCTGCGCACACATACATATATACATACATACATATATATATATATATATATATATATTTACCTACCTCAATTTCTAATCTTCTATCATTCTTAAATCAATAAATATTTTTATCACTCTAGTAATCTTTTATGCAATCCAGCTTTTATTATTAAACATAGACACGACTAAAAATAAATTTTAATTTTGATATATTGTTAAGTGAAAACTTTTATAGCTCCAATCAATTAAAAGTTACAGTAAATTTTATTTTTAAAATAATTATTATAAAATAGTTAATAGTGATATAATAATTGAGAAGTAATAATATATTCTAATTAAAATCTTAAAAATATAATATTTTTTATTTTTAAATTTTTTTATAAAAGACAAAATATATTAAAACCCAAGAAAAATAATTTTTTTTATCATATGACAAAAATTAATTTTTCAATGAATTTTTATGGACATTTTATAATGATACAATCTATAAGTAAAATTTTCATAATAATAATAATAATAATAATATTATTATTATTATTATTATTGTTATTATTATTATATTATTATTATTATGGATTGTTGGTGGTAATTTGAAAAGGTTTTTTAATATTTTTAATAAATTACAACATTAATAAATTATTAGGAACTTAAATCAAGTAAGGATCTTTTTAAGATCTTTACTAGATTTTATCTTTTTTATAGCCATAATTAATTTACAATTACTATTCTTAAAGGATAACATTTTAGATACATAATTATATTCAATATTAGAAATAAAAAGTTATCCAATATATAAAGAACGTTCTTACCTTCAAGTAAGAGTACAAAATCTTTCTAATTTTCTCTTCTCACATCTTTAATCTCTTTTGTTAACTTTAGCATTGAAGTATCTTTTTCAAGTATATCTTCTCTCACATAAAGGTCATCTAAAAGATTAAGATTATACTTGAAAATTTATATTTCGATTTAGTTAATAACAATAGCTCCATCTATATAAAAGGAATAAAAAACTTTTCCACCACTAGCATGGTGAGCACTTAGAGGACTATGTTGGAAACATAAGATGATCATTCATTTAAGAGTTAAAAATTATCACCTGGAACCACAAATAAGAATATCCAACATAGGAAATATCCACTAAGAAATTGGAAAAGTTCATTGCTTAGCAGACTTTGTTTAATCAAGCAAATGCAAGAGGAACATTAGAATATAAAGAAGGACAAAAAAAGATAGAAGCAAGTATCCTACAATAATAGGCCATCACTATCTTGGAAAGAAGCATAGGAAAAAGAAAAATAAGATAACACCAACCATGTTAAGATGTCTCCACCCTTCCATCCTTAGGTACATCTTTATAGAACATTTTTTCTCATGATCAAGAAAGTAGTAAAACAATGGTTTTTCTTTGAGCAAACTTTTACTTTCATCCCTCACTTTATTAACGCATTTTATTTTCATCACTGACTTAAAATATTAAGTTGACTGTTTCTCACTTTATCATTTATCTTCCACGTTAGTTTCTAGGATCAATTTTCATAAATGGCATGCTAATTTGTGGCGTCAAATACCATGTTAGACGTCCAAATGTGCCAAAACAATATTGTATAATTCATTAAGGACCTCTCCACCTTATTCATCCTATTATACTTATCTTCATCCTCATCCTTGTTTCCATGATATCGGTAAATAAAGCTTCAAATGCTCCATCTTCACCCCTACAATTTCTTTAACCTTTTTTAATTTTTTATTTCCAAACGCATTCATCACAAGTCTCAAAACAACAATCCTCCCTCATCCTATTATTGTCAATGCCACCACTTGAAATATAATTCAACTCATCCATATTTAAATTAACACTCTTCCTATTTGAATTGGATCTATCAAGACTCTTTCTTCTCCTAGATGTTGAATTAGAATAATATTCTTCAAAGAAACACCTTTTGTTCTTTCTCTTCTTCTTCTTCAACATTTTTTTACACATTACATATATTGGGTTCTCCAAAACCCTAATCTTATCCCGAGAGTATTGCAGACTTTGACATTACAGGATTTTCGTTATAGTTTGAAGGCTCCAAAGAAGGGTTCATTCTTAGAGGTGGAGAAGGACTTGGTTTGGTGGAGCTTCAATGGTCAAAAAATGGCTTTAAGGGAAAGGTGAGGGGTTTGTAGGTGGAGGAGGAGGAAGAAGAGGGGTTGTTGTTGTTGTTTGGGGTGGGGGATTCATAATAATAAATTGAGTGTCAAGGATTGTGATTTGGTTATATTAAGGGAAAGATTAAGGAGAAATGGAAAGGAATGAATGGGTGAAGAGACTATTCTTTGCTAATGTGGGGAAGATAGGGAGAGAAAGAATGATGATAATGGGAGGTTACGGGTGGTGGAAGTGTTTATTTCTTAGAAAAAAGGAAAAAATAAAGTTGGCATGGCACAATTAAGGTATACTTAGAATGACATCATGGCATTTAATGTCATAGATCAGCACATCGTTTATGAAAATTGATCCCAGGGACTAACATGAAATACAAAAAATAAAGTGAGGAACTAACATCTGAATTTTTTTAAGTTAAGAATAAAAATGAAACACGTTAACAAAGTTAAGGACAAAAGTGATAATTTACTCGTTCTCCTTTATATCACAAATCTTAAAGAAATTTTGGAAAAGATGGAAAAGCTTCAAACAATACTTCACAACCAAGAAGGAGAAATTGTAGTCCTTCCATTTCTTATGACGTATATGTCAAAGTTATGAGGAATCCTTGTGAAAATTCATAGACATATTCCTACAAGATTTCTTAACGCTAATGAATTTCGATACAAGATGGACTTACAACTTCCTCAACCAAAACTCATTTTATGATAATCTAGATCCTTAACTAAGGAAAGATAGAAAGTGAAGGAATAATTTGTACCATAACACAATAGAGAAACTAATGAGAGCTTCACTATAAATATCAATATCTTGTATATTCTATAAGTCAAGAAGATGAAACTCTAGAAGTACCCTCCAACTGTTGAGAAGTAAAAATGTTATCCTCAACCTAGAGAGAAATACCTAGCGAAAGGGATAGCATGAAGAATGGAATAACAACTTTGATAAGGAAGAATGCCTTCCTAAGGGAAAATATGAGGATAACAAGCTTGTGGTGATTCCCCAAACCCTTGTATAGCGTGAAAATTTATTCATACATAGGCACTAGGAGTTTCCTCTATCCTTTAAAAAGAAAATAAAAAAGAAAAATCTAAATATTGTGAGTTCCACCATAATTATGGACATCAATCTACTCATCTAATTGATCACATCATGAAGTTTATGAGATGAGAAACCAAGATAGTACATACAGAAATAAATATAGCAATATCAAGGAACTATTTCCCACATAATGAACGTAAAAAATGCCCTAGGTGGAACTAAGTAGAACATACCAGCTTTAACATATAACATTTCCTTGAAAAGGGTAGGAATATAGAAGGAAATGGCCCAAAATGTTAATATGCTAGAAGCCATTAAAGAGCATTGGTACTCCTACCAGTGTAACAGTCGGATTATAGATCACTAAACATAAAAATAAAATATTTTGTAAAAAATTATGAAAGGTGGCAATATGTATGCTACCACTCAGTAACTCACGCCTTCACAATATCACAATTAACATTCGATAAAACAACACCAATTCAATTAGTAAAATCTTTGAAACAAAAACAAATTGAAGAAAAAGGGAAACAGAAAGCAAAGCATAGATATTTTGTCAGGAAATATATGTAACATCTAATGACAAATTGCAATACCTTTGATCTTGGAACGAAAATACTAATCGTGAAGGAACATTCAAAAAATTAAATATTTACACCAGTCTTCAATTACAGGTAAGGGAGAACACTCAGTAAAAATTAGAAGTAGTTCTACAATACCCCTTAGCTCTAGATTTAATTTTATTTGATTCTAGAAAAGAATTAATATTGATGTTTAATGATGTTTAGAATTTACTATAGCCATGCTAAAAGATAGCATGACTATGCCAAGAAAAAATTGACATGAATTTCTAAATTTAGAGGTTCAACATGGCTATACTAAAAGTTAGAATAGCTTTGCCAAGAACAAATTCATATAAATTCTTGAATTTAAGAGTTAGCAAGACCATGCTCATAGTTAACATGGTTGTGTCAAGAAAAAAAGCATTCAAATTTTTGGATTTTGAGTTAGCATGACTGTGCTAAAAGTTAGCATGGTCGTGCTAAAGCCAAATTATGAATTTTTAAATTTCAAAATTTAGTATGGTCATGGTGAACTTTAGCACGGTCATGTCAAAAACAAAATGAGAAAGTATAGACTTGCTCAATGAATGAGCAAGGCCTTAGCAAAAGAATAAGCAAGGTCCTACTAAATGATAAAGCAAGGCCCTACTAGTGAACAAGTAAGGCCCTACTAAATGGATGAGCATGGTCATGCACATGTTAAGTGAGACCTTCCTAAGTGATAGAGACAAAGATGGGCAAGACAAGGGAAACCATAAGTGTGCCGGAGATCAACATCGGTTGACCAAAGAATACCACAAGAATGTGAGAAATCAACATTGATTTACCAAAGATCCATATGAGCGTGCCAGAGATCAACATCGATTTACTGAAGATCAACAGAATGTGTGACGCATAAAAATACAATTGCACATGAGAGTCCATACTTCCATACAACATTGCATTTGTGCAACCATGCAAGATATCGAGGAAGGTCGTACAATTTACTTAAAGAATAAAAATTATGCATGTGTGTTTGAACAAATCATAAATCCAAATATTAGTGATATGAATTAAAGTTAGGTGAGATGAATTGATGAATGAACCAGAAGAACCAAGACACAACTAATGTATATTACAGTTGAATAAATTGAATTAACAAATGGAGGTTAGGAACCTCATTCAATGCATATAGAGTTATATATTCAATTTGTTGAAGTTTTAAGATAAGTACCCACATGACAAGTGAAAGAAGACAATGAGGTCCTAGATTTTGAGAAGAATGTGAGATCTTAAGTTAAGTACGATGAATGATGAATAAATAATGTATTGATCATGGATCATATGCATAAAAAGAATGTTTTATGAATCATCAATGTGGGAGATAATATTTGAGGCCCTTTAAGTAGAGCAGCTAGGGAATTTAAGGGACGACTTACAGGGAAAAAGATCATAGTTCATAAGAAATTAGAATTTCCAAGCTTACGAGGTATGTGAGCTAGGTTTGATCCTCTCTAATGGCTTAGGATTTCTACCTATAGTTAAGAATTCTACGGACAAACTTAATCGCTTTAACACCACCTTGAATACTACCGTTACCAGTTGAGCACTTTCATGATCTGTGAAATGATAATGATGATTATGATGATGATGATTTGAGTTTCGAAGAACGGTACCCTTAAATTGAGTGTGATTTTGATATTTTTGAAAACTGTTTGATCTCTTTAAATAGAATAGAAATAAATAGGTTTATCAAAAATAGCCTAACAGGACTTGATCTTGCTCCTACGTATTCCCTGGTGCAATGGGAAACTCAAGGCTACGTAGTTCTGGTTTGAAAGCTTGACCTTTCGAGGTAAATAATTTGAGGGATGATTTTGAAAGTATTCTCAATGTCTCGAAGGAATCCTTAGTCCACATATGCACAGAGTCCAAGACAACTAAGGTTGCACTGGAACTCATATAAATCTCTAAATATCGAACAGCAGTGAAACCGCCAGTTCTTATTTAGAGATCATTGCATGAGACTTAGAATTATAAATGGACTTAATTTAAAATAAAGTAAACTTGATTTGAATTTGATGAAAAAAAATTAGACTTGATTTAAAATAAAATAAATTTGACTTGAATTTGAGGAAAAGAATTGGACTTGAAAAATAAAATAAACTTGACTTGAATTTGAAGAAAAGAATTGGACTTGAAAAATAAAATAATATTAACTAGATTTTGATGAAAAGAATTGGACTTGATTTAAAATAAACTTGACTTGATTTGAAATTAAGGAAAAAATTGGACTTGATTTAAAATAAAATGAACTTGATTTGAATTTGAGGAAGGAATTGGGCTTGGCCCGAATTAAAAAAGGATTTGATCACCATGACCTGATTGTAAAGCAACTCACAAGGCCTAATAGAGAAGGGGATATCGTAGTCCCAAAGTTGCGTGTGGGAATTGAACACGGATCTGGGGGGTTGTGTGTGACTAGCAAACCACCCAACCATGCTTTCATTCTAGTCTTGAACTTCACAACATTTACTTTGATTAAAATCTGGGGAAATCATGTGAGTTGTGTCCTATGCTCCCTCACGTGTCATCTTCAAGATCAAAGATCTTGCATGCATGCTACCTCGGGCACCTGTTTTCTGGTACGTATCTATGCCATGCAAGGACAGTGCCTCATGTTTAGTCATGTCTTGCTTAGACCCCACATACTCTCTTATGATTCGTGCAAAAGAGCGTTCTTTAATAATGATAGAAATTATATTATTTTTTCAGTTCCTCCTATAACTAAACTGTGCCAAACTTGTGCAAAAGACAAAACTTTCACCCTGGAAATAAATTACAATAGGATGATCTTACCAGCAGTTTCATTTTCCTTCAAGAACTGTTCCACCACATCTTCATTCTGAGCAACAGTTAAGCTGCAAGTGATGTAGACAAGTGACCCTCGAACTTTAAGTAGATTGAAACCGTTTGTGAGAAAATTCAGCTGAAGAGCATGTAAGTTATTAATCCTATCAGCATCTAGTACACGATCTTAAAGAGTTCCCCATCCCCACTGTTCAAACTTTTGAATATGTTTAACTGAACCATCATAAGTGCACTCTGCATCCACAAGGACCTTGTCAAAGCCATGGTTTGCAATCCCTTCATCAGATAGAGTCATATATAATTCTCTTTCAGTAAGACCAACAACTCCAGAATATGGTCCATAATATATGAGTTCAAGTGGGTGAAACTTAGACACCAATTGTGCAGTACCACTTTTCTTTGCCATTTTCCTCTCCTTCCATGGTCTTTTAGATGTCCACTCCTTGAACATATCCCCAGTTTCTTCCAATCCAAACTCACCTGTTTCAATGGTCAGAATGAAATCTGCTAGGAATAATTGAAAATGTTGTTCCATCAGCAATAAAAAGCCGACACCGATCACCAAGTGCATATTTCTGCAGCATTGTTCTACATGCTACCAAACAATGCCTTGCAACATCTACTCACGTAACAGAGCCCGAACTGCCAAGAAGGTCTAGTATCATACAAAGCTTAGCACTAGGAGCGGCACACAGGTCCAGAACATGATCCCCTGGTCCATAACAGCAGCTCTGGAAGATGCATCAATTCCATATATCTTTCCTTCTCGGTACGCCCTAGAGCCAACCATTTGAATTTGAGGTGGAAGAGAGTAAAAGAATGGTAACCATTCTAATTTTTTGAGTTTGCATTTCAGGTCTACTTCAACCTCTTCAAGACAAGCTTCGCAACCGGGTTTCAACCAAATGTTTTAATTAGCACTTTAATAGGCTTCTTCTCTGAGTAAATCGAGTTAATGTTAATGCCTAGAGCTTACACCAATGAGTGTTATGTTACCACTAAACCAACATGATGAATATGTGCAAGATCAGGACCCTTCAGTAGAGGTAGGAAAGTGACCCTGATGCCAATTGAAGATCACTGGTGTTTTGATGGACCCGCTTAGCTTGACCTGAGATAGTGCAATGGATCTAAACCATATGAAGTAGTAGAAACAGAAGCACGAATACAAAACTCAGTGGTAAGTCTATATCAGTCATTCAAACTAAAGCTACCCATTTTTATGTAAGGATAGTGCTTCATTCGAACATCCATCAACAGGTCCATACCACTACAGATTCAGCTCCAAGGCATCCAACAAGAATCATATGAATCTCGAAGGGTGAGAAAGAATTTTTACAGCACTACCCTCATATTCAAATTAAAGATTACAACTTGTTAGCCTCATGAATTCTAACAGATTCATTTAGCTCCAAGGCATTCAACAAGAATCATATGAATCTCAGAGGGTGAGAAAGAATTTTTACAGCATTACCCTCATATTCAAATTAAAGATTACAACTTGTTAGCCTTATGAATTCTAACAGATTCATTCTTAATTTCATCACCTATTTCCTCAAATAGGAATCGAATTCTCATAGTGAGAAATGGCAAGGACCAAGACTTAATATATACCAAAACCATACCTCGACCACCTACTATTATAAGATCAAATAGATTCCCATACAAACTTTATTGCAAGAATTCACTAGCGTTTAAGAAAATTATCATAAGGTTCTTACTCCAAGCATAAATAAATCGATCAATGCAATGTTCTCGGTTCAAGACTAAGAGTAACATGAATAACCTATTATAAGATCGATGGAGTGTTCGTACTGGTGCGCTAGTGCTTCAATCAGTAGAGTCATTCCTTCCTTTCGCTTGTGATTCATGCGCTTGCAAGAGATGTATGTGGTCCTCCACCGCTAGAACAGCACTCCCCCCTTTTCGCAAGAAACCCCTACCCTCTGGACCTTACAGAATCAAAGTGAGGATCCCCAATGAAATCAGTCGAGCTCGTCTTTTTCTCCTACCGCTAGAACAAAGTCTCTGAAAGAAGATCCTCCCTCCTTTTTTTTTCCCCATATTTCTTTCTTTTCTTTTATATTATGTTTTTCTCTTAGTTTTAGTTTTTTTGCTTTCTGTTTTTTAGTTATTAGTTTTTTGTTTTTCAGTTATTTATTTATTTATTGTTTTTTCCAGTTTTTGTGTTTTTTATGTATTTTCCCTTTGTTTTTCTTACCTATTATTGTATTTAGTGTTATCATTTTTATTCTATTTTTTGTTTCTTCTCCTTATTTATTAGTTATTTTTCTATTTTTTTTGAATTTTTTCTATTTGTTTCAAATATATTTTTTATTTCACTTTTTTTCATTATTATTTTCTTTTCTTCATTTTTTATTTATTTTTGTTTTTATTATTTAAATTATTGTTTATTTTCTAATTAATTTTAGAAATAGGGCCTCGAACATAATTGAATATTTATAGTGGGAACTCATTTACAAATCAAAAATCCCTCTCCATACATAGTTTTACACTACTCTTAAACTACAAACAAGTCAAACTAGTAGCATGCAACAACTTAAGAGTTTTAGAAGATGATACCCACCCCCATGGACCTTTCAAAAAGGAAACAAGTTAGTGCTAACAATTATACTTACAATTATCATCCCTTTTGCCTTCTTGCACACACAAAGAAAAAAGGCCTTATTTGGTGAGTATCCTACACCAAGACAACTGAATAACCATTTACGCGCAATAAAAAATGAAAATTGGAATTACAATTACAAAGAATGTTCTACAAGATGATAATATTACAATCACAAAAGGTTCTTAAATTTACACAAAATTTTTATAATTCCCTACACTAAACTCGAATACAAGTTCATAAAGTTAGTCTTGATTTGACCTTGAACTTCAAGTCTACAAGTTGCTAAGCTTCAAGTTCTTTCTTAGCTTCCTTTCCTTTTCCTTTCCTCCACCAATGCAACCTACAAAAACATACAAAAGAGGAAGAAACTTTCTTCCCTTGCTTGGTTAGTGAAGTATAAAAAGATCTTGAGAATTCTACTCACCAATCCAGCCTTTCCTCATACCAAATCACTCAATTTTACTTTCTTGTTCCATCCTTGGAAGGGGGAGAAACTTAAGTCACCCTTGGTCCTTAATGTTCCTAATGTGAAAGGAGAAGGAGTTTATCAAGAGGTAATGTGGTGTGTGACAAAACTTTAGGAAATTTAAAGACAAGTAAGAAAAACTCAACACAAAGGAAAACACACTCAAAGGAATGATTTCAAGATAAACTTTAGTGGCCAAAGAATTTTGAAAAATTAAAATTAAAGGCTAACAGAAGGTAGTCACATAAAAACAACTCCTAGAAACTTAAGAGAAGCATGCACATGCTCATGCAACATAGGTAATGCTATTTGGTCAAGAAAAAAGAATAATGCACAAACTAATTATTATGACCTAAAAGTATAAGGCCTATGGCCTAACATGAGTCATGAACAAATAAGCATGTAGCACTCAAGATAATAGACCTTTATACATTTCCTTTTTCCAATACTTTTGTTTATTCTTTTGTTTTATTTTTCTTCTTTTTCTTTAGTTCTTTCTATTGTATATTTTTTTTTTGGTTATTTTTTTGTCAAGTCCTTGGTACAAGCCAAGAGTTCAATTGCTTTCAAATAATCCTTGCATAGGTTTTTTCAAGATCCTAATCCATATAGTTCAATCTAGTGCATTTGCACCCTTCCTTGCATAAGTATGGTAATCTAAGTCCAAGTGTGTTTGTCCAAAAAACTCCAAGTCCAGTCCAAGTGATAAAGGTCTAAAGGTATACTATGTGTCTTTTAATGATGCTTAAAAAATTTTAATTAAGCCCACACTTAATCACTTAGCCTTAAGTACTTAGATTATATATGAATCAAGCTTAATCTAGCACTATGCATGCATGCACATGATCATGCAACTCTTGGAATTTTAAAAGAGACAAACCAAATACAATTAAACTCACACTAAAACCAAATTAACAGGATCAAAACATAATGGAATCATACCTAAACAAGTGCTATAAGATTTGGATCAAAATTTGAATTCACATGAAGAGAGTTTTTGGTGCCAAGAACATGCATTCAAATTTCAAAACTTTTGAAAGGATCTACACAAAATTCACTAATTAAATGAAGGCTAGTGGTGAGATATTGTAAATCAAACCAAATTTTGAAGCAAATTGAAGCAAAATTGTACAAGTTATGATCAATTTATGAAAACTAGGTATATTTTGGCACCAAAATGAACATGCTCCATTAATTAGACAATTTATATCACATTTATCAATAAATTTAAATAGATGATAGAAATTTAAAAAATAGATATCTAGAAAATTCCAACACAATAAAATCATGCAAATTGGAGTTTATTTAATCGACTAAAATAAAGATAGAAAACAACGTAGAAGATGGATAGAAGAATATGTGATTTAAGCAAAAGTAGTGAGAAATGAAGAGATGATTTAGAAGTGAATCTTACCTCCATTGAAGGAGCTTTGATACCATTTGATGGATCTGTCCATGGATGATGAAGATATGGATTAATGGAGGTATGCTTCTTGCAGTTTGGAGGTGAAGAAATCAAGAAGCTTTGAAGGATAAGGTTAAAACGCCATTCTTAGAGGAGATAACCTGCTTCTCCACCACTTTGGAGGCCAAGGATAATGAGGATTGCACTTGAAAATGCAGCCAAGAAAGGGAAAGAAAATAAGAGAGAAACTCTACTCCCAAATCTAAATTTTACTTCATAACTCAAAAGTGTTCAAATTACACATAAGGTCGCCTATTTATAGGCGAAAGTGGTGCCCAAGGAAAGATAAAACTAGTGCAACTTTGGAGTTTTCCAAGATGAGTAGTTCGGGATTAGATGTCAAGCTAAATATGTTTCCTTCGTCTTCCTTCTATGCAGCCATAAGTTGGGTCAAAACATGCCCAAGAACCTAAGCTAAAATACAAGAAAATAAGGTCCAAGCCTATACATATTTGGGTTGGATAGATCTTAAAATACAAGAAAAATATAAGCCCTAGTCTAAAGTATGGAGATCCATAAGAGAATTGTGTTGGTCTTAAGGGATCTCCTCCTAAAGGCCCAAGAAGGTTTCTTCCTTTTGTAACTTCTTGGCTCTTGCTCTCGTGATGGGTCCAATAGGTCTCTGCAATTGGTCTTTTCTTTTGTAGTTAGGACCACTACATCATGATTCTAGGCATAGACTGGTTATACACAAAGTATGTTACTTTGGATTATCATAATAAGAACATTATGTTTAAATCTAATAACCGTGATCTGGATGAGTTGAGATTTCTTTCTTCCAACCAATTTAATGCTTCCTTAAAAGAACAAGCTCAAGTATATATGATTCTTCTTTGGAAGGAAACAAATATGTTAATGTTGAAATCCTACTTATCATCTTTGAATACCTGAAAGTATTTCAAAATGATATTTTTAGTTTACCTCTAAATAGAGAAGTGGAATTTTTTACAGATCTAGTCCTAGGAACTGGAACTATCTCAATAGATCCTTATAGGATGTCTCCCTAAGAGCCAGTTGAGTTAAAGAAACAACTAGAAGAATTAATGGAGAAATAGTGGGATTCATACAAGTGTATCTTTGTAGGATGCCCTATGTTCCTGGGGAAAAAGAAATATGGTAACATGAGATTGTGAACTATCAACAACTCAACGAGGTGACTATCAAGAACAATTATCCATTACCTAGAATAGATGATCTAATAGATCAATTGAGATAAGCAATGGTATTCTCAGAGATATACTTGAAGTCAATATATCTTCAAATCCATGCTAAACTTGATGATATCCCTAAGATTGCCTTGAAAACACAGCATGGACACTATAAGTATTTGGTTATGCCTTTTGTGCCTCCAATGCACCTGGAGTGTTCATGGATCACATGAATAGGATCTTTCATGACTACTTAGATAAGTTTGTAATCATATTTATAGATGATATCTTAATTTTTTCCAAGAGTCATGAAGAACATGAAGAGAATTTATGAATCATACTACAATTGTTGAATGATAAATATTTATATGCAAGGGCACAAAAATACAAGTTTTGGTTAAAAGAAGTGAAATTCCTTGGATATGTGATCACTAAGAAAGGAATTTCTACGGATCATTCCAAAGCTAAGACTATACTTCAATGGGGAAAGGGAAATTCAATCATTAAGATAAGTTTTCTTGGTTTAGCTTGATACTACAGAAGATTCATTGAAGGAATCTCACGTATAACTTTTCCATTCACTTGATTGATGCAGAAAGGATAACCTTTTGTATAAACTACCAAGTATGAAACCAATTTTCAAGAATTGAAGAATCAACTTACTTTTACTCCTATTCTAATTTTGCCTAATCTTAAGAAATATTTCAAGTTGTATTGTGATGTGATGAAGTAAGGTTTAGGATATGTACTATACAATAAGGAAGAGATGTAGCTTATACTTCGTGGAAACTACAACCCTATGAGGAGAACTACCCAACACATGATCTAAAGCTAGTTGTTGTGGTATTCGCATTCAAGATCTAGAGACGCTCCTTGTTTAGTGCAAGGTTCAAAATATTTAGTGATCATAAGAGTTTGAAACATCTCTTTGATAAAAAAGAATTAAACATGGGCAGCAAAGGTGGTTAGCATTTATAAAAAAATTTGATTTTAGATTCTATATCATCCAAGAAAAGCTAACATTGTAGCTGACACCTTAAGTTGAAGGTCACTTCACATCACCACAATGATGGTTAAAGATATAAACCTCATCAAACAATTTAAGGACCTCAAACTAGTGATGGACTTTCAACCAATAAGTATCATGCTAGGAAGGCTAGGGATCACAAGTGACTTCTCGAGATCGATTCAAAACAGACAATCAAAGGATCAAGACCTTTAAGATCAAATCCACATCCAACAAGGAAAAAGAATCTAAAATTGGAAGTGATGGAATTGTTTGATTTAGAGATAGGATTTTCATTTTAACGAAAAAAAAGATACGAAGGATAATTCTTGAAGAAGCTTATAAGAGAAAAATAAGTATTCACTCGGGAGCAACCAAGATGTATAAAGATTTGATAAAGCACTTTTGGTGGCGTGAAATGAAGAAATAGATAGTTAAGTATGTATCAACTTGCCTTGTGTGCTAGAAAGTGAAGATCAAACATTCAAAACCATCCTGAGAATTACAATCCTTGAAAATTCCTAAATGGAAGTGGGATAGTATATCCGTGGACTTTGTGACGGGATTACCAAAAAATCTTGTGAAACACAATGCAATATGGTTAATTATCAATAAATTGAAAAAATCTTCTTATTTTCTATCCATTAATATTAGAGTTACTTGGAAAAGCTAGCACAATTGTATGTGAATGAAATTGTTTGATTGCATGGAGTCCCTTTTTCCATTATGTCTGATAGAGATTCAAGATTCACATCATGATTCTGGGGAAGCTTACATCAAGTTGTAGGATCTCGACTCTAACTTAGTTTTTGCATATCATTTTGAAGCAGACAGATAAACAGAAAGAACAATCCAGACTCTAAAGGACATGTTGGACGCCTGTGTCACGGAATATCAAGGAAGTTGGAACCAATTCTTGTCACTGGTCAAATTTACTTACAATAATAACTTTCACTGAGTATAGGAATGACTCCTTATGAAGCTCTGTATGGAAAAAAAAGTGTAGGAAACCTTTGTGCTCATATGAGATAGGAAAAACTTTCATACTAGGATAAAAAATCATACGATAGATGATGGAGAAAATCAAGATGATTTGGGAAATGATGAAGATATCACAACATAGGTAGAAGATTTATTTTGGTAAGAGACGAAAACCTCTTGAATTACAAGAAGGTGATAACTTATTTTTGAAAGTTACACCTCTAACTAGGATTGGTAGAGCAATAAGACCTCAAAAACTTATTCCTAGATATATTGGTTCATACCAAAGTTTGAAGAAAGTTGGTTCAGTATCCTACCAAATAGCCTTACCTTCCTTTTATTCTAATATCCATGATGTATTTCTTATGTCCCAACTTAGTATATTCTTGATCCTTCACACATCATAGAAAATGATGTTATACGGTTAAAAGAGAATTTAACTTATAAAGTGCTACTTGTATGAATCTTAAAAGAGGATGTTGAATAATTACGAGGTAGAACATTGAAATTACTCAAGGTTGTTTGGAATGAGGAAGTGATGCAACTTGGGAACTTAAAGAGAAGATGAGGGAGTTATATTCACATTTATTCTATTAATAGAAACTTTGGGGATGAAATTTTCTATTTGGGGAAACATGTAACAGCAGATTATAAAATAAAAGAAACTATAAAAGGTGGCAACATGCACACTGCCACCAGGTAACCCATGCCACTATAATGTCATAATTAATAATAAACAAACAAAGTCAATTTAATTAGAAAAAAATTTTAAAATAAAAAAAATTGAAGCAAAGGGAAAACCAAAGAAAAACGTAGAGACTTCACCAAGAAATTTATGCAGCATCCAATGACAAATTATGGTACCTTCTTGGAACAGAAGATTAATCACGTAGGAATATTTGAAAGATTATAGATTTACAGTGGTCTTCAATTTCAACTAAGGAAGGAGACTCATGTAAAAATAAGGAATAGTTCTAGATCACCCTTGAAAAATTGATAATGATGAGTAGTGACGTTTAGTATTTAATTCTAAGCATGATTTTATGTTTTATGTTGGGTAGTTAATTTGGGTGTTTTAGACACTCCAAAAACTTATATTTTGACTTTGCACTATAGATCACAGTTGTGCTCATATTTAGCACGGTTGTGCTAAATCCAAATAAGACAAATTTCTAGGTTTAGAAATTTAGCACGACCATATTAAAAGTTAACATAGTCATGCCAAAAATAAATTGACATGAATTTTTAGGTTTAGAGATTCAGCACGACCATAATCATAGTTAGCACAAACGTAAGAAGAACAAATTAACATAAAATTTTGCATTCAAAGATTCAACATAACCATGACTATAGTTAGCACGCTCATGCCAAGAATAAATTGACATGAATTTCTGGGTTTAGACATTCAGCATGATCGTGCCAAGAACAAAATCATAAAAATTTATGGATTTAGGAGTTAGCACAACCATGTTTGTAGTTAGCATGGTTATGCCAAAAACAAAAGTATACGAATTTCTAGCTTTAAGTTTAGCATGGTCATGTTAAAGCCAAGTCATGAATTTTTAAATTTCAAAATTTAGCATGGTCAAGATAAACTTTAGCATGGGCCAAGAAAAAAAAAAAGAGCAAATATGACCTCACTCAATGAATGAGCAAGGCCTTACTAAAAGAATAAGCAAGGCCATGCTAAGTGATTGAGAATGGTGCTACTAAGTGACTGTGTAAGACCCTACTAAATGGATGAGCATGATCATTCACATGTTAAGTAAGACCTTGTCAAGTGATGTAGAAAAAGACGGGAAACATGAGGGAAACCACGAGCGTGCCAGAGATTAACACAGTTTTACCAAAGATTACCATGAACATGCCAAAAATGCACTCTAGTTTATAGAAAATCCACATAAGCATGCCAGAGATCAACACCGATTTACCAAAGATCAACACGAGCGTGAGAAGCATGAAGAAAAATATTACACATGGGAGTCCACACCATCATACAACATTACATTACACAACCATGCAATATATTGATCAATGATGTACAATTTACTCAAAGAATGAAAATTATGCATTTGTGTGTTTGAACGAACGAGAAGTCCAAATATTAGCGATATGAATTGAAGTTAGATACATTGAATTGATGAATGAACTAGAAAAACCAAGACATGACTAATGTGTATTGTGGTTAGATGAATTGAATTAACAAATGGAGGCTATGAACCCTATTTGATGTATATAGAGTTATATTCAATTTGTTGAAATTTTGAGATAAGTACCCAAATGACAAGTGAAAGAGAATAATGAGGTCCTAGATTTTGATAAAAATGTGAAACCTTAAGCTAAGTACAATGAATGATGAATAAAATAGATTGTTGATCATGCATCATATGCATAAAAAGAATGTTCTGTGAATTATCAATATGAGAGATAATCTATGAGGCTCTTTAAGTGGGACAGTTGGAAAATCTAAAGGTCGGCTCATATGGAAATAGACCATAATTCATGACAAATGATAATTTCTGAGCCTAAGGGGTATGTGACCTAGGTTTGAGCCTCTCATATAGCTTGGGGTTGCTCTTTATACCCAAGATTACTCTAGTCGGACTTAACCGCCTCAACAAGACCTAGAAGACTATTATTACCGATTGAGCAATTTTATCATTTATGAAATGACGATAATGATGATTTGAGTGTTGTTGTGGACATACTGATAATATGGAAATTGTATCCCGGTACCGTTTTTTGTTTCGATAAAATGATGATGATGTTTTAAGCCTACATGCATATGAAAATTGTAAGGATGACCAACTCCAAATTAGTAAGGATTATTGTGATATGAGACACAATAGACCACGCTCTAATCCTGAGTCTATCATCATAAGAACTTGAGAAGAAAATGTAGATTAAATTCATGTGCATTTATTGCATTCGTTTGGATCTAGAATCAAGTTAGCATATCAGATTGTAAAACTTTTAGATTGTGTATGACATTTATATGTATAATGAAACTAATGAATATGATATTACTACTCCTGTTGTAACTTTTACTTGAATGAAACGTCTCATTCCCTTCAACTTTATTTATCATATGTCAATGTGGGTTCCATAGTGAACCTGTGAAATGGATTATATTTTCCTCAATGTTGAGGTGACCTTTAGGTAGTAACTACAACACAAGTTGTTCCAAAGAAGAGAATCTTGTGATCTTTAATTTTAATAGAATGATTTAATTTCTATAAGTATCAAGTTTTGTCACCTCAGTTGTAGTTTTTTAGATTTCTTACATTCTAGACATGTTAGGTTTATGTACTTATGATGAAGTCTACTTGTATATAAATAGTTTGAATTTTTTAAAATATGTATGGTTTGGAAATAAGATACATCCTGACCATATGATCATTCGTTATTAGTCCTTATATGAGGTAAATGATATATGAGTAAGGTTAAGAGAATGTATGCACTTTGGGGGCTACGAAAATCATGATATGGATGATTGAAAGAGACTTCATAAGAGGGAATAAAATAAGACTGCTAGAAATTGGAACATCAAGGAGACTTGCAAATGTAACAAACCATTAAATATACAAAATATATTGAAATATCCCAACATCCAATTTAGAGATGAAGATTTGGGAAAATGAAGATCTTTGTCATTAGGACTCTCCAATAATAAGTAAACCCATTCAGTTGAAGAAATAATTCACCTTTTATAAGGGCGATTTAATAATGAAAAATGGTGAAAATTGGAAATAGTGTAAATGAAAAGTATTTTAACAACTCTCAAAGTGTAACATGAGGCTCAACCTAGTTAAATTCACCTTGCATGTATAGGCACAAAAATTCCTAAGGTTCATGCTAGTCTATAGTAAAAAATTGAGACCAACTTAGACAAATGTAGGGTCATATTTGAAATATAAAATAGCAAATCATCAAAGAAGTGTACAAGCTAGTAGAAAGAATTGTTTCCCTAACATAGTTTCCCCTAAAAGTTGGCTAAAAAATCCTTTCCACTTTCAATACCGTACAAAAATATCTAGGAATTTCTCTAAGACACTCATTTGTGAGGTTGCCTTTATAGGATCAAAGGGAATCATTTCCAACCCCCCAATGCTTACAAAATAGGAACTTAACAAGAACTTATTCCTTTATCTATTTTGTAGCAAATAAGGAAAATTACTTAGTTCTAATGAAAAGGGAGAGGTTTTATCCTCTTTCTAATCCATGTTCAAGGACTAGAACTCATGTATTAAAAGTTGGTAAAAAAACATACACCATGATGATAGTGGTAAGGAGTTTATAGTTTACTTTTCATGGCACTCATAAGAATAAAAACTAACCACCTTATGTGATAATTTATCCACAAGCTTGACCTATTATCATAAGATGTAAAACTCTTAATACATATGAAACCTAACAAATCATGAAGGCTTAGTTCCTAGTGAATTTTATGGTTAAAGTGACTTATGATTTTGCATGACAGGGGTAAAATTTATGGAATATTTATGTGGATAGATCCTCTAACATAAAGGGAAGAATTATTGAGACAATACTTAAAAAGTAGGAGAAGAATCATAGTTAAATCCTATGATTTGAATTTTTGAGTTCAAACAATTAAGTACAAAGAATGTTGTAAAGAGTTAGAGTTTGATGATGTACTTTTTACCTTTACTCACTATTGTATTCAAAACAAGGAACCATTATTTAGAAGTACCTTGCAAATATAAAAGAAGCTTTAATATAATTCTCCAAAATTTAGACACAACACATCACTATAGAGGAAAACAACATAGTTGACTTATCGTCTAAATCTAGAAAGGTGGAAAAAGTTTGCACTACTATTAAAGAAAGTATCTTGGAGTTCAAATAGAACCAATAGACCAACAATTTCCAATACGAGAGTACATCATTAAAGGTATTATTCCAAAAGAACCTAACCAAGTCAAATGAATGATGAAAATAACTAATAATTTTACCATTATCAAAGGACGCTCTTAGAGTTCAGGATCTTAACCTTTCTTTAAAGCTCATTAGCCCCAAAGAGATGGGATATGTGTTTTTTTAGGATAATTGAATTAAGTCATAAAAACCATGCAAGAAAAATTCATGAAAGCCTATAAAATTATTAAAAAATGGAAAAAACCATGTATCATTCCATAGGGCACCATGAAAATAACTTAACATGTTTTCTACCCCCATGATCCTTTTATTAGAAGGTAATGGATCTTTTCGGTCCCTTTCCCCTAAGATTATGATAACTGAGGTTTGGTAGTAATGATAGACTACTTCATCAAGTAGAATGGCGAAAAAACTATCAGATGATATCTCTTTAGCACGAATCTAAAGCTTTATCTTACACAATATGACCTATAAGTTTGGCATCCCAAAACACGTTAGTATGGACAATGCAACCCTACTTGCCTAATAAGGGTTTTCAAGCTTAGCTTACCAAGTTTAATATAAAGCAATACTTCTCTAGTATGAAGCACTTATAGACAAATAGGAAAGGTAAATTAACAACATAAGAAAATTTTGAAAGTTGTAACACCTTAAAAAGATGAAGCCTATTTTACACTCAATTCATATTCACGGTTTTATTATTATATTGTTACTTCATGATGCAGAATACTTTTAGAAATTACTCATATTGAAAATACAATAAAATTTTTCTTTTAAAACCTTACTTGAAAATACAAGTCTCATGGTAGTAATAATCGTAGAAGAAAATAAACAAACGAGCGTCGTCACTTACTCCTTAACTTTCTTTGATTATTTGATATAAAATATAGTCATGCATATAGTACTAGGATAGACAATAATTGAACTTGTAAGCTTGTCACCTTTTTGTTAATAAAATAAAGTGGTTAGGTTAAAAATGATTATGTCAATCTTAGGATAGACACGAACTCATAAATTACAATTTCTCACCTCCTACCTCCCATTTCTTTCCCGGAGTCCGATCATTCTCTTTGTGGTGGCAATGGTCTGTGTGAAACAAGTAACACTAATAAAAGGTTAATGGTCATGGAATGGAATGCAGGAAGAGCTATAAAGGATCTTATTTTTCTTTGTCCAACTCTATACTTTTTGTTTTGGATGACTGTAACTTGTGAAGGGCATTGAAACCTTTGTTTTATTTATAGGATTCACTAGGAACCTTTAACTTATTGTTGTCTGTGTGTGATATTCCTTATTTAATTAATAATGTAAATATTGTTGTGGAAATGAATGTATAGTAAGACAAGTAAATGAATGCGAGTTTTCAAAATAAACATGAGTGATGACATCTTAACATCCATTATTTACTATGACAAGAATCGTATTTTTAATAAATGTTTTAAAAAAATTATATCATATTTTTTATAACACCAATTTTATAAATGGATTCTACATCATAAAGTAACAAACTAATGGTAAATCCATAATACGACTTAAACGCAAAATGGGTATCATTATTAGGATGTTATATTAAGTCCTTCGAAAGATTGAAATTTAAAAATTTCTATGAAAGTTATAAAAATTTAAAAGAGGTAAATAAATAAAAAAAATGATTACTTTACACAATATTTTTTATTTAAATAACAAGTTCTTCATTGAGAGAAATCTTTCTAAAATTGGGTAGGATCCCATAAAGCTATCTTTCCAAATTTTTAGCACAATTGCATATAATATTAACCAACTATACATGACAACAAGATGAGTAGAGGGTGGACTTTATGTTTTTCATCCTTGATCTTAAATTTTATCCAAATCCATTTGCCAACTCAGATTTTTTCCAGCAAAATCAAAGTAGTAATAAGATGAATACATATAAATACAAATTTATTTGTCATATATACAATTCAATAAAAAAATTAAAAATTAAAATTTAATATTTAAGTATTGAAAATAAAATATATTAGATATGATAAATACAAATAAGATTCATTATATATAATCCTAAGTTACTTACAGAGTTCCATTATCATTTTTAAGCATTAATTAAATAATAATAATTTTTTATTATTTTAAACTACTTCAAGTTACATTTAGAATATTTCATTCTAAGTTTTTAACTCTATCCCTTTAAGAATATTACACCATAAATAAAAAGAATATTTAAATAATATTTTTTAATAGAAAAATATATTTAAATTTTAAAAATGTGAAATATAATTTTAAGATAAATACTAAAAAAACTATCATCAAAATAAAGTATAATAAATTAGAAAAAATTAATATATGAATTTAATTAATAAAATATTTCAAGTTGTTTAAAAATTTTAATAAATATTTTTAAATTCTTCATTTAAATTCTTTTAAGTAGAATTTAATTTCATCTGTTAGGCAAAATTATCCATTACAATTATTTTTTAACCAATAAATAATAAATTATTTTTAAAAATAATTGATTATTGCATTTCCTAATTTATACGATGTTCTTTACCAAATTGATTTTTTGTGAAGAACATTATAATTATATATTTTAAAAAAATTTATCTTAATTTTATATTATTATTTTTTATACA
The DNA here is from genome assembly GCA_037954105.1 of Canavalia gladiata. Lineage (NCBI taxonomy): Eukaryota > Viridiplantae > Streptophyta > Magnoliopsida > Fabales > Fabaceae > Canavalia > Canavalia gladiata. Next base: position 11,887,736 of record CM075662.1, on the reverse strand, counting down.
AATAATTTGAATTTTTGGAAAAGTTTATATCTCATTCGAGACAAATTTTAGTCTTCAATTTTAAATTTTTTAAAAATTAAATCTAATTTCAACTTTGAGTCTTAGCTTTTAGCTTTTTAAAAAATTATTAAAAAAGTGAGTCAACTCACTCTACCTTATCTAATACCATAAATCTATCCACAATTGATAAATAAAATTTTTTTAGTTAAAATAAAAATAATAAATATAATTTGACTTGTCAAAAATATTAAAAATTAAAAATTTATAGACATAATCAAATATATAAAAATAAAAAAATTAAATTAACTTAATGGATTAATTTAAAAATATATAAAATTTGACTTAATAAAAAATTTAGACGAAGAATAATAATTGATTCAAGATATGAAAAAATAATACATAAAAATAATATCTAACAATCATAATAACAACAATAATTATTATAAATATAATGAATTTTTTTATAATTCATATAATTTTTAGTTACTACTAAACAAAAGTTACACGATTAATAATAAATCATTGAAAAATAAAATATAATTTATTAAAAAATATAAATTATAAAAAATAATACATCTCAAAATGTCATAATAGTTAAAGTTTATTATAGTATAATTTTATATTACTTATTTTCTATATATAATCATTAAGATAATAAGTTTTGAGATCATCTATTCAATGAGCATATCTTGTAGTTATATATATTAAGTAAAATTAGTAAAATTTAAACATTAAATGAAGGAGAAAAAACTTAACTTTTAAGTAAAATATAACATTCTTCGTATGTGTACGTATCAATAATATATATAAAATAAATCTAAATTTTTATAATAAATTCATCAAATGATAAGATCTATTTTATACGAGAGTAAGAGAAAAAAAAAGTTAATAATTAAATTTTATCTTAAATTATCACAATTTAAGCATACAAGTTTTATAATTTTTTAAAAAAAATTACATAACTTTATAGGTATCATGTGACTTTAAAATATTTTTGTATTAACTATTTATGTATGGTTATATAGCATAATTTATTACTTTTACTTTTATGTAAAATAACTTTTTTATTAAAGATTTTTAGTTTGCATCTATATGGGTCTTAGGAGAAATTAAGTAACATTTTTACAGAATTATTGTATGGAGGAAATGCAATATCTAAAATTTTTTAAAATAAACGTTTGAAGTCACAAATAATCCTTAGAATGAAATTAAGTAGGATTGAAAACTAAAAATAGATAAATTAAAAAATTTAGTGTAAATGATAAAAATGTCCCTATAGCTAGGAAACTTAAATAATATGCTAGAGAAATGTAAAAAAAAAATAAAATATATTATAAAGGATTAGAGAATATTAGGAATGACCAAAAGTAATGAGAAAAATTTAGAAATAAGGAATGGATGAAAATGCACTTAGGAAAGTTTGAAAACGCCCCTAAAAAGCTTTGTTTTGTCAGTTCCAAGAAAATATCAGATAACCTTAGATTAATTTGGAAACAAAGAAAAAAGTGTTAGAATTGTCCTAAAAATAATTTGGAAATTTTTCTGATAATGTTAAAAAAAATTATAAAAATACCCCTAGAAGGTTGGGAAGACAAGAAAGTATGAGGAAGAAGCCAACAGTGTGCCTCACATGGGGTGCATGAAATTTCCCATGTGAAAACCATGATGATGAGTCACCAAGTAAAGTTAACTCAACTAAACCCAAGATAAAAATAATTAATGCTAAGATTCCTTTAACCATTATTAAGACTAATTAACCTTGATTAATTAAAAATCAACACTAATCAAACTCTAAAAGGATAATTTCTTAAATTTTGAATTATTTTGGAAAATAGAAAATTTATGAAAAAATTACCAAAATACCCTTAAGTGAAAAATTAATCCAAACTTACTCTTGCTTGGCCAAATTCACTAAGCCTTGTGGGAGATCTCATTTGGCTCAGATTTTACTCCCTAAACATTTAGCAAACTCTCCAAAATGTCTCCAAGTTGAACTAAGTCCAAAAAAATTTAACCTTTCAACTTAAGCTAAGTCTCTATCTTTGATATTTAAGCTAAAATCAAGCCTTAAATACTAAGTCTAACCACTTTCACTAAAGGAATCTTATGGACCAGCGAAGGGGAGGACCAAGATCAGCCACCACAGCCCCACCATCATCCCACACTAAGTCACCATCAAGTAGGATCTTCTATTTTGTCTTTTTAAGCTTTATTCTTACTTTTATGGTTTATTTTCTTTCTTTTGTGGATCCTTTCTCTAATATTCATAGACCTACTTTTTTTTTTGGACTCGTGAGGGCTTAAGACTTCCTTTAAATAGTTCAAAAGGAGAATCAACATTTTTTAGGGATTTTTGAGAAATAAAATTAAGTTTGATTGGTTTAAAGTGCTTCTAGGTAACTTAGAAGAAATTTAATCGATGAAAATTCTTTTAAAACCTATTTTGATACTTTGGGAAGTTTTGAGAAGTCATAAGAAATTTTTTTGAAATGATCATGTTAGAAGATGGATGGATCTTAGCGTAGATCTTTGTGGATCTACACGTTATTATTTGAAAAGAATGCTACCTTGCATGTTTTTATGTTTAAAACTTGAAAGTTGTGATTTTTCTTCTTATGGTGGACTTGTGTATCATTATTTCCAAATCTGAACCCATGAACTTAAATATTAAAAAGTGAAAGAAAAATCAATCTATAAGTCCCAAAATCTTGCCTTGGACATAGATCTAAAAATTTTAAGCAAGAGTTGAAACTTTGGACCATAAAATGGCATAAGCCTCACAAGACACTCAACACTCATTTTGATCATGACCTAAGTTGTGGATTTTGGACAAGCCTTGTATGGATCAAGAGCTTAGGGTTCTACAAGTGCACAAAAAATCAAGGAATCAAGGTTGTATGAGAAGAAAATTTGAAAAGGTGACCTTGGCAAGCCAAAGGAGGCATTCGGCCATATATGCTAACCTAAGGATAAAAATTCTTAAAATTTTTAAAAGTGACTTGTAGCTAGGTTCTAAATGATGTGAAGTAACTTTTAGATGAAGAGAATTTAAGAAAAAATGGCCTAAAAATCACTAAGTGTGCATTCAGCTACCCTAGTGCAATTTAAGGAAGAATAAGCTTAAAATTGGTTAATGGTGCATTAGTGATTTTTATTAGTTAAATGGATGATTTATAGGTGGAAGTAAGGTATAAAAGTGGCTAAGATTATAATAAAAAAATAGATAAATTAAGATGGAATCTATATTCAATACTTAACCTAGATTTCAAAAAGACATACATTGGTAACTAAAAAAAAGGAATCATGGAATTAAGGGGAGATGAGTGGTATTTGGTCTTGACACTTAGAATTGGAGAAAAAGACCTAAAAATTAACTAAATTTGGCTAAAATTTTAACCTAAACTCTAACTAGAAGTATTGGTCAACTTAGGTTAATTAGGGATGAAATTTTGGTACCCTAAACCTTAGAAGTGGCATTTAGCCACCATGAAGCTAATTAATTAAAAAAAATTTTAAATAGGTTTAATTAAAAATTCTTGGCATATACGTATAAGAGATTAAAAGTGTAAGGAATTTTTAAAATACGCAAACGATCCATTCGACCACTTTAGGACAAATTGATCTAGAGAGAGATTTAATTCTTAATTAGAATTAACTAAATATCCTTGTTATATAACTAGAAGAGATTAAAATTGAGAGTAATTATTACAAAGATTAAGGAGCTCATTTGGACATAATCACTAAATTAGTGAAAAGGAAGTCAAGAATTCATCATGATTCAAGCCCAAACCTAAGCATGCATAAGATAAGTAATTAGGAATGAAACATGTAGTTGGAAAACCAAATTAAGCCATTCGACCATGACTTAAAAGGATGGAGAAGAAGTCTTAAAAGTTTCTAAGGTATCAAGAAATGAATTAGTCTTCAATTGGTAAAAATCAACGCATAATACAAGAAAAAATAAACTAGAAAGCCTTAGGAACCAAAAACTCACATTTGGCCACTCCAAGTTAAATAAGAAGGAATGAGATTGAAAACTTGGTTTAGTTACCTTAATAAGCCTTGTTATGTAAAAGAAAAGAATTAAAAGTTTCAAAAAAGTTTGGAAAAAGTATAAGCATTACTCGACCATGTTAAATTAATTTGACTTAAACAAGTTGAAAACTTTCTAACACTTAATGTTTGAACTTAGTATGAATAGGATATGTATAAGACTTGCAAAGTTAAAGAGCACAGAACAAAAACTTAAAAGGTTTCATTTGGCCACCTACAGAAAAACTTTTAAGTTGTAAAAATCATGTGAAACTAATGAAACTTTGAGAAAAGGAAAGGTTGAGGAATAACTTAGAAGGTTGAGAGAACTAAGTTCCTTGAGTGACACCTCATAAAAATTTAAAGTGTTAAATGAGTTGGAATCTGTATTGGACACATGTAATTGTATTATTTGAGTGTGATTTATAAGTTGACTTGTGATGTTTTATGAAGACACATTGCTTACTGTGAATTAATTAGTATGTGAGTTAATTAGTGAATGCTCATAAGTATTGTAAAAATGATGCTATGTATGATGAATTGATATGACTTATGATTTGATAAAGTTTGAGATCTAAATATGCATAGCATATGATTGAAGCATGGTTATTTGGAAGTCTTTAAAATGAACCTAAAAGGATTTAAGGGATCACTAAAGAAAACTTATGTGAAAAGTTAATCTACTCTTAATGTGCCTTGTTCACATCCAGGGGGCACCAGAGCCCTATTGAAGAGGAGATAAAAGGAATCTCTAAAAATCCTTCTATTGTAAAGACAAAAGGATTCTTCATCTATTATAAGGTGGTGACGACCATCTAGGAATGAACACATATCCTTAAGAATAGAAGATAGAGTAGAAAACTCAGAGAGAAGATATTATATAACTGTTTTTAATATATGTCTATGTCTAGAAAATTTTCCCGAAGTTGTGGAATAGAGAAATTCAAGAGATAATGTTTATGACATAGAACAAACTGTGAGTCAAATAATATCTGTATTGTGATCCTAGATTTATGAAGTTTAAGACAAATATATGCTTATGAAACAAGGTTGTTTTGTATAAAAATAACCTGCTTCAGTAGGATGTTTTTAAAATATTAAAAGCAATCACATATGCATGTTATGATTTTTCTAATAAACTGAAGTAGTTGGGATAAAAGTGATGAAATTAGAAGTAGAGTAGAAACCTACTAAGAAGCTTAGTTTCTCACTCCTTCTCTTCTCACTTTTTTCTAAATGAAGATCATGTCGTTTGCGACGGTGGTGGTCTACGTAGACATTAGTAATGTGGACTAGATGGCAAAACCTCATGGCTTATTGATTACTGCCCAAGCCAGCATTATGATGACATCTCTTTCTTACAAAAGTCTTGAGTCTGAACTTCACCACAATGGTTTTTGCGATTTTCCTAGAGGTCTTTCATCCTAACAAAGTTTTTTTGCCTCCTCCCAGATGCCAGAGGCAACAGACTACTACAGCCGAGGAATCTTATTCCTTAGGGGGGAGACAAATCCCCAAACTCTGTCCCACTACCATAGTTTGTCACATATATGGTCCTCGCGAGGGAGCTTCCCCTATTCGATGCCACACCCATTCTGAATTTATCAAGAGATGCCCGACGGGACGTTCATGTGGCTGGAGCATTTTCACCACTAGGCTTAGGAAGGTTTTTTGGTCCAACGATTCATTTATAAGGAAAAGAAGAAGTTGAAGAGTCATATCAATAATGTAAATATCTTTAAATAGTTGGATGCAAGAATCCTAGTTATTAGTAAGTAGTAGTATGCTAAAGCAAAAAATATGTAAATTTAGTATTTAAATTATGCATGTAATAAAGTGTATGATAAAATCTTAGTTCTTAAGACTCTTTGAACATGTAAATGGACTATATAATTATGTGATATTATATGTTGTGTGAATGAGTTATGTTTAAATGTTTATTGTAGAGTGAAGATAAACAGAGTAAAGCAAATGATAAGTAATTATAATATCTTATATACACGCAAAAACATATGGTAATTTATTTACTAACATGTATGTTGTATCAATAAGGCTCACAATTTATAATAAACGGTTTTAAAAAAAATTATCATATTCTACCTAATAAGTATTTTTTAAAGAATTCTCCATCATAAAAATTCTAAAATATTTTTTATTAATGTATTTTGGATTTTTTATTTTGTTAATTTTTTTCTATTTTGTTTGATTTTTAACCTTTTTTATTTTGTTAATTTTTTTCTCCTTTGTTTGATCTTTAGCCTTTGACCAGGTTCTATGCTTGTAGACAAAGTTTCAATTTAAGATTAATAAACTTTTTCCCTTCATGTTTATGGAGGAAAACCATATATATATTTAACTCTTGTTTGCATATTTTATGTTGGTTTTTATCCAATTTTTTATGTTATTACTTAATTAAAAAAATAAAATGAGTATGAATAAAAAATCAAAGTTTAAAAAGATTCTATAAAGGTAATTTTAACAAATTTAAAATTAAAAAATTTTCATTCTCACACACACGCGTGTGTAAACTAAACATCTTTATTTGAATAAAAAACTTTATCTAATCCCAAATTCGGTAAAGATAATTAAACAACATTTATCCAGAGAGGAAAGAATTAAAGACTAAAAACACTTATCCAGAGAGGAAAGAATTAAAGATTAAAAACACCCATATATGATTATCTAATTTTCACCAAAGAGAATCTTAACTTCTTTTATTTTTCATACCCCACTTATAAAATTATGATGCAACATTCTATATTTGCCTTTATTTAAAGTCAAACTCTTCCTTCATGTTAATTCTATCTATTTATTAAAATCATCAAACCTTTAATTAAAATTTTCTATTAGTATTTTACTCCCAAATTTATATTTGAACATTCTAATCTATGTATTCCAAACATTTGGTTGAAGTAGTGTACAAGAATATAATTAATCCTCACTTTAATCAAAATATAGGAATTATATAGCTTCAATGATAAGTAAGGATAAATACGGAAAAAATGTTAAATACTTGTAAAATTTTGTCAGTTTTTTTATAAATAGAACCATATAAAGTTTTCTATACTATTCTTATATGGGATTGGGGGAGTACTTTTTTTCTTTCTTAAGTTTGATATTTTTTTTTTTAACTTTCTTAATACTTTGAGGAGACCAAGGATTTGTAAATGTTTGAAGTTGCTACCACTTAAAAATGGGATTTAAGTTCTTGTTTCTTGTGTTCTTCTGTTTTTATTGATCTTTATGATTGTAACTAACTATGAATATTCTAGTTTAAAACTTTGTTTTATTTCTTATATAAAGAACCGAATTCATAGTTTTTGTACATCCAGTTTTGAATATAATTTTTATTTATCTTATTAATGATTTTTTTTATGTATAATTAGATTTACAATTCAACCATTATTTAATGTGTGCTAGTTGATTAATTAATTGGTGACTATCTATATTTAATTTATGGATCTATAACGCAACGTGGGTTTAGAATTTTTGAATGATCAAATAATTACCCTTTTTCAATTGATTATTCGGTTTGCAAAAGTCTCTATGTTTGATAATGTTTTTATAATTTCTTTATGGTTAAGGGTTTGATTAGAGATTATTAAGATCATTGGTTTTTAATACAATTAGTATAGAAGATTCACTAATAATAGAAATTTATTGAGTTGCGAAGGAATAACAATTTAAGCAATTTAATATAAGTGAAGTATAAATTATAATTTCTTTCATAATCAACTATCTTATCTTTTGTATGTGTTATTTTACTTTCTTAATTATTTAACTTTTCTTTTATTTTATCCATTCTTATTTCTCAAATTTTCAAATCAAAACATATAATATAAAAATTTTATGAGGTTGGTAGTTATTAATTAGGTTGTATAATAATATTTAGGATTTTTTTTTATTTTACTTGTACGATAATGCACACTTGTTTTATTAAACAATTATATATTTTCTAAAAATGAAAGTGAACAAGATCGTTCGACAACGCTTCAATTCATTTTTAAAACTTATCTTGACTTAACTTGTTTAATAAATAGATAGACTTAGACTTATTATATATATATATATATATATATATATATGTTTTAGGCCTGTTTAATGATTTTTTATCTTGTATGCTTTAAGTTTGCAAGTTTTTTTAATTAGTTATTTATATAGGTTTTAAGTCTACTTATTGAATTTTTTTTGTTACGTAGGCTTTTAAACAGACTTGCAGACCTTATAAGCTTTAAATCATATCAGACCTTGATAGAAAAGATAATCGACCTAGACTCATATCTCAAAATTTTTAAACAGACCAAACTTAAACACTCAAAGCCTAATTTGGTTCAGCCTATTTCTATCCTCAACGTGTTCCCAAGGTAAAAAATTGGTGCAATATTTTTTTATTAAAGAGAATTTTATACTAAAATTTGAAACGAAAATATGGATTAAATCTATAATTATCAAAATGGGTTGGTCCAATCACACCAGTTCAAACTCGTTACAGCACTTGAGTTGAAAATTGAATTCAAATTAAATTCAACTATAATCCAAAAAAAACTTGAAAAACAAACTAAGCTTTGTAACATGTAGAGTTTGACCTAACTTTTAAATTTAAGGCCTAAACCTTGTTTATTTACAAAATATTGTCTATTTCTTAAAAGCTTGGCCTAATTTTTTAAAACATATTTAGCATACAAACCTATTTAAAATTTTAATTTGTAATTTAAATAGATAAAATAAACTAATTTTTAAATAAGTTATTTATATAGATATAATATTATAGTAAATATAAATTTAATATCTTTTATCATTATAATAATAATAATAACAATGATAATCATTATTAAATAATAAGTTTTATATATAATAAATTTTATATTTATTTAATTAAATAGGTTGATCTATTAGATTTAAAAAAACTTTTTTGGGTAGAATCTAATTTTTAAATTAAGTAGACGGTAAATCATTAGAATTAATCTAGTAATAGAAATTAAAATAATTTTATTTAAAATTTAAAATTTAAATTTTATTACTTTTTATATTATATAAAAAATTAAATAATTATTAAAAATAATTTGATCTTACTAATTTAATAAATAAATGTGGTCTAATATATGTTAGAATTATTGGCTTTCAACAAATAATTTATTCTATTTTATCTCAATTAAAAGCCTCAAGTATATGCGCTAACTTAAATTTGTGAGAAACTAACTACAAACCTCGAAAATATTCTACTCTATCAAAGCAAAATAACTAAAAGACAGGATGAGACCAATTTTATCCTTAATTTTACATATCAGCATTTTGGTCTATTAATATAAACTTTTATATATATATATATATATTAGGATATGTTAATATTGTATATTAAATTTAATATTTATATAAATTTAAATTTTTTATACAATATTTATCCATTCAATTATTATTTTAAAAGTTATTATAAATAGTTTATATTTATAAAATTTTATATAAAATAAAAATTAATATTATTTTATTGTATTACTTTTTCTGAATTTACAATATATTATTTAAATAAATATATAAATATCAATTATTAAATAGAATATATAGAAATATCTAAATTATTTAAAATTATATATTTATTTATATGATTATATAAATATTAGCAAGAATTACATTTACATTCATTAAAATTCATCCAAAAAAAATTGATTATTGTTTCATTTTCTACTCTACACAAACCTTTTTAATTTATATAAAATATAATATTACATATTTTTTTTCAATTATATAATTCTATAAATTTTTTTAATTTTTATAATATTATAGACATAAAGGAATCAAAGTAATATAAAAAATATTAAATATAATTTGTCCAAAATATTATTTAATATATGAATTAATAAATTTTAATAAATTATTAATTTAATTTAAGTGTTAAATTTGATATTGATTCTAATATGCCATTCTCATTAAAGAATTTAGTTTTATATTTTTTTAATTTAAAGAGGGTGTAATTTGGCCTAACGTACTCAAGCTATGTTAGATTAAGGAATAGGAGCATGAGGGGAACACCCACACGAATAAAACTCAACCTCTTCTTAATAATAGACTCAACCTCTTCTTAAAAAGTGTCTTAATTGTGATATGCTATATCACCTTTAATCGTTTGTCAAAAAGGGAGATTAATTTCACATTGATGCTTTTCATGTGATTATGCAATCGGACAAAATGCGATTGATATTTTGTTAAGGAAAAAGAAGTCAAAAAGTGAGCAGTAAAACCCCAAGGAATTGCTCATTAGCATTACACATAAAAGAATGGTCACTGTCCAAAGACAAAATGGAACCAACAAACAAAAGGGTCACAATCAAACGGCCCAGATTCGTCTGCAATCATATACACAGGTTGCAGCTTCGTTGTACCCTTCATGGGCCCACATTCTCATCTGCATTTACACGTACAAAACAGCAAAAGGATAATTATGAATAATTATGCTTTTGAATAAAATTTAGGATAATACTGATTATCTTATTTCTAGAGGAGTTGAGTTTCTTTTTTGGTAAAAAGAAGTGTCTAATTAATATACATATTTTGTACTTTTATCATTGAATAAATAGATCTTGTTTCACAAAGAATATAAGACTAAATTCTTTGATGAGGATCGCTTTAAGAAAACATTTAATAAAATTAATAAATAAGTTAATTCAAAGTTGAAAATTAATTAAAAATTAAAAATTAAAAAAATTAACTGTTAAACTAATTAATAAATTAAAATATAATTAATTATGGATATGATATACTTTTTAGTTTTATAAAAAGTATATTAAAACTTAATTAAATAAATTTATTTATTTAAAATTAAATTTTATAAATTTTTTATAAATAAATTTTATCTTTTTTAAAAATAATTATTTTATATTTATATTTTATAAATGAAGACTAAATATTTTTAAAATACGTTAAATATTGCAGTATTAAAATAATATTCTAAAAAATAAATATGTTATAACAATTAAAAAAATAAATATATCATCCAATACTTAACCATAAATTAACAATATTGTTGTGAAATGTCAATAGCTACTTTAAAATAAGTACTACTAACTAACAAAAACGTTATTTTATAAAATAAAAATATTCTGCTTCAACCAAATTTTAATTTTAAATTAATTAAATATGTTGCAAGATATATTATAAATTTCCTCAAATAATCAAATATTAGAGAAATATAATAAAATATGCTATTAGTATTTTCTTAATTTTACTGTACTGTTAATATAAAAATGCCATTACATATTGTATTAATTTCCTATTTAAAGTTTGACGTCATTATTATTATTATTTTTACATTAAAATCACTTTGTTTTAACATTAAGTTAAGTAGAACGAGAAAGATTGTCATAATTTAGATAAGATTTTAAATTTAAATTTCATTCCTTTCATTTTGTACAAAATAAAAATACTATTTAAACAATTTCCAAAGAAAAAGTTAAGTTATAAAACATGTTTTTGATCTTTTACTCCTAATTAAAATAACCCGGACAGAAATAATTAAAAAAAATAATAGCCGTCACTTTGATACTATATTGATTTATGGATTCAATTTAAGTAATGGTACACTGTACAGAACAATTCACTCTCGTATTATAAAATATGAGTACTCACTCTTGAATAAGTGTATTTTACTGAATACATTGTTTTGAATTAATAGACATAAAATGATGAATTTTAATTCAAATAATTTATTTTTATTATTTCTTCTTTTTTTAATTTTAAAACCACACCCTTTAATTTATTCCTAACTAATTAAAAAATTTTATTATTAAAATTTAATGGAAGTATATTAATAATATAAAGATTTTTATATTATTATTTAATTATTTTTAAATAAATAATTATTATCTAATTAAAATTTATTTTTATAATAATTATTTTAAAAATAAAATTTATGGTAAATTTTACTTTAATTTATCATATTAAAAATTTATATTAATAATGTATCAAAATAAAACTCTTACTGTTTTTTTAAAATTTATTAATGATATTATAACATTTTATGTATAACTTTTCTAATAGGAAAAACTAATTAACTTTTAAAAATAATATTTCTCCTTATACTTTTTTACAGAATAATAAAAAAATCTTACATTTTTAAACTGTTGCGTAGTGACAGGTCAAATATATTCTTTGTTTATTCTCTGACATATTCAATACAAGGTGTCTACAATTTGCCAGTGTGTCAACCACTTTTACTGCAGCGTTTAGATGATCATTAGATCACAATTGAGTACAAACTCAACATCTCAATTTTACAGAATGCAGTGTTCATGCGAAACGCATTTGTTCACCCAATTTTCAATGTTGAAAACCTGTTATAATTAATGATGAAAAATGGTTTCAATGAATCTAGGAAAGAAAACAAGAGAGAAATAGATAAAATGAGGGTGAAGAAAATCCATGCCCTCATGTTGTCATAAGGATGCTATTTAATTATATTAATCAGTAATTAGTGTGAGTAGTTTCTAAAATTTTAGAAATAGAATACAATTGTATTTCAATGCTTTACATGAAGATGAAGAGACACCTGCACACTTCTCATGTGTGTAGTTAATGGCTTAAAAATAATTTGTATAAAATTTAATATTTAAATTTTATTATTTTTATTATACATAGTATATAAAAATGTATGTTTAGTTAAAGCATTATATTATAATTTATAGACGTATTTGCATAAATAAATTGAATAAAT